>OX376704.1:0-1335868 GCA_947389935.1 Agrilus cyanescens
ACCTTTCGTTCTCGACTTATTCGCGTTTAAGCGATAATTTTTTTTTTTTCGAGATTGGGCTCTATTTGGTGCAGAAAAAAGCGCTCTCTCCAACGGCGCCAACCGCAGATCGATACGACCTTTCGTTCTCGACTTATTCGCGTTTAAGCGATAATTTTTTTTTTTTCGAGATTGGGCTCTATTTGGTGCAGAAAAAAGCGCTCTTTCCAACGGCGCCAACCGCAGATCGATACGACCTTTCGTTCTCGACTTATTCGCGTTTAAGCGATAATTTTTTTTTTTCGAGATTGGGCTCTATTTGGTGCAGAAAAAAGCGCTCTTTCCAACGGCGCCAACCGCAGATCGATACGACCTTTCGTTCTCGACTTATTCGCGTTTAAGCGATAATTTTTTTTTTTTCGAGATTGGGCTCTATTTGGTGCAGAAAAAAGCGCTCTTTCCAACGGCGCCAACCGCAGATCGATACGACCTTTCGTTCTCGACTTATTCGCGTTTAAGCGATAATTTTTTTTTTTTCGAGATTGGGCTCTATTTGGTGCAGAAAAAAGCGCTCTTTCCAACGGCGCCAACCGCAGATCGATACGACCTTTCGTTCTCGACTTATTCGCGTTTAAGCGATAATTTTTTTTTTTTCGAGATTGGGCTCTATTTGGTGCAGAAAAAAGCGCTCTTTCCAACGGCGCCAACCGCAGATCGATACGACCTTTCGTTCTCGACTTATTCGCGTTTAAGCGATAATTTTTTTTTTTTCGAGATTGGGCTCTATTTGGTGCAGAAAAAAGCGCTCTTTCCAACGGCGCCAACCGCAGATCGATACGACCTTTCGTTCTCGACTTATTCGCGTTTAAGCGATAATTTTTTTTTTTTCGAGATTGGGCTCTATTTGGTGCAGAAAAAAGCGCTCTTTCCAACGGCGCCAACCGCAGATCGATACGACCTTTCGTTCTCGACTTATTCGCGTTTAAGCGATAATTTTTTTTTTTTCGAGATTGGGCTCTATTTGGTGCAGAAAAAAGCGCTCTTTCCAACGGCGCCAACCGCAGATCGATACGACCTTTCGTTCTCGACTTATTCGCGTTTAAGCGATAATTTTTTTTTTTTCGAGATTGGGCTCTATTTGGTGCAGAAAAAAGCGCTCTTTCCAACGGCGCCAACCGCAGATCGATACGACCTTTCGTTCTCGACTTATTCGCGTTTAAGCGATAATTTTTTTTTTTTCGAGATTGGGCTCTATTTGGTGCAGAAAAAAGCGCTCTTTCCAACGGCGCCAACCGCAGATCGATACGACCTTTCGTTCTCGACTTATTCGCGTTTAAGCGATAATTTTTTTTTTTTCGAGATTGGGCTCTATTTGGTGCAGAAAAAAGCGCTCTTTCCAACGGCGCCAACCGCAGATCGATACGACCTTTCGTTCTCGACTTATTCGCGTTTAAGCGATAATTTTTTTTTTTTCGAGATTGGGCTCTATTTGGTGCAGAAAAAAGCGCTCTTTCCAACGGCGCCAACCGCAGATCGATACGACCTTTCGTTCTCGACTTATTCGCGTTTAAGCGATAATTTTTTTTTTTTCGAGATTGGGCTCTATTTGGTGCAGAAAAAAGCGCTCTTTCCAACGGCGCCAACCGCAGATCGATACGACCTTTCGTTCTCGACTTATTCGCGTTTAAGCGATAATTTTTTTTTTTTCGAGATTGGGCTCTATTTGGTGCAGAAAAAAGCGCTCTTTCCAACGGCGCCAACCGCAGATCGATACGACCTTTCGTTCTCGACTTATTCGCGTTTAAGCGATAATTTTTTTTTTTTCGAGATTGGGCTCTATTTGGTGCAGAAAAAAGCGCTCTTTCCAACGGCGCCAACCGCAGATCGATACGACCTTTCGTTCTCGACTTATTCGCGTTTAAGCGATAATTTTTTTTTTTTCGAGATTGGGCTCTATTTGGTGCAGAAAAAAGCGCTCTTTCCAACGGCGCCAACCGCAGATCGATACGACCTTTCGTTCTCGACTTATTCGCGTTTAAGCGATAATTTTTTTTTTTTCGAGATTGGGCTCTATTTGGTGCAGAAAAAAGCGCTCTTTCCAACGGCGCCAACCGCAGATCGATACGACCTTTCGTTCTCGACTTATTCGCGTTTAAGCGATAATTTTTTTTTTCGAGATTGGGCTCTATTTGGTGCAGAAAAAAGCGCTCTTTCCAACGGCGCCAACCGCAGATCGATACGACCTTTCGTTCTCGACTTATTCGCGTTTAAGCGATAATTTTTTTTTTTTCGAGATTGGGCTCTATTTGGTGCAGAAAAAAGCGCTCTTTCCAACGGCGCCAACCGCAGATCGATACGACCTTTCGTTCTCGACTTATTCGCGTTTAAGCGATAATTTTTTTTTTTTCGAGATTGGGCTCTATTTGGTGCAGAAAAAAGCGCTCTTTCCAACGGCGCCAACCGCAGATCGATACGACCTTTCGTTCTCGACTTATTCGCGTTTAAGCGATAATTTTTTTTTTTTCGAGATTGGGCTCTATTTGGTGCAAAAAAAAGCGCTCTTTCCAACGGCGCCAACCGCAGATCGATACGACCTTTCGTTCTCGACTTATTCGCGTTTAAGCGATAATTTTTTTTTTTCGAGATTGGGCTCTATTTGGTGCAGAAAAAAGCGCTCTTTCCAACGGCGCCAACCGCAGATCGATACGACCTTTCGTTCCCGACTTATTCGCGTTTAAGCGATAATTTTTTTTTTTTCGAGATTGGGCTCTATTTGGTGCAGAAAAAAGCGCTCTTTCCAACGGCGCCAACCGCAGATCGATACGACCTTTCGTTCTCGACTTATTCGCGTTTAAGCGATAATTTTTTTTTTTTCGAGATTGGGCTCTATTTGGTGCAGAAAAAAGCGCTCTTTCCAACGGCGCCAACCGCAGATCGATACGACCTTTCGTTCTCGACTTATTCGCGTTTAAGCGAAATTTTTTTTTTTTCGAGATTGGGCTCTATTTGGTGCAGAAAAAAGCGCTCTTTCCAACGGCGCCAACCGCAGATCGATACGACCTTTCGTTCTCGACTTATTCGCGTTTAAGCGATAATTTTTTTTTTTTCGAGATTGGGCTCTATTTGGTGCAGAAAAAAGCGCTCTTTCCAACGGCGCCAACCGCAGATCGATACGACCTTTCGTTCTCGACTTATTCGCGTTTAAGCGATAATTTTTTTTTTTTCGAGATTGGGCTCTATTTGGTGCAGAAAAAAGCGCTCTTTCCAACGGCGCCAACCGCAGATCGATACGACCTTTCGTTCTCGACTTATTCGCGTTTAAGCGATAATTTTTTTTTTTTCGAGATTGGGCTCTATTTGGTGCAGAAAAAAGCGCTCTTTCCAACGGCGCCAACCGCAGATCGATACGACCTTTCGTTCTCGACTTATTCGCGTTTAAGCGATAATTTTTTTTTTTTCGAGATTGGGCTCTATTTGGTGCAGAAAAAAGCGCTCTTTCCAACGGCGCCAACCGCAGATCGATACGACCTTTCGTTCTCGACTTATTCGCGTTTAAGCGATAATTTTTTTTTTTTCGAGATTGGGCTCTATTTGGTGCAGAAAAAAGCGCTCTTTCCAACGGCGCCAACCGCAGATCGATACGACCTTTCGTTCTCGACTTATTCGCGTTTAAGCGATAATTTTTTTTTTTTCGAGATTGGGCTCTATTTGGTGCAGAAAAAAGCGCTCTTTCCAACGGCGCCAACCGCAGATCGATACGACCTTTCGTTCTCGACTTATTCGCGTTTAAGCGATAATTTTTTTTTTTTCGAGATTGGGCTCTATTTGGTGCAGAAAAAAGCGCTCTTTCCAACGGCGCCAACCGCAGATCGATACGACCTTTCGTTCTCGACTTATTCGCGTTTAAGCGATAATTTTTTTTTTTTCGAGATTGGGCTCTATTTGGTGCAGAAAAAAGCGCTCTTTCCAACGGCGCCAACCGCAGATCGATACGACCTTTCGTTCTCGACTTATTCGCGTTTAAGCGATAATTTTTTTTTTTTCGAGATTGGGCTCTATTTGGTGCAGAAAAAAGCGCTCTTTCCAACGGCGCCAACCGCAGATCGATACGACCTTTCGTTCTCGACTTATTCGCGTTTAAGCGATAATTTTTTTTTTTTCGAGATTGGGCTCTATTTGGTGCAGAAAAAAGCGCTCTTTCCAACGGCGCCAACCGCAGATCGATACGACCTTTCGTTCTCGACTTATTCGCGTTTAAGCGATAATTTTTTTTTTTCGAGATTGGGCTCTATTTGGTGCAGAAAAAAGCGCTCTTTCCAACGGCGCCAACCGCAGATCGATACGACCTTTCGTTCTCGACTTATTCGCGTTTAAGCGATAATTTTTTTTTTTTCGAGATTGGGCTCTATTTGGTGCAGAAAAAAGCGCTCTTTCCAACGGCGCCAACCGCAGATCGATACGACCTTTCGTTCTCGACTTATTCGCGTTTAAGCGATAATTTTTTTTTTTTCGAGATTGGGCTCTATTTGGTGCAGAAAAAAGCGCTCTTTCCAACGGCGCCAACCGCAGATCGATACGACCTTTCGTTCTCGACTTATTCGCGTTTAAGCGATAATTTTTTTTTTTCGAGATTGGGCTCTATTTGGTGCAGAAAAAAGCGCTCTTTCCAACGGCGCCAACCGCAGATCGATACGACCTTTCGTTCTCGACTTATTCGCGTTTAAGCGATAATTTTTTTTTTTTCGAGATTGGGCTCTATTTGGTGCAGAAAAAAGCGCTCTTTCCAACGGCGCCAACCGCAGATCGATACGACCTTTCGTTCTCGACTTATTCGCGTTTAAGCGATAATTTTTTTTTTTTCGAGATTGGGCTCTATTTGGTGCAGAAAAAAGCGCTCTTTCCAACGGCGCCAACCGCAGATCGATACGACCTTTCGTTCTCGACTTATTCGCGTTTAAGCGATAATTTTTTTTTTTTCGAGATTGGGCTCTATTTGGTGCAGAAAAAAGCGCTCTTTCCAACGGCGCCAACCGCAGATCGATACGACCTTTCGTTCTCGACTTATTCGCGTTTAAGCGATAATTTTTTTTTTTTCGAGATTGGGCTCTATTTGGTGCAGAAAAAAGCGCTCTTTCCAACGGCGCCAACCGCAGATCGATACGACCTTTCGTTCTCGACTTATTCGCGTTTAAGCGATAATTTTTTTTTTTTCGAGATTGGGCTCTATTTGGTGCAGAAAAAAGCGCTCTTTCCAACGGCGCCAACCGCAGATCGATACGACCTTTCGTTCTCGACTTATTCGCGTTTAAGCGATAATTTTTTTTTTTTCGAGATTGGGCTCTATTTGGTGCAGAAAAAAGCGCTCTTTCCAACGGCGCCAACCGCAGATCGATACGACCTTTCGTTCTCGACTTATTCGCGTTTAAGCGATAATTTTTTTTTTTTCGAGATTGGGCTCTATTTGGTGCAGAAAAAAGCGCTCTTTCCAACGGCGCCAACCGCAGATCGATACGACCTTTCGTTCTCGACTTATTCGCGTTTAAGCGATAATTTTTTTTTTTTCGAGATTGGGCTCTATTTGGTGCAGAAAAAAGCGCTCTTTCCAACGGCGCCAACCGCAGATCGATACGACCTTTCGTTCTCGACTTATTCGCGTTTAAGCGATAATTTTTTTTTTTTCGAGATTGGGCTCTATTTGGTGCAGAAAAAAGCGCTCTTTCCAACGGCGCCAACCGCAGATCGATACGACCTTTCGTTCTCGACTTATTCGCGTTTAAGCGATAATTTTTTTTTTTCGAGATTGGGCTCTATTTGGTGCAGAAAAAAGCGCTCTTTCCAACGGCGCCAACCGCAGATCGATACGACCTTTCGTTCTCGACTTATTCGCGTTTAAGCGATAATTTTTTTTTTTTCGAGATTGGGCTCTATTTGGTGCAGAAAAAAGCGCTCTTTCCAACGGCGCCAACCGCAGATCGATACGACCTTTCGTTCTCGACTTATTCGCGTTTAAGCGATAATTTTTTTTTTTTCGAGATTGGGCTCTATTTGGTGCAGAAAAAAGCGCTCTTTCCAACGGCGCCAACCGCAGATCGATACGACCTTTCGTTCTCGACTTATTCGCGTTTAAGCGATAATTTTTTTTTTTTCGAGATTGGGCTCTATTTGGTGCAGAAAAAAGCGCTCTTTCCAACGGCGCCAACCGCAGATCGATACGACCTTTCGTTCTCGACTTATTCGCGTTTAAGCGATAATTTTTTTTTTTTCGAGATTGGGCTCTATTTGGTGCAGAAAAAAGCGCTCTTTCCAACGGCGCCAACCGCAGATCGATACGACCTTTCGTTCTCGACTTATTCGCGTTTAAGCGATAATTTTTTTTTTTTCGAGATTGGGCTCTATTTGGTGCAAAAAAAAGCGCTCTTTCCAACGGCGCCAACCACAGATCGATACGACCTTTCGTTCCCGACTTATTCGCGTTTAAGCGATAATTTTTTTTTTTCGAGATTGGGCTCTATTTGGTGCAGAAAAAAGCGCTCTTTCCAACGGCGCCAACCGCAGATCGATACGACCTTTCGTTCTCGACTTATTCGCGTTTAAGCGATAATTTTTTTTTTTTCGAGATTGGGCTCTATTTGGTGCAGAAAAAAGCGCTCTTTCCAACGGCGCCAACCGCAGATCGATACGACCTTTCGTTCTCGACTTATTCGCGTTTAAGCGATAATTTTTTTTTCGAGATTGGGCTCTATTTGGTGCAAAAAAAAGCGCTCTTTCCAACGGCGCCAACCGCAGATCGATACGACCTTTCGTTCCCGACTTATTCGCGTTTAAGCGATATTTTTTTTTTTCGAGATTGGGCTCTATTTGGTGCAGAAAAAAGCGCTCTTTCCAACGGCGCCAACCGCAGATCGATACGACCTTTCGTTCTCGACTTATTCGCGTTTAAGCGATAATTTTTTTTTTTTCGAGATTGGGCTCTATTTGGTGCAGAAAAAAGCGCTCTTTCCAACGGCGCCAACCGCAGATCGATACGACCTTTCGTTCTCGACTTATTCGCGTTTAAGCGATAATTTTTTTTTTTCGAGATTGGGCTCTATTTGGTGCAAAAAAAAGCGCTCTTTCCAACGGCGCCAACCGCAGATCGATACGACCTTTCGTTCCCGACTTATTCGCGTTTAAGCGATAATTTTTTTTTTCGAGATTGGGCTCTATTTGGTGCAGAAAAAAGCGCTCTTTCCAACGGCGCCAACCGCAGATCGATACGACCTTTCGTTCTCGACTTATTCGCGTTTAAGCGATAATTTTTTTTTTTTCGAGATTGGGCTCTATTTGGTGCAGAAAAAAGCGCTCTTTCCAACGGCGCCAACCGCAGATCGATACGACCTTTCGTTCTCGACTTATTCGCGTTTAAGCGATAATTTTTTTTTTTTCGAGATTGGGCTCTATTTGGTGCAGAAAAAAGCGCTCTTTCCAACGGCGCCAACCGCAGATCGATACGACCTTTCGTTCTCGACTTATTCGCGTTTAAGCGATAATTTTTTTTTTCGAGATTGGGCTCTATTTGGTGCAAAAAAAAGCGCTCTTTCCAACGGCGCCAACCGCAGATCGATACGACCTTTCGTTCCCGACTTATTCGCGTTTAAGCGGTAATTTTTTTTTTTTCGAGATTGGGCTCTATTTGGTGCAGAAAAAAGCGCTCTTTCCAACGGCGCCAACCGCAGATCGATACGACCTTTCGTTCTCGACTTATTCGCGTTTAAGCGATAATTTTTTTTTTTTCGAGATTGGGCTCAATTTGGTGCAGAAAAAAGCGCTCTTTCCAACGGCGCCAACCGCAGATCGATACGACCTTTCGTTCTCGACTTATTCGCGTTTAAGCGAAATTTTTTTTTTTTTCGAGATTGGGCTCTATTTGGTGCAGAAAAAAGCGCTCTTTCCAACGGCGCCAACCGCAGATCGATACGACCTTTCGTTCTCGACTTATTCGCGTTTAAGCGATAATTTTTTTTTTTCGAGATTGGGCTCTATTTGGTGCAGAAAAAAGCGCTCTTTCCAACGGCGCCAACCGCAGATCGATACGACCTTTCGTTCTCGACTTATTCGCGTTTAAGCGATAATTTTTTTTTTTCGAGATTGGGCTCTATTTGGTGCAGAAAAAAGCGCTCTTTCCAACGGCGCCAACCGCAGATCGATACGACCTTTCGTTCTCGACTTATTCGCGTTTAAGCGATAATTTTTTTTTTTCGAGATTGGGCTCTATTTGGTGCAGAAAAAAGCGCTCTTTCCAACGGCGCCAACCGCAGATCGATACGACCTTTCGTTCTCGACTTATTCGCGTTTAAGCGATAATTTTTTTTTTTCGAGATTGGGCTCTATTTGGTGCAGAAAAAAGCGCTCTTTCCAACGGCGCCAACCGCAGATCGATACGACCTTTCGTTCTCGACTTATTCGCGTTTAAGCGATAATTTTTTTTTTTCGAGATTGGGCTCTATTTGGTGCAGAAAAAAGCGCTCTTTCCAACGGCGCCAACCGCAGATCGATACGACCTTTCGTTCTCGACTTATTCGCGTTTAAGCGATAATTTTTTTTTTTCGAGATTGGGCTCTATTTGGTGCAGAAAAAAGCGCTCTTTCCAACGGCGCCAACCGCAGATCGATACGACCTTTCGTTCTCGACTTATTCGCGTTTAAGCGATAATTTTTTTTTTTTTCGAGATTGGGCTCTATTTGGTGCAGAAAAAAGCGCTCTTTCCAACGGCGCTAACCGCAGATCGATACGACCTTTCGTTCTCGACTTATTCGCGTTTAAGCGATAATTTTTTTTTTTCGAGATTGGGCTCTATTTGGTGCAGAAAAAAGCGCTCTTTCCAACGGCGCTAACCGCAGATCGATACGACCTTTCGTTCTCGACTTATTCGCGTTTAAGCGATAATTTTTTTTTTTCGAGATTGGGCTCTATTTGGTGCAGAAAAAAGCGCTCTTTCCAACGGCGCCAACCGCAGATCGATACGACCTTTCGTTCTCGACTTATTCGCGTTTAAGCGATAATTTTTTTTTTCGAGATTGGGCTCTATTTGGTGCAGAAAAAAGCGCTCTTTCCAACGGCGCCAACCGCAGATCGATACGACCTTTCGTTCCCGACTTATTCGCGTTTAAGCGGTAATTTTTTTTTTTTCGAGATTGGGCTCTATTTGGTGCAGAAAAAAGCGCTCTTTCCAACGGCGCCAACCGCAGATCGATACGACCTTTCGTTCTCGACTTATTCGCGTTTAAGCGATAATTTTTTTTTTTCGAGATTGGGCTCTATTTGGTGCAGAAAAAAGCGCTCTTTCCAACGGCGCCAACCGCAGATCGATACGACCTTTCGTTCTCGACTTATTCGCGTTTAAGCGATAATTTTTTTTTTTCGAGATTGGGCTCTATTTGGTGCAGAAAAAAGCGCTCTTTCCAACGGCGCCAACCGCAGATCGATACGACCTTTCGTTCTCGACTTATTCGCGTTTAAGCGATAATTTTTTTTTTTTTCGAGATTGGGCTCTATTTGGTGCAGAAAAAAGCGCTCTTTCCAACGGCGCTAACCGCAGATCGATACGACCTTTCGTTCTCGACTTATTCGCGTTTAAGCGATAATTTTTTTTTTTCGAGATTGGGCTCTATTTGGTGCAGAAAAAAGCGCTCTTTCCAACGGCGCTAACCGCAGATCGATACGACCTTTCGTTCTCGACTTATTCGCGTTTAAGCGATAATTTTTTTTTTTTCGAGATTGGGCTCTATTTGGTGCAGAAAAAAGCGCTCTTTCCAACGGCGCCAACCGCAGATCGATACGACCTTTCGTTCTCGACTTATTCGCGTTTAAGCGATAATTTTTTTTTTCGAGATTGGGCTCTATTTGGTGCAGAAAAAAGCGCTCTTTCCAACGGCGCCAACCGCAGATCGATACGACCTTTCGTTCTCGACTTATTCGCGTTTAAGCGATAATTTTTTTTTTTTCGAGATTGGGCTCTATTTGGTGCAGAAAAAAGCGCTCTTTCCAACGGCGCCAACCGCAGATCGATACGACCTTTCGTTCTCGACTTATTCGCGTTTAAGCGATAATTTTTTTTTTTTCGAGATTGGGCTCTATTTGGTGCAGAAAAAAGCGCTCTTTCCAACGGCGCCAACCGCAGATCGATACGACCTTTCGTTCTCGACTTATTCGCGTTTAAGCGATAATTTTTTTTTTTCGAGATTGGGCTCTATTTGGTGCAGAAAAAAGCGCTCTTTCCAACGGCGCCAACCGCAGATCGATACGACCTTTCGTTCTCGACTTATTCGCGTTTAAGCGATAATTTTTTTTTTTTCGAGATTGGGCTCTATTTGGTGCAGAAAAAAGCGCTCTTTCCAACGGCGCCAACCGCAGATCGATACGACCTTTCGTTCTCGACTTATTCGCGTTTAAGCGATAATTTTTTTTTTTTCGAGATTGGGCTCTATTTGGTGCAGAAAAAAGCGCTCTTTCCAACGGCGCCAACCGCAGATCGATACGACCTTTCGTTCTCGACTTATTCGCGTTTAAGCGATAATTTTTTTTTTTCGATATTGGGCTCTATTTGGTGCAGAAAAAAGCGCTCTTTCCAACGGCGCCAACCGCAGATCGATACGACCTTTCGTTCTCGACTTATTCGCGTTTAAGCGATAATTTTTTTTTTTCGAGATTGGGCTCTATTTGGTGCAGAAAAAAGCGCTCTTTCCAACGGCGCCAACCGCAGATCGATACGACCTTTCGTTCTCGACTTATTCGCGTTTAAGCGATAATTTTTTTTTTTTCGAGATTGGGCTCTATTTGGTGCAGAAAAAAGCGCTCTTTCCAACGGCGCCAACCGCAGATCGATACGACCTTTCGTTCTCGACTTATTCGCGTTTAAGCGATAATTTTTTTTTTTTCGAGATTGGGCTCTATTTGGTGCAGAAAAAAGCGCTCTTTCCAACGGCGCCAACCGCAGATCGATACGACCTTTCGTTCTCGACTTATTCGCGTTTAAGCGATAATTTTTTTTTTTCGAGATTGGGCTCTATTTGGTGCAGAAAAAAGCGCTCTTTCCAACGGCGCCAACCGCAGATCGATACGACCTTTCGTTCTCGACTTATTCGCGTTTAAGCGATAATTTTTTTTTTTCGAGATTGGGCTCTATTTGGTGCAGAAAAAAGCGCTCTTTCCAACGGCGCCAACCGCAGATCGATACGACCTTTCGTTCTCGACTTATTCGCGTTTAAGCGATAATTTTTTTTTTTCGAGATTGGGCTCTATTTGGTGCAGAAAAAAGCGCTCTTTCCAACGGCGCCAACCGCAGATCGATACGACCTTTCGTTCTCGACTTATTCGCGTTTAAGCGATAATTTTTTTTTTTCGAGATTGGGCTCTATTTGGTGCAGAAAAAAGCGCTCTTTCCAACGGCGCCAACCGCAGATCGATACGACCTTTCGTTCTCGACTTATTCGCGTTTAAGCGATAATTTTTTTTTTTTCGAGATTGGGCTCTATTTGGTGCAGAAAAAAGCGCTCTTTCCAACGGCGCCAACCGCAGATCGATACGACCTTTCGTTCTCGACTTATTCGCGTTTAAGCGATAATTTTTTTTTTTCGAGATTGGGCTCTATTTGGTGCAGAAAAAAGCGCTCTTTCCAACGGCGCCAACCGCAGATCGATACGACCTTTCGTTCTCGACTTATTCGCGTTTAAGCGATAATTTTTTTTTTTTCGAGATTGGGCTCTATTTGGTGCAGAAAAAAGCGCTCTTTCCAACGGCGCTAACCGCAGATCGATACGACCTTTCGTTCTCGACTTATTCGCGTTTAAGCGATAATTTTTTTTTTTTCGAGATTGGGCTCTATTTGGTGCAGAAAAAAGCGCTCTTTCCAACGGCGCCAACCGCAGATCGATACGACCTTTCGTTCTCGACTTATTCGCGTTTAAGCGATAATTTTTTTTTTTTCGAGATTGGGCTCTATTTGGTGCAGAAAAAAGCGCTCTTTCCAACGGCGCCAACCGCAGATCGATACGACCTTTCGTTCTCGACTTATTCGCGTTTAAGCGATAATTTTTTTTTTCGAGATTGGGCTCTATTTGGTGCAGAAAAAAGCGCTCTTTCCAACGGCGCCAACCGCAGATCGATACGACCTTTCGTTCTCGACTTATTCGCGTTTAAGCGATAATTTTTTTTTTTTCGAGATTGGGCTCTATTTGGTGCAGAAAAAAGCGCTCTTTCCAACGGCGCCAACCGCAGATCGATACGACCTTTCGTTCTCGACTTATTCGCGTTTAAGCGATAATTTTTTTTTTTTCGAGATTGGGCTCTATTTGGTGCAGAAAAAAGCGCTCTTTCCAACGGCGCCAACCGCAGATCGATACGACCTTTCGTTCTCGACTTATTCGCGTTTAAGCGATAATTTTTTTTTTTCGAGATTGGGCTCTATTTGGTGCAGAAAAAAGCGCTCTTTCCAACGGCGCCAACCGCAGATCGATACGACCTTTCGTTCTCGACTTATTCGCGTTTAAGCGATAATTTTTTTTTTTCGAGATTGGGCTCTATTTGGTGCAGAAAAAAGCGCTCTTTCCAACGGCGCCAACCGCAGATCGATACGACCTTTCGTTCTCGACTTATTCGCGTTTAAGCGATAATTTTTTTTTTTCGAGATTGGGCTCTATTTGGTGCAGAAAAAAGCGCTCTTTCCAACGGCGCCAACCGCAGATCGATACGACCTTTCGTTCTCGACTTATTCGCGTTTAAGCGATAATTTTTTTTTTTTCGAGATTGGGCTCTATTTGGTGCAGAAAAAAGCGCTCTTTCCAACGGCGCCAACCGCAGATCGATACGACCTTTCGTTCTCGACTTATTCGCGTTTAAGCGATAATTTTTTTTTTTTCGATATTGGGCTCTATTTGGTGCAGAAAAAAGCGCTCTTTCCAACGGCGCCAACCGCAGATCGATACGACCTTTCGTTCTCGACTTATTCGCGTTTAAGCGATAATTTTTTTTTTTTCGAGATTGGGCTCTATTTGGTGCAGAAAAAAGCGCTCTTTCCAACGGCGCCAACCGCAGATCGATACGACCTTTCGTTCTCGACTTATTCGCGTTTAAGCGATAATTTTTTTTTTTCGAGATTGGGCTCTATTTGGTGCAGAAAAAAGCGCTCTTTCCAACGGCGCCAACCGCAGATCGATACGACCTTTCGTTCTCGACTTATTCGCGTTTAAGCGATAATTTTTTTTTTTTCGAGATTGGGCTCTATTTGGTGCAGAAAAAAGCGCTCTTTCCAACTGCGCCAACCGCAGATCGATACGACCTTTCGTTCTCGACTTATTCGCGTTTAAGCGATAATTTTTTTTTTTTCGAGATTGGGCTCTATTTGGTGCAGAAAAAAGCGCTCTTTCCAACGGCGCCAACCGCAGATCGATACGACCTTTCGTTCTCGACTTATTCGCGTTTAAGCGAAATTTTTTTTTTTTCGAGATTGGGCTCTATTTGGTGCAGAAAAAAGCGCTCTTTCCAACGGCGCCAACCGCAGATCGATACGACCTTTCGTTCTCGACTTATTCGCGTTTAAGCGATAATTTTTTTTTTTCGAGATTGGGCTCTATTTGGTGCAGAAAAAAGCGCTCTTTCCAACGGCGCCAACCGCAGATCGATACGACCTTTCGTTCTCGACTTATTCGCGTTTAAGCGAAATTTTTTTTTTTTTCGAGATTGGGCTCTATTTGGTGCAGAAAAAAGCGCTCTTTCCAACGGCGCCAACCGCAGATCGATACGACCTTTCGTTCTCGACTTATTCGCGTTTAAGCGATAATTTTTTTTTTTTCGAGATTGGGCTCTATTTGGTGCAGAAAAAAGCGCTCTTTCCAACGGCGCCAACCGCAGATCGATACGACCTTTCGTTCTCGACTTATTCGCGTTTAAGCGATAATTTTTTTTTCGAGATTGGGCTCTATTTGGTGCAGAAAAAAGCGCTCTTTCCAACGGCGCCAACCGCAGATCGATACGACCTTTCGTTCTCGACTTATTCGCGTTTAAGCGATAATTTTTTTTTTTTCGAGATTGGGCTCTATTTGGTGCAGAAAAAAGCGCTCTTTCCAACGGCGCCAACCGCAGATCGATACGACCCTTCGTTCTCGACTTATTCGCGTTTAAGCGATAATTTTTTTTTTCGAGATGGGGCTCTATTTGGTGCAGAAAAAAGCGCTCTTTCCAACGGCGCCAACCGCAGATCGATACGACCTTTCGTTCTCGACTTATTCGCGTTTAAGCGATAAAGTTTTTTTTCGAGATTGGGCTCTATGTGGTGCAGAAAAAAGCGCTCTTTCCAACGGCGCCAACCGCAGATCGATACGACCTTTCGTTCTCGACTTATTCGCGTTTAAGCGATAATTTTTTTTTTTCGAGATTGGGCTCTATTTGGTGCAGAAAAAAGCGCTCTTTCCAACGGCGCCAACCGCAGATCGATGCGACCTTTCGTTCTCGACTTATTCGCGTTTAAGCGATTATTTTTTTTTTTTTCGAGATGGGGCTCTATTTGGTGCAGAAAAAAGCGCTCTTCCCAACGGCGCCAACCGCAGATCGATGCGACCTTTCGTTCTCGACTTATTCGCGTTTAAGCGATTATTTTTTTTTTTTCGAGATTGGGCTCTATTTGGTGCAGAAAAAAGCGCTCTTTCCAACGGCGCCAACCGCAGATCGATACGACCTTTCGTTCTCGATTTATTCGCGTTTAAGCGATAATTTTTTTTTTTTTCGAGATTGGGCTCTATTTGGTGCAGAAAAAAGCGCTCTTTCCAACGGCTCCAACCGCAGATCGATACGACCTTTCGTTCTCGACTTTTTCGCGTTTAAGCGATAATTTTTTTTTTCGAGATTGGGCTCTATTTGGTGCAGAAAAAAGCGCTCTTTCCAACGGCGCCAACCGCAGATCGATACGACCTTTCGTTCTCGACTTATTCGCGTTTAAGCGATAATTTTTTTTTTTCGAGATTGGGCTCTATTTGGTGCAGAAAAAAGCGCTCTTTCCAACGGCGCCAACCGCAGATCGATGCGACCTTTCGTTCTCGACTTATTCGCGTTTAAGTGATCAAGGTCGAAAAACTCGCAAAATTGTGCGAACTGGATTTCCGAACGCGACTGCTGCTCAAACAAAAGAGCCACAGAGACGATCTTGGCCTCGTTCGATTGCCCAAAGTCTCGGAAAGTTTTTAGAAAAAGCGCACCTCGATCGAGCAACGCCTTGTGCCCAGAGCGTCAACGACAATGGCGCATTGAAAAACGCAAAAACAACAAGAGGGAAAATCTCTCAACTTTGGACGGGCCCTTATTGCTACCGGAGGGTCCGATTCGAGCGCCGTTTTCACTAAAAACTGCCCTGGACTTTTGTGCGTCGTACGAGTCCAAAATCGATCGGCTACGATGATATTTGGCGGAGCCACGGGCTGCGGAACGGAGCCCTGCTCGCAAACTCGCCCGTTCAAATGGTAGACGTTTGATCGCACATATCTCGAAAACGGTTGATCCGACCGGAAAAATGAAAAATGATCGACGTTGTATGCATAGCTTATGTTACCCAATAGTAGGCAATAAACAACATGTATTGTGTAAATTGTAAGAGACTTTGTAT
This sequence comes from Agrilus cyanescens, assembly GCA_947389935.1. Taxonomy (NCBI): domain Eukaryota; kingdom Metazoa; phylum Arthropoda; class Insecta; order Coleoptera; family Buprestidae; genus Agrilus; species Agrilus cyanescens. The sequence goes on from OX376704.1 coordinate 15,611, forward strand.
TATATAATTATTAAATACATTATTCCTTATTGTCAATGGTGTTTTATTGCTTAATTTTTGGAATTTTAACTTAAATTCAAAAATTGGATACTACTGGCGCCATCTACGGCTTGATGGCTTAACTAGAGCTCAAAACGCAAAGGGAAACTTCAAGACTAGTGGCGCCGTCTTGCGTGAAATAGCCGAATTACGATTAATTCGGCTATTAGACGTCGGATGGCGCCACCGGTAGCGGCCGAAGTTTACCATCTATATCATTCTATAATCATCTATGGACTCAAGAATTTTCATAGACATAAACTTCTAATACATAATCATAAATAACCATACGTATACATAAACAATTAAATGTAGGGTTCGGATGTTTGTTGACATGTCAAAAAAATATTAAAAAATTTTAAATTGTAAAATAAAAATGGGAATTCAAAAGGAAACACTAAAACATACAAATAAACCTCATAGACAAGGAAGACACCGTTCGAAGGGGGCTGGCTATGAATGCTATAAACGAAGCCCATCAAGGTAAATACCTATATATAGTCACGTCATTGCTGTAACAAGTTCCAATTCATTTCTTTACTTTTTGAAGCACTTTTATCGTCTCGTCTCGTGTCATTTGTTATTTTACCGCCTTGTTAATTCGTCCTTTCTGTGTGTTTTTGTTTAGTTTGACTCATCGAAGAGATCCTATCGAAGTTATATATATACGTATAATGAAACAAGTCGTCTAAAATGGTATTCTTATTCGTCGTCTTCCTTTGCCGATCGTGTTCTTCAGAAGCACGTTTAAAAGGTAATCAATATATTGGATAGATATTTATATGTAGAAATGAAACCTGTTATTAATCAATCTAATCACTTGCCACCGTATGTGTTTCAGGTCTACGCCGGAGAAGACTGAGAAAACCGCTGGTTCGAACGATTTTGTTTACCCTTAATTTTACTTAATATTGAGCAAATACTCGACGTTATAAGCTCATTTTTATTCATAATACGCTTATATAAGCTAATTTTAATGAGTAGTAGGTATAAGGCGATGATCGACGTTGTATGCATAGCTTATGTTACCCAATAGTAGGCAATAAACAACATGTATTGTGTAAATTGTAAGAGACTTTGTATTATATAATTATTTATTTATTTATTTATTTTCAGCTATTAATTACATAGTGTTTAAACTAGTAATTCCTACAGAGGCAAAAAACTATGCCTGTTTGTAGGAAGCTGGTATAACTCTTAAGACTATAAAACTTAAAAACTACACTACGCTAATTTGTTAACTCAATGAGATCTTTTTTCAAAATAAACTGAACAAAATTCATCCTTAAATAAGATAAAAAGAGTAAACTAAATCTATCAAAACATAAAAATAAAAATAAACATAAAAATATATATAAAATATAATTCACCCCAGAGATAATTTATACAAGATACGGTTCTATATACTTGAGATCTATTTTCAAATCACATTTCAACACCTACATTACCCCTAATCCAATTCTTTAATTTTACTTTACACGTATAATTTGAAATATCTAGTATTTTGAGATCATTATCTAGATTGTTAAAGATCTTAATCGCATTATAGTAATTATTCTTATTACTTACAGCCTTATTTACTGAAGGTAGAGCTATGCTTTTATTTCTCGTGATACTAGATGAATTTAGGAACAGGTTGGATAGTTTAGTAAAGTGAAATAGTAAGCACTCATGAGCAAATAATTGGACCAGATTGAAGGGCTTAACATTATCTCCATAGCTGGAATTAATTATTTTTAATATTCTGTTTTGCCGTTTCTGTAGTAACTGCAATTTAGTTTTGCACGCACCACCCCACGCAATAATACCATAACTAATAAGGCTGTGAAAATATGCGTAATAAATGAGTTTGAGAGAGTTAGTATTCATAAATTTAGACAATTTGTACATAATAAAAGTAAGGTACTTAGTTTTACTAATAACATACTCTATATGTCTGTCCCATCTCATATTATAATCGAATATAACACCCAGGTATTTATAAGAATCAACCCTATCTATCTTAATGCTATTGATATGTATTTGCAATGACTGTGGTACGCTATCACAATAATTGCCAAAAGTAACATAAAATGACTTATTAACATTTAATACTAATTTATTAAGAACTAACCAATCCGCAACCTTACTTAACAACTTGTTCATTTTGTTCGCCACCCCTACCCAATTGTCATCAGTTGATATAATTGCAGTGTCGTCTGCATACGAAATAGCATTATGGGACATTTCTATTAGTAAGTCATTAATATAGATAATAAAAAGTAATGGTCCCAATATTGATCCTTGTGGGACTCCAGTTTTAATCAATTCGAAATCACTGACTACGTCACCAATCCTAACTCTTTGCTTTCTGTCTTTCAGGTAGCTAGCTATCAGTTTGTTCGATTTACCTCTTAGACCATAATTATACAATTTATCTATCAGAATACAATGGTTAACTGTATCAAAAGCCTTGGCCAGGTCAAGATAGGCAATTGCAATAGGCTTGCTTTTGTCGAGGTTCTCATATATTTTATTGGAGATGAAACTTAAAGCATCTTTTGTACCTTTGTTCTTCTGAAAACCAAATTGGTTTGTGGCTAAATTAGCATTTCTAGTCATAAAACTGTAGATTCTATTGTAAATAATTCTTTCATAAATTTTTGCTATATTAGATATTAGGGAGATAGGTCTATAATTAGACATAGTCTTTCTATCCCCATCCTTATAAATAGGTATTACTTCAGATACCTTAAGCGCATCAGGCCATACCGCTTTCTCAATAGAAAGATTAAAAATATGTCTCATGGCATCAACGCTGTATTCTGAGACAATCTTTAAGGTCTTAGTGTTAATCCTATCAATGCCACCATTCTTAATTTTCAACTTATCTATGATTTGGAGTATTTCAATGTTGTCCGTGGGTTCCATAAACAAAGTGTTACTGTTCATTGATGGGAGCTTAATAGTTTTATTTGACGGGACGCTAATTGATTTACTTAAGTCACTTCCAATGGAGACAAAATATTTATTAAATTGATTGGCAATTTCAAGAGGAGTTTCAGTCATCGTGTCATTATTAATATGGATCTTCTTTATATTAGAATTTTTATTATCTTTTATTCCTAGTTTGTGATTGATATATTTCCACAACTTTTTTGGATTATCTTGATTTCTCTCAACTATCTTACTTTCGTGCATGATTTTTGCTGCTTTAATAGTTTTGTTCAGGACCTTGACATATTTCTTATATTCACTAATGATAACATCATTGCTTGGATCCATCTTCATTTTATTATATAGCATTTCTTTCATGCTACATGATTTTATTAATCCACTTGTTATCCACTCACTTCTGGGCTTACGTTTATTTATTATCTGACTTGGTAGATATCTAGCATTGTCAAGGCACTTTTGAAGATAAGTAATTAATAAGTTAGTAGCTTCGTTTGGATCCTGTATCAATTCTATTGTTTTCCAATTGATGTTGCCAGAAATATAATGAAGTTTATTATAATTATAAAAGAAACTGCTATTGTTTTTAGGTTTATTAAGAATATTTTTATCTATCTTAATAAATAGCGGGTAATGGTCAGTGAAGGGCACTGTTAATTTGAAAGTTAGGGTTCTTATCGAACTACACTTGATAAATATGTTATCGATGCAAGATCCTTCATTAATACCATTGTTAGAATTAGTGAGTGAAGGTCTAGTTGTATTTATAAAGCCCGGAAAAAATCCCTTTTCTTGAAGCATGTTTAAGAACTCAATATTTGTCTGATCATCTTCTCGTATATTAATATTGAAATCACCGATGACCAAATGATTCCTACTATTTCTATAATTATTTAAGTAAATTTGCAAATTATTTATAAAATCAGAACAGGTCATTTCATATGATCTATAAATAGAAGATATTTCCAAATTGTAGTTATTACTTAATTTAATTTTTGAATTCAAAATTTTTAAATTTCCTATTTCTACGACATTAGTAATGTCATCAATCATTTCAGCTATAAAGACAACCACACCATCATTCTGGTTTAACTTACTGTTATTGTAATATATTTTGTAACCCGGTAACATATGATATCGATAATGGTCAAGACACCATGTTTCAGAACAAACTATAACCTTGGGTTTAGTCTTTAAACTCTCAACAAATAAGCATAAATTCTCAAGATTAGCGTTAATACTCCTTATATTAACATACATTATAATATTGTCCTTAATACACATGCTGTTGTTAAGAGCATCAAGATCTGAAAAAGATACTTCTTCCTGTATTAATTGATTTTGTAGATCTTCAATTAAACTAAGATTCTGCTCCATTAGGAATATGTATGTTACTGATCTGGTTCTGCTTCGCCTTCTGTGCTGCCAATGTAAATGAAGTACCCTGTTGTTCCTGAGATTGTTCCTTGATTGGTTTCCAATTTGTAGGTAATTCAGGTTTAATTAAATAGTCTGTCATTCCAATTAACTTTTTCACTCTATTTTTTAAAGTAGTACATTCAGTTAAGTCAGTAGCACTATGGTTTATTTTGTAGGTTGTTTTATACCTTGTATTATTATACAAGCAGTTAATACATTTATTAACCTTATTTTTACACATTTTTGTGTGATGATTTTCTGAACAGTTTAGACAAATAGTCTTATTTCTACACTTTAATCCATTGTGCCCAAAACCTGCACAATTAAAACATGACCTATAATCAATTACATCATAAACTTTACAGTTTTGATATCCAACAAAAATTTTGTTATTGTTATCCTTTATGTATTTGTGAATAATGGGTGGGACTTCCATCAAAACACTGTCCGTACCACTATTTTTGTTTGTATACATATGTAATACACGCCCTTTACATCCAAAATTGTGAAAATTTCTGCAGTTGATGTCTTCTTCCATTTTCTGTTTGTCCAATTTAGCACAGTTGTCAATTCCAACAATCTTAACTTTAGGTTTCATCAGTTGCTCTATTTTTATGGTATAATCATCACCAACTTTATTTTTAAGAAGTTTTTCCATATTGTTTACACTTTCTACGTTCATACAATTTATAATTAGCTCATCGTCACTCTTCTTATAGATTTTCTTTGCTTGGATAGATTTATCATTGATAATGTGCTTTAGTACATTATCCTTGATATCAGATCTGTTTTCATTATTTATTCTCTTAACTATAATCTTTGATAATCTTTTGTTATGTGGTATTGTATTGCTTGTTATCTCTGCAAATGATATCTTTTGCTCCTCTGTATTTTGTTGTTTATTCCTTAATTCAATTAAAAGTGAATTCTTCTCCATTAATTCTTTATTAAGCTGTTTTAGTAGTATATTTTCTCTTCTCAACGTCTCAAAATCTGTATGTTCCGTTTCATTTCGTAATTCTTCAAGCATTTCACTCTTAATTAAATCCCGGCTGTTAGTTTTTAGCTTTGCAATAATTAATTTCGCATTATTGCAAAGTGTCTCATCATTCTCTCCTTCCCAATTTAAGGTTATGTTTTGATCTATATGATCAGGACATACTACCAGAGTATCAGTAACAAATTGAGTATCACTAAGTCTTTGAAAATCACTTGTGTGATAAACACCTTCACAAAAAATACATATAACTATCGCAACTTTTTGTTTAGGATGACATTTATAAAATTTATCACCAGGTTTGTCAGGAATAATAATAATTAAATACATTATTCCTTATTGTTAATGGTGTTTTATTGCTTAATTTTTGGAATTTTAACTTAAATTCAAAAATTGGATACTACTGGCGCCATCTACGGCTTGATGGCTTAACTAGAGCTGAAAACGCGAAGGGAAACTTCAAGATTAATTCGGCTATTAGACGTCGGATGGCGCCACCGGTAGCGGCCGAAGTTTACCATCTATATCATTCTATAATCAGCTATGGACTCAAGTATTTTCATAGACATAAACTTCTAATACATAATCATAAATAACCATACGTATACATTAACAATTAAATGTAGGGTTCGGATGTTTGTTGACATGTCAAAAAAATATTAAAAAATTTTAAATTGTAAAATAAAAATGGGAATTCAAAAGGAAGCACTAAAACAAACAAATAAACCTCATAGACATGGAAGACATCGTTCGAAGGGGGCTGGCTATGAATGCTGTAAACGAAGCGCATCAAGGTAAATACGTATATATAGTCACGTCATTGCTGTAACAAGTTCCAATTCATTTCTTTACTTTTTGATGCACTTTTATCGTCTCGTCTCGTGTCATTTGTTATTTTACCGCCTTGTTAATTCGTCCTTTCTGTGTGTTTTTGTTTAGTTTGACTCATCGAAGAGATCCTATCGAAGTTATATATATACGTATAATGAAACAAGTCGTCTAAAATGGTATTCTTATTCGTCGTCTTCCTTTGCCGATCGTGTTCTTCAGAAGCACGTTTAAAAGGTAATCAATATATTGGATAGATATTTATATGTAGAAATGAAACCTGTTATTAATCAATCTAATCAATTGCCACCGTATGTGTTTCAGGTCTACGCCGGAGAAGACTGAGAAAACCGCTGGTTCGAACGATTTTGTTTACCCTTAATTTTACTTAATATTGAGCAAATACTCGACGTTATAAGCTCATTTTTATTCATAATACGCTTATATAAGCTAATTTTAATGAGTAGTAGGTATAAGGCGATGATCGACGTTGTATGCATAGCTTATGTTACCCAATAGTAGGCAATAAACAACATGTATTGTGTAAATTGTAAGAGACTTTGTATTATATAATAATTAAATACATTATTCCTTATTGTTAATGGTGTTTTATTGCTTAATTTTTGGAATTTTAACTTAAATTCAAAAATTGGATACTACTGGCGCCATCTACGGCTTGATGGCTTAACTAGAGCTGAAAACGCGAAGGGAAACTTCAAGATTAATTCGGCTATTAGACGTCGGATGGCGCCACCGGCAGCGGCCGAAGTTTACCATCTATATCATTCTATAATCATCTATGGACTCAAGTATTTTCATAGACATAAACTTCTAATACATAATCATAAATAACCATACGTATACATTAACAATTAAATGTAGGGTTCGGATGTTTGTTGACATGTCAAAAAAATATTAAAAAATTTTAAATTGTAAAATAAAAATGGGAATTCAAAAGGAACCACTAAAACAAACAAATAAACCTCATAGACATGGAAGACGCCGTTCGAAGGGGGCTGGCTATGAATGCTATAAACGAAGCGCATCAAGGTAAATACCTATATATAGTCACGTCATTGCTGTAACAAGTTCCAATTCATTTCTTTACTTTTTGATGCGCTTTTATCGTCTCGTCTCGTGTCATTTGTTATTTTACCGCCTTGTTAATTCGTCCTTTCTGTGTGTTTTTGTTTAGTTTGACTCATCGAAGAGATCCTATCGAAGTTATATGTACGTATAATGAAACAAGTCGTCTAAAATGGTATTCTTATTCGTCGTCTTCCTTTGCCGATCGTTTGCTTCAGAAGCACGTTTAAAAGGTAATTAATATATTGGATAGATATTTATATGTAGAAATGAAACCTGCTATTAATCAATCTAATCAATTGCCACCGTATGTGTTTCAGGTCTACGCCGGAGAAGACTGAGAAAACCGCTGGTTCGAACGATTTTGTTTACCCTTAATTTTACTTAATATTGAGCAAATACTCGACGTTATAAGCTCATTTTTATTCATAATACGCTTATATAAGCTAATTTTAATGAGTAGTAGGTATAAGGCGATGATCGACGTTGTATGCATAGCTTATGTTACCCAATAGTAGGCAATAAACAACATGTATTGTGTAAATTGTAAGAGACTTTGTATTATATAATAATTAAATACATTATTCCTTATTGTTAATGGTGTTTCATTGCTTAATTTTTGGAATTTCAACTTAAATTCAAAAATTGGATACTACTGGCGCCATCTACGGCTTGATGGCTTAACTAGAGCTGAAAACGCGAAGGGAAACTTCAAGATTAATTCGGCTATTAGACGTCGGATGACGCCACCGGTAGCGGCCGAAGTTTACCATCTATATCATTCTATAATCATCTATGGACTCAAGTATTTTCATAGACATAGACTTCTAATACATAATCATAAATAACCATACGTATACATTAACAATTAAATGTAGGGTTCGGATGTTTGTTGACATGTCAACAAAATATTAAAAAATTTTAAATTGTAAAATAAAAATGGGAATTCAAAAGGAAGCACTAAAACAAACAAATAAACCTCATAGACATGGAAGACATCGTTCGAAGGGGGCTGGATATGAATGCTATAAACGAAGCGCATCAAGGTAAATACCTATATATAGTCACGTCATTGCTGTAACAAGTTCCAATTCATTTCTTTACTTTTTGATGCGCTTTTATCGTCTCGTCTCGTGTCATTTGTTATTTTACCGCCTTGTTAATTCGTCCTTTCTGTGTGTTTTTGTTTAGTTTGACTCATCCAAGAGATCCTATCGAAGTTATATGTACGTATAATGAAACAAGTCGTCTAAAATGGTATTCTTATTCGTCGTCTTCCTTTGCCGATCGTTTTCTTCAGAAGCACGTTTAAAAGGTAATTAATATATTGGATAGATATTTATATGTAGAAATGAAACCTGTTATTAATCAATCTAATCAATTGCCACCTTATGTGTTTCAGGTCTACGCCGGAGAAGACTGAGAAAACCGCTGGTTCGAACGATTTTGTTTACCCTTAATTTTACTTAATATTGAACAAATACTCGACGTTATAAGCTCATTTTTATTCATAATACGCTTATATAAGCTAATTTTAATGAGTAGTAGGTATAAGGCGATGATCGACGTTGTATGCATAGCTTATGTTACCCAATAGTAGGCAATAAACAACATGTATTGTGTAAATTGTAAGAGACTTTGTATCATATAATTATCAAATACATTATTCCTTATTGTTAATGGTGTTTTATTGCTTAATTTTTGGAATTTTAACTTAAATTCAAAAATTGGATACTACTGGCGCCATCTACGGCTTGATGGCTTAACTAGAGCTGAAAACGCGAAGGGAAACTTCAAGATTAATTCGGCTATTAGACGTCGGATGGCGCCACCGGTAGCGGCCGAAGTTTACCATCTATATCATTCCATAATCATCTATGGACTCAAGAATTTTCATAGACATAAACTTCTAATACATAATCATAAATAACCATACGTATACATAAACAATTAAATGTAGGGTTCGGATGTTTGTTGACATGTCAAAAAAATATTAAAAAATTTTAAATTGTAAAATAAAAATGGGAATTCAAAAGGAAGCACTAAAACAAACAAATAAACCTCATAGACATGGAAGACATCGTTCGAAGGGGGCTGGCTATGAATGCTATAAACGAAGCGCATCAAGGTAAATACCTATATATAGTCACGTCATTGCTGTAACAAGTTCCAATTCATTTCTTTACTTTTTGATGCACTTTTATCGTCTCGTCTCGTGTCATTTGTTATTTTACCGCCTTGTGTAATAGCCGAATTACGATTAACTTGGCTATTAGACGTAGGATGGCGCCACTGGTAGCAACCGAAGTTTACCACCTATATCATTCTATAATCATCTATGGACTCAAGACTATTCATAGACATAGACTTCTAATACATAAACATAAAAAACCATAAATAACGAATTAATTTTTTAAAAAAATATTCTCTGTAACTTGGCTAACTTTACAGATAGAAACACCAAAATTTAATTGGGTTGTCTCCCATTGATGTGGACGTCATCTGTATATGCAGATTTCCTCCGGGGGTTGATTCATCCCCTCTATTAAGAATTACATTTTAAAAAAAATATTCTCTGTAACTTGGCCAATTTTAAAGAGAGAAACACCAAAATTTAATATGGTTGTCTCCCATTAATGTGGACGTCATCTGTATGTGCAGATTTCCTCCGGGGGTTGATTCATCCCCTCTATTAAGAATTACATTTTAAAAAAAATATTCTTTGTAACTTAGCTAATTTTACCGAGAAATAACGACGTCATACCAAATATTGTAGTATAGTACCTACTACAGGACAGAAGAATAATAGAATTAATAACATTCCGTATAGATGTATTGTTTAACAATGTTGTTGGTCTTTAAGTTCTATTCACGTAAACATTTTCATTGTTTAATGTTATTACACGAAACTGTGGCCGTTATTTACCAAAATACAATACATATTTACCATTTCACTTTATTCAAAAGCAAAAAAGGATGACCTTTAATGTTCACAACAAGTGTCCCGTAACTACAAATCTTCTGAATCACATTTACTCCCTTTAACGAATAAATCGAACGCTCCAACTATTCGAATATATAATTTAAACTTTTCTTCGTCATACCCTGCACTATTTAGGGGTGGAACGTGCTCGTTTCGCTGTAAAAGGAGTATCAAAGCGACCAAAACAACATCACCTAACCTAAATTAATAAAAATACTAAAAAACCTCCCCAGATTGAATATGCGCGAATCGCAGACAAAACTTGCAAGTTTAGAGTAAGAACAGGAAGCACTTGAATTATTTAACTTTTCCAAAAGCTTTGTAGCATTTAAAGTCTTTCTTTGGTAAACCATTTTCGCACATATTTCACAACCCGTTTCCTAGGTTTATTACAGTTTATTACAAAAAAAAATAACGCAGGAAATCGTTATAAAACCACAGAAGAATTAATTAAATCAAACAGTTATTTATACTCAATCAACGACAAGCACTAAACTGAATGTTTTGTTTAATAACAATTAGCCATATTTAAACATTCTTACATCAGTGTTTTTTATTCTAATTACACTTTTGTGCTTTTAATATTTACAGTTTCATTTACGTATCACAGCTAATGAACACTTCCTAATTTTCCGTTTTATTTCTCATAGTTTGTAATACTGTAAAAGTTAAGTAGCTATATTCAGATATGTGAGTCATTGTTTATGAAACATCAAAATAGATTTTATTGTCTTGTTTCATGGAAATTAGTGTTTTTTATATCAAATCACGACTACCTCTAAAAGTTAAAGCATATTGTGTACCTAATTTATGGTTCTTGAGATCCCGTGATTTATTCAATACCTAAACTCCGCCTTGTTTTCTTTCTCGACCCGAGACGTGCTGCCACTTGCGGCAATGCGGGAACTAAAACGTAAATCAGCGGCTTTTTCACGAGCGCGTACCCTCAAGCGTGCCATCATTCGACGGTACGTTCAAGGCCACGGCGGGGTCTTGCTTCGTACTTTTCCGTGGCCCGATCTCGAGCTTTAACTAACTCGTTTTAATGCTGAATATTTTTGATAATGTTACGTGTTAAGAGCAGAGCGGAAAATCAAAATGAGAGAAAAGTAAATTTATTAATTTCGGATGATTCCTCAATTTTAAGAAATTAATTTCACGTTCGATGATCGTTATTTCATTCAAAAAAATATTTTGTTAAAAAAAACTTTCCATTGTTATTGGAAGCTTTACTATTTTTCCCAGCAACATTAGAGGGAGTTAACGACTTGTCAACGATACTTTTAAAGTAATTAATTAAATTTTAGATAATTATACGAACTAAAATTAGTAATAGATTTCTCAAAATGTAGAAAAAATATTTTGTTTCATAACTACGAAGCACGAATATCTACTGTAAAATTTGCTTTTTATTTCCAAAAACTTTTCATAACCCACAATGGAATAGGAACCTTCAATGTAGAAATGTGTAGGTCTAGGTATTCATTTACTAGTTTGTAACATCCGATTATGAGGTATTTTTTAAAATAATGTCGGCATTTTTCCTCTTTAAACATTTTATAATTTCACAAATAATTTCATGGAGTATGGCTGATCACTCAAGTAGCTTTCCTTGCCTCGCGATCAAAGTCAATACGTAAACTCCGCCTTGTTTTGTTTCCCGACCCGAGACGTGCTGCCACTCGCGGCAGCTTAGGAACTAAAGCGTTCATCAGCGGCTTTTTCACGAGTGCGAACCCTCAAGCTAGCCATCGTTCGACGGGTACGTTCGAGGTCACAGCCGCAGTATTGTATCGTATTTTCTTCGTACATTTCCGCGGTTCATTCTGGCTCACGACTTGTTTTGATGTGCTCCTGATACAATTAGACGACGTAATGGTGAATATTTATTGACATTTAATTATTATGTACGTGATGATAGAGCGGAAAATTAAATTTATTAAGTATGAATGATTCTTAACTTTCGGAAATTAGCATTACATTAAATACATGTTATCTCATTAAAATATATTTAAAATAAAAATGTGTGCTGGCAATCTTTACGCGCGATTAATTAAAACTTCTTTGATATTGTGACAGATGACGATCAATTTAAAAAAAAATTACAAACCTGTAAGTTATTGAGTGCTTATCATTATTTACCTTTTAACAACTTTTATTCTGGTTTTCTAATGAACTTTATCGTTAAACAAATTTTATATAAATATGCTCACCACACCAAAATTAGTATTGGATTGCTCAAAATATAGGACAAAAATTTTCCTTTATAACTAAAAAACATGAATACCAACCTACTGTAAATTTTAATTTTTTTTTTCTTGTTTCCATAAACTTAGAAATGCATAACGGCAATATTATTTCAGCATTTTGTAATTAAAAATACCTAAATCCTTGAATGTAGCGACCGAAGTAGCTTGCCTTGTCTCACGGGCATTTCAATGTCTAAACTCCGCCTTGTTTTCTTTCCCGTCCCGAGAAGTGCTGCCACTCGCGGCAGTTTAGGTACTAAAACGTTCATCAGCGGCTTTTTCACAAGGCGTACACTCAAGCGGTCCGTAGTATGACGGGTACCTTCAAGGCCACGGCCGCGGGCTTGCCTCGTGTCTGCTTCGTACTTTTCCGTGGTCCGATCTCGAGCTATAACTAACTCGTTTTAAGTTTAAATGCTGAATATTTTTAATAATACTTATTACGTGATAAGAGCAGAGCGGAAAATCAAAATGAGAGAAAAGTAAATTTATTAATTTCGAATGATTCCTTAACTTTAAGAAATTAATTTCACGTTAGATGATCGTTATTTCATAAAAAAAATATTTTCTAAAAATTTATAGGTGAGCAAAAAAATAAATTACTGTTGTAGGTAATTATTCGAACCAAAATTAGTAAGAAATTTCTCAAAATGTAGAAATAATATTTTCTTTCATAACTACGAAACACGAATGCCTCAGTGTTAATTTTTATTTCCCAAAACTTCCATAGGTATGCCGGTATGCGTCATAACCACAATTAAACAGTGGAATGAATACCTACAATGTAGAAATGTGTAGGTAATTAGGGATTTACTACTTTATAACATCCGATTATTTGATATTTTTTACTGTAATGTCTGCATATTTCCTCTGTTAACATTTTAGAATTTTACAAATAATTCCTTGGAATATAGCCAGGCCACCCAAGTAGCTTTTAATGTCTCGCGTGGTCTCGCGATCCTGTCAATACCATAAACTCCGCCTTGTTTTGGTTCCCGATCCGAGACGTGCTGCCACTCGCGGCAATTTAGGAACTAAAACTTTCATCAGCGGCTTTTTCACGAGCGAGTACCCTCCAGCGTGCCATCGTTCGACGGGTACATTCAAGGCCACGGCCGCGGTCTTGACGTCTTGTCTCGTGTTTGCTTCGTACTTTTCCGTTGTCCGATCTCGATTTATAACAATATACATTAACTCGGTTTAATACTGAATATTTTTGATAATATTACCTACGTGATAAGAGCGGAAAATCAAAATAAGGGGAAAAGTAAATTTATTAATTTCGAAAGATTCCTCAACTTTAAGGAATTAGTTTCGCGTCAGATGATCGTTATTTCATTAAAAATATATTTTGTAAAAATTTATAAGTAAAAAAATTAATTACTGTGTACGTAGGTATTTTTACAACTTTTCAATGTTATTGGGATCTTTACTATTTTCCCTGACTATATTAGAGGGAGTTAACGACTTGTTAACGTTTTTTTTAAATCATTTAATTAAATTTTAGATAATTATACGAACTAAAATTAGTAATATATTTCTCAAAATGTAAAAATAATATTTTCTTTCATAACTAAAAAACACGAATACCTTATTGTTAATTTTTAATTCCAAAAACTTTGGTTGGTATGCCTCATAAACACAATTTCGCAGTGGGATGGGTACCAGTAATGTAAAAATGTGTAGGTAATTAGGGATTTAATACTTTACAACATCGGATTATTTGATATTTTTTAATGTAATGTCTGCATTTTTCCTCTGTTAACATTTTTAAAATTTCACAAATAATTCCTTGGAATGTGGCTGGTCACCCAAGTATATTTCATTGCCTGGCCATCTTTTTAATACCTAAACTCCGCCTTGTTTTCTTTCCCGACCCGAGAAGTGCTGCCACACGCGGCAGTTTAGGAACTAAAACGTTCATCAGCGGCTTTTTCACGAGCGAGTACCCTCCAGCGACCCATCGTTCGACGGGTACGTTCGAGGAAACGGCCGCGGTCTTGACGTCTTGCCTCGTGTTTGCTTCGTACATTTCCGCGGTTCATTCTGACTCACGACTTGTTTTGCTGTGCTCCTGATACAAGTATTCGTAATGCTTGGATATTTATTGATAATATTCACTTGATGAGAGCGAAAAATTAAAACCAGAGAAACATAAATAAATTTATTATTATTTTGAATTTCCTTACTTTTAGAAATTATTACATTTAAAAAAAAAAACATTTATGGGTAAAAAAATTAAAAAAAAAAATTACTGGGGTAGGTAGGTATTTTTGCAACTATTCATTGTTATTGAGGGCTTTACTATTTTTCCCGGCAAAATTAGATGGAATTAACGACTTATGAACGATATTTTTCATGTACTTAATCTATATTTAAATTTTAGATAATTATGTCCACCAAAATTAGTATGTAATAGATTACTCTTTGTTATTTGGTATTTGGTGTACATTTCTTTTATGTGAACATTTCATAATTAATAACAAAATTAATTCCTTGAAATTATAGCCAGACCACCCAGGTAGCCTTCCTTGTCTCGCTGGCATTTCAATGTCTAAACTCCGCCTTGTTTTCTTTCCTCACCCGAGACATGCTGCCACCCGCGGCAGTTTAGGAACTATAGCGTTCATCAGCGGCTTTTTCACAAGCGCGTACCCTCAAGCGTGCCATCGTTCGACGGGTGCGTTCGAGGCCACGGCCGCGGTCTTGACGTCTTGTCTCGTGTTTGCTTCGTACTTTTCCGTGATCCGATCTCGAGCTATAACTAACTCGTTTTAATACTGAATAAGTATTTTTGATAATAGGAGGATATTGAATTCTCGCTTATCTCTTGAAACATTTTTAATAGTCAAAAAGACGTAAAAAATACTTTGATTATATTATACCTACGTGATAAGAGCGGAAAATCAAAATGAGAGATAAGTAAATTTATTATTTTGGATGATTCCTCAACTTTAAGAAATTAATTTCACATTAGGTGAGCGTTACTTCTTTAAAAAAGTATTTTGTAAAAATTTATAAGCAAAAAAATAAAATACTGTCGTAGGTATTTTTGCAACTTTTGATTGTTATTGGGAGCTTTACTATTTTCCCCGGCAATATTAGAGAGAATGAAGGACTTGTGAACGATTTTTTTAAATTAATTGATTAAATTTTGGATAATTATACGAAGCAAAATTACTAATAGATTTCTCGAAATGTAGAAAAAATATTTTCTTTCATAACTACGAAACACGAATACATAGTGTAAAATTTGCGTTTTATTTCAAAAAACATCTGGCGATCCCTTCAATACGTAAACTCCGCCTTGTTTTCGTTCCTGACCCGAGACGTGCTGCCACTCGCGGCAGCTTAGGAACTAAATCGTAAAACAGCGGCTTTTTCACGAGCTAGTACCCTTCAACGACCCATCGTTCGATGGGTTCGTTCGAGGTCATAGCCGCGGTTTTGCCTGGTATTTGGTTCGTACATTTCCGCGGATCGATGTCGTTCCCGAGTTGGTCAGGTATTAGTTATTTTCCGTAGTATTTTCATATAACATTTTTAAATACTGTGAGCCCGTATTCACAAATCTGTGCCATGAATTAGAATCTGAAAACATTACTTTATCCTCACTCCAACTGCATTGTATTGTATTTTGTTTAGTGTCAGAAGCATATCAATTCTGTAGGATATTTAAATGTTTATACGCTCATGTTTCAATTTTGTTTGTCCGCCTCTGTTAGTTAGTAATTCTAGAATACGACAGCTGACGACAATGACGACCGTCACGACATTGAAATCGAGTTCGCGATGTAACGCGCGTCGCGATGAAAAAGGTTCGTTTCGTTTTCTGTGAAGTGTAGGTATCCTCAGTTATAAATATTGTTTTGGTTTAATTAAAGTTTTAAAACCAACGTTAACGTTTATTTCCAACACAATCACAAATCAACGAGTACCTATTAACAAATTCGAAGCGTTTCGTAATGTCTGCTGTCTGGAGCGCCTCCCAAGTTTTGTCAATTTCAGTTAAATTTTTCGTACCCAATATTTCATGAGGATTAACAAATACATGGTGAGTTGTTATATAAGAATATTTGATTTTACGGTAATACATTTATGGTGCCTGTAATTATAATGTTTGAGATTGCGTGTTTCTAGGGGTTGCATAGGTATTGTTGGTTAGATATCTATTCATTTAGGCGGGTATTTACTATGGCTAACAATTGTAAATACGTAATTTGCCGACAGACAGTTATTAGCCGGCCAATAACTGTGACAATAATAGATATGTACCTAAGTGTATTTTTATTGTTGGAATATGTTCTTATTCATGCAATTTTTAAAATAACTACCTACCGAGGTAGGTATTAGGTATGTAATGAGAGCGGAAAATCAAAATGAGAAAAAAATGATTACTCACTCAACTCTGATAATACATATAATGATTAAAAAAATTAGACCAGAATCGAAAAAATAATTATTCCGGATTTTTTGTAATGTAAGAGAGAATGATTTGCGAACGAATTATTTTTCTTTTGTTTAATGAATTTTATCGTTAAGTAGGTACATACCTACCTAATTAAATTTTGCATAAGTAATTGAGGATTAATTATGTGCACAAAAATTAGTAATATAAAATTTACTTGTTTCCCAAAATTAAGATATGCATGGCCACAATATTATTTCAGCATTTTATAATCAAAAATAATAAATAATGCCTTGAAATGTGGTCTGGCCAAGGTCTCGCGATCCTTTCAATACGTAAACTCCGCCTTGTTTTCTTCTCGATCCGAGATGTGCTGCCACCCGCGGCGACTTAGAAACTAAAACGTTCATCAGCGGCTTTTTCACGAGCGAACACCCTCAAGCGTGCCATCGTTCGACGGGTACGTTCGAGGCCACGGCCGCGGTCTGATATCTTGCCTCGTACTTGCTTCGTACTTTTCCGCTGTTCGATCTGACTTCTCGAGTAGATGCAGTGGTTTGTTTTTTCTTGTTTTGCTGTTTCTGACACTTCGTAATTTAATGATGTATTGTTGTCTCGTCAGATGATAAACGACCGCTAATGATAACGTATGAGTTAATTCGTTGACATACATCTATGTATTATTTCGTTTATATTGGTTTGTTGCTTATGTAAGTGTTTTTATTTTCTCTATAAATAGCAATGTAAACAAATCGCCACTACAATATTCGTTATCTCTGTCTAATTTATCTTGTAATGCTCGATCACAATCTTGTTTCTCTCATGTTAAAAATGCTGACATTATTCCATCTTCTAGTGAATTTGGAAAAAAAAAGTACTTGTTTGTTAATTGACAGGAATTTTGTCAAAGCAATTTTTGGTTTGTTTTAGCAAAATATCACACAATTTTTCCTAAAAATTTTCAATTTTTTTTGAAATTTTGTAAGAAGGGGGGGGGTATTTGGATAATTTTGGAAAAAAAAAAATCGAATTTTTTTCTAAAGTATCGCGCTAATTCGCACCTCTTGGTGTCTGAGTAGTAAATTATAGTTGTGTGCCACCAAATTTTCCAAAATTGTGCGCAATACTTAGGAAACATTCGATATTTTCGACGAAAATATCGTTTCAATTCACAATTGGTCGTCGATTACGGACTAATTGGTATTGTATAGAGTTGGTTTTAGCAAAATATCGCACAATTTTTCCTAAAAATTTTCAATTTTTTTTGAAATTTTGTAAGAAGGGGGGGGTATTTGGATAATTTTGGAAAAAAAATCGAATTTTTTTCTAAAGTATCGCGCTAATTCGCACCTCTTGGTGTCTGTGTAGTAAATTATAGTTGTGTGCCACCAAATTTTCCAAATTTGTGCGCCATACTTAGGAAACATTCGATATTTTCGACGAAAATATCGTTTTTATTTACAATTGGTCGTCGATTACGGACTAATTGGTATTGTATAGAGTTGGTTTTAGCAAAATATCGCACAAGTTTTCCTAAAAATTTTCAATTTTTTTTGAAATTTTGTAAGAAGGGGGGGGTATTTGGATAATTTTGGAAAAAAAAATCGAATTTTTTTCTAAAGTATCGCGCTAATTCGCACCTCTTGGTGTCTGTGTAGTAAATTATAGTTGTGTGCCACCAAATTTTCCAAAATTGTGCGCAATACTTAGGAAACATTCGTTATTAAAAATATTGACGAACAATTATTAAATGAACGTTATTAATGAACCCACAATCTTCAACAATGATCGAACAATCAATAATTAATAAAAGTAAATAAAAATCCATGTGTTCAAGAGGTTAAAAGTAAAAATATAGATGATGGGAGGTTAACTTGAGAATGAAAAAATGTCTAATTAATTATAAACAAGCAAGGCTAACAAATAATTATTACAATCGAATAAAAAAGAACAAACAACCAACATCTAATTAAAACGGAAAAAAAATCAAAATTTAATACAAGTGGGGCTAACTAAGGAGCTGTTTTTCACCATGGAGATTACTTTAGTGATTTTTCGATTGTAACGGTTTGAGCCACTGTTAGAATTTTGCCGTGGCTAACTTCAGCATGTTCGATCTGTTAGCATTTTTTATAAATTACAAAGAATTCTACCAGTATTCTTTCATTTGCTTTTAGTATAGGAGCCTTATTAGTTAGATTCTGTGCGAATGTAAGTTTATTTTGGTGTCGTGTTTGTTGGTTCACTGATTACGTCAATTTTGGTATTCAAGTATTTTCGAAACCAACTGTTTCATATGATTCTCAGTGCGTTTTCTGCCTTGTTTATTTATTTACTATTATCGTTAATCCCCTCTTTCTACGTGTTAATCGATTAACAGTTACACATTGGAAATTATTCTGTTCCTAGTGCTTCAGTTATCGTTCTTGGGGAATTTATTTGTCGTCATCTTTCTGTAGGAATCATGTAGGAATAAAGTTGGTAATAAACGTCTCAATTAACATATATTTTCAAAAATGAAAAACGTACCTAGCGTAATTCTTATTTCTTATTCTTCATAATTAAACAAGGCAAACAAATAATTTTTATTATCGAACAAAATAGAACAAACGACAAATATTTAATTAAAACGGAAAAAAATCCAAATTTAATACAAGTGTGGCTAACAAACTAGAGATTACTTTAGTGACTTTTCGTTTGTAACAGTTTGAGCTACTGTTATTATTATTATTATGCCGCAGCTAACTTCAGCATGTTCGATCTGACATTTACTGTCATAGTATTTGTTAATTATTTTAACGAATTATAAACAGTTGTACGAGTACTTTTTGAGTTTCTCTTAGTATTTATGAATAAATTAGAAACTTGTAATAAGTAAGACATGTAAGTTTATTTATTGTCTCATTTCATAATACTATAGCTTTACAACGTTGTCAATTTATTCGACTTGTTCTTTCTGTAGGTCGACATTTGGAGTCCTTTTAAATACGATGGAGTATGTCTGGCAGTGGTATCGTTCTTCTTGGAGACTACCTATCTGTTCGTCATCTTCATCTTCGCCAGTCTTCCCATTGAACGAGTCATCTACATAGACTTCACTTGCTGCTCATCTTCTTCACTTCACATCAGGTTTGTCATGTCATTTCTCTTGTAGATACATTGTTTTTATGAACTGTTGTATTAATATTAACTAAATTAATTAGGATAAATTATAACTGTCCAAATTAATTTTAATTATAAAGGGAGGCGTGGAGGCCTTATAATAGAGATAGCGATATTTATCCATGTTAAAATCGGGAGATTGTAACATTCGAAATTAACCAGGAAAAAATATTACAAATAAATTAAGAATTTACTCTTTAGGTATAATAGAAGTAGGTTATTATCAATTGGGGTTTTAAGGGGAGATGTGGGTGCCAAATAGGATATATAATGTATTGAATAAATTCGTACAGTTATACAATTTATTGTTAATAAATAAACTTTATTTTATAGTTGCAGTAATTTATACGAATTGTATTAAATAAAATGTATTTATTGTAAATTTAAATATTTATGTAATTAATAAAATAAGAAAAATGTGTATGTGTTTTCTTAAATATTATTAATAAATCTGTGTATTAATAATAAAAATCGTTTTATTTTTTTAAAGTATAAATTAGAATCCAAATAAAAGTCTTAAATTCGAACAGCTTCATTAACTTTTGCTTTCCTGGTACAAAAACCCGAAATTTTTAAATTTTCAAAAATTTCGAGGTAACAAATAATTTGATATATTTCCTAAGCAACTTATGCTCTCCTGGTACAAAGACCCGAAATTTTTAAATTTTCAAAAAATTCGAGGTAACAAATAATTTGATATATTTCCTAAGCAACTTATGCTCTCCTGGTACAAAGACCCGAAATTTTTAAATTTTCAAAAAATTCGAGGTAACAAATAATTTGATATATTTCCTCAGCAACTTATGCTCTCCTGGTACAAAGACCCGAAATTTTTAAATTTTCAAAAAATTCGAGGTAACAAATAATTTGATATATTTCCTAACCAACTTATGCTCTCCTGGTACAAAGATTCGAAATTTATAAATTGACAGAAAATTTTTGCTAGCCCTAAAATATCTCGTTCAACTTATGCTCTCCTGGTACAAATTTTAAATTACTTTTAAAAATTTTTATAAGCTTTTTACCAATCTTATGCTCTTATACAAAACTTATAATTTTTCAGTAAAACGCAATGTATGCAGCAAGATATTTTATTTAATATTTATATATACAATGAAATGGTAATTTAAATATTTAATATTGAATTATTGTTAAACATAAACTACAATAAACTGGTAAATAACAAATACAACGTTTAACATTTATAAACACAGTATTTCATGAAGTAAAAGAAAAAAAAAAAAGAAAGAACAGTACGACAAAAGATGGTTAAAATAGAAGAAGAAAAAATTTATCGAAAGCAAAAGTACATTATGAACTGCTATATTGATATAAATTGACCCTTACTCTACTGTGTGGTCTCTATCCTCTTGCAGCCACCCAACCAAAAATGAATTACGAGGTAATTTTAAGGTTATCAACAATTTTGATAAAAATAAAAGTTAATTGAGAAAGTTGATTTACAATTTTTAATTCTAAGCTAAAATTTATATTAATATAACAGTTTATAAAATAAACGCTATTATACCTGAAAAAGAAATGAAAATAATGAAAATATAACGAAGAGAAGAAGGTGAACAGCAAACGAAGCATACATAGATGACTTATTCCACGGTAAGCTTGGAGAAGATGAAAACAATGAACAGCAGAAGGAACAGCCTCTTCTAGAAGTCGACTTGACCTGTAGAAAGAACAAGACGAATGAATTGACAATGGTGTAGAGCAATAATACATAAAATGAGGCGATAAATAAACTTACGATATATTTTACTTACTAAAAGTGTTATTAAAAAGCATTATCTACAGGATTTAAAAAAAAAACAAGCCAAAACAGTCCTCTACATTTGATTTACAGTTATTCATCAGATTATTTAACCTTGCAAAAATGAAGGATAATAAATAAGAACTACACCAGCTATTATATAAATAGGATTCAATACAATACGCTTTGCATTTTGAAATGAGACAATGAAAAATCACGACAGGTGTTACTTATTACAAGTTTCTAATTAAATACTAAAAGCAACTGAAAAAGTACTCGCACATTTGTTTATAAAAAAATAATTAACAAATACTATGACAGTAAATGTCAGATCGAACATACTGAAGTTAGCTGCGGCACAATAATAATAATAACAGTAGCTCAAACTGTTACAAACGAAAAGTCACTAAAATAATCTCTAGTTCGTTAGCCCCACTTGTATTAAATTTTGATTTTTTTCCGTTTTAATTAAATGTTTGTCGTTTGTTCTATTTTGTTCGATAATATAAATTATTTGTTTGCCTTGTTTAATTATGAAGAATAAGAAATAAGAATTACGTTAGGTATTATATAAATAGGACATGAAATACTATACGTTTTTCATTTTTGAAAATATCTTTAATTGAGACGTTTATTCTCAACTTTATTCCTATAGAAAGATGACGAGGAATAAATTCCCCAAGAACGATAACTGAAGCACTAGGAACAGAATAATTTCCAATGTGTAACTGTTAATCGATTAACACGTAGAAAGAGGGGATTAACGATAATGGTAAATAATAAACAAGGCAGAAAACGCACTGAGAATCATATGAAACACTTGGTTTCGAAAATACTAGAATACCAAAATTGACGTAATCAGTGAACCAACAAACACGACACCAAAATAAACTTACATTCGCTCGTCGCGATCGAAAAAACAAAAAATTCGATTTTTTTCGAAAATTTTTTTTCAAGAAAGGGGTCCTATCTGATGCAGAAAAACGCGCTCTTTCCAACGGCGCCAACCGCACTTCGATACGACCGTTCGTTCTCGACTTATTCCCGTTTAAGTGATCAGGGTCGAAAAACTCGCTAAATTGTGCGAACTGGATTTCCGAACGCGACTGCTGCTCAAATAAAAGAGCCACAGAGGCGATCTTGGCCTCGTTCGATTGCCCAAAGTCTCGGAAAGTTTTTAGAAAAAGCGCACCTCGATCGAGCAACGCCTTGTGCCCAGAGCGTCAACGACAATGGCGCTTTGAAATACGCAAAAACAACAAGAGGGAAAATCTCTCAACTTTGGACGGGCCCTTATCGCGAACGGAGGGTCCGATTCGAGCGCCGTTTTCACTAAAAACTGCCCTGGACTTTTGTGCTTCGTACGAGTCCAAAATCGAGCGGCTCCGATGATTTTTGGCGGAGCTACGGGCTGCGGAACGGAGCCCTGCTCGCAAACTCGCCCGTTCAGAAGATAGACGTTTGATCGCACATATCTCGAAAACTATTGATCCGATCGGAAAAATTCTTGCGCAGGTCGACGCGCCGTGTAATTGCGCGTCGTCCTATGTGTCGCTCGTCGCGATCGAAAAAACAAAAAATTCGATTTTTTTCGAAAATTTTTTTTTCAAGAAAGGGGTCCTATCTGATTCAGAAAAACGCGCTCTTTCCAACGGCGCCAACCGCACTTCGATACGACCGTTCGTTCTCGACTTATTCCCGTTTAAGTGATCAGGGTCGAAAAACTCGCTAAATTGTGCGAACTGGATTTCCGAACGCGACTGCTGCTCAAATAAAAGAGCCACAGAGGCGATCTTGGCCTCGTTCGATTGCCCAAAGTCTCGGAAAGTTTTTAGAAAAAGCGTACCTCGATCGAGCAACGCCTTGTGCCCAGAGCGTCAACGACAATGGCGCTTTGAAATACGCAAAAACAACAAGAGGGAAAATCTCTCAACTTTGGACGGGCCCTTATCGCGAACGGAGGGTCCGATTCGAGCGCCGTTTTCACTAAAAACTGCCCTGGACTTTTGTGCTTCGTACGAGTCCAAAATCGAGCGGCTCCGATGATTTTTGGCGGAGCTACGGGCTGCGGAACGGAGCCCTGCTCGCAAACTCGCCCGTTCAGAAGATAGACGTTTGATCGCACATATCTCGAAAACTATTGATCCGATCGGAAAAATTCTTGCGCAGGTCGACGCGCCGTGTAAATGCGCGTCGTCCTATGTGTCGCTCGTCGCGATCGAAAAACCAAAAAATTCGATTTTTTTCGAAAATTTTTTTTCAAGAAAGGGGTCCTATCTGATTCAGAAAAACGCGCTCTTTCCAACGGCGCCAACCGCACTTCGATACGACCGTTCGTTCTCGACTTATTCCCGTTTAAGTGATCAGGATCGAAAAACTCGCTAAATTGTGCGAACTGGATTTCCGAACGCGACTGCTGCTCAAATAAAAGAGCCACAGAGGCGATCTTGGCCTCGTTCGATTGCCCAAAGTCTCGGAAAGTTTTTAGAAAAAGCGCACCTCGATCGAGCAACGCCTTGTGCCCAGAGCGTCAACGACAATGGCGCTTTGAAATACGCAAAAACAACAAGAGGGAAAATCTCTCAACTTTGGACGGGCCCTTATCGCGAACGGAGGGTCCGATTCGAGCGCCGTTTTCACTAAAAACTGCCCTGGACTTTTGTGCTTCGTACGAGTCCAAAATCGAGCGGCTCCGATGATTTTTGGCGGAGCTACGGGCTGCGGAACGGAGCCCTGCTCGCAAACTCGCCCGTTCAGAAGATAGACGTTTGATCGCACATATCTCGAAAACTATTGATCCGATCGGAAAAATTCTTGCGCAGGTCGACGCGCCGTGTAAATGCGCGTCGTCCTATGTGTCGCTCGTCGCGATCGAAAAAACAAAAAATTCGATTTTTTTCGAAAATTTTTTTTTCAAGAAAGGGGTCCTATCTGATTCAGAAAAACGCGCTCTTTCCAACGGCGCCAACCGCACTTCGATACGACCGTTCGTTCTCGACTTATTCCCGTTTAAGTGATCAGGGTCGAAAAACTCGCTAAATTGTGCGAACTGGATTTCCGAACGCGACTGCTGCTCAAATAAAAGAGCCACAGAGGCGATCTTGGCCTCGTTCGATTGCCCAAAGTCTCGGAAAGTTTTTAGAAAAAGCGCACCTCGATCGAGCAACGCCTTGTGCCCAGAGCGTCAACGACAATGGCGCTTTGAAATACGCAAAAACAACAAGAGGGAAAATCTCTCAACTTTGGACGGGCCCTTATCGCGAACGGAGGGTCCGATTCGAGCGCCGTTTTCACTAAAAACTGCCCTGGACTTTTGTGCTTCGTACGAGTCCAAAATCGAGCGGCTCCGATGATTTTTGGCGGAGCTACGGGCTGCGGAACGGAGCCCTGCTCGCAAACTCGCCCGTTCAGAAGATAGACGTTTGATCGCACATATCTCGAAAACTATTGATCCGATCGGAAAAATTCTTGCGCAGGTCGACGCGCCGTGTAATTGCGCGTCGTCCTATGTGTCGCTCGTCGCGATCGAAAAAACAAAAAATTCGATTTTTTTCGAAAATTTTTTTTTCAAGAAAGGGGTCCTATCTGATTCAGAAAAACGCGCTCTTTCCAACGGCGCCAACCGCACTTCGATACGACCGTTCGTTCTCGACTTATTCCCGTTTAAGTGATCAGGGTCGAAAAACTCGCTAAATTGTGCGAACTGGATTTCCGAACGCGACTGCTGCTCAAATAAAAGAGCCACAGAGGCGATCTTGGCCTCGTTCGATTGCCCAAAGTCTCGGAAAGTTTTTAGAAAAAGCGTACCTCGATCGAGCAACGCCTTGTGCCCAGAGCGTCAACGACAATGGCGCTTTGAAATACGCAAAAACAACAAGAGGGAAAATCTCTCAACTTTGGACGGGCCCTTATCGCGAACGGAGGGTCCGATTCGAGCGCCGTTTTCACTAAAAACTGCCCTGGACTTTTGTGCTTCGTACGAGTCCAAAATCGAGCGGCTCCGATGATTTTTGGCGGA
Source organism: Agrilus cyanescens (assembly GCA_947389935.1). Lineage (NCBI taxonomy): Eukaryota > Metazoa > Arthropoda > Insecta > Coleoptera > Buprestidae > Agrilus > Agrilus cyanescens. The sequence goes on from OX376704.1 coordinate 41,496, forward strand.
GCTACGGGCTGCGGAACGGAGCCCTGCTCGCAAACTCGCCCGTTCAGAAGATAGACGTTTGATCGCACATATCTCGAAAACTATTGATCCGATCGGAAAAATTCTTGCGCAGGTCGACGCGCCGTGTAAATGCGCGTCGTCCTATGTGTCGCTCGTCGCGATCGAAAAAACAAAAAATTCGATTTTTTTCGAAAATTTTTTTTTCAAGAAAGGGGTCATATCTGTCGCAGAAAAACGCGCTCTTTCCAACGGCGCCAACCGCACTTCGATACGACCGTTCGTTCTCGACTTATTCCCGTTTAAGTGATCAGGATCGAAAAACTCGCTAAATTGTGCGAACTGGATTTCCGAACGCGACTGCTGCTCAAATAAAAGAGCCACAGAGGCGATCTTGGCCTCGTTCGATTGCCCAAAGTCTCGGAAAGTTTTTAGAAAAAGCGCACCTCGATCGAGCAACGCCTTGTGCCCAGAGCGTCAACGACAATGGCGCTTTGAAATACGCAAAAACAACAAGAGGGAAAATCTCTCAACTTTGGACGGGCCCTTATCGCGAACGGAGGGTCCGATTCGAGCGCCGTTTTCACTAAAAACTGCCCTGGACTTTTGTGCTTCGTACGAGTCCAAAATCGAGCGGCTCCGATGATTTTTGGCGGAGCTACGGGCTGCGGAACGGAGCCCTGCTCGCAAACTCGCCCGTTCAGAAGATAGACGTTTGATCGCACATATCTCGAAAACTATTGATCCGATCGGAAAAATTCTTGCGCAGGTCGACGCGCCGTGTAAATGCGCGTCGTCCTATGTGTCGCTCGTCGCGATCGAAAAAACAAAAAATTCGATTTTTTTCGAAAATTTTTTTTTCAAGAAAGGGGTCCTATCTGATTCAGAAAAACGCGCTCTTTCCAACGGCGCCAACCGCACTTCGATACGACCGTTCGTTCTCGACTTATTCCCGTTTAAGTGATCAGGGTCGAAAAACTCGCTAAATTGTGCGAACTGGATTTCCGAACGCGACTGCTGCTCAAATAAAAGAGCCACAGAGGCGATCTTGGCCTCGTTCGATTGCCCAAAGTCTCGGAAAGTTTTTAGAAAAAGCGTACCTCGATCGAGCAACGCCTTGTGCCCAGAGCGTCAACGACAATGGCGCTTTGAAATACGCAAAAACAACAAGAGGGAAAATCTCTCAACTTTGGACGGGCCCTTATCGCGAACGGAGGGTCCGATTCGAGCGCCGTTTTCACTAAAAACTGCCCTGGACTTTTGTGCTTCGTACGAGTCCAAAATCGAGCGGCTCCGATGATTTTTGGCGGAGCTACGGGCTGCGGAACGGAGCCCTGCTCGCAAACTCGCCCGTTCAGAAGATAGACGTTTGATCGCACATATCTCGAAAACTATTGATCCGATCGGAAAAATTCTTGCGCAGGTCGACGCGCCGTGTAAATGCGCGTCGTCCTATGTGTCGCTCGTCGCGATCGAAAAAACAAAAAATTCGATTTTTTTCGAAAATTTTTTTTTCAAGAAAGGGGTCATATCTGTCGCAGAAAAACGCGCTCTTTCCAACGGCGCCAACCGCACTTCGATACGACCGTTCGTTCTCGACTTATTCCCGTTTAAGTGATCAGGATCGAAAAACTCGCTAAATTGTGCGAACTGGATTTCCGAACGCGACTGCTGCTCAAATAAAAGAGCCACAGAGGCGATCTTGGCCTCGTTCGATTGCCCAAAGTCTCGGAAAGTTTTTAGAAAAAGCGCACCTCGATCGAGCAACGCCTTGTGCCCAGAGCGTCAACGACAATGGCGCTTTGAAATACGCAAAAAAACAAGAGGGAAAATCTCTCAACTTTGGACGGGCCCTTATCGCGAACGGAGGGTCCGATTCGAGCGCCGTTTTCACTAAAAACTGCCCTGGACTTTTGTGCTTCGTACGAGTCCAAAATCGAGCGGCTCCGATGATTTTTGGCGGAGCTACGGGCTGCAGAACGGAGCCCTGCTCGCAAACTCGCCCGTTCAGAAGATAGACGTTTGATCGCACATATCTCGAAAACTATTGATCCGATCGGAAAAATTCTTGCGCAGGTCGACGCGCCGTGTAATTGCGCGTCGTCCTATGTGTCGCTCGTCGCGATCGAAAAAACAAAAAATTCGATTTTTTTCGAAAATTTTTTTTTCAAGAAAGGGGTCCTATCTGATTCAGAAAAACGCGCTCTTTCCAACGGCGCCAACCGCACTTCGATTCGACCGTTCGTTCTCGACCTATTCCCGTTTAAGTGATCAGGGTCGAAAAACTCGCTAAATTGTGCGAACTGGATTTCCGAACGCGACTGCTACTCAAATAAAGGAGCCACAGAGGCGATCTTAGCCTCGTTCGATTGCCCAAAGTCTCGGAAAGTTTTTAGAAAAAGCGCACCTCGATCGAGCAACGCCTTGTGCCCAGAGCGTCAACGACAATGGCGCTTTGAAATACGCAAAAACAACAAGAGGGAAAATCTCTCAACTTTGGACGGGCCCTTATCGCGAACGGAGGGTCCGATTCGAGCGCCGTTTTCACTAAAAACTGCCCTGGACTTTTGTGCTTCGTACGAGTCCAAAATCGAGCGGCTCCGATGATTTTTGGCGGAGCTACGGGCTGCGGAACGGAGCCCTGCTCGCAAACTCGCCCGTTCAGAAGATAGACGTTTGATCGCACATATCTCGAAAACTATTGATCCGATCGGAAAAATTCTTGCGCAGGTCGACGCGCCGTGTAATTGCGCGTCGTCCTATGTGTCGCTCGTCGCAATCGAAAAAACAAAAAATTCGATTTTTTTCGAAAATTTTTTTTCAAGAAAGGGGTCCTATCTGATGCAGAAAAACGCGCTCTTTCCAACGGCGCCAACCGCACTTCTATACGACCGTTCGTTCTCGACTTATTCCCGTTTAAGTGATCAGGGTCGAAAAACTCGCTAAATTGTGCGAACTGGATTTCCGAACGCGACTGCTGCTCAAATAAAAGAGCCACAGAGGCGATCTTGGCCTCGTTCGATTGCCCAAAGTCTCGGAAAGTTTTTAGAAAAAGCGCACCTCGATCGAGCAACGCCTTGTGCCCAGAGCGTCAACGACAATGGCGCTTTGAAATACGCAAAAACAACAAGAGGGAAAATCTCTCAACTTTGGACGGGCCCTTATCGCGAACGGAGGGTCCGATTCGAGCGCCGTTTTCACTAAAAACTGCCCTGGACTTTTGTGCTTCGTACGAGTCCAAAATCGAGCGGCTCCGATGATTTTTGGCGGAGCTACGGGCTGCGGAACGGAGCCCTGCTCGCAAACTCGCCCGTTCAGAAGATAGACGTTTGATCGCACATATCTCGAAAACTATTGATCCGATCGGAAAAATTCTTGCGCAGGTCGACGCGCCGTGTAAATGCGCGTCGTCCTATGTGTCGCTCGTCGCGATCGAAAAACCAAAAAATTCGATTTTTTTCGAAAATTTTTTTTCAAGAAAGGGGTCCTATCTGATTCAGAAAAACGCGCTCTTTCCAACGGCGCCAACCGCACTTCGATACGACCGTTCGTTCTCGACTTATTCCCGTTTAAGTGATCAGGATCGAAAAACTCGCTAAATTGTGCGAACTGGATTTCCGAACGCGACTGCTGCTCAAATAAAAGAGCCACAGAGGCGATCTTGGCCTCGTTCGATTGCCCAAAGTCTCGGAAAGTTTTTAGAAAAAGCGCACCTCGATCGAGCAACGCCTTGTGCCCAGAGCGTCAACGACAATGGCGCTTTGAAATACGCAAAAACAACAAGAGGGAAAATCTCTCAACTTTGGACGGGCCCTTATCGCGAACGGAGGGTCCGATTCGAGCGCCGTTTTCACTAAAAACTGCCCTGGACTTTTGTGCTTCGTACGAGTCCAAAATCGAGCGGCTCCGATGATTTTTGGCGGAGCTACGGGCTGCGGAACGGAGCCCTGCTCGCAAACTCGCCCGTTCAGAAGATAGACGTTTGATCGCACATATCTCGAAAACTATTGATCCGATCGGAAAAATTCTTGCGCAGGTCGACGCGCCGTGTAAATGCGCGTCGTCCTATGTGTCGCTCGTCGCGATCGAAAAACCAAAAAATTCGATTTTTTTCGAAAATTTTTTTTCAAGAAAGGGGTCCTATCTGATGCAGAAAAACGCGCTCTTTCCAACGGCGCCAACCGCACTTCGATACGACCGTTCGTTCTCGACTTATTCCCGTTTAAGTGATCAGGGTCGAAAAACTCGCTAAATTGTGCGAACTGGATTTCCGAACGCGACTGCTGCTCAAATAAAAGAGCCACAGAGGCGATCTTGGCCTCGTTCGATTGCCCAAAGTCTCGGAAAGTTTTTAGAAAAAGCGCACCTCGATCGAGCAACGCCTTGTGCCCAGAGCGTCAACGACAATGGCGCTTTGAAATACGCAAAAACAACAAGAGGGAAAATCTCTCAACTTTGGACGGGCCCTTATCGCGAACGGAGGGTCCGATTCGAGCGCCGTTTTCACTAAAAACTGCCCTGGACTTTTGTGCTTCGTACGAGTCCAAAATCGAGCGGCTCCGATGATTTTTGGCGGAGCTACGGGCTGCGGAACGGAGCCCTGCTCGCAAACTCGCCCGTTCAGAAGATAGACGTTTGATCGCACATATCTCGAAAACTATTGATCCGATCGGAAAAATTCTTGCGCAGGTCGACGCGCCGTGTAATTGCGCGTCGTCCTATGTGTCGCTCGTCGCGATCGAAAAAACAAAAAATTCGATTTTTTTCGAAAATTTTTTTTTCAAGAAAGGGGTCATATCTGTCGCAGAAAAACGCGCTCTTTCCAACGGCGCCAACCGCACTTCGATACGACCGTTCGTTCTCGACTTATTCCCGTTTAAGTGATCAGGATCGAAAAACTCGCTAAATTGTGCGAACTGGATTTCCGAACGCGACTGCTGCTCAAATAAAAGAGCCACAGAGGCGATCTTGGCCTCGTTCGATTGCCCAAAGTCTCGGAAAGTTTTTAGAAAAAGCGCACCTCGATCGAGCAACGCCTTGTGCCCAGAGCGTCAACGACAATGGCGCTTTGAAATACGCAAAAACAACAAGAGGGAAAATCTCTCAACTTTGGACGGGCCCTTATCGCGAACGGAGGGTCCGATTCGAGCGCCGTTTTCACTAAAAACTGCCCTGGACTTTTGTGCTTCGTACGAGTCCAAAATCGAGCGGCTCCGATGATTTTTGGCGGAGCTACGGGCTGCGGAACGGAGCCCTGCTCGCAAACTCGCCCGTTCAGAAGATAGACGTTTGATCGCACATATCTCGAAAACTATTGATCCGATCGGAAAAATTCTTGCGCAGGTCGACGCGCCGTGTAAATGCGCGTCGTCCTATGTGTCGCTCGTCGCGATCGAAAAAACAAAAAATTCGATTTTTTTCGAAAAATTTTTTTCAAGAAAGGGGTCCTATCTGATGCAGAAAAACGCGCTCTTTCCAACGGCGCCAACCGCACTTCGATACGACCGTTCGTTCTCGACTTATTCCCGTTTAAGTGATCAGGATCGAAAAACTCGCTAAATTGTGCGAACTGGATTTCCGAACGCGACTGCTGCTCAAATAAAAGAGCCACAGAGGCGATCTTGGCCTCGTTCGATTGCCCAAAGTCTCGGAAAGTTTTTAGAAAAAGCGCACCTCGATCGAGCAACGCCTTGTGCCCAGAGCGTCAACGACAATGGCGCTTTGAAATACGCAAAAACAACAAGAGGGAAAATCTCTCAACTTTGGACGGGCCCTTATCGCGAACGGAGGGTCCGATTCGAGCGCCGTTTTCACTAAAAACTGCCCTGGACTTTTGTGCTTCGTACGAGTCCAAAATCGAGCGGCTCCGATGATTTTTGGCGGAGCTACGGGCTGCGGAACGGAGCCCTGCTCGCAAACTCGCCCGTTCAGAAGATAGACGTTTGATCGCACATATCTCGAAAACTATTGATCCGATCGGAAAAATTCTTGCGCAGGTCGACGCGCCGTGTAATTGCGCGTCGTCCTATGTGTCGCTCGTCGCGATCGAAAAAACAAAAAATTCGATTTTTTTCGAAAAATTTTTTTCAAGAAAGGGGTCCTATCTGATGCAGAAAAACGCGCTCTTTCCAACGGCGCCAACCGCACTTCGATACGACCGTTCGTTCTCGACTTATTCCCGTTTAAGTGATCAGGGTCGAAAAACTCGCTAAATTGTGCGAACTGGATTTCCGAACGCGACTGCTGCTCAAATAAAAGAGCCACAGAGGCGATCTTGGCCTCGTTCGATTGCCCAAAGTCTCGGAAAGTTTTTAGAAAAAGCGTACCTCGATCGAGCAACGCCTTGTGCCCAGAGCGTCAACGACAATGGCGCTTTGAAATACGCAAAAACAACAAGAGGGAAAATCTCTCAACTTTGGACGGGCCCTTATCGCGAACGGAGGGTCCGATTCGAGCGCCGTTTTCACTAAAAACTGCCCTGGACTTTTGTGCTTCGTACGAGTCCAAAATCGAGCGGCTCCGATGATTTTTGGCGGAGCTACGGGCTGCGGAACGGAGCCCTGCTCGCAAACTCGCCCGTTCAGAAGATAGACGTTTGATCGCACATATCTCGAAAACTATTGATCCGATCGGAAAAATTCTTGCGCAGGTCGACGCGCCGTGTAATTGCGCGTCGTCCTATGTGTCGCTCGTCGCGATCGAAAAAACAAAAAATTCGATTTTTTTCGAAAAATTTTTTTCAAGAAAGGGGTCCTATCTGATGCAGAAAAACGCGCTCTTTCCAACGGCGCCAACCGCACTTCGATACGACCGTTCGTTCTCGACTTATTCCCGTTTAAGTGATCAGGATCGAAAAACTCGCTAAATTGTGCGAACTGGATTTCCGAACGCGACTGCTGCTCAAATAAAAGAGCCACAGAGGCGATCTTGGCCTCGTTCGATTGCCCAAAGTCTCGGAAAGTTTTTAGAAAAAGCGCACCTCGATCGAGCAACGCCTTGTGCCCAGAGCGTCAACGACAATGGCGCTTTGAAATACGCAAAAACAACAAGAGGGAAAATCTCTCAACTTTGGACGGGCCCTTATCGCGAACGGAGGGTCCGATTCGAGCGCCGTTTTCACTAAAAACTGCCCTGGACTTTTGTGCTTCGTACGAGTCCAAAATCGAGCGGCTCCGATGATTTTTGGCGGAGCTACGGGCTGCGGAACGGAGCCCTGCTCGCAAACTCGCCCGTTCAGAAGATAGACGTTTGATCGCACATATCTCGAAAACTATTGATCCGATCGGAAAAATTCTTGCGCAGGTCGACGCGCCGTGTAATTGCGCGTCGTCCTATGTGTCGCTCGTCGCGATCGAAAAAAACAAAAAATTCGATTTTTTTCGAAAATTTTTTTTCAAGAAAGGGGTCCTATCTGATGCAGAAAAACGCGCTCTTTCCAACGGCGCCAACCGCACTTCGATACGACCGTTCGTTCTCGACTTATTCCCGTTTAAGTGATCAGGGTCGAAAAACTCGCTAAATTGTGCGAACTGGATTTCCGAACGCGACTGCTGCTCAAATAAAAGAGCCACAGAGGCGATCTTGGCCTCGTTCGATTGCCCAAAGTCTCGGAAAGTTTTTAGAAAAAGCGCACCTCGATCGAGCAACGCCTTGTGCCCAGAGCGTCAACGACAATGGCGCTTTGAAATACGCAAAAAAACAAGAGGGAAAATCTCTCAACTTTGGACGGGCCCTTATCGCGAACGGAGGGTCCGATTCGAGCGCCGTTTTCACTAAAAACTGCCCTGGACTTTTGTGCTTCGTACGAGTCCAAAATCGAGCGGCTCCGATGATTTTTGGCGGAGCTACGGGCTGCAGAACGGAGCCCTGCTCGCAAACTCGCCCGTTCAGAAGATAGACGTTTGATCGCACATATCTCGAAAACTATTGATCCGATCGGAAAAATTCTTGCGCAGGTCGACGCGCCGTGTAATTGCGCGTCGTCCTATGTGTCGCTCGTCGCGATCGAAAAAACAAAAAATTCGATTTTTTTCGAAAATTTTTTTTTCAAGAAAGGGGTCCTATCTGATTCAGAAAAACGCGCTCTTTCCAACGGCGCCAACCGCACTTCGATTCGACCGTTCGTTCTCGACCTATTCCCGTTTAAGTGATCAGGGTCGAAAAACTCGCTAAATTGTGCGAACTGGATTTCCGAACGCGACTGCTACTCAAATAAAGGAGCCACAGAGGCGATCTTAGCCTCGTTCGATTGCCCAAAGTCTCGGAAAGTTTTTAGAAAAAGCGCACCTCGATCGAGCAACGCCTTGTGCCCAGAGCGTCAACGACAATGGCGCTTTGAAATACGCAAAAACAACAAGAGGGAAAATCTCTCAACTTTGGACGGGCCCTTATCGCGAACGGAGGGTCCGATTCGAGCGCCGTTTTCACTAAAAACTGCCCTGGACTTTTGTGCTTCGTACGAGTCCAAAATCGAGCGGCTCCGATGATTTTTGGCGGAGCTACGGGCTGCGGAACGGAGCCCTGCTCGCAAACTCGCCCGTTCAGAAGATAGACGTTTGATCGCACATATCTCGAAAACTATTGATCCGATCGGAAAAATTCTTGCGCAGGTCGACGCGCCGTGTAATTGCGCGTCGTCCTATGTGTCGCTCGTCGCAATCGAAAAAACAAAAAATTCGATTTTTTTCGAAAATTTTTTTTCAAGAAAGGGGTCCTATCTGATGCAGAAAAACGCGCTCTTTCCAACGGCGCCAACCGCACTTCTATACGACCGTTCGTTCTCGACTTATTCCCGTTTAAGTGATCAGGGTCGAAAAACTCGCTAAATTGTGCGAACTGGATTTCCGAACGCGACTGCTGCTCAAATAAAAGAGCCACAGAGGCGATCTTGGCCTCGTTCGATTGCCCAAAGTCTCGGAAAGTTTTTAGAAAAAGCGCACCTCGATCGAGCAACGCCTTGTGCCCAGAGCGTCAACGACAATGGCGCTTTGAAATACGCAAAAACAACAAGAGGGAAAATCTCTCAACTTTGGACGGGCCCTTATCGCGAACGGAGGGTCCGATTCGAGCGCCGTTTTCACTAAAAACTGCCCTGGACTTTTGTGCTTCGTACGAGTCCAAAATCGAGCGGCTCCGATGATTTTTGGCGGAGCTACGGGCTGCGGAACGGAGCCCTGCTCGCAAACTCGCCCGTTCAGAAGATAGACGTTTGATCGCACATATCTCGAAAACTATTGATCCGATCGGAAAAATTCTTGCGCAGGTCGACGCGCCGTGTAAATGCGCGTCGTCCTATGTGTCGCTCGTCGCGATCGAAAAAACAAAAAATTCGATTTTTTTCGAAAAATTTTTTTTCAAGAAAGGGGTCCTATCTGATGCAGAAAAACGCGCTCTTACAACGGCGCCAACCGCACTTCGATACGACCGTTCGTTCTCGACTTATTCCCGTTTAAGTGATCAGGGTCGAAAAACTCGCTAAATTGTGCGAACTGGATTTCCGAACGCGACTGCTGCTCAAATAAAAGAGCCACAGAGGCGATCTTGGCCTCGTTCGATTGCCCAAAGTCTCGGAAAGTTTTTAGAAAAAGCGCACCTCGATCGAGCAACGCCTTGTGCCCAGAGCGTCAACGACAATGGCGCTTTGAAATACGCAAAAACAACAAGAGGGAAAATCTCTCAACTTTGGACGGGCCCTTATCGCGAACGGAGGGTCCGATTCGAGCGCCGTTTTCACTAAAAACTGCCCTGGACTTTTGTGCTTCGTACGAGTCCAAAATCGAGCGGCTCCGATGATTTTTGGCGGAGCTACGGGCTGCGGAACGGAGCCCTGCTCGCAAACTCGCCCGTTCAGAAGATAGACGTTTGATCGCACATATCTCGAAAACTATTGATCCGATCGGAAAAATTCTTGCGCAGGTCGACGCGCCGTGTAATTGCGCGTCGTCCTATGTGTCGCTCGTCGCGATCGAAAAAACAAAAAATTCGATTTTTTTCGAAAAATTTTTTTCAAGAAAGGGGTCCTATCTGATGCAGAAAAACGCGCTCTTTCCAACGGCGCCAACCGCACTTCGATACGACCGTTCGTTCTCGACTTATTCCCGTTTAAGTGATCAGGATCGAAAAACTCGCTAAATTGTGCGAACTGGATTTCCGAACGCGACTGCTGCTCAAATAAAAGAGCCACAGAGGCGATCTTGGCCTCGTTCGATTGCCCAAAGTCTCGGAAAGTTTTTAGAAAAAGCGCACCTCGATCGAGCAACGCCTTGTGCCCAGAGCGTCAACGACAATGGCGCTTTGAAATACGCAAAAACAACAAGAGGGAAAATCTCTCAACTTTGGACGGGCCCTTATCGCGAACGGAGGGTCCGATTCGAGCGCCGTTTTCACTAAAAACTGCCCTGGACTTTTGTGCTTCGTACGAGTCCAAAATCGAGCGGCTCCGATGATTTTTGGCGGAGCTACGGGCTGCGGAACGGAGCCCTGCTCGCAAACTCGCCCGTTCAGAAGATAGACGTTTGATCGCACATATCTCGAAAACTATTGATCCGATCGGAAAAATTCTTGCGCAGGTCGACGCGCCGTGTAATTGCGCGTCGTCCTATGTGTCGCTCGTCGCGATCGAAAAAAACAAAAAATTCGATTTTTTTCGAAAATTTTTTTTCAAGAAAGGGGTCCTATCTGATGCAGAAAAACGCGCTCTTTCCAACGGCGCCAACCGCACTTCGATACGACCGTTCGTTCTCGACTTATTCCCGTTTAAGTGATCAGGGTCGAAAAACTCGCTAAATTGTGCGAACTGGATTTCCGAACGCGACTGCTGCTCAAATAAAAGAGCCACAGAGGCGATCTTGGCCTCGTTCGATTGCCCAAAGTCTCGGAAAGTTTTTAGAAAAAGCGCACCTCGATCGAGCAACGCCTTGTGCCCAGAGCGTCAACGACAATGGCGCTTTGAAATACGCAAAAAAACAAGAGGGAAAATCTCTCAACTTTGGACGGGCCCTTATCGCGAACGGAGGGTCCGATTCGAGCGCCGTTTTCACTAAAAACTGCCCTGGACTTTTGTGCTTCGTACGAGTCCAAAATCGAGCGGCTCCGATGATTTTTGGCGGAGCTACGGGCTGCAGAACGGAGCCCTGCTCGCAAACTCGCCCGTTCAGAAGATAGACGTTTGATCGCACATATCTCGAAAACTATTGATCCGATCGGAAAAATTCTTGCGCAGGTCGACGCGCCGTGTAATTGCGCGTCGTCCTATGTGTCGCTCGTCGCGATCGAAAAAACAAAAAATTCGATTTTTTTCGAAAATTTTTTTTTCAAGAAAGGGGTCCTATCTGATTCAGAAAAACGCGCTCTTTCCAACGGCGCCAACCGCACTTCGATTCGACCGTTCGTTCTCGACCTATTCCCGTTTAAGTGATCAGGGTCGAAAAACTCGCTAAATTGTGCGAACTGGATTTCCGAACGCGACTGCTACTCAAATAAAGGAGCCACAGAGGCGATCTTAGCCTCGTTCGATTGCCCAAAGTCTCGGAAAGTTTTTAGAAAAAGCGCACCTCGATCGAGCAACGCCTTGTGCCCAGAGCGTCAACGACAATGGCGCTTTGAAATACGCAAAAACAACAAGAGGGAAAATCTCTCAACTTTGGACGGGCCCTTATCGCGAACGGAGGGTCCGATTCGAGCGCCGTTTTCACTAAAAACTGCCCTGGACTTTTGTGCTTCGTACGAGTCCAAAATCGAGCGGCTCCGATGATTTTTGGCGGAGCTACGGGCTGCGGAACGGAGCCCTGCTCGCAAACTCGCCCGTTCAGAAGATAGACGTTTGATCGCACATATCTCGAAAACTATTGATCCGATCGGAAAAATTCTTGCGCAGGTCGACGCGCCGTGTAATTGCGCGTCGTCCTATGTGTCGCTCGTCGCAATCGAAAAAACAAAAAATTCGATTTTTTTCGAAAATTTTTTTTCAAGAAAGGGGTCCTATCTGATGCAGAAAAACGCGCTCTTTCCAACGGCGCCAACCGCACTTCTATACGACCGTTCGTTCTCGACTTATTCCCGTTTAAGTGATCAGGGTCGAAAAACTCGCTAAATTGTGCGAACTGGATTTCCGAACGCGACTGCTGCTCAAATAAAAGAGCCACAGAGGCGATCTTGGCCTCGTTCGATTGCCCAAAGTCTCGGAAAGTTTTTAGAAAAAGCGCACCTCGATCGAGCAACGCCTTGTGCCCAGAGCGTCAACGACAATGGCGCTTTGAAATACGCAAAAACAACAAGAGGGAAAATCTCTCAACTTTGGACGGGCCCTTATCGCGAACGGAGGGTCCGATTCGAGCGCCGTTTTCACTAAAAACTGCCCTGGACTTTTGTGCTTCGTACGAGTCCAAAATCGAGCGGCTCCGATGATTTTTGGCGGAGCTACGGGCTGCGGAACGGAGCCCTGCTCGCAAACTCGCCCGTTCAGAAGATAGACGTTTGATCGCACATATCTCGAAAACTATTGATCCGATCGGAAAAATTCTTGCGCAGGTCGACGCGCCGTGTAAATGCGCGTCGTCCTATGTGTCGCTCGTCGCGATCGAAAAAACAAAAAATTCGATTTTTTTCGAAAAATTTTTTTTCAAGAAAGGGGTCCTATCTGATGCAGAAAAACGCGCTCTTACAACGGCGCCAACCGCACTTCGATACGACCGTTCGTTCTCGACTTATTCCCGTTTAAGTGATCAGGGTCGAAAAACTCGCTAAATTGTGCGAACTGGATTTCCGAACGCGACTGCTGCTCAAATAAAAGAGCCACAGAGGCGATCTTGGCCTCGTTCGATTGCCCAAAGTCTCGGAAAGTTTTTAGAAAAAGCGCACCTCGATCGAGCAACGCCTTGTGCCCAGAGCGTCAACGACAATGGCGCTTTGAAATACGCAAAAACAACAAGAGGGAAAATCTCTCAACTTTGGACGGGCCCTTATCGCGAACGGAGGGTCCGATTCGAGCGCCGTTTTCACTAAAAACTGCCCTGGACTTTTGTGCTTCGTACGAGTCCAAAATCGAGCGGCTCCGATGATTTTTGGCGGAGCTACGGGCTGCGGAACGGAGCCCTGCTCGCAAACTCGCCCGTTCAGAAGATAGACGTTTGATCGCACATATCTCGAAAACTATTGATCCGATCGGAAAAATTCTTGCGCAGGTCGACGCGCCGTGTAATTGCGCGTCGTCCTATGTGTCGCTCGTCGCGATCGAAAAAACAAAAAATTCGATTTTTTTCGAAAATTTTTTTTCAAGAAAGGGGTCCTATCTGATGCAGAAAAAAGCGCTCTTTCCAACGGCGCCAACCGCACTTCGATTCGACCGTTCGTTCTCGACCTATTCCCGTTTAAGTGATCAGGGTCGAAAAACTCGCTAAATTGTGCGAACTGGATTTCCGAACGCGACTGCTGCTCAAATAAAAGAGCCACAGAGGCGATCTTGGCCTCGTTCGATTGCCCAAAGTCTCGGAAAGTTTTTAGAAAAAGCGTACCTCGATCGAGCAACGCCTTGTGCCCAGAGCGTCAACGACAATGGCGCTTTGAAATACGCAAAAACAACAAGAGGGAAAATCTCTCAACTTTGGACGGGCCCTTATCGCGAACGGAGGGTCCGATTCGAGCGCCGTTTTCACTAAAAACTGCCCTGGACTTTTGTGCTTCGTACGAGTCCAAAATCGAGCGGCTCCGATGATTTTTGGCGGAGCTACGGGCTGCGGAACGGAGCCCTGCTCGCAAACTCGCCCGTTCAGAAGATAGACGTTTGATCGCACATATCTCGAAAACTATTGATCCGATCGGAAAAATTCTTGCGCAGGTCGACGCGCCGTGTAAATGCGCGTCGTCCTATGTGTCGCTCGTCGCGATCAAAAACCAAAAAATTCGATTTTTTTCGAAAATTTTTTTTCAAGAAAGGGGTCCTATCTGATTCAGAAAAACGCGCTCTTTCCAACGGCGCCAACCGCACTTCGATACGACCGTTCGTTCTCGACTTATTCCCGTTTAAGTGATCAGGATCGAAAAACTCGCTAAATTGTGCGAACTGGATTTCCGAACGCGACTGCTGCTCAAATAAAAGAGCCACAGAGGCGATCTTGGCCTCGTTCGATTGCCCAAAGTCTCGGAAAGTTTTTAGAAAAAGCGCACCTCGATCGAGCAACGCCTTGTGCCCAGAGCGTCAACGACAATGGCGCTTTGAAATACGCAAAAACAACAAGAGGGAAAATCTCTCAACTTTGGACGGGCCCTTATCGCGAACGGAGGGTCCGATTCGAGCGCCGTTTTCACTAAAAACTGCCCTGGACTTTTGTGCTTCGTACGAGTCCAAAATCGAGCGGCTCCGATGATTTTTGGCGGAGCTACGGGCTGCGGAACGGAGCCCTGCTCGCAAACTCGCCCGTTCAGAAGATAGACGTTTGATCGCACATATCTCGAAAACTATTGATCCGATCGGAAAAATTCTTGCGCAGGTCGACGCGCCGTGTAATTGCGCGTCGTCCTATGTGTCGCTCGTCGCGATCGAAAAAACAAAAAATTCGATTTTTTTCGAAAATTTTTTTTCAAGAAAGGGGTCCTATCTGATGCAGAAAAAAGCGCTCTTTCCAACGGCGCCAACCGCACTTCGATTCGACCGTTCGTTCTCGACCTATTCCCGTTTAAGTGATCAGGGTCGAAAAACTCGCTAAATTGTGCGAACTGGATTTCCGAACGCGACTGCTGCTCAAATAAAAGAGCCACAGAGGCGATCTTGGCCTCGTTCGATTGCCCAAAGTCTCGGAAAGTTTTTAGAAAAAGCGTACCTCGATCGAGCAACGCCTTGTGCCCAGAGCGTCAACGACAATGGCGCTTTGAAATACGCAAAAACAACAAGAGGGAAAATCTCTCAACTTTGGACGGGCCCTTATCGCGAACGGAGGGTCCGATTCGAGCGCCGTTTTCACTAAAAACTGCCCTGGACTTTTGTGCTTCGTACGAGTCCAAAATCGAGCGGCTCCGATGATTTTTGGCGGAGCTACGGGCTGCGGAACGGAGCCCTGCTCGCAAACTCGCCCGTTCAGAAGATAGACGTTTGATCGCACATATCTCGAAAACTATTGATCCGATCGGAAAAATTCTTGCGCAGGTCGACGCGCCGTGTAAATGCGCGTCGTCCTATGTGTCGCTCGTCGCGATCGAAAAAACAAAAAATTCGATTTTTTTCGAAAATTTTTTTTTCAAGAAAGGGGTCCTATCTGATTCAGAAAAACGCGCTCTTTCCAACGGCGCCAACCGCACTTCGATACGACCGTTCGTTCTCGACTTATTCCCGTTTAAGTGATCAGGATCGAAAAACTCGCTAAATTGTGCGAACTGGATTTCCGAACGCGACTGCTGCTCAAATAAAGGAGCCACAGAGGCGATCTTGGCCTCGTTCGATTGCCCAAAGTCTCGGAAAGTTTTTAGAAAAAGCGCACCTCGATCGAGCAACGCCTTGTGCCCAGAGCGTCAACGACAATGGCGCTTTGAAATACGCAAAAACAACAAGAGGGAAAATCTCTCAACTTTGGACGGGCCCTTATCGCGAACGGAGGGTCCGATTCGAGCGCCGTTTTCACTAAAAACTGCCCTGGACTTTTGTGCTTCGTACGAGTCCAAAATCGAGCGGCTCCGATGATTTTTGGCGGAGCTACGGGCTGCGGAACGGAGCCCTGCTCGCAAACTCGCCCGTTCAGAAGATAGACGTTTGATCGCACATATCTCGAAAACTATTGATCCGATCGGAAAAATTCTTGCGCAGGTCGACGCGCCGTGTAATTGCGCGTCGTCCTATGTGTCGCTCGTCGCGATCGAAAAAACAAAAAATTCGATTTTTTTCGAAAAATTTTTTTCAAGAAAGGGGTCCTATCTGATGCAGAAAAACGCGCTCTTTCCAACGGCGCCAACCGCACTTCGATACGACCGTTCGTTCTCGACTTATTCCCGTTTAAGTGATCAGGGTCGAAAAACTCGCTAAATTGTGCGAACTGGATTTCCGAACGCGACTGCTGCTCAAATAAAAGAGCCACAGAGGCGATCTTGGCCTCGTTCGATTGCCCAAAGTCTCGGAAAGTTTTTAGAAAAAGCGCACCTCGATCGAGCAACGCCTTGTGCCCAGAGCGTCAACGACAATGGCGCTTTGAAATACGCAAAAACAACAAGAGGGAAAATCTCTCAACTTTGGACGGGCCCTTATCGCGAACGGAGGGTCCGATTCGAGCGCCGTTTTCACTAAAAACTGCCCTGGACTTTTGTGCTTCGTACGAGTCCAAAATCGAGCGGCTCCGATGATTTTTGGCGGAGCTACGGGCTGCGGAACGGAGCCCTGCTCGCAAACTCGCCCGTTCAGAAGATAGACGTTTGATCGCACATATCTCGAAAACTATTGATCCGATCGGAAAAATTCTTGCGCAGGTCGACGCGCCGTGTAATTGCGCGTCGTCCTATGTGTCGCTCGTCGCGATCGAAAAAACAAAAAATTCGATTTTTTTCGAAAAATTTTTTTCAAGAAAGGGGTCCTATCTGATGCAGAAAAACGCGCTCTTTCCAACGGCGCCAACCGCACTTCGATACGACCGTTCGTTCTCGACTTATTCCCGTTTAAGTGATCAGGGTCGAAAAACTCGCTAAATTGTGCGAACTGGATTTCCGAACGCGACTGCTGCTCAAATAAAAGAGCCACAGAGGCGATCTTGGCCTCGTTCGATTGCCCAAAGTCTCGGAAAGTTTTTAGAAAAAGCGTACCTCGATCGAGCAACGCCTTGTGCCCAGAGCGTCAACGACAATGGCGCTTTGAAATACGCAAAAACAACAAGAGGGAAAATCTCTCAACTTTGGACGGGCCCTTATCGCGAACGGAGGGTCCGATTCGAGCGCCGTTTTCACTAAAAACTGCCCTGGACTTTTGTGCTTCGTACGAGTCCAAAATCGAGCGGCTCCGATGATTTTTGGCGGAGCTACGGGCTGCGGAACGGAGCCCTGCTCGCAAACTCGCCCGTTCAGAAGATAGACGTTTGATCGCACATATCTCGAAAACTATTGATCCGATCGGAAAAATTCTTGCGCAGGTCGACGCGCCGTGTAAATGCGCGTCGTCCTATGTGTCGCTCGTCGCGATCGAAAAAACAAAAAATTCGATTTTTTTCGAAAATTTTTTTTTCAAGAAAGGGGTCATATCTGTCGCAGAAAAACGCGCTCTTTCCAACGGCGCCAACCGCACTTCGATACGACCGTTCGTTCTCGACTTATTCCCGTTTAAGTGATCAGGATCGAAAAACTCGCTAAATTGTGCGAACTGGATTTCCGAACGCGACTGCTGCTCAAATAAAAGAGCCACAGAGGCGATCTTGGCCTCGTTCGATTGCCCAAAGTCTCGGAAAGTTTTTAGAAAAAGCGCACCTCGATCGAGCAACGCCTTGTGCCCAGAGCGTCAACGACAATGGCGCTTTGAAATACGCAAAAACAACAAGAGGGAAAATCTCTCAACTTTGGACGGGCCCTTATCGCGAACGGAGGGTCCGATTCGAGCGCCGTTTTCACTAAAAACTGCCCTGGACTTTTGTGCTTCGTACGAGTCCAAAATCGAGCGGCTCCGATGATTTTTGGCGGAGCTACGGGCTGCGGAACGGAGCCCTGCTCGCAAACTCGCCCGTTCAGAAGATAGACGTTTGATCGCACATATCTCGAAAACTATTGATCCGATCGGAAAAATTCTTGCGCAGGTCGACGCGCCGTGTAATTGCGCGTCGTCCTATGTGTCGCTCGTCGCGATCGAAAAAACAAAAAATTCGATTTTTTTCGAAAAATTTTTTTCAAGAAAGGGGTCCTATCTGATGCAGAAAAACGCGCTCTTTCCAACGGCGCCAACCGCACTTCGATACGACCGTTCGTTCTCGACTTATTCCCGTTTAAGTGATCAGGGTCGAAAAACTCGCTAAATTGTGCGAACTGGATTTCCGAACGCGACTGCTGCTCAAATAAAAGAGCCACAGAGGCGATCTTGGCCTCGTTCGATTGCCCAAAGTCTCGGAAAGTTTTTAGAAAAAGCGTACCTCGATCGAGCAACGCCTTGTGCCCAGAGCGTCAACGACAATGGCGCTTTGAAATACGCAAAAACAACAAGAGGGAAAATCTCTCAACTTTGGACGGGCCCTTATCGCGAACGGAGGGTCCGTTCGAGCGCCGTTTTCACTAAAAACTGCCCTGGACTTTTGTGCTTCGTACGAGTCCAAAATCGAGCGGCTCCGATGATTTTTGGCGGAGCTACGGGCTGCGGAACGGAGCCCTGCTCGCAAACTCGCCCGTTCAGAAGATAGACGTTTGATCGCACATATCTCGAAAACTATTGATCCGATCGGAAAAATTCTTGCGCAGGTCGACGCGCCGTGTAAATGCGCGTCGTCCTATGTGTCGCTCGTCGCGATCGAAAAACCAAAAAATTCGATTTTTTTCGAAAATTTTTTTTTTCAAGAAAGGGGTCCTATCTGATTCAGAAAAACGCGCTCTTTCCAACGGCGCCAACCGCACTTCGATACGACCGTTCGTTCTCGACTTATTCCCGTTTAAGTGATCAGGGTCGAAAAACTCGCTAAATTGTGCGAACTGGATTTCCGAACGCGACTGCTACTCAAATAAAGGAGCCACAGAGGCGATCTTGGCCTCGTTCGATTGCCCAAAGTCTCGGAAAGTTTTTAGAAAAAGCGCACCTCGATCGAGCAACGCCTTGTGCCCAGAGCGTCAACGACAATGGCGCTTTGAAATACGCAAAAACAACAAGAGGGAAAATCTCTCAACTTTGGACGGGCCCTTATCGCGAACGGAGGGTCCGATTCGAGCGCCGTTTTCACTAAAAACTGCCCTGGACTTTTGTGCTTCGTACGAGTCCAAAATCGAGCGGCTCCGATGATTTTTGGCGGAGCTACGGGCTGCGGAACGGAGCCCTGCTCGCAAACTCGCCCGTTCAGAAGATAGACGTTTGATCGCACATATCTCGAAAACTATTGATCCGATCGGAAAAATTCTTGCGCAGGTCGACGCGCCGTGTAATTGCGCGTCGTCCTATGTGTCGCTCGTCGCGATCGAAAAAACAAAAAATTCGATTTTTTTCGAAAATTTTTTTTTCAAGAAAGGGGTCCTATCTGATTCAGAAAAACGCGCTCTTTCCAACGGCGCCAACCGCACTTCGATACGACCGTTCGTTCTCGACTTATTCCCGTTTAAGTGATCAGGATCGAAAAACTCGCTAAATTGTGCGAACTGGATTTCCGAACGCGACTGCTGCTCAAATAAAAGAGCCACAGAGGCGATCTTGGCCTCGTTCGATTGCCCAAAGTCTCGGAAAGTTTTTAGAAAAAGCGCACCTCGATCGAGCAACGCCTTGTGCCCAGAGCGTCAACGACAATGGCGCTTTGAAATACGCAAAAACAACAAGAGGGAAAATCTCTCAACTTTGGACGGGCCCTTATCGCGAACGGAGGGTCCGATTCGAGCGCCGTTTTCACTAAAAACTGCCCTGGACTTTTGTGCTTCGTACGAGTCCAAAATCGAGCGGCTCCGATGATTTTTGGCGGAGCTACGGGCTGCGGAACGGAGCCCTGCTCGCAAACTCGCCCGTTCAGAAGATAGACGTTTGATCGCACATATCTCGAAAACTATTGATCCGATCGGAAAAATTCTTGCGCAGGTCGACGCGCCGTGTAAATGCGCGTCGTCCTATGTGTCGCTCGTCGCGATCGAAAAAACAAAAAATTCGATTTTTTTCGAAAATTTTTTTTTCAAGAAAGGGGTCCTATCTGATTCAGAAAAACGCGCTCTTTCCAACGGCGCCAACCGCACTTCGATACGACCGTTCGTTCTCGACTTATTCCCGTTTAAGTGATCAGGATCGAAAAACTCGCTAAATTGTGCGAACTGGATTTCCGAACGCGACTGCTGCTCAAATAAAGGAGCCACAGAGGCGATCTTGGCCTCGTTCGATTGCCCAAAGTCTCGGAAAGTTTTTAGAAAAAGCGCACCTCGATCGAGCAACGCCTTGTGCCCAGAGCGTCAACGACAATGGCGCTTTGAAATACGCAAAAACAACAAGAGGGAAAATCTCTCAACTTTGGACGGGCCCTTATCGCGAACGGAGGGTCCGATTCGAGCGCCGTTTTCACTAAAAACTGCCCTGGACTTTTGTGCTTCGTACGAGTCCAAAATCGAGCGGCTCCGATGATTTTTGGCGGAGCTACGGGCTGCGGAACGGAGCCCTGCTCGCAAACTCGCCCGTTCAGAAGATAGACGTTTGATCGCACATATCTCGAAAACTATTGATCCGATCGGAAAAATTCTTGCGCAGGTCGACGCGCCGTGTAAATGCGCGTCGTCCTATGTGTCGCTCGTCGCGATCGAAAAACCAAAAAATTCGATTTTTTTCGAAAATTTTTTTTCAAGAAAGGGGTCCTATCTGATGCAGAAAAACGCGCTCTTTCCAACGGCGCCAACCGCACTTCGATACGACCGTTCGTTCTCGACTTATTCCCGTTTAAGTGATCAGGGTCGAAAAACTCGCTAAATTGTGCGAACTGGATTTCCGAACGCGACTGCTGCTCAAATAAAAGAGCCACAGAGGCGATCTTGGCCTCGTTCGATTGCCCAAAGTCTCGGAAAGTTTTTAGAAAAAGCGCACCTCGATCGAGCAACGCCTTGTGCCCAGAGCGTCAACGACAATGGCGCTTTGAAATACGCAAAAACAACAAGAGGGAAAATCTCTCAACTTTGGACGGGCCCTTATCGCGAACGGAGGGTCCGATTCGAGCGCCGTTTTCACTAAAAACTGCCCTGGACTTTTGTGCTTCGTACGAGTCCAAAATCGAGCGGCTCCGATGATTTTTGGCGGAGCTACGGGCTGCGGAACGGAGCCCTGCTCGCAAACTCGCCCGTTCAGAAGATAGACGTTTGATCGCACATATCTCGAAAACTATTGATCCGATCGGAAAAATTCTTGCGCAGGTCGACGCGCCGTGTAATTGCGCGTCGTCCTATGTGTCGCTCGTCGCGATCGAAAAAACAAAAAATTCGATTTTTTTCGAAAATTTTTTTTTTCAAGAAAGGGGTCCTATCTGATTCAGAAAAACGCGCTCTTTCCAACGGCGCCAACCGCACTTCGATACGACCGTTCGTTCTCGACTTATTCCCGTTTAAGTGATCAGGATCGAAAAACTCGCTAAATTGTGCGAACTGGATTTCCGAACGCGACTGCTACTCAAATAAAGGAGCCACAGAGGCGATCTTGGCCTCGTTCGATTGCCCAAAGTCTCGGAAAGTTTTTAGAAAAAGCGCACCTCGATCGAGCAACGCCTTGTGCCCAGAGCGTCAACGACAATGGCGCTTTGAAATACGCAAAAACAACAAGAGGGAAAATCTCTCAACTTTGGACGGGCCCTTATCGCGAACGGAGGGTCCGATTCGAGCGCCGTTTTCACTAAAAACTGCCCTGGACTTTTGTGCTTCGTACGAGTCCAAAATCGAGCGGCTCCGATGATTTTTGGCGGAGCTACGGGCTGCGGAACGGAGCCCTGCTCGCAAACTCGCCCGTTCAGAAGATAGACGTTTGATCGCACATATCTCGAAAACTATTGATCCGATCGGAAAAATTCTTGCGCAGGTCGACGCGCCGTGTAATTGCGCGTCGTCCTATGTGTCGCTCGTCGCGATCGAAAAAACAAAAAATTCGATTTTTTTCGAAAATTTTTTTTTTCAAGAAAGGGGTCCTATCTGATTCAGAAAAACGCGCTCTTTCCAACGGCGCCAACCGCACTTCGATACGACCGTTCGTTCTCGACTTATTCCCGTTTAAGTGATCAGGATCGAAAAACTCGCTAAATTGTGCGAACTGGATTTCCGAACGCGACTGCTACTCAAATAAAGGAGCCACAGAGGCGATCTTGGCCTCGTTCGATTGCCCAAAGTCTCGGAAAGTTTTTAGAAAAAGCGCACCTCGATCGAGCAACGCCTTGTGCCCAGAGCGTCAACGACAATGGCGCTTTGAAATACGCAAAAACAACAAGAGGGAAAATCTCTCAACTTTGGACGGGCCCTTATCGCGAACGGAGGGTCCGATTCGAGCGCCGTTTTCACTAAAAACTGCCCTGGACTTTTGTGCTTCGTACGAGTCCAAAATCGAGCGGCTCCGATGATTTTTGGCGGAGCTACGGGCTGCGGAACGGAGCCCTGCTCGCAAACTCGCCCGTTCAGAAGATAGACGTTTGATCGCACATATCTCGAAAACTATTGATCCGATCGGAAAAATTCTTGCGCAGGTCGACGCGCCGTGTAAATGCGCGTCGTCCTATGTGTCGCTCGTCGCGATCGAAAAACCAAAAAATTCGATTTTTTTCGAAAATTTTTTTTCAAGAAAGGGGTCCTATCTGATTCAGAAAAACGCGCTGTTTCCAACGGCGCCAACCGCACTTTGATACGACCGTTCGTTCTCGACTTATTCCCGTTTAAGTGATCAGGATCGAAAAACTCGCTAAATTGTGCGAACTGGATTTCCGAACGCGACTGCTGCTCAAATAAAAGAGCCACAGAGGCGATCTTGGCCTCGTTCGATTGCCCAAAGTCTCGGAAAGTTTTTAGAAAAAGCGCACCTCGATCGAGCAACGCCTTGTGCCCAGAGCGTCAACGACAATGGCGCTTTGAAATACGCAAAAACAACAAGAGGGAAAATCTCTCAACTTTGGACGGGCCCTTATCGCGAACGGAGGGTCCGATTCGAGCGCCGTTTTCACTAAAAACTGCCCTGGACTTTTGTGCTTCGTACGAGTCCAAAATCGAGCGGCTCCGATGATTTTTGGCGGAGCTACGGGCTGCGGAACGGAGCCCTGCTCGCAAACTCGCCCGTTCAGAAGATAGACGTTTGATCGCACATATCTCGAAAACTATTGATCCGATCGGAAAAATTCTTGCGCAGGTCGACGCGCCGTGTAAATGCGCGTCGTCCTATGTGTCGCTCGTCGCGATCGAAAAAACAAAAAATTCGATTTTTTTCGAAAATTTTTTTTTCAAGAAAGGGGTCCTATCTGATTCAGAAAAACGCGCTCTTTCCAACGGCGCCAACCGCACTTCGATACGACCGTTCGTTCTCGACTTATTCCCGTTTAAGTGATCAGGGTCGAAAAACTCGCTAAATTGTGCGAACTGGATTTCCGAACGCGACTGCTGCTCAAATAAAAGAGCCACAGAGGCGATCTTGGCCTCGTTCGATTGCCCAAAGTCTCGGAAAGTTTTTAGAAAAAGCGCACCTCGATCGAGCAACGCCTTGTGCCCAGAGCGTCAACGACAATGGCGCTTTGAAATACGCAAAAACAACAAGAGGGAAAATCTCTCAACTTTGGACGGGCCCTTATCGCGAACGGAGGGTCCGATTCGAGCGCCGTTTTCACTAAAAACTGCCCTGGACTTTTGTGCTTCGTACGAGTCCAAAATCGAGCGGCTCCGATGATTTTTGGCGGAGCTACGGGCTGCGGAACGGAGCCCTGCTCGCAAACTCGCCCGTTCAGAAGATAGACGTTTGATCGCACATATCTCGAAAACTATTGATCCGATCGGAAAAATTCTTGCGCAGGTCGACGCGCCGTGTAATTGCGCGTCGTCCTATGTGTCGCTCGTCGCGATCGAAAAAACAAAAAATTCGATTTTTTTCGAAAATTTTTTTTTTCAAGAAAGGGGTCCTATCTGATTCAGAAAAACGCGCTCTTTCCAACGGCGCCAACCGCACTTCGATACGACCGTTCGTTCTCGACTTATTCCCGTTTAAGTGATCAGGATCGAAAAACTCGCTAAATTGTGCGAACTGGATTTCCGAACGCGACTGCTACTCAAATAAAGGAGCCACAGAGGCGATCTTGGCCTCGTTCGATTGCCCAAAGTCTCGGAAAGTTTTTAGAAAAAGCGCACCTCGATCGAGCAACGCCTTGTGCCCAGAGCGTCAACGACAATGGCGCTTTGAAATACGCAAAAACAACAAGAGGGAAAATCTCTCAACTTTGGACGGGCCCTTATCGCGAACGGAGGGTCCGATTCGAGCGCCGTTTTCACTAAAAACTGCCCTGGACTTTTGTGCTTCGTACGAGTCCAAAATCGAGCGGCTCCGATGATTTTTGGCGGAGCTACGGGCTGCGGAACGGAGCCCTGCTCGCAAACTCGCCCGTTCAGAAGATAGACGTTTGATCGCACATATCTCGAAAACTATTGATCCGATCGGAAAAATTCTTGCGCAGGTCGACGCGCCGTGTAATTGCGCGTCGTCCTATGTGTCGCTCGTCGCGATCGAAAAAACAAAAAATTCGATTTTTTTCGAAAATTTTTTTTTTCAAGAAAGGGGTCCTATCTGATTCAGAAAAACGCGCTCTTTCCAACGGCGCCAACCGCACTTCGATACGACCGTTCGTTCTCGACTTATTCCCGTTTAAGTGATCAGGATCGAAAAACTCGCTAAATTGTGCGAACTGGATTTCCGAACGCGACTGCTACTCAAATAAAGGAGCCACAGAGGCGATCTTGGCCTCGTTCGATTGCCCAAAGTCTCGGAAAGTTTTTAGAAAAAGCGCACCTCGATCGAGCAACGCCTTGTGCCCAGAGCGTCAACGACAATGGCGCTTTGAAATACGCAAAAACAACAAGAGGGAAAATCTCTCAACTTTGGACGGGCCCTTATCGCGAACGGAGGGTCCGATTCGAGCGCCGTTTTCACTAAAAACTGCCCTGGACTTTTGTGCTTCGTACGAGTCCAAAATCGAGCGGCTCCGATGATTTTTGGCGGAGCTACGGGCTGCGGAACGGAGCCCTGCTCGCAAACTCGCCCGTTCAGAAGATAGACGTTTGATCGCACATATCTCGAAAACTATTGATCCGATCGGAAAAATTCTTGCGCAGGTCGACGCGCCGTGTAAATGCGCGTCGTCCTATGTGTCGCTCGTCGCGATCGAAAAAACAAAAAATTCGATTTTTTTCGAAAATTTTTTTCAAGAAAGGGGTCATATCTGTCGCAGAAAAACGCGCTCTTTCCAACGGCGCCAACCGCACTTCGATACGACCGTTCGTTCTCGACTTATTCCCGTTTAAGTGATCAGGGTCGAAAAACTCGCTAAATTGTGCGAACTGGATTTCCGAACGCGACTGCTGCTCAAATAAAAGAGCCACAGAGGCGATCTTGGCCTCGTTCGATTGCCCAAAGTCTCGGAAAGTTTTTAGAAAAAGCGCACCTCGATCGAGCAACGCCTTGTGCCCAGAGCGTCAACGACAATGGCGCTTTGAAATACGCAAAAACAACAAGAGGGAAAATCTCTCAACTTTGGACGGGCCCTTATCGCGAACGGAGGGTCCGATTCGAGCGCCGTTTTCACTAAAAACTGCCCTGGACTTTTGTGCTTCGTACGAGTCCAAAATCGAGCGGCTCCGATGATTTTTGGCGGAGCTACGGGCTGCGGAACGGAGCCCTGCTCGCAAACTCGCCCGTTCAGAAGATAGACGTTTGATCGCACATATCTCGAAAACTATTGATCCGATCGGAAAAATTCTTGCGCAGGTCGACGCGCCGTGTAATTGCGCGTCGTCCTATGTGTCGCTCGTCGCGATCGAAAAAACAAAAAATTCGATTTTTTTCGAAAATTTTTTTTTTCAAGAAAGGGGTCCTATCTGATTCAGAAAAACGCGCTCTTTCCAACGGCGCCAACCGCACTTCGATACGACCGTTCGTTCTCGACTTATTCCCGTTTAAGTGATCAGGATCGAAAAACTCGCTAAATTGTGCGAACTGGATTTCCGAACGCGACTGCTACTCAAATAAAGGAGCCACAGAGGCGATCTTGGCCTCGTTCGATTGCCCAAAGTCTCGGAAAGTTTTTAGAAAAAGCGCACCTCGATCGAGCAACGCCTTGTGCCCAGAGCGTCAACGACAATGGCGCTTTGAAATACGCAAAAACAACAAGAGGGAAAATCTCTCAACTTTGGACGGGCCCTTATCGCGAACGGAGGGTCCGATTCGAGCGCCGTTTTCACTAAAAACTGCCCTGGACTTTTGTGCTTCGTACGAGTCCAAAATCGAGCGGCTCCGATGATTTTTGGCGGAGCTACGGGCTGCGGAACGGAGCCCTGCTCGCAAACTCGCCCGTTCAGAAGATAGACGTTTGATCGCACATATCTCGAAAACTATTGATCCGATCGGAAAAATTCTTGCGCAGGTCGACGCGCCGTGTAAATGCGCGTCGTCCTATGTGTCGCTCGTCGCGATCGAAAAACCAAAAAATTCGATTTTTTTCGAAAATTTTTTTTCAAGAAAGGGGTCCTATCTGATTCAGAAAAACGCGCTGTTTCCAACGGCGCCAACCGCACTTTGATACGACCGTTCGTTCTCGACTTATTCCCGTTTAAGTGATCAGGATCGAAAAACTCGCTAAATTGTGCGAACTGGATTTCCGAACGCGACTGCTGCTCAAATAAAAGAGCCACAGAGGCGATCTTGGCCTCGTTCGATTGCCCAAAGTCTCGGAAAGTTTTTAGAAAAAGCGCACCTCGATCGAGCAACGCCTTGTGCCCAGAGCGTCAACGACAATGGCGCTTTGAAATACGCAAAAACAACAAGAGGGAAAATCTCTCAACTTTGGACGGGCCCTTATCGCGAACGGAGGGTCCGATTCGAGCGCCGTTTTCACTAAAAACTGCCCTGGACTTTTGTGCTTCGTACGAGTCCAAAATCGAGCGGCTCCGATGATTTTTGGCGGAGCTACGGGCTGCGGAACGGAGCCCTGCTCGCAAACTCGCCCGTTCAGAAGATAGACGTTTGATCGCACATATCTCGAAAACTATTGATCCGATCGGAAAAATTCTTGCGCAGGTCGACGCGCCGTGTAAATGCGCGTCGTCCTATGTGTCGCTCGTCGCGATCGAAAAAACAAAAAATTCGATTTTTTTCGAAAATTTTTTTTTCAAGAAAGGGGTCCTATCTGATTCAGAAAAACGCGCTCTTTCCAACGGCGCCAACCGCACTTCGATACGACCGTTCGTTCTCGACTTATTCCCGTTTAAGTGATCAGGGTCGAAAAACTCGCTAAATTGTGCGAACTGGATTTCCGAACGCGACTGCTGCTCAAATAAAAGAGCCACAGAGGCGATCTTGGCCTCGTTCGATTGCCCAAAGTCTCGGAAAGTTTTTAGAAAAAGCGCACCTCGATCGAGCAACGCCTTGTGCCCAGAGCGTCAACGACAATGGCGCTTTGAAATACGCAAAAACAACAAGAGGGAAAATCTCTCAACTTTGGACGGGCCCTTATCGCGAACGGAGGGTCCGATTCGAGCGCCGTTTTCACTAAAAACTGCCCTGGACTTTTGTGCTTCGTACGAGTCCAAAATCGAGCGGCTCCGATGATTTTTGGCGGAGCTACGGGCTGCGGAACGGAGCCCTGCTCGCAAACTCGCCCGTTCAGAAGATAGACGTTTGATCGCACATATCTCGAAAACTATTGATCCGATCGGAAAAATTCTTGCGCAGGTCGACGCGCCGTGTAATTGCGC
The DNA here is from genome assembly GCA_947389935.1 of Agrilus cyanescens. Classification (NCBI taxonomy): domain Eukaryota; kingdom Metazoa; phylum Arthropoda; class Insecta; order Coleoptera; family Buprestidae; genus Agrilus; species Agrilus cyanescens. The sequence continues at coordinate 69,078 of OX376704.1, forward strand.
GTCGTCCTATGTGTCGCTCGTCGCGATCGAAAAAACAAAAAATTCGATTTTTTTCGAAAATTTTTTTTTTCAAGAAAGGGGTCCTATCTGATTCAGAAAAACGCGCTCTTTCCAACGGCGCCAACCGCACTTCGATACGACCGTTCGTTCTCGACTTATTCCCGTTTAAGTGATCAGGATCGAAAAACTCGCTAAATTGTGCGAACTGGATTTCCGAACGCGACTGCTACTCAAATAAAGGAGCCACAGAGGCGATCTTGGCCTCGTTCGATTGCCCAAAGTCTCGGAAAGTTTTTAGAAAAAGCGCACCTCGATCGAGCAACGCCTTGTGCCCAGAGCGTCAACGACAATGGCGCTTTGAAATACGCAAAAACAACAAGAGGGAAAATCTCTCAACTTTGGACGGGCCCTTATCGCGAACGGAGGGTCCGATTCGAGCGCCGTTTTCACTAAAAACTGCCCTGGACTTTTGTGCTTCGTACGAGTCCAAAATCGAGCGGCTCCGATGATTTTTGGCGGAGCTACGGGCTGCGGAACGGAGCCCTGCTCGCAAACTCGCCCGTTCAGAAGATAGACGTTTGATCGCACATATCTCGAAAACTATTGATCCGATCGGAAAAATTCTTGCGCAGGTCGACGCGCCGTGTAATTGCGCGTCGTCCTATGTGTCGCTCGTCGCGATCGAAAAAACAAAAAATTCGATTTTTTTCGAAAATTTTTTTTTTCAAGAAAGGGGTCCTATCTGATTCAGAAAAACGCGCTCTTTCCAACGGCGCCAACCGCACTTCGATACGACCGTTCGTTCTCGACTTATTCCCGTTTAAGTGATCAGGATCGAAAAACTCGCTAAATTGTGCGAACTGGATTTCCGAACGCGACTGCTACTCAAATAAAGGAGCCACAGAGGCGATCTTGGCCTCGTTCGATTGCCCAAAGTCTCGGAAAGTTTTTAGAAAAAGCGCACCTCGATCGAGCAACGCCTTGTGCCCAGAGCGTCAACGACAATGGCGCTTTGAAATACGCAAAAACAACAAGAGGGAAAATCTCTCAACTTTGGACGGGCCCTTATCGCGAACGGAGGGTCCGATTCGAGCGCCGTTTTCACTAAAAACTGCCCTGGACTTTTGTGCTTCGTACGAGTCCAAAATCGAGCGGCTCCGATGATTTTTGGCGGAGCTACGGGCTGCGGAACGGAGCCCTGCTCGCAAACTCGCCCGTTCAGAAGATAGACGTTTGATCGCACATATCTCGAAAACTATTGATCCGATCGGAAAAATTCTTGCGCAGGTCGACGCGCCGTGTAAATGCGCGTCGTCCTATGTGTCGCTCGTCGCGATCGAAAAAACAAAAAATTCGATTTTTTTCGAAAATTTTTTTCAAGAAAGGGGTCATATCTGTCGCAGAAAAACGCGCTCTTTCCAACGGCGCCAACCGCACTTCGATACGACCGTTCGTTCTCGACTTATTCCCGTTTAAGTGATCAGGGTCGAAAAACTCGCTAAATTGTGCGAACTGGATTTCCGAACGCGACTGCTGCTCAAATAAAAGAGCCACAGAGGCGATCTTGGCCTCGTTCGATTGCCCAAAGTCTCGGAAAGTTTTTAGAAAAAGCGCACCTCGATCGAGCAACGCCTTGTGCCCAGAGCGTCAACGACAATGGCGCTTTGAAATACGCAAAAACAACAAGAGGGAAAATCTCTCAACTTTGGACGGGCCCTTATCGCGAACGGAGGGTCCGATTCGAGCGCCGTTTTCACTAAAAACTGCCCTGGACTTTTGTGCTTCGTACGAGTCCAAAATCGAGCGGCTCCGATGATTTTTGGCGGAGCTACGGGCTGCGGAACGGAGCCCTGCTCGCAAACTCGCCCGTTCAGAAGATAGACGTTTGATCGCACATATCTCGAAAACTATTGATCCGATCGGAAAAATTCTTGCGCAGGTCGACGCGCCGTGTAAATGCGCGTCGTCCTATGTGTCGCTCGTCGCGATCGAAAAAACAAAAAATTCGATTTTTTTCGAAAAATTTTTTTCAAGAAAGGGGTCCTATCTGATGCAGAAAAACGCGCTCTTTCCAACGGCGCCAACCGCACTTCGATACGACCGTTCGTTCTCGACTTATTCCCGTTTAAGTGATCAGGATCGAAAAACTCGCTAAATTGTGCGAACTGGATTTCCGAACGCGACTGCTGCTCAAATAAAAGAGCCACAGAGGCGATCTTGGCCTCGTTCGATTGCCCAAAGTCTCGGAAAGTTTTTAGAAAAAGCGCACCTCGATCGAGCAACGCCTTGTGCCCAGAGCGTCAACGACAATGGCGCTTTGAAATACGCAAAAACAACAAGAGGGAAAATCTCTCAACTTTGGACGGGCCCTTATCGCGAACGGAGGGTCCGATTCGAGCGCCGTTTTCACTAAAAACTGCCCTGGACTTTTGTGCTTCGTACGAGTCCAAAATCGAGCGGCTCCGATGATTTTTGGCGGAGCTACGGGCTGCGGAACGGAGCCCTGCTCGCAAACTCGCCCGTTCAGAAGATAGACGTTTGATCGCACATATCTCGAAAACTATTGATCCGATCGGAAAAATTCTTGCGCAGGTCGACGCACCGTGTAATTGCGCGTCGTCCTATGTGTCGCTCGTCGCGATCGAAAAAACAAAAAATTCGATTTTTTTCGAAAATTTTTTTTCAAGAAAGGGGTCCTATCTGATTCAGAAAAACGCGCTCTTTCCAACGGCGCCAACCGCACTTCGATACGACCGTTCGTTCTCGACTTATTCCCGTTTAAGTGATCAGGATCGAAAAACTCGCTAAATTGTGCGAACTGGATTTCCGAACGCGACTGCTGCTCAAATAAAAGAGCCACAGAGGCGATCTTGGCCTCGTTCGATTGCCCAAAGTCTCGGAAAGTTTTTAGAAAAAGCGCACCTCGATCGAGCAACGCCTTGTGCCCAGAGCGTCAACGACAATGGCGCTTTGAAATACGCAAAAACAACAAGAGGGAAAATCTCTCAACTTTGGACGGGCCCTTATCGCGAACGGAGGGTCCGATTCGAGCGCCGTTTTCACTAAAAACTGCCCTGGACTTTTGTGCTTCGTACGAGTCCAAAATCGAGCGGCTCCGATGATTTTTGGCGGAGCTACGGGCTGCGGAACGGAGCCCTGCTCGCAAACTCGCCCGTTCAGAAGATAGACGTTTGATCGCACATATCTCGAAAACTATTGATCCGATCGGAAAAATTCTTGCGCAGGTCGACGCGCCGTGTAATTGCGCGTCGTCCTATGTGTCGCTCGTCGCGATCGAAAAAACAAAAAATTCGATTTTTTTCGAACAATTTTTTTCAAGAAAGGGGTCCTATCTGATGCAGAAAAACGCGCTCTTTCCAACGGCGCCAACCGCACTTCGATACGACCGTTCGTTCTCGACTTATTCCCGTTTAAGTGATCAGGGTCGAAAAACTCGCTAAATTGTGCGAACTGGATTTCCGAACGCGACTGCTGCTCAAATAAAAGAGCCACAGAGGCGATCTTGGCCTCGTTCGATTGCCCAAAGTCTCGGAAAGTTTTTAGAAAAAGCGCACCTCGATCGAGCAACGCCTTGTGCCCAGAGCGTCAACGACAATGGCGCTTTGAAATACGCAAAAACAACAAGAGGGAAAATCTCTCAACTTTGGACGGGCCCTTATCGCGAACGGAGGGTCCGATTCGAGCGCCGTTTTCACTAAAAACTGCCCTGGACTTTTGTGCTTCGTACGAGTCCAAAATCGAGCGGCTCCGATGATTTTTGGCGGAGCTACGGGCTGCGGAACGGAGCCCTGCTCGCAAACTCGCCCGTTCAGAAGATAGACGTTTGATCGCACATATCTCGAAAACTATTGATCCGATCGGAAAAATTCTTGCGCAGGTCGACGCGCCGTGTAATTGCGCGTCGTCCTATGTGTCGCTCGTCGCGATCGAAAAAACAAAAAATTCGATTTTTTTCGAAAATTTTTTTTTCAAGAAAGGGGTCCTATCTGATTCAGAAAAACGCGCTCTTTCCAACGGCGCCAACCGCACTTCGATTCGACCGTTCGTTCTCGACCTATTCCCGTTTAAGTGATCAGGGTCGAAAAACTCGCTAAATTGTGCGAACTGGATTTCCGAACGCGACTGCTACTCAAATAAAGGAGCCACAGAGGCGATCTTGGCCTCGTTCGATTGCCCAAAGTCTCGGAAAGTTTTTAGAAAAAGCGCACCTCGATCGAGCAACGCCTTGTGCCCAGAGCGTCAACGACAATGGCGCTTTGAAATACGCAAAAACAACAAGAGGGAAAATCTCTCAACTTTGGACGGGCCCTTATCGCGAACGGAGGGTCCGATTCGAGCGCCGTTTTCACTAAAAACTGCCCTGGACTTTTGTGCTTCGTACGAGTCCAAAATCGAGCGGCTCCGATGATTTTTGGCGGAGCTACGGGCTGCGGAACGGAGCCCTGCTCGCAAACTCGCCCGTTCAGAAGATAGACGTTTGATCGCACATATCTCGAAAACTATTGATCCGATCGGAAAAATTCTTGCGCAGGTCGACGCGCCGTGTAATTGCGCGTCGTCCTATGTGTCGCTCGTCGCAATCGAAAAAACAAAAAATTCGATTTTTTTCGAAAATTTTTTTTCAAGAAAGGGGTCCTATCTGATGCAGAAAAACGCGCTCTTTCCAACGGCGCCAACCGCACTTCTATACGACCGTTCGTTCTCGACTTATTCCCGTTTAAGTGATCAGGGTCGAAAAACTCGCTAAATTGTGCGAACTGGATTTCCGAACGCGACTGCTGCTCAAATAAAAGAGCCACAGAGGCGATCTTGGCCTCGTTCGATTGCCCAAAGTCTCGGAAAGTTTTTAGAAAAAGCGCACCTCGATCGAGCAACGCCTTGTGCCCAGAGCGTCAACGACAATGGCGCTTTGAAATACGCAAAAACAACAAGAGGGAAAATCTCTCAACTTTGGACGGGCCCTTATCGCGAACGGAGGGTCCGATTCGAGCGCCGTTTTCACTAAAAACTGCCCTGGACTTTTGTGCTTCGTACGAGTCCAAAATCGAGCGGCTCCGATGATTTTTGGCGGAGCTACGGGCTGCGGAACGGAGCCCTGCTCGCAAACTCGCCCGTTCAGAAGATAGACGTTTGATCGCACATATCTCGAAAACTATTGATCCGATCGGAAAAATTCTTGCGCAGGTCGACGCGCCGTGTAATTGCGCGTCGTCCTATGTGTCGCTCGTCGCGATCGAAAAAACAAAAAATTCGATTTTTTTCGAAAATTTTTTTTTCAAGAAAGGGGTCCTATCTGATTCAGAAAAACGCGCTCTTTCCAACGGCGCCAACCGCACTTCGATTCGACCGTTCGTTCTCGACCTATTCCCGTTTAAGTGATCAGGGTCGAAAAACTCGCTAAATTGTGCGAACTGGATTTCCGAACGCGACTGCTACTCAAATAAAGGAGCCACAGAGGCGATCTTGGCCTCGTTCGATTGCCCAAAGTCTCGGAAAGTTTTTAGAAAAAGCGCACCTCGATCGAGCAACGCCTTGTGCCCAGAGCGTCAACGACAATGGCGCTTTGAAATACGCAAAAACAACAAGAGGGAAAATCTCTCAACTTTGGACGGGCCCTTATCGCGAACGGAGGGTCCGATTCGAGCGCCGTTTTCACTAAAAACTGCCCTGGACTTTTGTGCTTCGTACGAGTCCAAAATCGAGCGGCTCCGATGATTTTTGGCGGAGCTACGGGCTGCGGAACGGAGCCCTGCTCGCAAACTCGCCCGTTCAGAAGATAGACGTTTGATCGCACATATCTCGAAAACTATTGATCCGATCGGAAAAATTCTTGCGCAGGTCGACGCGCCGTGTAATTGCGCGTCGTCCTATGTGTCGCTCGTCGCAATCGAAAAAACAAAAAATTCGATTTTTTTCGAAAATTTTTTTTCAAGAAAGGGGTCCTATCTGATGCAGAAAAACGCGCTCTTTCCAACGGCGCCAACCGCACTTCTATACGACCGTTCGTTCTCGACTTATTCCCGTTTAAGTGATCAGGGTCGAAAAACTCGCTAAATTGTGCGAACTGGATTTCCGAACGCGACTGCTGCTCAAATAAAAGAGCCACAGAGGCGATCTTGGCCTCGTTCGATTGCCCAAAGTCTCGGAAAGTTTTTAGAAAAAGCGCACCTCGATCGAGCAACGCCTTGTGCCCAGAGCGTCAACGACAATGGCGCTTTGAAATACGCAAAAACAACAAGAGGGAAAATCTCTCAACTTTGGACGGGCCCTTATCGCGAACGGAGGGTCCGATTCGAGCGCCGTTTTCACTAAAAACTGCCCTGGACTTTTGTGCTTCGTACGAGTCCAAAATCGAGCGGCTCCGATGATTTTTGGCGGAGCTACGGGCTGCGGAACGGAGCCCTGCTCGCAAACTCGCCCGTTCAGAAGATAGACGTTTGATCGCACATATCTCGAAAACTATTGATCCGATCGGAAAAATTCTTGCGCAGGTCGACGCGCCGTGTAATTGCGCGTCGTCCTATGTGTCGCTCGTCGCGATCGAAAAAACAAAAAATTCGATTTTTTTCGAAAATTTTTTTTTCAAGAAAGGGGTCCTATCTGATTCAGAAAAACGCGCTCTTTCCAACGGCGCCAACCGCACTTCGATTCGACCGTTCGTTCTCGACCTATTCCCGTTTAAGTGATCAGGGTCGAAAAACTCGCTAAATTGTGCGAACTGGATTTCCGAACGCGACTGCTACTCAAATAAAGGAGCCACAGAGGCGATCTTGGCCTCGTTCGATTGCCCAAAGTCTCGGAAAGTTTTTAGAAAAAGCGCACCTCGATCGAGCAACGCCTTGTGCCCAGAGCGTCAACGACAATGGCGCTTTGAAATACGCAAAAACAACAAGAGGGAAAATCTCTCAACTTTGGACGGGCCCTTATCGCGAACGGAGGGTCCGATTCGAGCGCCGTTTTCACTAAAAACTGCCCTGGACTTTTGTGCTTCGTACGAGTCCAAAATCGAGCGGCTCCGATGATTTTTGGCGGAGCTACGGGCTGCGGAACGGAGCCCTGCTCGCAAACTCGCCCGTTCAGAAGATAGACGTTTGATCGCACATATCTCGAAAACTATTGATCCGATCGGAAAAATTCTTGCGCAGGTCGACGCGCCGTGTAATTGCGCGTCGTCCTATGTGTCGCTCGTCGCAATCGAAAAAACAAAAAATTCGATTTTTTTCGAAAATTTTTTTTCAAGAAAGGGGTCCTATCTGATGCAGAAAAACGCGCTCTTTCCAACGGCGCCAACCGCACTTCTATACGACCGTTCGTTCTCGACTTATTCCCGTTTAAGTGATCAGGGTCGAAAAACTCGCTAAATTGTGCGAACTGGATTTCCGAACGCGACTGCTGCTCAAATAAAAGAGCCACAGAGGCGATCTTGGCCTCGTTCGATTGCCCAAAGTCTCGGAAAGTTTTTAGAAAAAGCGCACCTCGATCGAGCAACGCCTTGTGCCCAGAGCGTCAACGACAATGGCGCTTTGAAATACGCAAAAACAACAAGAGGGAAAATCTCTCAACTTTGGACGGGCCCTTATCGCGAACGGAGGGTCCGATTCGAGCGCCGTTTTCACTAAAAACTGCCCTGGACTTTTGTGCTTCGTACGAGTCCAAAATCGAGCGGCTCCGATGATTTTTGGCGGAGCTACGGGCTGCGGAACGGAGCCCTGCTCGCAAACTCGCCCGTTCAGAAGATAGACGTTTGATCGCACATATCTCGAAAACTATTGATCCGATCGGAAAAATTCTTGCGCAGGTCGACGCGCCGTGTAAATGCGCGTCGTCCTATGTGTCGCTCGTCGCGATCGAAAAAACAAAAAATTCGATTTTTTTCGAAAATTTTTTTCAAGAAAGGGGTCATATCTGTCGCAGAAAAACGCGCTCTTTCCAACGGCGCCAACCGCACTTCGATACGACCGTTCGTTCTCGACTTATTCCCGTTTAAGTGATCAGGGTCGAAAAACTCGCTAAATTGTGCGAACTGGATTTCCGAACGCGACTGCTGCTCAAATAAAAGAGCCACAGAGGCGATCTTGGCCTCGTTCGATTGCCCAAAGTCTCGGAAAGTTTTTAGAAAAAGCGCACCTCGATCGAGCAACGCCTTGTGCCCAGAGCGTCAACGACAATGGCGCTTTGAAATACGCAAAAACAACAAGAGGGAAAATCTCTCAACTTTGGACGGGCCCTTATCGCGAACGGAGGGTCCGATTCGAGCGCCGTTTTCACTAAAAACTGCCCTGGACTTTTGTGCTTCGTACGAGTCCAAAATCGAGCGGCTCCGATGATTTTTGGCGGAGCTACGGGCTGCGGAACGGAGCCCTGCTCGCAAACTCGCCCGTTCAGAAGATAGACGTTTGATCGCACATATCTCGAAAACTATTGATCCGATCGGAAAAATTCTTGCGCAGGTCGACGCGCCGTGTAATTGCGCGTCGTCCTATGTGTCGCTCGTCGCGATCGAAAAAACAAAAAATTCGATTTTTTTCGAAAATTTTTTTTTTCAAGAAAGGGGTCCTATCTGATTCAGAAAAACGCGCTCTTTCCAACGGCGCCAACCGCACTTCGATACGACCGTTCGTTCTCGACTTATTCCCGTTTAAGTGATCAGGATCGAAAAACTCGCTAAATTGTGCGAACTGGATTTCCGAACGCGACTGCTACTCAAATAAAGGAGCCACAGAGGCGATCTTGGCCTCGTTCGATTGCCCAAAGTCTCGGAAAGTTTTTAGAAAAAGCGCACCTCGATCGAGCAACGCCTTGTGCCCAGAGCGTCAACGACAATGGCGCTTTGAAATACGCAAAAACAACAAGAGGGAAAATCTCTCAACTTTGGACGGGCCCTTATCGCGAACGGAGGGTCCGATTCGAGCGCCGTTTTCACTAAAAACTGCCCTGGACTTTTGTGCTTCGTACGAGTCCAAAATCGAGCGGCTCCGATGATTTTTGGCGGAGCTACGGGCTGCGGAACGGAGCCCTGCTCGCAAACTCGCCCGTTCAGAAGATAGACGTTTGATCGCACATATCTCGAAAACTATTGATCCGATCGGAAAAATTCTTGCGCAGGTCGACGCGCCGTGTAAATGCGCGTCGTCCTATGTGTCGCTCGTCGCGATCGAAAAACCAAAAAATTCGATTTTTTTCGAAAATTTTTTTTCAAGAAAGGGGTCCTATCTGATTCAGAAAAACGCGCTGTTTCCAACGGCGCCAACCGCACTTTGATACGACCGTTCGTTCTCGACTTATTCCCGTTTAAGTGATCAGGATCGAAAAACTCGCTAAATTGTGCGAACTGGATTTCCGAACGCGACTGCTGCTCAAATAAAAGAGCCACAGAGGCGATCTTGGCCTCGTTCGATTGCCCAAAGTCTCGGAAAGTTTTTAGAAAAAGCGCACCTCGATCGAGCAACGCCTTGTGCCCAGAGCGTCAACGACAATGGCGCTTTGAAATACGCAAAAACAACAAGAGGGAAAATCTCTCAACTTTGGACGGGCCCTTATCGCGAACGGAGGGTCCGATTCGAGCGCCGTTTTCACTAAAAACTGCCCTGGACTTTTGTGCTTCGTACGAGTCCAAAATCGAGCGGCTCCGATGATTTTTGGCGGAGCTACGGGCTGCGGAACGGAGCCCTGCTCGCAAACTCGCCCGTTCAGAAGATAGACGTTTGATCGCACATATCTCGAAAACTATTGATCCGATCGGAAAAATTCTTGCGCAGGTCGACGCGCCGTGTAATTGCGCGTCGTCCTATGTGTCGCTCGTCGCGATCGAAAAAACAAAAAATTCGATTTTTTTCGAAAATTTTTTTTTTCAAGAAAGGGGTCCTATCTGATTCAGAAAAACGCGCTCTTTCCAACGGCGCCAACCGCACTTCGATACGACCGTTCGTTCTCGACTTATTCCCGTTTAAGTGATCAGGATCGAAAAACTCGCTAAATTGTGCGAACTGGATTTCCGAACGCGACTGCTACTCAAATAAAGGAGCCACAGAGGCGATCTTGGCCTCGTTCGATTGCCCAAAGTCTCGGAAAGTTTTTAGAAAAAGCGCACCTCGATCGAGCAACGCCTTGTGCCCAGAGCGTCAACGACAATGGCGCTTTGAAATACGCAAAAACAACAAGAGGGAAAATCTCTCAACTTTGGACGGGCCCTTATCGCGAACGGAGGGTCCGATTCGAGCGCCGTTTTCACTAAAAACTGCCCTGGACTTTTGTGCTTCGTACGAGTCCAAAATCGAGCGGCTCCGATGATTTTTGGCGGAGCTACGGGCTGCGGAACGGAGCCCTGCTCGCAAACTCGCCCGTTCAGAAGATAGACGTTTGATCGCACATATCTCGAAAACTATTGATCCGATCGGAAAAATTCTTGCGCAGGTCGACGCGCCGTGTAATTGCGCGTCGTCCTATGTGTCGCTCGTCGCGATCGAAAAAACAAAAAATTCGATTTTTTTCGAAAATTTTTTTTTTCAAGAAAGGGGTCCTATCTGATTCAGAAAAACGCGCTCTTTCCAACGGCGCCAACCGCACTTCGATACGACCGTTCGTTCTCGACTTATTCCCGTTTAAGTGATCAGGATCGAAAAACTCGCTAAATTGTGCGAACTGGATTTCCGAACGCGACTGCTACTCAAATAAAGGAGCCACAGAGGCGATCTTGGCCTCGTTCGATTGCCCAAAGTCTCGGAAAGTTTTTAGAAAAAGCGCACCTCGATCGAGCAACGCCTTGTGCCCAGAGCGTCAACGACAATGGCGCTTTGAAATACGCAAAAACAACAAGAGGGAAAATCTCTCAACTTTGGACGGGCCCTTATCGCGAACGGAGGGTCCGATTCGAGCGCCGTTTTCACTAAAAACTGCCCTGGACTTTTGTGCTTCGTACGAGTCCAAAATCGAGCGGCTCCGATGATTTTTGGCGGAGCTACGGGCTGCGGAACGGAGCCCTGCTCGCAAACTCGCCCGTTCAGAAGATAGACGTTTGATCGCACATATCTCGAAAACTATTGATCCGATCGGAAAAATTCTTGCGCAGGTCGACGCGCCGTGTAAATGCGCGTCGTCCTATGTGTCGCTCGTCGCGATCGAAAAAACAAAAAATTCGATTTTTTTCGAAAATTTTTTTCAAGAAAGGGGTCATATCTGTCGCAGAAAAACGCGCTCTTTCCAACGGCGCCAACCGCACTTCGATACGACCGTTCGTTCTCGACTTATTCCCGTTTAAGTGATCAGGGTCGAAAAACTCGCTAAATTGTGCGAACTGGATTTCCGAACGCGACTGCTGCTCAAATAAAAGAGCCACAGAGGCGATCTTGGCCTCGTTCGATTGCCCAAAGTCTCGGAAAGTTTTTAGAAAAAGCGCACCTCGATCGAGCAACGCCTTGTGCCCAGAGCGTCAACGACAATGGCGCTTTGAAATACGCAAAAACAACAAGAGGGAAAATCTCTCAACTTTGGACGGGCCCTTATCGCGAACGGAGGGTCCGATTCGAGCGCCGTTTTCACTAAAAACTGCCCTGGACTTTTGTGCTTCGTACGAGTCCAAAATCGAGCGGCTCCGATGATTTTTGGCGGAGCTACGGGCTGCGGAACGGAGCCCTGCTCGCAAACTCGCCCGTTCAGAAGATAGACGTTTGATCGCACATATCTCGAAAACTATTGATCCGATCGGAAAAATTCTTGCGCAGGTCGACGCGCCGTGTAAATGCGCGTCGTCCTATGTGTCGCTCGTCGCGATCGAAAAAACAAAAAATTCGATTTTTTTCGAAAAATTTTTTTCAAGAAAGGGGTCCTATCTGATGCAGAAAAACGCGCTCTTTCCAACGGCGCCAACCGCACTTCGATACGACCGTTCGTTCTCGACTTATTCCCGTTTAAGTGATCAGGATCGAAAAACTCGCTAAATTGTGCGAACTGGATTTCCGAACGCGACTGCTGCTCAAATAAAAGAGCCACAGAGGCGATCTTGGCCTCGTTCGATTGCCCAAAGTCTCGGAAAGTTTTTAGAAAAAGCGCACCTCGATCGAGCAACGCCTTGTGCCCAGAGCGTCAACGACAATGGCGCTTTGAAATACGCAAAAACAACAAGAGGGAAAATCTCTCAACTTTGGACGGGCCCTTATCGCGAACGGAGGGTCCGATTCGAGCGCCGTTTTCACTAAAAACTGCCCTGGACTTTTGTGCTTCGTACGAGTCCAAAATCGAGCGGCTCCGATGATTTTTGGCGGAGCTACGGGCTGCGGAACGGAGCCCTGCTCGCAAACTCGCCCGTTCAGAAGATAGACGTTTGATCGCACATATCTCGAAAACTATTGATCCGATCGGAAAAATTCTTGCGCAGGTCGACGCACCGTGTAATTGCGCGTCGTCCTATGTGTCGCTCGTCGCGATCGAAAAAACAAAAAATTCGATTTTTTTCGAAAATTTTTTTTCAAGAAAGGGGTCCTATCTGATTCAGAAAAACGCGCTCTTTCCAACGGCGCCAACCGCACTTCGATACGACCGTTCGTTCTCGACTTATTCCCGTTTAAGTGATCAGGATCGAAAAACTCGCTAAATTGTGCGAACTGGATTTCCGAACGCGACTGCTGCTCAAATAAAAGAGCCACAGAGGCGATCTTGGCCTCGTTCGATTGCCCAAAGTCTCGGAAAGTTTTTAGAAAAAGCGCACCTCGATCGAGCAACGCCTTGTGCCCAGAGCGTCAACGACAATGGCGCTTTGAAATACGCAAAAACAACAAGAGGGAAAATCTCTCAACTTTGGACGGGCCCTTATCGCGAACGGAGGGTCCGATTCGAGCGCCGTTTTCACTAAAAACTGCCCTGGACTTTTGTGCTTCGTACGAGTCCAAAATCGAGCGGCTCCGATGATTTTTGGCGGAGCTACGGGCTGCGGAACGGAGCCCTGCTCGCAAACTCGCCCGTTCAGAAGATAGACGTTTGATCGCACATATCTCGAAAACTATTGATCCGATCGGAAAAATTCTTGCGCAGGTCGACGCGCCGTGTAATTGCGCGTCGTCCTATGTGTCGCTCGTCGCGATCGAAAAAACAAAAAATTCGATTTTTTTCGAAAAATTTTTTTCAAGAAAGGGGTCCTATCTGATGCAGAAAAACGCGCTCTTTCCAACGGCGCCAACCGCACTTCGATACGACCGTTCGTTCTCGACTTATTCCCGTTTAAGTGATCAGGGTCGAAAAACTCGCTAAATTGTGCGAACTGGATTTCCGAACGCGACTGCTGCTCAAATAAAAGAGCCACAGAGGCGATCTTGGCCTCGTTCGATTGCCCAAAGTCTCGGAAAGTTTTTAGAAAAAGCGCACCTCGATCGAGCAACGCCTTGTGCCCAGAGCGTCAACGACAATGGCGCTTTGAAATACGCAAAAACAACAAGAGGGAAAATCTCTCAACTTTGGACGGGCCCTTATCGCGAACGGAGGGTCCGATTCGAGCGCCGTTTTCACTAAAAACTGCCCTGGACTTTTGTGCTTCGTACGAGTCCAAAATCGAGCGGCTCCGATGATTTTTGGCGGAGCTACGGGCTGCGGAACGGAGCCCTGCTCGCAAACTCGCCCGTTCAGAAGATAGACGTTTGATCGCACATATCTCGAAAACTATTGATCCGATCGGAAAAATTCTTGCGCAGGTCGACGCGCCGTGTAATTGCGCGTCGTCCTATGTGTCGCTCGTCGCGATCGAAAAAACAAAAAATTCGATTTTTTTCGAAAATTTTTTTTTCAAGAAAGGGGTCCTATCTGATTCAGAAAAACGCGCTCTTTCCAACGGCGCCAACCGCACTTCGATTCGACCGTTCGTTCTCGACCTATTCCCGTTTAAGTGATCAGGGTCGAAAAACTCGCTAAATTGTGCGAACTGGATTTCCGAACGCGACTGCTGCTCAAATAAAAGAGCCACAGAGGCGATCTTGGCCTCGTTCGATTGCCCAAAGTCTCGGAAAGTTTTTAGAAAAAGCGCACCTCGATCGAGCAACGCCTTGTGCCCAGAGCGTCAACGACAATGGCGCTTTGAAATACGCAAAAACAACAAGAGGGAAAATCTCTCAACTTTGGACGGGCCCTTATCGCGAACGGAGGGTCCGATTCGAGCGCCGTTTTCACTAAAAACTGCCCTGGACTTTTGTGCTTCGTACGAGTCCAAAATCGAGCGGCTCCGATGATTTTTGGCGGAGCTACGGGCTGCGGAACGGAGCCCTGCTCGCAAACTCGCCCGTTCAGAAGATAGACGTTTGATCGCACATATCTCGAAAACTATTGATCCGATCGGAAAAATTCTTGCGCAGGTCGACGCGCCGTGTAATTGCGCGTCGTCCTATGTGTCGCTCGTCGCAATCGAAAAAACAAAAAATTCGATTTTTTTCGAAAATTTTTTTTCAAGAAAGGGGTCCTATCTGATGCAGAAAAACGCGCTCTTTCCAACGGCGCCAACCGCACTTCTATACGACCGTTCGTTCTCGACTTATTCCCGTTTAAGTGATCAGGGTCGAAAAACTCGCTAAATTGTGCGAACTGGATTTCCGAACGCGACTGCTGCTCAAATAAAAGAGCCACAGAGGCGATCTTGGCCTCGTTCGATTGCCCAAAGTCTCGGAAAGTTTTTAGAAAAAGCGCACCTCGATCGAGCAACGCCTTGTGCCCAGAGCGTCAACGACAATGGCGCTTTGAAATACGCAAAAACAACAAGAGGGAAAATCTCTCAACTTTGGACGGGCCCTTATCGCGAACGGAGGGTCCGATTCGAGCGCCGTTTTCACTAAAAACTGCCCTGGACTTTTGTGCTTCGTACGAGTCCAAAATCGAGCGGCTCCGATGATTTTTGGCGGAGCTACGGGCTGCGGAACGGAGCCCTGCTCGCAAACTCGCCCGTTCAGAAGATAGACGTTTGATCGCACATATCTCGAAAACTATTGATCCGATCGGAAAAATTCTTGCGCAGGTCGACGCGCCGTGTAATTGCGCGTCGTCCTATGTGTCGCTCGTCGCGATCGAAAAAACAAAAAATTCGATTTTTTTCGAAAATTTTTTTTTCAAGAAAGGGGTCCTATCTGATTCAGAAAAACGCGCTCTTTCCAACGGCGCCAACCGCACTTCGATTCGACCGTTCGTTCTCGACCTATTCCCGTTTAAGTGATCAGGGTCGAAAAACTCGCTAAATTGTGCGAACTGGATTTCCGAACGCGACTGCTACTCAAATAAAGGAGCCACAGAGGCGATCTTGGCCTCGTTCGATTGCCCAAAGTCTCGGAAAGTTTTTAGAAAAAGCGCACCTCGATCGAGCAACGCCTTGTGCCCAGAGCGTCAACGACAATGGCGCTTTGAAATACGCAAAAACAACAAGAGGGAAAATCTCTCAACTTTGGACGGGCCCTTATCGCGAACGGAGGGTCCGATTCGAGCGCCGTTTTCACTAAAAACTGCCCTGGACTTTTGTGCTTCGTACGAGTCCAAAATCGAGCGGCTCCGATGATTTTTGGCGGAGCTACGGGCTGCGGAACGGAGCCCTGCTCGCAAACTCGCCCGTTCAGAAGATAGACGTTTGATCGCACATATCTCGAAAACTATTGATCCGATCGGAAAAATTCTTGCGCAGGTCGACGCGCCGTGTAATTGCGCGTCGTCCTATGTGTCGCTCGTCGCAATCGAAAAAACAAAAAATTCGATTTTTTTCGAAAATTTTTTTTCAAGAAAGGGGTCCTATCTGATGCAGAAAAACGCGCTCTTTCCAACGGCGCCAACCGCACTTCTATACGACCGTTCGTTCTCGACTTATTCCCGTTTAAGTGATCAGGGTCGAAAAACTCGCTAAATTGTGCGAACTGGATTTCCGAACGCGACTGCTGCTCAAATAAAAGAGCCACAGAGGCGATCTTGGCCTCGTTCGATTGCCCAAAGTCTCGGAAAGTTTTTAGAAAAAGCGCACCTCGATCGAGCAACGCCTTGTGCCCAGAGCGTCAACGACAATGGCGCTTTGAAATACGCAAAAACAACAAGAGGGAAAATCTCTCAACTTTGGACGGGCCCTTATCGCGAACGGAGGGTCCGATTCGAGCGCCGTTTTCACTAAAAACTGCCCTGGACTTTTGTGCTTCGTACGAGTCCAAAATCGAGCGGCTCCGATGATTTTTGGCGGAGCTACGGGCTGCGGAACGGAGCCCTGCTCGCAAACTCGCCCGTTCAGAAGATAGACGTTTGATCGCACATATCTCGAAAACTATTGATCCGATCGGAAAAATTCTTGCGCAGGTCGACGCGCCGTGTAAATGCGCGTCGTCCTATGTGTCGCTCGTCGCGATCGAAAAAACAAAAAATTCGATTTTTTTCGAAAAATTTTTTTTCAAGAAAGGGGTCCTATCTGATGCAGAAAAACGCGCTCTTACAACGGCGCCAACCGCACTTCGATACGACCGTTCGTTCTCGACTTATTCCCGTTTAAGTGATCAGGGTCGAAAAACTCGCTAAATTGTGCGAACTGGATTTCCGAACGCGACTGCTGCTCAAATAAAAGAGCCACAGAGGCGATCTTGGCCTCGTTCGATTGCCCAAAGTCTCGGAAAGTTTTTAGAAAAAGCGCACCTCGATCGAGCAACGCCTTGTGCCCAGAGCGTCAACGACAATGGCGCTTTGAAATACGCAAAAACAACAAGAGGGAAAATCTCTCAACTTTGGACGGGCCCTTATCGCGAACGGAGGGTCCGATTCGAGCGCCGTTTTCACTAAAAACTGCCCTGGACTTTTGTGCTTCGTACGAGTCCAAAATCGAGCGGCTCCGATGATTTTTGGCGGAGCTACGGGCTGCGGAACGGAGCCCTGCTCGCAAACTCGCCCGTTCAGAAGATAGACGTTTGATCGCACATATCTCGAAAACTATTGATCCGATCGGAAAAATTCTTGCGCAGGTCGACGCGCCGTGTAATTGCGCGTCGTCCTATGTGTCGCTCGTCGCGATCGAAAAAACAAAAAATTCGATTTTTTTCGAAAATTTTTTTTCAAGAAAGGGGTCCTATCTGATGCAGAAAAAAGCGCTCTTTCCAACGGCGCCAACCGCACTTCGATACGACCGTTCCTTCTCGACTTATTCCCGTTTAAGTGATCAGGGTCGAAAAACTCGCTAAATTGTGCGAACTGGATTTCCGAACGCGACTGCTGCTCAAATAAAAGAGCCACAGAGGCGATCTTGGCCTCGTTCGATTGCCCAAAGTCTCGGAAAGTTTTTAGAAAAAGCGCACCTCGATCGAGCAACGCCTTGTGCCCAGAGCGTCAACGACAATGGCGCTTTGAAATACGCAAAAACAACAAGAGGGAAAATCTCTCAACTTTGGACGGGCCCTTATCGCGAACGGAGGGTCCGATTCGAGCGCCGTTTTCACTAAAAACTGCCCTGGACTTTTGTGCTTCGTACGAGTCCAAAATCGAGCGGCTCCGATGATTTTTGGCGGAGCTACGGGCTGCGGAACGGAGCCCTGCTCGCAAACTCGCCCGTTCAGAAGATAGACGTTTGATCGCACATATCTCGAAAACTATTGATCCGATCGGAAAAATTCTTGCGCAGGTCGACGCGCCGTGTAATTGCGCGTCGTCCTATGTGTCGCTCGTCGCGATCGAAAAAACAAAAAATTCGATTTTTTTCGAAAATTTTTTTTTCAAGAAAGGGGTCCTATCTGATTCAGAAAAACGCGCTCTTTCCAACGGCGCCAACCGCACTTCGATTCGACCGTTCGTTCTCGACCTATTCCCGTTTAAGTGATCAGGGTCGAAAAACTCGCTAAATTGTGCGAACTGGATTTCCGAACGCGACTGCTACTCAAATAAAGGAGCCACAGAGGCGATCTTGGCCTCGTTCGATTGCCCAAAGTCTCGGAAAGTTTTTAGAAAAAGCGCACCTCGATCGAGCAACGCCTTGTGCCCAGAGCGTCAACGACAATGGCGCTTTGAAATACGCAAAAACAACAAGAGGGAAAATCTCTCAACTTTGGACGGGCCCTTATCGCGAACGGAGGGTCCGATTCGAGCGCCGTTTTCACTAAAAACTGCCCTGGACTTTTGTGCTTCGTACGAGTCCAAAATCGAGCGGCTCCGATGATTTTTGGCGGAGCTACGGGCTGCGGAACGGAGCCCTGCTCGCAAACTCGCCCGTTCAGAAGATAGACGTTTGATCGCACATATCTCGAAAACTATTGATCCGATCGGAAAAATTCTTGCGCAGGTCGACGCGCCGTGTAATTGCGCGTCGTCCTATGTGTCGCTCGTCGCAATCGAAAAAACAAAAAATTCGATTTTTTTCGAAAATTTTTTTTCAAGAAAGGGGTCCTATCTGATGCAGAAAAACGCGCTCTTTCCAACGGCGCCAACCGCACTTCTATACGACCGTTCGTTCTCGACTTATTCCCGTTTAAGTGATCAGGGTCGAAAAACTCGCTAAATTGTGCGAACTGGATTTCCGAACGCGACTGCTGCTCAAATAAAAGAGCCACAGAGGCGATCTTGGCCTCGTTCGATTGCCCAAAGTCTCGGAAAGTTTTTAGAAAAAGCGCACCTCGATCGAGCAACGCCTTGTGCCCAGAGCGTCAACGACAATGGCGCTTTGAAATACGCAAAAACAACAAGAGGGAAAATCTCTCAACTTTGGACGGGCCCTTATCGCGAACGGAGGGTCCGATTCGAGCGCCGTTTTCACTAAAAACTGCCCTGGACTTTTGTGCTTCGTACGAGTCCAAAATCGAGCGGCTCCGATGATTTTTGGCGGAGCTACGGGCTGCGGAACGGAGCCCTGCTCGCAAACTCGCCCGTTCAGAAGATAGACGTTTGATCGCACATATCTCGAAAACTATTGATCCGATCGGAAAAATTCTTGCGCAGGTCGACGCGCCGTGTAAATGCGCGTCGTCCTATGTGTCGCTCGTCGCGATCGAAAAAACAAAAAATTCGATTTTTTTCGAAAAATTTTTTTTCAAGAAAGGGGTCCTATCTGATGCAGAAAAACGCGCTCTTACAACGGCGCCAACCGCACTTCGATACGACCGTTCGTTCTCGACTTATTCCCGTTTAAGTGATCAGGGTCGAAAAACTCGCTAAATTGTGCGAACTGGATTTCCGAACGCGACTGCTGCTCAAATAAAAGAGCCACAGAGGCGATCTTGGCCTCGTTCGATTGCCCAAAGTCTCGGAAAGTTTTTAGAAAAAGCGCACCTCGATCGAGCAACGCCTTGTGCCCAGAGCGTCAACGACAATGGCGCTTTGAAATACGCAAAAACAACAAGAGGGAAAATCTCTCAACTTTGGACGGGCCCTTATCGCGAACGGAGGGTCCGATTCGAGCGCCGTTTTCACTAAAAACTGCCCTGGACTTTTGTGCTTCGTACGAGTCCAAAATCGAGCGGCTCCGATGATTTTTGGCGGAGCTACGGGCTGCGGAACGGAGCCCTGCTCGCAAACTCGCCCGTTCAGAAGATAGACGTTTGATCGCACATATCTCGAAAACTATTGATCCGATCGGAAAAATTCTTGCGCAGGTCGACGCGCCGTGTAATTGCGCGTCGTCCTATGTGTCGCTCGTCGCGATCGAAAAAACAAAAAATTCGATTTTTTTCGAAAATTTTTTTTCAAGAAAGGGGTCCTATCTGATGCAGAAAAAAGCGCTCTTTCCAACGGCGCCAACCGCACTTCGATACGACCGTTCCTTCTCGACTTATTCCCGTTTAAGTGATCAGGGTCGAAAAACTCGCTAAATTGTGCGAACTGGATTTCCGAACGCGACTGCTGCTCAAATAAAAGAGCCACAGAGGCGATCTTGGCCTCGTTCGATTGCCCAAAGTCTCGGAAAGTTTTTAGAAAAAGCGCACCTCGATCGAGCAACGCCTTGTGCCCAGAGCGTCAACGACAATGGCGCTTTGAAATACGCAAAAACAACAAGAGGGAAAATCTCTCAACTTTGGACGGGCCCTTATCGCGAACGGAGGGTCCGATTCGAGCGCCGTTTTCACTAAAAACTGCCCTGGACTTTTGTGCTTCGTACGAGTCCAAAATCGAGCGGCTCCGATGATTTTTGGCGGAGCTACGGGCTGCGGAACGGAGCCCTGCTCGCAAACTCGCCCGTTCAGAAGATAGACGTTTGATCGCACATATCTCGAAAACTATTGATCCGATCGGAAAAATTCTTGCGCAGGTCGACGCGCCGTGTAAATGCGCGTCGTCCTATGTGTCGCTCGTCGCGATCGAAAAACCAAAAAATTCGATTTTTTTCGAAAATTTTTTTTCAAGAAAGGGGTCCTATCTGATGCAGAAAAACGCGCTCTTTCCAACGGCGCCAACCGCACTTCGATACGACCGTTCGTTCTCGACTTATTCCCGTTTAAGTGATCAGGGTCGAAAAACTCGCTAAATTGTGCGAACTGGATTTCCGAACGCGACTGCTGCTCAAATAAAAGAGCCACAGAGGCGATCTTGGCCTCGTTCGATTGCCCAAAGTCTCGGAAAGTTTTTAGAAAAAGCGCACCTCGATCGAGCAACGCCTTGTGCCCAGAGCGTCAACGACAATGGCGCTTTGAAATACGCAAAAACAACAAGAGGGAAAATCTCTCAACTTTGGACGGGCCCTTATCGCGAACGGAGGGTCCGATTCGAGCGCCGTTTTCACTAAAAACTGCCCTGGACTTTTGTGCTTCGTACGAGTCCAAAATCGAGCGGCTCCGATGATTTTTGGCGGAGCTACGGGCTGCGGAACGGAGCCCTGCTCGCAAACTCGCCCGTTCAGAAGATAGACGTTTGATCGCACATATCTCGAAAACTATTGATCCGATCGGAAAAATTCTTGCGCAGGTCGACGCGCCGTGTAATTGCGCGTCGTCCTATGTGTCGCTCGTCGCGATCGAAAAAACAAAAAATTCGATTTTTTTCGAAAAATTTTTTTTTCAAGAAAGGGGTCCTATCTGATTCAGAAAAACGCGCTCTTTCCAACGGCGCCAACCGCACTTCGATACGACCGTTCGTTCTCGACTTATTCCCGTTTAAGTGATCAGGATCGAAAAACTCGCTAAATTGTGCGAACTGGATTTCCGAACGCGACTGCTACTCAAATAAAGGAGCCACAGAGGCGATCTTGGCCTCGTTCGATTGCCCAAAGTCTCGGAAAGTTTTTAGAAAAAGCGCACCTCGATCGAGCAACGCCTTGTGCCCAGAGCGTCAACGACAATGGCGCTTTGAAATACGCAAAAACAACAAGAGGGAAAATCT
Source organism: Agrilus cyanescens (assembly GCA_947389935.1). Lineage (NCBI taxonomy): Eukaryota > Metazoa > Arthropoda > Insecta > Coleoptera > Buprestidae > Agrilus > Agrilus cyanescens. The sequence goes on from OX376704.1 coordinate 90,378, forward strand.
CTCAACTTTGGACGGGCCCTTATCGCGAACGGAGGGTCCGATTCGAGCGCCGTTTTCACTAAAAACTGCCCTGGACTTTTGTGCTTCGTACGAGTCCAAAATCGAGCGGCTCCGATGATTTTTGGCGGAGCTACGGGCTGCGGAACGGAGCCCTGCTCGCAAACTCGCCCGTTCAGAAGATAGACGTTTGATCGCACATATCTCGAAAACTATTGATCCGATCGGAAAAATTCTTGCGCAGGTCGACGCGCCGTGTAAATGCGCGTCGTCCTATGTGTCGCTCGTCGCGATCGAAAAAACAAAAAATTCGATTTTTTTCGAAAATTTTTTTCAAGAAAGGGGTCATATCTGTCGCAGAAAAACGCGCTCTTTCCAACGGCGCCAACCGCACTTCGATACGACCGTTCGTTCTCGACTTATTCCCGTTTAAGTGATCAGGGTCGAAAAACTCGCTAAATTGTGCGAACTGGATTTCCGAACGCGACTGCTGCTCAAATAAAAGAGCCACAGAGGCGATCTTGGCCTCGTTCGATTGCCCAAAGTCTCGGAAAGTTTTTAGAAAAAGCGCACCTCGATCGAGCAACGCCTTGTGCCCAGAGCGTCAACGACAATGGCGCTTTGAAATACGCAAAAACAACAAGAGGGAAAATCTCTCAACTTTGGACGGGCCCTTATCGCGAACGGAGGGTCCGATTCGAGCGCCGTTTTCACTAAAAACTGCCCTGGACTTTTGTGCTTCGTACGAGTCCAAAATCGAGCGGCTCCGATGATTTTTGGCGGAGCTACGGGCTGCGGAACGGAGCCCTGCTCGCAAACTCGCCCGTTCAGAAGATAGACGTTTGATCGCACATATCTCGAAAACTATTGATCCGATCGGAAAAATTCTTGCGCAGGTCGACGCGCCGTGTAATTGCGCGTCGTCCTATGTGTCGCTCGTCGCGATCGAAAAAACAAAAAATTCGATTTTTTTCGAAAATTTTTTTTTTCAAGAAAGGGGTCCTATCTGATTCAGAAAAACGCGCTCTTTCCAACGGCGCCAACCGCACTTCGATACGACCGTTCGTTCTCGACTTATTCCCGTTTAAGTGATCAGGATCGAAAAACTCGCTAAATTGTGCGAACTGGATTTCCGAACGCGACTGCTACTCAAATAAAGGAGCCACAGAGGCGATCTTGGCCTCGTTCGATTGCCCAAAGTCTCGGAAAGTTTTTAGAAAAAGCGCACCTCGATCGAGCAACGCCTTGTGCCCAGAGCGTCAACGACAATGGCGCTTTGAAATACGCAAAAACAACAAGAGGGAAAATCTCTCAACTTTGGACGGGCCCTTATCGCGAACGGAGGGTCCGATTCGAGCGCCGTTTTCACTAAAAACTGCCCTGGACTTTTGTGCTTCGTACGAGTCCAAAATCGAGCGGCTCCGATGATTTTTGGCGGAGCTACGGGCTGCGGAACGGAGCCCTGCTCGCAAACTCGCCCGTTCAGAAGATAGACGTTTGATCGCACATATCTCGAAAACTATTGATCCGATCGGAAAAATTCTTGCGCAGGTCGACGCGCCGTGTAAATGCGCGTCGTCCTATGTGTCGCTCGTCGCGATCGAAAAACCAAAAAATTCGATTTTTTTCGAAAATTTTTTTTCAAGAAAGGGGTCCTATCTGATTCAGAAAAACGCGCTGTTTCCAACGGCGCCAACCGCACTTTGATACGACCGTTCGTTCTCGACTTATTCCCGTTTAAGTGATCAGGATCGAAAAACTCGCTAAATTGTGCGAACTGGATTTCCGAACGCGACTGCTGCTCAAATAAAAGAGCCACAGAGGCGATCTTGGCCTCGTTCGATTGCCCAAAGTCTCGGAAAGTTTTTAGAAAAAGCGCACCTCGATCGAGCAACGCCTTGTGCCCAGAGCGTCAACGACAATGGCGCTTTGAAATACGCAAAAACAACAAGAGGGAAAATCTCTCAACTTTGGACGGGCCCTTATCGCGAACGGAGGGTCCGATTCGAGCGCCGTTTTCACTAAAAACTGCCCTGGACTTTTGTGCTTCGTACGAGTCCAAAATCGAGCGGCTCCGATGATTTTTGGCGGAGCTACGGGCTGCGGAACGGAGCCCTGCTCGCAAACTCGCCCGTTCAGAAGATAGACGTTTGATCGCACATATCTCGAAAACTATTGATCCGATCGGAAAAATTCTTGCGCAGGTCGACGCGCCGTGTAAATGCGCGTCGTCCTATGTGTCGCTCGTCGCGATCGAAAAAACAAAAAATTCGATTTTTTTCGAAAATTTTTTTTTCAAGAAAGGGGTCCTATCTGATTCAGAAAAACGCGCTCTTTCCAACGGCGCCAACCGCACTTCGATACGACCGTTCGTTCTCGACTTATTCCCGTTTAAGTGATCAGGGTCGAAAAACTCGCTAAATTGTGCGAACTGGATTTCCGAACGCGACTGCTGCTCAAATAAAAGAGCCACAGAGGCGATCTTGGCCTCGTTCGATTGCCCAAAGTCTCGGAAAGTTTTTAGAAAAAGCGCACCTCGATCGAGCAACGCCTTGTGCCCAGAGCGTCAACGACAATGGCGCTTTGAAATACGCAAAAACAACAAGAGGGAAAATCTCTCAACTTTGGACGGGCCCTTATCGCGAACGGAGGGTCCGATTCGAGCGCCGTTTTCACTAAAAACTGCCCTGGACTTTTGTGCTTCGTACGAGTCCAAAATCGAGCGGCTCCGATGATTTTTGGCGGAGCTACGGGCTGCGGAACGGAGCCCTGCTCGCAAACTCGCCCGTTCGGAAGATAGACGTTTGATCGCACATATCTCGAAAACTATTGATCCGATCGGAAAAATTCTTGCGCAGGTCGACGCGCCGTGTAATTGCGCGTCGTCCTATGTGTCGCTCGTCGCGATCGAAAAAACAAAAAATTCGATTTTTTTCGAAAATTTTTTTTTTCAAGAAAGGGGTCCTATCTGATTCAGAAAAACGCGCTCTTTCCAACGGCGCCAACCGCACTTCGATACGACCGTTCGTTCTCGACTTATTCCCGTTTAAGTGATCAGGATCGAAAAACTCGCTAAATTGTGCGAACTGGATTTCCGAACGCGACTGCTACTCAAATAAAGGAGCCACAGAGGCGATCTTGGCCTCGTTCGATTGCCCAAAGTCTCGGAAAGTTTTTAGAAAAAGCGCACCTCGATCGAGCAACGCCTTGTGCCCAGAGCGTCAACGACAATGGCGCTTTGAAATACGCAAAAACAACAAGAGGGAAAATCTCTCAACTTTGGACGGGCCCTTATCGCGAACGGAGGGTCCGATTCGAGCGCCGTTTTCACTAAAAACTGCCCTGGACTTTTGTGCTTCGTACGAGTCCAAAATCGAGCGGCTCCGATGATTTTTGGCGGAGCTACGGGCTGCGGAACGGAGCCCTGCTCGCAAACTCGCCCGTTCAGAAGATAGACGTTTGATCGCACATATCTCGAAAACTATTGATCCGATCGGAAAAATTCTTGCGCAGGTCGACGCGCCGTGTAATTGCGCGTCGTCCTATGTGTCGCTCGTCGCGATCGAAAAAACAAAAAATTCGATTTTTTTCGAAAATTTTTTTTTTCAAGAAAGGGGTCCTATCTGATTCAGAAAAACGCGCTCTTTCCAACGGCGCCAACCGCACTTCGATACGACCGTTCGTTCTCGACTTATTCCCGTTTAAGTGATCAGGATCGAAAAACTCGCTAAATTGTGCGAACTGGATTTCCGAACGCGACTGCTACTCAAATAAAGGAGCCACAGAGGCGATCTTGGCCTCGTTCGATTGCCCAAAGTCTCGGAAAGTTTTTAGAAAAAGCGCACCTCGATCGAGCAACGCCTTGTGCCCAGAGCGTCAACGACAATGGCGCTTTGAAATACGCAAAAACAACAAGAGGGAAAATCTCTCAACTTTGGACGGGCCCTTATCGCGAACGGAGGGTCCGATTCGAGCGCCGTTTTCACTAAAAACTGCCCTGGACTTTTGTGCTTCGTACGAGTCCAAAATCGAGCGGCTCCGATGATTTTTGGCGGAGCTACGGGCTGCGGAACGGAGCCCTGCTCGCAAACTCGCCCGTTCAGAAGATAGACGTTTGATCGCACATATCTCGAAAACTATTGATCCGATCGGAAAAATTCTTGCGCAGGTCGACGCGCCGTGTAAATGCGCGTCGTCCTATGTGTCGCTCGTCGCGATCGAAAAAACAAAAAATTCGATTTTTTTCGAAAATTTTTTTCAAGAAAGGGGTCATATCTGTCGCAGAAAAACGCGCTCTTTCCAACGGCGCCAACCGCACTTCGATACGACCGTTCGTTCTCGACTTATTCCCGTTTAAGTGATCAGGGTCGAAAAACTCGCTAAATTGTGCGAACTGGATTTCCGAACGCGACTGCTGCTCAAATAAAAGAGCCACAGAGGCGATCTTGGCCTCGTTCGATTGCCCAAAGTCTCGGAAAGTTTTTAGAAAAAGCGCACCTCGATCGAGCAACGCCTTGTGCCCAGAGCGTCAACGACAATGGCGCTTTGAAATACGCAAAAACAACAAGAGGGAAAATCTCTCAACTTTGGACGGGCCCTTATCGCGAACGGAGGGTCCGATTCGAGCGCCGTTTTCACTAAAAACTGCCCTGGACTTTTGTGCTTCGTACGAGTCCAAAATCGAGCGGCTCCGATGATTTTTGGCGGAGCTACGGGCTGCGGAACGGAGCCCTGCTCGCAAACTCGCCCGTTCAGAAGATAGACGTTTGATCGCACATATCTCGAAAACTATTGATCCGATCGGAAAAATTCTTGCGCAGGTCGACGCGCCGTGTAAATGCGCGTCGTCCTATGTGTCGCTCGTCGCGATCGAAAAAACAAAAAATTCGATTTTTTTCGAAAAATTTTTTTCAAGAAAGGGGTCCTATCTGATGCAGAAAAACGCGCTCTTTCCAACGGCGCCAACCGCACTTCGATACGACCGTTCGTTCTCGACTTATTCCCGTTTAAGTGATCAGGATCGAAAAACTCGCTAAATTGTGCGAACTGGATTTCCGAACGCGACTGCTGCTCAAATAAAAGAGCCACAGAGGCGATCTTGGCCTCGTTCGATTGCCCAAAGTCTCGGAAAGTTTTTAGAAAAAGCGCACCTCGATCGAGCAACGCCTTGTGCCCAGAGCGTCAACGACAATGGCGCTTTGAAATACGCAAAAACAACAAGAGGGAAAATCTCTCAACTTTGGACGGGCCCTTATCGCGAACGGAGGGTCCGATTCGAGCGCCGTTTTCACTAAAAACTGCCCTGGACTTTTGTGCTTCGTACGAGTCCAAAATCGAGCGGCTCCGATGATTTTTGGCGGAGCTACGGGCTGCGGAACGGAGCCCTGCTCGCAAACTCGCCCGTTCAGAAGATAGACGTTTGATCGCACATATCTCGAAAACTATTGATCCGATCGGAAAAATTCTTGCGCAGGTCGACGCACCGTGTAATTGCGCGTCGTCCTATGTGTCGCTCGTCGCGATCGAAAAAACAAAAAATTCGATTTTTTTCGAAAATTTTTTTTCAAGAAAGGGGTCCTATCTGATTCAGAAAAACGCGCTCTTTCCAACGGCGCCAACCGCACTTCGATACGACCGTTCGTTCTCGACTTATTCCCGTTTAAGTGATCAGGATCGAAAAACTCGCTAAATTGTGCGAACTGGATTTCCGAACGCGACTGCTGCTCAAATAAAAGAGCCACAGAGGCGATCTTGGCCTCGTTCGATTGCCCAAAGTCTCGGAAAGTTTTTAGAAAAAGCGCACCTCGATCGAGCAACGCCTTGTGCCCAGAGCGTCAACGACAATGGCGCTTTGAAATACGCAAAAACAACAAGAGGGAAAATCTCTCAACTTTGGACGGGCCCTTATCGCGAACGGAGGGTCCGATTCGAGCGCCGTTTTCACTAAAAACTGCCCTGGACTTTTGTGCTTCGTACGAGTCCAAAATCGAGCGGCTCCGATGATTTTTGGCGGAGCTACGGGCTGCGGAACGGAGCCCTGCTCGCAAACTCGCCCGTTCAGAAGATAGACGTTTGATCGCACATATCTCGAAAACTATTGATCCGATCGGAAAAATTCTTGCGCAGGTCGACGCGCCGTGTAATTGCGCGTCGTCCTATGTGTCGCTCGTCGCGATCGAAAAAACAAAAAATTCGATTTTTTTCGAAAAATTTTTTTCAAGAAAGGGGTCCTATCTGATGCAGAAAAACGCGCTCTTTCCAACGGCGCCAACCGCACTTCGATACGACCGTTCGTTCTCGACTTATTCCCGTTTAAGTGATCAGGGTCGAAAAACTCGCTAAATTGTGCGAACTGGATTTCCGAACGCGACTGCTGCTCAAATAAAAGAGCCACAGAGGCGATCTTGGCCTCGTTCGATTGCCCAAAGTCTCGGAAAGTTTTTAGAAAAAGCGCACCTCGATCGAGCAACGCCTTGTGCCCAGAGCGTCAACGACAATGGCGCTTTGAAATACGCAAAAACAACAAGAGGGAAAATCTCTCAACTTTGGACGGGCCCTTATCGCGAACGGAGGGTCCGATTCGAGCGCCGTTTTCACTAAAAACTGCCCTGGACTTTTGTGCTTCGTACGAGTCCAAAATCGAGCGGCTCCGATGATTTTTGGCGGAGCTACGGGCTGCGGAACGGAGCCCTGCTCGCAAACTCGCCCGTTCAGAAGATAGACGTTTGATCGCACATATCTCGAAAACTATTGATCCGATCGGAAAAATTCTTGCGCAGGTCGACGCGCCGTGTAATTGCGCGTCGTCCTATGTGTCGCTCGTCGCGATCGAAAAAACAAAAAATTCGATTTTTTTCGAAAATTTTTTTTTCAAGAAAGGGGTCCTATCTGATTCAGAAAAACGCGCTCTTTCCAACGGCGCCAACCGCACTTCGATTCGACCGTTCGTTCTCGACCTATTCCCGTTTAAGTGATCAGGGTCGAAAAACTCGCTAAATTGTGCGAACTGGATTTCCGAACGCGACTGCTACTCAAATAAAGGAGCCACAGAGGCGATCTTGGCCTCGTTCGATTGCCCAAAGTCTCGGAAAGTTTTTAGAAAAAGCGCACCTCGATCGAGCAACGCCTTGTGCCCAGAGCGTCAACGACAATGGCGCTTTGAAATACGCAAAAACAACAAGAGGGAAAATCTCTCAACTTTGGACGGGCCCTTATCGCGAACGGAGGGTCCGATTCGAGCGCCGTTTTCACTAAAAACTGCCCTGGACTTTTGTGCTTCGTACGAGTCCAAAATCGAGCGGCTCCGATGATTTTTGGCGGAGCTACGGGCTGCGGAACGGAGCCCTGCTCGCAAACTCGCCCGTTCAGAAGATAGACGTTTGATCGCACATATCTCGAAAACTATTGATCCGATCGGAAAAATTCTTGCGCAGGTCGACGCGCCGTGTAATTGCGCGTCGTCCTATGTGTCGCTCGTCGCAATCGAAAAAACAAAAAATTCGATTTTTTTCGAAAATTTTTTTTCAAGAAAGGGGTCCTATCTGATGCAGAAAAACGCGCTCTTTCCAACGGCGCCAACCGCACTTCTATACGACCGTTCGTTCTCGACTTATTCCCGTTTAAGTGATCAGGGTCGAAAAACTCGCTAAATTGTGCGAACTGGATTTCCGAACGCGACTGCTGCTCAAATAAAAGAGCCACAGAGGCGATCTTGGCCTCGTTCGATTGCCCAAAGTCTCGGAAAGTTTTTAGAAAAAGCGCACCTCGATCGAGCAACGCCTTGTGCCCAGAGCGTCAACGACAATGGCGCTTTGAAATACGCAAAAACAACAAGAGGGAAAATCTCTCAACTTTGGACGGGCCCTTATCGCGAACGGAGGGTCCGATTCGAGCGCCGTTTTCACTAAAAACTGCCCTGGACTTTTGTGCTTCGTACGAGTCCAAAATCGAGCGGCTCCGATGATTTTTGGCGGAGCTACGGGCTGCGGAACGGAGCCCTGCTCGCAAACTCGCCCGTTCAGAAGATAGACGTTTGATCGCACATATCTCGAAAACTATTGATCCGATCGGAAAAATTCTTGCGCAGGTCGACGCGCCGTGTAATTGCGCGTCGTCCTATGTGTCGCTCGTCGCGATCGAAAAAACAAAAAATTCGATTTTTTTCGAAAATTTTTTTTTCAAGAAAGGGGTCCTATCTGATTCAGAAAAACGCGCTCTTTCCAACGGCGCCAACCGCACTTCGATTCGACCGTTCGTTCTCGACCTATTCCCGTTTAAGTGATCAGGGTCGAAAAACTCGCTAAATTGTGCGAACTGGATTTCCGAACGCGACTGCTACTCAAATAAAGGAGCCACAGAGGCGATCTTGGCCTCGTTCGATTGCCCAAAGTCTCGGAAAGTTTTTAGAAAAAGCGCACCTCGATCGAGCAACGCCTTGTGCCCAGAGCGTCAACGACAATGGCGCTTTGAAATACGCAAAAACAACAAGAGGGAAAATCTCTCAACTTTGGACGGGCCCTTATCGCGAACGGAGGGTCCGATTCGAGCGCCGTTTTCACTAAAAACTGCCCTGGACTTTTGTGCTTCGTACGAGTCCAAAATCGAGCGGCTCCGATGATTTTTGGCGGAGCTACGGGCTGCGGAACGGAGCCCTGCTCGCAAACTCGCCCGTTCAGAAGATAGACGTTTGATCGCACATATCTCGAAAACTATTGATCCGATCGGAAAAATTCTTGCGCAGGTCGACGCGCCGTGTAATTGCGCGTCGTCCTATGTGTCGCTCGTCGCAATCGAAAAAACAAAAAATTCGATTTTTTTCGAAAATTTTTTTTCAAGAAAGGGGTCCTATCTGATGCAGAAAAACGCGCTCTTTCCAACGGCGCCAACCGCACTTCTATACGACCGTTCGTTCTCGACTTATTCCCGTTTAAGTGATCAGGGTCGAAAAACTCGCTAAATTGTGCGAACTGGATTTCCGAACGCGACTGCTGCTCAAATAAAAGAGCCACAGAGGCGATCTTGGCCTCGTTCGATTGCCCAAAGTCTCGGAAAGTTTTTAGAAAAAGCGCACCTCGATCGAGCAACGCCTTGTGCCCAGAGCGTCAACGACAATGGCGCTTTGAAATACGCAAAAACAACAAGAGGGAAAATCTCTCAACTTTGGACGGGCCCTTATCGCGAACGGAGGGTCCGATTCGAGCGCCGTTTTCACTAAAAACTGCCCTGGACTTTTGTGCTTCGTACGAGTCCAAAATCGAGCGGCTCCGATGATTTTTGGCGGAGCTACGGGCTGCGGAACGGAGCCCTGCTCGCAAACTCGCCCGTTCAGAAGATAGACGTTTGATCGCACATATCTCGAAAACTATTGATCCGATCGGAAAAATTCTTGCGCAGGTCGACGCGCCGTGTAAATGCGCGTCGTCCTATGTGTCGCTCGTCGCGATCGAAAAAACAAAAAATTCGATTTTTTTCGAAAAATTTTTTTTCAAGAAAGGGGTCCTATCTGATGCAGAAAAACGCGCTCTTACAACGGCGCCAACCGCACTTCGATACGACCGTTCGTTCTCGACTTATTCCCGTTTAAGTGATCAGGGTCGAAAAACTCGCTAAATTGTGCGAACTGGATTTCCGAACGCGACTGCTGCTCAAATAAAAGAGCCACAGAGGCGATCTTGGCCTCGTTCGATTGCCCAAAGTCTCGGAAAGTTTTTAGAAAAAGCGCACCTCGATCGAGCAACGCCTTGTGCCCAGAGCGTCAACGACAATGGCGCTTTGAAATACGCAAAAACAACAAGAGGGAAAATCTCTCAACTTTGGACGGGCCCTTATCGCGAACGGAGGGTCCGATTCGAGCGCCGTTTTCACTAAAAACTGCCCTGGACTTTTGTGCTTCGTACGAGTCCAAAATCGAGCGGCTCCGATGATTTTTGGCGGAGCTACGGGCTGCGGAACGGAGCCCTGCTCGCAAACTCGCCCGTTCAGAAGATAGACGTTTGATCGCACATATCTCGAAAACTATTGATCCGATCGGAAAAATTCTTGCGCAGGTCGACGCGCCGTGTAATTGCGCGTCGTCCTATGTGTCGCTCGTCGCGATCGAAAAAACAAAAAATTCGATTTTTTTCGAAAATTTTTTTTCAAGAAAGGGGTCCTATCTGATGCAGAAAAAAGCGCTCTTTCCAACGGCGCCAACCGCACTTCGATACGACCGTTCCTTCTCGACTTATTCCCGTTTAAGTGATCAGGGTCGAAAAACTCGCTAAATTGTGCGAACTGGATTTCCGAACGCGACTGCTGCTCAAATAAAAGAGCCACAGAGGCGATCTTGGCCTCGTTCGATTGCCCAAAGTCTCGGAAAGTTTTTAGAAAAAGCGCACCTCGATCGAGCAACGCCTTGTGCCCAGAGCGTCAACGACAATGGCGCTTTGAAATACGCAAAAACAACAAGAGGGAAAATCTCTCAACTTTGGACGGGCCCTTATCGCGAACGGAGGGTCCGATTCGAGCGCCGTTTTCACTAAAAACTGCCCTGGACTTTTGTGCTTCGTACGAGTCCAAAATCGAGCGGCTCCGATGATTTTTGGCGGAGCTACGGGCTGCGGAACGGAGCCCTGCTCGCAAACTCGCCCGTTCAGAAGATAGACGTTTGATCGCACATATCTCGAAAACTATTGATCCGATCGGAAAAATTCTTGCGCAGGTCGACGCGCCGTGTAATTGCGCGTCGTCCTATGTGTCGCTCGTCGCGATCGAAAAAACAAAAAATTCGATTTTTTTCGAAAATTTTTTTTTCAAGAAAGGGGTCCTATCTGATTCAGAAAAACGCGCTCTTTCCAACGGCGCCAACCGCACTTCGATTCGACCGTTCGTTCTCGACCTATTCCCGTTTAAGTGATCAGGGTCGAAAAACTCGCTAAATTGTGCGAACTGGATTTCCGAACGCGACTGCTACTCAAATAAAGGAGCCACAGAGGCGATCTTGGCCTCGTTCGATTGCCCAAAGTCTCGGAAAGTTTTTAGAAAAAGCGCACCTCGATCGAGCAACGCCTTGTGCCCAGAGCGTCAACGACAATGGCGCTTTGAAATACGCAAAAACAACAAGAGGGAAAATCTCTCAACTTTGGACGGGCCCTTATCGCGAACGGAGGGTCCGATTCGAGCGCCGTTTTCACTAAAAACTGCCCTGGACTTTTGTGCTTCGTACGAGTCCAAAATCGAGCGGCTCCGATGATTTTTGGCGGAGCTACGGGCTGCGGAACGGAGCCCTGCTCGCAAACTCGCCCGTTCAGAAGATAGACGTTTGATCGCACATATCTCGAAAACTATTGATCCGATCGGAAAAATTCTTGCGCAGGTCGACGCGCCGTGTAATTGCGCGTCGTCCTATGTGTCGCTCGTCGCAATCGAAAAAACAAAAAATTCGATTTTTTTCGAAAATTTTTTTTCAAGAAAGGGGTCCTATCTGATGCAGAAAAACGCGCTCTTTCCAACGGCGCCAACCGCACTTCTATACGACCGTTCGTTCTCGACTTATTCCCGTTTAAGTGATCAGGGTCGAAAAACTCGCTAAATTGTGCGAACTGGATTTCCGAACGCGACTGCTGCTCAAATAAAAGAGCCACAGAGGCGATCTTGGCCTCGTTCGATTGCCCAAAGTCTCGGAAAGTTTTTAGAAAAAGCGCACCTCGATCGAGCAACGCCTTGTGCCCAGAGCGTCAACGACAATGGCGCTTTGAAATACGCAAAAACAACAAGAGGGAAAATCTCTCAACTTTGGACGGGCCCTTATCGCGAACGGAGGGTCCGATTCGAGCGCCGTTTTCACTAAAAACTGCCCTGGACTTTTGTGCTTCGTACGAGTCCAAAATCGAGCGGCTCCGATGATTTTTGGCGGAGCTACGGGCTGCGGAACGGAGCCCTGCTCGCAAACTCGCCCGTTCAGAAGATAGACGTTTGATCGCACATATCTCGAAAACTATTGATCCGATCGGAAAAATTCTTGCGCAGGTCGACGCGCCGTGTAAATGCGCGTCGTCCTATGTGTCGCTCGTCGCGATCGAAAAAACAAAAAATTCGATTTTTTTCGAAAAATTTTTTTTCAAGAAAGGGGTCCTATCTGATGCAGAAAAACGCGCTCTTACAACGGCGCCAACCGCACTTCGATACGACCGTTCGTTCTCGACTTATTCCCGTTTAAGTGATCAGGGTCGAAAAACTCGCTAAATTGTGCGAACTGGATTTCCGAACGCGACTGCTGCTCAAATAAAAGAGCCACAGAGGCGATCTTGGCCTCGTTCGATTGCCCAAAGTCTCGGAAAGTTTTTAGAAAAAGCGCACCTCGATCGAGCAACGCCTTGTGCCCAGAGCGTCAACGACAATGGCGCTTTGAAATACGCAAAAACAACAAGAGGGAAAATCTCTCAACTTTGGACGGGCCCTTATCGCGAACGGAGGGTCCGATTCGAGCGCCGTTTTCACTAAAAACTGCCCTGGACTTTTGTGCTTCGTACGAGTCCAAAATCGAGCGGCTCCGATGATTTTTGGCGGAGCTACGGGCTGCGGAACGGAGCCCTGCTCGCAAACTCGCCCGTTCAGAAGATAGACGTTTGATCGCACATATCTCGAAAACTATTGATCCGATCGGAAAAATTCTTGCGCAGGTCGACGCGCCGTGTAATTGCGCGTCGTCCTATGTGTCGCTCGTCGCGATCGAAAAAACAAAAAATTCGATTTTTTTCGAAAATTTTTTTTCAAGAAAGGGGTCCTATCTGATGCAGAAAAAAGCGCTCTTTCCAACGGCGCCAACCGCACTTCGATACGACCGTTCCTTCTCGACTTATTCCCGTTTAAGTGATCAGGGTCGAAAAACTCGCTAAATTGTGCGAACTGGATTTCCGAACGCGACTGCTGCTCAAATAAAAGAGCCACAGAGGCGATCTTGGCCTCGTTCGATTGCCCAAAGTCTCGGAAAGTTTTTAGAAAAAGCGCACCTCGATCGAGCAACGCCTTGTGCCCAGAGCGTCAACGACAATGGCGCTTTGAAATACGCAAAAACAACAAGAGGGAAAATCTCTCAACTTTGGACGGGCCCTTATCGCGAACGGAGGGTCCGATTCGAGCGCCGTTTTCACTAAAAACTGCCCTGGACTTTTGTGCTTCGTACGAGTCCAAAATCGAGCGGCTCCGATGATTTTTGGCGGAGCTACGGGCTGCGGAACGGAGCCCTGCTCGCAAACTCGCCCGTTCAGAAGATAGACGTTTGATCGCACATATCTCGAAAACTATTGATCCGATCGGAAAAATTCTTGCGCAGGTCGACGCGCCGTGTAATTGCGCGTCGTCCTATGTGTCGCTCGTCGCGATCGAAAAAACAAAAAATTCGATTTTTTTCGAAAAATTTTTTTTTCAAGAAAGGGGTCCTATCTGATTCAGAAAAACGCGCTCTTTCCAACGGCGCCAACCGCACTTCGATACGACCGTTCGTTCTCGACTTATTCCCGTTTAAGTGATCAGGATCGAAAAACTCGCTAAATTGTGCGAACTGGATTTCCGAACGCGACTGCTACTCAAATAAAGGAGCCACAGAGGCGATCTTGGCCTCGTTCGATTGCCCAAAGTCTCGGAAAGTTTTTAGAAAAAGCGCACCTCGATCGAGCAACGCCTTGTGCCCAGAGCGTCAACGACAATGGCGCTTTGAAATACGCAAAAACAACAAGAGGGAAAATCTCTCAACTTTGGACGGGCCCTTATCGCGAACGGAGGGTCCGATTCGAGCGCCGTTTTCACTAAAAACTGCCCTGGACTTTTGTGCTTCGTACGAGTCCAAAATCGAGCGGCTCCGATGATTTTTGGCGGAGCTACGGGCTGCGGAACGGAGCCCTGCTCGCAAACTCGCCCGTTCAGAAGATAGACGTTTGATCGCACATATCTCGAAAACTATTGATCCGATCGGAAAAATTCTTGCGCAGGTCGACGCGCCGTGTAAATGCGCGTCGTCCTATGTGTCGCTCGTCGCGATCGAAAAAACAAAAAATTCGATTTTTTTCGAAAATTTTTTTCAAGAAAGGGGTCATATCTGTCGCAGAAAAACGCGCTCTTTCCAACGGCGCCAACCGCACTTCGATACGACCGTTCGTTCTCGACTTATTCCCGTTTAAGTGATCAGGGTCGAAAAACTCGCTAAATTGTGCGAACTGGATTTCCGAACGCGACTGCTGCTCAAATAAAAGAGCCACAGAGGCGATCTTGGCCTCGTTCGATTGCCCAAAGTCTCGGAAAGTTTTTAGAAAAAGCGCACCTCGATCGAGCAACGCCTTGTGCCCAGAGCGTCAACGACAATGGCGCTTTGAAATACGCAAAAACAACAAGAGGGAAAATCTCTCAACTTTGGACGGGCCCTTATCGCGAACGGAGGGTCCGATTCGAGCGCCGTTTTCACTAAAAACTGCCCTGGACTTTTGTGCTTCGTACGAGTCCAAAATCGAGCGGCTCCGTTGATTTTTGGCGGAGCTACGGGCTGCGGAACGGAGCCCTGCTCGCAAACTCGCCCGTTCAGAAGATAGACGTTTGATCGCACATATCTCGAAAACTATTGATCCGATCGGAAAAATTCTTGCGCAGGTCGACGCGCCGTGTAATTGCGCGTCGTCCTATGTGTCGCTCGTCGCGATCGAAAAAACAAAAAATTCGATTTTTTTCGAAAATTTTTTTTTCAAGAAAGGGGTCCTATCTGATTCAGAAAAACGCGCTCTTTCCAACGGCGCCAACCGCACTTCGATACGACCGTTCGTTCTCGACTTATTCCCGTTTAAGTGATCAGGATCGAAAAACTCGCTAAATTGTGCGAACTGGATTTCCGAACGCGACTGCTGCTCAAATAAAAGAGCCACAGAGGCGATCTTGGCCTCGTTCGATTGCCCAAAGTCTCGGAAAGTTTTTAGAAAAAGCGCACCTCGATCGAGCAACGCCTTGTGCCCAGAGCGTCAACGACAATGGCGCTTTGAAATACGCAAAAACAACAAGAGGGAAAATCTCTCAACTTTGGACGGGCCCTTATCGCGAACGGAGGGTCCGATTCGAGCGCCGTTTTCACTAAAAACTGCCCTGGACTTTTGTGCTTCGTACGAGTCCAAAATCGAGCGGCTCCGATGATTTTTGGCGGAGCTACGGGCTGCGGAACGGAGCCCTGCTCGCAAACTCGCCCGTTCAGAAGATAGACGTTTGATCGCACATATCTCGAAAACTATTGATCCGATCGGAAAAATTCTTGCGCAGGTCGACGCACCGTGTAATTGCGCGTCGTCCTATGTGTCGCTCGTCGCGATCGAAAAAACAAAAAATTCGATTTTTTTCGAAAATTTTTTTTCAAGAAAGGGGTCCTATCTGATTCAGAAAAACGCGCTCTTTCCAACGGCGCCAACCGCACTTCGATACGACCGTTCGTTCTCGACTTATTCCCGTTTAAGTGATCAGGATCGAAAAACTCGCTAAATTGTGCGAACTGGATTTCCGAACGCGACTGCTGCTCAAATAAAAGAGCCACAGAGGCGATCTTGGCCTCGTTCGATTGCCCAAAGTCTCGGAAAGTTTTTAGAAAAAGCGCACCTCGATCGAGCAACGCCTTGTGCCCAGAGCGTCAACGACAATGGCGCTTTGAAATACGCAAAAACAACAAGAGGGAAAATCTCTCAACTTTGGACGGGCCCTTATCGCGAACGGAGGGTCCGATTCGAGCGCCGTTTTCACTAAAAACTGCCCTGGACTTTTGTGCTTCGTACGAGTCCAAAATCGAGCGGCTCCGATGATTTTTGGCGGAGCTACGGGCTGCGGAACGGAGCCCTGCTCGCAAACTCGCCCGTTCAGAAGATAGACGTTTGATCGCACATATCTCGAAAACTATTGATCCGATCGGAAAAATTCTTGCGCAGGTCGACGCGCCGTGTAATTGCGCGTCGTCCTATGTGTCGCTCGTCGCGATCGAAAAAACAAAAAATTCGATTTTTTTCGAAAAATTTTTTTCAAGAAAGGGGTCCTATCTGATGCAGAAAAACGCGCTCTTTCCAACGGCGCCAACCGCACTTCGATACGACCGTTCGTTCTCGACTTATTCCCGTTTAAGTGATCAGGGTCGAAAAACTCGCTAAATTGTGCGAACTGGATTTCCGAACGCGACTGCTGCTCAAATAAAAGAGCCACAGAGGCGATCTTGGCCTCGTTCGATTGCCCAAAGTCTCGGAAAGTTTTTAGAAAAAGCGCACCTCGATCGAGCAACGCCTTGTGCCCAGAGCGTCAACGACAATGGCGCTTTGAAATACGCAAAAACAACAAGAGGGAAAATCTCTCAACTTTGGACGGGCCCTTATCGCGAACGGAGGGTCCGATTCGAACGCCGTTTTCACTAAAAACTGCCCTGGACTTTTGTGCTTCGTACGAGTCCAAAATCGAGCGGCTCCGATGATTTTTGGCGGAGCTACGGGCTGCGGAACGGAGCCCTGCTCGCAAACTCGCCCGTTCAGAAGATAGACGTTTGATCGCACATATCTCGAAAACTATTGATCCGATCGGAAAAATTCTTGCGCAGGTCGACGCGCCGTGTAATTGCGCGTCGTCCTATGTGTCGCTCGTCGCGATCGAAAAAACAAAAAATTCGATTTTTTTCGAAAAATTTTTTTCAAGAAAGGGGTCCTATCTGATGCAGAAAAACGCGCTCTTTCCAACGGCGCCAACCGCACTTCGATACGACCGTTCGTTCTCGACTTATTCCCGTTTAAGTGATCAGGGTCGAAAAACTCGCTAAATTGTGCGAACTGGATTTCCGAACGCGACTGCTGCTCAAATAAAAGAGCCACAGAGGCGATCTTGGCCTCGTTCGATTGCCCAAAGTCTCGGAAAGTTTTTAGAAAAAGCGCACCTCGATCGAGCAACGCCTTGTGCCCAGAGCGTCAACGACAATGGCGCTTTGAAATACGCAAAAACAACAAGAGGGAAAATCTCTCAACTTTGGACGGGCCCTTATCGCGAACGGAGGGTCCGATTCGAGCGCCGTTTTCACTAAAAACTGCCCTGGACTTTTGTGCTTCGTACGAGTCCAAAATCGAGCGGCTCCGATGATTTTTGGCGGAGCTACGGGCTGCGGAACGGAGCCCTGCTCGCAAACTCGCCCGTTCAGAAGATAGACGTTTGATCGCACATATCTCGAAAACTATTGATCCGATCGGAAAAATTCTTGCGCAGGTCGACGCGCCGTGTAATTGCGCGTCGTCCTATGTGTCGCTCGTCGCGATCGAAAAAACAAAAAATTCGATTTTTTTCGAAAAATTTTTTTCAAGAAAGGGGTCCTATCTGATGCAGAAAAACGCGCTCTTTCCAACGGCGCCAACCGCACTTCGATACGACCGTTCGTTCTCGACTTATTCCCGTTTAAGTGATCAGGGTCGAAAAACTCGCTAAATTGTGCGAACTGGATTTCCGAACGCGACTGCTGCTCAAATAAAAGAGCCACAGAGGCGATCTTGGCCTCGTTCGATTGCCCAAAGTCTCGGAAAGTTTTTAGAAAAAGCGCACCTCGATCGAGCAACGCCTTGTGCCCAGAGCGTCAACGACAATGGCGCTTTGAAATACGCAAAAACAACAAGAGGGAAAATCTCTCAACTTTGGACGGGCCCTTATCGCGAACGGAGGGTCCGATTCGAACGCCGTTTTCACTAAAAACTGCCCTGGACTTTTGTGCTTCGTACGAGTCCAAAATCGAGCGGCTCCGATGATTTTTGGCGGAGCTACGGGCTGCGGAACGGAGCCCTGCTCGCAAACTCGCCCGTTCAGAAGATAGACGTTTGATCGCACATATCTCGAAAACTATTGATCCGATCGGAAAAATTCTTGCGCAGGTCGACGCGCCGTGTAATTGCGCGTCGTCCTATGTGTCGCTCGTCGCGATCGAAAAAACAAAAAATTCGATTTTTTTCGAAAAATTTTTTTCAAGAAAGGGGTCCTATCTGATGCAGAAAAACGCGCTCTTTCCAACGGCGCCAACCGCACTTCGATACGACCGTTCGTTCTCGACTTATTCCCGTTTAAGTGATCAGGGTCGAAAAACTCGCTAAATTGTGCGAACTGGATTTCCGAACGCGACTGCTGCTCAAATAAAAGAGCCACAGAGGCGATCTTGGCCTCGTTCGATTGCCCAAAGTCTCGGAAAGTTTTTAGAAAAAGCGCACCTCGATCGAGCAACGCCTTGTGCCCAGAGCGTCAACGACAATGGCGCTTTGAAATACGCAAAAACAACAAGAGGGAAAATCTCTCAACTTTGGACGGGCCCTTATCGCGAACGGAGGGTCCGATTCGAGCGCCGTTTTCACTAAAAACTGCCCTGGACTTTTGTGCTTCGTACGAGTCCAAAATCGAGCGGCTCCGATGATTTTTGGCGGAGCTACGGGCTGCGGAACGGAGCCCTGCTCGCAAACTCGCCCGTTCAGAAGATAGACGTTTGATCGCACATATCTCGAAAACTATTGATCCGATCGGAAAAATTCTTGCGCAGGTCGACGCGCCGTGTAAATGCGCGTCGTCCTATGTGTCGCTCGTCGCGATCGAAAAAACAAAAAATTCGATTTTTTTCGAAAATTTTTTTCAAGAAAGGGGTCATATCTGTCGCAGAAAAACGCGCTCTTTCCAACGGCGCCAACCGCACTTCGATACGACCGTTCGTTCTCGACTTATTCCCGTTTAAGTGATCAGGGTCGAAAAACTCGCTAAATTGTGCGAACTGGATTTCCGAACGCGACTGCTGCTCAAATAAAAGAGCCACAGAGGCGATCTTGGCCTCGTTCGATTGCCCAAAGTCTCGGAAAGTTTTTAGAAAAAGCGCACCTCGATCGAGCAACGCCTTGTGCCCAGAGCGTCAACGACAATGGCGCTTTGAAATACGCAAAAACAACAAGAGGGAAAATCTCTCAACTTTGGACGGGCCCTTATCGCGAACGGAGGGTCCGATTCGAGCGCCGTTTTCACTAAAAACTGCCCTGGACTTTTGTGCTTCGTACGAGTCCAAAATCGAGCGGCTCCGTTGATTTTTGGCGGAGCTACGGGCTGCGGAACGGAGCCCTGCTCGCAAACTCGCCCGTTCAGAAGATAGACGTTTGATCGCACATATCTCGAAAACTATTGATCCGATCGGAAAAATTCTTGCGCAGGTCGACGCGCCGTGTAATTGCGCGTCGTCCTATGTGTCGCTCGTCGCGATCGAAAAAACAAAAAATTCGATTTTTTTCGAAAATTTTTTTTTCAAGAAAGGGGTCCTATCTGATTCAGAAAAACGCGCTCTTTCCAACGGCGCCAACCGCACTTCGATACGACCGTTCGTTCTCGACTTATTCCCGTTTAAGTGATCAGGATCGAAAAACTCGCTAAATTGTGCGAACTGGATTTCCGAACGCGACTGCTGCTCAAATAAAAGAGCCACAGAGGCGATCTTGGCCTCGTTCGATTGCCCAAAGTCTCGGAAAGTTTTTAGAAAAAGCGCACCTCGATCGAGCAACGCCTTGTGCCCAGAGCGTCAACGACAATGGCGCTTTGAAATACGCAAAAACAACAAGAGGGAAAATCTCTCAACTTTGGACGGGCCCTTATCGCGAACGGAGGGTCCGATTCGAGCGCCGTTTTCACTAAAAACTGCCCTGGACTTTTGTGCTTCGTACGAGTCCAAAATCGAGCGGCTCCGTTGATTTTTGGCGGAGCTACGGGCTGCGGAACGGAGCCCTGCTCGCAAACTCGCCCGTTCAGAAGATAGACGTTTGATCGCACATATCTCGAAAACTATTGATCCGATCGGAAAAATTCTTGCGCAGGTCGACGCGCCGTGTAATTGCGCGTCGTCCTATGTGTCGCTCGTCGCGATCGAAAAAACAAAAAATTCGATTTTTTTCGAAAATTTTTTTTTCAAGAAAGGGGTCCTATCTGATTCAGAAAAACGCGCTCTTTCCAACGGCGCCAACCGCACTTCGATACGACCGTTCGTTCTCGACTTATTCCCGTTTAAGTGATCAGGATCGAAAAACTCGCTAAATTGTGCGAACTGGATTTCCGAACGCGACTGCTGCTCAAATAAAAGAGCCACAGAGGCGATCTTGGCCTCGTTCGATTGCCCAAAGTCTCGGAAAGTTTTTAGAAAAAGCGCACCTCGATCGAGCAACGCCTTGTGCCCAGAGCGTCAACGACAATGGCGCTTTGAAATACGCAAAAACAACAAGAGGGAAAATCTCTCAACTTTGGACGGGCCCTTATCGCGAACGGAGGGTCCGATTCGAGCGCCGTTTTCACTAAAAACTGCCCTGGACTTTTGTGCTTCGTACGAGTCCAAAATCGAGCGGCTCCGATGATTTTTGGCGGAGCTACGGGCTGCGGAACGGAGCCCTGCTCGCAAACTCGCCCGTTCAGAAGATAGACGTTTGATCGCACATATCTCGAAAACTATTGATCCGATCGGAAAAATTCTTGCGCAGGTCGACGCACCGTGTAATTGCGCGTCGTCCTATGTGTCGCTCGTCGCGATCGAAAAAACAAAAAATTCGATTTTTTTCGAAAATTTTTTTTCAAGAAAGGGGTCCTATCTGATTCAGAAAAACGCGCTCTTTCCAACGGCGCCAACCGCACTTCGATACGACCGTTCGTTCTCGACTTATTCCCGTTTAAGTGATCAGGATCGAAAAACTCGCTAAATTGTGCGAACTGGATTTCCGAACGCGACTGCTGCTCAAATAAAAGAGCCACAGAGGCGATCTTGGCCTCGTTCGATTGCCCAAAGTCTCGGAAAGTTTTTAGAAAAAGCGCACCTCGATCGAGCAACGCCTTGTGCCCAGAGCGTCAACGACAATGGCGCTTTGAAATACGCAAAAACAACAAGAGGGAAAATCTCTCAACTTTGGACGGGCCCTTATCGCGAACGGAGGGTCCGATTCGAGCGCCGTTTTCACTAAAAACTGCCCTGGACTTTTGTGCTTCGTACGAGTCCAAAATCGAGCGGCTCCGATGATTTTTGGCGGAGCTACGGGCTGCGGAACGGAGCCCTGCTCGCAAACTCGCCCGTTCAGAAGATAGACGTTTGATCGCACATATCTCGAAAACTATTGATCCGATCGGAAAAATTCTTGCGCAGGTCGACGCGCCGTGTAAATGCGCGTCGTCCTATGTGTCGCTCGTCGCGATCGAAAAAACAAAAAATTCGATTTTTTTCGAAAATTTTTTTTTCAAGAAAGGGGTCCTATCTGATTCAGAAAAACGCGCTCTTTCCAACGGCGCCAACCGCACTTCGATACGACCGTTCGTTCTCGACTTATTCCCGTTTAAGTGATCAGGGTCGAAAAACTCGCTAAATTGTGCGAACTGGATTTCCGAACGCGACTGCTGCTCAAATAAAAGAGCCACAGAGGCGATCTTGGCCTCGTTCGATTGCCCAAAGTCTCGGAAAGTTTTTAGAAAAAGCGCACCTCGATCGAGCAACGCCTTGTGCCCAGAGCGTCAACGACAATGGCGCTTTGAAATACGCAAAAACAACAAGAGGGAAAATCTCTCAACTTTGGACGGGCCCTTATCGCGAACGGAGGGTCCGATTCGAGCGCCGTTTTCACTAAAAACTGCCCTGGACTTTTGTGCTTCGTACGAGTCCAAAATCGAGCGGCTCCGATGATTTTTGGCGGAGCTACGGGCTGCGGAACGGAGCCCTGCTCGCAAACTCGCCCGTTCAGAAGATAGACGTTTGATCGCACATATCTCGAAAACTATTGATCCGATCGGAAAAATTCTTGCGCAGGTCGACGCGCCGTGTAAATGCGCGTCGTCCTATGTGTCGCTCGTCGCGATCGAAAAAACAAAAAATTCGATTTTTTTCGAAAATTTTTTTTTCAAGAAAGGGGTCCTATCTGATTCAGAAAAACGCGCTCTTTCCAACGGCGCCAACCGCACTTCGATACGACCGTTCGTTCTCGACTTATTCCCGTTTAAGTGATCAGGGTCGAAAAACTCGCTAAATTGTGCGAACTGGATTTCCGAACGCGACTGCTGCTCAAATAAAAGAGCCACAGAGGCGATCTTGGCCTCGTTCGATTGCCCAAAGTCTCGGAAAGTTTTTAGAAAAAGCGCACCTCGATCGAGCAACGCCTTGTGCCCAGAGCGTCAACGACAATGGCGCTTTGAAATACGCAAAAACAACAAGAGGGAAAATCTCTCAACTTTGGACGGGCCCTTATCGCGAACGGAGGGTCCGATTCGAGCGCCGTTTTCACTAAAAACTGCCCTGGACTTTTGTGCTTCGTACGAGTCCAAAATCGAGCGGCTCCGATGATTTTTGGCGGAGCTACGGGCTGCGGAACGGAGCCCTGCTCGCAAACTCGCCCGTTCAGAAGATAGACGTTTGATCGCACATATCTCGAAAACTATTGATCCGATCGGAAAAATTCTTGCGCAGGTCGACGCGCCGTGTAAATGCGCGTCGTCCTATGTGTCGCTCGTCGCGATCGAAAAAACAAACAATTCGATTTTTTTCGAAAATTTTTTTTTCAAGAAAGGGGTCCTATCTGATTCAGAAAAACGCGCTCTTTCCAACGGCGCCAACCGCACTTCGATACGACCGTTCGTTCTCGACTTATTCCCGTTTAAGTGATCAGGATCGAAAAACTCGCTAAATTGTGCGAACTGGATTTCCGAACGCGACTGCTGCTCAAATAAAAGAGCCACAGAGGCGATCTTGGCCTCGTTCGATTGCCCAAAGTCTCGGAAAGTTTTTAGAAAAAGCGCACCTCGATCGAGCAACGCCTTGTGCCCAGAACGTCAACGACAATGGCGCTTTGAAATACGCAAAAACAACAAGAGGGAAAATCTCTCAACTTTGGACGGGCCCTTATCGCGAACGGAGGGTCCGATTCGAGCGCCGTTTTCACTAAAAACTGCCCTGGACTTTTGTGCTTCGTACGAGTCCAAAATCGAGCGGCTCCGATGATTTTTGGCGGAGCTACGGGCTGCGGAACGGAGCCCTGCTCGCAAACTCGCCCGTTCAGAAGATAGACGTTTGATCGCACATATCTCGAAAACTATTGATCCGATCGGAAAAATTCTTGCGCAGGTCGACGCGCCGTGTAAATGCGCGTCGTCCTATGTGTCGCTCGTCGCGATCGAAAAAACAAACAATTCGATTTTTTTCGAAAAATTTTTTTTCAAGAAAGGGGTCCTATCTGATGCAGAAAAACGCGCTCTTTCCAACGGCGCCAACCGCACTTCGATACGACCGTTCGTTCTCGACTTATTCCCGTTTAAGTGATCAGGGTCGAAAAACTCGCTAAATTGTGCGAACTGGATTTCCGAACGCGACTGCTGCTCAAATAAAAGAGCCACAGAGGCGATCTTGGCCTCGTTCGATTGCCCAAAGTCTCGGAAAGTTTTTAGAAAAAGCGCACCTCGATCGAGCAACGCCTTGTGCCCAGAGCGTCAACGACAATGGCGCTTTGAAATACGCAAAAACAACAAGAGGGAAAATCTCTCAACTTTGGACGGGCCCTTATCGCGAACGGAGGGTCCGATTCGAGCGCCGTTTTCACTAAAAACTGCCCTGGACTTTTGTGCTTCGTACGAGTCCAAAATCGAGCGGCTCCGATGATTTTTGGCGGAGCTACGGGCTGCGGAACGGAGCCCTGCTCGCAAACTCGCCCGTTCAGAAGATAGACGTTTGATCGCACATATCTCGAAAACTATTGATCCGATCGGAAAAATTCTTGCGCAGGTCGACGCGCCGTGTAAATGCGCGTCGTCCTATGTGTCGCTCGTCGCGATCGAAAAAACAAACAATTCGATTTTTTTCGAAAAATTTTTTTTCAAGAAAGGGGTCCTATCTGATGCAGAAAAACGCGCTCTTTCCAACGGCGCCAACCGCACTTCGATACGACCGTTCGTTCTCGACTTATTCCCGTTTAAGTGATCAGGGTCGAAAAACTCGCTAAATTGTGCGAACTGGATTTCCGAACGCGACTGCTGCTCAAATAAAAGAGCCACAGAGGCGATCTTGGCCTCGTTCGATTGCCCAAAGTCTCGGAAAGTTTTTAGAAAAAGCGCACCTCGATCGAGCAACGCCTTGTGCCCAGAGCGTCAACGACAATGGCGCTTTGAAATACGCAAAAACAACAAGAGGGAAAATCTCTCAACTTTGGACGGGCCCTTATCGCGAACGGAGGGTCCGATTCGAGCGCCGTTTTCACTAAAAACTGCCCTGGACTTTTGTGCTTCGTACGAGTCCAAAATCGAGCGGCTCCGATGATTTTTGGCGGAGCTACGGGCTGCGGAACGGAGCCCTGCTCGCAAACTCGCCCGTTCAGAAGATAGACGTTTGATCGCACATATCTCGAAAACTATTGATCCGATCGGAAAAATTCTTGCGCAGGTCGACGCGCCGTGTAAATGCGCGTCGTCCTATGTGTCGCTCGTCGCGATCGAAAAAACAAAAAATTCGATTTTTTTCGAAAATTTTTTTTCAAGAAAGGGGTCCTATCTGATGCAGAAAAACGCGCTCTTTCCAACGGCGCCAACCGCACTTCGATACGACCGTTCGTTCTCGACTTATTCCCGTTTAAGTGATCAGGGTCGAAAAACTCGCTAAATTGTGCGAACTGGATTTCCGAACGCGACTGCTGCTCAAATAAAAGAGCCACAGAGGCGATCTTGGCCTCGTTCGATTGCCCAAAGTCTCGGAAAGTTTTTAGAAAAAGCGCACCTCGATCGAGCAACGCCTTGTGCCCAGAGCGTCAACGACAATGGCGCTTTGAAATACGCAAAAACAACAAGAGGGAAAATCTCTCAACTTTGGACGGGCCCTTATCGCGAACGGAGGGTCCGATTCGAGCGCCGTTTTCACTAAAAACTGCCCTGGACTTTTGTGCTTCGTACGAGTCCAAAATCGAGCGGCTCCGATGATTTTTGGCGGAGCTACGGGCTGCGGAACGGAGCCCTGCTCGCAAACTCGCCCGTTCAGAAGATAGACGTTTGATCGCACATATCTCGAAAACTATTGATCCGATCGGAAAAATTCTTGCGCAGGTCGACGCGCCGTGTAATTGCGCGTCGTCCTATGTGTCGCTCGTCGCGATCGAAAAAACAAAAAATTCGATTTTTTTCGAAAAATTTTTTTCAAGAAAGGGGTCCTATCTGATGCAGAAAAACGCGCTCTTTCCAACGGCGCCAACCGCACTTCGATACGACCGTTCGTTCTCGACTTATTCCCGTTTAAGTGATCAGGGTCGAAAAACTCGCTAAATTGTGCGAACTGGATTTCCGAACGCGACTGCTGCTCAAATAAAAGAGCCACAGAGGCGATCTTGGCCTCGTTCGATTGCCCAAAGTCTCGGAAAGTTTTTAGAAAAAGCGCACCTCGATCGAGCAACGCCTTGTGCCCAGAGCGTCAACGACAATGGCGCTTTGAAATACGCAAAAACAACAAGAGGGAAAATCTCTCAACTTTGGACGGGCCCTTATCGCGAACGGAGGGTCCGATTCGAGCGCCGTTTTCACTAAAAACTGCCCTGGACTTTTGTGCTTCGTACGAGTCCAAAATCGAGCGGCTCCGATGATTTTTGGCGGTGCTACGGGCTGCGGAACGGAGCCCTGCTCGCAAACTCGCCCGTTCAGAAGATAGACGTTTGATCGCACATATCTCGAAAACTATTGATCCGATCGGAAAAATTCTTGCGCAGGTCGACGCGCCGTGTAATTGCGCGTCGTCCTATGTGTCGCTCGTCGCGATCGAAAAAACAAAAAATTCGATTTTTTTCGAAAATTTTTTTTCAAGAAAGGGGTCCTATCTGATTCAGAAAAACGCGCTCTTTCCAACAGCGCCAACCGCACTTCGATACGACCGTTCGTTCTCGACTTATTCCCGTTTAAGTGATCAGGATCGAAAAACTCGCTAAATTGTGCGAACTGGATTTCCGAACGCGACTGCTGCTCAAATAAAAGAGCCACAGAGGCGATCTTGGCCTCGTTCGATTGCCCAAAGTCTCGGAAAGTTTTTAGAAAAAGCGCACCTCGATCGAGCAACGCCTTGTGCCCAGAGCGTCAACGACAATGGCGCTTTGAAATACGCAAAAACAACAAGAGGGAAAATCTCTCAACTTTGGACGGGCCCTTATCGCGAACGGAGGGTCCGATTCGAGCGCCGTTTTCACTAAAAACTGCCCTGGACTTTTGTGCTTCGTACGAGTCCAAAATCGAGCGGCTCCGATGATTTTTGGCGGAGCTACGGGCTGCGGAACGGAGCCCTGCTCGCAAACTCGCCCGTTCAGAAGATAGACGTTTGATCGCACATATCTCGAAAACTATTGATCCGATCGGAAAAATTCTTGCGCAGGTCGACGCACCGTGTAATTGCGCGTCGTCCTATGTGTCGCTCGTCGCGATCGAAAAAACAAAAAATTCGATTTTTTTCGAAAAATTTTTTTCAAGAAAGGGGTCCTATCTGATGCAGAAAAACGCGCTCTTTCCAACGGCGCCAACCGCACTTCGATACGACCGTTCGTTCTCGACTTATTCCCGTTTAAGTGATCAGGGTCGAAAAACTCGCTAAATTGTGCGAACTGGATTTCCGAACGCGACTGCTGCTCAAATAAAAGAGCAACAGAGGCGATCTTGGCCTCGTTCGATTGCCCAAAGTCTCGGAAAGTTTTTAGAAAAAGCGCACCTCGATCGAGCAACGCCTTGTGCCCAGAGCGTCAACGACAATGGCGCTTTGAAATACGCAAAAACAACAAGAGGGAAAATCTCTCAACTTTGGACGGGCCCTTATCGCGAACGGAGGGTCCGATTCGAGCGCCGTTTTCACTAAAAACTGCCCTGGACTTTTGTGCTTCGTACGAGTCCAAAATCGAGCGGCTCCGATGATTTTTGGCGGAGCTACGGGCTGCGGAACGGAGCCCTGCTCGCAAACTCGCCCGTTCAGAAGATAGACGTTTGATCGCACATATCTCGAAAACTATTGATCCGATCGGAAAAATTCTTGCGCAGGTCGACGCGCCGTGTAATTGCGCGTCGTCCTATGTGTCGCTCGTCGCGATCGAAAAAACAAAAAATTCGATTTTTTTCGAAAAATTTTTTTCAAGAAAGGGGTCCTATCTGATGCAGAAAAACGCGCTCTTTCCAACGGCGCCAACCGCACTTCGATACGACCGTTCGTTCTCGACTTATTCCCGTTTAAGTGATCAGGGTCGAAAAACTCGCTAAATTGTGCGAACTGGATTTCCGAACGCGACTGCTGCTCAAATAAAAGAGCAACAGAGGCGATCTTGGCCTCGTTCGATTGCCCAAAGTCTCGGAAAGTTTTTAGAAAAAGCGCACCTCGATCGAGCAACGCCTTGTGCCCAGAGCGTCAACGACAATGGCGCTTTGAAATACGCAAAAACAACAAGAGGGAAAATCTCTCAACTTTGGACGGGCCCTTATCGCGAACGGAGGGTCCGATTCGAGCGCCGTTTTCACTAAAAACTGCCCTGGACTTTTGTGCTTCGTACGAGTCCAAAATCGAGCGGCTCCGATGATTTTTGGCGGAGCTACGGGCTGCGGAACGGAGCCCTGCTCGCAAACTCGCCCGTTCAGAAGATAGACGTTTGATCGCACATATCTCGAAAACTATTGATCCGATCGGAAAAATTCTTGCGCAGGTCGACGCGCCGTGTAATTGCGCGTCGTCCTATGTGTCGCTCGTCGCGATCGAAAAAACAAAAAATTCGATTTTTTTCGAAAAATTTTTTTCAAGAAAGGGGTCCTATCTGATGCAGAAAAACGCGCTCTTTCCAACGGCGCCAACCGCACTTCGATACGACCGTTCGTTCTCGACTTATTCCCGTTTAAGTGATCAGGGTCGAAAAACTCGCTAAATTGTGCGAACTGGATTTCCGAACGCGACTGCTGCTCAAATAAAAGAGCCACAGAGGCGATCTTGGCCTCGTTCGATTGCCCAAAGTCTCGGAAAGTTTTTAGAAAAAGCGCACCTCGATCGAGCAACGCCTTGTGCCCAGAGCGTCAACGACAATGGCGCTTTGAAATACGCAAAAACAACAAGAGGGAAAATCTCTCAACTTTGGACGGGCCCTTATCGCGAACGGAGGGTCCGATTCGAACGCCGTTTTCACTAAAAACTGCCCTGGACTTTTGTGCTTCGTACGAGTCCAAAATCGAGCGGCTCCGATGATTTTTGGCGGAGCTACGGGCTGCGGAACGGAGCCCTGCTCGCAAACTCGCCCGTTCAGAAGATAGACGTTTGATCGCACATATCTCGAAAACTATTGATCCGATCGGAAAAATTCTTGCGCAGGTCGACGCGCCGTGTAATTGCGCGTCGTCCTATGTGTCGCTCGTCGCGATCGAAAAAACAAAAAATTCGATTTTTTTCGAAAAATTTTTTTCAAGAAAGGGGTCCTATCTGATGCAGAAAAACGCGCTCTTTCCAACGGCGCCAACCGCACTTCGATACGACCGTTCGTTCTCGACTTATTCCCGTTTAAGTGATCAGGGTCGAAAAACTCGCTAAATTGTGCGAACTGGATTTCCGAACGCGACTGCTGCTCAAATAAAAGAGCCACAGAGGCGATCTTGGCCTCGTTCGATTGCCCAAAGTCTCGGAAAGTTTTTAGAAAAAGCGCACCTCGATCGAGCAACGCCTTGTGCCCAGAGCGTCAACGACAATGGCGCTTTGAAATACGCAAAAACAACAAGAGGGAAAATCTCTCAACTTTGGACGGGCCCTTATCGCGAACGGAGGGTCCGATTCGAGCGCCGTTTTCACTAAAAACTGCCCTGGACTTTTGTGCTTCGTACGAGTCCAAAATCGAGCGGCTCCGATGATTTTTGGCGGAGCTACGGGCTGCGGAACGGAGCCCTGCTCGCAAACTCGCCCGTTCAGAAGATAGACGTTTGATCGCACATATCTCGAAAACTATTGATCCGATCGGAAAAATTCTTGCGCAGGTCGACGCGCCGTGTAATTGCGCGTCGTCCTATGTGTCGCTCGTCGCGATCGAAAAAAACAAAAAATTCGATTTTTTTCGAAAATTTTTTTTCAAGAAAGGGGTCCTATCTGATGCAGAAAAACGCGCTCTTTCCAACGGCGCCAACCGCACTTCGATACGACCGTTCGTTCTCGACTTATTCCCGTTTAAGTGATCAGGGTCGAAAAACTCGCTAAATTGTGCGAACTGGATTTCCGAACGCGACTGCTGCTCAAATAAAAGAGCCACAGAGGCGATCTTGGCCTCGTTCGATTGCCCAAAGTCTCGGAAAGTTTTTAGAAAAAGCGCACCTCGATCGAGCAACGCCTTGTGCCCAGAGCGTCAACGACAATGGCGCTTTGAAATACGCAAAAAAACAAGAGGGAAAATCTCTCAACTTTGGACGGGCCCTTATCGCGAACGGAGGGTCCGATTCGAGCGCCGTTTTCACTAAAAACTGCCCTGGACTTTTGTGCTTCGTACGAGTCCAAAATCGAGCGGCTCCGATGATTTTTGGCGGAGCTACGGGCTGCGGAACGGAGCCCTGCTCGCAAACTCGCCCGTTCAGAAGATAGACGTTTGATCGCACATATCTCGAAAACTATTGATCCGATCGGAAAAATTCTTGCGCAGGTCGACGCGCCGTGTAATTGCGCGTCGTCCTATGTGTCGCTCGTCGCGATCGAAAAAAACAAAAAATTCGATTTTTTTCGAAAATTTTTTTTCAAGAAAGGGGTCCTATCTGATGCAGAAAAACGCGCTCTTTCCAACGGCGCCAACCGCACTTCGATACGACCGTTCGTTCTCGACTTATTCCCGTTTAAGTGATCAGGGTCGAAAAACTCGCTAAATTGTGCGAACTGGATTTCCGAACGCGACTGCTGCTCAAATAAAAGAGCCACAGAGGCGATCTTGGCCTCGTTCGATTGCCCAAAGTCTCGGAAAGTTTTTAGAAAAAGCGCACCTCGATCGAGCAACGCCTTGTGCCCAGAGCGTCAACGACAATGGCGCTTTGAAATACGCAAAAAAACAAGAGGGAAAATCTCTCAACTTTGGACGGGCCCTTATCGCGAACGGAGGGTCCGATTCGAGCGCCGTTTTCACTAAAAACTGCCCTGGACTTTTGTGCTTCGTACGAGTCCAAAATCGAGCGGCTCCGATGATTTTTGGCGGAGCTACGGGCTGCGGAACGGAGCCCTGCTCGCAAACTCGCCCGTTCAGAAGATAGACGTTTGATCGCACATATCTCGAAAACTATTGATCCGATCGGAAAAATTCTTGCGCAGGTCGACGCGCCGTGTAATTGCGCGTCGTCCTATGTGTCGCTCGTCGCGATCGAAAAAACAAAAAATTCGATTTTTTTCGAAAATTTTTTTTTCAAGAAAGGGGTCCTATCTGATGCAGAAAAACGCGCTCTTTCCAACGGCGCCAACCGCACTTCGATACGACCGTTCGTTCTCGACTTATTCCCGTTTAAGTGATCAGGGTCGAAAAACTCGCTAAATTGTGCGAACTGGATTTCCGAACGCGACTGCTGCTCAAATAAAAGAGCCACAGAGGCGATCTTGGCCTCGTTCGATTGCCCAAAGTCTCGGAAAGTTTTTAGAAAAAGCGCACCTCGATCGAGCAACGCCTTGTGCCCAGAGCGTCAACGACAATGGCGCTTTGAAATACGCAAAAACAACAAGAGGGAAAATCTCTCAACTTTGGACGGGCCCTTATCGCGAACGGAGGGTCCGATTCGAGCGCCGTTTTCACTAAAAACTGCCCTGGACTTTTGTGCTTCGTACGAGTCCAAAATCGAGCGGCTCCGATGATTTTTGGCGGAGCTACGAGCTGCGGAACGGAGCCCTGCTCGCAAACTCGCCCGTTCAGAAGATAGACGTTTGATCGCACATATCTCGAAAACTATTGATCCGATCGGAAAAATTCTTGCGCAGGTCGACGCGCCGTGTAAATGCGCGTCGTCCTATGTGTCGCTCGTCGCGATCGAAAAAACAAAAAATTCGATTTTTTTCGAAAATTTTTTTTCAAGAAAGGGGTCCTATCTGATGCAGAAAAAAGCGCTCTTTCCAACGGCGCCAACCGCACTTCGATACGACCGTTCCTTCTCGACTTATTCCCGTTTAAGTGATCAGGGTCGAAAAACTCGCTAAATTGTGCGAACTGGATTTCCGAACGCGACTGCTGCTCAAATAAAAGAGCCACAGAGGCGATCTTGGCCTCGTTCGATTGCCCAAAGTCTCGGAAAGTTTTTAGAAAAAGCGCACCTCGATCGAGCAACGCCTTGTGCCCAGAGCGTCAACGACAATGGCGCTTTGAAATACGCAAAAACAACAAGAGGGAAAATCTCTCAACTTTGGACGGGCCCTTATCGCGAACGGAGGGTCCGATTCGAGCGCCGTTTTCACTAAAAACTGCCCTGGACTTTTGTGCTTCGTACGAGTCCAAAATCGAGCGGCTCCGATGATTTTTGGCGGAGCTACGGGCTGCGGAACGGAGCCCTGCTCGCAAACTCGCCCGTTCAGAAGATAGACGTTTGATCGCACATATCTCGAAAACTATTGATCCGATCGGAAAAATTCTTGCGCAGGTCGACGCGCCGTGTAATTGCGCGTCGTCCTATGTGTCGCTCGTCGCGATCGAAAAAACAAAAAATTCGATTTTTTTCGAAAATTTTTTTTTCAAGAAAGGGGTCCTATCTGATGCAGAAAAAAGCGCTCTTTCCAACGGCGCCAACCGCACTTCGATACGACCGTTCCTTCTCGACTTATTCCCGTTTAAGTGATCAGGGTCGAAAAACTCGCTAAATTGTGCGAACTGGATTTCCGAACGCGACTGCTGCTCAAATAAAAGAGCCACAGAGGCGATCTTGGCCTCGTTCGATTGCCCAAAGTCTCGGAAAGTTTTTAGAAAAAGCGCACCTCGATCGAGCAACGCCTTGTGCCCAGAGCGTCAACGACAATGGCACTTTGAAATACGCAAAAACAACAAGAGGGAAAATCTCTCAACTTTGGACGGGCCCTTATCGCGAACGGAGGGTCCGATTCGAGCGCCGTTTTCACTAAAAACTGCCCTGGACTTTTGTGCTTCGTACGAGTCCAAAATCGAGCGGCTCCGATGATTTTTGGCGGAGCTACGGGCTGCGGAACGGAGCCCTGCTCGCAAACTCGCCCGTTCAGAAGATAGACGTTTGATCGCACATATCTCGAAAACTATTGATCCGATCGGAAAAATTCTTGCGCAGGTCGACGCGCCGTGTAATTGCGCGTCGTCCTATGTGTCGCTCGTCGCGATCGAAAAAAACAAAAAATTCGATTTTTTTCGAAAATTTTTTTTCAAGAAAGGGGTCCTATCTGATGCAGAAAAACGCGCTCTTTCCAACGGCGCCAACCGCACTTCGATACGACCGTTCGTTCTCGACTTATTCCCGTTTAAGTGATCAGGGTCGAAAAACTCGCTAAATTGTGCGAACTGGATTTCCGAACGCGACTGCTGCTCAAATAAAAGAGCCACAGAGGCGATCTTGGCCTCGTTCGATTGCCCAAAGTCTCGGAAAGTTTTTAGAAAAAGCGCACCTCGATCGAGCAACGCCTTGTGCCCAGAGCGTCAACGACAATGGCGCTTTGAAATACGCAAAAAAACAAGAGGGAAAATCTCTCAACTTTGGACGGGCCCTTATCGCGAACGGAGGGTCCGATTCGAGCGCCGTTTTCACTAAAAACTGCCCTGGACTTTTGTGCTTCGTACGAGTCCAAAATCGAGCGGCTCCGATGATTTTTGGCGGAGCTACGGGCTGCGGAACGGAGCCCTGCTCGCAAACTCGCCCGTTCAGAAGATAGACGTTTGATCGCACATATCTCGAAAACTATTGATCCGATCGGAAAAATTCTTGCGCAGGTCGACGCGCCGTGTAATTGCGCGTCGTCCTATGTGTCGCTCGTCGCGATCGAAAAAAACAAAAAATTCGATTTTTTTCGAAAATTTTTTTTCAAGAAAGGGGTCCTATCTGATGCAGAAAAACGCGCTCTTTCCAACGGCGCCAACCGCACTTCGATACGACCGTTCGTTCTCGACTTATTCCCGTTTAAGTGATCAGGGTCGAAAAACTCGCTAAATTGTGCGAACTGGATTTCCGAACGCGACTGCTGCTCAAATAAAAGAGCCACAGAGGCGATCTTGGCCTCGTTCGATTGCCCAAAGTCTCGGAAAGTTTTTAGAAAAAGCGCACCTCGATCGAGCAACGCCTTGTGCCCAGAGCGTCAACGACAATGGCGCTTTGAAATACGCAAAAAAACAAGAGGGAAAATCTCTCAACTTTGGACGGGCCCTTATCGCGAACGGAGGGTCCGATTCGAGCGCCGTTTTCACTAAAAACTGCCCTGGACTTTTGTGCTTCGTACGAGTCCAAAATCGAGCGGCTCCGATGATTTTTGGCGGAGCTACGGGCTGCGGAACGGAGCCCTGCTCGCAAACTCGCCCGTTCAGAAGATAGACGTTTGATCGCACATATCTCGAAAACTATTGATCCGATCGGAAAAATTCTTGCGCAGGTCGACGCGCCGTGTAATTGCGCGTCGTCCTATGTGTCGCTCGTCGCGATCGAAAAAAACAAAAAATTCGATTTTTTTCGAAAATTTTTTTTCAAGAAAGGGGTCCTATCTGATGCAGAAAAACGCGCTCTTTCCAACGGCGCCAACCGCACTTCGATACGACCGTTCGTTCTCGACTTATTCCCGTTTAAGTGATCAGGGTCGAAAAACTCGCTAAATTGTGCGAACTGGATTTCCGAACGCGACTGCTGCTCAAATAAAAGAGCCACAGAGGCGATCTTGGCCTCGTTCGATTGCCCAAAGTCTCGGAAAGTTTTTAGAAAAAGCGCACCTCGATCGAGCAACGCCTTGTGCCCAGAGCGTCAACGACAATGGCGCTTTGAAATACGCAAAA
Organism: Agrilus cyanescens; assembly: GCA_947389935.1. Classification (NCBI taxonomy): domain Eukaryota; kingdom Metazoa; phylum Arthropoda; class Insecta; order Coleoptera; family Buprestidae; genus Agrilus; species Agrilus cyanescens. Next base: position 124,334 of record OX376704.1, read on the forward strand.
ACAACAAGAGGGAAAATCTCTCAACTTTGGACGGGCCCTTATCGCGAACGGAGGGTCCGATTCGAGCGCCGTTTTCACTAAAAACTGCCCTGGACTTTTGTGCTTCGTACGAGTCCAAAATCGAGCGGCTCCGATGATTTTTGGCGGAGCTACGGGCTGCGGAACGGAGCCCTGCTCGCAAACTCGCCCGTTCAGAAGATAGACGTTTGATCGCACATATCTCGAAAACTATTGATCCGATCGGAAAAATTCTTGCGCAGGTCGACGCGCCGTGTAATTGCGCGTCGTCCTATGTGTCGCTCGTCGCGATCGAAAAAACAAAAAATTCGATTTTTTTCGAAAATTTTTTTTTCAAGAAAGGGGTCCTATCTGATTCAGAAAAACGCGCTCTTTCCAACGGCGCCAACCGCACTTCGATACGACCGTTCGTTCTCGACTTATTCCCGTTTAAGTGATCAGGATCGAAAAACTCGCTAAATTGTGCGAACTGGATTTCCGAACGCGACTGCTGCTCAAATAAAAGAGCCACAGAGGCGATCTTGGCCTCGTTCGATTGCCCAAAGTCTCGGAAAGTTTTTAGAAAAAGCGCACCTCGATCGAGCAACGCCTTGTGCCCAGAGCGTCAACGACAATGGCGCTTTGAAATACGCAAAAAAACAAGAGGGAAAATCTCTCAACTTTGGACGGGCCCTTATCGCGAACGGAGGGTCCGATTCGAGCGCCGTTTTCACTAAAAACTGCCCTGGACTTTTGTGCTTCGTACGAGTCCAAAATCGAGCGGCTCCGATGATTTTTGGCGGAGCTACGGGCTGCGGAACGGAGCCCTGCTCGCAAACTCGCCCGTTCAGAAGATAGACGTTTGATCGCACATATCTCGAAAACTATTGATCCGATCGGAAAAATTCTTGCGCAGGTCGACGCGCCGTGTAATTGCGCGTCGTCCTATGTGTCGCTCGTCGCGATCGAAAAAACAAAAAATTCGATTTTTTTCGAAAATTTTTTTTTCAAGAAAGGGGTCCTATCTGATTCAGAAAAACGCGCTCTTTCCAACGGCGCCAACCGCACTTCGATACGACCGTTCGTTCTCGACTTATTCCCGTTTAAGTGATCAGGATCGAAAAACTCGCTAAATTGTGCGAACTGGATTTCCGAACGCGACTGCTGCTCAAATAAAAGAGCCACAGAGGCGATCTTGGCCTCGTTCGATTGCCCAAAGTCTCGGAAAGTTTTTAGAAAAAGCGCACCTCGATCGAGCAACGCCTTGTGCCCAGAGCGTCAACGACAATGGCGCTTTGAAATACGCAAAAACAACAAGAGGGAAAATCTCTCAACTTTGGACGGGCCCTTATCGCGAACGGAGGGTCCGATTCGAGCGCCGTTTTCACTAAAAACTGCCCTGGACTTTTGTGCTTCGTACGAGTCCAAAATCGAGCGGCTCCGATGATTTTTGGCGGAGCTACGAGCTGCGGAACGGAGCCCTGCTCGCAAACTCGCCCGTTCAGAAGATAGACGTTTGATCGCACATATCTCGAAAACTATTGATCCGATCGGAAAAATTCTTGCGCAGGTCGACGCGCCGTGTAAATGCGCGTCGTCCTATGTGTCGCTCGTCGCGATCGAAAAAACAAAAAATTCGATTTTTTTCGAAAATTTTTTTTCAAGAAAGGGGTCCTATCTGATGCAGAAAAAAGCGCTCTTTCCAACGGCGCCAACCGCACTTCGATACGACCGTTCCTTCTCGACTTATTCCCGTTTAAGTGATCAGGGTCGAAAAACTCGCTAAATTGTGCGAACTGGATTTCCGAACGCGACTGCTGCTCAAATAAAAGAGCCACAGAGGCGATCTTGGCCTCGTTCGATTGCCCAAAGTCTCGGAAAGTTTTTAGAAAAAGCGCACCTCGATCGAGCAACGCCTTGTGCCCAGAGCGTCAACGACAATGGCGCTTTGAAATACGCAAAAACAACAAGAGGGAAAATCTCTCAACTTTGGACGGGCCCTTATCGCGAACGGAGGGTCCGATTCGAGCGCCGTTTTCACTAAAAACTGCCCTGGACTTTTGTGCTTCGTACGAGTCCAAAATCGAGCGGCTCCGATGATTTTTGGCGGAGCTACGGGCTGCGGAACGGAGCCCTGCTCGCAAACTCGCCCGTTCAGAAGATAGACGTTTGATCGCACATATCTCGAAAACTATTGATCCGATCGGAAAAATTCTTGCGCAGGTCGACGCGCCGTGTAAATGCGCGTCGTCCTATGTGTCGCTCGTCGCGATCGAAAAAACAAAAAATTCGATTTTTTTCGAAAATTTTTTTTCAAGAAAGGGGTCCTATCTGATGCAGAAAAAAGCGCTCTTTCCAACGGCGCCAACCGCACTTCGATACGACCGTTCCTTCTCGACTTATTCCCGTTTAAGTGATCAGGGTCGAAAAACTCGCTAAATTGTGCGAACTGGATTTCCGAACGCGACTGCTGCTCAAATAAAAGAGCCACAGAGGCGATCTTGGCCTCGTTCGATTGCCCAAAGTCTCGGAAAGTTTTTAGAAAAAGCGCACCTCGATCGAGCAACGCCTTGTGCCCAGAGCGTCAACGACAATGGCGCTTTGAAATACGCAAAAACAACAAGAGGGAAAATCTCTCAACTTTGGACGGGCCCTTATCGCGAACGGAGGGTCCGATTCGAGCGCCGTTTTCACTAAAAACTGCCCTGGACTTTTGTGCTTCGTACGAGTCCAAAATCGAGCGGCTCCGATGATTTTTGGCGGAGCTACGGGCTGCGGAACGGAGCCCTGCTCGCAAACTCGCCCGTTCAGAAGATAGACGTTTGATCGCACATATCTCGAAAACTATTGATCCGATCGGAAAAATTCTTGCGCAGGTCGACGCGCCGTGTAAATGCGCGTCGTCCTATGTGTCGCTCGTCGCGATCGAAAAAACAAAAAATTCGATTTTTTTCGAAAATTTTTTTTCAAGAAAGGGGTCCTATCTGATGCAGAAAAAAGCGCTCTTTCCAACGGCGCCAACCGCACTTCGATACGACCGTTCCTTCTCGACTTATTCCCGTTTAAGTGATCAGGGTCGAAAAACTCGCTAAATTGTGCGAACTGGATTTCCGAACGCGACTGCTGCTCAAATAAAAGAGCCACAGAGGCGATCTTGGCCTCGTTCGATTGCCCAAAGTCTCGGAAAGTTTTTAGAAAAAGCGCACCTCGATCGAGCAACGCCTTGTGCCCAGAGCGTCAACGACAATGGCGCTTTGAAATACGCAAAAACAACAAGAGGGAAAATCTCTCAACTTTGGACGGGCCCTTATCGCGAACGGAGGGTCCGATTCGAGCGCCGTTTTCACTAAAAACTGCCCTGGACTTTTGTGCTTCGTACGAGTCCAAAATCGAGCGGCTCCGATGATTTTTGGCGGAGCTACGGGCTGCGGAACGGAGCCCTGCTCGCAAACTCGCCCGTTCAGAAGATAGACGTTTGATCGCACATATCTCGAAAACTATTGATCCGATCGGAAAAATTCTTGCGCAGGTCGACGCGCCGTGTAATTGCGCGTCGTCCTATGTGTCGCTCGTCGCGATCGAAAAAACAAAAAATTCGATTTTTTTCGAAAATTTTTTTTTCAAGAAAGGGGTCCTATCTGATTCAGAAAAACGCGCTCTTTCCAACGGCGCCAACCGCACTTCGATACGACCGTTCGTTCTCGACTTATTCCCGTTTAAGTGATCAGGATCGAAAAACTCGCTAAATTGTGCGAACTGGATTTCCGAACGCGACTGCTGCTCAAATAAAAGAGCCACAGAGGCGATCTTGGCCTCGTTCGATTGCCCAAAGTCTCGGAAAGTTTTTAGAAAAAGCGCACCTCGATCGAGCAACGCCTTGTGCCCAGAGCGTCAACGACAATGGCGCTTTGAAATACGCAAAAACAACAAGAGGGAAAATCTCTCAACTTTGGACGGGCCCTTATCGCGAACGGAGGGTCCGATTCGAGCGCCGTTTTCACTAAAAACTGCCCTGGACTTTTGTGCTTCGTACGAGTCCAAAATCGAGCGGCTCCGATGATTTTTGGCGGAGCTACGAGCTGCGGAACGGAGCCCTGCTCGCAAACTCGCCCGTTCAGAAGATAGACGTTTGATCGCACATATCTCGAAAACTATTGATCCGATCGGAAAAATTCTTGCGCAGGTCGACGCGCCGTGTAAATGCGCGTCGTCCTATGTGTCGCTCGTCGCGATCGAAAAAACAAAAAATTCGATTTTTTTCGAAAATTTTTTTTCAAGAAAGGGGTCCTATCTGATGCAGAAAAAAGCGCTCTTTCCAACGGCGCCAACCGCACTTCGATACGACCGTTCCTTCTCGACTTATTCCCGTTTAAGTGATCAGGGTCGAAAAACTCGCTAAATTGTGCGAACTGGATTTCCGAACGCGACTGCTGCTCAAATAAAAGAGCCACAGAGGCGATCTTGGCCTCGTTCGATTGCCCAAAGTCTCGGAAAGTTTTTAGAAAAAGCGCACCTCGATCGAGCAACGCCTTGTGCCCAGAGCGTCAACGACAATGGCGCTTTGAAATACGCAAAAACAACAAGAGGGAAAATCTCTCAACTTTGGACGGGCCCTTATCGCGAACGGAGGGTCCGATTCGAGCGCCGTTTTCACTAAAAACTGCCCTGGACTTTTGTGCTTCGTACGAGTCCAAAATCGAGCGGCTCCGATGATTTTTGGCGGAGCTACGGGCTGCGGAACGGAGCCCTGCTCGCAAACTCGCCCGTTCAGAAGATAGACGTTTGATCGCACATATCTCGAAAACTATTGATCCGATCGGAAAAATTCTTGCGCAGGTCGACGCGCCGTGTAATTGCGCGTCGTCCTATGTGTCGCTCGTCGCGATCGAAAAAACAAAAAATTCGATTTTTTTCGAAAATTTTTTTTTCAAGAAAGGGGTCCTATCTGATTCAGAAAAACGCGCTCTTTCCAACGGCGCCAACCGCACTTCGATACGACCGTTCGTTCTCGACCTATTCCCGTTTAAGTGATCAGGGTCGAAAAACTCGCTAAATTGTGCGAACTGGATTTCCGAACGCGACTGCTGCTCAAATAAAAGAGCCACAGAGGCGATCTTGGCCTCGTTCGATTGCCCAAAGTCTCGGAAAGTTTTTAGAAAAAGCGCACCTCGATCGAGCAACGCCTTGTGCCCAGAGCGTCAACGACAATGGCGCTTTGAAATACGCAAAAACAACAAGAGGGAAAATCTCTCAACTTTGGACGGGCCCTTATCGCGAACGGAGGGTCCGATTCGAGCGCCGTTTTCACTAAAAACTGCCCTGGACTTTTGTGCTTCGTACGAGTCCAAAATCGAGCGGCTCCGATGATTTTTGGCGGAGCTACGGGCTGCGGAACGGAGCCCTGCTCGCAAACTCGCCCGTTCAGAAGATAGACGTTTGATCGCACATATCTCGAAAACTATTGATCCGATCGGAAAAATTCTTGCGCAGGTCGACGCGCCGTGTAATTGCGCGTCGTCCTATGTGTCGCTCGTCGCGATCGAAAAAACAAAAAATTCGATTTTTTTCGAAAAATTTTTTTCAAGAAAGGGGTCCTATCTGATGCAGAAAAACGCGCTCTTTCCAACGGCGCCAACCGCACTTCGATACGACCGTTCGTTCTCGACTTATTCCCGTTTAAGTGATCAGGATCGAAAAACTCGCTAAATTGTGCGAACTGGATTTCCGAACGCGACTGCTGCTCAAATAAAAGAGCCACAGAGGCGATCTTGGCCTCGTTCGATTGCCCAAAGTCTCGGAAAGTTTTTAGAAAAAGCGCACCTCGATCGAGCAACGCCTTGTGCCCAGAGCGTCAACGACAATGGCGCTTTGAAATACGCAAAAACAACAAGAGGGAAAATCTCTCAACTTTGGACGGGCCCTTATCGCGAACGGAGGGTCCGATTCGAGCGCCGTTTTCACTAAAAACTGCCCTGAACTTTTGTGCTTCGTACGAGTCCAAAATCGAGCGGCTCCGATGATTTTTGGCGGAGCTACGGGCTGCGGAACGGAGCCCTGCTCGCAAACTCGCCCGTTCAGAAGATAGACGTTTGATCGCACATATCTCGAAAACTATTGATCCGATCGGAAAAATTCTTGCGCAGGTCGACGCGCCGTGTAATTGCGCGTCGTCCTATGTGTCGCTCGTCGCGATCGAAAAAACAAAAAATTTGATTTTTTTCGAAAAATTTTTTTCAAGAAAGGGGTCCTATCTGATGCAGAAAAACGCGCTCTTTCCAACGGCGCCAACCGCACTTCGATACGACCGTTCGTTCTCGACTTATTCCCGTTTAAGTGATCAGGGTCGAAAAACTCGCTAAATTGTGCGAACTGGATTTCCGAACGCGACTGCTGCTCAAATAAAAGAGCCACAGAGGCGATCTTGGCCTCGTTCGATTGCCCAAAGTCTCGGAAAGTTTTTAGAAAAAGCGCACCTCGATCGAGCAACGCCTTGTGCCTAGAGCGTCAACGACAATGGCGCTTTGAAATACGCAAAAACAACAAGAGGGAAAATCTCTCAACTTTGGACGGGCCCTTATCGCGAACGGAGGGTCCGATTCGAGCGCCGTTTTCACTAAAAACTGCCCTGAACTTTTGTGCTTCGTACGAGTCCAAAATCGAGCGGCTCCGATGATTTTTGGCGGAGCTACGGGCTGCGGAACGGAGCCCTGCTCGCAAACTCGCCCGTTCAGAAGATAGACGTTTGATCGCACATATCTCGAAAACTATTGATCCGATCGGAAAAATTCTTGCGCAGGTCGACGCGCCGTGTAATTGCGCGTCGTCCTATGTGTCGCTCGTCGCGATCGAAAAAACAAAAAATTTGATTTTTTTCGAAAAATTTTTTTCAAGAAAGGGGTCCTATCTGATGCAGAAAAACGCGCTCTTTCCAACGGCGCCAACCGCACTTCGATTCGACCGTTCGTTCTCGACCTATTCCCGTTTAAGTGATCAGGGTCGAAAAACTCGCTAAATTGTGCGAACTGGATTTCCGAACGCGACTGCTGCTCAAATAAAGGAGCCACAGAGGCGATCTTGGCCTCGTTCGATTGCCCAAAGTCTCGGAAAGTTTTTAGAAAAAGCGCACCTCGATCGAGCAACGCCTTGTGCCCAGAGCGTCAACGACAATGGCGCTTTGAAATACGCAAAAACAACAAGAGGGAAAATCTCTCAACTTTGGACGGGCCCTTATCGCGAACGGAGGGTCCGATTCGAGCGCCGTTTTCACTAAAAACTGCCCTGGACTTTTGTGCTTCGTACGAGTCCAAAATCGAGCGGCTCCGATGATTTTTGGCGGAGCTACGGGCTGCGGAACGGAGCCCTGCTCGCAAACTCGCCCGTTCAGAAGATAGACGTTTGATCGCACATATCTCGAAAACTATTGATCCGATCGGAAAAATTCTTGCGCAGGTCGACGCGCCGTGTAATTGCGCGTCGTCCTATGTGTCGCTCGTCGCGATCGAAAAAACAAAAAATTTGATTTTTTTCGAAAAATTTTTTTCAAGAAAGGGGTCCTATCTGATGCAGAAAAACGCGCTCTTTCCAACGGCGCCAACCGCACTTCGATACGACCGTTCGTTCTCGACTTATTCCCGTTTAAGTGATCAGGGTCGAAAAACTCGCTAAATTGTGCGAACTGGATTTCCGAACGCGACTGCTGCTCAAATAAAAGAGCCACAGAGGCGATCTTGGCCTCGTTCGATTGCCCAAAGTCTCGGAAAGTTTTTAGAAAAAGCGCACCTCGATCGAGCAACGCCTTGTGCCTAGAGCGTCAACGACAATGGCGCTTTGAAATACGCAAAAACAACAAGAGGGAAAATCTCTCAACTTTGGACGGGCCCTTATCGCGAACGGAGGGTCCGATTCGAGCGCCGTTTTCACTAAAAACTGCCCTGAACTTTTGTGCTTCGTACGAGTCCAAAATCGAGCGGCTCCGATGATTTTTGGCGGAGCTACGGGCTGCGGAACGGAGCCCTGCTCGCAAACTCGCCCGTTCAGAAGATAGACGTTTGATCGCACATATCTCGAAAACTATTGATCCGATCGGAAAAATTCTTGCGCAGGTCGACGCGCCGTGTAATTGCGCGTCGTCCTATGTGTCGCTCGTCGCGATCGAAAAAACAAAAAATTTGATTTTTTTCGAAAAATTTTTTTCAAGAAAGGGGTCCTATCTGATGCAGAAAAACGCGCTCTTTCCAACGGCGCCAACCGCACTTCGATACGACCGTTCGTTCTCGACTTATTCCCGTTTAAGTGATCAGGGTCGAAAAACTCGCTAAATTGTGCGAACTGGATTTCCGAACGCGACTGCTGCTCAAATAAAGGAGCCACAGAGGCGATCTTGGCCTCGTTCGATTGCCCAAAGTCTCGGAAAGTTTTTAGAAAAAGCGCACCTCGATCGAGCAACGCCTTGTGCCCAGAGCGTCAACGACAATGGCGCTTTGAAATACGCAAAAACAACAAGAGGGAAAATCTCTCAACTTTGGACGGGCCCTTATCGCGAACGGAGGGTCCGATTCGAGCGCCGTTTTCACTAAAAACTGCCCTGGACTTTTGTGCTTCGTACGAGTCCAAAATCGAGCGGCTCCGATGATTTTTGGCGGAGCTACGGGCTGCGGAACGGAGCCCTGCTCGCAAACTCGCCCGTTCAGAAGATAGACGTTTGATCGCACATATCTCGAAAACTATTGATCCGATCGGAAAAATTCTTGCGCAGGTCGACGCGCCGTGTAATTGCGCGTCGTCCTATGTGTCGCTCGTCGCGATCGAAAAAACAAAAAATTCGATTTTTTTCGAAAATTTTTTTTTCAAGAAAGGGGTCCTATCTGATTCAGAAAAACGCGCTCTTTCCAACGGCGCCAACCGCACTTCGATACGACCGTTCGTTCTCGACTTATTCCCGTTTAAGTGATCAGGGTCGAAAAACTCGCTAAATTGTGCGAACTGGATTTCCGAACGCGACTGCTGCTCAAATAAAAGAGCCACAGAGGCGATCTTGGCCTCGTTCGATTGCCCAAAGTCTCGGAAAGTTTTTAGAAAAAGCGCACCTCGATCGAGCAACGCCTTGTGCCCAGAGCGTCAACGACAATGGCGCTTTGAAATACGCAAAAACAACAAGAGGGAAAATCTCTCAACTTTGGACGGGCCCTTATCGCGAACGGAGGGTCCGATTCGAGCGCCGTTTTCACTAAAAACTGCCCTGGACTTTTGTGCTTCGTACGAGTCCAAAATCGAGCGGCTCCGATGATTTTTGGCGGAGCTACGGGCTGCGGAACGGAGCCCTGCTCGCAAACTCGCCCGTTCAGAAGATAGACGTTTGATCGCACATATCTCGAAAACTATTGATCCGATCGGAAAAATTCTTGCGCAGGTCGACGCGCCGTGTAAATGCGCGTCGTCCTATGTGTCGCTCGTCGCGATCGAAAAAACAAAAAATTCGATTTTTTTCGAAAATTTTTTTTCAAGAAAGGGGTCCTATCTGATGCAGAAAAACGCGCTCTTTCCAACGGCGCCAACCGCACTTCGATACGACCGTTCGTTCTCGACTTATTCCCGTTTAAGTGATCAGGGTCGAAAAACTCGCTAAATTGTGCGAACTGGATTTCCGAACGCGACTGCTGCTCAAATAAAAGAGCCACAGAGGCGATCTTGGCCTCGTTCGATTGCCCAAAGTCTCGGAAAGTTTTTAGAAAAAGCGCACCTCGATCGAGCAACGCCTTGTGCCCAGAGCGTCAACGACAATGGCGCTTTGAAATACGCAAAAACAACAAGAGGGAAAATCTCTCAACTTTGGACGGGCCCTTATCGCGAACGGAGGGTCCGATTCGAGCGCCGTTTTCACTAAAAACTGCCCTGGACTTTTGTGCTTCGTACGAGTCCAAAATCGAGCGGCTCCGATGATTTTTGGCGGAGCTACGGGCTGCGGAACGGAGCCCTGCTCGCAAACTCGCCCGTTCAGAAGATAGACGTTTGATCGCACATATCTCGAAAACTATTGATCCGATCGGAAAAATTCTTGCGCAGGTCGACGCGCCGTGTAAATGCGCGTCGTCCTATGTGTCGCTCGTCGCGATCGAAAAAACAAAAAATTCGATTTTTTTCGAAAATTTTTTTTCAAAAACGGGGTCCTATCTGATGCAGAAAAACGCGCTCTTTCCAACGGCGCCAACCGCACTTCGATACGACCGTTCGTTCTCGACTTATTCCCGTTTAAGTGATCAGGGTCGAAAAACTCGCTAAATTGTGCGAACTGGATTTCCGAACGCGACTGCTGCTCAAATAAAAGAGCCACAGAGGCGATCTTGGCCTCGTTCGATTGCCCAAAGTCTCGGAAAGTTTTTAGAAAAAGCGCACCTCGATCGAGCAACGCCTTGTGCCCAGAGCGTCAACGACAATGGCGCTTTGAAATACGCAAAAACAACAAGAGGGAAAATCTCTCAACTTTGGACGGGCCCTTATCGCGAACGGAGGGTCCGATTCGAGCGCCGTTTTCACTAAAAACTGCCCTGGACTTTTGTGCTTCGTACGAGTCCAAAATCGAGCGGCTCCGATGATTTTTGGCGGAGCTACGGGCTGCGGAACGGAGCCCTGCTCGCAAACTCGCCCGTTCAGAAGATAGACGTTTGATCGCACATATCTCGAAAACTATTGATCCGATCGGAAAAATTCTTGCGCAGGTCGACGCGCCGTGTAAATGCGCGTCGTCCTATGTGTCGCTCGTCGCGATCGAAAAAACAAAAAATTCGATTTTTTTCGAAAATTTTTTTTCAAAAACGGGGTCCTATCTGATGCAGAAAAACGCGCTCTTTCCAACGGCGCCAACCGCACTTCGATACGACCGTTCGTTCTCGACTTATTCCCGTTTAAGTGATCAGGGTCGAAAAACTCGCTAAATTGTGCGAACTGGATTTCCGAACGCGACTGCTGCTCAAATAAAAGAGCCACAGAGGCGATCTTGGCCTCGTTCGATTGCCCAAAGTCTCGGAAAGTTTTTAGAAAAAGCGCACCTCGATCGAGCAACGCCTTGTGCCCAGAGCGTCAACGACAATGGCGCTTTGAAATACGCAAAAACAACAAGAGGGAAAATCTCTCAACTTTGGACGGGCCCTTATCGCGAACGGAGGGTCCGATTCGAGCGCCGTTTTCACTAAAAACTGCCCTGGACTTTTGTGCTTCGTACGAGTCCAAAATCGAGCGGCTCCGATGATTTTTGGCGGAGCTACGGGCTGCGGAACGGAGCCCTGCTCGCAAACTCGCCCGTTCAGAAGATAGACGTTTGATCGCACATATCTCGAAAACTATTGATCCGATCGGAAAAATTCTTGCGCAGGTCGACGCGCCGTGTAAATGCGCGTCGTCCTATGTGTCGCTCGTCGCGATCGAAAAAACAAAAAATTCGATTTTTTTCGAAAAATTTTTTTCAAGAAAGGGGTCCTATCTGATGCAGAAAAACGCGCTCTTTCCAACGGCGCCAACCGCACTTCGATACGACCGTTCGTTCTCGACTTATTCCCGTTTAAGTGATCAGGGTCGAAAAACTCGCTAAATTGTGCGAACTGGATTTCCGAACGCGACTGCTGCTCAAATAAAAGAGCCACAGAGGCGATCTTGGCCTCGTTCGATTGCCCAAAGTCTCGGAAAGTTTTTAGAAAAAGCGCACCTCGATCGAGCAACGCCTTGTGCCCAGAGCGTCAACGACAATGGCGCTTTGAAATACGCAAAAACAACAAGAGGGAAAATCTCTCAACTTTGGACGGGCCCTTATCGCGAACGGAGGGTCCGATTCGAGCGCCGTTTTCACTAAAAACTGCCCTGGACTTTTGTGCTTCGTACGAGTCCAAAATCGAGCGGCTCCGATGATTTTTGGCGGAGCTACGGGCTGCGGAACGGAGCCCTGCTCGCAAACTCGCCCGTTCAGAAGATAGACGTTTGATCGCACATATCTCGAAAACTATTGATCCGATCGGAAAAATTCTTGCGCAGGTCGACGCGCCGTGTAAATGCGCGTCGTCCTATGTGTCGCTCGTCGCGATCGAAAAAACAAAAAATTCGATTTTTTTCGAAAATTTTTTTTCAAGAAAGGGGTCCTATCTGATGCAGAAAAACGCGCTCTTTCCAACGGCGCCAACCGCACTTCGATACGACCGTTCGTTCTCGACTTATTCCCGTTTAAGTGATCAGGGTCGAAAAACTCGCTAAATTGTGCGAACTGGATTTCCGAACGCGACTGCTGCTCAAATAAAAGAGCCACAGAGGCGATCTTGGCCTCGTTCGATTGCCCAAAGTCTCGGAAAGTTTTTAGAAAAAGCGCACCTCGATCGAGCAACGCCTTGTGCCCAGAGCGTCAACGACAATGGCGCTTTGAAATACGCAAAAACAACAAGAGGGAAAATCTCTCAACTTTGGACGGGCCCTTATCGCGAACGGAGGGTCCGATTCGAGCGCCGTTTTCACTAAAAACTGCCCTGGACTTTTGTGCTTCGTACGAGTCCAAAATCGAGCGGCTCCGATGATTTTTGGCGGAGCTACGGGCTGCGGAACGGAGCCCTGCTCGCAAACTCGCCCGTTCAGAAGATAGACGTTTGATCGCACATATCTCGAAAACTATTGATCCGATCGGAAAAATTCTTGCGCAGGTCGACGCGCCGTGTAAATGCGCGTCGTCCTATGTGTCGCTCGTCGCGATCGAAAAAACAAAAAATTCGATTTTTTTCGAAAAATTTTTTTCAAGAAAGGGGTCCTATCTGATGCAGAAAAACGCGCTCTTTCCAACGGCGCCAACCGCACTTCGATACGACCGTTCGTTCTCGACTTATTCCCGTTTAAGTGATCAGGGTCGAAAAACTCGCTAAATTGTGCGAACTGGATTTCCGAACGCGACTGCTGCTCAAATAAAAGAGCCACAGAGGCGATCTTGGCCTCGTTCGATTGCCCAAAGTCTCGGAAAGTTTTTAGAAAAAGCGCACCTCGATCGAGCAACGCCTTGTGCCCAGAGCGTCAACGACAATGGCGCTTTGAAATACGCAAAAACAACAAGAGGGAAAATCTCTCAACTTTGGACGGGCCCTTATCGCGAACGGAGGGTCCGATTCGAGCGCCGTTTTCACTAAAAACTGCCCTGGACTTTTGTGCTTCGTACGAGTCCAAAATCGAGCGGCTCCGATGATTTTTGGCGGAGCTACGGGCTGCGGAACGGAGCCCTGCTCGCAAACTCGCCCGTTCAGAAGATAGACGTTTGATCGCACATATCTCGAAAACTATTGATCCGATCGGAAAAATTCTTGCGCAGGTCGACGCGCCGTGTAAATGCGCGTCGTCCTATGTGTCGCTCGTCGCGATCGAAAAAACAAAAAATTCGATTTTTTTCGAAAAATTTTTTTCAAGAAAGGGGTCCTATCTGATGCAGAAAAACGCGCTCTTTCCAACGGCGCCAACCGCACTTCGATACGACCGTTCCTTCTCGACTTATTCCCGTTTAAGTGATCAGGGTCGAAAAACTCGCTAAATTGTGCGAACTGGATTTCCGAACGCGACTGCTGCTCAAATAAAAGAGCCACAGAGGCGATCTTGGCCTCGTTCGATTGCCCAAAGTCTCGGAAAGTTTTTAGAAAAAGCGCACCTCGATCGAGCAACGCCTTGTGCCCAGAGCGTCAACGACAATGGCGCTTTGAAATACGCAAAAACAACAAGAGGGAAAATCTCTCAACTTTGGACGGGCCCTTATCGCGAACGGAGGGTCCGATTCGAGCGCCGTTTTCACTAAAAACTGCCCTGGACTTTTGTGCTTCGTACGAGTCCAAAATCGAGCGGCTCCGATGATTTTTGGCGGAGCTACGGGCTGCGGAACGGAGCCCTGCTCGCAAACTCGCCCGTTCAGAAGATAGACGTTTGATCGCACATATCTCGAAAACTATTGATCCGATCGGAAAAATTCTTGCGCAGGTCGACGCGCCGTGTAAATGCGCGTCGTCCTATGTGTCGCTCGTCGCGATCGAAAAAACAAAAAATTCGATTTTTTTCGAAAATTTTTTTTCAAGAAAGGGGTCCTATCTGATGCAGAAAAACGCGCTCTTTCCAACGGCGCCAACCGCACTTCGATACGACCGTTCGTTCTCGACTTATTCCCGTTTAAGTGATCAGGGTCGAAAAACTCGCTAAATTGTGCGAACTGGATTTCCGAACGCGACTGCTGCTCAAATAAAAGAGCCACAGAGGCGATCTTGGCCTCGTTCGATTGCCCAAAGTCTCGGAAAGTTTTTAGAAAAAGCGCACCTCGATCGAGCAACGCCTTGTGCCCAGAGCGTCAACGACAATGGCGCTTTGAAATACGCAAAAACAACAAGAGGGAAAATCTCTCAACTTTGGACGGGCCCTTATCGCGAACGGAGGGTCCGATTCGAGCGCCGTTTTCACTAAAAACTGCCCTGGACTTTTGTGCTTCGTACGAGTCCAAAATCGAGCGGCTCCGATGATTTTTGGCGGAGCTACGGGCTGCGGAACGGAGCCCTGCTCGCAAACTCGCCCGTTCAGAAGATAGACGTTTGATCGCACATATCTCGAAAACTATTGATCCGATCGGAAAAATTCTTGCGCAGGTCGACGCGCCGTGTAAATGCGCGTCGTCCTATGTGTCGCTCGTCGCGATCGAAAAAACAAAAAATTCGATTTTTTTCGAAAATTTTTTTTCAAGAAAGGGGTCCTATCTGATGCAGAAAAACGCGCTCTTTCCAACGGCGCCAACCGCACTTCGATACGACCGTTCGTTCTCGACTTATTCCCGTTTAAGTGATCAGGGTCGAAAAACTCGCTAAATTGTGCGAACTGGATTTCCGAACGCGACTGCTGCTCAAATAAAAGAGCCACAGAGGCGATCTTGGCCTCGTTCGATTGCCCAAAGTCTCGGAAAGTTTTTAGAAAAAGCGCACCTCGATCGAGCAACGCCTTGTGCCCAGAGCGTCAACGACAATGGCGCTTTGAAATACGCAAAAACAACAAGAGGGAAAATCTCTCAACTTTGGACGGGCCCTTATCGCGAACGGAGGGTCCGATTCGAGCGCCGTTTTCACTAAAAACTGCCCTGGACTTTTGTGCTTCGTACGAGTCCAAAATCGAGCGGCTCCGATGATTTTTGGCGGAGCTACGGGCTGCGGAACGGAGCCCTGCTCGCAAACTCGCCCGTTCAGAAGATAGACGTTTGATCGCACATATCTCGAAAACTATTGATCCGATCGGAAAAATTCTTGCGCAGGTCGACGCGCCGTGTAAATGCGCGTCGTCCTATGTGTCGCTCGTCGCGATCGAAAAAACAAAAAATTCGATTTTTTTCGAAAATTTTTTTTCAAGAAAGGGGTCCTATCTGATGCAGAAAAACGCGCTCTTTCCAACGGCGCCAACCGCACTTCGATACGACCGTTCGTTCTCGACTTATTCCCGTTTAAGTGATCAGGGTCGAAAAACTCGCTAAATTGTGCGAACTGGATTTCCGAACGCGACTGCTGCTCAAATAAAAGAGCCACAGAGGCGATCTTGGCCTCGTTCGATTGCCCAAAGTCTCGGAAAGTTTTTAGAAAAAGCGCACCTCGATCGAGCAACGCCTTGTGCCCAGAGCGTCAACGACAATGGCGCTTTGAAATACGCAAAAACAACAAGAGGGAAAATCTCTCAACTTTGGACGGGCCCTTATCGCGAACGGAGGGTCCGATTCGAGCGCCGTTTTCACTAAAAACTGCCCTGGACTTTTGTGCTTCGTACGAGTCCAAAATCGAGCGGCTCCGATGATTTTTGGCGGAGCTACGGGCTGCGGAACGGAGCCCTGCTCGCAAACTCGCCCGTTCAGAAGATAGACGTTTGATCGCACATATCTCGAAAACTATTGATCCGATCGGAAAAATTCTTGCGCAGGTCGACGCGCCGTGTAAATGCGCGTCGTCCTATGTGTCGCTCGTCGCGATCGAAAAAACAAAAAATTCGATTTTTTTCGAAAATTTTTTTTCAAGAAAGGGGTCCTATCTGATGCAGAAAAACGCGCTCTTTCCAACGGCGCCAACCGCACTTCGATACGACCGTTCGTTCTCGACTTATTCCCGTTTAAGTGATCAGGGTCGAAAAACTCGCTAAATTGTGCGAACTGGATTTCCGAACGCGACTGCTGCTCAAATAAAAGAGCCACAGAGGCGATCTTGGCCTCGTTCGATTGCCCAAAGTCTCGGAAAGTTTTTAGAAAAAGCGCACCTCGATCGAGCAACGCCTTGTGCCCAGAGCGTCAACGACAATGGCGCTTTGAAATACGCAAAAACAACAAGAGGGAAAATCTCTCAACTTTGGACGGGCCCTTATCGCGAACGGAGGGTCCGATTCGAGCGCCGTTTTCACTAAAAACTGCCCTGGACTTTTGTGCTTCGTACGAGTCCAAAATCGAGCGGCTCCGATGATTTTTGGCGGAGCTACGGGCTGCGGAACGGAGCCCTGCTCGCAAACTCGCCCGTTCAGAAGATAGACGTTTGATCGCACATATCTCGAAAACTATTGATCCGATCGGAAAAATTCTTGCGCAGGTCGACGCGCCGTGTAAATGCGCGTCGTCCTATGTGTCGCTCGTCGCGATCGAAAAAACAAAAAATTCGATTTTTTTCGAAAAATTTTTTTCAAGAAAGGGGTCCTATCTGATGCAGAAAAACGCGCTCTTTCCAACGGCGCCAACCGCACTTCGATACGACCGTTCGTTCTCGACTTATTCCCGTTTAAGTGATCAGGGTCGAAAAACTCGCTAAATTGTGCGAACTGGATTTCCGAACGCGACTGCTGCTCAAATAAAAGAGCCACAGAGGCGATCTTGGCCTCGTTCGATTGCCCAAAGTCTCGGAAAGTTTTTAGAAAAAGCGCACCTCGATCGAGCAACGCCTTGTGCCCAGAGCGTCAACGACAATGGCGCTTTGAAATACGCAAAAACAACAAGAGGGAAAATCTCTCAACTTTGGACGGGCCCTTATCGCGAACGGAGGGTCCGATTCGAGCGCCGTTTTCACTAAAAACTGCCCTGGACTTTTGTGCTTCGTACGAGTCCAAAATCGAGCGGCTCCGATGATTTTTGGCGGAGCTACGGGCTGCGGAACGGAGCCCTGCTCGCAAACTCGCCCGTTCAGAAGATAGACGTTTGATCGCACATATCTCGAAAACTATTGATCCGATCGGAAAAATTCTTGCGCAGGTCGACGCGCCGTGTAAATGCGCGTCGTCCTATGTGTCGCTCGTCGCGATCGAAAAAACAAAAAATTCGATTTTTTTCGAAAATTTTTTTTCAAGAAAGGGGTCCTATCTGATGCAGAAAAACGCGCTCTTTCCAACGGCGCCAACCGCACTTCGATACGACCGTTCGTTCTCGACTTATTCCCGTTTAAGTGATCAGGGTCGAAAAACTCGCTAAATTGTGCGAACTGGATTTCCGAACGCGACTGCTGCTCAAATAAAAGAGCCACAGAGGCGATCTTGGCCTCGTTCGATTGCCCAAAGTCTCGGAAAGTTTTTAGAAAAAGCGCACCTCGATCGAGCAACGCCTTGTGCCCAGAGCGTCAACGACAATGGCGCTTTGAAATACGCAAAAACAACAAGAGGGAAAATCTCTCAACTTTGGACGGGCCCTTATCGCGAACGGAGGGTCCGATTCGAGCGCCGTTTTCACTAAAAACTGCCCTGGACTTTTGTGCTTCGTACGAGTCCAAAATCGAGCGGCTCCGATGATTTTTGGCGGAGCTACGGGCTGCGGAACGGAGCCCTGCTCGCAAACTCGCCCGTTCAGAAGATAGACGTTTGATCGCACATATCTCGAAAACTATTGATCCGATCGGAAAAATTCTTGCGCAGGTCGACGCGCCGTGTAAATGCGCGTCGTCCTATGTGTCGCTCGTCGCGATCGAAAAAACAAAAAATTCGATTTTTTTCGAAAATTTTTTTTCAAAAACGGGGTCCTATCTGATGCAGAAAAACGCGCTCTTTCCAACGGCGCCAACCGCACTTCGATACGACCGTTCGTTCTCGACTTATTCCCGTTTAAGTGATCAGGGTCGAAAAACTCGCTAAATTGTGCGAACTGGATTTCCGAACGCGACTGCTGCTCAAATAAAAGAGCCACAGAGGCGATCTTGGCCTCGTTCGATTGCCCAAAGTCTCGGAAAGTTTTTAGAAAAAGCGCACCTCGATCGAGCAACGCCTTGTGCCCAGAGCGTCAACGACAATGGCGCTTTGAAATACGCAAAAACAACAAGAGGGAAAATCTCTCAACTTTGGACGGGCCCTTATCGCGAACGGAGGGTCCGATTCGAGCGCCGTTTTCACTAAAAACTGCCCTGGACTTTTGTGCTTCGTACGAGTCCAAAATCGAGCGGCTCCGATGATTTTTGGCGGAGCTACGGGCTGCGGAACGGAGCCCTGCTCGCAAACTCGCCCGTTCAGAAGATAGACGTTTGATCGCACATATCTCGAAAACTATTGATCCGATCGGAAAAATTCTTGCGCAGGTCGACGCGCCGTGTAAATGCGCGTCGTCCTATGTGTCGCTCGTCGCGATCGAAAAAACAAAAAATTCGATTTTTTTCGAAAAATTTTTTTCAAGAAAGGGGTCCTATCTGATGCAGAAAAACGCGCTCTTTCCAACGGCGCCAACCGCACTTCGATACGACCGTTCGTTCTCGACTTATTCCCGTTTAAGTGATCAGGGTCGAAAAACTCGCTAAATTGTGCGAACTGGATTTCCGAACGCGACTGCTACTGAAATAAAAGAGCCACAGAGGCGAAAAATCTAAGATTTTCAAGAATGTACTAGAATTTGGTTTTCCAGAATAATACGGAATGTTTGAGAATGTTCTATATGTTTTGATAATAGTCTGGAATGTTTAGGAAAGTTCAAATTTTTTAGGGAATTATTTAAAATGTTCGATAGTGATCTACAATATTCTAAAATGTTTTTGAATTATCGAGAAAGTTCCAGACTTTTCGAGAATATTTAGAATGTTCGAGAATACTCCGGAACGTTCAAAAATAATATACAGTGTTCTACTTGATACCTTCGTAAATCTAATAGTTAAACGGAATGTGTTCCTGACCAGACAAAACGCAATAACTTTTTTTTTCTTCTCATACCTCAACCCCCTACCCATTAATTTTGGTGGTTTTAAATATTGTAGTTTTTTGCCTGATAACAAACTCAACAAAACAGTTGTAACCATAATCCTTACATAAGTATTTTATCATAACTCACCATCAAAAGAAGTCAACATCGTTCCTACCATCGGCTCCTCCACAAAATCGCAGTTTCATATTAAAAGTCAATCAAAGAACAATTCACTGATCTAATTAAAACTATTTATTTTCCGATATTTAAATAACACAACCGTCGAATATTAACGCGGACTTATAAACTGATTATAACTGAGTAGTAAAAAGCGTCTGCGTGTATGCCATACATTCTGAAGGACAATCGGAACGATTAACAACCACGTGGTTCGTTAAAGCGATCTTATCAGCACAACAAAAAATTGTTGTTTGTCGGATATGGAGGAAAACAAGTGGAACTATAGCTACGTGTGTATCTGTTTTGTTTTGCCTTTTTGAGACAGAGAAATAAAGCAACACTTCAATAAAAAAGATCCATGTTAATAAATTAATTGTCTTTCGATAGAGAAAGATATTAGATAAAGTCTATTTGTGTTACAGAAAAATTCTGAGGTAAAAGGTTTTATGTTGGAGATGAGATGGATGTTGGAGCATTGTCTTCAAAAAACCCAAACATCCAAAATTCCATAAATCGTTTAAAAGTTACAAAAAAAATACTTCTCGACACGAAACTAAATTTGAATTTTATTAACGTATTATGAACGTATATGAGCTTATTTTAACAATTATTGGCTTATTATTAGGTAACATTGGCTTTTAAAAGGGAATTATGAAGGAGGAATTTTCCTAATAGTTGCAGCAATCCCAGTCCTATTCCCACACCGATCCCGACGTTCAAATGGGATTTCATCCAGTTTTGAACGGCCTCGTAGCATCCCTGGAAAACAAAAATAACGTTATCAATACCAAAATTTATATTATAGATATATTTTTTTGAACAAGTTTGTTTTCACGAGTTTTTTACGAAATAAATAAAATTAATTGAAAAATTTTCGAGTATAATTTTTAACTTAAAAAAAAACAGCAATTATTTGTAATCACAAGCCGGTCTTTGCCGTTTGAAAGTAAAAATAAAATCAAAATTAATATATAAAATACAATATTTTTATAAATTGACGTATGCAACTTTGTATACATCTATGCATTTCGGTTGCATAAACATACATTCATAGAAATTAATTTTGCACTTATTATTAAGCAAATACTCGATGTTATAAGCTCATTTTTATTCATAATACGCTTATATAAGCTAATTTTAATGAGTAGTATAAGGCAATGATCGACGTTGTATGCATAGCTTATGTTACCTAATAGTAGGCAATAAACAACATGTATTGTGTAAATTGTAAGAGACTTTGTATTTATATAATTATCAAATACATTATTCCTTATTGCTAATGGTGTTTTATTGTTTATGATTATTTATGTTTATGTATGAGAAGTCTATGTCTATGAATATTCTTGAGTCCATAGATGATGATAGAATGATATAGATGGTAAACTTCGACAACTACCAGTGGCGTCATCCTACGTTTAATGGCCAAATTAATCGTAATTCGGCTATTACACGCAAAACAGCGCCATTAGTCTTGAAGTTACCCTTCGCGTATTCAGCTCTAGTTAAGCCATCAAGCCGTAGATGGCGCCAGTAGTATCCAATATTTGAATTTAAATTAAAATTCCAAAATTTAAACAATAAAACACCATTAACAAAAAGGAATAATGTATTTGATGATTATATAATACAAAGTCTCTTACAATTTACACAATACATGTTGTTTATTGCCTACGCTATGGTACGATTTATGGTATTTTGCAATATTATGCTAAATCCGCAATTATCTCGTTTCGTCGTTGCCCGTTCGGGAATCTGCTGGTTCCACGAGATTCTACGTCTCATTTTACATGGGTATAGACCTAAAAAAGTCCAATGGATCGAAATTGAAGGTACGCTATGGTACGATTTATGGTATTTCGCAATATTATGCTAAATCCGCAATTATCTCGTTTCGTTGTTGCCCGTTCGGGAATCTGCTGGTTCCACGAGAATCTACGTCTCATTTTACATGGGTATAGACCTAACAAACGTCCAATGGACCGAAAATAAATAGCTGTAGTTTATTTCAATAAAGTCTAGTCGTCTAATCTAAGTCTCTCTCTCTACACGCGACTTCATGGTAGCTGCCACATCGCTACAATGACATGATAATCTTTTCCTGCGTGTCTCCACTTCGCCAAATTATAATAAATTGCAAAAAAGGAAAAAATTGCTCGTTCTGGGTCATGATATGCTAAAAAAATGGCAATCTTGTTTAATAGTTTGCTATTAAACGACAAAATCTGCTCGTTTTGGCTCATAATATGCTAATAAAAGGTAATCTTGTTTAATGATCGGCAATTAAACGACACAATTTGTTCGTTTTCTACTCTGTTCCACTTAAGTTAGCAATGTAGGAATCAATTGAATAACTTACAACCGGAACTAACAGACAGTCGAAAATATTTTCAATAGATAGACCATCCAAGGTAACCCTTATTGCCAAATTTTCAACTTTTTGGCGTGGGAATAGTTTCGTTGCCAAACAGTAAACCTGTAAATTACCAAGAAATTTATAAGTCATTGAATTACCTACTTATTAATTGAAGACAATAAATTGTATACATACCAATACCTTTCCAAGGAAATTGTTTTCTTCCTCTACTGTACCATGCAGTTCATCATCTTCCAAAGGTAGTTCTTGTAAAATTTTAACCTCACGTCAATGAACATTTATTAATTACATGACAATCTTCTCCTGCATATCTCCACTTCATCAAATTTCTCTTTATCAATCACTATGTTCAGATTTAAATTTATCTTGTTTCAGCATTCCCTATTTTGCCTTCACTGCTCCATTCGAACTCTGAATGTTCAACTTGGTTCTCAAACAAGTCTGACGTTTTTAAAGGAAATTTATCTGTAATAAATAAATCTTTATACAAATAATAACACTAATATAATATTTTTTAACAAAACCTTTTATATTTCTAATGCTGCAAAGCATAAT
Organism: Agrilus cyanescens; assembly: GCA_947389935.1. Classification (NCBI taxonomy): domain Eukaryota; kingdom Metazoa; phylum Arthropoda; class Insecta; order Coleoptera; family Buprestidae; genus Agrilus; species Agrilus cyanescens. The sequence continues at coordinate 146,584 of OX376704.1, forward strand.
TTAAGAATTTTTCCGAATTTTAGTTGTACACGTACAACATGTATTGTTGTATTCTAAAAGCTTCACATTCGGCAAGCAATGAATTCTGACAACACTACAACAAGTCATTAGTAGTTAGTAGTATCTTTAAAAAGCTTCTGCTTCATTAATAATCACGACTAATTGCATTTTGTAAGTAAAATTAGTTGATTATGACAGTAAACGTCATAACAATAACATTGACATAACCTCAAACCCAAAAATCAGCTGTGTAGGGTTTGCTGCCAACTTAAATCTTGTATTGCCAACTTCAAATTTCAAAATATACTAGGTCATATTAGTCCTCAAACTTCTGCTCTCCTAATACCAAAATCCGAAATTTTAAGTCTAAATTTTCAAGAATTCCACGCGCCTCCACTAAAATTTAAAAATACATTATTTACCATTATTGGGGGGCCGCCACGCGAATCCACCATAATTAAAAACTAATTATAATTATTTCTGATAGTATTTATTAATATTATATTTATTTATAATGATATAATTAAAAAAATAAATAAAAACAGTTAATTATTTCACGATACGTACCTTTTCTTATTTATAATAGGACTTCAAACGTAGTTTATATTGTAATAAATAAAATTAAATACAAATATAAATAAATAAAAGAAAAAATACAACTTAATATAAATTTATTATTTATTTTTTTTCAGCATGTTTATAATACATATCAAATACAATAACATTTTGTACAGGAATTAAATTTTAAAAACAATTTTATGCACAATTTCAATTAAGTATTTGTCTATAATAATTAATATTAAAAACTCGACTGATAAAAAACTAATTTCGCTAACTTTTTTTTGGTATTTTGCAATATTATGCTAAATCCGCAATTATCTCGTTTCGTCGTTGCCCGTTCGCGAATCTGCTGGTTCCACGAGATTCTACGTCTCATTTTACATGGCTATAGAATAAAAATGAGCTTATAACTTCGAATATATGCTCAATATTAAGTAAAATTAAGGATAAACAAAATCGTTCGAACCAGCGGTTTTCTCAGTCTTCTCCAGCTTAGACCTAAAACACATACGGTGGCAATTGATTAGATTGATTAATAACAGGTTTCATTTCTACATATAGGTATCCATTCAATATATTAATTACCTTTTAAACGTGCTTCTGAAGAAAACGATCAGCAAAGGTAGTCGACGAATAAGAATACCATTTTAGACGACTTGTTCCATTATACGTATATATAACTTAGATAGGATCTCTTCGATGAGTCAAACTAAACAAACACACAGAAGGGACGAATTAACAAGGCGGTAAAATAACAAATAACATGAGACGAGACAATAAAAGTGCATCAAAAAGTAAAGAAATGAATTGGAAATTGTTTCAGCAATGACGTGACTATATATAGGTATTTACCTTGATGCGCTTCATTTATAGCATTCATAGCCAGCCCCCTTCGAACGATGTCTTCCATGTCTATGAGGTTTATTTGTTTGTTTAAGTGCTTCCTTTCGAATTCCCATTTTTGTTTTGCAATTTCAAATTTTTTAATATTTTTTTGACATGTCCACAAACATCCGAACCCTACACTTGTTATCTTGTTATGTAAGATTATTTATGTTTATGTTTGGGAAGTCTATGTCTATGAATATTCTTGAGTCCATAGATGATGATAGAACGATATAGATGGTAAACTTCGGCCGCAACCAGTGGCGCCATCATACGATACACGCAAAACAGCGCCACTAGTCTTGAAGTTACCCTTCGCGTATTCAGCTCTAGTAAAGCCATCAAGCCGTAGATGGCGCCAGTAGTATCCAATATTTGAATTTAAATTAAAGTTCCAAAAATTAAACAATAAAACACCATTAACAAAAAGGAATAATGTATTTGATAATTATATAATACAAAGTCACTTACAATTTACACAATACATGTTGTTTATTGCCTACGCTATGGTACGATTTATAGTATTTTGCAATATTATGCTAAATCCGCAATTATCTCGTTTCGTCGTTGCCCGTTCGGGAATCTGCTGGTTCCACGGGATTCTACGTCTCATTTGTGACTTCTTTAAGATACAAGTAACTAAAATACAGATACAAGATACAAATTTAAATTTTGAAAAAACTTTAAATTTTTTCTGCTAAATCGCGCTGAATTTGGGTAGAATCGATCCTATAAGATACCAATAGGACCGTAAATGTCGAATTAGCTGGCGCTGAAGCGAAATTATACGAGAAAAAGTCGATTTTTTACAAAATCAATAATATCGAAAAACACTAAGTTTCTCCTAATTCTTGCGCTCTATTTAGCCAAAATTAGTCACAAACAACTCTAATGGGTACAATAGAGACGAATTAGTACGAATTAGCCCGCTTTCTTACGAAAAAAATTCAAAATTTATAACGAAATCGACAGAATACCCCCCCCTTCTAACAAAATTTTGAAAAAAATTTAAATTTTTTCTGCTAAATCGCGCTGAATTTGGGTAGAATCGATCCTATAAGATACCAATAGGACCGTAAATGTCGAATTAGCTGGCGCTGAAGCGAAATTATACGAGAAAAAGTCGATTTTTAACAAAATCAATAATATCGAAAAACACTAAGTTTCTCCTAATTCTTGCGCTCTATTTAGCCAAAATTAGTCACAAACAACTCTAATGGGTACAATAGAGACGAATTAGTACGAATTAGCCCGCTTTCTTACGAAAAAAATTCAAAATTTATAACGAAATCGACAGAATACCCCCCCCTTCTAACAAAATTTTGAAAAAACTTTAAATTTTTTCTGCTAAATCGCGCTGAATTTGGGTAGAATCGATCCTATAAGATACCAATAGGACCGTAAATGTCGAATTAACTGGCGCTGAAGCGAAATTATACGAGAAAAAGTCGATTTTTTACAAAATCAATAATATCGAAAAACACTAAGTTTCTCCTAATTCTTGCGCTCTATTTAGCCAAAATTAGTCACAAACAACTCTAATGGGTACAATAGAGACGAATTAGTACGAATTAGCCCGCTTTCTTACGAAAAAAATTCAAAATTTATAACGAAATCGACAGAATACCCCCCCCTTCTATCAAAATTTTGAAAAAAATTTAAATTTTTTCTGCTAAATCGCGCTGAATTTGGGTAGAATCGATCCTATAAGATACCAATAGGACCGTAAATGTCGAATTAGCTGGCGCTGAAGCGAAATTATACGAGAAAAAGTCGATTTTTTACAAAATCAATAATATCGAAAAACACTAAGTTTCTCCTAATTCTTGCGCTCTATTTAGCCAAAATTAGTCACAAACAACTCTAATGGGTACAATAGAGACGAATTAGTACGAATTAGCCCGCTTTCTTACGAAAAAAATTCAAAATTTATAACGAAATCGACAGAATACCCCCCCCTTCTATCAAAATTTTGAAAAAAATTTAAATTTTTTCTGCTAAATCGCGCTGAATTTGGGTAGAATCGATCCTATAAGATACCAATAGGACCGTAAATGTCGAATTAACTGGCGCTGAAGCGAAATTATACGAGAAAAAGTCGATTTTTTACAAAATCAATAATATCGAAAAACACTAAGTTTCTCCTAATTCTTGCGCTCTATTTAGCCAAAATTAGTCACAAACAACTCTAATGGGTACAATAGAGACGAATTAGTACGAATTAGCCCGCTTTCTTACGAAAAAAATTCAAAATTTATAACGAAATCGACAGAATACCCCCCCCTTCTATCAAAATTTTGAAAAAAATTTAAATTTTTTCTGCTAAATCGCGCTGAATTTGGGTAGAATCGATCCTATAAGATACCAATAGGACCGTAAATGTCGAATTAACTGGCGCTGAAGCGAAATTATACGAGAAAAAGTCGATTTTTTACAAAATCAATAATATCGAAAAACACTAAGTTTCTCCTAATTCTTGCGCTCTATTTAGCCAAAATTAGTCACAAACAACTCTAATGGGTACAATAGAGACGAATTAGTACGAATTAGCCCGCTTTCTTACGAAAAAAATTCAAAATTTATAACGAAATCGACAGAATACCCCCCCCTTCTATCAAAATTTTGAAAAAAATTTAAATTTTTTCTGCTAAATCGCGCTGAATTTGGGTAGAATCGATCCTATAAGATACCAATAGGACCGTAAATGTCGAATTAGCTGGCGCTGAAGCGAAATTATACGAGAAAAAGTCGATTTTTTACAAAATCAATAATATCGAAAAACACTAAGTTTCTCCTAATTCTTGCGCTCTATTTAGCCAAAATTAGTCACAAACAACTCTAATGGGTACAATAGAGACGAATTAGTACGAATTAGCCCGCTTTCTTACGAAAAAAATTCAAAATTTATAACGAAATCGACAGAATACCCCCCCCTTCTAACAAAATTTTGAAAAAACTTTAAATTTTTTCTGCTAAATCGCGCTGAATTTGGGTAGAATCGATCCTATAAGATACCAATAGGACCGTAAATGTCGAATTAGCTGGCGCTGAAGCGAAATTATACGAGAAAAAGTCGATTTTTTACAAAATCAATAATATCGAAAAACACTAAGTTTCTCCTAATTCTTGCGCTCTATTTAGCCAAAATTAGTCACAAACAACTCTAATGGGTACAATAGAGACGAATTAGTACGAATTAGCCCGCTTTCTTACGAAAAAAATTCAAAATTTATAACGAAATCGACAGAATACCCCCCCCTTCTAACAAAATTTTGAAAAAACTTTAAATTTTTTCTGCTAAATCGCGCTGAATTTGGGTAGAATCGATCCTATAAGATACCAATAGGACCGTAAATGTCGAATTAGCTGGCGCTGAAGCGAAATTATACGAGAAAAAGTCGATTTTTTACAAAATCAATAATATCGAAAAACACTAAGTTTCTCCTAATTCTTGCGCTCTATTTAGCCAAAATTAGTCACAAACAACTCTAATGGGTACAATAGAGACGAATTAGTACGAATTAGCCCGCTTTCTTACGAAAAAAATTCAAAATTTATAACGAAATCGACAGAATACCCCCCCCTTCTATCAAAATTTTGAAAAAAATTTAATTTTTTCTGCTAAATCGCGCTGAATTTGGGTAGAATCGATCCTATAAGATACCAATAGGACCGTAAATGTCGAATTAGCTGGCGCTGAAGCGAAATTATACGAGAAAAAGTCGATTTTTTACAAAATCAATAATATCGAAAAACACTAAGTTTCTCCTAATTCTTGCGCTCTATTTAGCCAAAATTAGTCACAAACAACTCTAATGGGTACAATAGAGACGAATTAGTACGAATTAGCCCGCTTTCTTACGAAAAAAATTCAAAATTTATAACGAAATCGACAGAATACCCCCCCCTTCTATCAAAATTTTGAAAAAAATTTAAATTTTTTCTGCTAAATCGCGCTGAATTTGGGTAGAATCGATCCTATAAGATACCAATAGGACCGTAAATGTCGAATTAACTGGCGCTGAAGCGAAATTATACGAGAAAAAGTCGATTTTTAACAAAATCAATAATATCGAAAAACACTAAGTTTCTCCTAATTCTTGCGCTCTATTTAGCCAAAATTAGTCACAAACAACTCTAATGGGTACAATAGAGACGAATTAGTACGAATTAGCCCGCTTTCTTACGAAAAAAATTCAAAATTTATAACGAAATCGACAGAATACCCCCCCCTTCTAACAAAATTTTGAAAAAACTTTAAATTTTTTCTGCTAAATCGCGCTGAATTTGGGTAGAATCGATCCTATAAGATACCAATAGGACCGTAAATGTCGAATTAGCTGGCGCTGAAGCGAAATTATACGAGAAAAAGTCGATTTTTTACAAAATCAATAATATCGAAAAACACTAAGTTTCTCCTAATTCTTGCGCTCTATTTAGCCAAAATTAGTCACAAACAACTCTAATGGGTACAATAGAGACGAATTAGTACGAATTAGCCCGCTTTCTTACGAAAAAAATTCAAAATTTATAACGAAATCGACAGAATACCCCCCCCCTTCTATCAAAATTTTGAAAAAAATTTAATTTTTTCTGCTAAATCGCGCTGAATTTGGGTAGAATCGATCCTATAAGATACCAATAGGACCGTAAATGTCGAATTAGCTGGCGCTGAAGCGAAATTATACGAGAAAAAGTCGATTTTTTACAAAATCAATAATATCGAAAAACACTAAGTTTCTCCTAATTCTTGCGCTCTATTTAGCCAAAATTAGTCACAAACAACTCTAATGGGTACAATAGAGACGAATTAGTACGAATTAGCCCGCTTTCTTACGAAAAAAATTCAAAATTTATAACGAAATCGACAGAATACCCCCCCCTTCTATCAAAATTTTGAAAAAAATTTAAATTTTTTCTGCTAAATCGCGCTGAATTTGGGTAGAATCGATCCTATAAGATACCAATAGGACCGTAAATGTCGAATTAACTGGCGCTGAAGCGAAATTATACGAGAAAAAGTCGATTTTTAACAAAATCAATAATATCGAAAAACACTAAGTTTCTCCTAATTCTTGCGCTCTATTTAGCCAAAATTAGTCACAAACAACTCTAATGGGTACAATAGAGACGAATTAGTACGAATTAGCCCGCTTTCTTACGAAAAAAATTCAAAATTTATAACGAAATCGACAGAATACCCCCCCCTTCTATCAAAATTTTGAAAAAAATTTAAATTTTTTCTGCTAAATCGCGCTGAATTTGGGTAGAATCGATCCTATAAGATACCAATAGGACCGTAAATGTCGAATTAGCTGGCGCTGAAGCGAAATTATACGAGAAAAAGTCGATTTTTTACAAAATCAATAATATCGAAAAACACTAAGTTTCTCCTAATTCTTGCGCTCTATTTAGCCAAAATTAGTCACAAACAACTCTAATGGGTACAATAGAGACGAATTAGTACGAATTAGCCCGCTTTCTTACGAAAAAAATTCAAAATTTATAACGAAATCGACAGAATACCCCCCCCTTCTAACAAAATTTTGAAAAAACTTTAAATTTTTTCTGCTAAATCGCGCTGAATTTGGGTAGAATCGATCCTATAAGATACCAATAGGACCGTAAATGTCGAATTAGCTGGCGCTGAAGCGAAATTATACGAGAAAAAGTCGATTTTTTACAAAATCAATAATATCGAAAAACACTAAGTTTCTCCTAATTCTTGCGCTCTATTTAGCCAAAATTAGTCACAAACAACTCTAATGGGTACAATAGAGACGAATTAGTACGAATTAGCCCGCTTTCTTACGAAAAAAATTCAAAATTTATAACGAAATCGACAGAATACCCCCCCCTTCTATCAAAATTTTGAAAAAAATTTAAATTTTTTCTGCTAAATCGCGCTGAATTTGGGTAGAATCGATCCTATAAGATACCAATAGGACCGTAAATGTCGAATTAGCTGGCGCTGAAGCGAAATTATACGAGAAAAAGTCGATTTTTTACAAAATCAATAATATCGAAAAACACTAAGTTTCTCCTAATTCTTGCGCTCTATTTAGCCAAAATTAGTCACAAACAACTCTAATGGGTACAATAGAGACGAATTAGTACGAATTAGCCCGCTTTCTTACGAAAAAAATTCAAAATTTATAACGAAATCGACAGAATACCCCCCCCTTCTAACAAAATTTTGAAAAAACTTTAAATTTTTTCTGCTAAATCGCGCTGAATTTGGGTAGAATCGATCCTATAAGATACCAATAGGACCGTAAATGTCGAATTAGCTGGCGCTGAAGCGAAATTATACGAGAAAAAGTCGATTTTTTACAAAATCAATAATATCGAAAAACACTAAGTTTCTCCTAATTCTTGCGCTCTATTTAGCCAAAATTAGTCACAAACAACTCTAATGGGTACAATAGAGACGAATTAGTACGAATTAGCCCGCTTTCTTACGAAAAAAATTCAAAATTTATAACGAAATCGACAGAATACCCCCCCCTTCTAACAAAATTTTGAAAAAACTTTAAATTTTTTCTGCTAAATCGCGCTGAATTTGGGTAGAATCGATCCTATAAGATACCAATAGGACCGTAAATGTCGAATTAGCTGGCGCTGAAGCGAAATTATACGAGAAAAAGTCGATTTTTAACAAAATCAATAATATCGAAAAACACTAAGTTTCTCCTAATTCTTGCGCTCTATTTAGCCAAAATTAGTCACAAACAACTCTAATGGGTACAATAGAGACGAATTAGTACGAATTAGCCCGCTTTCTTACGAAAAAAATTCAAAATTTATAACGAAATCGACAGAATACCCCCCCCTTCTAACAAAATTTTGAAAAAACTTTAAATTTTTTCTGCTAAATCGCGCTGAATTTGGGTAGAATCGATCCTATAAGATACCAATAGGACCGTAAATGTCGAATTAGCTGGCGCTGAAGCGAAATTATACGAGAAAAAGTCGATTTTTAACAAAATCAATAATATCGAAAAACACTAAGTTTCTCCTAATTCTTGCGCTCTATTTAGCCAAAATTAGTCACAAACAACTCTAATGGGTACAATAGAGACGAATTAGTACGAATTAGCCCGCTTTCTTACGAAAAAAATTCAAAATTTATAACGAAATCGACAGAATACCCCCCCCTTCTAACAAAATTTTGAAAAAACTTTAAATTTTTTCTGCTAAATCGCGCTGAATTTGGGTAGAATCGATCCTATAAGATACCAATAGGACCGTAAATGTCGAATTAGCTGGCGCTGAAGCGAAATTATACGAGAAAAAGTCGATTTTTTACAAAATCAATAATATCGAAAAACACTAAGTTTCTCCTAATTCTTGCGCTCTATTTAGCCAAAATTAGTCACAAACAACTCTAATGGGTACAATAGAGACGAATTAGTACGAATTAGCCCGCTTTCTTACGAAAAAAATTCAAAATTTATAACGAAATCGACAGAATACCCCCCCCTTCTAACAAAATTTTGAAAAAACTTTAAATTTTTTCTGCTAAATCGCGCTGAATTTGGGTAGAATCGATCCTATAAGATACCAATAGGACCGTAAATGTCGAATTAGCTGGCGCTGAAGCGAAATTATACGAGAAAAAGTCGATTTTTAACAAAATCAATAATATCGAAAAACACTAAGTTTCTCCTAATTCTTGCGCTCTATTTAGCCAAAATTAGTCACAAACAACTCTAATGGGTACAATAGAGACGAATTAGTACGAATTAGCCCGCTTTCTTACGAAAAAAATTCAAAATTTATAACGAAATCGACAGAATACCCCCCCCTTCTAACAAAATTTTGAAAAAACTTTAAATTTTTTCTGCTAAATCGCGCTGAATTTGGGTAGAATCGATCCTATAAGATACCAATAGGACCGTAAATGTCGAATTAGCTGGCGCTGAAGCGAAATTATACGAGAAAAAGTCGATTTTTTACAAAATCAATAATATCGAAAAACACTAAGTTTCTCCTAATTCTTGCGCTCTATTTAGCCAAAATTAGTCACAAACAACTCTAATGGGTACAATAGAGACGAATTAGTACGAATTAGCCCGCTTTCTTACGAAAAAAATTCAAAATTTATAACGAAATCGACAGAATACCCCCCCCTTCTATCAAAATTTTGAAAAAAATTTAAATTTTTTCTGCTAAATCGCGCTGAATTTGGGTAGAATCGATCCTATAAGATACCAATAGGACCGTAAATGTCGAATTAGCTGGCGCTGAAGCGAAATTATACGAGAAAAAGTCGATTTTTTACAAAATCAATAATATCGAAAAACACTAAGTTTCTCCTAATTCTTGCGCTCTATTTAGCCAAAATTAGTCACAAACAACTCTAATGGGTACAATAGAGACGAATTAGTACGAATTAGCCCGCTTTCTTACGAAAAAAATTCAAAATTTATAACGAAATCGACAGAATACCCCCCCCTTCTAACAAAATTTTGAAAAAACTTTAAATTTTTTCTGCTAAATCGCGCTGAATTTGGGTAGAATCGATCCTATAAGATACCAATAGGACCGTAAATGTCGAATTAGCTGGCGCTGAAGCGAAATTATACGAGAAAAAGTCGATTTTTAACAAAATCAATAATATCGAAAAACACTAAGTTTCTCCTAATTCTTGCGCTCTATTTAGCCAAAATTAGTCACAAACAACTCTAATGGGTACAATAGAGACGAATTAGTACGAATTAGCCCGCTTTCTTACGAAAAAAATTCAAAATTTATAACGAAATCGACAGAATACCCCCCCCTTCTAACAAAATTTTGAAAAAAATTTAAATTTTTTCTGCTAAATCGCGCTGAATTTGGGTAGAATCGATCCTATAAGATACCAATAGGACCGTAAATGTCGAATTAGCTGGCGCTGAAGCGAAATTATACGAGAAAAAGTCGATTTTTAACAAAATCAATAATATCGAAAAACACTAAGTTTCTCCTAATTCTTGCGCTCTATTTAGCCAAAATTAGTCACAAACAACTCTAATGGGTACAATAGAGACGAATTAGTACGAATTAGCCCGCTTTCTTACGAAAAAAATTCAAAATTTATAACGAAATCGACAGAATACCCCCCCCTTCTATCAAAATTTTGAAAAAAATTTAAATTTTTTCTGCTAAATCGCGCTGAATTTGGGTAGAATCGATCCTATAAGATACCAATAGGACCGTAAATGTCGAATTAGCTGGCGCTGAAGCGAAATTATACGAGAAAAAGTCGATTTTTTACAAAATCAATAATATCGAAAAACACTAAGTTTCTCCTAATTCTTGCGCTCTATTTAGCCAAAATTAGTCACAAACAACTCTAATGGGTACAATAGAGACGAATTAGTACGAATTAGCCCGCTTTCTTACGAAAAAAATTCAAAATTTATAACGAAATCGACAGAATACCCCCCCCTTCTAACAAAATTTTGAAAAAACTTTAAATTTTTTCTGCTAAATCGCGCTGAATTTGGGTAGAATCGATCCTATAAGATACCAATAGGACCGTAAATGTCGAATTAGCTGGCGCTGAAGCGAAATTATACGAGAAAAAGTCGATTTTTAACAAAATCAATAATATCGAAAAACACTAAGTTTCTCCTAATTCTTGCGCTCTATTTAGCCAAAATTAGTCACAAACAACTCTAATGGGTACAATAGAGACGAATTAGTACGAATTAGCCCGCTTTCTTACGAAAAAAATTCAAAATTTATAACGAAATCGACAGAATACCCCCCCCTTCTAACAAAATTTTGAAAAAACTTTAAATTTTTTCTGCTAAATCGCGCTGAATTTGGGTAGAATCGATCCTATAAGATACCAATAGGACCGTAAATGTCGAATTAGCTGGCGCTGAAGCGAAATTATACGAGAAAAAGTCGATTTTTAACAAAATCAATAATATCGAAAAACACTAAGTTTCTCCTAATTCTTGCGCTCTATTTAGCCAAAATTAGTCACAAACAACTCTAATGGGTACAATAGAGACGAATTAGTACGAATTAGCCCGCTTTCTTACGAAAAAAATTCAAAATTTATAACGAAATCGACAGAATACCCCCCCCTTCTAACAAAATTTTGAAAAAACTTTAAATTTTTTCTGCTAAATCGCGCTGAATTTGGGTAGAATCGATCCTATAAGATACCAATAGGACCGTAAATGTCGAATTAGCTGGCGCTGAAGCGAAATTATACGAGAAAAAGTCGATTTTTTACAAAATCAATAATATCGAAAAACACTAAGTTTCTCCTAATTCTTGCGCTCTATTTAGCCAAAATTAGTCACAAACAACTCTAATGGGTACAATAGAGACGAATTAGTACGAATTAGCCCGCTTTCTTACGAAAAAAATTCAAAATTTATAACGAAATCGACAGAATACCCCCCCCTTCTAACAAAATTTTGAAAAAACTTTAAATTTTTTCTGCTAAATCGCGCTGAATTTGGGTAGAATCGATCCTATAAGATACCAATAGGACCGTAAATGTCGAATTAGCTGGCGCTGAAGCGAAATTATACGAGAAAAAGTCGATTTTTTACAAAATCAATAATATCGAAAAACACTAAGTTTCTCCTAATTCTTGCGCTCTATTTAGCCAAAATTAGTCACAAACAACTCTAATGGGTACAATAGAGACGAATTAGTACGAATTAGCCCGCTTTCTTACGAAAAAAATTCAAAATTTATAACGAAATCGACAGAATACCCCCCCCTTCTAACAAAATTTTGAAAAAACTTTAAATTTTTTCTGCTAAATCGCGCTGAATTTGGGTAGAATCGATCCTATAAGATACCAATAGGACCGTAAATGTCGAATTAGCTGGCGCTGAAGCGAAATTATACGAGAAAAAGTCGATTTTTTACAAAATCAATAATATCGAAAAACACTAAGTTTCTCCTAATTCTTGCGCTCTATTTAGCCAAAATTAGTCACAAACAACTCTAATGGGTACAATAGAGACGAATTAGTACGAATTAGCCCGCTTTCTTACGAAAAAAATTCAAAATTTATAACGAAATCGACAGAATACCCCCCCCTTCTATCAAAATTTTGAAAAAAATTTAAATTTTTTCTGCTAAATCGCGCTGAATTTGGGTAGAATCGATCCTATAAGATACCAATAGGACCGTAAATGTCGAATTAGCTGGCGCTGAAGCGAAATTATACGAGAAAAAGTCGATTTTTTACAAAATCAATAATATCGAAAAACACTAAGTTTCTCCTAATTCTTGCGCTCTATTTAGCCAAAATTAGTCACAAACAACTCTAATGGGTACAATAGAGACGAATTAGTACGAATTAGCCCGCTTTCTTACGAAAAAAATTCAAAATTTATAACGAAATCGACAGAATACCCCCCCCTTCTAACAAAATTTTGAAAAAACTTTAAATTTTTTCTGCTAAATCGCGCTGAATTTGGGTAGAATCGATCCTATAAGATACCAATAGGACCGTAAATGTCGAATTAGCTGGCGCTGAAGCGAAATTATACGAGAAAAAGTCGATTTTTAACAAAATCAATAATATCGAAAAACACTAAGTTTCTCCTAATTCTTGCGCTCTATTTAGCCAAAATTAGTCACAAACAACTCTAATGGGTACAATAGAGACGAATTAGTACGAATTAGCCCGCTTTCTTACGAAAAAAATTCAAAATTTATAACGAAATCGACAGAATACCCCCCCCTTCTAACAAAATTTTGAAAAAACTTTAAATTTTTTCTGCTAAATCGCGCTGAATTTGGGTAGAATCGATCCTATAAGATACCAATAGGACCGTAAATGTCGAATTAGCTGGCGCTGAAGCGAAATTATACGAGAAAAAGTCGATTTTTTACAAAATCAATAATATCGAAAAACACTAAGTTTCTCCTAATTCTTGCGCTCTATTTAGCCAAAATTAGTCACAAACAACTCTAATGGGTACAATAGAGACGAATTAGTACGAATTAGCCCGCTTTCTTACGAAAAAAATTCAAAATTTATAACGAAATCGACAGAATACCCCCCCCTTCTATCAAAATTTTGAAAAAAATTTAAATTTTTTCTGCTAAATCGCGCTGAATTTGGGTAGAATCGATCCTATAAGATACCAATAGGACCGTAAATGTCGAATTAGCTGGCGCTGAAGCGAAATTATACGAGAAAAAGTCGATTTTTTACAAAATCAATAATATCGAAAAACACTAAGTTTCTCCTAATTCTTGCGCTCTATTTAGCCAAAATTAGTCACAAACAACTCTAATGGGTACAATAGAGACGAATTAGTACGAATTAGCCCGCTTTCTTACGAAAAAAATTCAAAATTTATAACGAAATCGACAGAATACCCCCCCCTTCTAACAAAATTTTGAAAAAACTTTAAATTTTTTCTGCTAAATCGCGCTGAATTTGGGTAGAATCGATCCTATAAGATACCAATAGGACCGTAAATGTCGAATTAGCTGGCGCTGAAGCGAAATTATACGAGAAAAAGTCGATTTTTTACAAAATCAATAATATCGAAAAACACTAAGTTTCTCCTAATTCTTGCGCTCTATTTAGCCAAAATTAGTCACAAACAACTCTAATGGGTACAATAGAGACCAATTAGTACGAATTAGCCCGCTTTCTTACGAAAAAAATTCAAAATTTATAACGAAATCGACAGAATACCCCCCCCTTCTATCAAAATTTTGAAAAAAATTTAAATTTTTTCTGCTAAATCGCGCTGAATTTGGGTAGAATCGATCCTATAAGATACCAATAGGACCGTAAATGTCGAATTAGCTGGCGCTGAAGCGAAATTATACGAGAAAAAGTCGATTTTTTACAAAATCAATAATATCGAAAAACACTAAGTTTCTCCTAATTCTTGCGCTCTATTTAGCCAAAATTAGTCACAAACAACTCTAATGGGTACAATAGAGACCAATTAGTACGAATTAGCCCGCTTTCTTACGAAAAAAATTCAAAATTTATAACGAAATCGACAGAATACCCCCCCCTTCTATCAAAATTTTGAAAAAAATTTAAATTTTTTCTGCTAAATCGCGCTGAATTTGGGTAGAATCGATCCTATAAGATACCAATAGGACCGTAAATGTCGAATTAGCTGGCGCTGAAGCGAAATTATACGAGAAAAAGTCGATTTTTAACAAAATCAATAATATCGAAAAACACTAAGTTTCTCCTAATTCTTGCGCTCTATTTAGCCAAAATTAGTCACAAACAACTCTAATGGGTACAATAGAGACCAATTAGTACGAATTAGCCCGCTTTCTTACGAAAAAAATTCAAAATTTATAACGAAATAACGTATGTCTACATAATCTAAACCTCCTTTTCACCGACGGACATAATGCAATATTAGAAAGTGATTATTACCCATCGTCGAAAAATGGTTTTTTTTTTCTTTTTACACGAATCTACTCAGAAACTATTTCTATTATTGTATTATACCAGTCGTAATTTTTAAAATCAACACACTCGGCTGGCCAGTCTTCAGGAACTACAAAACTGTTTATTTGGAACGTTGCGTGTCGTGCTTGAATGAAATTAGGTTGTTAAATTCCTCTTTTAAAATTATCGTTTAATTATAATCTCCTAAGTCCATTTGCATTGGCACTATAAAGATGATTAGTAGTTATTACCATTAATTAAATTAATTTACCTTACAGTTTACACAAATATTTAGTATGCTATATGAAGATAGACGATTATTATAATTATTCGTCATATAATACTTATTTAAAATACAGACATTACTTTTATTACTGTTTAAGATTTGTGAGGTAGGTGATAAATGTATTACATTTTTATCGCGCATAATTAAAATGAAAATTATCGAAGTATTGAAAAGAATCATAAAGTATATAAATAGTGAAAGGTCAAATTCCTACTAATTAAACTAGTATAATAACAATTTTTGAATCAACTTTCGTTTTTTAATGGCCGATTTTTATTCTTAGCTAGTTTTAATGCTCTCAAAACGGATGCTTTATCAAGTTCAGACTGTGTTGGCCTCTCATTATCCAGACAAATCTCTTTAGCTCTTTCTCCGAAATTTTCGAGTATTTTCACTCTGTAATCCACTGTAGCAGCTACAGGATTACCATTCAAGACAATATCTTCTAAACATGGTAAATCACCTATGTATTTGGCATCTTCGATGTTATATATGTTATTTTGACTTACATTTAAGCTTTCTAGGGAATATAATTTTGAGAAACCTTCCAAATTTGTTAGTCTATTCTGAGTTAAATCAAGTTTTACAACATTTCCTAATTTTGTATGCAAATCTTTGCAATGTATTATCAAATTTTCTGAGAGATTTAAAACTTTTAAATTGGTAAGGCAAGAAAGGTCAGGAAAAAAGATCAGATTATTTTTACTGAGTGTGATGATCGTTAAGAACGGGGCCAATCTAATTGAACAATCCACTTCTGAAATGGCATTGAATGTAAAATCCACTTCGATTAATTTATTCCAACTCTGAAAAATTAAAGTAAATAATACAACATAAAATGTGTAAACTATTACTAAAATATGTTATTTTCTCAAATATGTTATATATAATCTTGTATATTGTGAACTAAATTAACTAAATAAAAAATTTATATTTACTTGTTTCTCATCCACCACTACTGCTTTATGGACAGAATCGCACTGTAATATATTAGATATTTTTGTAGATTGTGTCTGATGAACTTGTAATTTTTTAAGAGTATTTCTTAAATTATCTACGCAATATAAGTTATCCAAGTTAACATCAAATACAACTAAATTTTTAAGATTCTAAAAAAGTCTTAAATTAACTTTAAAAAATGTTTTAAGACTACAAATAAACACAACTAAAAATAACAACTACCTTAAAAGATGACAACTCAAATTGAAGACTATTTGGTATAATGTTACTTTCTTTATAACATGTACCACTACCGTGTAATACTACACTTTCAAGTTGCGAAAAGAAATCCAAAACGTTACTCAAATCATAATCTTTACTAATTCGTTCAACCTCAAAAATTGGTTGTTTAAGGCACTTAGTTATAGCATGCACCTACAAAAAGTTATTAGGTGCCTTTAACATTGATGTTATAAATTCAAAACACTGTATACCTCTAATGGGGTAAACTCAAACTCTTTCTCAGACAACACATCAAAGGAATTTGAAGAGAGTCGCATTGCCATATTTTGCATAATAAAATAAACATCATATTCATGGAAGTCCAAAAACATCCAAAATTCTTTAGGCATTGCTCTTTTCAAATATTGTAGAAGCTTTTGCAAGTAGATCTGTAGTGCTTCTCTTCTACTTTCTATAAAAATCTTTGATTTATTCAGTAGAACTTTCTTTGGAGGTAGCAGATCCTTTGACACTCCATGCTCACTAACTAATTGCTGATGTAACTCGAAAAAATCGTTATAACGCCTAATAACTTTCCATTTAACCTCACCAATTTTTACTTCTACGTTATAGAATGTAATACCATCTATTTCACTCACATTTGGTATTTTAATTTCTGTATCACTTGCACGTAACCAGTAACAAGCCATATCTATGTATTATTTACTCAGGACTACATCGTTTGTGTGTGTACACGAATCAATCACGTATAAACATTTTTTAATAATTAAAAACTTGCTAGCCTATGATATACCCATTGCTGAAACTGCATGTAACTGTCATAGACGTAACCAGTAATTATCAAACAATGATGGTCTAATTATCGCGAATAAAGTATTTATTTACCTTTACGTAATCTCTTTTGAACACGTTTTAAAGAGTTTGAAAGCATGTTAGTAAACTGTACTTGACATGCATGTACTTGCTCATGCTTGACAGCCCTGTGACAGCTTACACGACCTTGCAGACATGCATAAAAAATGTGATAGAAGTAAATAACCAAATAACCGAACGTCTGTTCGATGATCTTCGTGCGCAATCGCCATCAGAATATTTAAAAATTAACAAATAAATAGAAATATTAATTCATTTATTAATATCATTGAAGCAACCTGCAATGGTATACGACAAATTTACTTAAATGAGATACAATTAGTGATGAAACGCACTACAATAAGTACAACTACTGATTATGTTCTGGATTTTTTCTTAAAATTACAAATCCTTCCATTATCGGCGTTAGGGGAATATACTCATCAGTTGCCAGCTCAGCCCTTTCTCCATAAGCCAGCAAAACTGGCGTTGTATGTGTTTGAAAACCAGTAATAGTTTTTGGTTTGCCAGCCTGTCCAACAACGTCGACAGCCTATAACAATAAAATTAAATACAGAGACAAATTTCTTAGTAAGAAAAAAAACAACAGGAGTGTACGAGTTCTACTTACTAGACCTACACGAACAGCTACTGGTAAAGGTGTTAAATCTTCATCAAACGTAACTAGCATCCGTGGTTGCATTGCAGCTGCTAAGGTGTACAGAAGGTAGTGAGATTTTCCTAGGATAACTTTAAAAAATGGAAACAAGAAACGATTAATTATTAATAAAACAAAGTTCATTTAAATAATTAAAAACTTACTATTTTTAACATCTAAAAATCCGACTATGGTTGCTAAGAGGCCTGCCAAAGCAACAGGACTTAACAATTGCCTATCACTGTGATAAGGGCACAGGGTTAGAGTTCCTTTCCCTAAGTGTGTTAAACCTTGAGCTATTCTTACCATAAACAGATTGTTAGGGTCTTTTGCATGGTACTGTGCTAATTGTCTTAACATAGCTGCTAATCTATAAAAAAATTCCTTCTTTTTGATAAATACTAAATTGTTAACAATTTATAACACTGAACACCGTTAGGTGTGACAAGAACGAATTGACTTTTAAATATTTTCATTTTAAATACATTAATACTCGACCAACTACATACAAATTACCTCAAATTGATGAGGCAAAATCTATTGCTGTCATGGCGCGTAAAGCCAGAGGTAATTTGAGGTAATTTGTAGTTCGAATCTTAATTCTGATGAATGTATTTAAAACTACCACTACCAAGTATAACTAAATAATTCTATATTATTTTTTTTCTACCTAGCATTGTTTGTGCCAGCACCAACGAGTCCCATTGCAAAAATAGCGTTGTGAGCGACTTCGGAATCGCTGTCGTGTGAAAATTTACTCAAAGTATCCAGAATACTTAATTTAGGATTCGACACTGATATTAAACCTAATGCCAAAGGAACTGCTCTTCGTATGACAGGCTCGCAGTATCGTAACAGATGTCCAAAAGTACGAAAAGCCATTTCACTTCCTATATCCTCTCCCATACTTATCAGAGCGATCCCAATGACAGCTATTGCTTGCCTTGCAGAAAGGTCTTTTTCCTAAAATTACAAAGTCGTCAGTCAAGTTCCAAAGTTTCATTGTAGTAATAAACAGGAATTTATTACCTTTTCTTCTTTGTCTTTGTTTTTGTTATCTTTGTTTTTACTGTCTCGTGACGTGTCTTCCTTATCTTGGGAATCATAATGTTCAGAACAAATATGGAGTAACTGTTGTATTTTAAGAACGTTTCCTGTACCCGCGTAAGCGCACACTTCAACCAAGGTGGTAGCCATTGACCTAAATGGATCAGGAATTACTTCTAAAGCTGCTATTATTGCCTCAACAGCTTCTTGTTTTCCTAAATGGCAAAGTCCCAGTCCAAGCGGAAGAAATCTGAAATTTGTATATTTACAATGTTTAGCAAAAAGTATAGACAGTCAGTCTACCTAGCGTAGGTGTCCTTTAATTCTGTTTCTGTTTTTTCCATGAGCGTTTGCATAATGGTAGCAGTAACATCAGGATTTCCAGAGCCCACAGAAATCATTCCACAGGCTAATCCGGCCATTCCTATAACTTCCATGCTAGATTTAGGATCACTAAAAACGGGAGTTAATAAACTAAGCACAGCTTCCCTGTTGGAGCCGGCATAAGCAAGTCCCAAACCAAGCACAGCTCCAATCCTCATTACATTAGTAACATGTAAAACATAATCGGACAGAAGAGCGAGAGCAGGGTCGCAATCGTTGCGTACACCGCAATTTACGATTCCACACGCTAATAAAGCTCCTGATTTGATGTGATCTTCCGATGAATAAAGATACTTATCAATTGGTGTTAATCCTCCATCAACGTCCCATAATAATATCTGTAAATTATCTTGTACTTTTTACGTTATTAAGAGGTCATTATCTGATACTAACCAAACCAAGAGAAGCAGTTGCACTTAACATTCCATGTTCTTTATTCTTAAAAAGCCATTTGTTACCATCTTCCATCAACAGCTTATCTTGGCCAAATGCTGCATTAACAAATCCATTTACAAAACTTGCAGCCAAGTTTTGTCTTGCAGAATCAACCTGCCCACCACCAAATTGAGGTCTGCTGTTTTCTAAATGAGATTTGTAAACATCCTCTGGTGTCTTGGGTTCCATAATATCCAACTAAAACACATATAATTTAAAACCAAATGTCAACATTAACAAGGTTTATCACATGCCTCTCTTGCTAAATTAAGAAAATGGTTATTCAGATGACAATTAGCCATTATCTCAACCAAATCATCATAATCAGGAATACTTTCATTTATTTCTAAATAAATTTGTTGTCTTCCCAACATGAATGCCAACTGCTTTTGCACTGCTCTATTGGACAAAAAATATTATTAATACAATTATCAATTAAGCACTCTTCTCCTGAATTACAACATCTTGAAAGATATCTACATTAATAGTGAAAGCATCCAATTTCCCAACATATCATTAGAAGTTGGTAAAAAATGACACCTTTATACTGCAATTCAATTATTTAATAAACTACCTAATAATATATAAACACTCGATTATAGGAAAAATGTTTTAAAACTTCACCTAAAAAACCTCATAAAACAAAACGTACATTCAACAATAACTACTAACTGATGTTATCATTATTTAAAGTTACTAAACATTCTAAGGATATATACAATGGAGGATAAAGTACTACATTATTGTAATATTGTTAAACTCTGTTTTTTTAGTAATCGTTTTTAAAACTGTATAATTTAGTTTTAAGCTTCCAGGTCAGTGCACAAGCTTTTTAAGCCTCCAGCTGATTTAATGTAACTGTCTCTACCCATGCATAAAATGTATCTTTACACCTAGTTAATAAATAAATAAACAAACATCTTACTCATTAAATTTCCTTACATAATACAGTAATCAGTTAATTATGTCACTTACACATCTGGGCATGATAGGAATATTTCTTCAATTAGTTGGTGATCATTTAATTGCATTGCAATTCTTAAAGCTTGTGGATACTGATTAAATTTCCTCAACAGTAATAATGTCGTTTGTAGTAAAGTGGTGTTTTCTGGATCAGCAACATAAGGAACACAACTAAAATACAAAAATGAAAGTTCTTGATTGAATAATTTTATAATTTTCAATATTGAAGTTGATTTTTGCAATTGAAACTTATAAAACTGTTAACTAGTACAAATCAATTTGCATCTCTTGACTGCAAATAATCTGTAAAATGAAGAACAAACCTTGTTAGGTACAAACAGACCCTCTGATACACATTATCATCTATGTATTTTTCTAGTAAATCAAGTCTCTCGATTTCCATCAAAAGATCACATGCTTCAGCTTCTGCATTATGTTTCATATTATATGGGACAATTTGACAAGCCAATTGTATAAGTTTTTCTTTTAATGATACTTCATCTTCACCATCTCCTGATATTTCTGTCCATTCTGATGCAATTTCTCCTGATAAATGTCTGAAATAAAAAGAGTTACACATATCAAAAATGTAATATCCCATGAAATCTTACCTAATGTATTCATGACCCCAATCACCAATCTGATCTAAATCTGATGCAAGTCTGTACTTCAAACATTCTCTACCATCTCCCATTGTCATTGCAAGGACTGAAATAATATCAGCACATACTTTTTTTATTTCTTCTTCTTGTAATTTATTATAAATATCCTTCATAATAGGGTAATGTGGTTTCATAAACTTCAGTGGTTTGGGTACTGAGGTCATTGATGTTGTAGAAGCACGTATTAATTTGCCTAATGTGAGGAGAGCAGGCAAATACAATTTCTCGTTATCTTCTGTAAGACGTTCCATGCACAAATTAAGCTCCTCCTGTAGCATTTTATCTTCTTCGGTCTAATTAAATAAAAGCACAACTTTGGAATTAATTTTAAGCAAAAATTATTCACTTACCAACTCATTTTTTTCATCTTCTTTATTTTCCGTTTTAGGAATTATCTTATTAACCGCAACGTCTGCCATAGTTACTCACGGTAGATATTTAATTTTTTACTTCTTAAAGACTGCAATTCCCGCAATTAAAATCACAATTTTATCACTAAATTTCTTTGTTTATGATGACTCCACAAAAATCCTGCCCGACTCCGTCTATTGTTGCCGTTGTGAATGTGAGGTGAATGTGTTTATGGAGACACAAAACACCAAAGACAAAACACGTGTGTCCACTCATTTATGCGTGTATCATGCCGACCATAGAATTTTCCGACCTATAACGCTATAACAGTATGGCTAGGATCTCTATGGTTTTGACGTCATACAAATATGACGCGGCAAATTTAATTTGATTACTTTTACCCCAATAATTCAGTTCAAGTATTTGTTAGGTTGGTTTATTATTATAAATTAATATTAGCATTTTCAAAATTTTTAATGAACCTGAACTCAACCAATAAATTTTATATTGTTTTCTTACAAAAGATACCGATGTTAAAACCAACAACAATGAGAAATGAAGAACAACATAGACATATCTAGATTTGTTGTTCCTATATAGAGTACAAGTTAAATAGAAATCTTTCACGGTGTTAATATCTTTTATTGGCTCGCGCTTTCGACGGATCTAAACTCACTTTAATTAATATTTTATTTTATACTAAAATGGCTACATTTAAGTAGAAATTCGTATATTATATTAAACTTTCTTTTATCATAGTTATTTATGATTTTAATGTTTCTCAACATGTATCGTGTACTTGCCTAATATTATTTAAATAAGTGTAACAAATAGTTATCTTAATAATTTCTTGCAAGTAGAAGTTATTTACTTAAATAAACGAAAAAGTCATTAGGTATAGTTGTTATTATGTTTATTAATCAGTAACTTTTCATAAATAAATTTAACAGGATAAAAACGCTACAAAATAAACAATAATTCGGAACAAAAGCATTAAGGCACTTCATTTATAACAAAAACCAAGAGAACAATAAATATATAACCTAATTTGAATGCTAAAGAAAATACTTTTGTCATTTAAATGTTGTTCACTGTTAGCAGTAATGTTTTACCGAAACGAATTATAATACTGAGTTTTTAAATTCAAAATAATACATATTGTCTGTAAAGAATAATAAAGGATATTTGCGGCTAATAGTAGTATGCATTATTTATATCGCAGTTCCAAATACTTCTTAAGCACCATTTAATTAACCAATCAACTAATAAATCAACAGAAAAAAAAAAAATACTGAGTTATTTAAATGAATATTTGCCTTTCAACAGCTATAGCAATACCCATTCCACCACCAATGCACAATGCAGCAATGCCTTTAGATTTATTCAATCTTTTTAAATTGTGCAAGAGAGTGACCAACACTCTGGCACCTGAACAGCCAATGGGATGGCCTAACGCAATTGCACCCCCATTAATATTTACTTTCTCAATATCAACTCCCAATTTTTCTACCACAAGCAATGACTGGACTGCAAAAGCTTCATTAAATTCAAAAAGATCAACGTCTTCAATAGTCCAATTGATTTTCTTTATCTGAAAGGAAACAAAAAATAATATGTATTGTTAGTGCTATAATTTACTTATTAAGGCCGTACCAATTTCTTAACTGCTTCTATTGGGCCCAGTCCCATTTCCATTGGGTCAATACCTATAAAATTTACAAATCAGTTATAAAGTTAATGTTACTGTAGAGTATTACATAAAACATACCACACTGAGCAAATCCTATAATTTTTGCAATGGCTTTCAAATTTTTAGCTTTGAGTGTTTCCCCATCTACCAACAGTACTGCAGCTGCCCCATCATTGATACCAGAAGAATTGCCAGCTGTTACTGTAGGACTCTAAATCATTGCAGTAATTACTTAATGTACCTATTTAACAATTAAGACACGTTTTGTACCTTATTAGGATCGCTCTCAAATACTGGTTTTAATTTGGCAAGTTTTTCAACAGTTATTCCGTGTCTTATGTATTCATCAACTTTAATTTCTTTAGCTTGATTATCTGAATGAGTAATCGGAAGTATTTCATTATCAAAATATCCTGCATTCAATGCACATTCTGCCTTGTTTTGGGACAATGCTGCAAACTGGTCTTGCAGTTCACGAGAAACTTTGTAACTTCTTGCCAAATATTCGGCTGCCAAAATTTGAAATAATTATTAATCTGTTTATAATAATTATATTAACCACCTAATGAGCTTCAGTGATTTAAATACATATATGAAAATTACCTGTACCACCCATATGGACATGCTTGAAGGCATCCATAAGACCGTCAACAAGTATGGAGTCTTTCAAATGAACATCACCAAACTTTATACCACTTCTCACATAAGCAGTATGATGAGCCATTGACATGCTTTCTTGCCCTCCAGCAATTATGATGTTTGCATCATTGTTAGAAATTGCCTGGTATGCTAGACATACTGCCCTAGATAGACATTTATCATTAGAAAATATTAAATTGCAAATTTGTTTTCCCTTACTTTAATCCACTGCCACATAACATATTTACTACATAAGCAGGTACAGATATTGAAATGCCAGCTTCTACAGCAGCCTGACGGGCAGTATTTTGTCCCTGTCCTGCTGTAAGAACCTGGAAGAATATACATATTATTCCTAAATGTTACTTTAGTAAGAAATCAAATAGAATCACACCTGTCCCATTATAACCTCACTGACTTCGTCAAGTCCAACATCACAGTCGATTAAACAAGCCCTTATAACTGACGAACCTAATTTATGTGCAGGTATTTGAGCAAGTTTTCCATTTAAATTTCCTGTACAAATGTAAAATTTAAATAAACCTAGTTAATCTTTCTATCTCATTAAACATTACCAATTGGTGTTCTGCGAGCTGCAACTATGTAAACCTCAGTCATTTTTTTAACAACTTATTTTATAACTTATATTTGAAATTTGCATTTAGCATGTAGCAAACTTAACGGCGAAAGTAACGGTCTAACGGTAACACCATCTAGGACCATAGGTAACACAGACCCATAGACAAGCACAGACCCTTGTCAATGTACCTCTATTGTCTATGGAAAGTACTGAAAACCATAGACAATAAACAAACTTCTTTGTTCTTTTCTCTTGCAAGAGATTTCTAGCTAACATAAATTTAGGACAGTCTGCGAAATATGAAATAAATAAATAGACTAACCCCTATTCACCATTATAAACTTGTCTGAACTTGCCTTACCCTTTTACCATTTTTACTTGCTTATGCTTAGGCCCTTGTCCCACCTAAGCTACGCAACAGCAACCGATGTCGCCAGCGTGTATCTTTCGTGTTGAACCATGATTTTATGCATCATGCACCCACGTTACAGCAAAGAAACATCCAAGCTTTGCGTCGGCTGCTTGTTGCCGAGCGACTCGACAAAATTCATTTTGCGTTTAATGACGATAAGAGAAATAGATATTACGGCACAACAGAAAAATAAACAGGACTTTAATGAAAAATTAGTGGATGCTGTAGAAAAATATACTTGTTTATACAATTACCAATTAGCAGAATATTCTAGAAAAGATAAAATAATTTAAACTTCACTGGGCATCTGTCGAGTTCCTTAGCAGCAATAAACATTCTGTTTTTTTGGTTTCTTGCAATAAAAGGATGCACCCATCATTTATCGTCGTCTTCACTTGATGACATTGTTCATTGAACTGAATTTGTTGAAAACACGTTCCTTTGGTGGGACAACTCCATTTTCGCCTGCATGTATCATCATATCGAAATCGTGACGCTGTAGCGTCGCTGCTGCGTAGCTTAGGTGGGACAAGGGCCTTAGTTTTACCTCATTAGCATTTCGTTCTGCGCGCGCGATATCGAATAACTAATAGAAAACGTGTATTTAATTTTCTATGTTATATGGACTGACATTTACGATAAATACGTTCAAAATGGGCATATGATTTTGACAGCGAATCAAATATTAAGTAAGTCTAGGGTTAACTAATAAATATCAATATAAATGTATTGAATCGACTAAAAATAAACTGCTTTATTTAGGATAACTATTGGCGTTTATGATTAATAACACAAGTTTCTTTCATAAAACAAACGTTAGTTAAATAAATAAAAAACAATTCAAATCTGATTAAGTGATTCATAATGTTTTCACTTCCGACATTCGTTATTGCAATAGCTTGTAAGTATAAACAATAAAATGAATCGTTTTTAATTGATTTTTTGACTGTAGATGTTCTAGTTTGTAGTGAACTTGTCTTGCCTGTTGACTGTAAGTATGAATATGGAAAATATCACAGTTACACAACCCCAACAAGTCCAAATTATATGGAACATTTCAGGGGTAATTGTGGCATTTTTAATGAAAATTTCTTTTGAGGGAACACGTTTGAATTATGTCTTTTAGATAGATCATCAAGAGGTATTGGAATTTCAGCTTGGGCTATAGTATTTCTCATTGTAATGCTCATTTTGGTTGGAGTGGGTATATATTATGCTGCTGTATTTTACCCTTTGTTATGCAAAAAAGAACGTAAATACGATAGAATTGAACTTGCTATAGTGTAAACAGATGACATCTTTGCTCAATTTTTATATTAAGACTGAAGAACAGCAAAATAGTAATTGTGAAGTGATATCTTTAATTTTATTATATACATGTGCCTATACCATTAATATTTCCATTTTTTTTAAATTTCATAAAGATGTATTAATAAATTGAAATTTAGGCTCCATTTTCAGACAAACTCTCTCCCATGCCCTAGACAAAGGAGACGCTTGTGAGATGTGGTTGCGACAACACATTAAACCTAACAGGCAGGCTCATTTTTTGTTCCTATATGCGCGCACAACTACGATCGCTATTTGTTTAAGTATTTGCGGTTTTAATTTTTGTCGCAATATTTAACGAACCATAGCTTATCTTATAACCTAAGCTAATGTATTGTTTTTATAGGTGATTATCCAAAAAACAAAATATTAGAAGTGTTAAGGACTGTCCATAGAAGTGAAAACACAAAACTATAAAATAACAGTGGTTTGAATTTTTAATTTAATCGTAGTACCAAAAATTAAGTTTTCATAATTCGTTAACGATTAAACAGTAATGTAATGTAGAGACATATAATCGTTTTATAAATCAATTAATTGTATTTGTATAAATATAGACTGGTGTACACACACAAGATTATACGATGCATTTGAGTGTGCGCATCCTCAGACTTCTACGCTCGTGTGTGTACGCGCGCCAGTTTACTGCTGGAGCCAGCGTGACGCGAGTTAAATTTTTATCCACTTCTAAAAATCGCATAACGCGCCTGAAGTTTTCACTTCCCCAGCCGGATTCGAACGCATCACCTAGCGGACGCTAGCCCAGAGTCAATCATTTACGCGAGCTTCTATGCAGCTCATAGACAAGATCTAGCTTTAGCCCATAGACAAGCTCTAGCTCTAGCAATTGGTTGAATATGAACAAAGAATAATATGACTATTGCGACATTACGACGCTGACCAATAAATAATAAGGTTTGTCGTCATACAAATGTGACGCGGCAAATTTAATTTGAATACCTTTTCGACTTTTTAATTAACTTATAACGCATATTAAAAAATATATAAAATCTTAATCCAAAGAAAAAATTTTATTTTGTATATTTAATTTAATAAAAGGTAATCTTACCGACAATTCAGCTCAAGTGTTCGTTAAGTTAGGTTAGGTATAAACGGGAGTAAATATAAGTGGACACCATATTGAAAATAGAGCTACTGGGAATACACCCAAGTTTTAAAATACATAAAAGAACAAATAATTTTAAAATAAAGCACAATGGCACAAGTGAATAGTATACACGTTTTTTAGCTTAAAAATAATTGTTGAAAAATGTAAGTGGGAACGTTTTTATGTGTATCTTGCAGTAATTATATGTAATACAATTTGGTCAGTATGTGTAAGAAAATTAGGTTATGTTTAACGGTTCTGAAGATTTTCTCCTAAAATTATAAAGCTTATAATCACCACTCCTAACTGTATTAATTTATAGATTATCATATTATCGCAAAAGGAACCGTGGAAAATGTCAATGGACTCTGATTTGGAAATACGGGTTAAAAAAGGTAAGAAAATACAATACAAATATATAGTTTTAAGTAATTAACTTCGGTTATTTAAAGCTACTGAGAGAATATCTGAGAATATGCACATAGTTGCAAATGAACCTTCATTGGCATTTTACAGACTACAAGAACATGTACGAAAAGCCCTAAATCCTATAGTTGACAGACGTTCCGATGTACTTAGACTACATCAAGAACTACAGGGAAGGTGTTATGATGTAGAATATTCCATTAGGTAAGGCATAGGTAAAAGATAAATAATTCTATAATTTTAACAAACTCTTTAGTGCAATTAAAGCAATGAGCAAAGCTAATACTAGTTTTACTAATATGTTGGATCAAATTAAGAATGCAATATTTATTAAACAACAACTGAAATATGAAGAATCACGTAGAAAGAAACCAGAACCCAACTCAGTATATAAAAGACTCTCAGCCCACATTACACTGGATTTAACAGAGTTATCGGAACTATCTGATGTAGTTAGAGAAACAGCCAATCGTGTCGAATCTATGATGTCTAAGGCAGCTCATTCTAGCTCTTAGAATTTACCAATTTATCATAGCCCAGCAGTAATATTTTGTATCAATTGAGTTTCTTCATAAAAGTAATTATCTTATTATCATCCAGATTTTAATTTCTGGAAACGTATAATGCAAGAAGTTTTTAGGTAATTGTGATCTTTAAGCTCCACAACCCTGATTCAATTGCAATTTTAGTACGTTGTAGTTTTCTGCATCCTGAGCAAGAATATGTGTGTTCTCCTACTGGAAAAATTGATTTATGTTTTTATACATTTGATTTTCAATGTGAAAAAACTATGCGAAGTAGTTTCCGCGTCCAACAAAACAAAATTTGAGTCGAATCGTAAGTGTAGGGGTTAAAGCATATAATTACCATATTTTAACATTGTTTTATATTGTTCATATTTCTGCATTGCTTGTTGATAATAATTATATTGATCACAGTTTTGTTAAGCGAAATGAAAGTTCAGAGGCACAAAATCGGCCTTTTTTTCTTAATTACAAATAAAACTATTACTAAAATTAGATAAATACTACTCCGCCTTAATTTACTGAGAAAAAAAAAACATTAAAAAATTGTAAAATAGCTGTATAGTTTTTTTTTAATGTTATTTAAAACACCTATGTATTTATTACTTACAATTAGTAGAAAGAAAATAAATTGGAAATAATAGGTGTAAGTTAAATACAGCATGCTTTCATATCTTGTATGAATTCTTGAGAATATAATAAAGATAAATATACTTTACTTTGCTTAATTTTTTTGTACTTTTACGTATTTTCGTTCGAACTTTCTTCAATAACTTGGCTATTATTGCTTATTTGACTAGGAATATCATTAAATGGTCTGTAATCTAAAAAAAAAAGAAAAAGTACTATTCAATTAACAAATTATGTAATTAAAGTCAACGCACCTACCTCGTCTTCCCTTTAACAAAGATATCACAGCTATAGTCCCTAATATTGCTGATCCACCACACACATATGTGATGATATCTTTATAGTATGTTTTTTCTGCGTGACTCTTATGCCTTAAGAAACAATAACTTATTCTTCCATGGTCTGCATTAACTGTTACAGAATCACCTTCCGCGACTTTAAAGTCAATGAAGCCCGGAAAATTATTCCACAACAAATAAAAAATAGTGCTACAAGTCTCTTTTGTAATACCTGCTGTTTTTTTAAACTTACAATTCTTGTATGATAACAACAGCAATTCCATTCGCTATTTTGTCTGTAAAGCTCATAACTCCATACACAAAAGCTCCACTACCAGTTTTGTCACCTATTAAATCAGCAGTAATACCTAAACTAGTTACAAGAATTATAGATCCACTGATTCCTAAAAAAAAAAGATTAACACGTGGTTACTTAAAGCGTTTCTTTAAGTGTCTTTTTGTACCAAACAAAAGTGATACGGGGTAAATCTCGTATAAAGCGAAGGATTTTGATCCAAGCTGTACCCAAGTGCAGGCAGCAACTCCAATTAAAGTCCCAGATACATACGCAATCTGTAAGATTAACGACTCAAATGCAAACTGTATTCTATTCTAAATTAATTTTTAAATTATACCTTTCTTCCAAAACCGCGATTAATCTTTTCAACAGCTATAGACGTTAAAAAACTACCTAAATACATAACGAGGGGGATCAGTGCTAATGCACTAGCAGCCATATTCAACGTTTCATGTAAATAAAGAGGAATAAAAACTTGGCTTAAATTAACAAATAATCTCGTCGACATGTACGTTAAAGCCACCTAAAAAATAAAATGTACTGTTTCAACATCAAGTTTATTTGCAAAAGAAAAACTACCTGATAAACTTCTATACTGGAGAGTAAGTCAAGAATAGGTCTCTTAGGCTGGCCTGCCCTCACGTTGCTCATATTATAGTGATTTTCTCCCTTGATACCCAAATGGAACGTAATTGAACAAAGCATTCCAATTGAAAGACCAATCCACACAACTGTTTCAAATTTGTAAGCATCAGAGGGCCCAATTTGAGATTCTTCTGAATTACTATTCATTTGTAACACAGCCCATGTAATTAAGTAGACAAGTACATTGGACATCACAGTAAAAGAATACCTACAATATAATATCTAATTAATGAATTAAAGTGTACATTATTCTATGTATTTGAAAAAAAAATCATTTCCCAAGTGAAAATATGAAATACATATACAGTTATACCTGATAGCAATTAATTTTGTCCGGTCATGTTCATTTGGAGTAAGTTCTGGAATAAGGGACAAATGAGATATTTGAACTGCTGCCCAACCAAATTGGAAAATTATTACAAACACTGAATAATATAATATTTGGGCCCATTTGTGGCTATTTTCACAATTAATGCAAGAAGAAAAGATAAACGGGAAGGCACCTAATACACAAAAAGTTCCTTAAAAAAAAATAATCAAGTAAATAATTAATAGTTATCTTCTAAAAAAAATTGTGTAGAAATACTTTAGCAACACATTTAATTTCATAGCAAGCATACCAAGAAGATGCCAAGTTTTTCTTTTCCCATATCTACAAAACCAAAAGTTATCTGAATTATCGGAATGGAATCCCACAAACGGAGTGGCTAGTGCATCAGCAATCTATAATGGGTAATCAAAAAGACAGTATATATTACTTAATTCTTGTTATCTTTACACTTCATAATAAATAAAAATCACTACATACCTGACCTATTAGTAGTATTAATCCAGCTTCCCAGTTATCAAATTTTAGCACCAGATGAAAGAAAACAAGTAGATATGTAAACCACATGGAGGCACAGATATCGTTGAGTACATGTCCTACACCATAAGTCAATTGTAATCCCAGAGAAAGTCTGCTATATACTTCTGTATATTCATCACCCATCAAATGATGGTTAACTGATTCCATTTCTTCAATTGCTGAAATAAGAATGAGTAAAACATTAGTAAAAGGCTTTTGTAATACCTAGACGATACAAGATGATTCATAAAAAAACAAACAAAAAACCACTGGTCATTACATAAATAAACCCATGAACAGAAAGACCTATTTACTAAAAATTGCGTTATTTGTAACAACCACTTATATGTCAAAAAACTAAAAGCCATTGTTAAGTTATCAAACTTCAATCTTATCAAAATTAATGATAAATATAGGTACATGTATGATTATTAATATGTAAACGTTGAAGAATTATGATTATAATATGTACTTTGTTTTTCTTAAAATTCATTATACTCCTCAAAATCACATTTAAACAATGTACATTAAAAAATATTTAAATAAATACTGCACGTGTATATTTATGTGTTTTGTCTTGCAACTCCATAGACAATTTGCAACACGGGCTGAAAACCTGAAAACTGATATGGGAGACCATGCTTTTTTGACATCGTCAGTTGGCTCCCCGGTCACCTGCGGCGCTAATTAATGAAAAATGACATTTGAAGAATGATATACGGGATTGTTGGTGGGATTTATATATAAGTGACTATAAGTAATATACATCTATAAGTGACTATTGTAATCCTGCAGATAATTTAAAAGGTTTCATTAATATTGTCGACGTTTACATTTAAGAGTAATTTAAACGTTATTTTTTTCTGTTTTGGTTATTCCTTTTAGTTATATAAGTTATGTAAATCGTTGGATCTAGTAAATAATTTGGAGGCAATTTGAAAGATAAATTCAAAAATAACGCTCGTTACTTTCAGTGATTTTTCATTTATAAATTGACATTTCCAGTTTCCCAGAACCCAGTATGAGTGGGAGTGATAGTTGGTAGATTTGCTTTCGGCAGCAGATTTGTGGACGGCTACGAAGAAAAGTATTAAAGAAAAAATAATTTTTGTGTGGTTCAAATTTCGGATGCTTTTGTGCGTGAACTAATTAATCATGAAGATAACTTTTATGCATTAGTCGCGTGCAGAAATATTCGGTTTGTGACAAATTGTATTGCTGACGTAGTTCTCCATTTTCCCTGACCGCTCTTCAACTTTTGACAAAAATTTAAAGGTTTGTGCTGTTATGGCTTTTACTTGGATTACATACATTATGTTTTTAAATAAAATGTTGATCGAATCGAAAAGCTTCATCACGGTTACTCTGCTGTTTCTTTTCAATTTGCTATTTTCTAAATATGTAAACACGTTAGCCCCGCCCCATCACATATATATATGTACGTACATACTTGTTATTAATTGGAATCAAGTTGTTTATTAAAGTAGGTACACAGTCTAGGGGTACACTTTTTTAGTTATATTTTTATTTCGTAGTCTTTGATTTTTATAAGAAATAAATTAACTATTTCCATCATTGACTGGGTGTAATTTCTTTTTCCAGAATGCAACCAAATGGATAAAACAAAGGGTGCACATAAAAAACAGTCATCTTTGTGATCAAATGTTAATATTAGAAATTGAGGTATGTTTTAAGAAAATTTATAACAGCCAAATACCAATTGCTTTACAAGTTTAATTAAAACCCCGTTCAGTTTTTAATTTTAACTATAAACTAATTTTATAGTTGCATATATAACATTTAGGTAAAAAAAATGCCTGGTATTTGCATTGGTTAAGGTTTTATAGCAATTTAATTTACTGCTTTAAGTAATGAAAAAATGTTGGGTTTCAAAATGCATTTGGTACCTGCCTATAGTTATGAACTATTGTGGTACATTTAAAATGTGAATTTATTTTCAAAAAAAGTGCAAATTTTATTTTTGAAAACTACAGTGTTGTTTAGAATTGAAGCATTTTTTGTCAAGTACATATTTTAATGGAAGATCATTTTACACTGTAGAACTTTAATAATTAAGATTAAATAAGTCTTTACAACTAACAACTAGCATAGAAACATTTTCACCTGGTAGTTCGCAAAACATACGTTTTGGGCTTAAATGATCATGATGTCTGCTAACCAGCCTGTGGATTGTTTGTAAGTAAATGTTTATTTTGTTTCATTGCTTTTATAACATATTCCTTTGAATCCATTTAATAAAAAAAAAAACTACATAAAGAATTTTAACATTTACCATACGGTAATAAACATTTACTGCATGCTAAAATAATAATAAACTATATTAATAAAAAATTACAGCTTAACAGAATTACCTATTTAATGTTTTATTTGTAGGTACCTATTTGTATTAATATTCCCTGTCCTCTTGTTACCATTTCAAATGTGTTTCTTAAAAGTTAATTTCTTTGATAAAATGTTCTGCATGTGAAACATAGCATGCTTGTTAGCTTTCATTGCATTAATGTTAAGGGTTGCTTTTTGCACTGACAGACTTGTGAATCGCAGAGTGGAACAGAGGCAAGAGCACAGTATAACACACACAGAAATAACACAAAGGTGGGTTTTACACAACTTACAGCTTTATCAAGTGCTAATTTTTGCTCTGAGAGATATGAAGAGGCCACTTTGGTTTTAAAACCACTTATTAATAATACTTTTTTTATTTGATATGATTATAAAAATTCTTAAGGAACAGATAAGCTTACCTTGTATAAAATGGAACTTTCAAATCCAGCAAAATAAGTATCAAATTTCAAATGTGGTAGGGATGAGGATCTATTTATCTATATAGGTACTTACATCTTATAAACTTGATATGATTAAGAGTGATTTAGAACGGAAGGTAAATTCCTAAATAATTCATTTCCTGCAAAGGTCACCTGTAGTTTAGTGTTTGAATGTTAAACAACTTTTGTATGAATTTATTTCTTTAACAGTTCCTATGAATTCACTTTTGTATTTGTTCCATTGATGGTAATACCAAATCAATAATGTCTTGATACTGAGTTGAATCAAAGCAATAAGGGTTGTATAGATATATTTTATTTTAAAACGACAGCGAATGTTTCGCCGAACTTTACAGGCCTTATAACGGCTGAATCCTGATGAGCAAAACTAGGTATGACTTGACACAATATGTCGCAGTTTTTTTTTGCCATTACTACATTCTACTTGTTCCTAAAAGAAAAACAGGCGAAATTTCGGCAGTTGTTTTCAAATAATATGTACATATATATGTAATATATACTTATGCCCTGCACCAGTTTGATTCAACCATATATTCAAATTCAGGGAAGAAATGGAGACTGAATGTCTTGATATAAACAAACTTCAATTGTGGACATATAATTTGTTTCTAATGAAAATTTAGATTGTTTTTTTTTTTTAATTCCGTTAATGCCCATTGGAATTATTGTGGTTTTAATACTCGAGTGTGGACACTTATGATGACTCATTCACCCGCAAATCATTCGTTAGATTCATGTTCTGTTGTTTTTAGGAGAATTTTGAAAGAAAGCTGCCCAGAAATGCATCACTATAAGTAAGTTAGTTAGTTAGTTATGATTGATTTAAAAAAAAATATATATATCGAAGCTCGAATGAATGAAAGCCGAACTTTAATAGAAACTAGCATAATACGGAAATTTTTAGGGGTCCAGATACGAATGTGAACGAAGCAACCTATCATACACATAGTAATGGCCACTCAGAGCACTCGCCAAACTCGAGCCATATTTCTGTGCACAGCGACGAACCACTAATTCGTACCCATAAACAACAAGTGACAACGGTCACGAAAGTAGTTCGTGAAGTTCAACAGCTCGGTGAAGGGCCTTCAGGAGAATACGTATCTGTTCCGTTGGGATCCTATCCACACCCGACTCATTCCCGTCCTCAATACATAGATTATATGGAGCAACCTTCTCATCACATGTATTCTCAATACCATCAACATTCCCATTTCCAGGATTATGAACATTATCCTCCCAATCCTTACGGAGGATATATGGCATATTCGGGAGCCACCGAAAGAGCTCCCACGTCTCCTAGCCCTAGCGAGCATAGCGGAGCACCGTCTCCTCTTCCCCTTGCCGGTCAACCGGGAGCTCCCTATCTAAGTTCAGGTTATGACGAGCTTCCTGAACACTACCGCGTTACTCCGTCACCCGGAGGTCCCATTGGATTAGATCCTTATCAGGACGATCCAGCTGTAGTGTACGGATATGTTTCGCCGTCACCCTACGGAACTACTACCAACCATCCGGTGTCTACATATGATTCACGTCCTTACGACGAAGGATTAAACGATCCGGTATCAGTGTCCGCGCCTATAAGAATGTACGACGACGAAGAACTATCAAAACACATAAGCAAGATGTCAATGACATTACATGGACATAATATAAGCTTGCCTCATAGTCGGGCACATGCCACGACTTCTCCAGGAAGTGTCGGTGGAGAAGAAGATCAAAGAGGAATGCGTTGGAGGGATCCTAATTTAACGGAAGTAATAGGTTTCCTCAATAATCCTAATAATGTAATAAAGGCAAATGCAGCAGCTTATTTACAACATTTATGTTACATGGATGATCCCAATAAGCAAAAGACAAGAGCTTTAGGGGGGATACCACCGTTAGTTAAGTTACTTAGCCATGATAGTCCCGAAGTATATAGAAACGCCTGTGGAGCTTTAAGAAATCTTTCATACGGCAGACAAAATGATGAAAACAAAAGAGCCATAAAAAATGCAGGCGGTATTCCTGCTCTCATAAATCTCCTTAGAAAATCAAACGAAGCTGAAATAAAAGAATTAGTAACCGGTGTTATTTGGAATTTGTCATCTTGTGAAGATCTAAAACGTCCAATAATAGACGACGGAATAGAGACGATAGTAAGATTTATTATTATCCCACATTCAGGCTGGGATCAGCAAGGGAATTGTGGCGAAACTTGTTGGTCAACTGTATTCAGAAATGCTTCCGGCGTTCTTAGGAACGTCAGTTCAGCCGGAGAATATGCACGAAAAAAATTGAGAGAATGCGAAGGGTTAGTTGATTCCTTGTTATATGTTGTACGTTGTGCCATAGAAAAATCTAACATAGGCAATAAGATTGTTGAAAACTGCGTGTGCATCTTACGAAATTTATCCTATCGTTGTCAAGAAGTAGAAGATCCCAATTACGATAAGAACCCTTTACCGTCACAAAGCAGGGTTACTGCTAATTCTAAAGGTATTTATTTACCTTAACTTGCAATTATTTTATACATATGCAACTTCGTTATTATTTTTTAAATAGTTGCAATTTTATATGGTTATTGGTTTTTTTTTTACAGGAGAAAACCTTGGTTGCTTTGGAGGTAGTAAAAAGAAAAAAGATGTCCAAACAGAAACCAAGGAAAATTCCGGGGCGTCAAATGCAGGAAACTCCGTTAACGCGGCTAATAGAGGAGAACCTGTAAAGGGATATGAACTGTTGTGGCAACCAGAAGTGGTACAATCGTATCTAGCTCTTCTTCAAAGTTGTTCCAACCCAGAAACGCTAGAAGCAGCAGCAGGAGCTCTGCAAAATCTGGCGGCTTGCTATTGGCAACCCAGTATAGAAATTAGGGCAGCTGTTCGAAAAGAAAAGGGACTGCCAATACTAGTAGAACTATTAAGAATGGAGGTAGATCGAGTTGTGTGTGCGGTTGCTACAGCCCTTCGCAATTTAGCAATTGATCAACGTAATAAAGAATTAATTGGAAAATATGCCATGCGAGACCTTGTGCAAAAATTGCCTTCTGGTAATCCCCAACATGACCAAGGTACTTCGGATGATACGATTGCTGCAGTACTTGCCACGTTGAACGAAGTGATAAAAAAGAATGCTGAATTTTCACGTTCTTTATTGGAAGCCGGAGGAGTAGAAAGACTGATGTCTATTACGAAACAAAGACAAAAATACACACCGAGAGTTTTGAAATTTGCCGGACAAGTTCTCTTTACGATGTGGCAACACCAAGATCTCAGGGATGTCTATAAGAAACATGGATGGAAGGAGCAAGATTTTGTTACGAAAACAGTAGCTGCAAGGAATGCGGGACCTAATTCACCTAATAACGCTAACAGTACTCTTAATAGACCTATTTCTTCTCAAAGCGGCACCCGCTATGAAGATCGTACTATGAAAAGACAGACGCCGAATGCCCGAGGTGTGCCCCCAGTGTATCAGCGGGTAAGTCGTAATAAAGTTAAAATTATAGTTGACATTATACCGTACATTAACTTGTACTTTTTATTTACTTTACTACAGAACGATGACATTCCAATGGCTGACATGGCTTATCCGGAACCTCAACCGCCTCTCGGAGGTATTCGTTCTTATACGACAGGCTCCAGCAACAATCCGCCTCCTGTAAGTCACTAGTAAGGCCACTTATAGAAGCTCAGTAAATTTGTGTCAATTTAATCGATTAACTAAACTATATTAAACCATTAGAGAAAATGCATCGAATCTCTTGTTAGTAAAAGGCATTAAAATGCATATTCGTTTAAACTTGGATAAAATAGTAGGACTTGTTATGTGGACGTTATGGTTTCACATAAATTAATTTAGAACTCGTGACGTTAGCATTTATATGTATGTATATTGTAGTAAGTGATTATTATTATTCCATTAGGTTATTTATTAAGTAACGTACGTACTATTATTTAATTATCCATTAATTTATTGTAAAAAGAAGTTGACTTATGTATGTATATCTATAAATATATTCACAGTCAGACACACACATCACATACTTATACAAACATTAATTGATTAATTAGTCTTTCTTAAAGTGGACTACTACCTTATTCTGTAATCTATTGCTGTTGAATATAAAAACTTGCATACGATATTATTTATCGTAATTATTACATACATATGCATATTGATTATTTATTAGTGTCCGAGCAAAATAGACCAAGATGCAGGATCGGAATTTACTCTTTCAAAGAAATTACGTGAAATAATCCATGCGTAATTATTAATACATCAAGTTTTCGGGTTGAAACTAGATAGCAAATAAATATTATTTCATAGTTCTCTACCTTTTTTTTACTGCCACTTAAGTTTGATATCTACATTAAAATTGGAAGTTTTTCTAAGAAAAAAAATTAAAACTTACACTATAATATTTCGTGTTTGTGTAGGTAATATAAAATCAGAGTTGTTAATGTGAGATTAGGTCTGCAGTGCTCGGGCGCTTAATATATAATTGAGCTGTTTTGTGGTGGGGTGGGGCAGTAAGCAGAGGCCCTGACAGCAGCCGGCTGCGATGTGTCGTGCAGGTAAGCTCTCTGAGTTTTAGCTGCTCGGGGCCTTTGGTTTACTGCACTTGGCTGCCTTGCAGCAGCAACCTAAGGCCCTGCCCAGCGACGCTCAAGATAGCAGCACGTCACTAACGCGGCTTCTGTTCTAGCCTGAACCTCTGTACGCCCAGGTGAACATGGAGAAGAAGAGAAACCGTCAACCAAGCCTAGGCAATGTCAATCACCTGGACGAAAACCAGTTGAGTACAGCAGGAAAAGACTCCTGGGTTTAGTCAGCCTACTCCTTGTTATGCCTCAATGTTAACGATGTCTCATGTTCAAATATATATTATATATATTGCACTGATTCATTATTAAATGTTTAATATTTAGTTCTGATTTACTGTGATGAGCTTTTGACAAATTAATGCCTGTATATAGTTTTGCATCAAAGTTCACTGTAAATTTTTTTATTTTGCCCCTCTGTATGGAAAAACAAACTTTTTCTTTGAAAACCTGACCGAATCATCTGTTTAAATTACATTTATATCGACCTGTTTTGAATTACTAACTTGGATTTTTTTTAATACTTTATATTATCATCTTGTTTGATAGTTTTTGCCAACTGTACATTCATAGTCAATTTTAATATGATTTATAATAAAGTAGTAAGTAAATATTACCACAATTCTTTTTTCTGAGTTGTTTCATATTTTAAAAGGTTACATTTTTCAGTAAATTAAAATTTACCTTTCAGTACTAATTTATGTAATTTGTCGAATAATAATGCTTGAAATTGGTAAGAAAATTTCGTATGTCAGTTTATAATGTACGTACATTTTATTATATAACATCTTTTGTCTCGTGATTTAGATTAAATTCTCAATATCTAGACATTAACTAGGAACCCTTCAAGTTGGGTATGTCTGTAAGGGATATGTTTACCGAGCTAGAAATAATAGACATGTGTAGATGATTTGGAGAGAGTGGAGAAAAAGTTACAATAGAATTAAGGAGAGTAAGAATTTGTGGAGAAATAATGAATTTGAGACAGACTGGTAATTTCTTACAAGAAGACATATGTATAGAGAAATTATTTCAGGACCTAGTGGCGCGGAATATTTACATAATAGGCATAAAATGAAAGAGATTAAGGAAATATGGGCTACAATTAGAGAGAAGGCATACGAATTAATATATAGATTGGGAATGTAGATTATGCAGATACTGAAGGAACATAAAGTAATTTGTTTTGTTGTGCAATAGCTATAGAAAGCCAAAGAGACGAAGTAAGATTACTTATGATGAAGTGTATAGGTAACAAGTTTGAAGGTGATATATGGGAGTTGGTAGTAGAGGCATTAAATGGGGAAGTATTTGAGAAAATGTGCCAATATATGAGAGCAACTGAAACGAAATTTAGAAACGAAGATGGTTATGTTTAGTAGAATAGGTGCTTTAGAATGTAAGTCTGTATTTGAAAAGGGCAGGGGAATGTAAAACGTATATACATTCTATTTGAACATACATGTGTCCAATTAAATTGAACATATTTTTTAAAATAACTGTCTATCTGTAAAAAAATTGAATTTGTATACCATTGAATCATTACTCTACAAAAATTAAGTTGGCATTGATTATTTGCTAAGTTTATAGAAAAATTATTGTTTATTTATTTATTGAGACCACAAAAAAATGTAGATACATAATTATTATCTCCACCAAATATATTATTCTTTAATTAAATTTACCCTGGAATGTTCAAATGGATGGTAAAAAGTGCCAGATAAATAAACTAAAAATGCATATCTAATGATAACGTCTGCATGTACTACATATATTAATCTATATATATTACTTTATATATCTCCCATTGCTTTAATATCATCAAAAGCTTTTCTTATACCCTTAAATACTTCCTCTTTTGAACGAGATCCATCAATCTCCTTTACCAAGTTTCGAGTCTTATAGTAATCGATAATTGGTTTTGTTTCATTTGTGAATGTACTTACTCTTTTCTTTAGTGATTCTATGTTATCATCAACTCTAGCACTTCCAGCTGCTCCCCTATTCAAACACCTCTCTATACACATTTCAATGGGGCAATCAAAATACAGGACAAACAAAAGGTGCACTTTGCTTGCACATCTTCTATTCCAACCATCTAAATTATCTTTATTTCTTGGAAAACCGTCAATTAGAAATCTATCTTTGTCAGAATTAAACATTTCTCGTTCTAATAAACTACATGTAATGTCAACAGGCACAATTTTTCCTTCTTTGATGTAAGTTTCTATCAGTTCTCCATATTCTGAACCCAGCTTTGAGCGTTCTTCTCTTAATAGGTCACCAGCTGATAAGTGAACAAAACCATACTCCTAAAAGATACATTTGTAAATACAAAACTAAACTACTTGCATTATTCCGTACCTTAACAATATTTTGGCACTGGGTACCCTTTCCCGCACCCGGACCTCCCAAAACGAACACCACTTTAGGGGCCATTCCGTAAATACCTGTTGCAAGTTTTCTAACATTAATTAGCATAAATTATTCTTACACAACACTGCGGTTTGTACAGAAACGTAACAAGAAATTATTTTAATGGGGCGATACGGTAGAGATATTGACAACTCACTACACTCAATAAATAAAGAAGTAAACTATTTATTTTACGTAACACTTACACTTTAGTAATGTAATAAATAACCTGACTTTATCGGCCTTTTTATTTTAATAATATCACTCTCTTAACTGATAATAAACTAAACGAATAATTAACACACTTCAAACCATAGACATCTTCAAACTTTCTAGTTCACTGACTGTATGCTCGGTGTACCATAGACATACATAAGAGAGGATTACAAAATTACAAATAACCATAGACAAGAGATGACAAAACTCTTTTTTTCACTGATTTCAGCTTCCCCAAACAGATGGTGCCCCCCCCCCAACTTTTATTAAAACCCGCGAAATTTAAATAGGTTTTCTTGTCAATTCTTACAAAATAAAAAGGAAAATAGACAAGTGACAATATATTTCCTTTTTTAAAAAAGAAAATACATAGTTTCTTTTATAAAATGAGTAAAGCATACCTTCGACCCGTTTATGAAAGTTATCAATGAGGTTTTCCCCTACGATTAGTATGTAGATAATAAAAAATGTATTTAACTCATGGCAAGAATGACAGTCTGAAACAGTTTCTGTATTATTAAGTACCCAACGTACACATTTTGTTTTAGCTATTAATGCATAATCGTTTGTCATATTGTGTACATACATGTGTAACAATTTTTGTTTTTTTTTCCTTAAATAGAGATACAAATCTTCGAAATAAAGATTTCCGTGTAATATGAAAGTTTATTCGATCTTAAGATAGCTACAAAAGT
Organism: Agrilus cyanescens; assembly: GCA_947389935.1. Lineage (NCBI taxonomy): Eukaryota > Metazoa > Arthropoda > Insecta > Coleoptera > Buprestidae > Agrilus > Agrilus cyanescens. The sequence continues at coordinate 188,383 of OX376704.1, forward strand.
TTCTTAAATAGTATTGCGATTATTATCATTAAAATTATTGGCAAAGATTCAACGAGAAGTCGCGTACAAAGGCACAGAATACATATACAGGTAGATGTAAGTAATCCAACCTTCAGATATTAGAGAGCTATATTTTATTCTCCATATAAAAAAAAAATACTTAAGCTAAAAATGATTCCATCAAAGTAAGTTGTCTTTCTAATTAGTAGAGTTCTCATTTTAAGAAGAGAAAATTCTTTTCCAATTAATGGAAGATTCTAGAATTACTTATTACAATAAAAATGACACTGAAAATTCCTTTGTGAAATATATATATAAATATATATTATTTATATATATATATAAAGCGTAAGTCAGGTACAATTTCATAAAGTTTCATGTATTACTCATGTTGAACAGGGTTATTTAACAATAAAATTACGTATTTCTTGAGCTATTGTAGACAAAATTTTATACGCGTAACAAAGCGATTAAGTACATGACAGAATTAATTACTTGCAAAATAAATACTTCGAAAGCATTATACATTTCATTCAGTTTTTATAATGATTAATTTAAATTGTAAATAGCTTACAGTATATTATTTTCTGTACCTATCGTATTTAATCATTTAAATTATGTATAATCCGTTATAAATATTTTTCCCAAATTTAACAGTACTTATATGAAGAAACAATTGAAAATAATGTAACAAGTTAAACCTTAAATGTTTTTTAACATTATATTTCTACATAGTATCAAAAACAACTTTTTAACCTGTCTTCTAAAAATGAATAAGTTCAATTAAAGAAATAATTATTTCGCGGCATTTATTTTCAAAGAATAACCCTGTTGCCTAAGTGATTTGGACGTTTGAAAAAAATATTTTTGAAGAATACTTGTCGGAGGTACCTATAGGTACACGTAAGTCGCTAGCTATACCATGCATTACTTAACCCATCTGGACAACGTATTAATTTGAAAATTATTTATACTTATATAAATACATTAATTGCGTAACAAAACACTTATGTTGTCTTTATATTTACAGTAAGATTTCACCCCCTCCCTTAACGATTTTTCTTTTCTGTACACTCCAGTTTCTGTTTAAATAGCGTTTAAACAAAATTTTGAGATCAATGGTGACCATTTTAGCATTACGTTATGCTGTTAATTGTGACTTATCAATATTGTGAGCAAAGTGCAGAAAAAATTACAAGCTAGTCGTTTGAAATAATTTCTTAGAGAATTATACCTATTAATTAAAAATTACCGGCAAGGTGTGGGACATCGAAGGTATACATATATTGGGTATATATGTAACATTTTAACGTACAATAGGTACGTGGCAAAATAATATAAAAGTATAACATTGACCGAGTAACTTTAAAGGTGACGAAAATGGCTATAAAAAACATAACATCTTTAAAAACTATAAATAGGATATAAAAATCTACAGCTACTACTTTTCCTTAACATTAGTCAGCTTAAAAACAATCACAACAAGTATGACATGGGTACAGTACGTAAATATAACATCGTCGTTGTAAATGGTCAAATTAATGATCATTCAGTTCTACGAACGTAATATCAAACAAATTTTCATCTACGGCCTTCAGTTCTAACAAAAACAAGTCTTCGTTGCAATAATAAGCCACCATATCATCGTCAATTCTGGCTGTAATCCTACGTAGACAACAAATTTATCATATTAACTTTTAAAGTTTAAATGAATCGAGTGATTAAAAATAAAAAACCAAATGCGTTAAGGCCATTCATTATTAAAATTAATTAAGTGAAAAAATATTTGTAAATACTTTAACCAATCCTTTGGGTAAGTAGGCAGGTACATGCAATAAATAAATAAATGCTGGTGAAATCTATAGGGTTAGTTAGTTAAAAACTATTTGCTAGTAAGAAATACAGTTCACTTCCTTAACTACTCCGATATTTTTATTAACTGGACTTACCCTTTTTTGTTTTTGCGATACAAGTTATTTATGCTTGAAGCAGAAATTTTGTACTTATTCTCAATCTGCAAAATAAGGAAAACAGAATTAATTCCAGAATCAAACAAATTTTCTGTCTTTCTTAATTTTTATCAAGATTTTGAACAAGTACTGAGCTTTTAATAATTACAATGATTAAACGTATTGTGGAGCTAGTAAAAGTGAACTGATCTTTTAATGATGTTTGCAGTAGGCCTATTTCGGATAAAATTAATTAAACAAAGTATATTAACGCTCAAGACGGAAAAAAAAAAAACAGTGCAACTTATTGGGCAAATTAACGTTCAATTTCAAAACGTATTTTGAATTTTCAACGAACCGCATGAGCAATAAATAATTGTATAGGTCTACTCAACATGCTAGTTAATTTGTTATTTGACGAAATGGAATAATGTATAAAAAGCCCAGTACGTCCAAACTCCATGCATGTTAAGCAGAAGCTAAAAGCGTTATATTATAAACTTACTGCACTTAAAAGACCCTGAGTTGAAGGTGGGACCACATGAAGTGGTGTATAAATGTCTTCAGAATCTTGACGAACATACAGCATAACCCTTTCGTTAAGGGGTGGAGGTCCTGCACTACTAGGTCCGCTATTTAATGTCTTGGCACGTTTTGGAGGCGGAGAAAATAAATTTCCGTCAGTATTAAGGCTGCCGTCTAAAAGAGTGTCCTTTTTATCGGAATCGGGTGGGAAATGGTTGTGGAACTTTAACGTCGGTGTTGACGGGGGTTTCGTGGCAGTATGCAAAAGAAAAGGAGATCCTGATTTTATATGATCTGTAGGGCCACTTAGGGAACTATCTGTATCGTGAGCATAAAATCCTTGAAGTTCCATTGACGTCAACTAAAAATAAATAAAGAAAACGATTTTTTTTTAAATTTAAGTTACGTCTGCCAGCACGCACATAAATAAAATGTTTAAAAAAAAACATATATATGTATATGTATGTACTTTATCTATATCTTCTGCAGGAGTAAACAAAACAGGAGGTTTATTTAGATCACTCATTGAATAAAATTCGGAACGATCACAAACTGGGTGATACAATTCATCCAACTTTTTCCTTCCTGTTGCAGTCATCTTACGTTTTGCTGCTCTCCTCTCTTCGTCTCTCGTCTTACGTTCCGCCCCCTGTAAAGCAAGTTAACGGTACAACGAGTACTACTAATACATAGTAATAAATTAAACAGGATGATTAATTACTTTATCACAGAAGACTTTTATTTGACAATAACCTCGATGACTAACAGTAGGTTCCCTAGGATCTTCGTATGTGTCGATTTGTAGATGTAAAGGTAAACCTTTTACACCTTTTTGGCTGCTAAAATCAGTGCTTAGACACTGTACAGCAACGTTTATCTGAAAAAGAAAAACTTTAAAGAAATACTAGATTCAACTAGATTCGACTAAGTGTACCTTTGCAGGGCTCTCCAAGGGATTCCAATAGACAGCTATGGCATTGTGGGCCACTTCTTCAATACCACTAACGAGACCCACACTATTTTTGGTATCTACAAAAAAATAAAATTCAACATTATAACAACGTTTGTTATACATATGTAATACATAAAAAAGAAACCTTTTATCGTATAACTAATAATAAATACATACGTACATGTTAACTTTGTCCATTGTCTATGCAGCGCAACACAAATTCGATAAATTAGAATGTTTTTTAAAATAATCGAAATGAACAATATCTATAAGTACTTAATACCTAATACTAAATACTATATTAATACATACATATGTTTAGGTATTAATTCGACATTGATTTCTGGTGCGTGTAGGTATACAATATACAATATACCTATACCTATAAGACAAGATTACTTAAATCGCAATGCAACAGAATAATAATCGTAGGGATTAACGATATAGGTACATACATACCTACATAGGTAGTTATGTAGGTAGGTATTTAAGCGATAAGAAGTTACATAAAATAATTAGAAGAGAATGTAGTATAGACAGCAAAAAAAAACATAATTGACATATATTTGCTACCTGCATCTAAAATTCGTTGTTTAATGGAATGTTGCCTTCCGTGCCAAAATTGCCACGCTTTGATTTCATCCTCGGGACTTTTTTCTTCCCTGAACATCAGCATGACAATACTCTGAAAGTAATAGTTTTATTTTTTTAATTTCGCTAACAGGAACGATTATTAAGTTAAGTACATGAAAATGCATGTATACATACCTTGACTGTTTGTAATTTTAATGGCTTGTCAGGCTCCGGAATGTATTCTAGTGTTATTCCATAGAATTGGCCCTTATTTATGTACGTTATTCTGTCGTCTTCGCGTCTTTGAGACGTTGAAATAGGCGTTTCTAAGAAATACTTAAAACCATAAGGGGAAAATCTATAAAGTCGGAAAAATACTCCTCAGACTTGACGTAACGGATAAAGAAATAACGTGCGACACCTACAGCCCTAATAGCCACAAGTAGGTAGATACATATGTAGGTATTAAGAAGAAGAATAAGAAGAAGAAGAAGAAGAAGAAGAAAGTATACTTACATTTTTGGAATTTGAATTTTATCAGCATCGTTTTGGCGTCCAAAGTCATGCCAAGGGCGACTCCGACTGTTCTGTTGAGATACTGGAGATTGGGCAGTTGTCACTACACATCTGTGACTAAGGGATAAAGGGTCTAACAGGCTCGAAGAATTAGTTTGGCACAATTCTGGATAGTCAAATGACTAAAACGAAATTTCAGGCAGTGAATAAATAAATAAATAAATAATTATTGTTGGAAATTTTTAGTCAAGTTAGGTAGGTAGGTACCTACCTGTTGTATTGTATTTTGGTCTCTAGGTGTAATGGCATCGGTGCCGATTCCACTGTCGGGGCTGGGCAAGTCGACCGTAAGTCCTGCAGCGGTTGCAGCAGCGATGACACCTTTACTATGATACGCACTAGATTGGCGTACGTATCGCTCGACGAAACTGTTAGTCGAACTGCTGCCGGATGCTTCTTCTCCGTATGTGCTAATTTGGCCTTGTCGTAGCTGTGTTGAGTAAATAGGTTCAGAAGTACCGGCAGCGGACGTGACTGTCGTAAAGTATTCCCGATAATAAGGATCCGCCGAAAGAGTTGCCGTTGGTAGCGTGCGGCTGGAGTAAGTGGCCGAGGTGCCGTGTGTCGAATACGATACGCCGTTATCTCCGTACGGTCCTGGAGACGGCGAACTATTTTCGCCATGGCCACCGCTTATCGATGTGAAAATTTGAGTTCCATACATTGCTTGTTTGATGCCATCCGACGAGACGAATTCTACAGGGCCGTTATTCGAACCGTCAGCTAGCAGACTACTATGAGTCGACGTGGGGGTTCCATTTACCGAACGAGAACCGTGTTGAGGTGAATTTAACCGACTTTCATCTTTTATCGAATTTACATCCACCACCAAACTACCCGGCTCAACGGCACTTGCCGATGATACCAAAACAACCTGTAACAGATTCATTAACTTTTTTTTTTTTTTATGATTGTGTAGGTAGGTAGGTAGGTAGGTAGGTACGTAGATAGATATTATACTTATCTACTTATACATAGATTGCTAGATATATGTAGGTACGTACGCAATATGCATTAAGATTTACGATTAGTTCAGTAGGTATTACCTATATGTAGTCTTTTTCATAGACGAAACTAAAAGTTCTAAGAAAATGGCTACTTATTGCTTTATCTATTGAACCATTCGGCCAGACCAAATATTAATTTTCCGGCCACATTCATACGTAAGTAGGTACCTACTATAGGTACCTAAGTATTTGTTCTTAATACCTACGTCTTGTCTTTATTACTTTAACTGATGGAGTTAATGTACATACCTACGGTAGGGTGGATATCTTATCTACATAAGTACCTATACTACTTTTACAATTTTTATTATGAGATTGCGTGCGGACGAAATTAGACGGTGCGGACGTACGTACGACACGTAGTTTCTTTCGTACAGCCGCTCACTGTACACCGTGCTAATCAACTAGGTAACTGAACGTGGGTAGGTAGGTATACGTTAAAAGAACGGATTTGGTTTTTTACTGACTTACTATTTATACGTTGATGATGGATGCACACAAATAAAAATAAGGTTCATATTCTGAAATGGCTAGTTATAATTTCATCTCAGAATAGGTACCTACGTTCCAGCTCTTCCGTTTCGTTCTATCTATCTACCTACCTAATTTAGGAGCAACGGTTTTAATCGTTTTAATTAAAGAAGGAAATACCTGAGTATTATTAATTTTAATTCACCTTGTGTCGGGGTTTGCTAACGATTATGGATCCACCGTCGAGTCCCGGCGATACAGAGCTACTTTTGCGATGGTGACTGAGATCTTCAGGTTCGCGCTTAACAATCTGCAGGTTGCCACCACCACCTGATGTCGTTACAGTAGAAGCGTATCCGACGTGTTGGTTAACAAACAATCCCTGAATGTCTTGCGAAGATATCTGTGCGCCGCCACCGCCGCCGCCGCCGTTACTGCCAGAGGCGCTGCTAAAAGGCGGAGCTGACAGTTCTAGTCCTGCCCCACTCACCAAACCATTGGCTGCCTTAAGCTGCGATGTCAAGATGCCACCGGCTTGCGAAGAGTTTGCTCTGGAAACAAAATTACAAACCTATTAATTACCTACATATACATATTATTTTTGTCATCAATATTAAATTGCAAGCATCTTTTCATCAGTTTCAATTAAAAGTAGGTACATACTTATTAGGTGCAACATCTTAGGTACCATCCAGAGCTTTATTTATTTTATTTTTTTAAATTACACCACTGCCCTTTTCATATCTACTTACCTACCTAATAGGTATAAGTAGGTAGGTATGTGGTGGCAGAGGGTTAGCTTCATGACGATATTAAATACACAACTTAAAATGACCTAAGTAGGTATAGGTACCTACCTATTGCAAAGTTTAATCGATTTTAACTTGACGTTTACATATTTTATTTCGCTCTACAATTAGGTAGGTACTTATTAGGTAGATAGGTAGGTACATAAGTATTACGTATTACATACAGATAGGTACCTATAGGTATGTAGGTACGTAGTGTGTAAATACGACATGGTATAGGTAGGTATCTATCTACGCATCAGCTACAGGTACCTATTAGGTATGTATGTATCTAATCTACACAATATGTAAATGTCGATCCTAGAAAAAGAACGGTGATGAATACAATGGGAGTAAATTTGTTTAAGAAAAATGACACAGGGAGATAGATAGACGCAAGGGTTTCGGTAGCACAATGATTGGGGATGAGTGATGACATTAGAGCTCAAAACTATGTACCTACCTATAAGAAAGGGGGTACGGTACGATGTTCTCTCCTCAGGCTATTGCCTATCCTTTCACTTCTATTCATCTTCAATCAGGTAGAAGAGAAACAATCAGTTTTAAGTATTTTTTTTTTAAACTGATGCCGACCTACCCACGATTTTCTATGCGTCAAAGTTTAAGAGGGATCCTCTTATAAGTATGTAGGTACCTAATACCTATAGATAGACATAGGTATATATAGGTATAATACCTATCTATAGGTACATTTACGATTAGTTTATAAACTTGTACATAATAATCTGTCTACCTTGATAGATATAAGTACCTATAGGTATAGTAGAAACTCTATTTTATAGGCAGGTTAGGTAGGTAATATTAATGTAGGGTAGAGAACCAGAGAAGAGAAGATATGTACTTAAATAATTACTACTTTTATACGTATAGATACTAGGTACAATCAACGTACAACCTACCTACCTACATACCTATAAGTAGGTACAGACAAAAGGTGGTGCATATATAATTTTAATCCTGCTTATCTTAAAAAGAAGTGTAACGTGTAACGCGATACTGATAATATCAGGTTGTATCCCCTTTGGGTACATTAACAAATTATTCTAATTGTAAGTATCTAGGTAGGTAGGTAGGTAGGTACCTATGTCTAGGTATGTATATGCACATCATCACCAAGGTGCTTGATGGTGGCAAAAGATTTTTTTTTTACACTGAAATGTCCTTGTGGGACGGCTGGTTGCAATGGTTAAGTATTATTTACACGCTCGAGTACCTATCTAATTGTTCCTGTTGGATTTTATTTTTATGTAGGTACCTATAGATACCTAATATCTAATCTACATACCTACAGGGTGTGCTCTTTGGTTTACATTTAAAAATGCGTTTTTTAATAGGTAGTTTCCGAAATTCTACGACCCAAACAAAAAAAAAGTGTGTACCTACCTAATACTTAAAAGTAGGTAGATAGGTAGGTACCTACGTTCGGTATTAGAAATTTGAATGCTCGTAAATTAAAAAAAAAAAAAAAAAGCATAACTACCTATCTAATGTAAATAAAGTACCGAATATAATGTTTTTGTTAGTGATATTAACTACCTACCAACGTATACCTAGTAGGTTAGTAGGTAGGTAATACCTACCTATGCCCTACCTAAGTAGATTCCTATTCTTTTAAAAACGTAAACGTAATATATTACATAAGTAGGTAGGTGTATATAGGTACGTACAGAAAATAGTTGGACGGTGTGTCAGTTGAAAAGGCCTAATAGATATAAATTTCTTTGGTGACATTTTTAATTTCTAAGGAGATGAAGAAAGGAAAAGAACCGCTGCTTATATGTACCTATACGCATCAGGTATTTACTCTACATCCGTTACGAATTAGCATCAAAGGTTTTTTTGCATCTTTGCTCCTCCTTTGATAAATATGCCTATAGTATGAAAGACCATTACGAACTGACCTGACAATAAGACACATAGGTATAAGTAGATAGGTGTCTAATGTATCTGTCTGTATGTACTTACCTATAGATATTAAGTAGGTACCTAATACCTACCTATGTATTCTATAATAAATTGTTTTCTTATTTGGTAGATATTAGGTAGGTACATTTGATTTAAGATTAGTCTACAGATAGATTAGGCAACGTACCTAACTAATACATAGGTATGTACCTAATATGTATGTAAGTACATCTTGTTGCGATTAATATAGATATACATAGGTAGTACCTACCTACCTAAACCATATACCTAAAGATCACGTTGTGCCATGATGTTTGTCCGCGCAAATTTCGGCTTTATTTTGTTAAACACAAACCGATTTCAATGAAATTTTGTAAATGTGTAAGGTTGGTTCCAACTTCGGACCCGATATGTACCTGGGTGATGCTGTTGTTGAGACCTTTAAAAATTTTTTTTTAAGTCTGCTCCTACTGTATCTACATAGGTATCTATAGGTTCCTATTATTAGGTAAATAGTAGGTATGTCTATTTACCTATATGTAACATTTACATTATACATAGGCGGCACTGATTTTTATTTATTTATATTTACCAATTGATTTGGTTGGTTTGCAGGAGCAGATAAATAATTGACTGTAATTTATGTAGATAGGTAGGTACCTACACGAGGTAAGGTCACTGTAAATACTTAGATAACTATTATACCACATAGGTAATTACATAGGTCGGTAAAACACGTAAACACATGGCACACACAAAAATCATAGCTACATACATACATACATACATACCTATGTAGGTATAAGTAGTATAATATACTATTATGTACTTAAGTATGTATATACTTACCTATTTGTATTAGGTATCCAAACGTACTTAATAGTTAGTAGTTCGTTACTTTACTTACTGGCTGGCTCCCGCCTTCAGGGCTTTAAAAAGTTTATCTCGCCTCATTTCACTACGTCAAATCTTATGACCCTTCATAGGTGAAACATGGCCCTTTTTGTTTCCTTTTACCGTTGCTACAGCAATAATTTATGTTCCGCCAATTTAATACTACTACCAAGCTCACTGTTGGAATATTGTTACTTTAGTTTATGCAAATTTTTAATCTTATTGTTAGCCTGAGCCTGCCTCAGCTTCAGATGCATACATACAACACTATTGGTAGGTAGGTAGGTAGGTAGGTACCTATATAAAAGTATATACTTATATACCATATACCTATAGGTATATAGGTAGGTAGGTAGGTAGGTAGGTACCTATCGATCTACTTCGGTACTTACAAGTAAGTAGGTATGTATGTATTTTCATTAGGTATATACCTACCTACTTTATAAAATTCGATGAGCGCTAAAAAAATAAAACCTACCTACCTAATACCTAATTGCTACTTGGGGACGACACGTTGCATGGGTGTCGAAATGCGTTTTGGAATCAATAAATAGGTAAATTTTGAGAGAACACTTACGGCCACAGTTCGGCTAATTTTTCCTTGGAATCGCCGGAAAGTAATGATGGCACTTTATAATATTCACAGATGAGACCCATGGTGGCTGTATGGTCATCGGTGCCACCGGCGCCGATATTTAACATGGCAGTGGTGGCTGCAGTGAGTGGGTGTTCATAGTAGGCTCGCCAAGTTTGTTGATGGTCGTCCGGGGGGGCGCTGCCCCCTTCGGGCAATTCGGCCATTACCCGCGGCACCGCCACTGGTAAACCTGCACCGCTCCTTGACTGTGTACCGCCGCCACTGGTCTCCAAATTTTCTTTACGTTTTCTGCGAAAAATTACTGAATCAGTCAAAACAACTTTACTTTATTTTCGATTGAAATACCTAGCAGAAAACACATTTACATGGCACTAATCAGCAGGAGCGAGCATCAGGTTTAACAGTGCGGTGGAATTGGTCTGTCGCCTTTGCGTAAAGCAGGATTCGGGAATAAAAGCGCGTTTAACATTAGATAGATAGGTATCTACCTACCCTACTCAATAATAATAATAATAATAATAGGTTATTTTAGGCTTCCAACCATTCCTCCTCCTCCTTCGCCCCCTTGTATCTTATTAATATTACATACATATTTAGATATCTATTAACTAGGAAGACTTGATGTCTGCTGCTAATGTCAATGTGTACGTAATTTCCAAAAGAAAATAATAATTAGGTAGGTAGGTACTTACCTACTTACTTACTTACTTACTTATACGTAATTTACCTATAGGTAAGTACCTATGTATTAAAAGATTATGAAACGTTAGGTATAGACTAACTAATAAAGCACTACTTAGGTAGGTACCTACCTAATATAGGTAATTAAACATAGGTAGTAGGTACCTAAGTAGGGCCTCGTTTCGTTTCTAACGAAATTTAACTTGTATAGGTCCCTCTACTAAGTATCTAGGTATAGGTATCTACCAGATAGGTAGGTAGGTAGGTAGGTGGTAATATTAGGTACCTACATATTCGCGCATAATCTAATCTAAATAAAACTTAAGTTACTTTTGCTGCGCTGAATAAATAAATAAATAAATACGACGAGGGGAAATAAGAAGTGTTAAAAGATTAATGGAAGGTAATCAATCAACGTCATTTCTTCCCATCACTTAAGTACCTACCCCTGTGTCAACTTTTACTGATCGCATAATTTAATAATAAAATGTTCTACTAAGCATAAGTAGGTATTAGGTACCTACCTACCCCACACACAGGACGCGTACGGAAAATGATATTAAGTACCTACATACCTATGTAGATCGGTAGGTAGGTAGGTACCTATATTTTATCGTTTGAACTACGGGATTGCGATTTTATTTTCTATAAATTAAATTATTTCGGAATCAGTTCACCCTAGACGTACAATTTACCCTAAAATTTCACGTTTTATTCCAACTCGTCGTAAGAAAAACGTAGGTATATAGCTACCTACATATCTACACAATACTTAAGTACCTATATCAAATACCTAGGTATCTATATGTATGTACCTACCATAGATACCTATTTTATTTAGAATTTCATGGACACGCGCAATTGACTTACCTCCATGTGTATCTACATATCTACCACATAGGTAGGTATACCTACAGACATTTTATAGATAAATATGTAAATCCATTATTAAAATATGTTTCCCTCATAGGAAACTTTCTATTTGGTAAATTTTATCGAAGCTATAAGTACGTACCTAATAATAAGTATAGGCAAAGGTTATACATATATACCTATCTACTATGGTGTGATTGTAAAGTGCATATTATGGAACAGTCATGGGCGTATCGAAAAGATTAGATGGATGCATGTACCTAATGTGTAGGTAAACTTTCTAAATTAAAATCTCGTTTTTGAGTTGAAAGAAGACATTTCAGACAGAAGTTACCTACAGATCACTACATATACGTACTTATGTAGGTAGGTACCTACCTATGTACCTATAACACCAATTGGTCAATTAATTATTAGATACCTATAAGTAGGTATGGTATTTTGCTCGCCGATAGCAGGTACCTACTTACTCTTTACACTTGATTATTATTTTTAAAGCTGCTACCTTTTTATCGCCCTGTAGATGTAGGTATTATCTACATAGTGGGTATGCCTTGGTTATTAATTTTATGTCGGCAACCCTCAACCCCTATAGGGACTTGGGTACGTAACTTGGTTTGTTCCCTTTGACTGTTAAAAGAATCGGTACCTACATATGATACATACGTACCTTATATGTACCTATATATTATATATGTATGTACCTACCTATATCTAATCTAATCTAATCTAGTAGGTATAGGTAGGTAGGTAGGTACTCGAAAAGTTTTAGCTAACCCCAAAGGCATTACATTCCCTCTCTAATAAATGCATAATCATGTTTTCTGTTTAAATAAAAAACTCTTCATACCTAACACCTTTACTTAACGAACATAGGTATAACCTTATCCGCTCAAGTTCAACGTCTCTAATAAGTAGATAATACTACAATCAATCTTATAGGTAGGTAGGTAGGTAATCGTTATTAAGTATTTTAAACGTTAAAAAGTTCTAACAGATAAACAAAAATTTAATCAGAGACAGAAACGTCATAAGTACCTACCTACCTACCTACCTAATATCATTCGTACCTATACCTAAGTCTAAATCAAGCGTAAGTTAAAAAATTACTTAATAAATAGATACCTAATACATATCGGACGGCATTTAGGTATGTAGAGTAACACCAGGAACGCAATTTACGGAATTTATAAAATGATTAATAATTATGACTACCTAGGTAGGTACCTACTTATTAGGTAGGTATCTATGCTTAGGACGCAATTTGCAACAATCCGAAAACTAAATGCAGAACGATTTTTGAATAGGCAGGTAGGTCAGATATACCTATTAGGTATTAGTAGGTATGTACCTACAATTTATCAGAAACGATAATTAGATACCTACATACCTAGGTAGGTAGCTTCTTTTTTTCCAATGATTACGTTTAAAAAAAAAATCTGACAATAAAATGTTTTTTTTCCAATACTTACCTACCTAGGTAATACCTATTTAACTTTGCATTCGATGCGATGGTAGGTAGGTACTTACTTTTCTATAGCAGAAAGCAGGTACCTACCAACCTTCCTAATATCTATCGTTGGGTAAGTAAGTGAGTATAGATAATAGACATGCATGAGAAAATTTCAATGATTTTGACTTTTACAGTTGAAATAATGTCGTATAAGTTATTATTTAGGTTTGTGGCTTGAAAATGCGAGGTGGGTAGGTAAATTATGGTCGACGTGTAGGTAGCATAATGCAGTAGCGGTGGTAGGGTATTATACTATAGGAAGGTATCATATCTTTTGTTGCTTACAATGGTAGGTACGTTTTTTAAAAGGTAGCAGCGTGTGTATAAAACTTAGCACGCATGACGGCTTTGTATTTGTGCAGAACAGGTAACATGAGAGTATTCTGAATGTGAATCTGAATCTGAATCTGACGGACGATAAGCGTCCTTTTGACACCCTGTCTGCGTCTGCCCTGAACCGTAGGTATTCTAATATATCAATCATACTTATTGCGCTTTTGATAAATGACGTATCTATAATATGTATCTATACTTAGATATTTATTATCGTAATACACGACTCGACTATAGGTACATATGTCATCCCCTGTAAAACTTGTTACATATTAGGTAGGTAGGTAGGTAGGTAGGTACCTACTTACATTACAATTTCGGATAAGTATTATAGGTAAGTAGGTACATAAATAGATACTAGGTTAGTTAGGTAGGTACCTACCTAAGTGATAATTATAATTAATTTTCGCTTTGAACAACATTCTGTTTCCTTTTCCATAGGTACGCTGAATTTTACATTGACGTGAAGTAAGTAAGTACCTAATATCTGTGCACACAAAAAGACATTAATTTCTTTCTATACCTACCTAACAACTACGTTTATAATTATTTTAATCAGAACTAATTTCATTTGGCCTCGATTTCATTGGACGTCGAATACACAAGGCGAATTTTTAAAATAGGTACCTATATTATGTAGGTAAACTCATCATCAAGTAAGTAGGTATATGTACCTACAAAGTTTCCAACGTTTCTCGTAACTCAGTTTGTATTTCTATCACGGAACACACAAACATATGTATCTATATATGTATATGGTAGGTATTAGGTATGTGACAAATACCTACCAAATTTTTGTTTTCAATTTTTGCGTAAAAATTAACATTAGTGCGTTATTATATTTATTATGATCTACATAGATAGGTACTATGTAAATATAGATAAGTATAGGTATAGAAATAAAATAAATTGTACCTATAGGTACCTACTATTATGTACAAAAAAGTACATATATGTAGGTAAACTTACAATTAGGTATTAGGTATAAAGCCAATTGAATAAAATAGTGGTAGGTAGGTAGGTACTTACCTACTAATGTAGATATAGGTATAGGTAAGAGAAAAATTTCGATAAGAAAGTTTTTACTTCACGCTAACACCGTACAACGTATTAGGTACCTACATATTTATGTAGATACTTATATACATTGTGGTGTAGGTAGCATGCTGAAAACACATACATACATACAGACATATCTACATAATATGTACCTACGATCAACGAGAATGTCGTTTAGCAGTCTGACAATGACTATGTACCTACCTATCATAAAACTTCTGTAGAGCAATACAGTCGTGCCCGAAATATAAATTCGCGGGATATAAATTAGTTTTCTAGACCAAGCATAAAAGTTTACACATTCGTTAACGTCAAATGCAATTTTTAAAGGCAGACTTTTGCTTTTATATTTATTGTACTTAGGTACCTATAGATATTACCTATCATTTGACTGATTTAAATGAGAATTAATTAGGCCTAATTTACCTTTAGGGGCCGAGGCCATAGGCAAATTCGGGCCGGTCATTACGACAGGTAGAATAAGTAAAGAAGAAGGTATAATTTAGAGTAGGTATACCTATTAGAGGTATGTACTTATTGATAGGATTGCTGAATGAATTTTATGAATATTTTTAGTAACATTTACCACAATCACATTTAAAATTATGAAAGGCTATATTTACCGTTCTTAATCGATATTTTGTTTTAGGTACCTACCTACCTACCTACCTGTTTTTCATTTTTTTTATTTTTGTAATAAAAATTGTCAAAGAAAGTTGTACCTACGTAGGTATAGGTATAGATAACTAAAATTAGGAAACTATTAGATCTAACCTAATCATACCTACCTACACCTACGGGTAGGTACTTACCTTATTCAGAAGAATTCGCATCGAAATCGATACCTACCTAGGTATTCATTAACTAATAGGTACCTATAGATATTAGGTAGGTAATAGATACTCACAAATACATGCTTGTAAGCATGTTTTTTGTCTATAAGAATACAATGTACACTCACTTATACTAACTTGGTATGATTGATAGATAGCTAATAGGTATAGGTAGGTTACGCGCAGATTAGGTACATTTATGTGCGTATAGCGAAACGAATTCAAATGTTATCTAGGTACTTACGTATTAAATAAATTCATAACTCCAATTACCAATTCAAACTATATTCACGTAACAAACAATACGAATGTGTAGTAGGGCTTGTTTCTTTTATAATTTTAAAATCAGTGTTTTAGCAAGAATCGTTAAAATAGAAGAAACTGCATTATTGTGGTGGTTGTGGTGGTGGTGGTGGTAGTAGTAGGTATTAGTAGGTAATTACCTGAAGTTAATAAATTTATTTGAGGCGTAGGACTAGGAGCATAGGTACGTTTTACTCCTAATGATGTTTGTCGCCGCCGGGAGCTGGGGAGACCATAGATGATAATAATATGACACGTGTTGTGGATGAAAAACTTGAATCTTTTATTAAAGCGTTTCAACTTGATAAAATACTTAATTATCGATCACTTGTCACTTTTCGATTATTTCTATTATTAATATTGTCCGTACGTCTAATCTCACGTTGCAATTCGAACTGGCAATAAACATTTCATTTAGGTATGATGTAAAATGTAACATAGGTATAAAATACCTTGTATGTAATTTAATAAAAGTACAGAGTTGGACGTGGCGTCTACACCGAAGTTCCGAATGGGACTGAAGTTGCCAGGTGAGTTGCAGGACCGCCCATTGCATTACGGCATTACGGACATATACAGGTAGCAAACGACGGACAGACCGATGGACTCAAGGGTTGACGGGGTGTGAGGTATGTCGTTAAGGTCCAATTAAAATACATATTATGCGTAGATAAGTAGGTAGGTACACCTAACTTTATTACAATTTTCTTTCATTTTTCATCGTCAAGAAACAGTTTTAGCTAAAACGAATTTGTAACGTAAAATTTATTTTATTAACGATCCTTTCCATAGGTATGTAGCACTAACTTTATCGATATTTTTAGTAGTTTTCGAATTCTGTATGCTCAAAAAATATTATTAATAAAACTTTTTCTGATTTAAAAAAAATATAATACCTATGTACCTATAACGTACGTGTTTTTAATGACAAATTTGAGTGGAAGTGAGAGTTAGCTACATAATGTAGGTACCTATGTGTGAGGCCTTTTCTATATTCCGTGTGGCACACAAGTTAATAAGGCACGTGTGACGCAGACGGCATTATTTACTATAAAATGACTTGTTGTTGTCCATAATGACTAACCGAATGGGCAGGTAGGTAACAAACAATAAGACCTATAGGTAATAGAACGGAAGAAGTAATAAACATATCCACACATCAGGCTGTTCGTGGATATTTGGAAAAAAATTTAAATTAGGTAAATTAATTCACATAAAAGTATTAAATCACATCAATATATGTACCTATATACCTATACTTATAATAAACCTAGTGCAGCTACCAAATAGTTAAAAAAGAAATCGAATTCGCATAGCTGACGCTGACAGACAATGAGTGGGTTTGTCCGTTTGTCCCGAGCAGCAGACAGCGGACTTGGACATTTGACACTCCTATATACTTACTTTTAAGCGTCACATGTAGATGAATTACCTTCAATCAGAATCTCGTTGATATTTAAAAAGTGTGTTCTACTTAATTATTTTAAGGCGGTCGCATAACTTATCGTTAACCGTTAACATTTAACTGCACAGTTTTATGCTACAAACGTCTACTTAGGTATAATACCTACCTACCTACCTACCTACCTCTACCTGCCGTACGGAGACTATCCGAACTGCATCTGCATCCCGTTTAACGTAGGCAAATTTTAAACCATCTGAATTTCTGAATTACCTATCTAATAGATAAGTATTTAACATTTCATGTAAACTCATCCGATGGTCACTTTTTATTGACCGCGTTTTGTGGTAGGTACTTAAGTATGTAAAATATCTATCATTCGATTACTCAGGTAGAAACTGTTGGGTTCTGTAAAGTTCAGTTACTCACTCACTCATTTTCCATAATAATCACAACGACTTGTATTTATATGTATTACCTACCTACTTATAATAGCTACCCCACATAAGCGACACAACCCATAACCAATACAGCGTTTCATAAATCTAAACAAACCAAAAAATTATCCTTTCAGATAAGTACCTTAGGTGTATTTATCGCCTCTCTGTAAACCTTCGGGTGAGTTTGTTTACATGCTATTATAGGTAGGTAGGTATTACCTGCTACGTACATTATTCTCGGGTTGAGCTCTATCAATGACAGTTTCTGAAATACTACGTAACTGGATTTGTTTTTAATTTATGGCCGCATCCCAATCGAATTTTATTTAGACCATCAAAAACAAATGATTAGCAGATACATATGTACCTATTTGACACTTACGCGACTGTATCCATTTTTCACGTTCACGTTCACGTTCACGTTCTTGACGTGAAATCGACAAATGATTTTGATTTTTACGAATGTTGGAAGTAAAGGACTTGATTAGCATTCTCCTAATACAGCATAAATATCATAACCGTCAAAACTGATATAAGTAGTTAAAAATTCTGCATAATACCTACACATTTACGTACCTACATGGGTAGATTTGGAAAGTAAAAGGAGTCGATAACGCTCCAGAACGAATTTCGACACAACTGCATACACCAATAAGAGCAAAAATAAAGTCGGTAGGTACCTGAATAATTTCAAAGTGAAAGTTACATATATACCTGAATTAAGTACATAGTTTTTTTTTTCTTTTTTTTTATATCAATGCTCTTGATTCGGTTTTCTTCTCGTCAGCTACCTACAATTCACACACGAACACGAGAACACACACACTAAAACAAATTATGTACCTATAAGTATACCTACGTAAGTATTCATTCGAGTATTATGTATATATATATGTATATTGGTACTTATATTAAAAACCAAAGTTCACGGACACCGCATACATACCATTCATTAGCCGATAGGTAAATAATTAGTCTTGACTTTACCTGTTGTCAACTTTTACAACAACTGTAGCCAAAGATAACCACTTCAAGCACAACGTTACTTAATGTCACCAAACTTAGGAAATAAAAGTAAATCACTAGGTAGGTAGGTATTTCGTTAATTTCCAAACAACTTTTTATCTGATTTTGGGTTTGCCAATAATAAATAGATAAGTATAAATAAGTGACTGAATTTTTCACGCAATAAGGGCCGTAACGAACATTGCGATGTACCTATCTACAAGTAAGTAGTTATACCTACACCTTTCGGAAAAGGTTTGGATGTTGATCGTTTGGAAACAAGTATTAGGGATATCTATAGGTACATATTTAAATATACTTTTTCTAAGTTTTGGCAGTTGAAATAATTACCTAAATAAATTGAATCGTTCGTATTAATTTTATGTAAAACAGTTACAAGAAATGATGTTGACAATAAATTAAATAAACGGTTAAGATTACAAAAGTAGGTATGTAGGTACAAGTATATTCTATTCATTACCGTTTTTTCATCTGCAAAGTACCTAAGTATCTAATACATATAAGCACAGTAATCAGGTAGGTAGGTAGGTAGGTAGGTAGGTACCTCTTCTACAATGAATCAAGATGAGTTTCCATGAATTTTAAACAACACTTATTTCACGTAAGAACAGCTAAATAAACAAGTATCGAAATTCGTAGGTACCTACCGAAAGGTACAAAAGGAACGGAGAAGGGGTGATAATCTAAGCGCGACGATTGTAGGTAAGTATACTTATAATAACTTCGGCCCATTTGATGGGTTTTTGTTATAATTATAACGCATAATAATACGGCACCCGAGAATATTACCTACTTATAAACAAAACGCATAGATATGTCATCAGGTAGAATAGGTAATTTTCTGCATCGACCTTTTACTAATAATGTTCAATTATAATCAAATACTTAATATTCATTTAATTAGGTATCTATCTATACTTATAGGTATTACCTATGTCTAATAATAAATGGCTGTTTCCATTATTATTAGCTATTCCAATTAAAACAGACAGACAGGTAATTATTGCGATTCATACGTAATAGATAAGACGTATCTACCTAATAGGTACCTACCTAAGTAGGTAAATACTCAAAATGGTTCATTGCGCATAGGTAACTGCAATATCCTAATAACTATTTTAAACAAACCTAACCTAACCTAACCTAACCTAACCTATTTAGGTAGGTAGGTAGGTAGCTAGTGTGAAAAGGAATAAGTACGTGTCGTAGCTATGTCGTTTGTGAAATTGGTAAGTAGGTATGTTATACATAGGTACCTACTCACAATAATCAGAGGTACCAAAAGATAAACTTATTTTCGAAATTTGAAATACCTAAGTAAGTATGGTGGTTATTTCGAACTTGTTATTAGATATTTATTTACCTATTGCAAGCTTAATTGATCAATAATAAATAATTAATAGGTAGATAGGTATGTGCAATCTAAACCTAAACAATACGCTACATTTTCATTTGGATTAAAATTACTCTAACAATAAGTTACCTACAACTGGTTTACCTTGTTAAGGTCGAGAGTCGAGAGTCGAGACCCCGCCTAATACGCTAATACACGGCATACCTACCGAGTTATATATAGGTATATGTTACCTATATGTTCCTATACCTACGTAGGTACTATTACGAAGTAATAGCTAATAACAGTAAAAGTAGCCTCGCTACTGACTTTTTGGTTGACAAACATTAATAATACAGGAGAAGAGCAGACAGACAATATGCGTATTAAAGTCGAAAATCGCAAGATTTCGCAAAATAGCTAATTTTATCTACCTAATGTATATTACTTAGGTATAAGTACCTACATAATAGGTACGAGTAGTGTAAACAAAAGCGATTTACATTTAGGGACAAATCTATTTATTGCGTGAATAGGTAAGTAAGTAGGTACCTAATAGTAGTTGCATGTGTTGATTAATGTAGATGCAACAAACTTGAATTGCAATCTGACTTTATTATAATTATTGTATGTTCGTTGTAAGATTCACAATTAGGTAGGTACAACTCTATATTTTATACGCTATTGATAATGGACGCCCCTGCAAAAAGCGTACATCAAATTTATTAAAACCCACGCGAATCATGCGTCTTAACGAGCTACTACTGCGACTGCGAGTTCGCATACGTGTAGGTACCTAATACCTATAGGTAGGTACATAATAAATACTTATTTCTTGAAAAAGAAAAACATCGCACATCCATGGGTACGTCAATATCTATAAATCATTTATTGCTCTCCTTATAACTAACTACAAACTGCCTACACACACACACACACACACATCTATGTTCTAAAATTAAAGATATCTGATATCTCATTGTCAAGGTCAAACTGGAGAGACTAGACTAAGACTATTATAATTGCAAGTCGAAATTTTCTTTATATGGTACGTATATCTACGAGTATCTGTTTTAGTTAAAAGTACCTACTTAAACGCACCGAAATACATAAATGCAACTGTAGATAAGTATAGGTAGGTACCTAAGTAAGTAAGTAAAAGCCAGTAGGTTCAAGGTCAAAATAGTAAAATTAACAATGTACGATAGGTATGTTGTACCCCACATCCGAAGTGAAGCTTGAACAGTGAGCAAAATTTTTACCTGGAATTTCTCACATCGCGTATGGGGCAAATTTTGTATGCCTGTCTGTAAGTCATTGTACTTACATAATCAGAAGGACCCAACAGGCGAAAAAACCATTAGGTACCGAGTAATAATGTAGAGCATCAAACAACTTTCTTTTCTTAAATAGGTAAGTACCTACATAGGTGGTACCTACTTGAAGGTTTGTTTCTCCCAAATTCGATATTCACTTTTTCATTCACGAATTAACCAATATATATACATACAGTATATCAGGTAGGTAGGTAGGTACATTAGATACGTTATTAATTAGGTAATACCTATGGTAATTGTAAGTATACCTAGGTAACCTACATACCTATGATATTTGTGGATTAAAACGTCTTATTTATAGGTACCTATTACCCGTAACACAGATAGGTAGCTAGGTAGGTACCTAATACACCGTACTTATACAGATAGAAACCTACAGAAATATCTGACTGATGTACCTATATTTTTTTTTATTATGTACCTATATTGTTAGGTAGGTACCTATGTGACTGCGATTTAACTGAATATTTTTACTGTAGAATTGTAAGCAGTAAAATGAAATATCCGTTAAATTTCACACCGTAATCACAGATAAGCTTAGCAGCTACACAAATTTCCAAATAAATTTATGTAAACTTGAGGTCATTTGTTACACGGTTACCTACCTACCAACCAACCAACCTACACACAGAACAACAACGACCTTGAACAGCCACGTACGGATCCGTATTCTTTCAATTAGTATTTTACCTGCACTATGATAGGTACTTACACATACATACACAAGTTCAGGTCGGTCCCAACACATAAAAATATAGTTTACGTAAACATGAGTCCGAACTCTCCATGCAACGTTACTTGACTTAGGTTAAAATTAAAAAAGAAACTTATTCTAAATCGTATGTTCGGTAAGTGTACAAATTAGGTAAATCCTTAAGTAAAAAATAAATCATACGTTAGGCACTAGATAGATACCTATAGATAGTGAGTGATATTGCGCACGTTTTACCACCATCCTAACTTTTGTGACGTACTTAGCGTGGGAAGTTTAGTTTAATGAATATTGAGTGTTTAATAGATAATATCTGTATGACAGTAGAGCTACAGGTAGGTAGGTAGGTAGGTAACTTTCTTCTATCGATTGACTAGAAAAAATTCTACCCTGCATTTATACACAAGTAGAAAGCGTTAAACATACATACATACATACAATAAATACCTACAGGTAATACAGGCCTATCTCGCAAACATTAGGTACTTAGGTACCTATCTAATTCCGCCCTATCTGTACAGGTACCTAGTACCTACCTAATAGGTACCTAACAGACAGCAAAAACAAACTTTCGAATTACTTATTACCACATATGTCTGTCTACAATTTGCACGAAATATAAATATGTAACCATTGCCAAAAGAGGGGTTGTGTTGTAGGTGAAGTAGGTAGCTGATAGATAGATACCTATAATTTTGTTGGTCTACGGTAGCCGCAACGACCGTATCGTCAAACTTGTTCTTACCTAATAGGTAAGTTACCTAAGTATTAATAACAATGAGCACGTTAAGTTAAGTAGCTACTGATGGTAGGAGTCGCATGCATGTACCTACTACTTATAAGTATTTGTCAAAATCTGTAGAAAGTATGTACTTAGTAGCACTTGACCACGAACAGATTTTTGAGATTAACAAATGCAACTGCTTTGAAAATAAATCACGGTCAATAAACAAGGTAAAAGGCTTAGGCTCAATAATGTAGACAAGTAGGTACCTAGTTACTCTTGCGTCATTTTTTATTTCATGCTCATTACCTAAAAACTCCCATTACAAAACTCTTGGAAAATTCCTCTACTTACGATTCCCGGCGGCGAGGGCGAAGGTGGCGTGACAACAGCAACGATTTTTATTCATCAATTTCATATTACTTGTAAGTAATAGGTAAGTAAGTAGGTACCTAAATATTTATAAATTAGGTAGGTACGTAGGTAATTCACATTAATAGGTACCTACCTACCTATAGACACCTAGGTACCTATACCTATTAAATCACCTCTACAAAAAAATCCAAGTATGGACCTACCTACCTATCTGATAGCGTGATAGCTATAAGTAGGTTTTGGCCGAATTAAAAATTTAAAACGCAAAATGATCGGTAAGTACCTACCTACTGGAAGTGCGATAATTAAAAAAAAATTGTTAGGTACGGGGAAAGAAAAAATCCCATTTTTATGGCTAAATGCGACAATAGATGGATACTTAGGTAGATAGAATAAAAAAGAAGGCTTACCTCAGTCCTACAACAGGTAGTCCCATGTCATCGACGAGTTCTGAGACGAGCAAAACGGTCGTGGCAGGCACTTGAGATTGGTGGGGATATTGAAGCAATCCTTGACTGTTTCCTTGCAACACAACGGACACCGTACCTGTAGAATTTCCCGACGTATCTCCCAACCCACCTGAATTACTACTGTCTATAAGCACGTCCGAAATATGCTGTCCCTGTATTTGATGCGCACTAACATTATTAACCGTTATATCACTAGCATTATTGGACGAATACATTTCGAAACCTTTTTGACCCGGGGTTGTTGTATAAATAACAGTTTTACTACCGTCATCGTAAATAAGATCGATCGGAGTTTCTTTCGATTCGCCGACGTCGTGGCTGTACACTTCGTCGTCTTTTTCGTACATAACTTCAGTTTTAACTTGTGTGTAAACGGGGGAATTCCCGATGGCACGTTTCTCGTCCATTTCCTTTTTCAGTTCCAACACGTTTACAGGTGTCATGGTGGCGAGCATTGTCGGAGAGACGGACGATTCTCGATAAGGAGATCGATCGGCCGGCGATGCCTGCGGTGGCGGAGGAGACATCAAACCACCCTCTCCCTCCACTGCTGGTGAACCGTTTGACGACACGTCTTCTATATTTCGGCGGGTCATTATTATTATTATTATTTTTTTTTTAACGATTAAACTTATTTCCTTATTATTTATTATTATTATTATTATTATAGGTAGGTACCTAATAATTTTATTTCTATTTGAGCGTCCTACACAGGTATCACAGAATCACGTTGAGCGTTTATTGCACTTATTAAGTAGGTATGTATTTAGGTACTTATTACTAAGTATAGGTAGGTATATCGCACGTATATGGCACCGATATGGCTGATATTTCTTTTTTATTTTTGTAACACTGTAAAAAGGGTCTTCTTCTTTTCTCTCTCTTGCACTTTTTCCTGCTAAACTTCGTTGCGCTTTCTGAAACAAACAAGAGAAAGTCTCATTTACCATCAATACTTACAATAGGTAGGTACTTATTGGACATCATTTTCGTTATCCGAATTGATCTCTTTTTAAATGCTTATGTACAATGTACCTACCTACCTATCTATGTATCTGGATAAATACCTATAGTAGTGGAGATTTTAACGATGGGTTAGAAACAAATTGCCTTACATACAAATTAGAAAAAAAGGGAAACAAAATCGTTAAAACGTGGGTACCTAATAATAATAAGTAGGTAGGTACCTACATACCTAGGTACCTAACCAAATATTTATGAATAAAAGGGAATAATGTGCTGCACACATGAACCTACATGCACCTGTGTAGTGAGTGAGCAGTAGGTACCTACCTACTTATCATTAGGTAGGTAGGCCTAACGATAAGTCGAATTTGAAGAAATTAAAAGAGGCTAAGTAGGTACATGACATTAGTTAAGTAGATGTATGTATGTATGTATGTATTACACAGGTGCGAACTTGAAGCGATGAAAACTGTGCACAAGTGACGTCACTTGAAATCGTCCACGTGCGTTAACGATAGCAGGTTAAACAACCATGTGAGTTTGTGGATCCACTCTGGTCGTCTAACAATTTCGCTTGCAGACATAATGGGGTAGCTAGAACCGGTTTCTCCGATGCAGCTAACTGTTCATGCATATGCGTAAGTGCAACAAATCCAAGCTCATACAAGAAACTGTACGTACGTACCTACCTACCTACCTAATATGTACTACAGATAGATATACCCACATAAGTATAAGGTTGAAAGTTAATTACTATCTATAGGTATGTAATATTAATTTTGTTATTATGTACCTACCTATATAGGTTAGGTTAAGTTAGGTTAGGTTTCGTTACGTTACGTTACGTTTGTACGTAGTAGATACTGAAATAGATTGAATACTTAGGTGTACCTATTGTGTGTCTGATTGGACGACGTTATAGGTACGTATCTGCTGATTATACAGGTAGGTACATACATGATGTCTACCTCTACTGATGGTTAAACATTCGAGGAAAATGTTTGCTACTGCCGCTGCAGCATATAGGTAGGTACGTGAATACGTATTATGTAGGAGGATAGGTATTTCGGAAAAGAATATGGCTTTAGCTAGCCATAGCCACTTTGCAATCATCTCGCGCGTCGCGTCGGTCAAAAAGGTCAAAGAGCACCTCCGTGCGACGTCATAACACAACGCCGCGCGTCGTCGTCCTCATCCTCATCATCATCGTCATCATGATCATCATCATGATCATCAACGTCGTCATCAGTTGAAACAGCAAATCGGTAAAAACACGGCTACTCCCGAATTCGGATAATCGGTCGGGTTAGTGCTGCAAGTGCAAACAAGACACACAACCTTCTATACACATGTACGTAGGTATACATATGTGTATATGTGTATATATATATATAATACAAATAAATACGAGCGAACGCCATGCATGGTACGAACGAACGAACGTATTTATACATAAATAAGATCCCAATCCCATCGAACTGATGTACCTATGCGTTCATACGTTTTTAACGGGGGCCGGGGGAGTTGCGATTCGTCATTCAAGATCAAGTACGAGCAATAGTTAATAAACTAGTCTGCCGCCAGTGAACAGGTGCTATTGTAAACGATCAGTAAGTTAGTCTGAAAATAAATGCGACAAACGAAACAGGTAGTCGTTAGCCAGGCAAGTTACGTTAAGTTAAGTTAAGTTAAGTTAAGGTAAGGTAACGTAAGTTAAGGTAAGGTAAGGTAAGGTGGGTAGGTAGGTACCTACCTACACTTTTACGTTCATCGAGCCCCAATATCACAAAGGATATTTATTAAATTCTATGGAATTGTTTGAAGCGCATAGATAGCGTAGATGAAGCTAAAGAAATGCTGTTTTACATGGTAGATACATTGTACCGTAACGTCAACGATTGAGGATGCGATCTGCGTTGTAGCAGGTAGGTATGTAGCTATAGTAGCTACCTACTGCTACAGTGGTAAAGCTACGAAGCTACGTAGTAGATATTTATGCATGTACGTACACCTATCTATCTGTGTATAATAAACGAAATGATACGAAACGAAAGTTAAGTTATTACCTACCTATCGAAGAGGTTCCCTTTGTCCGAAGATATGATTAGCCGTGGCATCACTACAACTCACTAATTTCGTTTGACGGGGACAAAACAACGTCGAAAAGCAGCTAACCCAAACATTCCTCAATACCTAAAGGCAGCCTTTTTTTTTCCAATCACATACTAACCGTCTACAGGTGTTTCGAACTAGTACTCTACTGACTGTTAGCAGCAGCAGGCTTTGCTCGATGCCTGTCTGCAGGTACTACGACTCTAGCGCACAGGCCAGCGAGAGACATGCGTCCTTGTCGATTGAGAATCAACTACCGCAGCAGTACGTCGTAGCTAGGCACTTTCTTCACCGGCTCCAGTCACAGCCTCCAGGCGCAAGCTTTGTCGTAAGCTTTCAAAGCCAACCCATGAGCGTAGACAAATCTACCTGTGCCCGACCAAAGAAGAAATAATGGAAATTTCCAATGTAAATACGTATACGTACACGTTGCCAACAGGTACCTACCTACCTACCTACCTACCTTCTCACAATAATAAAAACCAGCCTACCATTATTCTCTTCTCTGTTATGGGAGTTGATAAGAATTTTTACTGCAAAGGGCCGACCTGCATTAATTTAATTAATTCACTCACAAACAAAATCATCTCAACCCTAAGTTGTTCATTTACTACATCTACTTATTAAATGATTATTGATAAACGCAAACGCAGGCGAATATAGGTAAAGTACATAAAAATCGTTAGTCCCTGACTGCAGCATTAAAGATTTTAGTAGGTATCTACCTATAGATAATAAGTAGATAGGTAGACACGATATTTTTATTCAAGTAGTAGAATAATAGGTAGAGGTACCTACGTAGGTATACGTAGGAGATGAATAACGAGAACGCGAAATTATATTTCAATGATTTAGGTAGATACCTATTGGTTTGTTTTTTACTGATACCTAAATTGAAAAAAAGACCAGACCAAATTTTCTGTTTCGTGCAAGTATAGTAGGCATTTAGAATGTTATTCAGTTTCGAATGTGATGCTGGTAGGTAGGTACCTAGGTAATGTTTCTTTAACGGCGCTTATGTTATTTGTGTCCCGATCGACCATTTGCACGGTTCAGTGGATGTGTCTCTCTCGCACTCACACACACCGTGCCGACTTGGTTACGGCGTAGGAGGTCGTACCTCCAGCCAAAGATTTATTCGGACATAGGCGGCTGCGACACGCAAACATCGGTCAAGAATCATGGCCGTCTCTCTATTACGGACAGTGCGTGACAAGGTTGAAGATAGCAGGAGAGCGTGAGTGAGATTGAGATCGACACAGCTACACTCACCTGCATCAATCGGCGACAAACTGACCAGCGTATTATCCCATAGCCGCAGCAGCAAGCAGACTTTGATTCGGCGCGGACAGCAGTCGTTGATGATGATGATGATGATGATGCTGAGCTGATGCTGATGCTGATGCTGCCGCGTTGCCTGACTCTGTTACCTCTGCTGCCGTTATTGCTTCTGCTAACACATACACACAGACACACACACACACATTCAATTTTAAGTCTATTAAGCAACAAAACAACATCAGCAATGGTCAGACTCGCGTCCTATACGACGACGTACCTATAGGAGTTACGTGTGTAGGTTTATATTTAAAAGGATGCTGTGGCAACAGCGGACGTTGTAGCAGACTGGAAGAAAGAGCACGGCGTTTAAACCAACCATAATACACATTTTGGTATTTAAAAAAAACTTTGAACTAAACCATAGTAATATGTGTATCTATATACTTATTTATATAATACCTACTTATACTCATATAAGTATCTACCTAATATAGGAATATATAGATACCTACAGGTTTAGGGTCAGATATCGTACCTATATTAGGTAGGTAGGTACCTATCTATTTACATATAGGTATTAGGTACTTCTATAATGTGTACCTAATACTTACTTATTAAGTACCTATAGGTACGACAGGTAGGTAGGTACTTAGGTAGATATAGGTACACACCTACGTAGAGATAGGTAACCTAACCTACCTACATTTTTAGATTACGTGGATAGGTACCACACTGTGGTAAACTAATAACAGATATTTTTTTTTTGGTATACCTATTGTCGCGTTTTAAAACGTATGGATTTGGATTTAGGTGACAACAACTAAGTAGACGTTAAAAAAAAAGGGGGGGGGATAATTTTTTGACAGGAATTTTTTATTATTTGTAAGTACCTACTTATCATTTACCTAATATAGGTACCTATTTAATGTCTGTTAAGTGATGCGTATCGATAATATTGTTTAAAATACCTATATAGGTAAGTAGCTATCTGTATAGAAAAAAACAACACACACACACACAGCTATTATAGCTATTAGGTATTGAGGAAGAAGATTTTCATGAGAGACTTGAACGATACGTCATGAGACAAAACTCCCATGCGAACTGTTAAAAAATACCTATTATGTACTTAGATATGTAGATAGATACTTATTATGTTAACGTTTTAAAAAGGATTTTTGACTCCCTGACACAAAGTTAATTTTCATGTCGATCGTTTAGGTAGGTTCCCCAGCAATTTGAGATAAAAGTTTCACTTTTCGACTTGACGGCATTAAAAAATTAAAAAATACTACATACCTACGTATCTATAGGTACCTACCTAGGTAGGTATAGGTAAATCATTGTACCTACTTATACCTACTTAGTAGATATCTCCTACATTAGTACCTACCTATTACCTATAGATACTGTATAGGTAAGTACTTACATATCTCGAATAGAAGAGAAATGAAATGAAAATGAAAAGGTGCGGAAGAAGTGCATTAGTATTAGGTAGGTATTAGGTACCTATCTATAGGTAGGTATATAGTAGATAGGTATAATATACCTACCTATTAATACGGCATTAACATCGGTAAATCGGTTTTATCGACAGTGGTTAGGTATGAAGTCGACGGTTGAAAAACAGAAGCAATGCGTTGCTATAGAGACAAGCAATGACACAGACTACTTCAGAATATCAATATCGCTATATCCAATGTAATATTGAGCATCAGGGTTAGCGACCTCATTTTTATTTATTTAAGATCGCATCTGCAACTGAAATTCATTCTTTTACTATTTTATAACCAACCAATATTATCCATTTTCACGGATTCAGAATCGCATATTCGAAAAAATACAGCTCATTGAAAATTAAATTTCTATTAGGTACCGTACCTAGGTATCTACGATATTAGGTAGGTACCTAAGTACCTAATACTTGGCAATTTTTTTCTTTAATTTCTATGATTTAAACACATTACCTATACTTAAGTAATGCATAAAAAGAATTCTGTCGGTTTTTATTAACAAAGATGCTTTTAAAATTGAATTTAGAATGATACCTAATAAGTAATATCTATAATTAGATATTACTTATATTTATACCTAATACCTAATACCTTTTGCGTTCGTAATAGTAGGTATCGGTTAAAAAGAGTAAGTTTACCTACCTAATACCTATCGGTAATGTTTTAGTTTACGAATGGCCATCGTTAGGTACCTACATCTGTGACAATAATTCGGTTTTTCGGTTTGTCGGTTTGTGTGTACCTCTACTTACCTAATACATATATAGGCAGATAGGCACCTTAATATTTCCCACGAATAGTAAATCACGTGTTTCTGGCTGAACTCGTATGTCCAGTTCTTGGTCAGTCCGTTAAGGGGTTAGAAAATAACGGGTTAAAGGTCAATTTTACTAATGCGAGGCTCAGTTTAACGTGGAAGGGTTGTTCTCACGACTGTCCTTTATCCACCCGACATACATACATACATACATACATTCATATACTTACGAGTAGGTACTCTTTTTATCGCGACAGAGTATAACAATGATGGTATGGTCAAGTGATGGTCATTTCAAAGGATGCCTGTAAATGTATGAATCCTACAAATAATACATGCCTACATATAGGTTAGGTAATACCTTACCTATAAAGTACCTACATACTTCTTTTTTCTCCCCCTTTTTCTCGCAAACTGGTTCCTTTAATAAATAGTGTAACGGGGTGAATTTTTATTGGCATCACAGTAAAACTTTATATGTACCTACCTAATACTTACCAACCCGATTCTCTAGATGCCTACATTATACATACTTACCTACATCTATCTATAAGTATATGCCTTTGCTCCTTTGCCATTTTAAGTAGGTATAGGTAAAATAAAAATAACATCAATTTCAATTACCTATATCTATAAACAATTATGCATCACCTGCAGGAATAAATATACATAGGTACCTACCTATAGACATTATAGGTACCTACACATTAATAGGTAAATATATGATGAATACGCATGTAAATAAATGGATATCAAATGCAATAACAAATGAAAGAGGAAATGTACCTAATACGTAAGTTATAGGTACATACCTATCCGAGGATTGTATAGGTAGAGGTACGCCTCGCCTATAGGTATAGGTACCTATTTAAATTCCATTATATCTAATACCTAATTCTGTTAATTGCGCATTCCGTTATTATTATTAGGTGGGTACATACCTAATAGATATTAAAATTATACCAAAATTTACAACGAAACAATAAATTTTAGAAATGACTGACTAAGTACTTATACACGACTCGTAATTTCGTGGAAAGAGTGGCTTGTGTGGCTTGTACAAAAATTTTTACTACCGTCCTGTAACGTAACTAAATTACCTAGCCAGGTAGGTAGAAGAGTTGGTATTATTTACCTGTAACATAAGATTCTCCGTTGTTAGGTCAACTACATAACACTTCAGAGTTTCCGAGGCAAGTTAATTTTGAACGACACTTGTCACACGTAAATATTGTTGTATAAATTTCTAAGAAACGACAATTTTACTCGACAGCATGTTATAAATATGAATTAGCGTTATTCTCATTACGCTTTACAGTTGTCAGAACAATTGCAGGGTGACACTTTATTGTTTCTTTTATGGGCATTTTTTATTATTATTATTATTATTATTATTTTTTTTTTTTTGATATAATACAAATGGTAGCAAGTTTAAATTTATACAGTACGACCCAGGAAAAAGTTTTTTGCCATTTAATTCCGAGAAAACTTAAAATTTAAATTTACAAATCATATTTATTTCCTATTCCAATAAAACACGCTAATTATGCATAGGTAGGTACCTACCTATTTACCTACATGCATGTACCTACATAATTCCTATTTAAATAAAAATTGGGTACCTACTGTGACTGTGATAAGAAAATTCAGGATTCTGAGTTCCTGGAGCCAATCCCATGTGGAAGCCCTTAAAATTAAAAATAAAAGGGCGCTAATGGAAAAAACTAATTGATAGATGGCATAACCGTTAAGCATCTTCACACACTACAAAAAACCGTTCCGAAAAGCTGCGGAAATCTTACTATGTACTTACAAAATTTTTTAAAAGTTACCATATTTTATATACAATGACAACGATTTATTTTCCTATGTACATATTTATAATAGTTCTTGTTTCTTGTAACTAATTGATACCAACTTGCGGTCATTTTTATTAGTCGATCAATTTACTTTTTCTGTTTTATCTATTTTTTTTTAATCATCCATAATGCTTGTTTAATCTAACGCAGATAAATAACTAATTTCCGGTGTATAATTATTGATTAATTAATCGTTTCCTACAAATTTGAAGTCAATATAACGTAAAAATCGACACTTCAGCCAATATGTATATCAGGAAATTAAATCACATTGTGATTGTGTATATGCAACTCAACATGTGCGCTCAATATCTGTTGTGCATATGTACAAAGATGTAATCTTACTGGCGCCATCTACAGCATGACTAACGAGTTTATAAAAGAAACTTGTTATTTTTGAAATCTGTTGTTTATGCAACACATTGAGCACATGTGATAATCCACTACTACGGTTATCGTCTTTCAAACAGAAAATTTTTTATTATTATATATATGTACATTCCTACATACCTAATTAATCATTGAAGAGATCAAATAGGAAAAAAGAAAAAAGTTCTTAAAGAATGAATAAATACAATACATATTTATTTTAATTCGAGCTTACTTTTTTTTTTTAAGTTAATTTAACATGTATAATTAACATTAAATTACACCCCACCTTCTTTTGTTTTAACATAAATGCTATATTTATTATTTTAAAACAGTTAATACACACTTAAATAAATATATCAAAGAAGTATATGGGTGATTGTAAGAAATATTTTAGATAGATTTTTGTGTAACTAGTTGTTCGATATCAGCTAAAGCCCACTGGTGTTCTGCTAATTCTAATGCTTCCCATTCAGATTTAAATGCTACCTTAGAGTCTGTTGGCATCGCAACTGCTGCTCCTGACATTTGTTCTTGCATATGTCTCGACTGGTCGGCACCTTAAACAAATAACATCAGTAAGTGCTACAACTAAATTTTCTATTCTCATATATTTATTTCTTTTAATGAAGCATTTTTGTTGTTGTTGTTGTTGTTTTCTTTGCATTGTAATATAAAAATATAATATACCTACCATTATTTTCTCCCAACACCAATGTATAAATGCTCCTCAATCCAAATACATTTAGAAAATACCAGGAAGCTGATGATACCCAAGAAGCATCCAAATGCATTTGTTCAATTCCTCTTTGTAACATTGGTTTAAAACGGAGAGTAAGAGGAAATGGAACTTTTGCTGGAAGTAGAGACACCAACTTACAATTAGTAAAATGCAATTAATATTGTTACACTTGTTATTTTATTACTTGTAATAAATCCGGATAGCATCCAGTTAATCCAACCACCGATAATAATCATTGGAAGGACATTGGTAATATTTCCTTTTAGCATATCAGTAATCATTGTGGGGTCTGTCATCATGTTTTGATTGACTGGAGCTCGTTTCTGTGTAAGATATCCACCTTCTTCAACATTGAAAAACTGTCTTCTTGAATAGAACGACGACTTAGGAATGAATTTTCCATTCTCTCTTAAAATCCGTGATCGCATGATTATCTGACTGAAATTTAAATATGTTGTGGTGTTTATGTTTCTCTATTTGAAATGTGGTCTTACCTATCTTGTAGTTGTTGAGGTTCTGCCCTTTTTTGAGAAACAAACAGAATGGAAATGTAATGTCTTAAAATTCCAACTAAAAATGTAATTACTACAATTGGTAAAAATACCCATCCTCTAATTTGAGAGTCTACAACCAAGTCAGAAGTCATGCTTTTGAATTTAATATTACATATATATATCTAGGTTCAAATCTGATGAAATACGATTTAAATTTAAAGTATTGTTCCACAGCATAAAAAAATTGATGTAGATAGATACAAATCAAATCAAAATATAGGAGATAAGATTCTGTCATTTACGTCTTATATAGGTAGCGACATAGACATTGGACATGCCACATGACATGACTAACGATTACATATTTCTAAACCTACTACTAGACTTGTCTATGGTTCTTACGTGATTGGTTAATATGTCTGACGTACACTTCTGATTGACCAATGCAGGCAATGGCGATCACAGGTTGTTTAAAATAAATAACAGCATTTAATAATGTGAAAATGTACCTAAAATAATTATTCGTTGCTGTGGTTGCTGTCTTTTTAATTGTTCACATGTTTTTTATAAATTATAAGGGTACTCACGACTCACCATAAACTTAATACATCTTGGTATGATATTGATAAATATCTATCTAGTAGTACCTATATAGGTATTGTAAGCGTTTTCGGTTTTCACTAAATTCAACTTATTACGAAAAAAGAGTTGCTTTACCGCCTTTTTTAGGTATTAACTTATTGTTAATAGGTATACTTACCTTTTAAAATATGTAGGTACCTATGTACCTAGGTATAAGAAGTTTCAGAAATTTTAATAGTTTTATCCCAAACTAGTACAGTTTAGAATTTAATTTAATTTAAATTTAATATAGGTAGGTGAGGTACACACCTGCGTGAGAACATCAAAATTAATAATAAATACATTGTAGATATTATAGATATGCGTATTAGGTAAATGTACCCCTACAAGGAACAGTAGGTGCACTATATGCACGTATTTATTGCAGGATTAAAGGAAGAGTGATGATTTTATGCCTTTTACGTGAGAAACAAAAAGAAAGAATTTAGGTAATTTAAATATTAGGTACATTAATTTATTAAACATCAAGTATCTATCTATTATTGTGTTCTGAATTTCAAAATATTCGCCTGATTAACGATACCTAAGTAGAAAATGTATAGATAGTGTTAGGCAGAATTTTAAATTTTCACGTGTTATTTATATTCGGATATTTAAGGTGTCTTACTGTCTGCCTTATTATCCAAGTTAAACCGCGTTAGCTATAGAAAATACACAAAAAAAAAAAACGATAGAAAACGACCACCTGTACATATTAATGTTTACCTAATACTCTTTATCAATACAAATCACATCGAGACTTATTAATGCTAAAAACCAGACTGCTAATTTCGTTTCGTTTTACATGAACATATCTACTTAAAACACGGAATGAATTTTTTATTATTAGCTAGAACATCCTTGTCTAGATAGGTGTGACTGTAGGGTTGGTTATATTATAGGGAGGGGGCGCAGACTATTTAAATGTTATGTACCTACGTCCATAATCGTAATAGTTTAGTTGATTTCATAAAGCACTCTCATTATTGATTAAAAATAAAATCATCATCATGAGCACGGTTTTCATTTGTTTATTCTCTTTTCTAGCGATTATAATAAATGCATTACCGCAAGCAACACATAAAACTGGTAAGTCAATTTTCATTTCATTTTCAATCTTTGGTACAATATTGGTAGTTACTTACCTATAGGTAAGTACATAATTAAAACAAATTAGGTGGATAAATGATGGTAAATTAAATTATAATAGTTAATTAAAAAATTGGAGTAAGTATCTAGATAATAAGTACCTATGTTATAGATAGGTAGGTAGGTAGGTACCTATTACCCAACTACATATAAGTAGGTATTAGGTATAATTAGGTACCTACATAAGTTAATTTTGCTTTTATACCTTTACGATAGGTAACACACATAGGTAATTTAATTTTTCAGGAGATTTTCCTTTGAGAAGATTGTCACCAAGAGCTGCTGTTATGTTTGGTAGGTATTACGGTCGCCCTAATGTAAAGAGGAACATAGAGTACATTCCACCTGCTCCCGAAAATGCCATGTCGGCTTTTATTGCTGGTGATGGTGACACAGTGGGTACTAGTTCGTACATTGGCGAAGTGGGTGCTGACTCATTATTCGATTTAGAACAGACCGAAAAAGTTGTCCAAAATAGCGTTTACAAATCGCCGTCGCCGTCGTCATCGTCATCGCCATCGCCATCGGAAGATTTTACAACCACTTTATCTCCCATTGAAGTTACAGAAGCGGGTCCTGAAGAAGTAGCCCATCCAGAAGTAGCCGTATTAGTAAAGGAGAGTGTTAAAAGACGTCAGTCCAGTACAAGCAAACCATCATCAGCAACGACAGATACAGATGCTAATAATAGCAAAGAGGATGATGATGATGATGATGATGACGAAAATGACAGTGGATTTTGGGCATTCAAAGTAAACAATCGACGACAACCGATATATAATGCATTCTTCCCTATAACGCTGGGAGGAACAGGAGGAAGATCGAAAGTTTATAAAGCATACGATGGCGTTGAAGAACTCCCTTCTCCTGGTTCGGCAACTGCTATTGCTAATAGCTTTAGCACGGGAAAAGGGGGTCTAGCCACAAGTCACGCCACGTCGTATGGAGACCCTTATATAAGCACTCTTCTGAGAAGTGGATTCAGCTTTAATAAAAACAAAAACGTGCAAAATATCTAACAATATGAATATGAATTCGGTTTGTCATTTGTCATTTCTAATTTTTGTATTACCTACCTATGTATTAATAGATAGATAGATACCTAAAATTATTGTA
Source organism: Agrilus cyanescens (assembly GCA_947389935.1). Lineage (NCBI taxonomy): Eukaryota > Metazoa > Arthropoda > Insecta > Coleoptera > Buprestidae > Agrilus > Agrilus cyanescens. The sequence continues at coordinate 225,036 of OX376704.1, forward strand.
AAATACATGTTTCTGAGTAAAAGCCTTACTTATTTACCTATCCTGTATTTATTTTCTAATATGTAGGTACTCTTATCTACCTATACCTACGTACGTACCTACCTACAACAAATTTTATTATTATCAGATTGGAATTAACCAATTAACGATAAGCTCTAAAAGTTCTTCTACAAACTAGAAACAGCAAAATAAATTTCTCATTTTACGGAATGAGAATTAAAGAGGCAATTTTAGGAATATTCTATTTACTTTTCAACTAATTATCGCATAGAGGGATTGAAGTAGAAGTTTACGCAAAACGAAGCACTTTGAGGTTTCTTTGATTCCCATAATTATTTGTCGCCGACAAATTACGTCTGTAGCTTACATGTACGCATGTGACATCGAAGCGATAACACGATAACATTTTTATCAATTGACGTCTTTCTTTATAAGTAGATACCTAGGTACTTACATATTTATTGCTGTTCGTTAATTAATGATTGCCTCGCTCGTACAAACACCCTGTATTGAGTATTGAGTATATATGTATGTATACCCACAGATATTACATACATACATACATACATACATAAATACATGAATGAATGAATGAATGAATGAAAGAATGAATAATGAATAACAAAACAAAACAAAACAACACATAAACATAAAAATAATAGGTAGCTAGGTAGTAGGTATCTACCTAACGATAAGTTGTTTTTTTTTTGTTAGATGTACCTACTTAGTTGGCATAGCTTCCTACAAACAGGCATATAAATACTATGTAATTAATAGCTGAAATAAATAAATAAATAAATAAGTAGAGTATCGACACAATGAAATATTTTGGACGTACATAGATACATACATATGTATAATTAAATTAAAAAACACTCACAATATCAGCGGCCTTTTTTAATTAATTAAAAAATTTTAAAAAAATAATTTTTTAAAATCGATAAATACCTATCATACGTAGATAATGATACAATTATTATCAACATTTTCTAAAAGAACAAGCTAAACAATAACGTTCTATTTACATATGTATGTAGGTATCTATCTATAGGAAACAATGGAGGCTATATAAAGTGTAAGAAAAAGTCGTTTATTTATTTTTCGTTTTACTTATTTGTGTCGAGTTAATTTTGTAATAAGACGCTTCACCAAGGCTTCTCTCTTTGAACAAAGGGCGGATGAAAGGGGTATAAATAAAATGGGGATCACTTATCCACCTTCATTCGTCGTCCACAGTCTCTTCCAGCTTAATTGCATCCAGCAGAAGACAGTCAACAAGACAGTAACGTAACAAAAAAGATGCGTCGATTAGTGGTTATGTTTTTAATATTATCTACGATAACAATAGGCATGTCTTTCGCGCAACTTAATTTTTCCACTGGATGGGGAAAAAGAGGAGGTAATGATGCATTCCGTAATGGTGGGACGAGCGAAAATTGTAAAACATCCGTAGAGGTCCTCATGCTCATATACAAGCTGATACAGGTAATTATTTGTTAGGTAATGGGTACCTTCCTATAGATATAGGTACCTACCTACTTAATTTCTAATTTGTCTTATGTCTTATCCATAATGAACGAAACATGCTTACTTGTTCTTCATATTACCTAAATTAATCGAGTAGTAGGTAGTAGTAGTAGTAGTAGTAGTAGTAGTAGTAGTATCTAGTAGTAGTAGTAGTAATAGTAGTAGTAGTAGTAGTAGTATTAGTAGTATTAGTGGTACCTAGTAGGTACCTACGTATACCACCTACTAACGATACGTAAAAACTCGTTTTACCGTTTTTTCACTGATAATACTTTTTTTTTATAGAACGAAGCAGAAAAGGTCTTTGAATGCAGCAAACTTGCAAATGATAAGTAACTACCTAGATTGTATATAGAGCTAATTAGGTAGTTGCCTATTTTTAGAAGAAATTAAGAAATCTTTAAATGTCCCGCATCAGTTAAGTTAGTTTTTGATTGTATATAGAGCATAAAAATTTATTAATAAATAGCAGTCAAGTATATTTATTTGTTTTATGTATTTATTGATTGATCTTTACATTTTTACATTCTTTGTACGCAAAGCCGCTTTTTAAAAGGATCAAGACGGTACAAAATAGCAAGTCTTAAAAACTCTGCACAAGAGGCGAACATTTTCTTATTGTTAGTTATGCCACTGTTACTCGTAATAAGTAATCAATTAATCATCAATCAACTGACGACGAATGAAAATACGTCTTCCTCATCACCATGCATTTCAATTTGTATCTAGTCTCGTATGGCTCTGCCTAGTCCAGGCCTGGCTTTAGCGTGCCTAACTCTGCAACCATCGCTACCCGCAACAAATTACACGTCTACTCGCTACCTGCAGACTCACGCCTACCATGCGCCTACCCGCTATGCAGGGCAGTGAAGGCTAGCCGAGCGACTTGAATAGCGGATTACCGCGCAGGTCGTTGTCGGTTCGAACCCGGGTATGGGTAATAGCTTTAGACGATTTCCCGTAAAAGCGGAAACATGGGGAACATACATATCTACATACCTTTTGCATAGCTTAAACAGCTCAAAAATATTAAGTTGTGAAGAAAAAAAAAACTTTCTAGGTCGCGGGTTCGATTCCACGAACATCGAATTTTTTTCAATTTTTATTCCTTTGTAAAAAAACAATACATTATGGTTATTGGTTCAGTGAGTTAAGGTTCCTTAAATATTTTGAAGATACTAATATTAATATTACAATATGAAACTAACTTGACAAATAGTCGAGCTGAAACCTAAAACAAAGGATATTTTTTAAAAGAGACTGCGCAAGGAAACATGGAACACCAATGGTTGCCGAGCTAGGGCTAGCCTTGGCTAGACGGTAGATACGCTAGACAAAGTTGTATTTCATGATGGTGTATTAAAATTTACAGTACACATACAGACCTGTGTATATATATATATATATATATATATGTATCTATATACCAATGTATGTATCTATTATGTATTAGTTGAGGTAGCTCTATATATATGTATATATTGAATTGATACGTTTTACATAAAGGGGTCGCAGACGAAAGAGGGGTATAGTTAATGTCCTGCGTTGTGGGTGAACATGTTACAATAATTATGAATAAGTACAAACACAAATATGTTTTGTTATTAAACAAAAGGAAAGGTAAATTTTCAGTTGCAGTGATTACGGTTGAATTTTGGTAAATTTATTCTTTATCTGCATTTTTAAAAATGACAGCTGAGAAATTTCAATTTGTTTTTACAGACGCAAATTTTTTATTTACTAATAACAAGAGATTACTGAAGAATAAATAGAATTGATAAAACCCTTGCATTTGTTATGAGTCTGTGTATTGTATGCGAGACTGTCGTAAAATGACGTAATTTTTTGAGGTTAATAATAGTGATATCAAGTGAGATGTGAGACTGTTCAAATTCTGAAGTTGAATATAAAACTGGTGTAATTGCAGGTTACGTTGCAATAAATTTGTGACCATGCTACGGTTTTGTAAATGCATCCCTAGTGCTCGTATTGCAGACGACAATAACATATCGAGCGTGTTTCAACAAGTGATTGTGCCAGTGCCAGTGTAATTCAGCAAGTGCTTTTTACTAGAACGCTTGTGAAATGATTATCCGGCAGCATTTTAAAAATGTGTCGGGCCTTCTTTCACAAGCATGTTTATAGTTGATTCGGAATGTAATAGAGAATTTGTTATCAGTGAAGGAAGTTTCTCGACAGAAAACACAATGTCTGCCAATTCTGAAGTACGAACATTACCCAAGAAAAGAAAGTATGATCCATCTAAGCTGGAGGAACTTGACACAAGTGCTTCTTATGTACCTGTATCAGTTTTGCAAAATATAAGCAGTGCCATTCCTCCTCAGGTGATGGCTGTGGATTATTCCTGTGCTGGTAGGCCGGTTGAAGATGAAATAAATGTAAAGCCACCTACTATTGAGTTGGATGAATGGGTTAATTATCGTGTATTAGCCAAACAAGGGGACTGGTATTATCCAGGTTTTATTCAACAAGCCATAGGAAGCGATGTAAGTGTTGTGTATTCTGATGTTTTGTCAGATAGACTGATCGTTAATGAATGCATGTTATTAGTTTTTTAAAAAAAAAATTATTAATGATAAATAAGATTTGTTGTTTTGTTTATTGTTCCAGCTCAAAGTGCAATTGGACAATGAAGGCAAAATAGTGCACTTCACAAATGTTCTTGCACCAAACTGGTGTGATATAATCGAAGATGCTTGTCCATACTTAAACTTACTTGCATTAGGTACAAGAGTATGTGTTCGACATGAACAAACAATGTTTGTAGAAGGTGTTGTGTGTACCATACTGGATGGTCAACCTGTTCGTTTTGTAGTAGCTTTGATAGGTCCTCAACAACGTGAAGTTACTGTTAAAAGAGCGGACCTTCGTTTGCTAAGACCTCCGTGGAGAGACGACATTGAAAATATAAGAGATCCTTTACCATTACTACCAGCCATTCAACAGAACGATTATTTCCGGTCGTCTGTTAAATCACCTCCCCCTCAACTTAGCACTCCAGTTTCCATTAATACTCCTCTCTCTAACGGTCGTCATTACGACGATTTCTGCGAGAGTGATGACGAGTTAAGGCATGAAGACATTATGTTTCCGAGTGATGGTGATATCGCTAAATTATCAGGCAGTAGCAAAAGAAGTAGCATGCAAAGTAGGGCTAGTTCATCTAGCAGTGTAACTCTCAGATCTCAGCCGACTACTCCTCGTAGCCAAGCTACAACTCCCCATAAATACAAGAAAGGCGACGTTGTTTCAAATCCCAATGGGATTCGTAAAAAGTTTAATGGGAAACAGTGGCGTAGACTATGTGCCAAAGACGGTTGCGGAAAGGAATCTCAAAGGAGAGGCTATTGCTCTAGGCATCTAAGTTTGAACGGCAAATGTCTCAGAAGCAGCGGCCCTTCATTTCCGCGATCGAATAGCAAAGGAGAAGGCGAAGACACATCGAGAGATTCAGAAACGTCTCCCAATTGTGGGGAAAGGAGAATAGCTGGTAGATTTGATCAAGAAGAGACTGAAGCCGCCAACATGTTAAGTAAGAATGTCGTCTTTTATTTATATATTTATATGTACAATAATGTATAATGTTGAACTTGAGTAACTTTTAGTGTCTTTGGGAAGTTCGAGGTCAGTTACACCAGCATTTTCACCTAACTGCCAAGGTTCTTCTCCATTAACTATGCAATCTCCTATTACTGTCGGTTCTAGACAGAACATGTTTATGCCGATTAGTAGTCATTCACACGGACTATTAAAAAGAGGCTCTCCGGGACCTTCCGGTTACAATATGCCTGCCCCATATCATCAACCTGTCATCAGGTATTGCGTTTATTTATTTATTGATTATGTATAGTAACGAGCGATGAGTACAAGTAAAAGCCCATTTATTGCCTATTGTTTTTGTTGTTGTTGTTGTTGTTGGCCTGGTAGGTAAACGTCAACGACGATAATATTTATTTTTTATTATATTAAGAATTCAGATAAAGAGAACTTATTTGTTTTTGAATAGTTCGGCTTAGTTTACAAAAATTATAAATCCATTACCTATGTTAATTTGTACATAATACTGTCATCAATTTTCATATACCATACTAGATATAATTACTATGTGCTTATGATGTAACAAGAAACTAAACCATGGATGTATTTTCTATTTTGTTTATATTATGTATATTCTGGAAGTTATTATAAAACAAAAACCTGATATCTATTACTGGGTCATATTGTACTAGTACTTTTCGTTAATCGCATACTTGTTCTCCTTTTGTAAAAGTTCAATTGTAATTGGGATTCTCCGGTAAAAAAAATTAAATAAACAAATACCTATTGTATTTATAGGCCAGAATTGGTTCGTCCTAATCAAGGTGCAACAAGCGTAATTAGGATATCGCCCAATCCACGTCATTGGAATCCTCCTTCGGTTTCTGAACAAGAAAGTGTCATCTTACAGCAAACCTTAACAAATGTTACTAGTCAGACGAGTACAGAAGCGGAAAGCTCACAACTTTCTTCTGATACTTTATACTGCGTTGTGCCTCAAATACAAGATAAAAACTTGGTCAATGTGAAAACTGAATGTCCAACAGATATAGAAAAATACAACGAAAATGTCGGTCAACAATATCAGGCTACAAGTGTTCCAAGACATGTAAGTTTTACAAGTTACATATTTGTTATGATATATTTATTGATTGCTAATCTCTTTATTGAAAGGTTATACAGCAGGATCACATTAGACAGACTCAGACAATCCATGTTGCTCCTAACAGTTCATTGAATAATATATCACCTAGTGGAGCTGGTGTTTTGCCAGTGATAGTTCATCCCACCCAGATAGTGCCTGTTTTGCCTGCTGCTCCTCAATCAGTTGTCAAACGTGTTCTGAATTCTTCTTCTGTCCCTGTTAGTAACATTTCACCGCAAACAACTGCTAGCCCTGTCATAATTAAAACGGAACACGGTATGTAACTTTCAACGTGATGATCTTTTTTTTTTTGTTTCATTGTTTAGTTTTATTTTAGTAACTGCAATGAATTTTAATCATAAAGAAACAAGTATACGCGCGCGAACGCCTCAAAATTTTATTCCAGCCCATTCGGAGGTAGAAGTGTCTTCAGCTTCAATTACTGAATCCCATCTGATAAACCTAAATAACAATGCAGCTTCACAAATAGTCCCTCAAACGTCGCAATCAGTAACGCAGTCTCCATCTGCGTTTGTTATACCGTGGCACACAGTCGTACCGATATTAACGGTACCATCGGGTTCGTCGTCACCACCGCTAAGGCATTCGCCACCTTTGTCAGCACCACCCATGACCAGTGTCCCTGCTCAAGTGCCTGCGCCTGTTTCGGATTTGGGAGACGACGAAGACGAACCAGAACCAATGCCAGTAACCACAGAAGAAGATGACGACGTATTTGAGTCGGAACCAACTGATAACGGGACCGTAAACAATACGATTGGTTCTAATAATAAACGAAGAAGTCAGTCTCTTAGTGCCCTTCAAAGTTCGGTAAAATCTTGTGTCATTTCTCGTTCATTTGTCATTAATTACGCGAAATTACAGAGTAAAGAACGCATCAAAAGACCAATGAATGCCTTCATGATATTTTCTAAAAGACACAGAACCCTCGTCCACCAAAGACACCCGAATCAAGACAACCGCACAGTTTCAAAAATTTTAGGTGAATGGTGGTATCAGTTGGGTCCCGAAGAGAAAAAGAAATATGTAGACTTGGCGTCGGAAGTAAAAGATGCTCATTTCAAAACCTATCCGGAATGGAAATGGTAACATTAATTACCTGTCTATTTTTGTATTACATATAATAAAAATATTAAACGGTTAATGTTGTGTTATGTAGGTGTAATAAAGATCGTAGAAAATCTTCAACTGGCTGTGCTCGCGGCAAACTTAATTCAACGGGTGATATGGGAGAAATAATAGGTGATCCATCTGCTAGTCCGAGAACTCCTCATTCGCCGCAACCCACGGAGTCGCTACGTTCTGTCGGACAAGAAGTGGACAACGGTGATCAATCTGACGAAGATCAAATGGTCATATGCGAAGAACAAGAACAGCAAGTAGAAATCGATTTAAAATGCAAAGAGAAAGTAACAGATTCTGATTCGGAATCGCACAGTGATCTAGAACCTCATATTGAAAATAGGGTTTTTCCGCAGCAGCGGTTTAGTCCTATGTCGAACAACAACAACAACAACAGCAGCAGTAGCAGCGCCGATATAACATGCCGGCCAAAACCGATCAAGGCAAGACTGCCCTCGACCGACTCTAGCACCAAGTTTAGTCCTGTGACGTCTACAGTGCTCAGTTATCCATATCATTCTCCTGTAAATCCTACTGGAGTCAGTGGTTTCCAACCGACCGGAGGTGCATTTAAAACCATGCCAGTATCACCGAAAGTTCTGAAAAATGAAATTGTGGACGTACCGGAGTCGAGTTGTTGGCCAGATTCATCACCTACCAGCGATCCCTTGGAAATTAAATGTTCAGACATTACAGCGTCTCAGTGGGTTCCAGAAGAATCTAGCAGTTGTCCTACTAAACCTACAACAACTTTAACGATATTTAAACAGCAAGTAAAACCGGGCGGTATAATCCAGGTTTGTGAACGAGGTGTTCAAAGAAATTCACTTCAAGCTCAACCTATGACTCTTACACTACTTAATTCGCAATCCACAGCTTTGTGTTTGCCTAGTCATACATCTAGATCGAGATCCGTGTTTGTTGTCGCATCTAGCGCATCAGATCCTCCTCTACAGTACGTTTATATGCCACAGCAGTCTTTTCAAATACCTGTTTCTGATGCAAATGGGAGAAGCGTTTCCATTCAACCGTTGCAGATTATTCCTAAACCAACCGCTATACAATCGGTAATAGTAAATCAGTCTCAGAACAAGCAAATCATACAAAATTGCGGATCTCTTCCTGAAACTTGTTCAGTATCAGCTCCCACATTAAACACCAACGTACAATACAATTCAGGTACCTGTTACTTGTCGTTGTTTATTTTAATTTTAATAAATAATCATTAACGTTATCATGAACGACAAAGAACTACTAAATATGTTGTTCTTAACTTTCCTAATCGGACAGTAAACGAAATTCGAAATTCGAAATTTTTACCCGAAACGCGTTGTGGTGATAATTGTAATTTCGCTTATTAGGTAGGCCCTTCTGATTGTGCATAGTATCTTCTAAGCACATAAAAATTACCTGAAACGCGATTCAGGTAAAAATTTCGCTTGTCGTTCAAAAAAGCTTCGGAAATTAAAGAACAACATATACATGTTATATTTAAAAATTTTTTTATTATTTTACTGCCGGAAAGTTTCTTCTTTTTTTTGCAAAAGATGTGTGTTCATTTTAGGTATTCAAGTTAAAGTTGAAAATATGCCCCCAAAACCAGTAGAAAAAATAATTGTTTCTGTCTCAGAAATGCCTGTGTCGCCACGAGCGACAGTTAATTCTGAAATGTCCTTATCAGAAGAAAACACCGAGTTTAAGTTAGCTCCGACTCCTGCCCAATTAGGGAAAGCGCCGTTGCAAAGGCGGCAATCCATGGGTAATTTGAATCTGTGCATACTTAACAGAACATCATAAATTTCAATTAATTTGTTAAATGTTTAGTTGCTGTAGCAGTCACATCGACGACAACGACAATAACAACGACACTTTCAAATGAAAGTGCTGTGGTATCTCTCGTTGAAAATAATTATAACGACTCTCTAATTTCACCTTCGGTTAAGAAGAACTTTTTTAAAAAGAATCTAGACGATGGAACAGATAGGTATTTAACAATTTCGAATAATAGGTAACATTACGTAAAAGTGGATTTTAATAATGCGTCGAATGTTTTTAGAGTACTCGAGCAAGTTAATTTCGAACAGAAATTTTCTTCCTTGCCACAATTTAAACCTGAAGAGTGTCAGTCTCCAAGTGCAATTTCAGTACCGTCAAGTCCAAGAGTATTTTCAAATTATAATACGAAAAAAAGGCCGTTAACATCTGGTCATAGATTATCATTGGACGAGGAATCTGAAATAGAAGCGCCTCAATCGGCTGCCTCATCAGCTAAACCTCCTAGCGGAAACAGAATTGTGGGAAATACTTTTTTCGGTCCCGATTTTAACGTTGAAAATATTAAAGGTGAGTATTTTTCTTATAAAAAAACTGCTCGAATCCGAAACAACATGTTTAATAACGGTATTTAGATTTTTCGGACGTTCCGGAGTCTGGTTCGCCACATACTCCTAATCCTAAAACTCCAAATCGTGACTCGTCAGACAAAGGTCATCGCAAACTACTAGAACAAAGGCGTCAGTTAGTTATGCAGTTATTCCAAGAGAAGAATTCTTTGTTTCCAAGTACTCAAGCTACTTGCACCTTTCAAGCACAACATAGCGATATTTTTCCGAATAAGACAACGTTACAATTAAAAATACGCGAAGTGCGACAAAAATTAATGGCTCAAAACTCTGCACCACTTAGTGCAAACAGTATTAGTAGCCCTTTGACTCCTTCTGAACCAGTGAAAGTATCGTCTAACAGTTAATTGTGCAATATGTTGTTCGTCTTCCCAATCAATTATATTATTTGATTACATTATTTCGCTTAGGTCCAACAATAGTTTCGATTATTTTAAATTCTGTAATTAAAACCAAAGGAAACCACAGCATGCATTTCAACAACGCGAACACGCGTTTCGCTCATTTACGTTGCGAGCATTTTCAACACAGACTGACAATGAATGGAACACGTGTTCGCATTTTTAAATTGTTGTTTGTGGTTTCTTTTTGGTTTTAATTATTTCCATCGCCACAATCGCCGTTTTCAAATAATAAATTCTGCAGTTTGTTATTGATTCCATATACTTACTTATGTGTATATGTGAGGAAAACGCGGTTTATGTTTTTTTTTCTTTCTTTCATTCGAGAATAGAAACTTTTTATTGAATTCGTTATGATTAAAATTCGTAATTATTTATTACACGATTATTTTTACTTGCCCGAATCAAATCCGTATTGTTTAAAGTCTCAATAATTTACTGGTTGATCAATTCTTGTACTCTCTCTTCCTGCCTCTCTCTTTCTCCCATTTCTAAGCCTGAATCAAGATTTTTTTAAAAGTAATTTTGTGTACATACTACACCATTTAAGTACTTTGTGTTTTATGGTATATAAAAATAATTTTATCCTTCCTGCGTCAAATAATCATAAAAAGTGTTTACTTTTGTATCAGTTTATTTAAATGTTGATTTGTTCTATTTATAATAATAATAATAATAATACATATTATTAATATAATATATAATAAAAAATAATCATAGTAATAATCATAATATTATAACGAGCACATTTATTATCATTATTATTTTTTTCTTTTATTAAGGCAGATTAAAAATTTTCAATGTGCTTTACCGTACCGCATAAATTATTCTTTACAGGTGTAGAAGCTATTAGTTTTTCTTTGTAAGTAAAAATCGTATTATAACCGCATTATAGTTTAACAAACATTTTACGGAACAACAAACGCAATTATTTTAATTATGAAACGTAAGATATCCAAGTTATTGTAATGCGGAGTCGATTAATTAACGACAGGCTAACTACTATTTTTTAGTAATCTAAGTGGCTATCATATTTTTTTTTATCTAAAATTATAAAACTTTAAATATTTGCTTACGAATATGTTAAAGCTAAATTTGTATTTTATATTTTATACTACACAATCGCTAGATTTGCGTTGGTTAAAAGAAGTTGTTAATAAAACATTGTAAAATAAAAACGTGATAAGTCAATTTTGTGAACTTTTATAATTTTATTTTTCGTTATAATTTTAAGGACAATTAGATGGAATTAGGGATTATGTAATTGTATGAAAGAGACATCTATTAAAAAGAGTATAGTGAATTAAAGTGAATGTTATGCCAGTGTTGTATATTTTAGTGAAATGGGAATCGGCGAGAGCCATGATTCATTACCCTTTAAATATTGTAATGTTCTCGCAAAACGTAGTAAAAAAATTAAATTCTCAACCTGTCGTTTACATTTTATAACTAGTTGTTTTTATAGGTTACTTAATACAATATTTTTGTCGTTTGAGTATTAATTACCATGTCGGCTGATATACATACATTAGATTCAATTTATAAGTAGATAAACTACGGAATAGTGGTCGATAACCATATAAAAATAATATGTAAAAAACATTTGGTAATATGTATGTATCTTGATCTCATTTCAGAATTCTAAATACATACTTCATCGTTAGTAATAATTTGAACTTTATATAAGTACTTCAAGGCTTACGAATTACCTAAATTTTCACAAAAATCAGGTTATTTTTAACGTTACATATTTTAAAATTGGTTATCAATTAGTAGATACGTAGTAAGCTAATTAATACAAATTGATTTGTAAAATAGTAAAATATTGGAAAGTAAACAAGTATAAGTATTGTAAACTAAAAATTAAGACGTTAGTGGTAGCAGATACTTACTATTCTTCAAGATATGTAATTAAAGGATTCCATACCATATTATCTGCTTTTTATTCGACCGTTTGTTACATTCGAATAAGTTTTATGAGTAAGTCTGTTTTTAAATATACCGCTGTTTTGATGTATTGCAGTTATAGAATGTGTCAACAGATGGCCCAAACTGTAAATGTTGAAATTTGAAAATTTATTCTTTACGGGTTATCTATACGAAATTTAATCGTTTAATAAATATATAATGTAATAACGGAATGGCCACTTTGGTGATTTTTATCATGAAATCATTTTATTAATTAATAGGTAGTTATAAAAAATATTTTCGATGTTAAAGGGGCAAAGAGTGGGAGGGAGGGGAGTCAAAGTGCATTCTGCGCGCTTTTCCATCACTCATTTATTGTTTATTTATATGGTCGTTGGTTAGTCAGCAATTGACTATTTTCATAGACTATTTTATATTATTGATTATTGTTTAAGATGTTTAGTAAATCGATCTTATTTAAAACTTCAGATGTACCATGTAGAGCAGTAGTGCAATTAAGAAGAGAGAAGCATTGGAAAAATGAGGAATATCAGTATTGGCAAACAAGCAAGATACCTACGATGCATTTTCAAAAATCGTTGCCTAGATTGCCCATACCGAAATTAGAAAATACATGCGAAAGATATTTAGCAGCTCAGAAACCGCTTTTAACAAAAGAAGCATTTGAAAAAACCAATAAATATGTTACACGTTTTAGAGATGATGGTAATGGGAAAAGGCTGCAAGAAAAACTAATACAATCTGATAAGAAAAATAAACATACCAGTTATATTTCTAAACCATGGTTTGATATGTATTTGAGTGATAGAAAGCCTTTGCCTGTTAATTACAATCCAACATTAATTTTTCATAATGACCCAAGAAATGAGTTCAATAATCAACTAGTAAAATCAGCAAACATGATAATAAGCAGTGCTCGTTTTTTTAAGTCTTTGAAGGATGGATTATTAGAGCCAGAAGTGTACCATTTAAACCCTGAAAAGAGTAATACTCGGGGCTTTAGAACAGTATGTTCTATAGTCCCTTCGTTTGTCTCTTGGTATGTTGCATACTTATACAATGCATATCCGCTTGACATGAGTCAATACTTCAATCTTTTTTATTCCACTAGAATCCCTGAACTAAATAAGGACAGGATTTTTAAAGATTATAAAGCAAAGCATATACTGGTACAGTTTAAGGGACGATTTTATACTTTTAACGTTTTTGACGAAAGTGGAGATATTTTGCCTGCTAATGAAATTCTTTCCAATTTGAAGTACATAATTAACAATAATAGTGCAACATCTGAGGAATATCCTCTTGGTATTTTAACTACACTTGATAGAAACAAATGGGCATCCTTAAGGCAACATTTGTTATATTTGGGCAATGAGAGACAATTAAGTGTAATTGACAGTGCATTTTTTAATCTTTGCTTGGATGATTCACAAGTTGATTTGCAAAGTGTTCAAACTGATGAAGCGTATGCAACTTTATCAAGACAATACATTCATGGTGATGGAAAAAATAGGTACATTGGTACCACTATCTAACTATAAAACCTAGTAATTGTAAAAATAACCAATTTCTTAAAATAGTTTATTTATTTAGGTGGTTTGACAAATCATTTTCCCTTATTATTTCAAAAGATGGTGTAGCAGGTTTAAATTTTGAACATTCCTGGGGAGATGGTGTGGCTGTTCTACGCTACTTTCAAGATATTCATCAAGATTCGACTGAAAATCCACAGATTAATCCCAGTACTGAGCCATCTAGTGAACTGCTGTATAAACCCCAAAAACTAGGTAATACCTTGTTCTCAATTACGTATTACATTTTATTTTGAATTGTCGTGTTTTTAAAGAATTCAATTTGGATGATAAAATGAAGAAAGAAATAAAAGGTGCAATACAAAGTTATGCAGATACTTGCAGTAATCTAGAAATCAATGTTCTTCAAATGTCTGGTATTGGTAAAAATGAATGTAAAAAGCTTAAAATTAGTCCAGATTCTATAATGCAGCTTGGTTTTCAGGTAAACTTTTTATTTTCTTACATATATTATTTTAAATACCTAACTACTAGTATGTATTTACATATTTTTATTTTTCAGGATGCTTATTTTAAATTAAATGCCAGTTGCGTGCCTTCATATGAATCCTGCAGCACTGCTGCATTCAAACATGGAAGAACAGAAACAATTCGACCTTGCACTATTAAAACAAGGGTAATTATAAAAACATACATTATTTTATTTATTAGAACATATTAATTTTTTTTAGGAATACAGTAAAACAGTTAATTCAAAAAATTTTTCCAAGTCAGAAGCATTTAACCTGATTGAAAATTGTTCAAAATATCATGCCAAATTAACAAGAGAAGAGCTGCTATGGGCCAAGGCTTTGATAGGCATTTATTTGCCTTAAAACTTCTTGCAGAACAAGATAATATTGAAACTGATATTTTTAAAGACAGTGCATATTCACTTATTAATCAGAATATTATTTCAACTAGTACATTAACTTCTCCTAGAGTTTTAGCAGGCGGTTTTGGACCGACGGTTCCTAATGGATTTGGAATTGCGTTAGTATTTTCACGTTATCTGTCATCGTTTTATCATCTAACTAACATCTTTTATTTTTCAGATATTCTATAGGAAACGATTCCATAGGAATGCTGGTAACAAATAATAGTAAAAATGTAACTGGGAAAGATTACATTTATTGTCTAGAAAAAGCTTTCAAAAACATACGAGACATACTTCTAAATAAATTAAAAGCCTAATTAATTGAGAAAAAGTGCCCTCCCTCGCAAGTGTTTTATAAAGTTTTTTTTTTTAAGTATATATATTTTTTTTTAAATGAAGTTGATACGAAAATTAAGGAATTCATCTAGTTTACATCTTGAAGGTCATAAAACGAAGCGGCTGTCGGAAAAATATGGATGTATTGACCACATCTGTTATTATTTTTATGATCTAAAGTAATAATCACTAATGACTTAATCAAATACTGCGAGGTTGAAGTAAAACAATTTTAACAAGCTAGACAATAATACTGACCAGACGTCTGAATCAATTTTATGTTAATATACACATTACCTTTTTTACTGAAAACAGTGATACAGCTAATAAGTGCAATTATGTACAAGTTAATTATTAATGGAAAACTATAAATACAATAATGTGCAGCAATATACGTTACAACTATTTTTTCAACTATTTTGCTATCGTTTACATACATACATACATACTGTAACTGCTGATGAAAACAACAAATTAAAAAAGATATTTCTAATGTGTACTATCACCCATTGATACTTTGGAAACCTGAAAGGGATATAAAAATTTTAATTGTTCATATTAATCAAGTGATGATGATAGTAAAACCTTACCATATAAATTCCTACAATTAATCCAAAAAGACCTATAGCACTTCCAAAAATTTCCACAATCAGTATTTTAACAAACAGTGCTGAATTGGCAGCATCAGCTAAAGCAGCCCCTGAGCCCACAATTCCTACAGTAACACCACAAAACAAATTGACAAAACCAACTGCAATACCGGCTCCAAACATAAGATAGCCAGCCATCCAGTTCTTTTCCCGAATATCTTGGTTATCTCTAATTATTTTCCAAGAGAAATCCTATTGGTAGAGAATAGAGCAATATTTATTTTAATTAAATTACATTAGCTATTGTGTTAATTACCTCCAAGTTTCCAGACAACACAATTGCTGTAATTAAACCATATATAGCTACTGCTTCACAAAAAATTACAGAAATCAAATTTTTAGTTTTAATTCTGGGAGCCTTTACACCTCCTCCTATAATACTAACACCTGTTGTATGTATACCCCTAGAAAGTTTATTTAAATGTAGTACTTTCTCTAATTATGAAATACATTATCTGAGTTACTTACAAAGCAGCCCCTACAACTGATAATGCTACTGATAATCCAATGCCAATAGTGGCCCACATGTGAGGAGTAGTTTCTTCGAGGAACCTACAAATATAAAATTTATTGTTCAAGGCCGTCTAATAAAAATAATTGATACATACCAACCAACACTTATCCTCTCGCCCTTACCAGTAAGCACGTGATAAAGGGCTAAACAATACAGACGATTAGTAAATAATAAGAGACGGCTACCGAAGCTACTTACTAAGAATCGTTATTGTTGATAAACCAACCGTAGCAAAAACTTTACCTAATAACATCCTCATGTTTATAATAAATATTGGGTCACAAATAAAATTCAGATTTTTTTTCAATAACTTTCGAAGTCGTCACGTGAAATTAGGAGCGGTACGTGCTGGTGGCGGGTGACGGTATTTGCAATCGACAACCGAGTAGCGAGTAATAAATACAACAAATAATTAATAACAATACGATTACGATACCCTTCCTACCGTCTACTCTACCGCAAAAACTGTGCAACTGTCAAGTCAAAACCTTGTCTATGGTCAAAACCAAACTAATTAACTTTATTGGGCCTAAACACTCTTAGATATAATTCTCAAAATTTATAACGCAGGAAAATAAAATTTGTTTTTATTTATCATATGCGATAGGTTTTATACAATGTTAGTATTATTAAAACTACTCGAAACATCGAAATGGAAAATTCCAAATTGATCATAAAGTAACTAAATATTACAGTGATCGGTTTTCACAGCGTGTTACCCATAGACCCTTTCGACGTCTGAAAGTAAAGAGGCAAGTGTTTATTGATTATGTTTATATCTGTTCATTGCGTGAATTTAGGGTAAATTTTAATTATTTTTGATAAAGTAATGTTAATTCCTTTGTATTACATTTAATAATTAATACTGTATTGAGAAAACAACGTTCATTCATGTATGGACTATTGTAATTACCGCAAGTATTGGTACCCCGATACTGATGCCGTTTTTCCCAATATGGTCGTCAATTACTTTATTTCTTTCTCGTAACATTTTGCATTTTTTGTATGCAATTTGTACTCGTTTGCCAATTTAAATTCCGTTAATAGTTGTAGAAAAGGACTTACCATGTATATGCCAACAATAAGTCCGAATAATCCAATGGCACTACCGAATATTTCTACAATAAGAATTTTTACAAATAGTGAGGCGTTTGCAGCATCAGCTATTGCTGCTCCAGATCCTACAACACCAACTGCCAAACCACATACTAAATTTACAAAGCCGACTGTTGTTCCTGCTCCAAATATCACATGACCTCCCATAATATTTTTTGCCAGCAATTCTTCATTTGAATTTATTAAAGCTACATTGAATTCCTAAAAAAATTCTTTCTAGTATGCTTTAAAATTTCAACCAATTGTGATTCTTACAGCCAATGAATTAGAGAAGACTATCGCTGTAATTAATCCATAAATTGCTACTGCCTCACAAAAAATTATAGAAATTAAATTCTTTGTCTTGATTCTCGGTGCTTTCACACCAGCTCCTAGAATACTAGCACCTGTGGTATGAATACCTCTGAAATTTGATCATAAATCATATAGCCGTATAAACATTTTATATAAAGACTAATTATTTAAACTAATTGTAAATTTGAACTTACAAAGCTGCTCCTACGACAGAAAGCGATACAGCGAGGCCTACTCCCGTTAAAGCCCACATATATGGGGATCCGCTAGCTAAGAACCTATATTTTTATTTTATTTTTTTATAATTTTGAGCATACTCAAAAATAATTTTGTACTTACCATGCTAAACTGATTTGCTCACCTTTACCCGTGAGTACATAGTAAAGAACTAAAATGATTTCAAGTACAAGTTATTTTAACTTTCATAAAAATTTAGTCACATGCTTTGTCACACACCTTATTTAAAATTTAAAGTAATTCTGAAAAACTTACCTAATATTGTTAATGAAAATGTCGTGAAAACGGTAAACGTTTTTAACAGTAACCCTCGCATTATGAATTATTAAAAAAAAAAAAAAAGTTAAGTTAATTCTTACACAAGGCAATTTTAAAACATTTATATCACTACTGTAGTGTAAACGTCAAAATATTTAAGATACTATACTCAACTGATTAGCACTATCAGCACAATCAAAGAACAAATAAAACCCACTTTTAAACTTTATCTAGAATATACGAGGTTGCTCCAAATAAAACTGCAAATGCATATGAAGCAGTAGTAGACGATTGTTTGTGCAGTCCATGTATATTCATTTACATTTGTATTTTTTTTATTTTTGTTTAAAATAAAGAGTAAATTATAATATATACTCATATAATAAATTGGTGACGGAGACAAAAAGTATTTAATTTTTTATTTAGAACTAGAAAAGTTTATGTGACCAAAAAAAAACTCAAGTACTGTTAGATTTTATATTGTTTTAAAATATACGTCTCGGGCAATCGGTAGATACATGTATATCTATTTCTCGTAATAATAAAACAAACTAATAGACATGGAGAAATTGAAATTTTCGAAGGCACAGACCTATATTATCACAAAAGTGCTCATTGCACCAAATACTTGAACGTTTTAACGATTATTGTAGAAAAGTACAAAGCTGATTAATTAATAATTAAAATAAAAAAAAAAACCTACATTCCTTTTACACTTACGGACTATTGTAGTTTTTAGCATAATTTACAGTTACAAACATGCAACCCACAATTTATTTACATACGTTGTATTCCTTAAAATACTATCAACATTACTTTACAAAAATAAATTTGTAATATTATCTCGAATTGCAATTCCACAGAACAGTTCCCTTATAGATAGTTATTAATTAAAAGAAATAAAAACAATAGAATTATTATCACGAATAATCATTATCATTATTCATACATTCGGTTTTAGTATTATAAATTTAAAATATGAAACCTTATTATTTACATAAATATTCTTCCGATCGTTCCAATTTTACTTGTCTGGTGCACACACCTAAAAACATTTTATTAAAACTACGATCGTCATCTAATTACAAAAACATACTAACTGCTCCGTTCCCCATTCGCAGAATATACGGAATGACACTATCAATCTGTACTTGACCAATTAAACTAGAAAAAAATAGCTCCTCCAATATTTGTGGATCCAAGGCACGCAGTGACGGAAGACGAAGCAGCAATCTGCAAAATGGTATGATATATGCTTTTTATACCTATACACGTTGTTTTACATATTATTTATGAAATAACTTATGCACGTATAATGCATTTATTTATTCAACCAGAAAGAAATGTTACATTGTAGTACAATGGTAGTCAGCAACTGTAACTATTAATACAATGTTCACTTCTGATGTCTAATTTTGTTGGCAAATTGATATAAGTATTTATAATCAGTAGAAGCTAAAATCGCCACGTTTCGACCGTCTAATTCGGTCATCATCGGACAAACGACTACCATCAATAAATACATATAAGACCCAGTGTACAATCTGGTTGCACTTGAATAGAAGGCACATATTAGTAAAAGTAACAGTGTCTTTAGTAATAATAATAATAATAATTCAATCGAATCAAATAAAATTAATCTCAATATCAATAAAATTATAGAATAAATTCAGATGTTTGAATTGAAGTTTTTTTTTTTAAATTTCTATTTAACCAATTTGTCATTATCCAAGATCTTTAAATAATTTGACAGTTAATTAGAAAGTTGTTATTTGCCCCAATGAAGCTACCTTTATTACTGCCCATCACTTTATTTCTTATTGAGAATGTTTTTTTTTTATTAAATATTATTTTACCTTGGAAATCTATCATCATCATTTGGGAAATTATTACTGACATAATGTCTAAGAGCTTGAAAGGTTTTCTCCTGGATTTTTTCCACCTGCTTTTTCATTAAAAGTCCAGATTGGTCAGGAGAAAACAGCGATATTGCTTTTAAATATGCATATTCATGATCATCAACATGCATGCGGTTCATTGATGTGACAAATTCTTGTAATTTTACTATATGATCTGTCACTTGTTTTACTTTAACAGCAGGTATCTTGTCTTGAGCAATAGAGGTGTGTAAATGACTTATTAATGATGACAGTATGGTAGATAAGGACAATGTTTGTGAACACTGTGCTAAACCCAATGTAAACAATTCTGCCCAACTACCCTTCAATAGAGTTATTTGATTGTCATAGCTGCAAGAAAAGAATAGGTACTGTTTTAATATTGACCCCAACTGAAATTGTTATCAATAGTAATCCAAAACAGAATCACCTCAACAACTGAAAAGCAGGTACACTTCGTGCCCAATGAATACTTAAAAAAAGTAATCTTGAGCCACTTTCGCATATATAATGTACATTTAAGTAAGGAGGAACCGGACCAGGTATCTGCAAATTAAAAACCACATGCTGCTCTTGAACCACAGGTTCATCTATTTCAAAAGTTTTCTCTTCTGCTGTAAGAGCTAAATAGTCATTTCCATTTAAGCACTGCACTCTTGCCATTGTGTCTAGGGCTTTTGAGATTATTTGCTTATCTCGAGCCATACATAATGCATCACTCAGTTCACCTATCCCTGTGTTTGTACTGTCCATAGAAACATCATCCTCTAAACTAGTTTGGCTTGGTGACATGCGATAGGGAATTTCTGAGGAACTGTTGTTACCTGTAGTTGATTATTGAAAATTGAACTACTAATCATGTAACATAGTTAATATCTAATATTCCTATATAATATACATACCCAATCTTTTGCTAAAAAATGATAAACTTAAATCACATGGGTTGAAGGCTGGTGGAATAAGATTTTGGGATTCAGTAGCCAAATCTTTGCGGATATAAATTTTGTTTACACTGTTTGTATTTGAATTAGAGTTATTCATATATTCCTTTTTATCAACTATTGGTTTACGTTCATGTTGTACTGCTACAAAAATATTTTTAATATGTTTATATTTTTCTATTTTGTAACAGGCAGTTATATTGAGAGTAGTTTAAGTAGTTTTTTTTACAAAAAGGGGTACGTATGTACCACTCATTTTCTTCCAAGACAATAAAAAAAATATATTAGCAATACTTACAATCGCTGCGCATTCCACATGCAAGGCATTTTTGTAGACGACAATACTGGCATCTGTTTCTATGGTGTTTCGTTACTTCACAATTTTTAGAGCCCCTGCATTGATACCCTAACTGCTTTCTAATTGATCTTTTAAAAAATCCTTTACAACCTTCGCAAGAAATTGCTCCATAATGCCTTCCAGAGGCACGGTCTCCACAAACGACACATAATTCAATAGTGAGGCACATATTGCTATTATTTTTCTGCTTGTTATCTCCAAACATTTCTAATTTTATACCCTGTTCTACATCCATAGTTGTTTATATTTTACTTAACCACACTAAATTACTTTTTGCTATGGCTATATCAACAAATCGCATCTTTTGATTTATTAATGAACACAGAAAACAACAAAAACACGAACATTATAAATTATATACTGACAATTTGTTAATTTTTTAAATGAATAAAATGAATTGAGGTTCATGACCTTTTACCTGTCGTTGTGTAGTGTGTAAAGCACACCAGTTACATGAATGCATCATGAAAGTTCTATGAGAGCAATGCCCAACCAATGACTGACATCTATTCTATTCGCTACCCGCAACAAAAGGCCCTACCCTACTCATTTTCCGCTTCCACCGCATTGCCTCTACTTTCAACTTCATCAGGTCGTTCAGGAGTTCACAAATTATAGTAAGTTAAAATTAAAAGTTTCTTTTTATTATTCCTGGATATTATTTTTAAAAAGTTAGAATTTGGCGTGTAGCAACCTTTTTTTTACAAACTGATGGTTGCTACATGTCTAATTTTAACTACAGCACTTGAAAAAAATTATAAAAATCATATGCATCCTCCAATCTGTTTAAATTTCGCGCTTTTCCTTATATAGTGCAGTACCCATTTACAAGAGGCGCTCACGCCCGAAGTTTCGAGTTTTCCATCTAAAGTACTCCCATATCTATGGTTGTATATGGGTTCATTATAGGTCAATTATAGGTTCTAGTATCTCGAGTAGTAAACATGGATTTATTAAAAACTAATTTTAAGAAATTTAAATACTTGAATATAAAATGAATATAAATTCCGTTATAATTTCAGTGTTAATATCGGTAATTTGCGTATTAGTGTCGGTTTTGCAGCATGTTTATTACAATTACACAAGAGTTACCGAGATGAAACTTTATTATAAGCCTGTATTTGAAGACTTGATTCCATCTGGTAAAGTTAAGACTTTTGAAATCCAAAAAGACAGAATATATAGTAAAAGTTATGGTTCGAATGTTCTAAAGTCGTTGCACGCCAGACTAAAGTTTCCTATGGCAGAGACACTAAAGAGACCTGCTGTTGTATTAAAACCCAAAGTTAGTGAGGCAACAGAGAAAGAAGTGTATTATTCTGTGCAAGCAGCGTTAAAATTTAAATCTTTCGGAAAATTAGATAAGGCTTTGAAATTGTTTGAGCATGCAGCAGTAATCGCCCCAAATAATCCAGATGTTTTAAATAGATATGGGGAGTTTATAGAGCAGATGCTTGAAGACATCGTTTCTGCAGATGAGTTGTACCTGAAGGTAATAAATGTGCTGAATTATTAAAAAATTTAGAATTATTTGATACATTAAAAAAAATACTTGCAGGCTTTAGCTCAGTCACCGAATCATAAAGATGCATTAATGAATCATAAGAGAACGGCGCACATTGTAGATCAATTAGATTTAGAAGTTTTGAAAAATATTGACCAAAAATGTGAAATGTTAAAGAAACTTCAGAGTAGTGACCCTGCATTTGAGGATATCAAGAGACAAGCATATTATTTGCATATATACCATACGGTCTGCCTTTATTTAAAAAAAATAATGTGTAATTGTAATTTTTGAATTTTTAGGTGGGAATAGAAGGGAATACAATGACTGTGGAGCAGTTAAGACATTTGTTAGAGACTGGAAATGCAGTTGCTGGTAAAAGTATAGTAGAACATAATGAAATATTAGGCCTTGAATTGGCAATGAATTATTTAAAAATATTAACAAGATTTCCTGTTATCACTGTTAATGAAATAAAGGGAATACATAGAAGGATAATGGGTCATGTTGATCCACTAAACAGTGGTGTATTTAGAGACAATCAGGTCAGAGTAAATATGTGTAAATTTTCTTGAGTTTTTGATAATACATACAATATAACTGTATTACATATAGGTATTTATTGGTTCTCATAAACCTCCATCCCCAGAAGAGGTATCCAAACTGATGGAGGAGTATGCTGAATGGTTAAATTCAGAAGATGCTCTCAGCATGCACCCAGTCAGGTAGTATTATGTCTTAATACTTAACCATATACTACCTAATAATAAAATTTGAACATGTAATTTAATTTCATTTTAGGTATGCTGCCTTAGCTCATTACAAGCTTGTTGACATTCATCCATTTTCTGATGGCAATGGACGCACAAGTAGATTAATTATGAACTTAATTTTACTTAGGGCTGGTTATCCTCCTGTGATTATATTAAAAGAACATAGGTACATACTTGTATTGCATTAATTTAATTAATTAATCACTTGACAATATACTGAAATGTTCCAGGCAACAGTATTATGATCATTTACAATTAGCCAATCATGGTGATGTAAGACCGTTTGTCCGGTTTATAGCCCAGTGTACCGAACATATTTTAAATATGTACCTATGGAGCCTTGAAAATATAGGACGACTCTCTGATACTTATGGAGATATTAAAGTTATTGACACTATTGATCAAAAGAGGTCTTTTCACGGAGAAACAGAACATCGAAATTTATGAAGAATTTTTGTATACAAAAGTGTATACTACTTTTATCCATTAGTCTATTTATTAATTTGTTGTTAATTTTATTCCAGAGTATAATTAAATTCATCTATCTTTTTATATTAGTGTATTTTAAAATCCTTGAAACACACTAATTTAACATGTGAAGCTCCTATTGATTTTTAAAATGTTGCTGTTAAGTGTTTCATCATAAACAATATTTATCAATTAAAGTAATTTCTTTTAACATGACTCGACTCCTTATCAAATAGTATGAAAATTGCAACAAACAATTTGTAAAATAATTTGCACGTTCATCTTAAGAAACAACATTTCCTTTTGTAATTGTCAGGTATTGATTACAACCCTGTTGCATTTTTACACAGTAGTATGTTCATTTTTTATTCCTTTCTATTTTCAACTAATAGTTCACAATGTTCATTTTAAGCACCGGGATCGGCAATGTGAAGTTACAATCGTAAGTTTGCATGTAAATCTATTATCAATGTTCTCCAAATTTATAAGTGTAACTAATTTCTTTAATTTTTCTGTCTTTGCAGTTTGACTGATCAATGGCAGTACATTAAGTGTATTATGCTTCCTAAATCTGTGTGTACATCTTCCTCTACAGCTTTTATATCCTGTTCATTCTGCAACATTACGTCTTCTACAAGAAGAGCAACTATCAAGAAATTAGTTTTTTATCAGTTCGAGTTTTTCATATTAATTATTATGGACAAATACTTAATTGAAATTATGCATAAAATTGTTTTTAAAATTTAATTCCTGTACAAAATATTATGTATTTGATTTGTATTATAAACAAATGCTGAAAAAAATAAATAATAAATTTATATTAAGTTGTATTTTTTCTTTTATTAATTTATATTTGTTTTTAATTTTATTTATTACAAAATAAACTACGTTTGTAGTCCTATTATAAATAAGAGAAGGTACGTATCATGAAATAATTAACTGTTTTTATTTATTTTTTAATTATATTATATTATAAATAAATATAATATTAATAAATAATACCAGAAATAATTATAATTAGTTATTAATTATGGTGGATGCGCGTGGCTGCCCCCCAATAATGGTAAATAATGTATTTTTAAATTTTGGTGGAGGCGCGAGGAATTCTTGAAAATTTGTGCGACTTAAAATTTCGGATTTTGGTATTAGGAGAGCAGAAGTTTGAGGACTAATACGACCTAGTATATTTTGAAATTTGAAGTTGGCAATACAAGATTTAAGTTGGTACGTAAACAGAATACAGCTGATTTTTGGGTTTGAGGTTATGTCAATGTTATTGTTATGACGTTTACTGTCATAATGAACTAATTTTACTTACAAAATGCAATTAGTCGTGATTATTAATGAAGCAGAAGCTTTTTAAAGATACTACTAACTACTAATGACTTGTTGTAGTGTTGTCAGAATTCATTGCTTGCCGAATGTGAAGCTTTTAGAATACAACAATACATGTTGTA
The DNA here is from genome assembly GCA_947389935.1 of Agrilus cyanescens. Taxonomy (NCBI): domain Eukaryota; kingdom Metazoa; phylum Arthropoda; class Insecta; order Coleoptera; family Buprestidae; genus Agrilus; species Agrilus cyanescens. The sequence goes on from OX376704.1 coordinate 250,392, forward strand.
CGTTTACAACTGAAATTCGGAAAAATTCTTAAATTATGCTTTGCAGCATTACAAATATAAAAGGTTTTGTTAAAAAATATTATATTAGTGTTATTATTTGTATAATGATTTATTTATTGCAGATAAATTTCTTTTAAAAACGTCAGATTTCTTTGAGATGAGAACCGAGTGGCTGAACTTTCAGAGTTCGAATGGAGCAGTGAAGGCAAAATAAAGAATGCCGAAACAAGATAAATTTATATCTGAACATGGTGATAAAGGGAAATTTGATGAAGTGGAGATATGCAGGAGAAGATTATCATGTAATTAATAAATCTTCATTGACGTGAGGTTAAAATTTTACAAGAACCACCTTTGGAAGATGATAAACTGCATGGTACAGTAGAGGAAGAAAACAATTTCCTTGGAAAGGTATTAGTTTGTATACAATTTATTGTCTTCAATTAATAAGTAGGTAATTCAATTATGTACTTATGAATTTCTTTGTAATTTACAGGTTTACTGTTTGGCAACGAAACTATTCCCACGCCAAAAAGTTGAAAATTTGGCAATAAGGGTTGCTTTGGATGGTCTTTCTATTGAAAATATTTTCGGCTGTCTGTTAGTTCCGGTTGTAAGTTATTCAGTTGATTCCTACATTGCTAACTTAGGTAGAAGAGAGTAGAAAACGAACAAATTGTGTTGTTTAATTGCCGATCATTAAACAAGATTACCTTTTATTAGCATATTATGAGCCAAAACGAGCAGATTTTGTCGTTTAATAGCAAACTATTAAACAAGATTGCCATTTTTTTAGCATATCATGACCCAGAACGAGCAATTTTTTCCTTTTTTGCAATTTATTATAATTTGGCGAAGTGGAGACACGCAGGAAAAGATTATCATGTCATTGTAGCGATGTGGCAGCTACCATGAAGTCGCGTGTAGAGAGAGTGGTTCTAATAAGAACCGTTGGATGTGGAAGCCTATTTCAGATTCCAATAAGGAGCGAGTCAAGGTTAGACTTAGACTAGACTTTATTGAAATAAATTACAGCTATTTATTTTCGGTCCATTGGACGTTTTTAGGTCTATACCCATGTAAAATGAGACGTATAATCTCGTGGAACAAGCAGATTCCCGAACGGGCAACGACGAAACGAGATAATTGCGGATTTAGCATAATATTGCAAAATACCATAAATGGTACCATAGCATAGCTTCAATTTCGGTCCATTGGACATTTTTTGGTCTATACCCATGTAAAATGAGACGTAGAATCTCGTGGAAGGAGCAGATTCCCGTACGGACAACGACGAAACGAGATAATTGCGTATTTAGCATAATATTGCAAAATACCATAAATCGTACGATAGCGTAGCTTCAATTTCGATCCATTGGACGTTTTTAGGTCTAGATCCATTTAAAATGAGACGTAGAATCTCGTGGAACCAGCAGATTCCCGAACGGGCAACGACGAAACGAGATAATTGCGTATTTAGCATAATATTGCAAAATACCATAAATCGTACCATAGCGTAGCTTCACTTTCGGTCCATTGGACGTTTTTGGGTCTAGATCCATGTAAAATGAGACGTAGAATCTCGTGGAACCAGCAGATTCCCAAACGGACAACGACGAAACGAGATAATTGCGTATTTAGCATAATATTGCAAAATACCATAAATGGTACCATAGCATAGCTTCAATTTCGGTCCATTGGACATTTTTTGGTCTATACCCATGTAAAATGAGACGTAGAATCTCGTGGAAGGAGCAGATTCCCGTACGGACAACGACGAAACGAGATAATTGCGTATTTAGCATAATATTGCAAAATACCATAAATCGTACGATAGCGTAGCTTCAATTTCGATCCATTGGACGTTTTTAGGTCTAGATCCATTTAAAATGAGACGTAGAATCTCGTGGAACCAGCAGATTCCCGAACGGGCAACGACGAAACGAGATAATTGCGTATTTAGCATAATATTGCAAAATACCATAAATCGTACCATAGCGTAGCTTCACTTTCGGTCCATTGGACGTTTTTGGGTCTAGATCCATGTAAAATGAGACGTAGAATCTCGTGGAACCAGCAGATTCCCAAACGGACAACGACGAAACGAGATAATTGCGTATTTAGCATAATATTGCAAAATACCATAAATCGTACCATAGCGTAGCTTCACTTTCGGTCCATTGGACGTTTTTGGGTCTAGATCCATGTAAAATGAGACGTAGAATCTCGTGGAACCAGCAGATTCCCAAACGGACAACGACGAAACGAGATAATTGCGTATTTAGCATAATATTGCAAAATACCATAAATCGTACCATAGCGTAGCTTCACTTTCGATCCATTGGACGTTTTTAGGTCTATACCCATGTAAAATGAGACGTAGGATCTCGTGGAACTAGCAGATTCCCGAACGGGGAACGCCGAAACGAGATACCAAAATACCAGAAAAAAGTTAGCGAAATTAGTTTTTTATCAGTCGAGTTTTTAATATTAATTATTATGGACAAATACTTAATTGAAATTATGTATAAAATTGTTTTTAAAATTTAATTCCTGTACAAAATATTATGTATTTGATATGTATTATAAACAAATGCTGAAAAAAAATAAATAATAAATTTATATTAAGTTGTATTTTTTCTTTTATTTATTTATATTTGTATTTAATTTTATTTATTACAATATAAACTACGTTTGAAGTCCTATTATAAATAAGAAAAGGCACGTATCATGAAATAATTAACAGTTTTTATTTATTTTTTTAATTATATCATATTATAAATAAATATAATATTAATAAATAATACCAGAAATAATTATAATTAGTTATTAATTATGGTGGATGCGCGTGGCTGCCCCCCAATAATGGTAAATAATGTATTTTTAAATTTTGGTGGAGGCGCGAGGAATTCTTGAAAATTTGTGCGACTTAAAATTTCGGATTTTGGTATTAGGAGAGCAGAAGTTTGAGGACTAATACGACCTAGTATATTTTGAAATTTGAAGTTGGCAATACAAGATTTAAGTTGGTACGTAAACAGAATACAGCTGATTTTTGGGTTTGAGGTTATGTCAATGTTATTGTTATGACGTTTACTGTCATAATGAACTAATTTTACTTACAAAATGCAATTAGTCGTGATTATTAATGAAGCAGAAGCTTTTTAAAGATACTACTAACTACTAATGACTTGTTGTAGTGTTGTCAGAATTCATTGCTTGCCGAATGTGAAGCTTTTAGAATACAACAATACATGTTGTACGTTTACAACTGAAATTCGGAAAAATTCTTAAATTATGCTTTGCAGCATTACAAATATAAAAGGTTTTGTTAAAAAATATTATATTAGTGTTATTATTTGTATAATGATTTATTTATTGCAGATAAATTTCTTTTAAAAACGTCAGATTTCTTTGAGATGAGAACCGAGTGGCTGAACTTTCAGAGTTCGAATGGAGCAGTGAAGGCAAAATAAAGAATGCCGAAACAAGATAAATTTATATCTGAACATAGTGATAAAGAGAAATTTGATGAAGTGGAGGTATGCAGGAGAAGATTATCATGTAATTAATAAATCTTCATTGACGTGAGGTTAAAATTTTACAAGAACCACCTTTGGAAGATGATGAACTGCATGGTACAGTAGAGGAAGAAAACAATTTTCTTGGAAAGGTATTAGTTTGTATACAATTTATTGTCTTCAATTAATAAGTAGGTAATTCAATTATGCACGAAACTATTCCCACGCCAAAAAGTTGAAAATTTGGCAATAAGGGTTGCCTTGGATGGTCTTTCTATTGAAAATATTTTCGGCTGTCTGTTAGTTCCGGTTGTAAGTTATTCAGTTGATTCCTACATTGCTAACTTAAGTAGAAGAGAGTAGAAAACGAACAAATTGTGTCGTTTAATTGCCGATTATTAAACAAGATTGCCATTTTTTTAGCATATCATGACCCAGAACGCGCAATTATTTCCTTTTTTGCAATTTATTATAATTTGGCGAAGTGGAGATACGCAGGAAAAGATTATCATGTAATTGTAGTGATGTGGCAGCTACCATGAAGTTGCGTGTAGAGAGAGTGGTTCTAATAAGAACCGTTGGATGTGGAAGCCTATTTCAGATTCCAATAAGGAGCGAGTCAAGGTTAGACTTAGACTAGACTTTATTGAAATAAACTACAGCTATTTATTTTCGGTCCATTGGACGTTTGTTAGGTCTATACCGATGTAAAATGAGACGTAGAATCTCGTGGAACCAGCAGATTCCTGAACGGACAACGACGAAACGAGATAATTGCGTATTTAGCATAATATTGCAAAATACCATAAATCGTACCATAGTGTAGCTTCAATTTCGATCCATTGGACGTTTTTAGGTCTATACCCATGTAAAATGAGACGTAGAATCTCGTGGAACAAGCAGATTCCCGAACGGGCAACGACGAAACGAGATAATTGCGGATTTAGCATAATATTGCAAAATACCATAATATAATATAATAGTTAACAATGAGCCAATTAATGAAACTATTAGTCAATTAATGGTTATTAAAGGATAGTTTTATAAACATTAAATACTAATTGAAAATATTAAGCAGAAATGCATTGGTTCTCAAATTATTAAAAAATTAATTGGACCAATTTAACTGATAAAAACTTTAACTTTCTTGTAATTCTGGTATTGCATATAATCCCACGTGAAAGATGCTGTAACATATAAAACTATTAAGTAATAAAAAGCTAATTATTATAATTAAGGATCAATTAATAATTAATAAAGCACAACTTCAGTAAAAATAAACTTTTAATTTGTAAATGAGAGCCAATAGCATCATAATAATTGAATGAGGTGGTATTTTCAATACAATTTGTGACTCGACCTGACATCTACTGGACAGTAACAGCAAACGAGTTCCCGAGTTACAGTTATCTGTAGGACGGCATCTACCGGTGAGAAGTAAGAGTTTCGCGTAGTTACCCTGTGTATAATTACAGAACACTGTAACTCGGGAACTCGTTTGCTGTTACTTTCCAGTAGATGTCAGGTCGAGTCACAAATTGTATTGAAAATACCACCTCATTCAATTATTATGATGCTATTGGCTCTCATTTTCAATTAAAAGTTTATTTTTACTGAAGTTGTGCTTTATTAATTATTAATTGATCCTTAATTATAATAATTAGCTTTTTATTACTTAATAGTTTTATATGTTACAGCATCTTTCACGTGGGATTATATGCAATACCAGAATTACAAGAAAGTTAAAGTTTTTATCAGTTAAATTGGTCCAATTAATTTTTTAATAATTTGAGAACCAATGCATTTCTGCTTAATATTTTCAATTAGTATTTAATGTTTATAAAACTATCCTTTAATAACCATTAATTGACTAATAGTTTCATTAATTGGCTCATTGTTAACTATTATATTATATTATGGTATTTTGCAATATTATGCTAAATCCGCAATTATCTCGTTTCGTCGTTGCCCGTTCGGGAATCTGCTTGTTCCACGAGATTCTACGTCTCATTTTACATGGGTATAGACCTAAAAACGTCCAATGGATCGAAATTGAAGCTACACTATGGTACGATTTATGGTATTTTGCAATATTATGCTAAATACGCAATTATCTCGTTTCGTCGTTGTCCGTTCAGGAATCTGCTGGTTCCACGAGATTCTACGTCTCATTTTACATCGGTATAGACCTAACAAACGTCCAATGGACCGAAAATAAATAGCTGTAGTTTATTTCAATAAAGTCTAGTCTAAGTCTAACCTTGACTCGCTCCTTATTGGAATCTGAAATAGGCTTCCACATCCAACGGTTCTTATTAGAACCACTCTCTCTACACGCAACTTCATGGTAGCTGCCACATCACTACAATTACATGATAATCTTCTCCTGCATATCTCCACTTCATCAAATTTCTCTTTATCACTATGTTCAGATATAAATTTATCTTGTTTCGGCATTCTTTATTTTGCCTTCACTGCTCCATTCGAACTCTGAAAGTTCAGCCACTCGGTTCTCATCTCAAAGAAATCTGACGTTTTTAAAAGAAATTTATCTGCAATAAATAAATCATTATACAAATAATAACACTAATATAATATTTTTTAACAAAACCTTTTATATTTGTAATGCTGCAAAGCATAATTTAAGAATTTTTCCGAATTTCAGTTGTAAACGTACAACATGTATTGTTGTATTCTAAAAGCTTCACATTCGGCAAGCAATGAATTCTGACAACACTACAACAAGTCATTAGTAGTTAGTAGTATCTTTAAAAAGCTTCTGCTTCATTAATAATCACGACTAATTGCATTTTGTAAGTAAAATTAGTTCATTATGACAGTAAACGTCATAACAATAACATTGACATAACCTCAAACCCAAAAATCAGCTGTATTCTGTTTACGTACCAACTTAAATCTTGTATTGCCAACTTCAAATTTCAAAATATACTAGGTCGTATTAGTCCTCAAACTTCTGCTCTCCTAATACCAAAATCCGAAATTTTAAGTCGCACAAATTTTCAAGAATTCCTCGCGCCTCCACCAAAATTTAAAAATACATTATTTACCATTATTGGGGGGCAGCCACGCGCATCCACCATAATTAATAACTAATTATAATTATTTCTGGTATTATTTATTAATATTATATTTATTTATAATATGATATAATTAAAAAAATAAATAAAAACTGTTAATTATTTCATGATACGTGCCTTTTCTTATTTATAATAGGACTTCAAACGTAGTTTATATTGTAATAAATAAAATTAAATACAAATATAAATAAATAAAAGAAAAAATACAACTTAATATAAATTTATTATTTATTTTTTTTCAGCATTTGTTTATAATACATATCAAATACATAATATTTTGTACAGGAATTAAATTTTAAAAACAATTTTATACATAATTTCAATTAAGTATTTGTCCATAATAATTAATATTAAAAACTCGACTGATAAAAAACTAATTTCGCTAACTTTTTTCTTGATAGTTGCTCTTCTTATAGAAGACGTAATGTTGCAGAATGAACAGGATATCGAAAAGAACCGAAAAAAATCCAAGACCAAACTTTGTGGGGTCTCCAAAAATAGAGATCCAATCGTCTGAAATTAAAAATCAAACATAATAACATATACAACAATTATTTAAAGCATTATGCAAAAAAATGAGCTAATTATTATAAATATGAATCGATAATAATAATTTGTTAGTACATAAAATTTTTGCATTAATTAAGAAATTAATTATTAAAAATATAGTTTAATAATTGACTGCTAAAGAACAAATGCAATAAAATTTACTACTAATTGATATACTAATTAAAAACTGAAAATATATAGGAATAGTGAGCAAGTTACTTACTATATGTAATTATTTATTTATTCAATAAATGTTTATTAAAAGTCAATTTGAACAAAATTTGGCAATTAATTGAAATCAAAAGCTAATAATACCTTAACAATTAAAACTATTAAGTAATAAAAAGCTAATTATTATAATTAAGGATCAATCAATAATTAATAAAGTACAACTTCAGTAAAAATAAACTATTAATTGAAAATGAGAGCCATTAGCATCATAATACATAATTGAAAATGTGATTAATTATTATTAAAATACAGATCAACAATTGTTGGTTAATATAAGACAAATTTATAAAAATTAGCCACTCATAGGAAATAGTAATTTAATAATTACAATGTATTAAGCAATAATGGACTAATTCTTGAATTATTAAAAAGTTAATGGCTGGCTAATAAAAGTCAATTTTTGCAAAAATTAGTTAACAATTCAAAATGTTAACCAACAATCGACGTAATTATTAAAAATATGGTTAATACAATAGAAATCAATTCTAGAAATAATAAGTAGAGAATTAAAAATATAATAGTTAACAATGAGCCAATTAATGAAACTATTAGTCAATTAATGGTTATTAAAGGATAGTTTTATAAACATTAAATACTAATTGAAAATATTAAGCAGAAATGCATTGGTTCTCAAATTATTAAAAAATTAATTGGAACAATTTAACTGATAAAAACTTTAACTTACTTGTAATTCTGGTATTGCATATAATCCCACGTGAAAGATGCTGTAACATATAAAGCTAATAATACCTTAACAATTAAAACTATTAAGTAATAAAAAGCTAATTATTATTATTAAGGATCAATTACTAATTAATAAAGTACAACTTCAGTAAAAATAAACTATTAATTGAAAATGAGAGCCAATAGCATCATAATAATTGAATGAGGTGGTATTTTCAATACAATTTGTGACTCGACCTGACATCTACTGGACAGTAACCGCAAACGAGTTCCCGAGTTACAGTGTTCTGTAATTATATACAGGGTAACTATGCGAAACTCTTACTTCTCACCGGTAGATGCCGTCCTACAGATAACTGTAACTCGGGAACTCGTTTGAGGTTACTGACCAGTAGATGTCAGGCCGAGTCACAAATTGTATTAAAAATACTACCTCATTCAATTATTACATGATTGAAAATGTGATTAATTATTATTAAAATATAGATCAACAATTGTTGGTTAATATAAGGCAAATTTATAAAAATTAGCCACTCATAGGAAATAGTAATTTAATAATTACAATGTATTAAGCAATAATGGACTAATTCTTGAATTATTAAAAAGTTAATGGCTGGCTAATAAAAGTCAGTTTTTGCATAAAATAGTTAACAATTTAAAATATTAACCAACAATCGACGTAATTATTAAAAATATGGTTAATACAATACAAATCAATTCTAGAAACAATTAATAGAGAATTAAAAATATAATAGTTAACAATGAGCCAATTAATGAAACAAAGCATAGTAAGAAATTTTTTTTTAGGAATAATTAATAAATAATTTTCAAAAAAAATCGTTTTTTTTATATTCACCTTAAAAGCCCTGCCATTTATTGGTCAAAATCAGAACCTAAATTCTGCTGACACACTAGCGTAGACCGCTGACGGCACATTATCCACATAATCAATGTAAATATTTTCTGTATAAATAGCTGTAGTTTATTTCAATAAAGTCTAGTCTAAGTCTAACTTTGACTCGCTCCTCATTGGAATCTGAAATAGGCTTCCACATCCAACGGTTCTTATTAGAACCACCCTCTCTACACGTACCTTCATGGTAGCTGCCACATCGCTAGATACAATTACATGATAATCTTTTCCTGCGTATCTCCACTTCGTCAAATTATAATAAATTGCAAAAAAGGAAAAAAATTGCTCGTTTTGGGTCATATGCTAAAAAAAAAGTAATCTTGTTTAATAATTTGCTTGAATAACAAGACTGAATAGAAACAAGAGAAACAACTACTCTGAGGGCTAATACCCCTACCGGCATTGAATTACACTATTGAATCTGAAGGCACATACATGTTAGACGTAGATAAAATAATCTAAAAAGACAGGTAAATTCCTGTGGTTCGTTGTGCTTATTGTATAGGACGCGTTCCAAATGTGAGATTTGTAATCCTTAATCTTTTAATTTAGACGTTACAGGAATTTACCTGTCTTTAGATTATTTAATAATTTGCTATTAAACGACAAAATCTGCTCGTTTTGGCTCATAATATGCTAATAAAAGGTAATCTTGTTTAATAATCGGCAATTAAACGACACAATTTGTTCGTTTTCTACTCTGTTCTACTTAAGTTAGCAATGTAGGAATCAATTGAATAACTTACAACTGGAACTAACAGACAGCCGAAAATATTTTCAATAGAAAGACCATCCAAGGCAACCCTTATTGCCAAATTTTCAACTTTTTGGCGTGGGAATAGTTTCGTTGACAAACAGTAAACCTGTAAATTACGAAGAAATTTATAAGTGCATAATTGAATTACCTACTTATTAATTGAAGACAATAAATTGTATACAAACTAATACCTTTCCAAGGAAATTGTTTTCTTCCTCTACTGTACCATGCAGTTCATCATCTTCCAAAGGTGGTTCTTGTAAAATTTTAACCTCACGTCAATGAAGATTTATTAATTACATGATAATCTTCTCCTGCATATCTCCACTTCATCAAATTTCTCTTTATCACTATGTTCAGATATAAATTTATCTTGTTTCGGCATTCTTTATTTTGCCTTCACTGCTCCATTCGAACTCTGAAAGTTCAGCCACTCGGTTCTCATCTCAAAGAAATCTGACGTTTTTAAAAGAAATTTATCTGCAATAAATAAATCATTATACAAATAATAACACTAATATAATATTTTTTAACAAAACCTTTTATATTTGTAATGCTGCAAAGCATAATTTAAGAATTTTTCCGAATTTCAGTTGTAAACGTACAACATGTATTGTTGTATTCTAAAAGCTTCACATTCGGCAAGCAATGAATTCTGACAACACTACAACAAGTCATTAGTAGTTAGTAGTATCTTTAAAAAGCTTCTGCTTCATTAATAATCACGACTAATTGCATTTTGTAAGTAAAATTAGTTCATTATGACAGTAAACGTCATAACAATAACATTGACATAACCTCAAACCCAAAAATCAGCTGTATTCTGTTTACGTACCAACTTAAATCTTGTATTGCCAACTTCAAATTTCAAAATATACTAGGTCGTATTAGTCCTCAAACTTCTGCTCTCCTAATACCAAAATCCGAAATTTTAAGTCGCACAAATTTTCAAGAATTCCTCGCGCCTCCACCAAAATTTAAAAATACATTATTTACCATTATTGGGGGGCAGCCACGCGCATCCACCATAATTAATAACTAATTATAATTATTTCTGATATTATTTATTAATATTATATTTATTTATAATATAATATTATTAAAAAAATAAATAAAAACAGTTAATTATTTCATGATACGTACCTTCTCTTATTTATAATAGGACTACAAACGTAGTTTATTTTGTAATAAATAAAATTAAAAACAAATATAAATTAATAAAAGAAAAAATACAACAATATAAATTTATTATTTATTTTTTTCAGCATTTGTTTATAATACAAATCAAATACATAATATTTTGTACAGGAATTAAATTTTAAAAACAATTTTATGCATAATTTCAATTAAGTATTTGTCCAAAATAATTAATATTAAACACTCGACTGATAAAAAACTAATTTCGCTAACTTTTTTCTGGTATTTTGGTATCTCGTTTCGTCGTTGCCCGTTCGGGAATCTGCTTCTTCCACGAGATTTAACGTCTCATTTTACATGGGTATAGACCTAAAAACGTCCAATGGACCGAAATTGAAGCTACGCTATGGTACGATTTATGGTATTTTGCAATATTATGCTAAATACGCAATTATCTCGTTTCGTCGTTGCCCGTTCGGGAATCTGCTTCTTCCACGAGATTCTACGTCTCATATTACATGGGTATAGACCTAAAAACGTCCAATGGACCGAAATTGAAGCTACGCTATGGTACGATTTATAGTATTTTGCAATCTTATGCTAAATCCGCAATTATCCCGTTTCGTCGTTGTCCGTTCGGGAATCTGCTTCTTCCACGAGATTCTACGTCTCATATTACATGGGTATAGACCTAACAAACGTCCAATGGACCGAAAATAAATAGCTGTAGTTTATTTCAATAAAGTCTAGTCTAAGTCTAACCTTGACTCGCTCCTTATTGGAATCTGAAATAGGCTTCCACATCCAACGGTTCTTATTAGAACCACTCTCTCTACACGCAACTTCATGGTAGCTGCCACATCGATACAATTACATGATAATCTTTTCGTGCGTATCTCCACTTCGCCAAATTATAATAAATTGCAAAAATGGAAATAATTGCGCGTTCTGGGTCATGATATGCTAAAAAAATGGCAATCTTGTTTAATAATCGGCAATTAAACGACACAATTTGTTCGTTTTCTACTCTGTTCTACTTAAGTTAGCAATGTAGGAATCAATTGAATAACTTACAACTGGAACTAACAGCCGAAAATATTTTCAATAGAAAGACCATCCAAGGCAACCCTTATTGCCAAATTTTCAACTTTTTGGCGTGGGAATAGTTTCGTTGCCAAACAGTAAACCTGTAAATTACCAAGAAATTTATAAGTACATAATTGAATTACCTACTTATTAATTGAAGACAATAAATTGTATACAAACTAATACCTTTCCAAGGAAATTGTTTTCTTCCTCTACTGTACCATGCAGTTCATCATCTTCCAAAGGTGGTTCTTGTAAAATTTTAACCTCACGTCAATGAAGATTTATTAATTACATGATAATCTTCTCCTGCATACCTCCACTTCATCAAATTTCTCTTTATCACCATGTTCAGATATAAATTTATCTTGTTTCGGCATTCTTTATTTTGCCTTCACTGCTCCATTCGAACTCTGAAAGTTCAGCCACTCGGTTCTCATCTCAAAGAAGTCTGACGTTTTTAAAGGAAATTTATCTGCAATAAATAAATCATTATACAAATAATAACACTAATATAATATTTTTTAACAAAACCTTTTATATTTGTAATGCTGCAAAGCATAATTTAAGAATTTTTCCGAATTTCAGTTGTAAACGTACAACATGTATTGTTGTATTCTAAAAGCTTCACATTCGGCAAGCAATGAATTCTGACAACACTACAACAAGTCATTAGTAGTTAGTAGTATCTTTAAAAAGCTTCTGCTTCATTAATAATCACGACTAATTGCATTTTGTAAGTAAAATTAGTTCATTATGACAGTAAACGTCATAACAATAACATTGACATAACCTCAAACCCAAAAATCAGCTGTATTCTGTTTACGTACCAACTTAAATCTTGTATTGCCAACTTCAAATTTCAAAATATACTAGGTCGTATTAGTCCTCAAACTTCTGCTCTCCTAATACCAAAATCCGAAATTTTAAGTCGCACAAATTTTCAAGAATTCCTCGCGCCTCCACCAAAATTTAAAAATACATTATTTACCATTATTGGGGGGCAGCCACGCGCATCCACCATAATTAATAACTAATTATAATTATTTCTGGTATTATTTATTAATATTATATTTATTTATAATATAATATTATTAAAAAAATAAATAAAAACAGTTAATTATTTCATGATACGTACCTTCTCTTATTTATAATAGGACTACAAACGTAGTTTATTTCGTAATAAATAAAATTAAAAACAAATATAAATTAATAAAAGAAAAAATACAATATAAATTTATTATTTATTTTTTTCAGCATTTGTTTATAATACAAATCAAATACATAATATTTTGTACAGGAATTAAATTTTAAAAACAATTTTATGCATAATTTCAATTAAGTATTTGTCCAAAATAATTAATATTAAACACTCGACTGATAAAAAACTAATTTCGCTAACTTTTTTCTGGTATTTTGGTATCTCGTTTCGTCGTTGCCCGTTCGGGAATCTGCTTCTTCCACGAGATTTAACGTCTCATTTTACATGGGTATAGACCTAAAAACGTCCAATGGACCGAAATTGAAGGTACGCTATGGTACGATTTATGGTATTTTGCAATATTATGCTAAATACGCAATTATCTCGTTTCGTCGTTGCCCGTTCGGGAATCTGCTTCTTCCACGAGATTCTACGTCTCATATTACATGGGTATAGACCTAAAAACGTCCAATGGACCGAAATTGAAGCTACGCTATGGTACGATTTATGGTATTTTGCAATATTATGCTAAATACGCAATTATCTCGTTTCGTCGTTGCCCGTTCGGGAATCTGCTTCTTCCACGAGATTCTACGTCTCATATTACATGGGTATAGACCTAAAAACGTCCAATGGACCGAAATTGAAGCTACGCTATGGTACGATTTATAGTATTTTGCAATCTTATGCTAAATCCGCAATTATCCCGTTTCGTCGTTGTCCGTTCGGGAATCTGCTTCTTCCACGAGATTCTACGTCTCATATTACATGGGTATAGACCTAAAAACGTCCAATGGACCGAAATTGAAGCTACGCTATGGTACGATTTATAGTATTTTGCAATCTTATGCTAAATCCGCAATTATCCCGTTTCGTCGTTGTCCGTTCGGGAATCTGCTTCTTCCACGAGATTCTACGTCTCATATTACATGGGTATAGACCTAACAAACGTCCAATGGACCGAAAATAAATAGCTGTAGTTTATTTCAATAAAGTCTAGTCTAAGTCTAACCTTGATTCGCTCCTTATTGGAATCTGAAATAGGCTTCCACATCCAACGGTTCTTATTAGAACCACTCTCTCTACACGCAACTTCATGGTAGCTGCCACATCGATACAATTACATGATAATCTTTTCGTGCGTATCTCCACTTCGCCAAATTATAATAAATTGCAAAAATGGAAATAATTGCGCGTTCTGGGTCATGATATGCTAAAAAAATGGCAATCTTGTTTAATAATCGGCAATTAAACGACACAATTTGTTCGTTTTCTACTCTGTTCTACTTAAGTTAGCAATGTAGGAATCAATTGAATAACTTACAACTGGAACTAACAGCCGAAAATATTTTCAATAGAAAGACCATCCAAGGCAACCCTTATTGCCAAATTTTCAACTTTTTGGCGTGGGAATAGTTTCGTTGCCAAACAGTAAACCTGTAAATTACCAAGAAATTTATAAGTACATAATTGAATTACCTACTTATTAATTGAAGACAATAAATTGTATACAAACTAATACCTTTCCAAGGAAATTGTTTTCTTCCTCTACTGTACCATGCAGTTCATCATCTTCCAAAGGTGGTTCTTGTAAAATTTTAACCTCACGTCAATGAAGATTTATTAATTACATGATAATCTTCTCCTGCATACCTCCACTTCATCAAATTTCTCTTTATCACCATGTTCAGATATAAATTTATCTTGTTTCGGCATTCTTTATTTTGCCTTCACTGCTCCATTCGAACTCTGAAAGTTCAGCCACTCGGTTCTCATCTCAAAGAAGTCTGACGTTTTTAAAGGAAATTTATCTGCAATAAATAAATCATTATACAAATAATAACACTAATATAATATTTTTTAACAAAACCTTTTATATTTGTAATGCTGCAAAGCATAATTTAAGAATTTTTCCGAATTTCAGTTGTAAACGTACAACATGTATTGTTGTATTCTAAAAGCTTCACATTCGGCAAGCAATGAATTCTGACAACACTACAACAAGTCATTAGTAGTTAGTAGTATCTTTAAAAAGCTTCTGCTTCATTAATAATCACGACTAATTGCATTTTGTAAGTAAAATTAGTTCATTATGACAGTAAACGTCATAACAATAACATTGACATAACCTCAAACCCAAAAATCAGCTGTATTCTGTTTACGTACCAACTTAAATCTTGTATTGCCAACTTCAAATTTCAAAATATACTAGGTCGTATTAGTCCTCAAACTTCTGCTCTCCTAATACCAAAATCCGAAATTTTTAGTCGCACAAATTTTCAAGAAATCCACGCGCCTCCACCAAAATTTAAAAATACATTATTTACCATTATTAGGGGGCAGCCACGCGCATCCACCATAATTAATAATTAATTATAATTATTTCGGATATTATTTATTAATATTATATTTATTTATAATGATATAATTAAAAAAATAAATAAAAACAGTTAATTATTTCATGATACGTGCCTTTTCTTATTTATAATAGAACTTCAAATGTACAGGAATTTACCTGTCTTTAGATTATTTAATAATTTGCTATTAAACGACAAAATCTGCTCGTTTTGCCAAACAGTAAACCTATTAATTACGAAGAAATTTATAAGTACATAATTGAATTACCTACTTATTAATTGAAGACAATAAATTGTATACATACTAATACCATTCCTTCAAAAACAGTCATTTCGTAAACTGAAAAGGTTGTAATAATCATTGCGGTTGTTATTTATTGCAATTCTAAACTACGAAGTATCAATAATGTTATAACCTTGAAAAAAAAAGGAGAAAATTAATTAACCCAATTTTTAGCTTTTATATGGCGAACGATGAAGTTACCGTTAATTCGTACTTGAAATAAATTTTTAACGTAAAAGTTCTTAACAGGTAAATGGGTTTCCTTGAACAATCATCACAAAAATATAATCGTCAACTTTCATTACAGCTGGTTCTATCAGTTTATTATGTTTAGTTCGTTGTTTAATGTTACGATCGTTACGACTACGATAATCACTTGACACGAAAATATCATGTTCTCGCTTTGATAATCCTATTTGCTGATAAATCGCAAGTCATATTGTTACAAAAAAATATTATCAATAAGACAACGACCCGACATATTTTAGAAATTCACTACTTTAAAAGTGTAGTTAAGTGATAGTGAAAAACAATGAATTCTAAAGCTTTATTTGCAACAGTTATGGTGTACGTTGGCTGTGGACTAAATAATGTGTTTCTAGAATATACAATTAAGTAAGTTAGTTAAGTTAAGGTAAATTCATAATTTCCAGGGTTATTCATATTTTTACTTTTAACATAGGCAAGATCCTGCTTCAGGGCATTTGGTAACATTCCTTCAGTTCCTATTCATTGCAGTTCATGGATTTATATTTACACACAAATTTGGAAGTTACAAACCAAAAATTCCTTATTCAGTTTATTTTAATCTGGTTGTGATGTTCTTTTTAACGAGTGTCGTAAATAATTGGGCTTTTAATTTCAACATACCCGTTCCTCTACACATGATTTTTAGATCCGTAAATTTTTGTAGTTCATAGCATCAACATAGAAATAATATTTTACTTATAGGGCTCCTTAATTGCCAACATGATACTTGGAATTTTAATATTGAAAAAAGAATACAAACTTTCCAAATATATTTCTGTATTCATGGTTACCATTGGAATTATAATTTGTACGCTTGTATCAAGCCAACAAAAATCGACTGTAAGACATAAATTTTTATAGATGTGCAGTTGGAAGTAGTAGCCTCATTTATTTTATCTTTTAGAGCTGTACAGATTGCTCTGGTGAAACAGATGGAAATTTTACAAATCAACAACCACAAGAAGAAGACAAATATTATCTATTTTGGTGGTTTGTTGGGATTGCATTGTTAACATTTGCATTATTATTATCTGCTCGAATGGGAATTTATCAGGAGTGGTTGACTTCAAAGTATGGTAAAAACCCAAAAGAAGCACTCTACTTTACGGTATATTTTAAAATTAACTCGCGCAGGTTTACAATTACTAAAATATCATTTTTTTAGCATTTGCTGTCTTTGCCTGGTTTTCTAATGTATTCTACTAGTATCTACGAACATGCAAGAATTGCTTCAAACAGTGAGCCTCATTCGCTTTTGTTTGTGACCATTCCAATATTATGGATTTATTTAATTGGCAACATCATCACCCAGTACCTGTGTATTAGTGCCGTGTACACACTGACTACCGAAGTGTCCTCTCTTACGCTAACATTAATTATAACATTAAGAAAATTCTTTTCTTTAATTTTTTCTATAATTTATTTTCAAAACCCCTTTACCATGTACCACTGGTTGGGAACAGCTCTTGTTTTCATAGGGACGTTAATATTTAGTGAAGTTCCTGCTCAAATTAACGAACTGTTAAAGAAAAAGAAGAAAGATTAATGATGTACATATCGTAATAATTAGTGATGTCTTATTGTTGATCGGTTAATCAACATTATACGTAATACCGAATGTAATTAGCGTTTATCGAAGGATACATATATGTTTTAAATAAAATTATATATATATTATAAGAACTCATCTTACTAATCGTTTAAAATTTGCTATAGGTACACAAATAATGCAATAAAAATAAAATAAATCTATTAAAGAATACGAATAACTTCCAACTTAGGCACAACACTAGGGTTGTCGAAGTGGGGTTGGGGGGAGGGTATTTGGTCGATTTTTTTTATAGATTTCGAAATTTTTTCGTAAGAAAGCGGCTTAATTAGCACTACTTCGTCTGTATTTTTTGTTTAGTAGGGTATAACATGTATAGAAACTATAGTAATGCTGCAATGCAATTTTATTTGCCAAAAGTTATTTAAACAAAAGTATAATGTTTGGAGAAATGGAGGAAAAAAAAAAAACAATTAAGTGGGAAACCCAAATTAAGCGATCGCTCGTAACGTTTCGCACCGTCATAGATTGTTTGGTTTTGTATGCAGACTTTAGGGTTGCGAATAACAATAAATTATTCTAACTCCCCATATGTGCCTGCAGTATTTTAAGAGAACAAAATGTAAAAAGCAAAAAAAAAAACGAAACAGGACCAACTCATTTAACAACCTATCTATTTACTAAAATCAATTATTTATCCACTCCCTATATTTAAAAGTTAAAGTCGTTACAAGTAAGCGTGTGAAAGAAAAATAATTTACCCGAAAATATAGCTAAATGAAAGATTGAGCTGTGTACTACTATAATTATTAGTAAACAACAGAAATACAAACAGTTTTAAGTAAAAAATCAACATACAGCATAGGCAATTTATCATTGGTAACTTTTTTATATATATATTTATAAATAGCTGTACAATTCGTAAATTGAAGAACACAAATGTTAATGTACAAAAGCAACTGATGATGTATTATTAATTACTTATTTCGGTTTTTTTTGTACATGCACTAGACTTAGCTGAAATCAATTAGCGCGAGTCCTCAATGTTTACTTCAATATTTTGGTTTTTCAAATAATTGTCTGCTGAGGAAGAAACCGTCAACGATAAATTGCTCACGTTGTATATTAACGGTACTCAATGTAAATATTGTACTAAAACGTACAAACGAACGCACAATATTACAAATACATGACTCTCTTTAATTAGGCAATGTATCATACAAAATATCTTTAGCTGACTGCGAAAGATGTTCTGGGAACTTAATGTCAAAATTAACAATTAAGTCTCCACGGCGAGAGGGCTCCTTAGGAAGTGGCAACCCGTAACCCTGAATGCGTTTTACTGTCGTGGGCTTTACTATTTCGCTAGTGAAACGTAAAGGTATAGATTTGCCAGATGACATCGTCGGAACCTCAACAGTACATCCACATAAAGCCTGTAATTATAGACCAACATTTACTTTAAACTATCTAAGTTACTTTTTCCAATTCCACCTATTTATTTATTTAATAACGAATTTAAGAAAAACAAAAGCAAAAAAATGTATAATAAAATTATTACCAAGTTATATTTCGTTAAATTTTAAAATGATTTTGAAACAGTTAACATTTACAATTTGTAACAGGCCAGTTTACCTTTATGGACAAAATCTGTGTTTTAATCCATTCAGCACAATTCCCATGCATCTACCTACCTAACTACTTACTTACTTACAGTTAGTATTAAAACAAAAGTTCAGAATTGATGAAAACTGCTATAAATAACTAAAAATCAACCTAAATTCAAAAATATTCACTTATGTCAACTGCTATTTAGGTATTAAATTACTAAATTTATAAAAAAAAAAAAAAATAGGAAGGAGGGGCACTAAAAATTTGTTAATTGATATTACTGAAAATAATTGCTGTTTTCTCTTCTATTATATTATAGTAGCTATACTGCTGCAAACAATTACAATTAACTGCAATCTGAATTTTTATGTGAAGGTCAATGTATACTATATTAATAGACAAAACATGACATCATACGATCCAACTGCTAGCTATTTTACTAAATATATAAAAAGATATAGATACATGGTGATGTTTTATTTTTACCTGTTTTAAAGAAATTTTTGCAGTATATTTGATGTCACTGCCCTCCCTTTTGAATAAAGGATGTGGCTTGTCTCTAATGATAAAAACAATATCGGCAGGAATTTTGTTTCTTCCCTGATCACCTTCCCTTTGGAATGTTATCTTAGTTCCAGCCTTCCAGCCGGGTTTAACGCTAATTGTCAGTACCTTATCTTCTTTGCGAAGAGATCCATCAGGCTGTAAGACTTTTCGAGATATTTTCATTTTCTTAGTACATCCTTTGGTTATATCTTCTAGTGAAACATACAGATCATGTTCTATAGGTGGGTCTTGCTTATCTTTGCTACGGTTTGGACTATTATGTACATTAAATGAATGACTGCGGAAAGCCCCCGCCCCAGGACCACCCGTTCTTGGAGCACCGCTTATACCAAACGGATCGTCATCTACATCCATGTCATCTCCAAAATTAAACATTCTACCACCACCGATATCAAAGAATGCCTGAAATGGACTTGAACTTCCAAAAAACTGGGCAAATGTAGCTCTCGGATCTCCATGGAAAGTATATGTAAAATTAGGATTTCCTTGACCTCCTGCTCCTCCACCGGCTCCACCTTTCAGGCCCTCTTCGCCGTATTTATCGTAAATATCGCGTTTTTTTTTATCTGAAAGTACCTCGTAAGCCTCTGCGACTTCTTTAAATTTCTCTTCTGCTCCAGGTGATTTGTTTTTATCAGGATGATATTTCAATGCTAATTTGCGATACGCTTTCTTGATGTCGTCATCAGTGGCATTTTTGGCAATTCCAAGTGTCTTATAATAATCTTTTCCCATTGTAAAATAATTTCCTCCACAACAATTATTTCTTTAAGAATACACAACAATTCGTAAATTGGACGTATCACAAATACAATTCACGAAATCTCCACAAAATATGTTCCACAATTCACAATTCGAACGTCGCCTACCGCTGCCTGACGATTACTAACGCGCTATATATACATATTTATTACCTACTGTCATATTGTCCATTTGTGGAATTTTCATTTTATCTCTCGAATGTACTAGAACCTTAAAAGGCATGGGTGGCCACACGAGAATTTATTATTTTATTAGTATTTCTTGATATGTATGCCTGTTTATTAAGTGCGAAACAAGATTCTATTAATTTTTTTAAAAATAAAAAACAACCTACTTCTACACTATTTTCAAACTTCACATGAACTTCACTAAATTTTTAAGGCAGTATTATAGTATGTTTATCCAATTTGATACGCTAATGAATAATGATCATAGCAAAGAATAATGATACTGCATAATGACGATGCGTACTAAACAGATCTCTATTGTAAATTATTGTAAGTTTTAATAGTTCGTAAATGTGGTTGAAAGCAAAATAAAGATAACCCGGAAATTAATTTTTAACTTTCCATATAAAGTATAAAAAATTGCTGGTGAAATGCTCCATCAGAACCAACTACTCCAGCAAAAAAAATAAGGTTCTTTGAATTTTCGACGTAGCTTCCATTAATTCGATATAGCTTCAAGCGTCCTCTACAAACGTTACTTACAACTTATACTTTATCAACAACAACGACATATGGCCTATTTTTCATCATCATTATTAAAAAATAACTAAGAAAATCGTATATTTAATGCATGGTTAAGATATCGTTAATTAAAATTTACCATTTCTTAATGCTTTGTTTTGTTTAACAAAAATTTGATTTTAGTTTGCATGTCGACCGAGAAGTGGCGCTTGTATACGAGACGTTAATACGTGTGTATCGTCAGTTTTTCTTGTTAACTTTCATAAGAAATATTTATAAACATAATGTTAATTGTGCGATTAATAAAAAAATATATTAAACATTCTTATTCACACATTATCTTGTATCAAAGACTACACGTTCGTATCAAGATGCAATTATTTTTTATTAAAATTTAAGTTGATAGTTGATATTACATTTTACGAGTCCGCTCCATTGAATACCATCTAGCGGTGGGATGACGATTTAATAAAAATGAACTATGAACCGTCAACATTTACAGCACGCTGCAAAAGCGCCACTTAAATTTACTAATAATTTCCTATTTTTACTCTCTATTTCAGACTAATGCTATTTTATTGTAGTAGTCAAGTTATGATCAAGCAATAAGTAAATATGTACCGTTTTCTATATATGTAGTTTCCTTTTTTTTTCCTAGTATACTTACTTACTTAAAACGTTAATCCACACGTAAAAATTTTATTATCGTTATAGACTCATTTTTTATTACGACGTTTCAATTTCATATGTTTGGCATGATTTGTTTGAATAACAGTGTAAGGTATTTCCCGCAACTGAGACTCGCTCATCCCTGAAGTGTCAATTAAGTTAAACTCCAAATGTTTTTTTAATTCGCTCGGAAGGCGGGGTTTTCCATCGGAAGGAGAACGTGACCTCGACCTGTAGCAGCAATAATATTATTTGATTTAAAATAAAACATAAACATATAGAAAATATATGTTTTGATTAATCGTTAACATGCATGTTATTACCTATGCTTCCTATGTTTACGATTGCGGTGACAGTAAGAGATTTCCGATTCTGTTTCCAAACCGCTATTTATATATCCTGATTTTCGACTACTAATCACATTCGCTTGCTGAATTGTCGAATAATTATTATTAGTTTGACGTTTTTGAATCTCTTGCCACTGAAATCCTAAATCTACCAATTCGTACGAACTATTATCAGTATATCTAAAAAAAAATATCAGATCAGATCAGACGATACATAAATAAATTATTTATGTTACCTGGAACTATTGCCCTTCGCCGAAATCGATTCTTGATCAGATCCGGAATCCATTCTATGTCCTCTAGATTTGTGACGTCGATGTTTACGATGCGATCTACCGGAACTTTTAGACAATTCACTTTCATTATCAGACGTTATTTTATTGTGTTTACGTCCCTTACACGATCTAGCTTCATTTGAACTTTGACTATCCACAGAAGACGACCTGTATCGTGTAGCAGCGGATCTCAACGACCTCGGACTCGGTATTGCCGAACTATTGTATAGACCTCTCGAATGAGGCTGAGACCAGGGAGCACTTCTTGTACTGTGAGGAGAATCTGATTGTCGATTAATGTCTTTGTTCATATTGCAAGTGGTTTGGTACCAATTATCATATCTAAAAGTAAGTTGAACGCTTACCTTAACGATAAAATTTAATTAAGAAAATGTGCTTACTTACTCTTCTGCCGGTTTCGGTACGGAAATATGTTTAATTTCCTGTTGAGAATATGTATTAAATGTTTTACGATTTTCATCGGCTGGAGCTGAAAGAAAAGAAACCTAAATATGCCGAAATTTGATAAAGTCAAATTGTAGGTATACAAGTTAATAAGAAAACCTTACAGTCAATAAAACTTTCTACCAGTCGTCTTTGGTATCGTTTGGAGGAAGTTCTAGAAAAAGATGGGGGTGTTCTAACTGGAAATTGAGCATCTTTGGCAGTTTGTTTTTCAGATCTTCCACTAAAGAAAAGTTTATTTAAGTACCTAGTCGTATTACGTATTATTAGGGAAACGTAAAAGTAAAAAGTTGAAAAAAAAAAAAAACCATACCTATATCTGTGAGTACGACCCAATACAAAAATGTCGGGCGTAGTTGGCGAAACTTGCACCAATCGAAAAAACGCATGATGTTCAACGCAACATTTCCACAAATGTTTGCAAGCCGCTTTAGAAGGTGTTTCAAACCCGTAAGTATTTTCGTCGTTCTAGAACAGGAAACCAAGACTGCTAATTTATATTAAATTAAACAAAAAACAAGGCAATTTTTAAGGAAAAGGAAGGAAAACTTAATGTCTTATTTAATCGGGACGTAGGACATACATACATACATTTTTGTCAGTAACTTTCAACATGAAATATTTGGCTCTGAAATAAATTTTTGAAATCCTCGGCCAGTAATAATTGCCTACGGTGGTTTTATTTCTTACAACTGTTATACCACTCGGCGTTAAGCCTAGAAAATAATCCACGTTATCTTTTCCCTGAAACATCGGCATAAATAACATAACACAGTAAGCAAAACGTGCACTTTTCTTCTCACCATTACAGGATGAAGATCTACTCCATACATTTCAAGCCACTTTACTTTATCCAAGTAATTTAATTCTGCAACTGACGGTAATTGTCCGCTAAAATAAATATGTAAATATACGTACATGTACATACTTTAGTAGAAACGTCCGAAATTTCATATTTCATCCACTTACACCAACGTTTTGTGAAGTTCGGCGATTCGAGTTTCCAATTCAACCGTTTGATTCGACAGAAATCTGAATTCCGATACGTACCCTTGATTGTGTCTTCGGGGATCGTAATCTCCTAATTCGGCTGGAAATATCGCTAATGTAATAATAATAATAATAATAATAATGAACGTTACGTTACCGCGTATGATTATTTATAAATTTATAACTATGTTTACAGATACGACACGAGACGGTTGGAAAATTGTAAAAAACTTGTTTGATTTTTATTAGGTACATATGTACATACTTGTAATTTACGTAGGTACCTAGTAATATGAAATGTGAATACAATTTGCTTACATTGAATAACGTAGGCGCCTAATTCGGCAGCTAATTCAAACGATACCGGCAGTCTCCCTTGCAAAATATCCTGCTTTACTTGAAGAAAAAATTGGTACCTAAAATAAATCTATCGTTCAATACTTTACACATAGGTATGCAACGTACGTACGTAGGTACAAACATAAGCAAATGAAATTATTTACCTTGTTATTTCTTCAAGAAGTTTACAAGGATCGGCTGCATAAAACTTAACTCCAAAATAAAAAGTACTAGGTTCGGACCCTCTAAGTTGTCGGCCGAGCTTTTTCGAAGGATCCAGCCAGTGCTGTAAAAAAAATCATTTTGCCGACACTAGAAAAACGTAACGTAACTATGTATTATGTTTAATTTTAATGAACCTTAAAGTCAGTTTTAATAATAAACATAGTTAACATTATTTCTTTCTTTTTACAAGCAATTCAAACATGTATAAACACACATAGAGGTACCTCTATAGCTTTTTGAATTAAAGCGTTCCTTACCGTTTGTCCGTTTTGATCAAGGTAACGTAGCCCAAAATAAGCCGTTTCTAAAAGATTTAAATGTTTAAAAACAAAATTTAACAGAAGTTGCCCTTTTTTATTGTCCTGAAAAATAAAAAATTACTATCAATCAAAATTATGTATTATTTTTTTATCGTATTCCTCAAATACCTACCTGAAAATCATGAAACAGCTCTTGTTCATCCAACAAAATAATTTTACAAGTTATCTTTCGCGGTTTAAAGCAGTAACAGTCCATTGTAATTATCCTACGATAAGAAAAATCGATTAATAATAGGAAAAAATAATTAATAAAGATACCTATTCTTTTCGTAAACGCGAACTTAACTACACTCTAATTTTAATTGCAAATAAGAACATTTACTTATTCTTTTTTATTTTGTTCTTATGAATCGACGGTAAACATTAAGAATTCTTATCAACCAAAACCTTATTAATATGCCGAAAATAACAGGTAAAATATCGCCGACAGAATAAAAACTACCTACAACACAATGTAACAAGTGTGCTCAACTACATTCTTAAATACGTATGTATGTATGTATATGTAATATATTTATAATAAATATAGGGATTACATTTCGTCCGAAATTTGTATTCACATGAGATGTTCCAAGACAAGCGTGTCTACTTCTGTAACATTTAAAGACACGGGTAATTTTAAAATTCCTCTTTCGTTCCGAGAACATTTTGTTCATTGTTTCTTGCGTGATATCCCGCGGCTAGCAATTAGGATCGTTTTTAAATTCTTTCAGACGCTAAAATTACAGTCCACATCTCAGATATTCTCAAAACTTGCGTTTTTTGTTTTGGAAAATGTAGGCACCTACAGTACGGTCATGTTAAACATTTAAACTGGTTCTTAAAAAAAAATGATGACAATGGAACTAGTTATTACCATATTTACCTAACTAAAATTATAACTCAAGCATAAAAGAAAAAAAGAAAAGAATGTAAAAGCATTATTTGCACTGCATAAATACTATAAGATGCATTCATTTGACAAAAAAAAAAATATATACTGAAAGTAACTGCTGCTTTTTAAATTGAAAGTTATATGTTAGGTACCCATGCAAGCAACGTTACTTTCTAGTTTGCGTTTAAGTACTTCTTCTTTAATAAAATTTTTATACAACAGAAAATTGATTGGCCTTTTTAACGTCTGCTATTTATTTATAGGTACTAAATTACTTTTAAAGAGAGTAAAATGATTCTTAAACTTTATAAAAGTGAACGTTAAAAATAATAGCTACAAAAGCTTACCTACTGTGCAAAATAACATTGGAACGGTAAAATGGACTTGTAAAGAAAAAAATAAACACTATTTTCCAATGTTTGTCCGCATAGATCGTTGCTTCTATTCGATTTTTTTAAATTGAGCACTTTTTTCGAAATACTTGTAACATACATACACGCAGAAGTAACATAATAAAGCAGTTGGTGGTGGTTGCACGTCGAGGGCATTCAACTTTATTACAACTAGGTACTGGACGTTAGACGACCGACGATGCAAAATGCTTTTCAGCAAGAGTTTACTTCATCGTCGTATCGTAAGCCATAACAATATGCGTACTGCGGGCAGGTAGCGTTTAACGTAACGTACCCAACATCATCAACCGCGAAGCGAAGACTGGTGTGAGATTGGTGTGAGAGAGCAGAGGTTTAAGGTTTAAGCTATGCTATCTATAAGCACTATAAGAATGGCGAGTGATAGTGAGCAATTGGAAGTGAAGTTTGGAGAGATCTTTGCAGACTGCGTTGTGCGACCAAAAACAAGACCGAAACTACGAAGCTACCTGCAGCAATAGTTAAAAATGTTAAATTGCCGCCTGTTCTCAGTCTCCACTATGACCAATGACAAGCTAATCCATTCCTGCCCGCGCAAACGTACCTTAAATGGAATGTACAGTCACTCACACAAAACAAATGTTACGGTAAATTACTTAATAAACTTATTAACGACCTTGTTATTAATAAGAATGAGGTACCAGTTTTTCCTCTCTCAACGTAAAGTTTCTTTATACATGTTATGTTTACAGGAAATTTAAGCAATTAGAATAAAACGTTAAGAAAATCATGTGTATATAGTACATACATACTTACATGTGTATGATGTTTTCAAAATTGTAAATTTTGCACCGATAACATCGCCACCCCTCCTGTGCATTATTTTACGTCATGCTTTTCGCCGTTATATGTTATAACAACTTCGATCAATCAAAACAGACTTATTCAATCGTGAAATCGTAAAATAATCGTACGTGATAATCGGTGATTTAGTGATTATAATTAATCGTCAAATAGTAATAACCGCAGGACGAACCTAAATCGTTGTATCGCTAGTATTAAATTTAAAGGTAAACTTAATAAGGAAATTATTGCAACTGCAAAACCAATTGCAGTAGATTATTTTCGATGCATATGCATAAATGGCTCTTCTGTTAAACTTTTGATGGTAGTGAGTTATTGAAATTAACCCCTCAGTAATTTCGAAAATAAAAAGCTCGAAAGTTTGAAAAGACCAACTAGAAGCAAATAATAAAAGAAAAAAGTATATTACGCATGTAAATATAAATTATTAACTTACATTAGATACTATAACTTGATGATGCAGTGAAACAATAAGGCCGTGAATACAATAAATAGACTTTTGAAACTTAATTTTTTAATTTTCATTATCCATCTGTTTGTTAGTCCTCTTTCTAATGCAATACCTACTAAATAGATGTAAAACTAAATTATGTCTACATTCGGTTTGTAACTATTGCTTAAAAATTTGTGACACCCTGTAAGAATAAGTATTAAGTTTAATAAATTAACACACGCTAAAAAACAATAAAATCGCTTATATTACATATGTATAAGCATTTTAACTAACCAGCAAAACTTCGGTTATATATTTATATAGAATACAGAAACGTGAGTAAATAGATACCTTTCCTGGCTGACTGTATCTGATTTTGTTTTTAATCGCAAGGTGTGTCTGTCTTCTTGTCCACATCCGCTTAAAAAACATGCGTTAACATAAGTCGTGTCTCATGTGTGAGAACCTTCTCTCTCTACGTACGTTTCGTTATGTGTTCAACAGTAAAGTAGTAAAACCATTAGTTCAAAACACATCGACGTATGTATGTACAAAGTGTAAAATAATACAATACATGCATCTTTGCAGATATTTAGATATTATACGTACAATATGCTGTACCGTGCCTAACATAAATAAAGAAAAAAATAAGTGTTAGGTGGTGTACGGGATAAAAATAAACAATTAACTAACGTGGAACGGTAAGTTTTATTTCAAGTAACTTCAATATATATTATAGATATTTAAAGATTTTTAAAACATACTGGTCTGCTATCTAAAGTTGTAAACTTCGATTCATTACTGTAATCATAGGTACATTTTAAAATCTACAACTTTTTAAAGCACACTGCCTGCTTCGATATATTTTTCTAATGACTTATTTGAAAAACACCATCATTTATTTATGCAAGTAAGACACTACAGGTCCTGTAAGTTTCTAATAGTAAATTTTTAAAATATTTTCTGTAAATCTGCGGACTAACTTTTCTAAAATAAGTAATAGAAAGCTGTAAAAAGAGTCACGTCAGATAAATTGCTGTATATGTGTATTATACGTAGTTATAATTCGTTTGCGAATAGTGAATGCCTATTTGCGTTGCATACGAAAATACGATATTTCCTGATAAGTAATTAAGAGGTGCATAACAAAATACCTGTTATCTTAATACAGTATACTTGTATATCTACGTATTCGTAATCAGCAGAAAAATATTGAATGGATTATTAACTTTATACTAATTAGTGATAGAATCTACCATAAAATACGTTCGTCTTATAAGATATTATGTAAGATTAACTGTAAAATGTAATGTAGGCTTCATATTAACAGTAACATGTTATCTATTGGTCTTTCTAAATTGTCTATTCTAAAATATTAAGCTTGTAAATACATATGCAGCATATAAGTACAAGTAACTGTTGTATTTTGTTATATACAACAAGGTACGTGTATGTGTAACAATCAATGATCAAATTGCTTTTTAATTTTTTTTTTTTACAAATAGGTAGATACTTATTTATGTTTTAGTTGATAATGTATCATAGCAGCTTATAAATTTTGCCTATTTAAAAAAAGCTGCTGACGAAATTTATTGCATCTAGGTACTGTTTTTTTCCTGTATTACATATCATATTCTACCATGGTATGAAATACAAAAAGAAGCCTCATTTTCAGCATTAGAAAAAACAAATTTAGTCAAAAGAATTATAAATTATACAAATTTAAACAAATCCTCTTATGTATCCATTATAAAAGATTTGTGCAACACAAATAAAAATAAAATACTTACTCACACTTTTTACATCAATAAACTGTGTAACAAAGTTGAAATCAAGACATAATGTGTGCTGTAATCACCGGTAATAATTTTTGTGCAACAAAGTATTTATTATCTATTAATGGTAGGTGGCAAGAAGTGCTAAAGCAGCTAAGAGAAGTGGGGAGCCAGTAGCACAGATTTTACTGTTTCTTCTTCTACTAAGATTTTCACGGTATTTTTCCAACTTTTTTGCTGCTTCATCACCAGGAGGGTCAATGCAATGAAATTCACAGCATCTTTCGCCAACTTCAAATTTTCTACAAAACTGAAAACAAAGAAACAATTTCTGTATCAACTTTTAAGTCTTATTAGTGTTCTTACATAAGGAGGATCACAATAAATAGCTTTACACCACATCGGTTCTGAATGGTAACACACACAAACTGAACAAACTGCAGGTCCAGGAACATATAACATTCCATGAGAAACTGTGAACCCTTGAAAATCTGTACACTGCTCTTTTTTTCCTTCTAAAATTTTTTTTTATTTATTCACAATAAGCACTTAACTGAAAAAAAAAACGCTAAACCTAAATAAAGAAAATAATTGAAAAATTAACACCCTAATAGCATCTGAAATGAAAACCATTTAAATAATACACGAACAAGCAAACAGATGCATACAGAGAAGAAATACAAAACCATTTAATGAAACAAAAAATGGAAAGGTATCCTACAAACAACATCTATTTTTTTTTTCTGTAAAATTTGCTCACCATTGTACTCTACGACGAACATGATAAAAACTGCAATAAAGTTGTGATTCATAGTTAAAATAATTGATTCGTAAATAAAGAGTTATTGAAAAGATCATATTATTTTAGGAAAAACATGTTGAAAACAGTTTTCAACAGTTAACTGAAATTGAAAACGTTAACCACTTCATTGTATGCACTTGTCATGAAATCAAAAAATAATACACAGAGTAAAATCATTTATGAAGCTTGCGATAATTCAACTAATCTCCCACGAAAACCAACAATATTCGAAGCACAAATTTACAATTACAATAAAAGATATAAAAACCTTACTGCAGAACAGATAAGAACCTGCAAACCTGCATTATTGGTGCATAGCAGCTTTACCAACTTTTTAAATCGTTTCAAATCAAAGAACGGCCAGTATTTAAGTCTATGGTTAAGTCTGATGCCTCATTAATTCATTAATACATTTGAATCACTGAATAATCTAATTACGGGCTTGAAGGGATTGCTTTTTTTTTAATTTTGCTCTTGTTCCCGTTTCGAGTTACTTCCCAAAAAGCATACATATTTCGTTAAACACGATTTTACCTGAAAATTTTAAATTTAATTTTAGAAGTCAGGGATACCAATCCTTGACAGTTTTTAAGATAGATGTATTCAACGATTCAGCACTTTGAGTGGAATTTAAATTCTAGAGTTACATACTGTACTACTATTGCAGCGAGATATCCCGTTACAAGTAAATAAATATTTTAACTCTATACAAACTATATTAGATGAAAATTAAAACTTGACATACATTATTGAAGTTCCTCGTTCCTCTTAATTGAAAGCATCAGTACACGATTTGCTGCATATTAATTATCTATGGATTGTCGCTCCCAACAACATAACCAAACATAACATAACAACAAAAATCCGTAACCTCTATTCTATAAAGAAAAGATAAACAAGTTAATACGTTTTGAACTCGTAATAAGAATTGTAAATAAACTAAATATCTTATTTTAATTAATTTTCTCTTTTCTTTTTATTGTTAATTGGTCATTGAAGAAATATGGAAAAGTCTCCTGAAGAAAAAAAAGGTACCGGCCTTTTTTTTCTATAATAGTTATGTTTTGTAATAACTTCAGTAATTGCAGCTGATGCTGGATGGAATGATCCACCCATGTTAAATTATAGTCACTCTAACCCACCACCAAAATCAAGAATTAGTAACAAAAGAGTAGCCTACCCGTTGTTTACTAATAAAGAAGAAAAAATACAAGCAGCAACAGATACTTTGAGTACACTTCCAGTTGCAGATTCCAATCAAGTGGCAAGTAAAGAAAGCAACATTGGTTGGAATAGTGCCGAAGTTTTAGCAACATCGTTGAATAATTTTAAGAAAGTTCTTGCTGAAAGTGATTTAGAACAGAAACAGGTTATAAATAAAATGCTAGAAAATATGAGTAATATGTGGCAACAGAACAATATTAACGTGACCTCTCAAAAACTAATATTTGAAATGTCCCAGTATTTAATCCAGAAAGACATTTCTAATGCAGAAAAATGCTATTCAGCTTTAGCAACTGAAAGTGGAATGCAGTATGGAAGCTGGCTAATTGGCATAAGGCATTTAATTAGTGGAGTGTATGTTAAATAACATAATAGTAGGAGAATCTACATGTTTTTGTCATAAATACATATTATTGTTTCGAGTATAAAATTGATACCTACTCATTAAACAAAAACTACATGCCTGTTTTAAATTAATGCAATATAACTCCCTATTTGTTGTTTTGCTTCAAGTTTGATTTAAACTAATCTAGATCTTAGGTGTATTCTTCATTTATTATTGTGTGGTACAATTAATAAATTACATTTTCTGTATTACTTATAGTGTCTGCAACTACAAAAAAGCTATCTGAGAATTTAAAAATAGTAGGAAATATCTAAATATATACAATAAACCATCAGACGATCGAATTTTTTAATACAAAAAAATGACAGTTTATTTGTACAACAGCAGGCCCCTAGGCGTTTTATTAGACGATTAAAGGTAGAAAATATCACAATTTTAGAACCGTTTTGTGAGGTGCACTTGTGAAAATCCTTCCATCTAAATCTGCAAGCCTACATATGTACGTTCTTTTAGACAATAACGCTACGTCTATTTGATTGATGATCTGGTGCATATTGTTCCAAATCATCTGGTTGTGCATTAAGAGCAGAATAGTCAACAGGAAATAGCAATGTTGGGGAATCTGAAGGTAGAAACCCCAAAACAAACTGACCAGAACCATTAGGATATCTCCCAAGCAAAAAGTTGGTAAAACACATTTGATAAATGTTGTATGTTAGAGGATGATCCCCGTTCTACAACGAAATTACTCATTTGATGAAAGATTCGTTTAAATTCGTTATATACACGTAGTTCAACTTACCGAGGTCATCGCTTGATAGGCAGTATCAATGATTTCATTTACTTTTACGAGGCTGAACAGAAGTACAGAGGAGTAGAAGCTCGCTAATTCGTCTTTAGTTATATTACCGTTACCTGAATTAAAAAAAAGAAATTAACCAACTACTGATCTCTGTTCGTTATACGTATTTTATACTAACCACTTCTGTTGACTACATGAAACATTATTTTTACAAAGTATTGAAGCCACAGTGGAAAGTCCATAATTGTTTTTGAATGGTGTAAAACTTGGGACCACACCTGTAACCATCCGTCCACTGTCAAGTGCCGTTCGTCTTTAAGTTTGAAACCTAAAAATTATTAAATGCCGTAGTTAATGTAACGGTAGTTTGTTGGTCTTCGGAAGGGATTAATAAAATGACTTGAAATGTCTTCAAACGTAATAAAATTACCTAATTTATCATCGGTAAATTCTCTTAAAAAACATTCCATAAAACCCTGTTCGACTTGTTTTAGAATGTTAAATTCTACACTGTTTGTAGACCAATCGGCAAAATGACGTAATCGCTTTATATCCAAAGAAAGTATGCGAAAAAAGTAGTTGGTAAAGCTTTTTTATTAGTTTTTCAGTTTTTCAGAATTGTGTCAAGTGGCAAATTTTTACTAAATAAAAATAGATATAATATGTGAAATGTTAATTTATAATTTAAATTTCGATTCGTAACAAAAGGAACTACGTAACAACATAAAACTTAAATTTAAAACAACTTATACGTCGCGTCGTTTTAAAAGAACATTTGCCAAAGCTGATGTGCACTTTAATATAGATACTGTTATAAAGAGATAAATTATTACTTCACTTAAAGCTTGAAAATCTTGACTGGAAATTATTTCGTCACAATCGTGATCCAAGAGACATTTAAAAAAGTGAATAAGCTTGTTACATTGTGTAGGAGTTAAAATACTTTCCGTATCTTGGTCCCAAGATTTTGAGTTATTTAAACTAACCCGATCTACCCATGTAGCTAAAAATTGTTCGTTAAATAAGCAGTAATTACGCCGATAACGTAACATACTCCAAACATGAACACTCCATCCACTTGTTTTAATTGCTTGATCTTTTTTATCTTCCGATTCGCATTCTGGTAAAGTTCTCCATCTTTTTAAAAGATCTTTAGTCTTATCTCTAGTATGATCACATGCTTTTTTCCAATTTGCAATAAATTTATGAGGCACTTTTACAGAAACGTCTACAGTTGGTTTGCCATCGTTGCTTGTTGCTTTTTCACAAGAACCATCATTATCTATCGCAAACTGAACGTCTCTTTCTGATTTAAAACTATTTGTTGTATTGCTAGTGTGTTTTTCTATCTTTTTTGAGCTTTTGTGGGCGAGTAGAGATACGGCCGAGTCTCTCGAATTACTGCGTTTGTCGCTACATTTTGATAAATCGTCAGTCGATATACTGTTTTCCATAATAAAAATTACGACCTCTTTTTCCTCTCAACATAAACTCGCGTAAAATAATTAATTATTCGATAGTGAATCAGAACTGATGGATGGAAATAACGCAAAAAAACTGAACACAAAAAAGTGGCATACATTAAAACGGACGATGCATCACAGTGGGGTGCTAAGGAGGATACCTGAAATTCAAATCTATAATAGACAAGGCCTTATGCGCGCGCGCATAGTAACCATTATCCTTTTTACGTCGTTGCCAGATTTAAATTATTTGTCTATATCAACGGGATATTATTATTTTATAAATGATGTACCGATTAAATAATTTAACGTCGAATAATCTATTACAAAAACAAATAATAAATACCGTTTTTAATAGATAATAATAGTAATAATAATAATATAGTAGGTATTCTATAAAACTGAAAAAACAGTATAAAATATTCTTTTCAATAAAAATAAAATCTAGTACGAATACAATGTTATTGTTCATTTCTTGACTTTAAAAGAAATATTTGTCACCTAAAATGTTTTCATAAAAAAATAGCTCCCATTAAAAATAATAATAATAAATAGAGCACGTGGACTTCATAAAAAGTAACGGTTACTGTAAAGCACCTACAAATTTTGCATTGTTTATTGTTGATATTTTATAACAAAATAGATCTTACTGTTAGTTACAAAATATTTCACACAACCTGCACATTTACAATCCTAAACCTATTTTTATTTTTTTTTTTTTCAATGAAAAGTGACTCACAAATTCATTTTTCTACTTAAACTAACTTTTTCCAGCGCCTAACTTATCAAATATCAAAGGATTTTTTTTAAAAGTCTGCACCGAACGCCCTTCGATTTAATTCATGAATGTGGATAAATTTCAAACAGATTGCATCAGTCAATTTGTAATATTTTTGGTCTCATCATCATTATTTATTGTTGACACTAGATAAATAACCACCCACATATAAATTTGGTTTAAAAATAACGATCATTGAAAAAAAAGCTAAAAATAATTAATTTATTATTACCAATATGAAAAGTTTAGCTTTTTTTTTTTAATAGCTGATTATGATTTTATAATGCCTTCTCGCATATTTTCTGTAATCCCTTGAGAATTAAAAAGTGCTACGACTTTTATTAGTATGTATAAAAAGACGTACCTAGAATCTAGAATAAACTAAAAAAATACAGTCTTATTGACATTATTTTAAGAAACGAATACCTTATCCGATAATTTTGCGCTAACGTTTCATGAATTAATTGAAGTCAATGTTTATTAAATTGTTCAGGGAACAGTTTGTACGGTCGCAATTGTGAGTAATTAGTAATGAGAATGGCCACTATTGATTATGATTTTCAAGCCAGCGGTAAATATCTTCTTCGTTGGTCAACAACCATCTAATATTCAATCGAATCGTCTCCAAACTTTGTTCGAGAGCTCTAATTGAAGAACCAACGTCCATACCGCTGAAGTACGTGGACACCTTGAACATGTAAATTTAGAAAGATAGAAATTTGATTAAATCGAGTGGCACCTCATAATAATCGTATTGTGTTGATAAATGAGCCGTTACAGCAGAAATCAAGTTGCCCATCATGAAAGTTGTATTTGCAAAAAGTGAATGCATCGTAGGCCAATAGGCTTTGAGATGACGCCACGCTAATAGTCTGCCTTCGGGATTTGCAGCGACAACCGCAAGGACCACTTTTACATCTTGCAACTTTATTTGGTGTGGATCTAACGTTTTCATAAGGTACCTAGAGAGACACGAAGGGAAAATATGTTATCGAAATTTTGTTTATTATTGTGTTGACTTTTTAAATTGCCTTTGAAGAAGCCACGGATCGGAAGCGCCTCCGAGTGCTTTTAGAAGTAACTTTTTTTCACTAGCAATCGTTGTTGAATTGTATACGTCCCAGCAATGTTGCCATTCGTTCTGTCCACCATATTTTATTCCAGCAGAATAAACAATTTCTTTCAGATCAGGTAGAATCGTTTCGTTTCCCGAAATCCAATTTTTAAATTGTTTTTTTGCACGAGTTACCGTTTCGTTCAGTCCGTAATATACTGCCGATAATAGAACGTCTGTCCGCGTTAATCTGAAATAATGTAAAAAAATTAACCGATTAATTTATTTACAAACATACAGCACACATATTTATAATGTATGTATACGTATATGTATTGTATTGCCCTGTCTGTCGCTTTTACTTTTCTAAATGAGATCCGCGATTGTTCCAGCCGACGTATTTCGCAACTGGGATGAGTAACTTTTGCATATATTGAAGAAATACTTTGTACGCCAGAGATTCCGACAGCAACTGACTCCACGTTTTAAAGTGGCGAATTGCTGTAGCCCAAGGGACACGATCCCGTTCTTTTACTAAATACGAAGTCAGATCGAGCACGACACTTGCATTCAATAATCCGGCCCTGAATTAATAAATTAAGCAGATGAGTACAATAGAAACAAAAAAATGCAGTTTATTGTTTTTGGATCAGTTTAGGGGGAATGTAAAACATATATGTATTTTTACCTGCATAGTGTAAATACATCGTCGATAAGTTGAGCTCGGTCGGCAGCATTGAAAAATGTGTGATTTCGTTTAAGTTGATCGATAATCTTGTACCAAACGTCCATTTCGTACATGACGCGATAAAAGCCGGTTTGGTTCACGTTCGCTTTCATCCAACTCACGCTACTATTTATTTCGAATCTAACTAAAATAGAAATTAAATTTTATACAAGTAAGCGCGATTATTAAAACTTGGTGTTATTAATTAATCGTTACCGTCCGTCATGTTCATCCAGATACTGTGAATTTTGTCAGGTTCCGTGTCCGTGAAATAAGTTAACGGGATATACCATTTGTATTCGTGATGAGGGACGAGATTTGTTTTGGTCGAATTGTTTGCGTTTTCGATTGTTAAAAGAAACCTTTCTTGAAGTGCTACGAACTGATTTTCTTCTCTGTGTAGGTAAACCACAGGGAAACCCATTTGTTGGATCCAAGTATCCATTACGGTCTACATTAATTAACCAGGAAATATTGTTTTTTTGTACGCAAATATAAATACAATAATAAAATATATTAGGCAGTTACCTTAATATCCAACGATCCGTTTGTATTTCGACTTAAAGTATTCCACAAGTCGTTGATGTCGGCGTTACTGTACTGATAAGTGGTCAGATAATCCCTTAGGCCATTCTGAAGCGTTTCGTCATCAAGGCTACTTGCTAACATGTGCAAAATTGCAGCCCCCTGCGACATAAGGCATGTTTCTATTGTGATTGTACATAAATATGTATGTATGTATGTACCTTGCTGTATGAAATACTGTCAAAAATAGCTTCTATTTCTTTCGGATCGCGTACGGTTACCGATATGGGATGACTGCTAGATAAAGCGTCTAAGGCAAGGGCCGGTTGTGTTTTATCGATAATAAATTGTTCCAACATGTTCCATTCCGGTTTGAAACTGTTTATACCTTGATATTCTAAAAGACCGGCCATCCCTTCGTTCAACCAAAGATCATTCCACCATTTCATAGTGACTAAATTTCCAAACCACTGGACAATAAAAAATGGAGAGTTAATTTCGATTTGAACGCAATAATGTACATACGCTGCCGTTTACCTGATGTGCTATTTCATGTGCTACTGCTACAGCAATAGCCTGACGAGCTGCGGTCGACGTTTCCACTGGATCATATAAAATGGCAGTATCGCTATAAGTAATAAGACCCCAGTTTTCCATAGCTCTTCCCGTAAAACCAGGAACGGCAATGAGATCTAAAGTATTATTATTATTATTTTGTTTTTTAATAAATTAGTGTACAATTACATATTACTTATACATATAAGTAAGTACGTATGTACCTTGTTTCGGTAAAGGGTACGGTACGTCAAGGAAACGTTGAAAAAATTCCATTACATGTACGGCAGTGATAAGGGAGAAGTTGGTTTGTGATATAAAAGGTGACGGCGCGTAAACCGCGACGGATACTCCCGTTTTTGTTGCTAAATGAATGTTGTGATAATCGCACACAACAAAAGCAACCAGATATGTGCTCATTTCTTCCGACTCTTTGAAGTCGTCCCGTAGCTGAAATAGAAAAACGATAGCAACGTAAGTACTATAAACTATCACAATAGCATTAGGTAAGTAATGTTGTGTTGTGAACGAGTCGAATCGAATTCTTACAAGTCCCTGTCCCATGTAGAATCCGACATCTTCAGTACTGACGGCAGGCGTATTAAAAAGAGCAATATGAAACCTGTCTCGAAATATCGATAGTTTAAATCTCGCCTTTAGATGTGGTTCGTCGAAGCAAGGGAAGGCAGAACGGGCAAAAGTTGGTTGAAAATGTGTACTGGCTAGATACCTAAAATGATGACAATAACGTTTTTGTTTTATTTATTTATTTATTTATTTTTTTTCTTCACTTATTTATGTACCTGATTTCTCCTTCGTTACTTTTGTAACTAGATATATAAAATCCTTTATAATCTCTACTTAATTTAGTTGTATATCTTAAATTTAAAGTATAGTTATGCTTCTTTTTAAATTTTTCTTTTACTTCAAAATATATTTGTTGCGCTCCAGTATATTCTAATAACTTTGATACTCGTATATGATTTCCTTTTTTGTCTTGCACCATCTGCAACGAAAGAAACGAAACGGGCAAGGGCAAGCAAGTAGATATCATTATTAAACAAATAATTTATGTCTTTACCTTGTCAGTTATTGTTATATTTTTTGCGTGTAATACAATAAATTGCGTGTCTTTTTCTACGAAAAATAGTACAGAAATTTGAGCTGAAAATAACGGAAATTATTAGTATTACTTAGTACTTAGGCACATACAATAATAAATAAATAGACGCGCTAAGTAGTCATCAGTGCGGTAATTTTATACACCTTTAACATCTAACGTAGTCAAATTGGGATGTATAGTTATGTTGTATCTAATGGGCTTGACAAATGTAGGAAGACGAATACTGTTCCAAGGAAAAACCTGGCCGTTAGTGGCCCTTGGTACAAAAGGCTTGGTCTCATTGTCATCTTCATCTATATAATTTGAATTTCTGTAACCTATACACGAACATTCTGAAAAGTGAAAAAACAAACATAATAAATTGTTTGGTACGATATAGTGCTTGATGTTTCATTTGCAATTTCTTTTTCCTTTTTCCTTTTTTTTTTACGTCAGGTGTAATACATATACATAAAAAGATACGTTCATATGTACATTATTAGAGGAACCTATGTATTGTATTGTATATACTTGCCTGTTTGCGGACCGGCATACGCTATGATTACGGCGGCTGCAAGAAGTACAGTAAATACCGCAGTAGCGATAATAAGAGCACGCTTCTGCGAGCAAGTGGCCACACCATTCTGTTCGTACATGTTTCTCTTATGCGGAACTCCCGTGGGACTTTCTCTTCCTGTAACACCGTCTGTTTCACAAGCATTGTAGACGTTAGATGAACGAATCGAATATGAAGTGATTTGTACAATTTCATCAGTACCTGTAAGAAATGCGACATCGTCAATTTCTTGATCGCTCATAACGGTTTGCCGATTCCGTTTCCAAACAACCGCCTCGATATCCTGAGGCCCCGTTGCAATGGAAACCTTTATCAATGGTTCCTGGTTTAAACCCGCCACCGCCACTGCTACCGCCACCGCCACGGCCACGGCCACGGCCACGCTACTTTATTCTTTTTTTCCTCTCGCTTTTTTTTTTATTTTTTATTTTTACGCAATCTATGATATTTTATGTATCTTGGACGACACGACGCGACGCGACGCGACGCCACGCCACGCGACGTTTGCCTGCCTATGTGATGGTTGTTGTACGTAGTACAGCCCGGTG
Organism: Agrilus cyanescens; assembly: GCA_947389935.1. Classification (NCBI taxonomy): domain Eukaryota; kingdom Metazoa; phylum Arthropoda; class Insecta; order Coleoptera; family Buprestidae; genus Agrilus; species Agrilus cyanescens. The sequence continues at coordinate 290,086 of OX376704.1, forward strand.
CATCGACGAGTGTGTCGTGGATTTTTCACATCGGCATCGGCATCGGCATCGGCATGGGCATGAGGTCCTGCTGATCCATGTTCGGAGATATGTATAATAAAAAAAAAACACTGCGGCTCGCACAACACGACACGATAGAACCGGAACAATTACAAACGATTGCTGTAGATTGAAGATGCACCCTAAATTTGTGAGGGCGTCTGCGCAACACCATCGGAAAAGCTCGATATTAAAACTGCACGCTTTCGATTCGATTCGAGGGGGTGGCGGCGGCGGCAATCATGATAAAACAAACAAGAAACGAAATGGGAAAATATTTTTTTTTTTAAAAACCACTTTTTCTCGTTCTCTTTATACCTACGGAAAACTTACCGCCCTGTTGACGAGCACTTCCGTTTTGATTTCTTTTAGATCTTCCCAACGGTTCTAACCGAATCGTATCGGCACTCTCTTCTAGCAAGTTCTGTGGCATTTGGACGACATTAAGCTTCCCAAATGAGATTTAATGAGTTTAAACTACTCTGTGCACTACTCTACATATACACTACACTAAGTATATCGAAAGATGCATTTCAACGGCAAGAAACTGTACAAAGACACCATGCCAGCCATCAGCGAAATCCAGAAACTTCAGTCGTACCTTTCTTTTCAAAATAATAATATTTCCAGTCGAGTGAGTTGATTGATGTTCGTTCCCGTTTTATTAAAATGTTAGGTAGGTAGGTAGGTAGGCAGGTAGCTATGTACTTATACCATCAATTTCAATTCAACATGCATATCTAATATTCTCTAATAATAAATTTTGTATTAATTCAAACGGCGCGGCGGTCGCGCGTGTATAATACAGATGATGATATACATATTATAATAATAACTAGTAGCTGTTGCGTTCTCATCATGTTTCTGGAAGTGTTACTTTTATTAGTAGGTATTCGGCAGCAGCAATAGCTGTTTTCTTTCTGAATGGACCCACAGGATACGTATACGTATACGTGTACGTGTTCCTGCGCATAAAGTTTCTTATTGATCTGGAAATCACCGCACCCCTTCATCAACTAACACTCTCTCTCTACACTACGAGAGATCGAGGGTGTCATTTCTAAAACTATTTGCTATTGCCCGAGACGAGAACTAACTAATAATATTTTTATTTATCTATATTTTTTACAATAAATAAATTATGTATTTATGTACATAGGTGTATCTATCATGTAAAAGTACCTACCTAAGTACATCTCTTCACATTTTCAAAATATCAAAATAAAACGACATTTAAATGAGATGCAATACGAAATGAAAATTTTGAAAATTCCTTATTATTACTAATGCACCTCCTGTTACAGCTGACACTGGCAACTATTAGATAGATATGTATTTATTATTACATAAATATACAGGGTGGTTCTGATATAAATACAGATTTTTGGAGGGTGTCAACTAGATGCAATATGTAATCGAATGGTCACTACAGCAGCGCGGTGAAGAAACAAAAAAAAATTCAAAATTTTTGAAAAACATCTTAACATGAATTAATTTGAATACGGTCCTGTGCGTTTTCGCTTTGACTTAAGCAACACATTTGGCAACTGTCACAAAATTCTGATGAACTAAACGCCATTTTCGAACACACTTGTTTACGTTACAGTAACCGAGTAACCTCATTCACCGTCAGCTGATTGAAGACAGCGTTGCCACTACACACGACCAGGTCAATCGAGGACACGTTTTACACAGGACCGTACTCGGTTTTGCCTGTATTTTCACATACGTTTTTATCGAAAACGGTAAACTTTAGGACCTACGAAGTTTTGCTTAATTTTCTTATTTTCTACTGCCCTATCACCTCCTTAAATATCCGCAGTTATATCAGTAACACCCTGTATATGTACCTACTAATAACTTGATAAATAGGCAGGCAGTTTTACATAAAATAAATACCTATACCTAGTCATTGTTAGCAGTAAAGTAGAAATAGAGAATAGAGAATGGCTGCCGAAAAAGTGTACTAAGTAGGTACTACTAGGTAGTAGTACTAATACTACGTACCTATGTATGAATAGCCTACGTAGGTAGCCAAAATTAAAAATTTGTTCGGTTCACCGAATGATAAGTAGAACGGAACGGATAAATCAATTAGTCACAGAACTAATCGTGAAGTTAGTAATAGTAGTAGTATGTAGTGACTGAACAGAAAATATTATAATCAGTATCAGACGTATCAGTAAACGTGGAACGCGCGCCAGCGTCTAGTCTTATCATCATCAACATGGTTGTTGTTTTTAACATTACGAACAGAAACAGCTCGCCACCAACGATAAATCAAACTCTAGTTTGTTTATTAGTCTTGTGTTAACAGTGAGTGTCCCCTGTGCCAGCCCTAACTAATGTTGCGTTGTTGATTGCCGTTTTCAAATTAATGTGTCTTAATAACTTTCACGTGCAATAAATAGGTACCTCGTCCTCTTACTCTTACTATTACGCTATTACGTAGTAGTAGTAGTAGTATACGACCACTACCATCGTCGTACGATAGATTTGGCGAAATTGCACCAACTTTTACTAACCACCACACGCTTCGTAGGTGTACCTACGTACCTACCTACTTATTTGCAAGCGAAGGTGTTTTTATTTAAATTCGACATTCGACATTGGACAGTACAACATGGTATGTCGTCTTTTCTTTTATTTTCTTTTTTTTGTTTCGTTGAAAATTGATGAAAATCCATCCGATCGTTCATACAACTAAATGCGTAAACTTGAATCCCTCCAATTGTTTGTTCTTCGCCCTTATCATTTCTTTTATCGTGATGAACTTGACGCATTAATTAGCACGTCAGTTAAAACGTATAATTCACGTAGGTATACATATATTTTTAAACGTTAAAACGTAACGTAATTTTATAATTTGCACAATAATTATTCTTTTTATGGAGCACATCACATGTATTATACATACGTATGTATGTACCTCTACCTATCTATCTGTGTTTATTTAAATAAATGAAATGAACCACTACTATCTGCGTTTCGTCTTGCAAGTAATATTGTATGGAATCATTTTAAATCAGGAATTTATACACTTATCCACTGCACCTATATACATGGGTACATGTAGTTTGCTTTGTATTTACCTAGTATAGGTACATACATACAGATATACGTATCTAAGTAAAACAATTTATAGGTAGGTACCTATACCATGAGAAGCCAAATAAGTAAGTAAAAAAATCAACGGACAAAGATACGCGTCCTTTTTAAGGTTTCCTTGATTAGGTTCCTAGGTTAGGTAGGTATGTGTTCTCACGTGTATAGATATGTATGTAATAGGCATGTAGGTACGTAAAACGGCAAACAATTTAATTATTTATCTACCTAATTAACAATAACAAATGTACATATATACCTAAATGCTTTTTTTAGTCAGAGAAAGTTTTTCTATGTAATGCAAAACAGGACAACTCGTGACGATAATATTTGTTGTTTCGTTCAAAATAATTAATATTTATTTATATGTAAATACCTACATAAATAAACAGACAAAACTTCAGATGAACGAACAATAATCTGTACTACCTACCTACCTACTTAATAGAAAAGGTGATTCAAAATTAATTTTTTATTTTTAATTAGGCACATTAGGAAGGTTAGGTTAGGTTAGGTAGGTACTTTGGTATGTAATTTGCACCTTCCTGTATACGTAAATATTCGCAATAGGTATAAGTAAAGTAGCCAAGAAGTATGAGTCCCTCATACGATCGGATTTTTAAATTAAATGGCTCTTGTTTCATTCCGGTATTAATTGTGAACTCTCCCACCCTTCTTCCTATTGGAATCTTACACCTTGCTAACTTTATTTTCTCCATCAGTCTTACTTTATTGGGCCGAGTGAAAGAATCGCGTTAAAAGTTAAAAAAGTTGTTTTACAATAAAAAATAATTGTACCTAGTTAAAATGAACCCGGCGCTATCGGACACAAAAGGTGACGGCGAAAAACTGGCAAGAAAGAAATCCGATAAAAAAAAGAAAAGCAATTTTTTAATAAACAAATTTAAACTTGTCAAAAGATCGTCAATTTCAAGTATACATTCGATTGAAAGCCGCCAAGAATTAGACGACGCTAGTAAAGACAGTAATAGTAGTAGTAGTATACGTCAATCGTGTTTGGTCACCGATTTAACTTCGGCCGAAAGGTGGACACCGGAAGGCGACGATTTAATAGAGAACAAAACGAAAAATTCCGACACAAATTTGACTGAAACGTCATGGAAAAGTATAGAGAACGTAGCTGCTGAAGACTCGCTGATGGTAGTAAGTGAACCTAAATTAGAAGACGCCCGCTATAATGTCGCTTCTGGCGCTTCCACTTCTGAAATAAAAGCGAGAGCAGCTCAATCTGTAGAAGCACTCAAAGAAATGCCTGCTTACGGAGACCTGATTATTGACACCCTAATGGCAAGTTTACCTACTACCAACTATCAATCAATCAATCAATTATACTATTACTAGATGAACAGAATGAAAAAAAAAAAAAATCGATAAGTAACTTCTTATTGCACTATCTGCCATTTTTATACTGACGCCCTGTGTATAACTACTTACAGAATCTTTTAGTTTATCCTTTAAAAAATCGCGCTTTCAAAATAAAATGTCTTAAAATGATGGTTCAGAAAAAAAGAAACCGAAGAAATAATAGAGTACCCATAGGTACACACATATACATACATACATACATATAAAAAAAAAATAGAAAAGAAAACAAAACAGCAAAGTGAGAAACGATATCTTTGAGAAGGTTTCCTTTGCGGCTGTAACGAATACTTTTTAATGTTAACGTTGTTATCACATTACATACAGATTTATTTAGTGTAGGTACATGCAAGTGTGACTTCAGTATTAATTAATGAATAACGGATTTCAATAATGCATGCATAAATGGAACTACATATACGTACCTATATAATACATAGATAGGTAGTTTAAAACTTTGAACTTTAATTACCTACCTAATGTGCAACTATTCTAAGCGAAAGGGAAAACGAATGCATTCATTGTACGAACGTGTACCTACTGTTTGTTGTTCATTTCTTTTGTTTATTATTTAAATGTGAGAAAGTATAAGGGGGTCGGTCTGGTGGTCTGTTTCTATACCATAAACGCATTAGTTTTTTTTCATTTTTTTTTTTTTCAGTTAAGTCAAGACCACATTAAGCCGAAGGATCATTTATACAAAATATTAGTAATTGGCGATCTGGGAACTGGGAAAACTTCTATAATTAAACGATACGTTCACGAATTCTTCTCGCAACATTACAGAGCCACGATTGGAGTGGATTTTGCGCTGAAGGTACTCAATTGGGATGAAAATACCAGGATAAGACTTCAACTATGGGACATAGCAGGTAAAACAATCGCCTTAATTAATTATTGCTGATGTCAATAAATTTATAATAGGTATGTAGGACACATATGTATTAATATTTTCTACTTATCAAAGAGTTGAATTCATTGTAGACCAAGTTGTTTTTTTTTTTTTTTATATTTTATTAATAAATAATTGTGAGTCAAAGTTTATCTATCGAGGATATGTACTTATGTACTTAGTATAGGTACATAATAAATATATAATATAATATCTCCAACCAACACTAACTGATAAATAATGAAAGCACGAGTTAAGAAAAATATCTATTGAATTGATGATTCTCTGTTGTTCGTTCTTCCAGAATTTGATGTCAGTTATTATTTTTTTTTTTAAATAAAATTACAATTATTTTTCTTCAAGGGCAAGAAAGATACGGTAACATGACTCGAGTGTATTACAAAGAAGCAGTAGGAGCGTTTATCGTTTTTGACGTAACGAGGGTCAACACTTTTGAATCTGTAATAAATTGGAAAACAGATTTAGACTCTAAAGTTCAATTATCAGACGGTTCATCGATTCCGTGTGTTCTTTTGGCAAATAAGGTATATACATAAATAATTCCGTAATTTGAAAATGTCTCTGTGATATACCTATAATGATAATGGGTGGAATGGGTAATACCTAGGTACATATTTTTAGTGCGATCAGCCTAAAGAAGGCTTGGTAAATAACTCGGCAAAAATGGACGAATATTGTAAAGAAAAAGGATTTTCATCGTGGTTTGAAACGTCGGCTAAAGAAAACATCAATATCGATGAAGCTGCTCGAGCATTAGTTAGTCAGGTAGGTACCTACCTATGTACATAGGTCGCGATGGTACGGTACCATTTAAAACATTTTAAATAATTCAAAGTTATTTTCAGATTCTTTTAAACGACAAAATAATAAACAACAGTACATATAGAGACACCGATCAATTTTCGTTAAATGAACAAAAAAGAATGTCTGGGAAAGCATGTTCGTGTTGATTTAATTCAATTTACGAATAATTAAACCGGATTTTTCTACTCACTCACTCCCTAGTATCAGGTATATACATAAGTATGAAAATAAAACCATGTAATATACCTAAGCACTCGACTGTACTAATAAGTAAAGAAAGCATTTTTAATAATAAAACACCTACTGTACTGCATGCAATACGTTCAAGTAATTATTACATTAAATTTGTACATAAGTACAACTGTTTGATTAATATATGTATTTAAATTTTAAAGGATGCATGTTTTAGCAAGTATTTTAAATAAATTTATATTAAGTAATAAAAATAAAAAAAACAAAAAAAATGCGTTCATGATTTCAATAGAGTACTTGGGTACGTACGATTTATTTCACAATCAGTACCTAATTAATAGTAACGTTTACGTAAATAGAAACAGACGACAAGTAGGTACCTAATAGTTAATTATAGATAAAAGGTTCGAATTTATTTTCCAATTTTTTAATTTTTGTCGGTTGTACAATAAGTATTAGTTTTACCCTCGGTCCCCAGCCCTCAGTGCTCAATCCCCCCCCGGTTATTGAACGGTAAATAGTGGGTCGCGGTTGCGCAGGCGTTTCAAAATTCAATAATATACCTACGAAAATAATCGGTAGGAGCAGGAGCAGGAGCAGTGTTGTAGATAGTATGAAATTTCCTATGTCGCGCTCGTATACATATCAAAAAAAATTTGTTTTATTTTACAATCATTATGCCTAAATTATCTCGGCTTTCCGAAGACTCGCAACAACCGCTAGTGCCCTTTTTTCATAATCAAACAACATTTCGTCGTTTCGAAAATTGGCATCATCATCATCATCATCGAAGAGTGTGGAAAGTCCGCAATCGCCGAGAAAGGGGGTTCTCGTTTTCACCAGAGAACCAGAAAACTACCTCAACAACCATCCGGGCTTCGCCGATGAACAACCGGCCGGGTTAAAACGAAGAGATTATGAAAAACAATTACTGTGGAAGAAACAATATACTTGCCGTGATGACGACTGCAGCCTTTTTTCAAAAAGTTACGATTCTTGTATCAGAATTTATAAAGAGTTTACGTTTAGAGCTCAAAATAACGTACAACAATTTCTTACAAATAAAATAGATTCGGTCATCTTTACCCACATGTCATTATCTGCCTCCCCGCCCACTCACATTCAACAAATAACAACCCCTAACAACGAGTCTCTCATGTAAGTATTTATTTATTTGTACGTAATTTTTTAATTTTATTTTATTTTTTCTTTTTTTAATAAAACCTAGTAGGTAAGTACCTACCTACTAGGTACCTACCCATATTATAATTCTAGAATCAACTGCTGTACAATATTTTTTTCTTTTTCCTCCTAAATGATCGTTCCATCTTTTTTTGAAGACCGACGGCCTATAGCTATGTATGTATCGTATTTACGCAATTTTTTAATTTGGCATTTAGTGAGAACGCCAAAAATTACGCAACTTCCGAAAAACCAATTTTATGATGCACTATAACGTTGGTAGAATGAACGAAAACACTCGAAAATGAATTGGCATCGAATTCTAAGCTGATCTATAATTGGAGTTGTGTTTTTGTTATGTACCTATACCTAATAATTACGCACCGTGGCGATGTGCTGTATGTATGTGATTTTTTCAAATTTTCCTATTGTTACCGATCATAACACTTGTTATAATAATTCTTTTTGTCAACGAAACATCACGACCGATATTCTTATAAGTGATTTCGAAAGTTTAAACGCAGAAAATATTCTAGTCAAAGTTATTTTAAGTCAAATAATTATTTTTATTATCTACTTACTAATTCAACTAGCGTCGAAATACAAAAAACAAAAGCAACGGACTTGTGTAAAAAATGAATCGCCCGAAACTAACGATAACCCGCGTGAACCGATAATTTTAAAATTAATTTCTATTTCTGTTGGACCAATAATATGCCGGTAAGTAATAAAACTATTTACATGTAGATAATACACAGCTACACGCTACACACTGCCAATGTAAATAAAACAAAACTTAATTTGCAACAGGAAAATGGCCTAACAATTTTTATTTTTACTACTACATATACTATATATCTATCTATCTATCTATCTATCACCCATTGATTGACCAGCTCAACAACTGACACGAGTAAGCTATATATGTATATGTAGTAAGTAAGCAAGCATTCTTTCCAGGGACATAGCTAAAAATTCTGGACAATATTCAAAAATAGTTCAAGACCATGACGTTGACGTTGACGACCACGAAAGTATCGACGACTATGGAATTGGAGGATATATGCCCGTTCAACCTCACCAGATCCTTCATAGAAAGTACAAGGTCCTTAGAAAATTAGGCTTCGGTCATTTCTCTACGGTCTGGTTATGCGAAAACATACAGTACGTTCTTTATATCAAACTACATATAATAATACTATACTATACTTATATAACAATATTCTCAAAAATAAAAATATTTATAGTGACAAATCCTATTTAGCAGTTAAAATAGTGAAAGCTGCATCGGCTTTTAGCGAAGTGGCAACCGACGAAATAAAAATACTTCGATTTGCAATGGGCAACGACAGAAATCATATTGGTAGAAAACATATCGTTGAATTCTTTTGCAATTTTACTGAAACTAGCGTTAACGGGCTTCACGTTTGTATGGGATTTGAGCTAATGGGACCATCTCTTTATCGACTCATTGTTCAAAGCGATTTTCAAGGAATCCAATTATCCGGAGTTCGATCAATATTAAAGCAGGTGAGATTTTCAACGATTCTTTTCCTAGTTACTTAGGTATTTTCTATTAGTTAGTAATCAAACTGAAATTGCAATAATACCTATCTATATGTATGTACCTAATCAAGGCGACACCGGCTTTTCACGTGGCAACATAACAATAACGGGATAAATAAGTAACAGAAATGAACAGTTATTTACCAGTTACCTACTAACTAAAAAATAAAAATGTTTCAATCCGTCTGCGTTTTCTTTAAGATTCTTAGAGGACTGGTGTATTTACACGATTCATGTCGAATCATTCACACCGATCTCAAACCAGAAAACATTTTAATAACTGTAAACGAAAGTTACGTTCGAAAACTTGTCGATGCAGCCTACAAATATAGCCGAGTTGACTATGAGAAAGCACCGAAAACATGCGGTAATTTTTTTTTTTTTAACAATTCCACAATAAAGAGTGTCAAAACAATTTTCTATGTACCTACCTACCTACCTATGCATTATAGAAAACGAAGACGATGACGAATTCGAAGAGTTCAGTTTTAGACGTAACAAATCATATCCCGAAGACGATTTTATGGGTGCCCTTGAGGGGCACGCAAGCCGACATACTCGAGAAGTCGGACTTTATTCCCCAATGTGGGTTGATCCGAATATTCAAGTAAAAATTGCCGACTTAGGGAATGCATGTTGGGCGGTTAGTACCTATGTACCTACTCTTTACCACTCCACTGCTTAATCGGTAACAATCAAAAAAATAAAATAAAATATTTTTTCCTAGGACAAACACTATTCCCACGAAATTCAAACTATGCAATACCGCGCTCTTGAAGTTATTTTGGGGGCAAATTACAGTTTTGCGGCAGATATATGGTCCGTAGGTTGCATAGCTTTCGAATTAGCAACTGGCGAATATCTTTTCTGCCCAAAGACAAAAGCAAGTTATTCTTCAAACGATGATCACATCGCGTTGATATGGGAACTGCTCGACGGCATACCGAAATATATTACAAAGAGAGGAATAAATTCCCATTTGTATTTTACCTCGGAAGGAAAACTGAGAAACATTTCTGAATCGCAAATGAAAATTTGGAAGTTGGAAAACGTTTTAATAGAGAAATACAAATGGAGAAAATTGGATGCAATTTGGTTTTCTGGTTTTATTCTCAGTTTAATAGAACCTGATCCGGACCTTCGTTCTAAAGCATCGACTGCCGTAAATAACGAATGGCTTCAAACTGACGATTCCTCTTAAATATCTTAATACCTACCTACCTACCAACGGCCTTGTTTAATGCAAATGAAAAAGACTGATTCATTTCTTTCCACCTTGTAAAAAATTCTTTTTTTTTTTTTTTCTAATAAATAAATAAACTTGAACAAGAACATTTCCCAACTTTAATTTCGACATACGAACAGCAACTAGGTAATTAATTATATAATAATCAGCACGTCATAATTGCGACTTATAACTGTTACACAGCCGTGGTTCAAAAAAGTACCTACGCAATATGATAACAAGTTTTGTTTAAAATTTTTTTTTATTTAACTTATAAAACCGGCATATTGCGTACTTTTTGAACCACGCCGTATACAATTAAAAAATAACTGCCAGTCATTCAATCCGTGTTAGACTTTTGTACAATTCAACACCGAAGACCGAAGCTAACGACAAATAAGACTACATCCCTATTTTTAATTTTTGTAATAATTATATATATGTATAATAAAATGTTTTTGAAGAAAAGAACTTAATCTTATTTATACACACAGTAGTTTCTAAGTAGGTAGAATAAGTTACACAAGTAGGTAGGTACCTACAAGTCAGACCAAAAATTAAAAATGGAAAATATTGATAGTACCTACCTACTATAACAGTAAACTATAAAAAAAGGGCCACATTTCATACAATTCAAGGATAAATTAAAATAAAAAAACGAGATACCTACTGATTTAATTTACTTTTAAATCTGAATAAAGCCCATAGCTTTTGATTAACCGACAAAAGCAGCCGTGCATATGAAAACGGACAAGGGGGCTTAGGAGACATTTTTTTATTCTTAATTACTGTTAGGTATCTAACTAGAGTAAAAAATCAACTTGTTGAATGAGAGTTTATATCTCTTTTAAATTAAATTACTATTTTAAGATACATACGTTGATATTTAAAATAAAATTAAGTAAATTCACTTACGTAGTCAGGGGGGCATTTATTTCAAGTGTCGCTGTTTGCCGGTTCTTGTAACATCATTTACTATCGCTAATCATTTTCTTCTTTATAAACAACAATGTGACATAAAAGTTCACGATTAGCAATTGGCACACAAAAAGCAATTAAATAACATGAAAAGTAAAATTAGTTTAAGAATATCACAATTAACGACATAACCAAAAACCAAGCACCACACGACCGAACACATCATCGACTAAATAAAAGAAAAAATAAATGCATGAAATGTAGACAATTACTGTCGGAATCTTTGCTGTGGCGTGTTTGATCCCAGGGACCTTGAACTGCGTCGGCCATGTTCATAGGTAGTAAACGAAAAGCCGGATTTCAAATTTTCAATCCTGCCGCTACCGAATATGGCCGATTGCTACCGAATCGGCGGAAACACTATAGAACTGCAAGCTTAACCTTAAATTACCGCAGCTAATCCATAAAGCTAATCAGCTGTTAATTCGGAAGACATGTTCTTAGGCAGTTAAGTTTGCGCATGACAAAGCAGTAATAACTATTATATTTATAACCTATTTACAATAATATTAAAAAACGAGAAGTAAACAAATGAATGAATGAATCCGTCGAAGAAATTGTAGTGAATAGTGACTAAATCGACTAAATTACCCCATTCCCGTTTATTCGGTTAAGTAATATTTATTTTCTGTGTTTACTAGTTTTGAAGATTGGTGGACTCTAATTGAAAAAGTGATAAAAGTTTAATGAATCATAATTAGAGGAAATAAATAATATACGTAGATCCGCAAAGGTTTTCAAAGGAAAATTGTTAAATAGAAAATGACAAAGTGCCCCTGCTATTTTTGATTAATTCACAGTATATAATATAAATATACAATAATAATGTCAGCCACAGACAGAGTTTCTTTAACTGATGCTTTATCTAATGTTGATGTGTTGGATGAATTACCACTGCCCGATGAGCAGCCCTGCATTGAAGCCCAACCTTGTTCTGTTGTTTACCAAGCTAATTTTGATACCAATTTTGAAGATCGCAATGGTTTTGTCACAGGCATAGCCAAGTATATTGAAGAAGCCACTGTTCATGCTAACTTGGTGGGTTATACATGTTAATGTCAAAAAAACCTCCTGCTTAAATGTTGTAGCTTTGTGAATATTATGAGACAATGATTATTTTGGTGTTTATTTTAGAATGAATTACTTGAAGAAGGACAAGAACATGCTGTCATGTTGTATACTTGGCGTTGCTGTTCTCGTGCTATACCCCAACCTAAATCAAATGAACAGCCAAATAGGGTTGAAATTTATGAAAAAACTGTGCAAGTTCTAGCTCCTGAAGTTAATAAATTATTGAATTTTATGTATTTCCAGGTAGGTGTAGAATAATACATAGAAAACTTTCACTTAAATAAACTTTTGGAATTTTTAGCGCAAAGCTATTGAAAGATTCTCTCAAGAAGTGAAACGTCTATGTCATACTGAAAAAAGAAAAGATTTTGTATCAGAGGCTTACTTATTAACCCTTGGAAAGTTTATCAACATGTTTGCTGTTTTGGATGAACTGAAAAACATGAAATCAAGTGTAAAAAATGATTATTCCACATATCGCAGGTAAATAGTTCACCCTAACATGTAGGTTGATAATTTTATACATTATATTCATAATTTTTTTTTACATAGAGCTGCTCAATTTTTGAAAGTTATGTCTGATTCACAAACACTACAAGAATCACAAAATTTGTCCATGTTCTTGGCAACACAAAATAAAATTCGTGACACTGTTAAAGAAAATTTAGAAAAGATTAACGGATATGAAGAGTTACTGGCTGACGTCGTTAATATATGTGTTCACATGTTTGAGACAAAAATGTATTTAACACCTAGCGAAAAGCACATGTTAGTTAAAGTTATGGGTTTTGGTTTGTTCCTGATGGATAGTGAATTATGCAACATAAACAAATTGGATCAAAAAAAGAAGTTGAGATTGGATCGAATTGATAGGATTTTTAAGGTATGGTCTAAATCGCTAAAAATGTACACATGCAAATAGCAGCTGGAAATAAAATTTCAGAATTTAGAAGTTGTGCCATTGTTTGGAGATATGCAGATAGCTCCTTTTAATTATATAAAAAGAAGTAAACATTTTGATCCAAGCAAATGGCCTTTGTCAAGTTCGACAGCACCCTCACCTCAAGCAGACTTGATGGTTCATCTTCCTCAAATCAGAGAGGATCATGTCAAATATATTAGTGAACTGGCGCGATATAGTAACGAGGTAGAGTCACCTTGGCACCCTTATGCTTGTTTCTTCTTCTGTATACACAAATAATCTATTATGTTATAGGTTACAACTACTTACAAAGAGAGTGGGAGCGACACTGAAAACCGCGAAACTGCTGAGTTAGCTCTGAGGGGACTTCAACTGCTGTCTGAATGGACCAGCGTGGTTACAGAATTGTATTCTTGGAAGCTGTTGCATCCAACAGATCATCATCAAAACAAGGAATGTCCTCTAGAGGCAGAGGAATACGAGAGGGTAAATAAATTAATATTTATTGACAGAAAATTGATGCATGTATTTGTTTAATATATTTCTGTTCCGACGAGTAGGCCACGAGGTACAATTACAGCGACGAGGAAAAATTCGCACTGATCGAAGTGATAGCGATGATAAAAGGTCTTCAGGTTTTAATGGCAAGAATGGAAACTGTTTTTACAGACGCAATAAGACGCAACATTTATGCCGAATTACAAGACTTTGTGCAGCTCGTCCTCCGTGAACCTTTGCGTAAAGCGATTAAAAATAAAAAAGATCTAATTCGTAGTATAATAATGTCGGTTAGAGAGACATGCGCCGATTGGCAAAGAGGAGTCGAGCCACTTGCGGATCCTGCGTTGAAAGGCAAAAAGGATCCCGATAACGGTTTCGGTATTAAAGTTCCACGTAGGAATGTCGGTAAGGAATTTTAATTTTGATTTAATTAATTGTTTTTCGATTCTACAATCATACGTAGTTATTTAATTGATCAATTGATTAAGGCCCTTCCTCAACGCAATTGTACATGGTTCGTACTATGTTGGAATCGCTAATCGCGGATAAATCTGGAGGCAAAAGGACACTAAGAAAAGATATAGATGGTCAATATTTAATGCAAATTGATCAATTCCACAAAACATCGTTTTATTGGACATATTTGCTTAATTTCAGTGGTACAATAATTTATTATAATGATGTTAACGATGATACTTTTTATTAATGTACATATCTTTGTAGAATCGCTACAAAATTGCTGCGATTTGTCGCAATTATGGTACAGAGAATTTTACCTTGAAATGACCATGGGAAGGCGAATAAATGTAAGTTTACTTTTATTTTACATGAAATAGTCAAGGGAAAAAATATTCAACAATAAGATATACTAACTACAACCAATTAAGCAGAAACAACATTTAAATAGGATTGGCAGCAATTATTTTCCTGCATTAACGAGAACGAAATCTTAACGATATCTCACTCTTTAATTTTGATAATCGTGGTCAGTTTTAAAAAACACCTTTACGAAGCAATGTACGCGAATTGATAACAATTCCTTTTATAATAATACCGGCTGTTACTAAATCTTAAACTAAATAACCCGTTATTTTTTTTTTTTAATTTTAATACCAGCCCCAAAACAGGCTTCTGTCTCTTGGGAACACTTTTGTGTTTAGTGCTGTTTAATATAAATAAATACATAAACAAATTTTACAGAAATGTGCTGTACGTCATCATCATAATGAAGAATGCAATGATTTGATCACCATGGAAAAAAGAATCCAGTTTCCAATTGACATGTCGATGCCGTGGATTTTAACAGATCATATATTAAAAACTAAGGAACCTTCTATGATGGAGTAAGTGTATCAATTTAATCTCACATGGCAGAAACGAAAATAAAATAATTAATTGTTTTAAAAATTTCAAATTTGCAGATATGTGTTGTATCCCCTCGATTTGTACAACGACAGTGCGTTATATGCGTTGACCATATTCAGAAAGCAATTTTTGTATGATGAAGTTGAAGCTGAAGTTAATTTATGTTTTGATCAGTTTGTTTATAAGTTAAGTGAGCAGATATTCGTTTATTATAAACAACTTGCAGCCAGGTAAAAAATAGACGTACCTACATTATCATTATTTTTCTTATTTGTTACATTGTCATTATTACCACTTTTTTTTTTTAAAGCATATTTTTGGATAAACGTTTTCGTGTAGAATGTGCAGCGGTAAGCGCTTATTTACTTCCATATCCGGGTGCAAATCGATACGAAACGTTACTTAAACAGCGACACGTGCAGCTGTTAGGAAGATCAATCGATTTGAATAAACTTATTACGCAAAGAATCAACGCTGATATGCAAAAATCGCTTGACTTGGCAATCAGCAAATTTGAAGCAGGTGACATTACTGGTGTTGTGGAACTTGAAGGGCTATTACAGGTATATACATATGAATATAAAACGATTGTAATGATATAATATTTTTATTATCTTCTGCAGGTAAACAGATTATGTCACAAGTTACTTAGCCAATGGCTTGCACTGGACGATTTCGATTCAATGTTTCGCGAAGCGAATCACAACGTTCTAGCACCCTATGGCAGAATAACGTTGCACGTATTTTGGGAATTGAATTACGATTTTTTGCCAAACTATGTATATAACGCTGCTACTAACAGGTGAAGAAAGTATTATTTATGATCAAGTCAATTGTTTAAAATTATTATTAATTTTTTCTCGATTTGTTCACAAGGTTTACCAAGTATAGGGGGCATATAGCTTTTACAGCACCTGTTCATAGAGAAAAACCGCCTCAAATGTCTCATCATTACCTTTGGGGCTCTAGATATTTAAATGTCGCTTATACAACGCAATATTCGCAATATTCAGGTCGGTTTTCTACGATACATATTTACATTTTGATAATTTTTGCCGTAATTATCCGCTATTTCGATTGTAGGTTTTGTGGGGCCTCATCATTTTCATGCCATGTGTAAACTTTTGGGCTATCAAGGGATTGCAGTGGTGATGGAAGAATTATTAAAAATAGTGAAAAGCCTTATACAAGGAAATCTACTGCAGTTTACAAAAACTCTGATGGAAGCCATGCCGAAAGTGTGCAAATTACCTAGATACGATTATGGCTCTCCAGGTAAAAAAATAAATGTACAGCGGCGAACAGACAATAATTTTAACGAATTAATTAATATTTTTAAGGAGTTTTAAGTTACTATCATGCACAGTTGAATGATATCGTTCAATATCCCGATGCGAGAACGGAATTATTCCATAATTTTCGCGAATTTGGTAACACGATATTGTTCTGCCTTCTAATGGAACAGGCACTATCACAAGAAGAGGTCTGCGATTTACTGCAGGCAGCTCCCTTCCAAAACATTTTACCCAGGCCTTTTTGTAAAGGTATTACCTTTAATACGTAGTAATTTCTATGACTTTTTTACATTATATAAATCTGTGCTGTTCAATTTTTAGAAGGAGAAAAGCCAGAAACGAAACAAAAGCGTTTAGAAACCAAATATGCTGCTTTACAAATCGTCCCCAACATTGAGAAACTAGGAACTGCTAAGGTAGAATCGATATGTAAAATATTAAGAAACGTTAAAGGTATTATAACCAGCGAACTTTGCAGCAAGCGATGATATCCCGCGAAGGGGACCTGTTAACTAGGGAAAGACTTTGTTGTGGTTTATCAATTTTCGAAGTTGTTCTTAATAGGCTCAGAAGCTTTCTAGATGACCCTGTTTGGGTAGGACCTCCTCCAACAAACGGAGTAATGAATATTGACGAATGTACCGAATTCCATCGTTTGTGGTCTGCTTTACAATTTGTTTACTGCATTCCCGTTGGTGAAACGGAATATACTGTAGAGTGAGTAGTATTAGCTATTTGATTAATTGTAAAATTAGAAACAAAACGAACAAATCATTTTAGGGAACTGTTTGGAGAAGGTCTACATTGGGCCGGTTGTACCATGATTGTACTTCTCGGTCAGCAACGACGCTTCGAGGCTCTGGACTTTTGCTACCACATATTACGGGTGCAACGAGTAGATATGAAAGATGAAGTTGTAAAAGGAATTGTGAGTCATAAGTCCTACATAATTTTATTTGTTTACCGCCAAGAATTAAAATGAAACTGATCCGTTATTGTTAAAAGTCAATAACAATTGTTTTGAAAATACAAAAAAAAAATTTTATTATAAGCAACTTACTTTGCAGAGCCTAAAAAGGATGGTAGACAGAATTAGGAGATTCCAAGTGCTAAATTCCCAGATTTTTGCAGTCTTAAATAAATTTCTGAAATCTGGTGAAAATGATGAAATGTCGGTAGAACATGTACGATGTTTTCCGCCACCCATGCATCCATCATTGACGGCGCAGCAACACTATCATGCTCCGGATAATTTGAGACAAACTGTAATGCAATAGTACTTCGTTTTTAAGTATACATACGCGTTCTTAATATTACTAAAACTTTTTATAATAATACCCTTTTATATAAATAGATAAGTGTAGGGCATATATAATATAATATAGTAAGTATTATTTAAATTAAATGTGGTAGTAATAATTAGAATTAGTTATTCATTATAGTATGCATTTTGATTTTATAAACGATCGATAATTCTTGTAATAAACATTTAAAATAATCTACTATGATGTTTTGTACATGTAGGTTCCTGCTCCTACAACTACGATTACTTTAACAAAGTACAGAAAAAGTGCAAAATTAATTACATCAAAAACCAAAAGCCCACCACTGACTAATATTAGAATATAAACAGTATACAGACAACGTAATTGTTAGATTATTAGGAAATAGTGGTTAATTTCGATTAAATAATGTAATTAAAAAAAAATATGTTACGAACCCAACATAAATAGAATTGATATTTGAAATACATGCATACAATAATTATTTCGGATTAATAGTAGCGGTTTATTTTACTTATAAACAGATGTAGATAACTCTCAGAGACATGTACATTTGCCATCAGCATTACTACGAAGAATAAAATATATTCTTTGAAATTGCACAACGAATAATTTTTTATTTTTATAAATAAGAATTACATTTTGTTACCACTACAAACAAAATACTTAAGATTTAGATTAAAGCCTAAAGATCGCTTTGTTTCTTTCCACTAACACTTTCTTGTTGCACATTCAATTTGACATTAAAAGGTTACACTTTTTGTCCAATGTTTCTAACGATAAGTCAAGTCGATCATAAAAACGTTCGCGCCTTTAACGGAAAAAAGAAATTAAATGAAAAAGTTCTAACAATTTACGAGTTTATTTATAATAATGGTTATTATTATTATTTTAGATCTCAAATGTGCAGAACCACTATATTATAAAAAATATTCCAAGAATTTAATTCTTAGTAAATACTGATTTTACATGAACATATAAAATATTTCTGACGATGTAAAGAAATACACATATATTTATTATTGCGTTTTTGTTCAATACTGTTTTAATGTAGAAACGACAGTTCGGCACTTATCCGATATTAATTAATTAATTAAACAAGTATTACAAGTTACAGGTATGAGGTATGTACTATGTACAACGACAAAACTTTATGACACACACGCATTCATCGTACGGTAATAATTAATATCTTACAGGTATAAAGAGAAATGTACAACAGTTAAAGTTAGTTAGTAGTTCAGTTCTAAATTTTTTTTCCAACTTTTCTTTTATAAAATGTACTATTCAATCAATTTATATATATCTGTGTGTGTGTGTGTGTGTGTGTGGGTGTGTGTCTGTGTGTGTATCTGTGTTTATATATACTATTTTTTATGAATTACTTATAGAAACGTTCGAAGTCAAACGCTAGAGACCAGTTAGTTGGTTAGTTAGTTAGTTATTTAGTTAGTTAGTTAGCTGCTGAACTTGGAATATTTGTACTAGAGTGCGGGCACACTTTTCGGCATGACTAGAGTCAACAAAATAATCATATATCTATCTAACAATTTGTATCTAGAAACTGTACTGATTGATTATGTACACGTACGTACCAACACTATCTCTTCTTGTTAACTAGAGACTTCTTGTTCAATGCCGGCGCATGAGGTCCGGACGCCGGTCTTTTACGTAAAATCGTGCTACCGCCGTCTTGTGGTCCGTTACAACAGGAACAAAGTTTCTTGACGCTCCGCCTCGCACCACGTCCGCTAACACTGCCACCACCACAACCGCTCAACTCTTCGTCCTCTTCACTGCACACTTCCACATAATCGTCCTGCTGTTCTTTAATCGACCCACCTCTCGCAACTTTAACTAATTTCAAACAGTCGTCGTCCGGTTCTTCGTCGGTCTGCTGCTGTGCACCAAGACCCTGTCTACAAGCGTTTGTACTGTTTAGTTCCACTTTGTTTTCGACATTGGACAATTCTGCTGGCCAATTTTCTACACTTAAACCGCTCTTCGTACGATCACCTCCTTTCCTTCGATTACTGTATTTATATTTGCATTTATTTATAGGAAGAGCAGCATGAGAATCGTCACAAGATTCGGGAATAATGGGAGAAAGAATGGTCACGTCGGTTACGGAGCTGCAATTTTGTTGTAAAGTCGAATCCTCCTCGTTAGCAGTTTCTTCTTTTTTACTAAGGCATAAGTTTTTCTGTCCGTTCGTAAGTCCATGAGATCGGTCATATTCCAATTCCATTTCTGTGCTCCGATAACCGACAGGATCGTCGAATAAAAAATCGCTCCTGAAGGAGCCCGAATTATCGTCGTCTTCGAACAAACTGATGTTTGACTTTGTTTCGTTTTTCGTGGTTTGTATGTGTTGAGACTGAGACTGACTAGTTTTTCTAATTTCCTGGGAAGACTGGTCAAACGACGGCGAATTATTCGAGTCGAAATAAATATCGGCTTCAGGAAATAATTCGCTCGTACTTGGTTCATCGACTCCTAAATCTTCGCACTCTTCGGAGAGAGACTTTTGTAAACGCAATTCTCTTTCCAGTGCAGCTTGTTTACGTTGTAAACATAATTGATGAAGTTCACGATCTAAATGTTGAACTCCACCTTGCGACTTCTTTTTATTCTGATACGACTGAATACTGCCTTGTTTTAACGTATCTTTAATCTGTAAAAGTTTTATAGAAATACATAAATATATGTACGAACGTTAAATGAGGTTTAAAATTAATTTCAATCGACGTTTTAATTAGCAATAATTAGTCTCGATGTAAAATATAACAACATAAAAATCACGAAAAAAGCAACGTGTTAAAAAATGTATTCTTCTTTTTATTTTAGTTTTTTAGAAAGGAGAAGTAACGATAAAAAAGCACATAAAATCATTTTCATATAAAAAATATTATTTCTATAATCTACTCGATCTGTATTTTATTGCTGCAAAAGAAAAAAAATATATATATCGTATGTTTTTTTGGCTAAATTAGGGATCGATTTTTTAAACTTTTTTAATCACTTCTCCTTTGTGAATGTAATAGTAGAACAGTTGAAATAATAAACAATTAATTTCTGAATAGAAACACACCTTCACTAACAGCTAGTATGCGGCCCACCCAACCCCAAAATTATTAAAATGTGCATGACACAATTTACTTCGTTCTCAAGAATATCAAATACACTAATTAAAAAAATATATATATTATTTGAATACGTAATTTTATGTTTAATTGTGGTCCATAACGATGTCTTATTAATAAACCTGTTAAAATTATATAACATGCTTTATAATGCGATATAAGTAACTACAAAATAAATAGGTACATATGAATGTCGAATGCACGTGCGCATTTCTGTTCTGCTACTACATCCGCAACAACTTTTCACTGTTCCTTATTGTTATTTATACAGTTTATATTGCAAACGCAACGTGCACAAAACAAAAAAGAACAAAACGCAACGGAACGAAACGAGCACAATTCTACCACTCAAATCAAAACAAATCAAATAATTAATTCCACCGCCACTATTATTATATCGTAGTATAATTGCCTACCCGGGTGATCTTATGTCACCCAATTACGAACTGGTTTATACAGGAAGGAACAAAAAGATTGGGCACATACTCGGATGCAGACTCTACACCCTAAAACAAGAAAAAAAATATCCCATGAGGTGGACTGACATTTTTTTTTGTTTAATGGGTTAAGTATACAAAATTATTTGAAAAATTAATTAATCGTAAAAAAAAAACGCATGAACCTACACAACTTTCAAAATTAACAAGTAACTGACTAAATAAATGTAGTAGAGTGTGCCCATTTAAGATGACTACTTAACAATAAATAAAATAAATTCTTAATTGAAATTGACGAACAACTAAAGATACCAGTTTCTTTTCTTCTAGTCTCACAAAATTTAAGGCATCTACTACAACATAAGTATGCATAGTTTTTGTTCTACTATTACATCCCAAGAAAATGTATTAATAATTGTAACATGTATCTATGTACGTAACGTAGTTTTATTATTATCCGTTTAAGATTAATTTCGTGCTCTTTACGTTTGAAGAACTTTAATTTTTAGATGTTCAAATAAGTTGCAAAAATTAAAATTAATTTACCTTTCTTTCCGTCGATACAAAGTCTTCTTTTGTTGAACTAACAGGTACGTTCGATATTTGAGAGTGCTTTGTATAATTCGGCAGATTCTGACATAGCAGAGGACTCGTGACAGACCCAGGAGCTACTAATACCGACTGAACCCTATCCTTTCTTTTAATACCTATTAAAAATTAACAAACATATAAATACTAACAAACGTACAACCGTCGGTTTTTATAGTACTTCTATTAATTTGTCAAAATAATGAATGTTAACAAAAAATATTGTTATTCGAAAAAATTGTGTTACCTTTTTCACCATCGTTTCTCTTAACATCTGCCTGTGTCGTTGTGGTGGCGCAATTAGAGTCCGTCTTTGATACTGTACACGTTGTAAGAGAAGTTATTTGAGATACTTCGCAATTCCTTTCCTCCTTACTTTCTTTAAAATTATTTGCTGTTGTCGTAAAATTAGTTATTTTTTCTGGCGAGACGGAATTTTCGGGTGCATTCGGTACACTATCTCTAGGATTAGAAATAGCCAGTAAAAACTCTCCATTGAAATTATTCACATCGAGTCGCTCAGCTTCGTTTACTTTTTTAACGGTAACAGTTTGACCGATCGTGAAGGATGCCAAATTTTGCGGTGTCGACGGTAATATGACAGACGGTTGAGCTTGAGACTGAATTCCGGTAGTCACAGGTTGAACAGTAGAGTACTTCACCGAAGAAATATTCGTTTTACGCGATTGATTCAAAAAACTCTGAAATAGCAACATATTTGAGCCCGATCTATTAGGAACTGCTGCTAATATTTTGCTGTTTCCAGAAACAACTCTGATCTGTTGACCGCCTTTTACCATGGAAACAGGCATTATATAATTTCCCGGCATTAATACCGCAGTATTAGACATTTTGAAAGCTTCCCCTACACTAGAATCGGCTAATATCAAGTTCCTTGTATGACTGTTGGCCTCCGTTAGTATCAGCTGTTGTTTTGGGCTTGTAGATGACGACGCTTCCAGACATTCGGAAGAAATTGTATTTGCCGAAGAAGGATCTTCATCTTGCAACGCCACCTGTACAACTCCACACGAACTATCTTCACTACCTACAGTTCTGGAATCGTCCACTTCGGTATCGGACGTTATAATACTGCTACTGGTGCCGCCTTGAACACTGACTTTCTTTGATCCCGAATTTTTCTTCCGTTTCGTGTTTTGGCTTGGATTAGTCGGAGGATTGGAACGTCTTCTGGGAGCAGGTTTATTATTTAAATCGGGAGAATTTCGAAGTTGCTCGGCATATTCGGCTAAAATGTCAAAAATTCTCTGAGCCGTATGCTCGTCTTCTTGCGGTTTTTGTTGAGGTTTAGGTATCGGAGAAGTTTTTGATGTATGTGTTGTAACTGTTTTTATACTTTTTGACTTAGAACTTTTGGAGTTCCCTTTATTGTAATTCACACTAGGCGAAGGTGTAACACATGGACTTGCTCTCCCTTGCGATGAAACGCTTAACGCTGGAGATACGGCCGACTGTACGGCGCAATAGCTGCTAACTACAACTACAGGAGCACAACTTAACTTCTGGTTTTGATTTAAATACGTTACGCTTATTTGCGGCGGAGACGATTCGTTGCTATCGTTTTGTACTGATACTTCCGGAACACTAGTCGTGCTACTTCGTTCTTTAACTTGTTTATATACCATGTCAAATTCGCGAAGTTGTTCTAGCGTAGTAGAACTTAAATTACTTTGAGAGTTGCTAGCACTACGGATTACGTTAGAAGAAACGTGAACGACGGGTTTTACAATGCGTGCGTTAGAAACTAAAGTTTGTCTTTGCGGCGTAACTTTTATTGTTGTTGTCGTCGTCGCCGTCGATGATGTTGTTGTTGTTGGCGATTGTGACAAAGAATCTTCTGAACTACTGTCAGCTTCCGTAGAATTACTAGCGTTGGACTGCTGCTGCTGCTGTTGTTGTTGTTGTTGTGGCTGCTGTTGATGATGTTGCTGCCTTCCCTGCAAAGCAGCCGCCAGTAAGGCGCTCATTTTATTGTGGATTATCGAATCTTTCACCAACGATACTTGGTCAGAATTGGAGGCAGCAATTCGAATTACTTGACCTTTCCCTTGAGGTATCAGATTTATGGTTTGACCAATTCCTTGGTGACTGTATATAACACTTCCTTGAATATGCTGTAAATTTGGCAACAGAGTAGTTTTAACATTAGATTTATTCATTGTGTTGTTGGCAATTTTATCCGTTTCTAATGACGTATGTTTTTCCGTTTTCATCTCGTTAGTTACGCCATGGCTATTATTATTATTATTGTTGTTGTTATTTTCATTATCAGATGCCGCTAGTATTTGCACCGCTTCTAAATTTCCTTGATAAGATTTTCCGAACGCATGCTGAAATTTTGGCAAGGCTTCTGACGATTCTACAGTGTCAGAGTTCGTTTTAATCGGTTGTATCAGTTTCGTAAACGTATTGTCTAAACTGGTATTGTTAATACTGACGTCGTTAGATATAGAGGAAGACACCGGCTGCGTTACAGCAACTTTAACTATTTTATTGGGAGTTAGCGACGTAACGGGAATTATTTTGCCGTCAGACGACTTACAAATAAATTGTACGATTCGACTTTGCTCAGCGGACGTACCCACGATCGTCTTTAATGCAGAGGCTGACGTGAGCCTGCCCGAAGCCACAAGCTGAGCAACCTCTTCATGATTGTTCGACACTACTTGATGTACTTCGTTAGTCTGAAAATTGAATTGATTTTAATCGTCGTTAAAACCTAAACTAAAAAACTATAAGCTTCACAATATCGAGCAATTTTATCAAGAGAAAATTATTGTACCTGAGTCTCGTTATTAGACGATACGGCGGTAGCTCGCGACGAACAAGAAACAATTGTGGCTGGTCGAATAATCTGTTGAGGTAAAATGTTGATAACGGGGGCTGCAGTCCTGTTCCTTTGGATGGAATGTGTGGTAATTATACCGGCTGGTCGAAGTACCGGACCCACCTGCACGGGTCGAATAGTTTGATTTGAATTAGCCGAACGTACTTGATTTTGTAAGATATTTATAATAGTCGGATTGGCTTCCGAAACTGAATTTTTTACGACAGCTGAAGAGGCCAGAGATGTAATAACACTCGAAGAATTAACGGGCGCATTGGAATTATTGTTGTCCGGCTTATCTGCTCTTGGTTGTCCAACACGTTGAATATGCGGTGTAACTTGAGTGCTTGTTAAAGAGTTTTGAGAGGGTGCCGTAGAAATATTGGGATCACTAACTTGAACGACCTGAATTAACGAGTTGGTGTACTGTGGCTGTATCATTTCCAAATCGTTTAAACCCGGGACACCGGAGAGAACGGAGTTTACTTTTTTATTTATTTCTTCACTTGAGTTTTCTTTCGTTATCTTTTTCCTTTTTCCACACATTTTATTTTCGTTTTCGTCGACGCAATTTTTTCTTTTGTGCGTTAATAAAACTCTATTTTCAATATTCTGACGTAACGGAAATTCCTTTTTGCACTCTGATGTTAGTTTATTCAATGGATAACAATCTCTTTTAGTCATGTTATTCTCTTTGAATTCGTTTAAGATGTCTTTGTCTGCTTCATTTAAAGTGATGCTGTTTACAGCAGTCTCACAATTTTCATCTTTCGGTTGCTTAGTATTAAATTTTATCAAGTCTTCCATTTTTAGATCGTCGTACTCAAAATCGTTAAATAAATTGTCACATACTGGATTACCATTCAAAACGCCGATCTTATTACAATAATCGCGCCGATCGCTTCGAAAATCCGTACCGGAAAGTGGTTTAGGATCATCGAAAGAATAATCGACATTATTTTCTGAAGAATTTAATACTACGAGTTTAGCAGGTTCTTTCTTAACGGTATGTTCGAAAATCTCCGGGGGTATCGCATATTTTGTTTGTTCCTTTTTAATAGGATGTTCAGTATTATAAAGGTTTGAGCCGACCATACTGTTACTAACGCTAGTTTGCGGTTTTAATATCGTTTTACCACCACAAGACGGTTCTTCCCCACACACAGAATTAGGTCGTTTCAGTTTGATTGTAGGAAATATTTTTTCGTGACAAAACGATTTCGACCTGTTCCTACGCATTGTACTACTATTTTCGGAATTACACGACGATGATTCTTCGATCAAGTTTATTTTGATTGTTAACTCAATTTCACCGCAATCATTCTCTAATACTTTAAAAGTGGAACATTTCTCGTTTTCCTTGTTCGATGATCTATCGACCAATACATCCACTTGCTCTTTTAAATGTTTCTGTAAATTAGGGTATCGAACGTTCATTGGTCTATCGTCATATTCGTTTTGATTTTTAAATTTCTCCCTGCCTCTGTGTTCTTTCTTATTGAATTTTTTGTAGGTATTATCGGTTTGATTTGAATTTTGTGTAGATTTAGAATTCATGAGCCACCGAACGGCCGACAGAGAGATTGGCTTTTCATTTTTCGAAGTGTGAACGTCTGCAGTAGTAACTTTATTTTTATTCTGTTCTGCGGAATTTGTCAGTTGAAATTCGTTTAATTTACGTTCTTCCCTTCTTATAAGCATCGTTTCTAGACTAGTACTATTCCCCTTGCTGACCTTGTTTGTATTTTCGTACGAGTTACCAAACGTTTTTGGTTTTTGATTTTCGACAGTTACCTTTTTAAATTTGTCTCCTATTAAACTATCCTTCCTAAATATATTTTTATCTTCTGATATGTTTCGAGTTTTATTTTCTATATCTTCTATATTTTCTTTTCTCTCTTTGTTACTTTCATTTTTTACCAATTGTTCTAGACTTGGATTTTTCCAGTTTTTTTTTAAACTAGCTTCTTGTACATTTACACTTTTGGAAATTTCCGAATGAAATTTTGAATCTGAATTCCTGGTAGTAGTATTAATTTCATTACTTCTCTTATTCACCGTATCTTCTATGGACTGAATTCTTTGAAGTAGAACTAGAGGATTAAGACTATTTCTCTTTAGATGAGGAATTTTAATAGCGTTTCTATTTAGAGTAACTCCCGTGTCGACGTCTGGTGGTGGATCATCGTCTTCTTTTCCTGAAAATTGCTTATAACATGTATTTTTAAAATTCCCCTGCAATTTAATCATTTTCCTTCTGGTGTAAGTTGAAGACGTTGAATCGATGTTATTAAGCTTCGAATTCGGAATCGACATACGATCTAAGACAACTTTAACTTCTTTCAACGGAAATTTCGTTAATAAACAGTTTGCATTGTTTTTATCCGCGCACTTATCGGTCCCTACG
Source organism: Agrilus cyanescens (assembly GCA_947389935.1). Lineage (NCBI taxonomy): Eukaryota > Metazoa > Arthropoda > Insecta > Coleoptera > Buprestidae > Agrilus > Agrilus cyanescens. Next base: position 317,333 of record OX376704.1, read on the forward strand.
TATTTACAATGTGTGCTGCAAAAAGTTTCAAAATTTTGCGTACATTTTAGGGTGCAGGAGTCCAACAAATTCTGGAAGCTTTCCTTATCGAGCATATCACTACGAGTTTCGGCCCGTTTCCCTTCACTTAGAAACAAGTCTGGATAACAAACGTTTTTTGCAGTGTCAGTACTTGTTTTAATTTTGCATAAAAAATTAATGTCCGTATTAGAAGGTGAATTTGGTTCTTGAATTTCGGAACAACTTCGACTTCGACTTCTTTTTCGAGAAGATTCAACGACAGGCGAAGTCAGTCTTATATTCTCATTAGTTTTATCGCTTGTTGTTTTGGATGATGCTAAATGAACTTTGTAATTATCAGTAAATTGTTCATTTGTACTAGGTGTGCCCTTGTCCACGTCCCCGTTCTCCTTATTATTCTTAATTTCATTAAGAGTGTTGCTATGATCAACAAAAGCATAATTATTAGACGAATTCGCGTCATCAGCAGCTGCCTTTACCACTACAGTAATTTTTTCTTCAGACACGTTGTTATTGTACGGAATCGTGGCCTGTATTAGACCGGGTGAGAAATCGTTTTCGTTTAAAGCACTAATACTGTCGATATAACTTCGTTCTTTAAAAAACGAATTTGACAAGCACTCAAAACTGTTTCTATCATTAAAGAGATCTGATGATATAGTGTGCACTTTAGGTAGCTGCGTGTTGCTGCTGTTGCAACTTGCTACAAACACTTCGTTAGTTAAAATGTCACCGACATTGTCGGTATTAGTAGCACTACTTGTACTTGTATCAGAAATTTCTTTGGGACGTTTTAAAGTCGGTCTGAACATTCTCAAACTTTTAAGTACGTTCGGATCCGACTGTTTAGGTGAAGAAGGTACGAATGGAAGTAATCGTATCGGACTTTCGCCAGTACCATCGCTTCCTAGACCGTTAAATCGGGAGTCCAACGAAGCAGAATCTTCGCTGCTTTCCATTTCGTCGTCCTCTCCGTCCTGCAAATATATCTCGTAGCCCCTCTCGATACCAGCAAGTTCATCGTCTTCTGGTTCCTTCTTTATGTGAATAAACATGGAGTAATCGATTTGAACAAATTTCAATTCTTTCACCAAGTTTTTAGTGCGATCAGGATCGTTCAGGTACAAGATACATAAATTATTCAAGTCAGTCCATTCTAATCGCCAGCTTAAAAACTGATATCGCGGACCTGCGATAACGACAGCCAAATCGTCACAAAGTTGAGAACTAAGACCTAATTCTTCGGCAACTAATGCTTCGCATAATGCGGTATCGGTATTTAAAGTAGAAGGGAACTGAATGTTGCTCATATATTCACCACATTCATCACACTTCCATAATACCTCGTCCGTATCTTTAGCGGGAGGATGTAGTTTGCATCTCCATTTTTGTCCGGTATCTAAGACTTCGTAACCGCTGCGTTTCGCTAACGTAATAATCCTTTGCATGGTTAATTCGTTCGGCTGCAAACTGAAAGCTGTCAAAACGCATTCTCTGCTCACTTTAAGATGATCGTCTAGAACGTCAGCTAATCGTAAAAAACCTGTTGCTAAACGATTCGTGATTTCGGTAACTTTTAAACAGTTTTCTTCGTTTTTTTGACGCTCCAGATCGTTCATATCTGTCGTTAATGCGCGAATGAAAAGCTCTATCGTAAATGCCATCATTGTAATCTGGAACTACACAATAATAACATGTATCAATATTAACGAACGAGTTAGCCTGTTGACAAATAACATTTATTTTACCTTGCTGTGGATTAATTCGCAAAATATGTACATGTGTACCGCAGAATCGGCAGCTTGTAAAATACGACGAATAGCCTGAGTTAAACACTCCTCGCTGTTGACATCCAACGATAACCATATAGTTAAAAGTTGCTTTAACAATTCTAAACTGTCTTCGGGGGGCTTTAAAACAGCAGCTGTTATGTACACTTGAGCAGCTAAATGAGTTATTTTCTTAGAATATCTCCAAATTTTCGAAATGTTAATTCGTTTATTTGAAAAACGCTTAACTAAATCCAAACCCTGTTGCAGGGGCAATGTTTTCAGCTAAAAATAAGTTGCATTTGTATTTCGTCCACAATAACAGCATCGGCTAGCGTATTCTAACACATACATACATAGACCAAAATCGATTCCGATTACTTACGATAACGATAATAGTAGAAACTTTTTTGAATTTAAAGAGCAGGGCTATGTAAGTGTCCAAAATGAAACGCTTCTGATCCTCTGTTGCGTTGATATTGAAATTTTGCTCGTAGGCTACTTTATAGCATTGCAGACAGGAGGTAGCTAAATTGAGAGCCAAGTCTTCACAGTGAGATTCACAAAGCATTTTAAGTCTCATTGAAATTATATATCCCGTTTCTATTGCGAAAAACTCGAGCTCTAGATATAAATTATATAAATTGAAAGAAAATAGTGGATTGAAATCTCTTAAATAATTATACAATACCTTCATGGGTAATTACGATATCTGCACAATTAAGCAGCCTGTGCAACACGTTGTTCCCCCACGGATCTCTTATAATTTCGGCTAATTTTTTGCATCTTAATGAAAAATTTCGGTTATACCTTTGAAAGGCCAACTCGCAGTGTGCAACTTCGTTTATAAGAACGTCTTCATAAATATCTAAATAAAAAATAATAGCATCTTTTAAGGCAGTCGGTTCGGTTTCAAAATAATACGAACGCATAGTACAATTATGTACCTTTATATTTTTTCCAGTCTCCTGTTAAAATAATGTTCAACGTATGGCGTTTAAGCCAATCCATTAAATGAATAACATAATTCTTTTGAGGCTCCACAGAATACAATCTGGCTTGTTTCCATACTTCTATGAGACACGGAATTTTCTCGGTAAATGATGAGCCACTATTAAGGATTTCTTCAGATTTCTAGAAACATAAATTCACTTATAGAACGAGCCCTCTAATTGTATCAAAACAACGATAAATAATCTACGTATAATACGTCGAACTGCAAATACGTAATCTAAATATGTATTGCAGTAATAATTTCACGAGGAACAGCGTTTTAATGTTGGTTAATAATTAGGTATTTTTCTATTGTTCGATTTCGCCTAACAACCCTACTTACATCTTTCCTATTTATTGTACATACGTATGTGTATTATTTACTAATATTCAATCGAAATTAACAATTTAAAATTAAAATAAACAAATAAAGCACGATTAGTTCTTTTTAATATACATATTCCTGTATGTATATAAATTGTCTCATGGTGACGCCCAGCTCTCGCAAAAAATTATTTCTCATTAGCATTTATGAAACAACACCACACAGATTTAATGCATTAAATATATGAATTTAACTTTTATTATTTAAACATTAAACACCTAAATTTTACCAAATAATACTTGAATTATCATGCAATTAAAATAAAATAACCATTTGACCACAACCAATTTTTGATTTAAGCAATTCATGCACAATCTAATTTAAAGCTCAGCAGAGTAAAGATAAAAAAGTTCAAGACAAATAAAATTGTTAAACAAACTGAACCTTATAAATCCAATATTTTAAACTGATGATTATACATCAATTAAACTTAATAAAAACAATTACATATTATATAAATTATAATATACAGGAAGTTTTACCTCCTATGAACCAACTTTTTTATTACTGTGACCTTTTAAAGTTTAGCAAGGAAAATGAAATTACCAATGAACAGAAAAAAGAGGCTCTGTCTATTTGAATCACCTAATAGTTAAAATATATATAAAAATTGTATAACAAAATACTCTTGCTTAATAAGACATTTTGAAACCGATTTTTAGCAAACACAAAACAAGTAAACTACTAAGTTCAAAATTATATAAAAACCTAAACGCTTACATATGAGAGAAACAAAAAAGCACATTCTTTGTTAGATTTCTATCATAGTTGAGAGTTTTCAAAATTTGTCAGCAAAACTATTAAAAGGTTGAAATAACAAAAGCAGTATGTTTTCTTTTATCACAAAACACATTTAATAATATCCAAGTATGTAGGTATAAACTGGATATTTTAATGGCAACAGTGATTCATATTTTTATGTCTATGTATGTTTTGCTACTTTGCCTTATAGCCTCACAGACAAACATAAGTTTTTAAAGCTAAAGTGATTTCATGCACTATCACCAACCCAGCAACCCACAATTTTCATATATAAATTAAGAAAGAAATCCAAAGGAATTAATTATTTTCCCAAAAACTTGCATACCCCACTTTAAAATTACTCATTGAAAAAATTAAATAACCGCATGACACATCTGTAGGTTAGCTTCTACCAACACCTTTAAAATGAGCAAGACGAAGTTTAAATAGAAAAATTAGTGGTTGATGTTTACTGTTATGCACTACGAATGAAGCAAATTATTTGCAATAAAATGAAGTCATTTAATTGCAATTCAATGATACTTTCATTAAAATGAGATGGTGCTATGTAGAGAAGTGAAAAAGTACCTAATTAAAATCAAATCAAATAAGTTAATAGGCAGGTACGACACTAGGAATCCATGCATGAAACCACTCTAGCTGTTTAATGGATTTATACTGAACAAAAAAAATAAGAATAATACGTGCTTTAAATTTCTGAAAAACACATTCATCTTCAGCCGTTAGTGTATTCATTTTGCAGCTAGCTGGGCGACCATAAAGCATACAAACAATTAACCATGGAACACTAATATTCTAAAGTACACCTATGCATAGCACTTCACGCTTCCAGGAAAACACTTAACGGACACTGGATTTTCTACAAAAATGAAAGTTTTTTTTTCACTAAACGCAAAGAACAACACATAATGTGATATTTTGACGGCAAACAAATTTTGTGACTTTAAAAATAACATGGCGGCCATAGCAAAGTAAACTAGACGACTCGATACAAAAATTATACGAACAAAAAACCAAGGATACAAAAGCACAAAAAAATTAATTTTCACCTTATAGGCATTTACGATATTTTTATCAATATCGTTGTTTATATTATTTGTTTTATGTCCGAGTTTGTTAGCCCCTTTACGAAACGCCATATTCACAATAGTAACATATTCACAACGCGCAGGTCGGGCAGGTCGAAAATTAATCCAATGCTGTGTCCAAACACCAACACCAACCAAACAGAATTATTCATTCTTTTAGGCAAATTTTAATCAACCGAAATAATTTTATTTATTAGCATTATATACACTTAGGATTATTATTTTATACTAAACTATAAATATACATATACAAATGAAATTAAATAATGTTAGAATTACAAAAGATTTGAAACCGCTATCTGGTGTTTGGAAGCAAAAGTTGAAGAAAATAAAATTAACACACTATAACAGCGTAATTAATTTTCAAGTTCTCCCACATATTAATGTAAATTGGAACATTAAATTAGTCTTTGAACCAAGAAAGGCAAATCAAATCAAAAGTGATTTAACGCAAATTGCAATATTTATAAGAACACAATCTGATTTGGTTAGAATTGGTTATAAGCGTTGCGCCATCTATTAGTTGGAAGCAAAACTTAGAATACATTACTGTAGTGTAACTGTTATTTGTTCAGATATTTAAAATAGGTTACAAATGTATAATATAAAATAAATTTAGCTCATTATTTTGATTAAATAAGTTAATTACATGGTATAGGTAAATACCGGAATGGTTATTAGATTACATTTAATACATGCCTAAAATATATTGATAGTTAATGCGCATGCTCAGTGCTGACAATTTGACAGATCTGTCAATTATGTGTCAGTTGTGGTTGTTTGGAAATTGTTTATTTACACCATTTATTTAAGTCAGTTGCTATTTTATTTGCAACATAGTAAAAATGTTATTATAAACTCTTTTAAATTTTCTTATTTTTTAAAACTATCCATGAGTATAGTTGAAAAATTCTCTTGCGATGTTCGTTAATGTAAATGTGTATTTTTTTTAAAAAGTGTAAAAGATGGACGAAATAAATTTTGAAGAAAAGCAGCCAACTGAACAACGCTGTGACCCATTAGGGGCAGCAGATGACAGCAAAGATGAATCGGAATCGAAAGATGAGATTTACGACCATTGTACTGAACATACGCATTGGTTAGTATTTCCTATAATGAGTTTATCAATTTGTACCTAACTTATTCAAATTACTGATTTTTGGGTCTAGTGTATCATCGCAGAAACTACGTTCCTTAGAAGAAGACCATGAATTTTTGAACTCTTCATTATTTGCCCTTACAACACATTTTGCTCAAGTAAAACATGTTGTATATAGTGTTAAGTTTGTTGTATTAATGTATCATTAAATTCAGGTACAATTTCGATTGAGGCAAATTGTGGAAGCTAAACCTGAAGACAAAGAAGAGTTATTAAAGTCTCTTGAAGAATTTGCATTCCGGGGTATTCCAGATATAGATTTGGTTAAAAATCATATAGAAGAAACAAATTTAGCGGAAGTAGTTAGAATGCACAGAATTCAACAGCAAGAATTAATTACAAAGTTAAAAAGCCAATTGCATGAATTAGAAAGGTATGCATTTGAAAATGGTGAGGCTGAAGTTCCACAAGACATTATTTTAGAACGCCAAAGGGTAATATTAAATGAATTAAAAAATAAAATGAATTTGAAGATTGATGAAAGAAATTATTATCAGGTGAGTTAGACAATGATGATAATAATTTGCAGTTGGTAAGCTCAACTATTAAAAATTTTAGTTAACTCCAGCAGATGTAAAACATCAAGTTGATGTTGCTTTTGGTCAACTAGTAAGCCCTTTACGGATGAAAGAGCAGTTAGTAATGCAGTTAAAAACTCAAGTTGCAGATCTAGAACGTTTTATTGATTATCTTCAAGCTGATATCAAAAAAACAAACAAATGTGCTTGTGGATGTTCATTACATAGTATTAACAGAAGTCCCCTGAGAAATGACGCCGATGGAATTATACAGCGTACTGCATCTTTGCTACAAATGTTTGCAATTTTACAATTTGGTTCTCAATTTAGAAAAAATAATTTAAAAAGTACAATGAAGGGAAATCACTGGGGGTATGTAGAATTTGAATTAAAAAACATTATGAAAACTAAACTACTATATTTCTATCTAAACCTGAAGAGATTTAAGAGCCCGATTGGAATTGGCAGTGGTAAAAGTATTGGAATTGATAAAACTTCGTGAAGACTCCAAGGGATGTCAAGATGGAGAACTGCCAGCAGCAAATTACAATGGGGAATTGACAAAAGTTATTCGAAAATACTTAGCTACAAGTATTCGTGACCTAATGCAACATGGAGTTGCTCAGCCTGGACACAATCAAAGTCTTGTACCATTTATAAGTTGTTTTGCAAAACGACCTGAATCTTCATCTGGTCCTGTACATGCTTGGGAGATAATTATTGAATATTATCATTTAAGAAATGGAGAAAGATATAACTCTACTCCAGCAAGAAAACTTTCCCAAAGTTTTAATTTAGATTTAGCTGGTTCTTTGACTACCTCAAATAAGCAGAACTTGCTGGCAGTTATAGGGAATATTATATCAACACACACTATCTATAAAAGAAGTTATGATTCCCATTTTAAAGCTTTCATATGTGCATCTTTAAAGTGAGCTTTCATTATTTAATTAAATTAAAATTAACTACTGTAACTTAATCAACATTTCTTTTTTCTAGTGCAAACAAATTGGTCACATGGCTTAATTTAATTTTACAATGCCAACCATTAATTTCTATGCATTATATGCCGTGGAGTTACGTAGTAAAAACTGGTACGTTTTTTATTATGGCATATGTATTTTATTTTTTCATTAATATTTTAGGATTTCGAGATACATTCCAAACTTTAGATAAACTCACAAATTATAAATTTAATTTGCCTGTCGACCTGGCTGTTCATCAATTTCAAAACATAAAGGATATATTTACATAATATAAAATGCGTTACAAAAAGTTATCTTACTTGTTTTATTTTCTGTGATCTTTTTATTCGATACCAAAGCAGTGAATATACGTTTTAGTTATATTATCTTAAAAATAAATGCTGTGTTTAATATTTCAACATAATAAATATATTAATAAATCGTTTTTTTACTTGTTTTTATTTACCTCTATTACCACAAATATTAACTGCGATGATTACAGAATAAAAAAGATATTAAATTTTTTTCAGATTATTTCTAATGTATTTAAATTCAAAATTTAATCATTTAAAACTTCGTTTTTTGCTGGTAGTGGGTAACAAACATCTACTTGTAGAATATATGCAATATATTTAATAAAACCGTGGAAATTTTATTAAACTTGGTTTATATACAAACATATGAAAGAAAAAAAAGTAATACGTATTCGGTAACTATAATTTTGCGGAGGTGCTTCTTGCTTCTAAACAATAAAATGTTGGCATATTAGCATATTCAGGATTGTTGTTTTTAATCATTTTCCTACATTTGACCTCTATAGAGTAATTTCTCATTCGATTAAAATTAGTGCACTTTATCAACATATAGAGGTATTTACCTACTTTGTCCCTCTTATGATTACCCTGTATAAATTTTAAAATAAAATTTACGATTACTTGTAACAGAAAACGGTACAGATATAAAATATAACTTGCCGTTAGTTTTGGATGAGAGTCTCTGATGAAAGTATAACTGCCGTACGACCTAATACCCCTGCACCATTTTTTCCAACTATAAGTTGATATATTAAAAATCAATCTCAATAACTCCAAATCATTAGCAATCAAAAACGATTCCCCAAATCCATCCCTCACACTGCACCTAAAACAAAATAAAAAACAAATAAAACGAAGCAAAATCTTAGAAGAATGAACGACATTACGTTAATTTTACTATAATTTCGGCATCATTTTTGTTACAATAACAATAATCCGTTAAACAGCTTAAACATGAAATAATGAGTCTTAAAGAGCGAATTTCAATATATGAAATTTTAGCCCAAACAATAATATCTGGCGGTAGACGATCTCCAAGTCCAAGATAAGTGTACTTAATATTTTCAGATTTTTCTTCTGTGTACCTGAAAATTTAATAATAGATAGGTACATACTGTAACAACGCAGAAACTTTTTTTACAAGTTAACTGTATCAAAGTTTGCTAATGTATTATCCTTTAGTATTTCAAAGCGAGTAAATGCCGTCGATTTGTAATATCGGTCGCTTTGAACAGCAACATCCCTGACTAATACTGACATGCCTGGTACAAGACCTAAAGGCACCTGCTTTCTTTCCCAGTTGTTTAAATATAAAACTAATATTTGCTTGTCCAGTCCTGTAAATTCCAATACGTGAGTTTTCGATCCTAAAAGACACGTGCTATTGTTAGTTGGCGCAAAAGTAACAGAACGAGATAATATAACCAGATGTTCCAAATCCAACAAAGTTGTTACTAGTTGCGGTCCTTGAACTAAGAGCCGGTACTAATTTTCTACATGATAAAAGTCCTGCAAATGATATTACAGTTCCAAAATTCTTGTTCCTTACATTGGCAACAGCCTCATTTGTACTTAAAACGACCTCTTTATCAAAATGTAAATTAACTTTTATTCTTCGAAAATAAAGTGATGGATCGTTTATTTTCCAAGAGGGCAAGTTTGGTCTAAACTTTTTTATTTCATAGTTTACATACCTTTCACTATGAAAAGATGTAACAGTGTAAATAATCAAATTACTTCTTAATGAATAAATATATTAGTTACCGTGGTATAAAATAAAACAAAGCATATTCTTTCCCTATATGAAGAGACATTCCTACTTGTATTAAGTTGGATCCTAAACATAGCAATTCATTTGTTGGACTCTGTGGGGTATTAATAACTTGAATTTCAAACCAAATTTCTGGCTCATTCCTTTGAGAAAGGCAAACCTATTTTGAGTAACCGCTTATTAAAATGCAACTAGTCTATTACTAAATGTTATTCTTCTTTATTCACTTACCACGGATTTTCTTATAATATGACATATAAGCTTCTTGAGCTCCTCTCCACTGTTGCATGGGTTTTGTACCAAACTATCACCATTTACATTAACAATTTCTATGTCAGATGCTCTAATGTACAAGTACTCACAGTTCATTGTGTTTGGAAAATTAAATACCTCGGTAAATACAGTATAATTTTTCACTATAATACACTTATCAATGAATGAAGAAATCTTCATGCTGTTGGTAGGTACTATTACACAAGCCATGGAATAATATTCGTCTGATAAGACTATCACCCCAAATTGATTTAATACTTTTACACAACCCATTAATACTTCATTTTTACCTTTGGAATGCCTACCAAATGACCATGTACCAATTTTTCCATAATTCTTATATAAATCTACATATTTACATTTTTTTGGTAGTACAAAATCAACACCAGTTAAGCAATCATCACTTTTTTTGTTAAAAACACTGGGTTTCAAAATGGACTTCAAACAATCTTCTATATACTTTTTATCAAATTTTGGATAAATCTGTTTAATAGCAGTATGTAATCTCCTAATAAATACTTCTGGAGCATTATATTTTTTAGATAAAACTGAATTATTCATTCTTCTTTCGTTACAACAAAAACACAATTTTTAAAATCTTCAAAGAACGTAACTACCGTTATGTCAACAAGTTTAAATTTCGCCATCCAAAACATCATTATCTATGATTTCATGGAGGTTTGGTTTTATTATTCACCATAGACATATACAACTAGACAGCGCTCGTCACATTTTAAGATCGTCAAGAGTAAGGGAGATAGTACGTGTGTCGACAACCTTTCATCTCTTTTTGTATTTCTTCTATTTGTAAAGGTCACTTCGTATTAGCATTTTATTGTATCTACATATGTATAAGTGAACTAATTTCATTGTGAAACATGATAGATAGCAAACAGATTCCCTTTTCGGGGAATCATTAGAATGAATGAAAAGAATTGTTTACAATCTAAACAAGCTCACTTTTATACTAATATGTTAATGTTGAAATGTATTATTGGTATTATTGCATATATAACACAGACAGCGCTATCTAGATGTATATGTCAATGTGTTAGTATATCCATAGACAAGAGTATTTCTATAAGCGCCATTGAGCACAGACAATATGACAATATATCTATCATAGATGATCATAGATAATCTATGTTCTATAAATAATAATATCTTTGGGGTGGAAATTGCTTGACTTTTATCTAGTTATAAAATTCTTTAGTTTCTTATCAGTGAGAAATGTCAAAAATAGGAAACAAAATTGCAGTTTTAATTGATTATTAGTTATTGTGCTTTATAAGTACGCTATTTTGGTGAATTAGTGTTAGTGCTTTTAAACAAAAGTCATCAGTTTGAGGTTAAATTGAGAAGATTCACGAAATTGTTATTTACAAAGTGATTATCTCCGAAGGGGGTAAGCAACTGCTGTATTTTTATTATATAAATTTTTTCAATAGCTTACCAAATGTTGAGCTTATATAATTTCATGTTTTTTTTTTATATTATTTTTGTAATTATAACTGATCATTTAAAAAGCGTTTTAGTTCATTTCTTGTCATTGCCATGTTATTTTTGATTTAATTATGTAAAAAAGCAGTTTTTATGTGCGTTAGTAACAAGATTCATTGAACTATACAATGCTAAATGACAACGCGTTTTGGTATATTAAAGTAAGATTAAAAGTAATGTATGGCACAGGATGATTTTCATTGTGATAACTAATTTATTTTGATAAAATGAATAGGAAGTATGTATGTCATAGATTATTTTATATAACGCAAAAACACGTTTTGCACTAGATTTTGAAAGAGCTACAGTACCTAACAAAAGTATCGGCAACGTTTCTCGCCAAAAAAGAATACAGAATTTTTGCAGAGTATACAATTTTACAACATTTTTTATACCCTTTATTATACCTAATCTCTGATCAATCTATCATTTCGAGTACAAACTTTTACATTTTTTAATTATACAATCAGACTTTTAAATTGGTCTCATACTTATTTGTGTATTTTTTTAGTGGGTTTTGAATTGCAATTCCTTGATCCTTGAAAGTATTGACGCAGGCTTGGGGTCCCGTATTGATTAAGTAATAAATAGGTAAGCTCGACTCGTACGGTAATTGATAAAAGTTTCTTTACGTTGCACTTTTTTATAGTCAGTAATTTTTTTAATGAAATATAGTAAATACAATCTTCTACGTAGGTACATATATGTACGATATAATATTTTTTTGTGGGCGGTTTAATGAGGAGAAGGTATCGATATGCGCAGATAAATGCGCCATTGCGCATGGTAGATCTTATATGCAGTCAATATTTGCCATTTGCCAAAAACCATGCTTTGTCTTAACATAAGTAGTATTAGAATTTCTATAACAGAACTGTAGTGGTGTAATTTAATTTGCGTCAAAAATTATACAAAAGGTATGCTAAAAGTTAATCGTTGTGTCATAATTTCGATTTTTAATTTCCGGTACCTATAGTTTAAATGTCATCGATGGGTACCTTTTACTTTTACTTTGTATTCTGTTTGAAAATTAAGTTGCGTGACATGGTAATCGCTATCGGTTTTTTTTTTTAATTAAACACATATTTGGAATTCTTATTTTTTTTGTTGTTAGGTCTTATTAACTGCAAAGCACTTATGTCAAGGTTAACGTTTGAGTAGCAGATTTGATTTGGTGCAATTTTTTTTATAATTTCTGGAATCTTTTCTTTGCTTATTTTTATTGTTAGTAAAAACAAGTGCTGACTTACATTTTCCCTAAATTCATAATTATGTAATATTTTTAAAAAAAGAAATAAGATTAAGAATTTTTAGATTGTTTGCAAAATTAATTTCGAAATAGCTATATCGCTTTTTTGCTACATTTCCTTAATTTATGTATATTTTGGACAAATTCGGTTTTCTGAAACTCCTATTTCATTCTAAATATTTTTTTGTACTTAATATAGTTTAAACATATTTTGAAGATTTTGTTAATGCACAAACTTTAGTTAGTTACTCAGTTATTATCAGTAAGTTCCGTTACATCTTTATCATTTTAAACCGGAAACAAGAAATTAAAATATCCAGACAATGAAAGCACTGACATTTTTCCAAACTTTAAATTATATAAAGACGATATTTCCTTACATATTTAAATAATTTATTAAAAATGTATGTAATGTATCTACTTAAAGGATTCAAAATAAAAATATCTATTTATTATTTCGCATTGAACTGAAAATTTTGAATTAATTAAAGAAAAAATATGCAGTACAATTTTTGGAACAACCAGCATTATTTAGTGAATGAGATATTTTTTTATTCTTTCCGAATAATAAAGAGAATTATTTTCTCGCTTTTAAAGAATACTCAAGTGTTTAATTTTAAATTAAATCTAAATAAGTTTTATGTTTTTTTTTTTTTTTTTTTCAGATTTAATTTATATTCCAACATGGCGTTTGCTGGACTCAAGAAGCAGATAAACAAGTGCAACCAAGTAAGTATATTTTCTGTACACTTTCGTTGTTAAAAATTAAAATCAGATTAAGTTTTTTTAATAATTTTTTTTTTTGTAGTATGTCACCGAAAAAATGGGCGGTGCAGAAGGTACAAAACTTGATTTGGACTTCATGGACATGGAAAGGGTGAGTAAATAATAAATAAAATAAGGGGTGTACAAAATTAAAGCACTTTGACGATAAAAAATAAAATAAAAAACACAACTTTATATAATAGTAATGAGCGACGATGTTCTAGAAAACTGACGTTACATACGAATTGGTGGAAGAATTGCAAATAAAAACTAAAGAATTCCTTCAACCCAACCCAAACGCTCGGGCCAAAATGGCTGCAGTAAAGGGAATTAGCAAATTAAGTGGCCAAGCCAAGTCGAATACCTATCCTCAACCTGAGGGCGTTTTGGGCGATTGTATGTTAACTTACGGCCGCAAATTAGGGGACGATAGTATGTTCGGGCAAGCACTTGTTGAAATGGGGGAAGCATTGAAACAAATGGCTGATGTGAAATATTCACTGGATGACAACATAAAACAAAACTTTTTGGAACCACTGCATCACTTGCACACAAAGGATCTCAAAGAAGTGATGGTAAGTTTAGGTTTTTGTTTTTGAAAAAACTCGACAAATGAAACTATTGTGTTACTTTTTTCAAGCATCACAGGAAGAAACTGCAAGGACGCAGGTTGGATTTCGATTGTAAAAAAAGACGTCAGGCCAAAGGTGCGTAACGACGTAATTTTTTTAACGTACAAACATACATACATACATGCAGTCATATATCATAAGAGACTTAAAAACCTAGAAAATATGAAGAAAGACTAAATTTTGTTAATGAATATCAGCAGGAATAATCATTGACTGAATTGGTCGTTTAATTGAATCAAATCAATTATACATATTATCATGTAATCATGTATCGTTATAGGTATTATTTTTAACAGTCTAAAAGTTAAAACTGGTAATTTATTTTATAGCATTTAAAACCTCGGGAAGTCCCTATAGCAGTCCGATTAAGAGTCTGCACGGTATGAAGTAATTTGCTTGAGTATTTTAATTGTAATGATTTTCATTTAAAATTTCCATGGCTGTACCCCGTACCGCCTTTCTGCCTAACTTCTATTCAGTACCTACACACATACATACGTATGTAATTTATTGCACTGTACATTGCGAGACGATACTTACAAATTGTTTTTTTTATCGTAATAATGAGTCAGTTGCACATATTTATCAGATATTTTTTTAAAAAAATATGTATATATAGATATGTTCGTGATAATTTTAAAAAGAACATAAGTTAAAAGTCACGTCAGTCGAATAGGCTTAGTTATACTTGCCTAATCATAAGTAAACTTATTTTTTATGTACCTACGTTTTAGAGTAGATGGTAACGCTCCTAATACGATATAGATATATTACTTACTTATAACAAAATTGAATTTAGTTTAATGATTTAATTGTATTAGATAAAAACGACTTTTACGTCGTGTACACTCATTTTAACTTTTTGTATAGTAATTTTTCTATACTCGCTTGTGTACACAACATGCAAATAAATTAAAATACGATGGTATTAAGTGCGAAACGCCCAAAATTTTCAATTTTTCTTCTCAAAAAAATCTAGGTTCACACATAAGTGAGGATGAAATAAAGACTGCAGAAGATAAGTTCGCAGAATCGTTGCATTTAGCTCAAATGGGAATGTTTAATTTACTGGAAAACGATGTAAGTTTAAATAAATAAATTTATGTTATTTAGATGCACAAGTTAATTATTTCATGTTTCAACATGTGTAGGTAGAGCAGATTTCACAGTTGGCTACTTTTGCAGAAGCCTTGTTAGATTACCACAGCCAGTGTACAGATATATTGAAAGGGATGACGGAAACCATACTTCTAAAGTAAATTTTTAATTTTTTTATTGAAATTATCGTACCTAATTGTTTAATGAAACTTTTTTCTTTTTTATTAAAGAAAAGACGAAGCGGCAAATCGTCCGAAAATGGAATTTGTCCCTAAGACACTGCACGACCTAGAAGGCGTGACTGACGGATTCAATGGTACAAATAACCATTTCGTCCCTAATAATTTCCCAACGCAGCCCTTTAATCCTCCCCCTAGTCATGTTTCAAAAGTTTCTAATTATCGACCCTCACCCGATCCTTTCGATTCATGGAGTTTTCAAGGTATTTTTTTTTATTTAATCTTTTAGTTATTATTTAGTTATTTTCCTCTAAAACTTTGCCCACTTTACTTAACTTGTATGTGTTAATATAATTATTGTACGCTACACATACGAATATGTATAAATTTGAAAATTTTGAAATTAGTAAGGTGGCCAAAGTTATTTTTACTACATATTTGTTACATTTTTTTTTATTAAGGTAAGTTATCTTAAATTACCTCGATTGTTGTATGATATTGACATAACTACGATGCAGATACATGATGCGATGTGTTCATATTTTCGTATATCTATAGCCCTACTTCCGTAAAAAGATTCGTATTAATTTAAAAAACTCCACACTACGTTGTTCGAAAATATAAAATTGAAATGTATGTATGTATAATTCTTACTGATAAGAGTGCATCTCTGAATCCTAACTACATTGATGTATGTACCAGTCGAAATTGATTTAAAAGTAGATTTAAATTAATAATAATGATGAAAAATTAAAAATAATTTGACTTTCTCATCGATTTCGCTCGTATTTGTTTAGCTTGGCACAAAGCCAAAATTATTTTGGTGTGCCGTACGTACACGATAGATAGAGAAACCGTTTTAACAGTTAATTATTTACTTGCTTATAGAAATTACGAAAATAATATTTGCGATATTGAAAAGAGCAAATAATTTGTTGAATTATATTTTTGAAGCGAACGATTAAGTATTAAAAATGTCGTCGTGTGGAAGTTGTTTAGCCAAGTGTTTTAGTTGTTTCAGTTGTAAAAGTAAAAATAACAATGTTTTGTTAGGTTCTTCATTATTATCTTCTCCTCAAAATAAACCGCATGTTCAACTAGATTTTGGACAGCAACAATCTGCAAATGGTAATTATTAAATATAAATATGTATGCACCTACAACTGCCTGATAAAGTTAATAAATCGTATATAATTTTATTGCGAACGTATTTGCATTACAAAATAGTAGTGACTTTTTTTTAATTTCTATTCAGCCACCTGATGCATGACATGATTAACGAAGTAGATACATATATCGTAGAAAAATTAGCTTTGAAAGAAAAACATTTCCCTGTTAGCCGTTACTAAGTTGAAAGGTCATGAATTTGTTAGTTAGATTTTTTTGCAGACATTTTACCTATTTATTTTTGTCAAAATAAAACAAACAACAAGGTAATTACAAAGTAGACTGGGCTATTTTTTACTAACTTTATGTATTGTATGTACGTAGTAGGTAGGTATAAATGATGTTATGTACGAAACATTTATAAAGCTTCGATTCGAAAATGTGTAGGAATTAAATTTAGATAACCGATATTTCTATATTTCATCCGTTTTTTATTCGAATGCATCGCTATTATACGCTATTTGTTGACTTTTAATTCGATTAGATACTAACATATTTAACAATGTAATTCGTAATAATAATTTTTAGCTTCGCCGTTACCGTCCCCTATGAAATCGCCCGCAAGAAGCCCCATGACCCGAACTCCGTGCTGCACCGCGCTTTACGACTTCGAACCGGAAAATCCTGGAGAATTAGGATTTAAGGTAAAATGGATTTTTATATTTAAAAGAACAGTTTTTATAGTAAATTAATAATAATGAACTGAACGGAATGTAAACTTTCGTTGTGTTACGTTAAAAGCGCATTTTTTTATATTTTTTAGGAAAACGATGTGATCACTTTAATAAATAAAATTGACGAAAATTGGTTCGAGGGTAGTGTAAATGGCCGTACTGGTTATTTTCCGGTAACATACGTTAAAGTGGATGTTCCATTACCATGAGTTACCGGCTAGATATGATATTATGCCTACATGTAATATCTTCTTTTGATCTTTTAAATTTTTTTACTTTAATTTACAGAGAAGAGGCCTCCATATGATGGTGACTGTAGATATTGATTCCGTTTTAGTTGTTAAATTGTAAAAATAAGTATGTATGATTGTGTTTACAGTAATCAATATAAACGTAAACCTGTTACGATTAGTTGTAATTCTAAATTGCGACATTTTTTTATATATTACATATATTATGTAATACTCTCATTGGCTATATATGTAACTAATTCATTCACACTTACTTATCAAGTAAATGTTCCATATAACGGAAATGCTATAAATATTATTTCAACCACAGTGATGGTATGTGCATAAAATTTAAAATTTGTCCCGTAAGCAAATGCAATAAATAAATAAAATATTTCAATTGATTCGAGTAAGTACCAAAAAAACATTTACATGATATATTGTGTGCAGCATGTGGCGTATACGAACTTATGAAGAGAAACATGTTGATTTTTAAAGAAAAAAACAATAAGAAGGAAAGATTTTAAGTGAGATATGATAAATGATCGACTTGGCACAGGTACACACAAACATAAGAACATGTTTATATATATTTATGTAATTGTAATTATAATACCATGTCAATTGATGTACGTTATTTGTTCAAAACGTTGTTGTTGTTGTGTTTTATGTTATCTTTTTAAAAAGGCTCAATTATTACTATATTAAAACGTAATAATGTACATACATACACACATACATTTAAAAATGTTAAACTCATTCTTCGGTCAACAAATGTTTCGAATTATCCGAAAACGGCAAGGCATACACATTGTGTATGAATATAAGAAATTAGCGAGTACATTTCAATATAATATAATATAATATGAAATGTACTCTTATCAATTTATGTTGCTTGATATTATGTAATGAAATTTACAAAAATAATGTTCATTAAAAGTGCTGCTGAAAAGTTCCGCTTGTTAAAAATTAAACGATATTACGTATAAGTCGAAATATCAGTAGCTACCGGCTATCGAAATTTCTTAAAGCTAACTAAAATTTTCTGCATTATTATTATTATTATTATTGTTATTGAAAAGTGTATGTACTTTGTGTTCGTGTCGACAACATAACACCAGGTGGGTACCGTAGAAAATTCGTCGTACTTGCATACATTCTGATAGAGTGAGTTAGGTAGGAAACTTACATATACATAAATGCATAAATTCTTGTTTAAATTTTCAACTCACTCGATCAGTATAACGTTTATTTTTTCCATCTGGTTATAAGACAATACATAGATGTAATGTAATAAAAGTAAATAAAGACTACTATATTCTTATGAAAGTTGTCTTAAAATGTATCTGTATTGTAAATGCATCTCGAGCTATATCTTGCCTGTTATTTCAAACATTTACGATGCCTGTTGTATAACATAAGCGTTTAAAACTGTTATTAATACATATGTATTTATGTATAATAATATTCTTCTCTGCAATTCTACATTCTATGTGTCAAAAAGCTGTTGTATGTTCAATAAAAATAAATTACCTACATATATTTGTGAAAGTAATATGTAATACGATGTCGACTTAATGTGTGAGGATGTATGTGCGTGCATGACTTATGTACATATGCATGTATATTATATTATACAAGTATTACTTTTACAAATACGTTCCAGTTTGTTTCGATAAAAAAATTAATTGCCTTTTTATTTTGTTTTTTCGTTCGTTCTAAGCTAAAATGTCTTTGTGATAAAAATTTGTGGTAAACTCAACACAGGTACAAAATTTTATAGTAGTTACGTTTTTTCTCCCAATTAAGTATCCATTCAGGAACTGTAAATTGTACAAAGTCGATCGTAATATTAAGGTAGCGCACTGTTAATTAGTTCATTAAAATTTTAAATATGAACATACTTTACCAAGAGAGTTCCTAGATTAAAAAAAGCATTTGTATTTTGTATAATCAGTTACCGTTTTACTGTAAAGATGATTTTTTTAAAGTAGATACCTATATGTATATATAATTATATATAAAAATACATATGATGTCTATATATTATGCAACATGTGGCACGAGATTTACTACAAATTTTATTTTATTCGCAAATATTTCGGTCGTTTTAAAATTTTATTAACCGATACCCATATATGTTTGTTTAACGTGCACAATACGCAAACAGTTTTAAAAAAAGTTTATATGTTTATATTATATTATATAGTATAAATAATTGCTTATTTTCGAAAGAAGCCGATATTAATTTTATGTAAATAGTTATAGTTACCAAATTTCTTATATATGTAGTCTATTTCCAAAATACTATTGCTGTTAGACAAACATTAAATATGCAGTGTTAATGTTAATATGTAATTGTGGATCAATTAAACAGTGTAGAACAATTATTGCTTCTTGTTTTTTTTTTTATATACAAGTAGTACGTATTACTATTGCAAAGTAATTGAACCAAATTTATAAGATTACGCATCTTTTTAAAGTTAGAAATAGTCTACAGATGGCTTTGGGAATTACGGAAAAGTTGCGGTACAAGAAAATAAATATTAGAAATGTAGGCATAGGTTCCTTTTTCGGGAAGGTAAGAAACCTCTGGACGAACGATGCGCTTGAAAGAATGCAATTCAAGTTTTCCTACCCGTTTATAGATGACACAACCCGTAACGGTGGCACAATTTGAAATTATTAACTAAACGCACATAGGAAGACAAAAGTTTAAATAAGAACTCGTATAAGTTCGCTTATTTTATATATCTAATAAAAATTTAGTAAACTTAATTTTTGAGGGAGAAATTAAAATTTTTAATTTTAGCGATTATTATATATCAGAGTTGTAAATTAATTATTACACAGACAATATACATATATAAAAAAAAAAGAGGGTTGTTATGAAACAGTAATGAAAAGATGAATACTTTATATTTAGCTTTTACTAAATTTATAATATGCAATCATCATACATGTTGTGTTGTTTAAACCTACAGCCAGAAAAATATCACCACATATTTTAAACTACACTCGAGGAGGAGTTCATCTAGTGCACGACTGTCAGTGCGTACGTACTTTACGTCGTAATCGTAATCGTAATTGTAATCTACAACTGTCGATAAACAGCTCATACTTCTAGAGTTTCCATTAATAGTTAATAAAAAAATCAACGGGATGTACAACATTTTCAGCTTTAAACCTTTTAAAACAAAATTTGTATAAAAACACCACTCTCAGTACTTTCTTTGTACATTTATTGAATCAGTTTCAGACATATATTCATATATATATCTATGTATGTATGTAAGTTGTGTTTTATGTATGTATATATAAAGCATTCGCGCAGTATTTTATCATTACCAAACATGAAACGTAAGAGAAGAACTAAGGCGTGCAGGAGAAATAAGGGAATAAAAATAACCACCGAAGACCAGGCAATTCGAGAACTGCAAGAGTAGTACTATTTCATATCAACATCGCTATCGTTATCATCATCATCATTTATCAACATCATAATCGTAATCGTCGACGTCGTTTTTGTGGGTAGGTAGGCAGATAGTATATATTTATATAAGTTATAGTTATCGTAGTCATCGTTCTCTCTAACTTACTCAAAAATTATATAATAATAATAATAATAATATTAATAATAATAATAAATTACATAAGTAACATGGATCATGTTCTCAACATTTCCAGAAAGACGTATGCTCTTTAATATACAAAATGGTACAATTAATAATGAACTACACTATGTGGTTTATTTATTAATTAACTATTATCCGAGATCTGAAACATCTCACTACCAGTCCGAAAACCGAACAAGTTTGTCCACTTTTGTTTTTATTTCGTTCTTTGTTTAGAAGGTACATACAATATATATATATATATATATTTTTTTTTTAATTTAATACGCGCACGAGCACCACGTGTCCATTAACTTTGACCAGAACGAAATAACAGTGGTTCTTTGTTCTTACGGGCACAAGTGGAGTTGTTAAATTGGCGACAAAGGTGGTAGAAGTTGTTGTTGTTTGTAGCAGCAATTACCGGTCGCAGGGACGACGGCCTAGGCTACTACTAGCGTAACAGTTTCGGTAGCAGCAGCAGCAATAAAAATTGGAACGATTCGTTTTACCAGTTTTCCCCTGAATTACCTTTCGTCTATTTTTTTTGTTTTTTTCACTTTCTCGTCTAACTTTTATAACGGTCATTCTTTTGTTATCGCTATTTATTCGATTCGTTTATCGTAATAATAGGAGCAATTAAATAATAATCCTTTCTATACACAAGTCTATAATACACCAGTAGTATAAGCAGTTGTAATAGTAGTAGTAATTATTTTGTTTGTTTGTTTCTTTGTTTATTTATTTATCGGAAAAGGCCGCGCGTATCTACAGGGGACGATTAGCTGTTGCGAGAGATTTGGTAGAGGACCTTAGAAAGCAAGAGGGCCACTTGTTGGTCAAGAATCTGACTCATTACGAGCGCGAGGAGTCGTGGTTCTTGCTGCACCAACAACGGCCGGTTGTCTTGGTGTCGTGCAAGAAACACGAGCGTTGCAGCTGCACGACGAAGCATGTCTAAACTGGTTCCCATCGAGTCTGGATTATCTCGCAAAGCGCCGATCCCGTGCTGATTCGCAACGCCCAACGCACTCTGTTCAGCTTGCTCGATGAAAGCCACCAATAACGAAATACACGGCGACTGAAGAGCAATTAAACGCGCCATTCTGCTATCTGCTGCCGCAAGATAGTGTAGCAAATTTATCGAGAATTCTCTGAGAACTTGGTCCTCAGAACGGCAAAGGTGTTTCGTTAAAACTGCACATAACCTTTCTAGCCTAGGAAGGGGTGGCGTTGCGATAACCAGATCTACATTGTTGTTCGTTACGCACAGTTTGCAGAGTGCTTCTAGTGCGAGACGTTGCGGCGACAGAAGCGACGACGGGCCGACGGACGCGAACGGATCCTGACCGTGAGCCGACGGACAAATTGCCCAATGGAGTAAACCGTCCAACAACGGTCGCGCAACATCCTCTGGATACTGACTGAGATCCACATGGCCGGCTATATTCGCTATCGACACGAGAACATTTTCCCGAATTTGCAATAGAAATTCCCACCACCACTCATTTTCCCCTTGCAAACTGCTGCACGAGTCAGCAAAATCGGCATCCTCCTGAAAGAAAAAAAAAAAACGTTTCAAGAGTACAGGTGGTGCCCGATAACCTAATGATTTATTTATTGATGCATTTCAGTTCTTTTTTAATGTAATATGAACATAATTTCAGCAGTTGTTTAGTTCATTCAGAGTAAATCAAAGTTATTATATGTTCTGGACGTGCGCGCTTGTAAATTAATGCAATTCTTTTGATTATTAAAACTTAAATTAGAATGAAAATTTTTAAGACTCACCTCCCGATCGTAATTTCGTGTTTTATGAGTACGGAGGGGGTGCTCGTGATGCAGCAAGAGTAGCTTTCCTACGAGAGATAAGAAGACAGAACTTTTGGCGAATTCGCTTTCATTGCTGGGAATGAAGGTCAAGCTACGCAAACAGTTTGAAATGCACACACATCGTTTTCCTAAATTGTCTTGACTCTCGGTAATTAGAACTAGGCTTGCTTCGTCTCGCGTGTAAGCTTCGTCCTCGTAATCGGAAATACGTCGTCTTTTGAGTGTGGCCGCTGCGTCGTGTATCTTCAAATTAGTATCGGTGCCGGCGCATTTGTTGTTAGCATCACTGTCATTGACAGCCTCGTTATTCTCGGCAACATTGTTCGAGCCACTACTGCACGACATTTGCTCGTCACAATTCGCGTTTTCACTCACTACTTCAGTCTTTATAAAATTCCCTTTATTAATATCCAAGGCGAGCACATCGGCGGCATTCTCAGATGTGTCCTTTTTAATTCGAGATATCACATCACTTAAACTTTTTGTCCTTCGTTTCTTTTCACTGAGTTTCGAGAGGAGAGGCGCTTCGCCAGTCGATTCCGGCGATGAGCCTTTTTCTGCAGCAGTCTCTTTGCCCTTTTGATCAGGATCACCACTTTTTTCTTTGCCTGACAACGTTCTGTGAAAGGGAAGATGACAAAATTCCGCGCAAAATGTTGGCAAGATATGATCACCCGTTACGTGCCAAGGATCGGTTATGATCTCTTCAAAAATGCTTTTGTCGCTTACTTCGCCATTTTTATCCCAGTCTTTCTGATGATCTTGTACAAAAATATCATCGCAACTATCCACCAACTTGACGGGATGTCCTTTACGTGACATGTGCGAGTAATTAATCGTTTGTTTAAGTAGTACTGTTTTTGCATCTGTTTCTATAGGTGTTTTAACAGAACCGAGATCCACCTCCTTATCCTCGGTCTTTTCGTCCGCGTTAAACGCTCTATCGAACATATCAGCCAAGCTTTTTCTAAAATGATCTAAGAGTAAATCAAGAAGTCCTACCCACTGATTAAGACCAAAGTAAGCCACGGAAGAGTCGTCGAATAATAAAATGTTCAATATATCTAAAGCATAACAGCTCTCCATCAACAACCCCGACCGCAAACACATGATAAGTCTCCACGCGTCTACGGGACCGACATCTCCTCGGCACACTCGCTTACGACGGTATAAAACGGGAAGCGTCGCTTCTATACTATCAGTAGGAAATGTTATTTCGCGTTTCGGTATTTGATTTTGTCCAAAAGTTCCAGTTGGTGGCGTCGAAGGCTGAGATTTACCCGACTGAGGTGGCATTACGTTAAACGGTTTTCCAGGACGTACACCAAGAGGTGTGCGAAGCGGGGAATTTTGGCCGACTCCCGGAGACGATATCGGCGACCATTGTTGCTGCCCTTGTTGATTAGGCTGGAAATTTTGTGTTGCTGACGGATAACGATCCCATTGTCCGCTCGGTCTACCGCTTTGATTCCACTGTTGAGCACCTGCTGCAGGGGTCGAAGAACCGACGTACGGCCCTCTATATTGGTTATTGTTGGACCACCCCCCTAAAATTTAAACAATGTACGTACATACCGTCTGTATGTAATGAAAAAAATATACGTATATATATATATATATATATAACGTCCATCATTTATTACCATATATTTGAGGTCTTTGTTGACCATACTGAGGATAGCTTTGTTGATCTTTGGCAAAATCTGGATGCCTCCTTGGCTGAGGGGCGGGAGGAGGCATGTTCTTATTCGGAGGACCTCCAGGATAGTTTCCGGAAGCACCACTGACACCCTGTAGAGTGCGATAAGATATAAAAATAGAAAAAGCAACGTAGATGCGCGCATTCGTGAAATCTATTTAAATTAAATTCATCTCGTTACCTGTTCTGGTCTGTAATAGTCTTGTTGAGAAGGATATTGTCCGGGAGGTTGAGACGCTGGCGGACCTCCAACAGCGGAACCTCCTCCGTAGGTCGGTCTCGGTGAGTATCCTCCGGCCGAACCACCTAATGAATATCGGTTGTATGGGTCCTGTCCTGCCGATGGCACGCCTTGGCTACTGTTTGGACTCGTCGGGGAAGCAGTCGAATCGCCCGAATAAGTGGGATAGACCGTTCGAGATGCAGGAGGATACGACGAACTGGGTGGATACGGTGAATACTGATCTGGTGGCCCCCCTGCGTTCGGTCCGGGATATTGATTATAGCTTCCTTGGCCACCATAGCCCTGCCCTTGTGGTCTCGTTGGAGTGCCTGCAGGATAAGGTGGATGAGAACCTCCTGGGAATGAACCCCCTCGAGGTGGCGGACTAGGGGATACATCGTCAAATGGATTCGAAACACTAACATTATCAGATGCCCCGCCTGCAGGGCTTGGACCTCCCGAGGGTGCACTGCCTAGATGGTTAGCACCTCCAGAACCTACACAATAGTGAAAACTGACGGTGAAAACTAAATTATTTTGCGGCCAAATTTGCCTTCCTGTAAGGTTTCGTTTCTCATTCTAACGCATTTATTAATCGTTTGGTATCTGCTTTAATTTTTTACAATTAAATATATAACTTTAAACTTATCAAACTCAATATATGTAGTACCTATTTAATTTAATTTACCTTCAAAAGCGTTAGACGAATAATTAGGAACGCTATCGATGTAAAACCCGCACGAATATAATGGAAACATGTTTAACTTTACTTCTCTTCTAAAAATTTTAAAAGACAACTGACCGGTTTGATTTAAATTAAGCACAGAACCGAAAATGCCATCGAACAGTTATATTTCATAATCGTTTCTTTATCGTTAAGTTTTTTTATTTTAGAAGGATATCTAAAGGATTTTTCAAAATCAAGGCTGACAAAAAGTCACATTCTTTACTATCGTTTGACGTCATGGAAAATATCACAAATATAAAAACTTATATGAAAAAAAAAAAAAAAAAACGAAACCTTAAAGCTGCTAATAAGTATTTTCTTTCATAAACAGAAGAATAATACTACCTTACATGTAATATGTAAGTATGTAAGTTTGAACAAAATTTTAGCAACACCGTCAAATTCCACCTTTGGCAATTTCCATCTTACAGTTCACCCTTCCCAACAAACGCCATTGCTTTTACTTGTGCAGTTATTTTCAATTTCCACCTGTTTTTACATACAAATAGGCTTTGCTTTTTGTATAGTTTATTGTTATTATTACTTTTTTTTTAAGTTTACGACGAAATAAGAACTTTACGAAAGATAACGTTACTACGTTTTGCATGTTTTAATGAATAGAAACAAAAAACGAGTCTACGATATTTGTACGTATTATTTTGAAATTTCTTGATGTATCTGTCGTATTTGTTCGTAATAACGTATACTTTAAAAACTGAAACCGACAGTTTACAGTTCAATTAGAGGATTTCAATGTTCGTATTTATATTTAATTCGGCAATTATACGAAGGGGAAATTGCCAAAGTAAGGAATTTCAATAAGAAAAAAAAAAAAAAAAACGTTCCAAACAATAACAATAAAAAAAAGTCGTAAACCAGCAACAACACCAACAAAGAAAGGAAAAAAAAAATCAAAGGTGGAAATTGAAAAATCACAAAAGGCATAACGCACCCTGCTTTCGACACGTACAACGTACATAAGCAAACATTTTCGATTACAATCAATTAAAACGACTGACTCACCAACATGCCCAGAAGGGGCGTTGCTTTGTGACGACCTTTGCGACTGCGCGTTATAATCTGGATTGCCTCCCGAAGGATAGCCGTAATTAAAACCGTCCATTGAGGCCCCTCCTGATCCCGGTGGCGGGAATGAATCCTGAGAATTTGAGGAGCCCGGCGATGGCACCGAAGCGGATTTAGCACCCTTCTTTTTAGAACTGGCCTCGACTTGGTTTATGATAGGTTGAGGATCGATGCCTCCTCGATCAAACTGACACTCATATGCCAAAAGATTCTTCGTATAATGTTTTCTAAGTGTATATGCCGCACTGGAAGAAGCCCCAATACCCAACATTCCTGCGATATCTTTCCATGTTTTATTCTTCGTCACCTAAAATACAATTTATAATGAGCATCCCACCCCCCAATAAATAAGTTTAAAAAAATTGATCGATATGTGACGTAGGCACGTTAAATTAAACAATACAATGCACCCAAAAAAAAGTGAATAAAATAGAAGAAAAAAAAAACCATACGCACGCATTAGCAACTACTGCTTTTTTTATGAAAAATGACGTTTCACGTTGGATGGCATTATTTATGTACGTGTTATAATAATACTTAACTTAAAACATCACAAATTAAAACGTAACAAGTAACAGTGTGGCTGATGTTAATGAACAAAGAAAAGAAAAGAAAAAAAAAAAAGAAACAAAAGGAACAACAACACAAAAGTAGTAAGCAAATGTGAATACGGAACACTCCCAATAATGTACGTTTATATTTGTTCGATTTATCTATTAAAAATGTCTTGCCTACATCACACATTTTAGATTTCGTCGCTTTTCTTTTCTAAAGTACTGCATACCTCCATAAAGCCACCCCTTTCTTTAACATAAACGTACAAACGAAACAAATCTAGTGGATTTTTGGAAATTGTAGGGCACGTTGTTATGGGAGTTCGGCGCTCTTCCATAAAAGCAAGTAACTTGTCCAACCACACACGACGCTCAGGACTATCGTCCATTTCATAAAGCTTGCTTAGGCTGTCTGTCTTCTGCAAATATATTCTGTTATTGCAACACACAAAACGATAAACCAATTACAAGCACAAGAGTAGTTTTTAATCGCATGCTGTACAACATGCCAGGAAGAAGAAAGCATTAGCAGACATAGCAGTAATTTTAAATAAAATAGTAATAATAGATATAACCTTTGAACGGTACGTGTCCGGGGGAGGCACATGACTGTTAAAAACCTGTAAACACCCAAGGGTTAGGATAAAACGAACTAGAAAGCATAATCATCGATTCTGGAGAGATGTAATGAATACAAAACAAACCACGAGGACACATTGCGGCCCAAAATCATAACATTTACGTATTTAATTGCCAATAACCAACCGCTTTGCTTCGCTTTGTATGAGGTTACACAGAAATGAGACAAAAAACAATTATTAAAATGACGTTTTTAAGTCAAATTATTGGATATATTAAAAATCATTGATGGAAAATCGTAGAGAATATTTACGGTTTTGTAGTTATTTCTTTTTTTTTTGTTAAAAATACAACGGACACTTAAAAGACGAACGTTTCACAAAACAATTCACAAGTTAAACAGGCAGTTCCCCAATGTGTTAACACACACACACACTTATCAACGAATAACATTCAATGTAAGTGGACAATAAAACCGTAAATATTATCGATAATCGACAAATTTGTAACATTATACAAAGCAAAAACTGCAAATCAAATAGCCCATTTTTGCATACAACTGTTAAAATACATAAATAAATTGTATTATATGATACATAGATACGTATAACAGGTACACATACATACATATCTACGAGTTACAAAATAGCACGTGTATTTATATTGATATTGATACCGTCTCGTCTCGTCTGTCTGTCCATTACATCTGACGACCAGTGCAAATAACAATAATTTTTTTTTACTTACGGGACTGGCCGGAGTTCTAGGCCAACTAGGGCTGCTCAGATCTCCATATTCGTCGTGTAACGAATTCATACTTGCAGCACCAGGTGAAGGCACGGTGCTTTGAGGTGTTGTCGGATGACTGTAATGGCCAACGTCATTTTTACGAGATTTCGGCGTGACACACTGAGGATCTTCTCCAGAAGCTACAAAAAAAAAAAGGCGAAAGTGTGCGTGTATTTAATTGAACGACTTTATGTAACGATTTTTTGTACAATATATATATGATATTTTACCTGCGGACGCGTTCGATAATGTGGACTGTTGTGACCCTTCGTCAATGGTCGTACCGTCGGGCCCGGTCGTTACGACCGACGTGACCGTATTTCCCGAAACCGAGGTAACATTGGTCGCCATCGAACCTGCGCTTGTTGTCGTAATTCCGTTATCCATAATGTCAGAATTAACTTGATGATGCGAATTAGGAGTGGAACTAGGCGGGGGCATGGGGCCGTCGTGGAGATGACTGTTGGGAAGTAGCGGGCTAGTCGCTGGCGGCACGTTCGGAGGACCCATGCTCGGCGGAGGTCCCATTCCGGTATGATGATGACTGGTCGGCGGAGGACCCATCTGGAAATTTTGCGGAGGACTAGCGCTCGGTGGGGCAGGTGAAGAATTACTCCCGAAACCCATTTTATGTTGCAGGTGCTGTTTGAGGTAGTGTGGCGGCCTTGCCGTGCTCGGAGACGGGGAGCTGGGTGCTTGCGGTGTCGGGGTACCTTTTACTCCTGGCAAGTGGTTCCCCGTACTAACTGCCGGATTTAGCCACTGCTGATACGGAGAAAACTGAGAATTATTCATGTGATTCGATGCAGAACGGTTAGGATACTGTTGTGGCGGCATGTTACTATTCGGTGGCGCTTGAGACACCGGAGGGCCGTATCCTTGAGACGGATACTGCATGTTACTTTGTGGCCTTGGAGGAAAACCGCTCTGTGAGTATTGCTGTCCTGGCTGATACATCGGGATCTGTTGGCCCGAGGGAGGAATCATGCCAGTATGACCCTTATATCCTTGCAAATGCGACGGCGGGTAACTGCTCTGGGTTGCCATCGGGGAATGGCTCATACGTGTCGGACCACCGCCATCCGATTGACTACTAGATGGCCGCGGCGGGATAGGAATGTTTTGCTGACCTATTACGCGATGCGATAATTTATTAGTTACTTAAAATACAAACACGTTCTTACACTCATATACAATATTATACTACGATGATAGCTTACCCACTGCTGGTGACATCGACCGTGAACCCGTCGATCCCGTCGGGGAAGGTGTCGGTCTCATACCCTGCGAATTCGGCGTTCCCGGAGCAGGACCGCCTGAACTATCGTTACTATTTCCTCCGCTCAAATCCTAAACAAACGAACGAACGAGACCGATAAAATAATGAAATTAGTCATGTCATTACGTACAAAAATAAATACGTATTATTGTCACATCCCGAGACACTATTGAGAAAGGTCAAGAACTTAATTATTAATTGCATATGTACATGTACATTTATGTAAACACAGATTACGTAATTTAGGCAACAGTTTTATAACATATTATCCGTTCTGGCGGCAATACAACTCCCATAATCTGACAAGGTCAGCGATAAAAAAAAAAAAACTACAAGGTACGTACATATTCTATGTTGTGTTCCCTATAATATAGTAAGTATGTATGTATGTACATAATAGGTACAGCATACCCTACCTATTGTTACAAATATGTACTTCCTTTTTTAAATCTTATTTTCCTGTTAATTGATCAGTAAAACAGCGCGACATTCTGAATTCCCTTTGTATCTATCTCATAACTAGTAGGTAGGTACATATTAATTCTACACTAAAAATGCTCGGTGCTCACCAATATTTCTATAATATAAGTACATAATTTAATACCTATTTCACGTTTAAAACATAATCGATGAGGAACTGCAAAAGAGAATATCGAACCAGGTAATAGATACATACATATGTACTATGTAGTAAG
Source organism: Agrilus cyanescens (assembly GCA_947389935.1). NCBI lineage: Eukaryota > Metazoa > Arthropoda > Insecta > Coleoptera > Buprestidae > Agrilus > Agrilus cyanescens. Next base: position 347,923 of record OX376704.1, read on the forward strand.
ATTTGAATTTTAAATGTCAAGGTTGAAGTCTGAATATTTAACTCGATGATATAGATTTATCTCGCTGGTTTGTAAAGTAAACAACATGATTTTTTTCAGGTAGGGCAAGTACCTACGCGTTTTATCGTTATTTTTCAACAAAACAAACTAAATAAACCGACAATGAGATTCGTAAACTGAAGATGTACCTATCTACCTACCTACATTATTAATTAATAAAACAAGTTTTAAATACATTTGCGTCGAGAAAACATATTTACAAAAGTAGCAGCAGTAACTGATAAGAATTGATAAAATTTTAAACAGTAAATTTGTAAAAACTAAGCGGTTTTTGACCTAATAATAGCGATGTGATAAAACCGATTAGGTTACCTACCTACGTACGTTATTGAACAGTATACATTATCTAAAACAGACAACAAAAATTAAAATTGAACATACCGCTGCATCAGGAGCGTGTGCGTTTGGGGTCGTCGGCTGAGCTGGTCGATTAGGGAAATTCTATAATAAAAAAACAATAAATTGAAGTTATCAAGTTTCAAGAAAAGAAAAACACAATCATGAAAATAATCCCATAAACAACATACTTGATGCTGATGCGAGGATTGATTCTGATGCTGCGGACTGGGAGGTAAACCAGGTCCAGGAGAATGACTGGGCTGCTGGTTAGACTGTGGAGATGATTGGCTAGCAGGAGCGGTTGCCGAAGGTGGTCCAGGACTACCCGAACTGTGCTGGCCACTTACCGGCAGTCCTGGCCACCCCGTCCTGCCTTCACCATAACCTGGGCTCGACGAAGATGCACCACTGTAGGCAGGTGATAACTAAAAAATACAATGTACCTATATAAATAAAAGTAGTTATTGTACAATAAGCAAACAATACATTGTTTCTAAGGAGATATATAATGTGTATTTCACTATTAGTCCGTATCTTGATCTGTAACATCAAAAGTGGCACAATTAAATTTCATTCATAGGTAGATACGTAGAAATCATGTTGAGTCTGTAATTAATGAAATAGGACATTTTATTACCTACTAGATACGTAGAGGCTTCTTTGTTGTTTTTTTTATATGTAATTTAAAATCAAATACGTACGTTTTTTTTTCTTTTCTATTTATCACGTGCGAAGTTTGTTTTATTTTTATAATAGATAACACATTTCGCAGGCATTTATTATTTATTATGCAGATATGTACCTATATTTAGGTACATACCTACCTATTACTTGCAAAATGTAAATAAAAAGTTTTCTTCGAATGTAATCGATGCAATAAGCCAAGTTCGTTAAATCAAGATGAGAGTAATAAATAAAACATAAAGCGCATTTACTGCTACAATATGTACATTTTCCAGTTACCACTTATATTATAGGTATGTATGTATATTGCAGAGGATTTACGATAAAGTGAAATAGAAACTACTATTACTATTATAAAACCCATTCATAAGTTAGCGTAATTTATCACCTTGAAATAATTCCGTTTTTATTATCCATTTTAATACAATACGAAAAGACAAAACTGCTAGTACCTACTTTCTAAAATAGGTCCTACTAACCATTCGATTATTATAAATAACAAAAAAACCTCATTTTAAAAATAAAATGTTATAAAAACTAATTCAGTATACCTACCTACGTATTCGCAGAAAAATACGACAGAATTACCGAATTAATTGTATGTACCCATAGGGATGTATTAATTCAATCAAACATAGTGATAATGCACGCACCACATTTTAATTAAATAAAATAGGTACCTAAGGCAATAAAAATAAACGAAAAATCATTCCCCCATAGTTTTTTTCTTTTTTACAGTTATTAACATTAAAGATGCATGTTTTTTTGAAAAGGCAATGGCAAATTAAACTAATGTATCATTGCCTAATAATGAAATTTACTGTTCTCAATTATATATTACAGTAAATGTTCAATAAACATTAAAAAATCAATTTTAACAACTGTTTCGGCAAAAAAATTATTACATATAGGTATCTACCAGAAAATAAGGGAGAATTCAGATCAGTTGAACTTTTGAGTGTACTAATTCAGATACTTATCACAGCAAACCATATGTAAAACAGAAAGAAAAACACCTTAGAATCGAAAATTATCGCATGACTATGCATCTATCAAAACTTTCTCCTAAATTTCAACTTTCAAATTTTTAAAATGTGACATAAAATTAAATAAAATAAATATTTAAAAGCCACCACACTGCGTATGATAGCAATAGAGTAAAAACTGTAAAAAACGGACCTGATGCCCGCTGCGTTGATTAAACTCACTAGCTGACGCGATGAGGCCAAGTGGCAAAAGAGGGGGACGCTAAAAGGTTGAAACGTGCATTGGCCACGTTCGAGTTGGAAGAATAATACATAGTAAGGCATAATATACGTGTGTCTTTCAATTCATTTTACAGTATCGCATCATTGATGGTTTTATAACCAGCGAATTTCCACATTTGAAATTTCAAACAGCGCCTTTAGTACCATATTAATTAAGCATGCTCGAATTTCTACAGAATGATGGTCTTGTCGCCGTGGTACGCTTACGAAATTAAGTATGTACATACATACCCGCACACACATACACACAAAAGCTCTCTCCCCTCTTTAATTCGCTGGATACGATGTAACATACTACCGTGTATTACGACTAGAATCGCTTCGATGATTTGACCATAACCATAGGGAAAATAACTAAACGATTCTACGTTGTTATGAGTTAAAATTTTTAATCACTCCTTACTTAAAAATTAAACGAGGCCAATTAAAATAAAACAAAAAAATGTCAATTAAAAAAAAGAAAAGGTTAGCCCTTTGCCCTTACATAGGTAGGTACTTAGTACTTTTATTTTCCTGCAAAGTGGGTAGCTATTATATTTGAGAGATTATACTTCCAAGAAATTTTTTGATTATGTTGAAAATTTACCTTCTATTGTCTTAATTTATTCAACTTTTTTTGATCCATTAATTTAAGTAGGTACAGTACACTAAGATGAACTCAATATAACGTGAATAAATAAATAATGCTTCTGATAATTAATTTAGAAATAGGTAGGTAACTGAACTACACTAATATCGTACTTTACAATGACGACGACTTTAATAAGTATAACTCTATTTTTACGCAGTTTTAAAAAAACAAAAGCCAGCAAATGATTTACATTTCTAATAAAAATCAATGTAACACTAACAATAAGAGAATATTAACTAAGTACAAACTTTTTAATATATCGTATTGACATCCCTTATTTGTTTTTGTTATTTTTAATAACTTCCAAATTTCGGATTTATTATACATAACTACATACGTACTTACGTGCATGTACATTATCAGTTAAATAAAGACGTTCACGTTGACTAGGTCAGTTCTTTCACATTCAACTCAATAATCATTAGATTAAATTCAAAACAATGGCTTGTGTACCTATTCCGGCTGTTTAAATTATGTAACGATTGAGTGCGTTAATGAAAAAATAATGCGATATGTGTACTAGGTAGGTACCTACCTAGATATATAAAAAAAGAATAGTTTGAGATGATGTTTAATTTATTTGCATGTATGTAGTTGTATGCAACTGCTTAAGTTACTCACGACTAGTAGGTAAAGGACGTAAAGCAAATTAAATATCTGATAAAGGCCGGTTTGGCCGTGAACAATAAAACTGGAACCTAATTTGCAGAAGCAATAAATCAGATTTGAGTTCAACAAAGTGATCTTCCTTTTCCTTTATGTAAAACAAATTAACTGAATCACACGCACCGGTCTGTTTGTAAACAAAACACACGTGCTACCTATATCATATCTTTGTTTTCGGATTTATATACAAGTATGTGTGTACAACAACATACATAATCATGTATTTTACGATACACATAACGTTCATTATTATAACACACAGGATAAAATTTTAAAATTGAGTTCTCTTCGTACTACGATTGTTAACGAGTTTTATTTAGGTACCTATGGCAAGTACCTATCTACCTATCTAGTTTGATTTATAGATTTTAACTTAGGATTAGATGATACAAATGAAGGTACCTACCTATAATGTGTATTATATGGGACGTAACCTATAAGATAATATGCAATACCTACGTAACACGTAGTTTCTCTACTAGCAGAAATTGTAAATAAATTTCTAACGACGTTGTTTGTTACCTATCTATCTATTTGTCTGTCTGTCTGTCTATCGGTAATGCAATTTGAAACATGCACGTTCATACGTACGCGAGTGTTTGACAGCGTTAAGAACCTATTATTATTAATAAATCAATCAGCAACCACGTGTTTAACATATTTAAATAGTTATTCACCTAGGTAGGTAAAAGATTTTCGGTATTTCAAGTAGATACCTAATAGGGAAATAGAGACGATACGAAAACTTACCGTGGACTGATTACGATAAGAGCCGGCAGGCACAGAGCTGGGGGCTACTGAGGAGTTATGTTTCTGAGGTGGCCATCCCTGGCCGTACGGTTGTTCTGGATGTCCGTAGCTGTTGAATCGTTGCATGGGGTTCGAGGTGCTTTGAAGGAGTTGGTTGAGAGTAGGTGTCGGCCCCGTCGGCGGTTGCGATATGCTTTGCCCTGACATAAACCGCTGTGGAAAGCCACCAGGTAACTGTTTAGGGCCACTGAAAGTGTGGCGCGGACCGAACCCGTGTATACTTCCGTCACCGCTACTATGAACGTCCCTATTGCCGAACGGAAAACTATAACAATTTCCATCTCCGACCACAGGACTTTCGGTACCAGGAGCCGGGGCAACCTGGTACAAGCCAGTTTCGCCGGTGGGCCCCATTTCGGATTCGCCGAGAGCTTGCTCGCCACCATCCTGTCGATATTGACTCATGGTGCTTGCTTTTGCTTTTGTAACCACTACACTGCCACTTCCGCGAACACTACTCTTTTCGGTTCCATTTTGTAACAACGAATTCCGCAGATTCAGATGCTGATCCGACTGCACTTTTTCGTTACTCACGTCATTTTGTTGCTTTTCGGCCTGCGTTGCAGCCATGTTAAGAAAAACGGCTCCGATCGAGCTTAGACAATCGCTGCCAACACCCCGCCGTTTTGTTCACGAAAGAACACCTCTCATTTTTGGGGTATAAATCGCTTATACGGCGACGAAAACGCATAATAGATAATTCACTGAAACACTAGATACACACAATAAATATTATAAGCCACCAAACTTTTTACGGAATCCAAAAGGATGGATACATCTGACACACAACTTAATTCACTACCTACTCCAATAACACGAAGGAGGTTATGGGAAATAGAGCCATATTCCTACATCGCCATTTTGACTTTCTTTTTAAATATTTTCTTTTTTCTGCTTTTTATATTTATATATTATACGCAACGCTTTAGCACAATTTAATTCAAAATTATTTAATTTTAATTTTACCATAAACTATTAAACACAACCGCCAGAAACCCAGTACTACATCACGGACTTGTTATTTACACACATTGCTGCTTTACTCTCACAACCTCTTATTCCCCTAGATGGTTATGTTTTTACAAAGAGGCGGGCAATTTGAAATAAGTTAATTTTATTATCATTTAACCGAGGCAGATGAAAAATCCCCGTAATATCGTATTTTGTCTTAAAATCTTTAATAATCAATTTAACCTATTACAAACTACTTATATGTACGTAAAACAAGTGATTTTCTCTTAAGAAACACAATTAATCATTTTATTATTTAAAAAATCTTTATTGTATGTATTTATCTAGCAAAAAAGAAATGTAAAATTTTAAACAAGCAGACAAAAATAATAAGTAAATAATAACGTTAATTAATATAAAATATAAAATTTAAAGTTATACAGCACATATGAACAATAAATAATATTCTGGTTCTTCTTCTGGTAAAATAAAAATAGAAAGTGAACCACAAATCACATAAACAACGCAATTATGAAACATATTAGATTTGACTTTACAATGAATTAAAATAAATTGATAATTAAATCGCGTATATTGTAAGTATGTACGTCTAAGACGAGCCGAATTCGTTCATCCATTTTTCATATTTGTCCAAGTCCTCCCTAGAAACGCTTTTATTATTTTTTAATAGTGCCTCTTCGAAATCCCTAACGGACACAGGAAGATCCAGTTCTTCTTTAGGTAACTGCTTTATCTGATCTGGGCGCAATCCAAAAATTTTTCTACGCATAGCCATCATCGAAGCATCTCTGCAAACGTTCGTTATGTCAGCTCCAGAGTAGCCGTCCAATTTTCTTGCAATTTCTTTAAGATTAAGATTTGGATCCAACTTTACTTCTTTTAAGCTTATCCGCAATAGAGCTTCTCTCCCTTCTGCTGTTGGTAGAGGAATGTAGATTCGCTTTTCCAGTCTACGTCGCAGAGCTTCGTCTATATCCCAAGGGAAGTTTGTAGCTGCCAACACCATTACTACTTTTCCTTCACAATAAAAAGAAAAAATAGTTTTAGTAAATATTAAATTTCATTACAACGAGTGAAGGATCTGTTTAAACATTTCACCTCACCTGGTTCTTCACTATTTGCAGTAATTCCATCCATTTGTACCAATAATTCTGACTTGACTCTTCTGGAAGCTTCGTGTTCTGTTTCTGAACCTCTCCTTGAACATAAAGAATCTATTTCGTCGATAAAAATTGTGCTTGGGGCGTAAAACCGAGCCTGAAAAAATTTTTTATTAATTCTTTACATTTTACTCTCAAATCGTTTTCAAACCATTTCAAAAAGTAATCGAACCATCTTTTCTGATTCACCCCTGTACTTGGAAGTCAGAGTTGAAGAAGAGACGTTAAAAAATGTTGTGCCACACTCTGTAGCTACCGCCTTAGCAAGCATAGTTTTTCCTGTACCGGGAGGACCAACCATAAGGACACCCTTCCAAGGTCTCCTAATACCTACAAATGTGCGTTAAAATAAAATGGATTATGACGCTTTTAGTAAAAACCTTTAAAAAACTCAGGCATCCACATTGGTAGGACTACTGCTTCTTCTAGAAGTCGTTTAGCCTCTTGGAGATCTGCAATATCATCCCATCGAATGTTCGGATTTTTTTGAACGATATCGCGTTCCAATATTTCGACAAGTTCTTTTTCCATTCCATGACATTCAAATTTCCTCTCTTCTTCAGGCTCCTTTTCACCTTTTTCATTCTCATTTTCTTTATTGTCTTTTTCTTTGTCTCTATCAACCTTGGAGGAAGTGGGTCTATCATCTTTCTTCAATCTATTTGGTTTCCTATTGGTATTGTTTGAAGAATTAACTCTGGTATTACCCTTTTTAGTGTCTGATTTCTTTAGTAACAGTTGTCTCGACTTGTTGGGTCCATTTCTTAAATTTCACGATTCAAAATTATTTAAATTTACAAATGATCAAATGACAAATTACTCACCTACTCCCAATATTATGATCAACTGGTACAGGTGATGGCCAAACATCAGGATCATTACTTGGAGCCGGAATAAAATTATCTGAGGAAAACATTTGACCATAGTCCCGTACAGGCTCATCACGTAAAACTGGCCTTCTGATACCTATTGGGACGTCGATATTTGTGTCTAACCGAAGGGCTTGAAGTGTATTCTTCAAAATTTTTACTTCTTCATATTCCAAAGCAACTGTTTTTTGTACCTGAAATGATATCAATTATACTTCTAGTATTAACAAATCACATGGAATCACCTGTTGCCATTTATTTTTACGATTCGGATCCGATATAATGAAGATTAAGCGACTTATCATTTGTAAAGAACCTTCATAATAAACTTCTGCACTTTCATAATTCCCTAACATCGACATTTCCCTGGCAAGAGTGACATTATCACAAATCTCCTTTATAGAAGCAGTCATAATTACCATTCCTGCAGCTAACTTGTAAAGCAACTAAATAATTAAAAAATTATTTTGTAGTTAATTTTTACCATTTCAAATTAAGCACACTTAAACAATAAAACACCATCAACTAACCAAAATACTTTGCAGGACTTAAAAAGTTATTCTAGTTGTTAAAAGTAGAAAAATAATACAAAACTTTGACTAAACCAACTCAATTGTCTTTTCTTTTTACAAAATACACCATAATAAGTACATAACTATTATATTACTATCATAGACGAGATTACTATTTGCGTTGATGATTACACACACCATTATAGAATTTTTATTATTTACATAATGTTTCCTGTTTTCAACTAGAATCTGCAACTGTCTGCAACTAACAAGTATCCGACAGAGGGTGTTAACTGCTGTATTACAACATAAATTCAAAATTTAAAACGATATAACAAAAAGTAATTTGTCTTTGTTAATTTTTCGTTTTCCATTTATAGTGGTTCAAAAACGATTTTTTTGTCTATAAGAACTTCCCACATAACCGTAATTTTACGAATAGACATATGTATTTCTAAATGTTAGTTAATCTTGAATAAGTGGGTCAAGATAACAATCAATAAAAATTTGTCGGGTCGTATACTTTAAAAAAAATCATTAAAAGTATGTTTTAAATTTAAATAATCCAAAAATTCTGAAAATATAAACGATATTTTTATCTACTACATTCATAAACAAGTTTTTCTATGAATCATACATCATTCACATTCACACATTTTTCGCATTGAATTCGTATCAGTTCGTGTATATGTACAACCAACACACAAATACGAAGTGTCAATATATTCTTTGGTGTCAATGTCAATTTTCAATTGTCTGATTCCGTCAATTCTCTGTCTTATCAGCAGTAAAGTTAAATATGGTCGTTTTTTAGCTGTATTATAAAGTTTAGACGATTTTCAGTTAAACATTCTCAAGAATTTTAGATAATAATAATTTAAGATGTCAGGTTTTGACGATAATCAATTTGGAGAACCTACCATTGAAAATCCATTTGCGGTAAGTGTTGTTGTCTTTCACGTTACGAAAGTCTCATCGAAATATCTAAATTGTTTAGGATCCAGCAATACAGCAGGTAACAAGAAGTGCTAATTCCCAAATAAGGGTGGACGACTATGATCCGTTTTCAAATCAACCCCCAGTTCAAAGGCCTGTAAGTTGTATTTCTTACAATAGGTTTTCTACGTAAATGATGCTAATAACTGATGGATTGTTTTTCTTTCAGGCAACTTTTGATCCAGGCAGTGGTCAACCAGCAATCATGCAACCAACACAGGATCCACCAACCTATACTCGCAGTGGACAACAAACACAGCCAAAACCAGTACTTGACACTGCTGAATTACAAGTGAGTTTGTAATAGTGATTTGAAATTCGGATGAATATGTTGCTTTTTTTTAATTAGAGAAGGCAAGAAGAATTGGAAAGAAAAGAAAAGGAATTGAGTCGTAGAGAGGAAGAAATGAGACAAAACTCTTACAATTCTAGACGTAACAACTGGCCTCCTCTTCCTGAACAGTGCTGTTTTCAACCTTGTTTTTATCAAGATATACAGGTTGATATAGCATTAGAATTCCAGAAAATAGTTCGTCGTTTATATTATCTTTGGATATGTAAGCAAAAAATGATTTATTTGTTACTGTTTAATGGTAGAAAATACTTTTATAGATCACGGAATAATTATGTTAGTTAATGTATTTGGAGGCATTCTTTTGACAAATTTTAAAATAATAGGATTGGGAATATTATATACCATATTGTTTACACCACTGTCATATCTCTGCTGGTTTCGTCCTGCTTATAAAGCATTCCGCTCCGATTCTTCTTTCAACTTTATGGTATTCTTCTTCATTTTCTTTTTTCAGTTTATAGTAAGTACTATTCAAACTATAGGAATTCCTGGCTCTGGTACAGTGTAAGTCTAACATATCTATTTTACTTTTTTTTCTCGTTTTTTCACAATGTTACCTTCTATAGGGGAATTATTACAGCAATTGAAGAATTTGATGGTAGTGCCAGAGGAATTGTACTTGGAATTTTGTCACTTATAATTGCAATCGGTTTTGCTTGTGCTGCTGCAGCTGATTTGTTTCTTATTACAACGGTATATTAATATACTTTAAATAATATGTTAAGTAAGCAACAAAAAATTGTTCATATTTGTAGATACATCGCGTTTATAGAAGTACCGGGGCCAGCTTTGCAAAAGCTCAAGCTGAATTCACTTCCGAGTTCCTTCGCAACCAGCACGTGCGTAGTGCCGCAACCAATGTGGCAGCTGCTGCAGTTCAGTCACAATTTAACAGTCCAAACACCAACAGATATTAAAAAATTGTAGTCATTCTGTGTTATGTTATATTATAGTGCAGTCAACAGTATCCCGTTAATTTTAAGAGGTATGTTGTAAGGGGTTTGCATCTTTTTTCTTATCGTTTCAAGTCAAGTTAAATTTATTTCCAGTAAGTCCATATTGTGCCTTTATATTACGCAGTCGCAGTAACGAGATATTAAATTTGCTAACAGAAAACAAACAATTACAGCTCACTCCTATTTAACTTGACCGGTATCTTACTAATTACTTCACTTTATTATTTAGCATAATTAATTAATACAACGTCAATACCAAATAAAAACAATTCTCCACATAATTAATTCACCATTTGTATTATATTCTGTTAATTGTAATGGGAGAATCAACTTTTTTTATTTGTATTTTAACGTAATCTACAATTGCAAATAATATTAGAGGACATTCTTTTCTTAATAATAACAGTGGCGATTTATTTAGTTTTTTTTATGTACTAAATTAATTTAGTACTCGAGGAATGCCAGAAAGTTAATTAGCAGTTTTATTTGGGCTTATGATTAAATATCTGCGTTAAACATTTAATTGATAATCAGCTAATTTAAGTGTATAATTTAAGCAACGGCGACAGAACATTACACAATGTACTGTAGCAAAACGAAAGACTTGTTTAATAATCTGTTTATTAAAAAATAAAATACGTTTCTGTTTGCGTAACATTAATACTTATTAACTCTCCTTAATTTTCTATTTCAAACGATGGAAATCTAATCGTGCTATATTTAGGATAGGTAATTATTTAAAATTTGAATAAAAAACAACCTTATATAATTATTAATTTTTGTTTCGGATTTATTTACACTTACACCTTCAAAAATTTTCGTTATTTCGTGAAATAATTTGTCTTATACTGCTGTATGCTTTATTTAAGAAATGTTAATAAAAAGTACATTTTTCCAACCACATAGAAAACCATCAAATCAAGAGTAATAAAAACTATAAAATTAGTTAAATTTTATTTTCTGTTGCCCTATTTGTTACATTGATAAAATTAAATTCTCTATTCAGAAATGAAATAATACTATTCGTTACGACGTTCAACTCAAAGCAAACGATTATGTTGAAATCTACAAACTTTTGTTCTTTGGTAAATCGGTGAGGTATCTGTTATAATTTTTGAAAATTTTGGTGCCACGATCAAATATAAGCGTTTTAAATCAAAAATTTATAGGGCAATAACATAAATATTTTTGTACACTTCTACACTTTTAAATTAACCAAGTCTTTATTCGTATTACAAAACTACTGCAAATTATATTTCCTATTCGCAAATTTCAAAATTCAACGTTTACATAATTATGCAAATTCTTTTTAAACAACGATAATAGCAAACAAAATAACTTACATTTATAAAATAAAAGTTTCTATTTTAACAGCAATTTTGTAAGAATGGTTGAACGATTTCCGCAGTAAAAAATTAAATTGTAATTGACGCTAAAGTTACAGTAAACTATTTGTTTTCTGTTAAAGTAAGTTTGCAGTTAATCAATATTTCCCATATTTATAAATTACATACATACATACATATGTAGAACGATTTCGCTAAACGGACTTAATATGTACAATATGCAACATTAGAACTAAGGACTTGGAAAAAATATATAATCCAAAGCTGATATACAACAAAAACTTTTTAATTTTCGTTAAACGATAATTACACATTGCTTTTTTTTAAGAGCAAACTTTTATATACTATTCCTAATAGATCAAACTAATTATCTTGTACGTATTACCTTATACACTAATAAAATGATTTTTACGGATTGGAGTAAAAAAAAATGGGGCGATTAAAAAGAGATATTCCAAATGAAATGCACCATTTTGCTCGAAATGATATCGTTTCTTTTATAATTTATAAGGCAGTAGGTTTATTTATTTGTATTTGAGTACAGATATTTTCACTTCAACTTGAAACAAATTACAATAAAGGTTCATGGTATTCTCATATTTTTAAATAGAAGCGAGTTATAATAATTGTGTAGAAATTTAAAATACGCAATGGCCGATATACAAAGCAACATCGCCTTCAGAAAACAAAATATTGTAGATACATGTTTATGTACTTTTTCTAAAATTGACGCGATTTTTTGTTCAATTATAACCGTACACCGACGCTGCGGTTTTCTATCATCACGTAGTTTGCTTAATTATTACCACATGAAATATTTTGAACACACGTTTATTATATTATGTTAAAAAATTGAAATAATAATATATTTATTATAAGTAACTGAAATTAGAATGAGCTAAAAAATTAATATTTCTACTATTGTGGAACCATAAAAATGGCAGTGTTTATCGTATGTAGTTATTGACACGATATTATTTTATTTAGGTTCCAAAAAAATTTAAAAAAATTGTTATTCCACTTTCAAATTCGTAAGCTTGAAACATATTATTACATACATAAACAGGTGTATAATTTACTTAATATACAAATCAATATTATATTGAATCTTACTTCTAATTTTATTTACAAATTATGTATGTTTATGTTGTACTTACATAATCGTGATTATCTTTATTATTAATTTTGTTTAGCATGATAACCCGAACGTGAAAAACATAAATTAATAAATAACTAAACCGAATTAATTAATAGTTTAGTTTAATAACCATTTGTTTACATTCAATTAAAAATGGTAGTAATGAGAATTTCTAGGCAGTGTTTGGTTCATTATAAATTAAATACATATACCTAAATTAGTTATTAGCTCTAAGAAATGAACCATTTGCCATCTTATGTCAAATTTTGACAAAAGTTCTTGAACACAAATATACAGTCTGCTAACAGTTTTGATCACGATGAATCCCTTCATCATTTTTATCGAGCATATTTACTGCACTATGTTTCATGGTTTTGTCAATCAATCGAAAATATAACGTCGGACAATAAATGATAGAATCTGTTTCAATAACAAATATTTAAATAAATGAATATAGTACATTCGTGCACTTAAAATACGTATTACTTATGAAAGGTGTAGCAATTAACCAACAATAAGTAATTAATGCAATTAAGGAAAAAAAAAGAAAAGTAAAACAAGACCTGATATCATGTACCTCAACCTCAAATTGAATAAAATTACATATACGATAATCATAATAATTACATACATCTAAAATGAAAAAGAAAACGATTCTTATATGGGAAGCATAAGCTTCGAAGATATCACACACGGAAAAAAGTTTGTAATTGTAAATAAAATATATAACGATCAAGAGATGGGAAAAAATCATTGTAAGTATAAATATACTCGTGAATTAAACAATTTCGTGTAAAAAATAATGCAACAAAGGGATAGATAGATAGATAAAGATCAAATATAATAACAAGTATAAGTTTGTATATTAAAAATAACAATAAAATAAACAAGCAAAACGCTATTAATGAGACGCGGATAAAACGATCAGTATCTTGGCTAAAGATCTAAACGAATGCGATCTGAATATAGATACATGTACAAAAAAAATAAGTTCACGCACAGAAAAACATAGTGCAGTTTATACCAAAAAAACTGATAGCTATATTTCAACTACCGTAAACAACGACGACCATGTGTTAAAATTTGCTGTGTGAAATTTAATTACTATTTTTATTATTACTAGCTAGATCTAGGTACCTACTGTTTCAATTTTTCCACTCGTCAAATTGGCCCTGATCTTGGTTCCATGTGCTCTTAAAATCATCGACAAAACCAGCATCGGATACAATTGCATGATCTTTCCAATACCAGTCCTTCCGTTTGGCTTTGAATTTTATATAGGAAGGCGTGTCCTGAGAAGATGAATCGTCTTTCCAATGTTCACGATAAAAAAACTTCTTTTTAAAATGTTCCGGTTTATTCTTCTTGTCTTCGGTATGCCTTTGGTACTTGAGAAGGGCAGGATTCAAACGCAGAGGACTTCTTTCTTTCTCGGGTAGATTCGGACTAAAATTAATCGTCAAATTCGGGGAGGATGACGGTGAAGGGGTTCGCGGAGGACCCGATTCGTCATTTTGTTCGCCGATCGGGAAATCGTCAACGTTAGTCTGCTTGATGTTCGATGGAGGTTTCAAAAGGGAGGGTTTTGCGTTCGGATTCAGCTTTAAGATTTGTTTCGGCGGTCCCGCAGTTAGACTGAGGGGCGGGGGATCGCTGCTATGTCCGATTCCCGAATCTGGTGACGTGTTGCAACTGTCAGTTCCCTCTGTTGATCTGCGACGTTTATCCAATTCAGTCGAAGCAAAAGCCACCAATCTATCGAAGCCTGAGCTTATTCTGTCTTGCCATTTTGATTCTTCCGCTTCTTCTTCTACTTCCACGTCTAATAATAAAATTTGAAAAATCAATTAATCAATTATCCGTTTGCACTCACATATTATTATATATGTATGCAACTGTAATTTTGTATTGTTGTTTATTTATAGCTAGCAAAGATCAACTAAAATAACTCACTTCAGTGCTGCTTGTTGAGTTAATAAAATAAAATGAACAGAGAACATAATAATATCTCGCTTATAATGTTTCCTCTTATCATTATTACTTATTTAAATTAAAGTAAAATGCATTGACTAGTGTTAATTACAAGCTAAAACAAATAAATACTCGCAATAAGCTTAACGCCAATGATTTTTATTGTGCCTGTCTTGTGTAATCTGAGTAATTTAAGTAATCATCCCATAAGTACGACATAATAGTATATAACTACCACCACCTCCGCAATAAAAATAAAAACAGAAAATTAAACACATAAGGGCAAACTTATTTTAAAAACAGCAGTAAGCTACTTACCACCAATCTACTACGGTAGAGGTAAAGTGCATTTGTGATTTTGTGCACACGAGACAATGCATGCCTGATCTCCTCCTATGCCAACGTAAATAAAAGTCGTAAATATAAGTGCTTAATGGGAAAAAACAAAAGTAATTTTTAATGAATCATTCATCTTTCTGTTAATTGACTGGTCGTTATTATTTTTATAATTTTATCAATGCCGACTGAGTAGAATAATTTTTTTGCAGTTAAATTTAAAATAAATGCCCACGTTCTTTTGTAATTTCGACATGATTAGGGAGAGAGAATTGTAAATAATGCGCGGAAACAAAACGACCAAAATAATTATCAAATTTTTGCATTAGTGTTTTTGGTTTTCCATTTAATATAAAACGTTTATAACTGCAATTAAAAAATAGACACCCAGTATCGTATAAACCAGCCCAGACACACATTGATATATATGGATTAGTAAAAGCTGAATGTAAGTAATTAGTCGCAACAAGCTAATTTTTCGTACAGTCAATCAAATATGTATGTATAAATAATAAGAATTTTTTTTAATAAGGGTACATTTGAAATTCGCTATTTACACATGTATACGAGCAGAAGTATATATTCGTTAATTAACCTTATTTTCGTTAGTGAGCACCTATTTTCGGAAAAATATCACAGAATCATTTTGAAATTGCTATGTAACTGTTCGCTTTACCGGAACCTACATATTTGTGTCATACTTACCTGGATAGAAAAAGCATTTCGACCTATACGTTTACGATTTTACTTACCTTGAAGTCACACGTTTTATCGTTAAGATGTACAAGTAGGTAATTACGAATAAATAACTACAGAATATTACAAAACCGTACCAAGTGGTTATTTCCTAATCATAAGCGGAATACTAAACAAAAAAGACTAAAGACAAAACTACAAAAGCAAGAATAAATACTGAAGCTAATATTCTAATTCTAATGAACCTACAATTAATAAATAAATATAATATGTAGTCCCCATGTATTATTTGTCTTTCTAAAATTCTTCGCCAAAACTAATGATTTATATTTTAAATAATACATTCCCCACTATTGACGAGAACTAAAAACAAAATCATAAAATTAAAGGTTCGCTTAAAAAAAAATTTAATAAAAACCGAAAGCAATCTTTAACATGCAACTAACTGCAATTATTTATTTTATTATTTCAGATTTTTATAGACAACTTTAAAACAACCCTGATTAAAACCTTTCTTGGTTACATATTTTTTTAAAATTACAATTTCTTGTTAAAAACTTAATGTGATTGTCTACCTTAACAAATTCGCCGATGTAATACTCGTAGTAGTAAAACAGAAAAAACTTACCGTCTTCATTTTTGCGCGACTTCTGTTCAAGGGATTCGTCAATAACAGGAGTCGATGCATTCGAATGTACTTCCCGGGGGACGTCTGTAAAAACAGCGTTCCGCTTCACCGGATTGCGTATAGTCCCTTGGATAACGACAGACTCGTTCTGTTTGCTGTACTGACAATCGCTGGTTCTTTGCTCGACTTTTATATTCGATTGTTCTTGATAATTAGATACGTTGTTCGATACGATGTAACCTCGCCGATCATATACGCTACTACGATCGTCAACTTCTTCTTTGATGTGTTGACTTTTCAGGACGCCCGCTTGGAGACTTGCTGCAAGACCTTCCGCTACAAAACCGTTCCTTTCGCTTTCAGACGGTTTCACTTCGTTGAAATAGGACTCGTGATAAGGTTTAATATCAGCCCTCGGCAGGGGAGTGTAGTGGTCATTATGGGCGTATGTACCCAAAATGTTTTGTCTTGATTGAGTAGGGTACAGCACCGTTGTAGTTCGAGGAGAAAACTGAGGTTGAACAGTCGACGATTGTATCGACGGTTCAAATATATTGGACTGTGGGTAAATTTTGGCATGTGAATGCATGTAGGCTAGTCCTGAAAAGAATACGGAAAATATATATAAAAATATAGTGCTTTTTTTTCTCACCTTCAAGGCCTTCTGAGGAAGAAGGTCTAGAAATTGGACTGTAAACTTGTCTCATAAGCGGTTCGTTTTCTTTGCTGATTGTGAGTGGTAATGTTAGCTCTGTACTAGGTTTTGCATTGGTTCTTTCAGGACGTGGAGGAATATTGGAATTGACCATAGATCTTGGAGTAAGTGTAGTGGTGCCTTGAATGTCGCTCATATCAACAGCAGCATTAATTATCGATTGATTCGATATTTCCAATGTTCGTTCTATTTCTCCAGATACAAGATCGCCGATTGTTCTTGTCGCAACCAGTCCGTCTGAATGATTGAAATTAGAATACTGCGACGCTAATTTTTCTTGCGATAAATGACGACGAAGGGCCAGTTTTGCAGGGGAAACTTGAGTGTAATCGGGTTGTTCTACTGTTAGCGCCCTTTGCTGCTGCTGTTGCTGATGTTGTTGCTGCTGCTGCTGTTGTTGTTGTTGTTGCGGAATTCCTACAGTGCCACTTTGCGATTTTGCACGATTTTGTTGATCTTCATTTAGAACAGAAGTTATAATAATCTTTAAACGATCTTCGAAATTTGAAACTTTTGGCGTTTCTTGTACGCGAGAGGACGAGTTGTTTGAATGTTTCATTCGTTTTGGAGCAGGAAGAGGTGCAGGCATGTTACTCCTAACAACTCCCTTTTGATTAGCTGATGATTGATAACAAGTTTTTAAACCGTTAGGAACTTGTTGGACTACCTTGTTATTAGACATTTTACTCGCTTCAATTTTTCTTCCGGTTTCTAAAATCTTTTGGGCCAAAATTTCGGGGTTCTGTTCTTCGATTTTTCCGATATCTGGAACGTCGGGCCATTCCTGCGAACGCGTTCTATACTCCCGGGGTTTCCTAGATATTTTCAGCGGTTGCTGAACCTGTCGCATGTTTAATGCAGCCTGCACTTGTTTTCTGTCTTCGTGACTTTTCTCCAAACTCAACAGTTCTCCTTCTAAACGCGACACTTGATTATGAAGCTTTTTACGGTGAGCTAGCGTAGAAGATATCTCTCTTAAAATAAATTCTTGAGCTGCATGTGGCGGCATTTCGTGATTGGGATCTTGTTTGAAATATTTTTCGCAAATTTCTTGTTGTCTTTGCAAGACCAATTGATTTTTTTCTTGTTCAAGCTGGGCAAATTGGATCTGTAATTTACTTGCTTTCGCTTGCAACTCTTTATGACGGCAGACAATTTCTTTAGCTTTGGCTAATAAATCCACCGGAGAAGTAGCATTAATACCTAACTCGCTCATTCTGGCTTTTAGTAATGCTACACTATCGTCTATCAGTACTTTTATTTGTTTATCTAACTGTGCAGCCCGGTTTTGAAGTCGTTGATTCTTTTCCTAAAATACAATTTGTTACATAACAAAATTAATACATTTACTTAATATTTTTTTACCTTTTCATGTTTTATATCACTTTCGACGGACATTTTGTACTGTGGTTTCTTCATGTGACCGATCATGTTCATGTACTGTTCTCTGAACATATCCATTAGAATTTGCAAGGCATACGGTGTTGATTCGGGGGACTGAGGAATATCCAATTCGTTGTGAACTAACTCTGTACTAAGAGCTGTAAGCTGCTGGTCAACACATCCTGGAGCTGGTGGCAACTTCTTCCCTGTAATTTACAGAATTGGTAATAAAAGTAAAAGTAATAGAATCTACTGTAGTGTAGTACCTTGAGGAGATGTACTCAATAAAGTTTGACTGTGAAGTAAGTCCAAGCCGTTGATTTTGATTGCTTTCTTTGTCTTCCCACGCCTAACTCTCCCTCGCCTAGGTTTACCGGCATTTTTCTTTAAATTCTGATTATTATTATTGCATTGGGCTTTTCCGTTCTTCTGAATTTTGCGCCGTAACTTCTTCGACTGCCTTTTGGCCTATTAAAGAAAAATAAAAGGAACATGTGTAAACATTTATCTTTCTAATTCTCTCCGGTACTTCATTAAGTACTCGCATCTAACCAATTTTCACACCTACATTTTATCGTTATATTACTCATATGTAATTATGTAATGTAATGTTTGTTGCGAGATGTATGATGTAGAAATAAATAATAATTATAAATAAAAATGTTCAAAATGTTCAATTCAGGCCCTATTTTAACCAAACATACATATGACGTCTGTTGATGGATGTTGAGTTAATAATAACAACAAAAAAAAAAGAGAAGGAAAATAAAATGAAATTAAAAACTGACCTTTCCGTTTGACTCTTCTTCAGACTGACTACTTTTTCCCTTATTAGAACACCAATCAGACCAAGCCCGCCGAGTCGTTGGACCATAGTTACTGTCGCGATCGTCCGAATCCGAATCTGAAGAAGAATCATTCATTTGTTTCGAAAGATCCCTCTTGGCCCTTTCTCTCGACGCTCTTTGCGGAGCGGAATCTTTTTCGTCCTTTTCGTCATTAGAACCCTATGGTTCAATAGTTTGATCACGAAATGTTTGTCTTGGTCATATTAAAATAAATTTACTTAATTTCGAAAATGATAATCGATTAAAAAGAACACATAAAAATAAAACAAACATCCTACCTAACATGCCGAAATTGACGCTCATTGTAGAAATGTCTTAAATGTACAATACTTCGAATATGATTCGAATATAACACAGAATGAAGTGTTTACAATCTAACACATGTTTGTTACATCACAGACACAACGTTAATCTTGGTAAGAGAAAGAAAAAAAATAAAATAAATAACATCTTCTACATAGGATCAATAATAAAAAGGTGTTTTAACGAATGTAGGTAGTAGATAACGTTGTGTCTTTGACCGCCATTGATCAATTAAATGAAATACCTTAATTTTAGGATGCTTCAGTCTTTGAAAATAACGCTCTAGTTTGGTTCTATCGATGATGTGGAGATAATAAGAGACGGGTTTCCCCGTCCAAGAAACTGATCCACGAAGGGGTGACATCTCCGAAACGTGCATGATAGTCCCTATATCGCTCAAATTGCGATCAGTAATCCGAAAATTTAAAGGACAAAAACTTTTCGACGATACAATCCTGGCTCCGTCCTTTAAATCTGCAAACCGTTCTTTTAGCTGATGATCGACAGACGGTCCAAATGCAAAATTATTCACGAACACTATCGTTGCCGACGTTATTTTCTCGCGGTATTCTTCCAATAAAAAATCACCCTTGATTAATTTATAATCTCCAAACTTTTTACCATACCATTGCATCCATGCTCTAAAGTTCTTATTCATTGCCTTTAAAATTGAACAATAATACAGTGCAGTGCACAAAACTCTACAAGTTGAATTCTATTTTACCTCTGCATATTTACTGGGAACTTCGGCTCGTTCGATTCCAAGACAAATTTTACAAGGTGTAGCTGCAGCAACCTGTAAAACTACCTGACCTACACCTGAACCCAAATCAATAAATACATCATCTGTTGATGTTTCAATCTGATCAATCATTTGACAAACTAAATCATAACTTGTTTCCCCATACACCTAATCAAACAACAAAGCAACATAAAAAACACTGTCTAGACAAACAAAAACAAATCTTACTTCTGGAGAAAATGGTTCATATTGATTTAATTTTTCCGGATCAGTTACAGCTTGATTGTAAGTTTGTTGAAGAATGTGGCGAAGCAAACCTCTGGATGGATATTTATTTAATCTTTGAGCTGGTAAAGAGGTGCCTTTTTCCTATTAATTAATAACATGTTATCAGTACTTCAACTGTTCAACTTGATAATAAAATAAGAAAAATTACCAAAGCCACAACACTGTCGATGGCACGATTAAATCTATCACATAAATTTTTCATACTTTCATAGCTTTTGGTGTCATAATCACATAATATATTATTTTCTAATGGCAGTTTTAGTTCAGGAAGATCCTCACAAACCCACCTGTAGAATAGAACAAAATAATGAATGAAAATAGTTTACTCAATTCAGAATTAATCAATCATATCAGCTGGTCTGTCAGCAGTCTTTTGTCCATACAGAAGTATAATTATTTTCACACTTTTTCAACAATTTTCTTGCTATTTAGCTTTGTTTTTTTAATAACTTAGGATTAAGCAAATGAATTTAACAATTCACTGTAAAAATAAAAAATAAAAACAAAGTGGTATAAACACAAGTACACGTACACAAATTTAATATCCATTAACCCTTATTTCTGTTAAGTTATTTACTTATTTATATTACATATTTACCGTATGGTCTCAACAATTTCAAGGGCACCATCATGTTTATCCTGTAATAATAAAACCATTGCAACATAAAGCAGATACTTAGTACAGATTAACAGAAATATTAAATAAAATCAGACCACAGCAACTTTAGTGAAAAACAAAGAAAAGCTAAAAAGGAAAACGAAAATCAAAACTAAATAAATTTAAATGTTAACACACAACTAAATTAAATACACAATTGCTGTTGTATTTCTGGAATAGTTGTAGGTTACCCAATTATATAAAAAATATAGATCTAAGAAAACTTTCACGAAACAAATCTTGTTAAAAATTTCGAATTCATTTACCAACAACCCTACGTAGTTTTCATTGTAATTCTTCGAAAAAAACTTATTTATCAAAAAAAAAAAATAATAATGTACGCTATTTATTTACTGTTTGCTGTAAGAGTTTTAAGTATTTGTCGTATAAACTGCTATTTTAATAAGTTAAACATTGCCGAAGACAGCGCTTTATTTATTTGCTATCTACGTAAAATTTAAAAAATGACAGTAAACTATTCATTTTCTTACATTTCCACGACCCGAGGTTAACGGCCAAGTATAGAGCACAGGTTCTGCCCCAGCAGGAGAATGCAGTTTCAGCTCCATCGCACTATTTTAAATTACTAGCACATAGTCAAAACATTTTTATTTCAGCTACTGATCATATGCACAAAACAAAATTTAATTAAATTAGCATTTTTTTGTTTATAATTGCAACTTCACACAGCAATAACACGCCATCTCCGAGCGTTCTGTTTGCGCACGCAACTCAGTAACATCCATAACATCTCTAGTCTACCAACCCCAACTTGAACAACGGCAAAACAGTGGCAAAAGCTTTTGAGCACCGTCACAAACGCGTATAAATTTTATTTGATTTTAACTTGACATAATTAAAAAATAAAGTACAAAAAACCTACACAAAACATTTTTTAATAAATTATCATTGGATTCATTTTAAATCTCTATTTACAATTAATATAAATGTGTATACTGCTTTTAAAAAAATGTATTATTTAAACTTATGTAATATCTATAGTTGTAAATGGAGAGTCGTAGATACTTATGAAAAAGAGAAGCGTTCCAATAAGAGACTTCTTTACATTCTGAGTATATACCAAAAACATTAGACAGTAATGATTACAGTCCTTTTCTAATGTATAAATAATTTTATATCGTGTAAGAATCTTATTCTGTAAATTATATTAATGAATTACAGTATAAATTTAAAAAGAACAGTTTGAATCAAAATAGTCGAACAATTCTTAATAATAATTAAATATGATATCTATGCTCCACAGTATAAATCCATAGAGAAGAGAGATATTGGTATTTGTGTATGTTGTCAACCAATTGTCAACGTAGATTAGTTTTAGATTTGTAATATTATGTGTATTTGTCGAATATAGTTCGATTTATTATGATGGGTGCGCTATAATTTTCGTTGGAGTTTTTTTTATCGTATATAAATCAAAAAGTCGAAAGTAGTTGTTGTATTAAAGAACATGCAGCTTGGGGATGATTTACCAGACTGATAATGTTAACAGTGTAAACAGGAAATTTGACAGAAAACTCGTTTATTAAGTTCAGGTGGGCGGCCTGCATGACCAAAGATTATATAAACATAGTAAGGAATATTTAATGTAATTTTTTTAACATATAAATCACATCGTCTTTAAAAACAGCGTAAATTGTCTGAAGAATGTTTATCAAAGAGAAAAATGTTGGAATATGTCAAAGAATTTTTTGTTATTTTTTTAGAGTCCACCAAGAAGCAGGTGACAGAAATTTATTTGTATTGAAGTGTTGTGGTTGCGAATTTCGATAAGTAGTTTAACTGACTTTTAAAATTACCTTACCATTCGGTTATAAGTATTAAGTAAAATGTCCCAAATATTAAATCAGAAGAGAAACAGAGGAAGTACCTCTAGTATTGAACCGTCAAATAATTCTTCAAATTCTTCAAATAGTGTTTTATCAGGAATGCCTACCACTACACCAGGTACATTAACTGATGAATTAGCTGCTCTTTTTGAATGCCCAGTTTGTTTTGAGATTGTGTTACCTCCAATAATGCAGTGTCAGGTTGGGCATTTGGTATGTTCAAGTTGCAGATCAAAACTTTCTTGCTGTCCTACATGCCGTGGGACTTTAGGTAAATAGTCTAGTATTTAAAAGGTAATAAGAGAAATTAATTAAAATCAAATAATTTTAGGCAACATTAGAAATTTAGCAATGGAAAAAGTGGCTAACACTTTAATGTTTCCTTGCAAACATAAATCTACTGGTTGTCGTATGTTTCTGGGATTAAATGAGAAAGCTGAACATGAAGAAGTGTGTGAGTTCCGCCCATACAGCTGTCCCTGTCCAGGTGCTTCATGTTCCTGGCAGGTAATTGTTAATTACACATGCTAAATGTCTAAGTAGAATTATTTCTATTGCCTCTATTGTTTTTAGGGTCAGTTGGAAAAAGTGATGGTTCATTTGCAACATGCTCACAAAAATATAACAACCTTAAATGGCGAAGACATAGTATTTCTTGCTACAGATATCAATCTTCCTGGTGCAGTGGATTGGGTTATGATGCAGAGTTGTTTTGGACATCATTTCATGCTTGTGTTGGAGAAGCAAGAAAAATGCGATGGACACACACAATTCTTTGCCATTGTACAGCTCATTGGTTCAAGAAAACAAGCTGAACATTTTGCGTATAGGTAAATTTTTCGAATAAAGTAGATAATTGAGAATTAAAAAAAAATTAATTTAGGCTGGAACTGAACGGAAATCGTCGTCGATTGACGTGGGAAGCGATGCCGCGATCGAGTCATGAAGGTGTAACTTCAGCAATTTTGGGCTCAGATTGTTTAGTGTTTGACACATCAATTGCCCAACTTTTTGCAGATAATGGCAATTTAGGTATCAATGTTACCATTTCCGTAGTTTGCTGAGTTATTGTTAACCTTCGTAATTTTATTGTTCATTTTTTTATTTTATCATTAAATTATTATTCATATACAATTTTCATGGCCACACCTGTAACTAACTAATAACTTTTTCAATTAATCTTACCCGAATAATTTGTTGGACATATACATACATAGATATATAATATATAAAAAAGGTTTTTTTTGTTTCGTTTGTTTTCGTCGTACTATTACTTATGTTGTAATTGTTTGATTATAATGTACAATACAATATTTGAATCTTAACCGAAGCATTTGAAGTTATAGGTGGAACGTCGAATAATAAACATTTATAATAAATGCTCACAAATACTACTTTACTGAACTGACGAAAGAGCGATTTTTGGAAAATATTAATCGAACGTAAATTGTAATATGATTGTGTCTTAATAGGTAGACCTATGAATTTGTATTTGGTAATATAAAGTAGTAATATTTAGAATACTTTCGTAGCTAAAACGCATTCCAGTATTTTTAATAAATTTCAACGGTTTAAAAAGTGGCAATTAATAGATAGTATCTAGGATATATATTTTCCAAAATAAATGCTCGAAAACATGAAAAGTTTTTCTAAGGGAGGGACAGATGGACGGACGGTTATACTGTATATAAATATATTTTTGTAATTAATACATAAATGCTTAGTTAAGATTTAAAATGACGAATGTCTATAAACTGTATCTTTTTACTTATATAATTTATTTTGTTTGTGATAAATAGTTAATTAAGGAATTAAGTTTTATATTTACGCGGCTGTAGGATAAGGTTTTCACTAATAAATAACTGCAGTTATCTTCTGTTTGGTACGAATTTTATTCTACTGTATTTTACAAAAAAAAAAAAATACATTACTTCTTGCCCCTAAATTACCACTAGATCTACTACCATTAGATTTAGCATTGTAAATCGGTAAAGAAAAGTTAAATTTTTCTAGATTTAGCTTTCTTTTTAGTTGCGTTAATACTTTGTACAATTTGTTCGACATCAGTCTCATCTATCAGATTATTATCGGACTGGTTCTGATTTTTAAATTTGTTAAATATAAAATCCCAAAAGTCATTTTTAAACAAATTTAATTTAAGATACTCTGTTAAATAATTAACATTATACGATATAACGATCGTTCCGAAAATAACGAACAACGTCCAAATGGACGTTTGTTTAATTTGCTGTTCAAAGTTTGCCTTTTTAATTTCGAACTCGATTTCTCCATAAACAAACGGTGCATTTGATACGAATTGAAATAGGGGAGCTTTATTTTTTGAAACAGCATTAGGGACATTTTCTATTTGTATAGAATATGTTTTATAATCTCTAGGAACTGATAAACTTTGTAAAAGAATTCCGGGATTCTGGTTGTTATGAAGCGTATTTGAAGGATCAACTTTTACTGTTTGTACAACCACTGGAAGTGTTGATTCACGTAACAGCTTTACCCGCAACGATTTATAATTTTCTGGGTTGCTTGTGTACAACTTTAGCAAGACGTGCGTGTTCATTACTGGGCGAAACACAAGAAATTTAAGACCTGGTAAGTCGCTGTTTTGCATTGTAACATTTAAGAATTCGGGTATAGCTTGTTCAACAATTTGCTGTTTGCTATCTGATGATGATACTTGCTTTATTTGAACTGAATAGGGACAATAAGAATGAAGACCACGTATCCTAAAATTACCGTTTCCCTCTGATATAGCTTCTTCTGAGATAAAAGAACAGTTATTTAAACCAGTTGCTACTACATTCAAACCTTCTTCGGGTTCCCCGTTAAGGGACAGTACTTGGCCATAAACACTAAACGCAATCCTTTTCCCTTTTAACTGAATATTTATCGTTGATCCTTCTTTAACCGTTACTATTTTTGAACTCGGTTCGAAGTTATATTCTTTCATCATCGGTCTTAAGAAATAATCGGATGGACTTAACGATGTAAATCGAATTTTTCCGTCTGCTCCTGTTTGAAGATTGCTTCTATAGCTATCGCCACCTGACAGGGACAGCAAAGCTCCCTGTAATTACATCTAAAGTTAATTAAAGAACTACAATTTATGATTGGATATGCAGCTGGTAATGTTAATTATTGTTATTAAACGTAGGGGTGAGCATTAATACCTGCAATGGTAAATTCGTTGACGCATCTAAGACTTCGACAATAACTTCGGCCAATTTATGTGCTACAAAGTTTCCTTGTTCGTCAGGTCCCGTAAAAACGAACGAAGTTTTATTTGCAGTTATTTTATATTTCTTTGTGTCATCAAGTGGCGGAAATTTATATTCTCCATTTTCGTTGGTTTCATCGATCAACGATTCGGAATTTTCAGTTTCTATCGTGATTAATACGCCTGTTAGTGGGGGTATTATTTTTCCTAGAAAATATAAAATTTAAAAAGGAACTTAATAATTTATATTGACGAATGAATTGCACCTTTAAAAACTTTTCCCTTAACTGCTCTAAATACAGCCCCTAAATCGGTGCAGTCTGTATTACCGTTTATGGATAAAATCGGAGGAGTGAAGAAGACAATATCAGACTGAGGCAGTAAAATGGCCGTCTCTGAAGGAGCCAACGATAATTCAAAAAGATAACGTCCATTCTCATAACCGAACGGTTTCTCTTCCACTTTAGTTCTGCCTAAATTGACTACTACGTTTATACCGCCTACATTTTTATCGGCTTCGATTCCAAAAACGACTCTATGTTTTACTGCATTAAGATAAAGTTCGTTTACAGGACCATCAACATCAAACGTGTACTTTTCCTCATTATATTTATGACAACTGTCGTTCACAATAAAGTCGTATTTTCCGAATTTAGCAACACAAACGGCCGTCTTTCCTTTGGAAACTTTAATAAAAGTTTTTGAGTTGTTCTTCTCGGCATCTTTATAATAAACCTGCAATAAAAATGTACTGGTATGTTTTTCCTAACTCGTTTGTAAATAATACAGTTTTATCAATCGCTTTATTATTTTTTACCTGGGTGTCATGTGAAGAGATGAAGACAACTTGATAGCCCACCTGCTCAAAGTCAGGTACAACTTCGTGAACTGTACTTACAGAAATAACGTAGTTATTGTGATTCCAACAAAATTTATTTTCATTTAAACTAACTGCATAATTTCCTGGTCTTACATCAGAAACCGTATACTCGGAATCTATAATAAAACGAAAACAAACAAAAAGTACTTTAAAAAACATCTGAATTTATCGACTTACTTTCCAAATTAACACTAGTAATGAGTTCTGAATGTGTTTCTTCGTCGTTGAGTAAAGGTTTTAAAATAACTTTAAGTGAATTGCAATGTTTTTTGACAATACATTTTACTTTCCCAGAAATTACCGATTTCATTTGGGAAAACATTATGCCACTTAAAGGAGTCGATGTCACTTCAATTGAATGAGTTAAAGGAAAAAATCTAAAGTAAATAGAAACTTCGTTTTTGTCTGCTAAATGCATATTTCTAACTTACTGAATTCCGGCACTTTCCTCAACAGCAGGAACTCTGATTTGTATTTGATATTTTCCAGATGGCAAGTAAGAACAGAATTTTCCAGAGCCCGCTTCGCTTTCCACAGTTGCGATTTTGAATTGGTTATCATTAAGAATCTCAACAAGTTGGGAATTCTCACTCAGAACACTTCCACAAACTTTATACGCTGATGGCGTTATAACAGGCAAATTTAAAGTATTAGGGCTTATACTGACAAGTTGGTCATCAAATTTTATATCATCTACAAAACTCTCTTGTGACTGAAAAGACCAATTATACGAAAAGAATAAGTTTTACCTGCTACGATTTTTAAAGTGTAAGTATCTGCTTTAATTTTTTCTAGTGTGTATGAGCCACTTTTTGAAGTTGTTCCAATTTCAACATTATTTAGAAAGATCTTAGCTCCTTCAACTGCCTGTCCATTTTCTTTTAGTAAAACCTTTCCTGTCACACTAAACCCTATTATCTTGAAAACACAAGTTTTTAAATTTGAACTATCTGTGCTTATGCAATGTATTACATTATTCTTTATCAGTTACCTCAAAGGCTTTAAGTAAGTCAACAGTATCATGTTCAACAGAAAATGTAACTTTATCAGGAATGAAGTGAATATTCTGTCTTTCATTATACGGAATAACAAAGTATTTTCCTGGAGAAACACTTGGAAACACAAAAACGCCTTCATCATTCGAAACTACATGGCATAATTGCTTAAATTGCTTGTTTATTTTGTTTAACTCCCCTAAGCTGCAGTTGGACACTTTTGGCACGTTTTCATTCTAAAATAATACAATTTCAACTTCTATTGCTTATGTATTAGTAAAGAAAATAAAACCGACGTTTTCATCTTGACATAAGACAACAGTAATTCCTTTAAGAGGCATCTCTTCACTCTTAATAAAACCTTTAACATCATAACCACCAATGACCAGACTCTTTGGTGGAAGTTCTGCATTTCCTTCTGTAACTTCCACAGTAATTTTGTTTTTAATTATTGACCATCTAAAACGTAATAAGCAATTTATTATTTCAACACAATATAATTTATCATTTCCACATACATTGGATGTGATATTGTGATGGTATATTTGCCAGGAAAAATAGGAGTTAAAAAAAATTCACCATCTTTACTGGTAGTAGTTTTCCATTCCTCCTTATCAGACTGCAAAACAACTGCCACACCATTAGGGCCGCCATCCTTTAGTCCAAAACTTTCAACCTTGAATAAGGATTTTATAAATTATAAATGTATAACAAATAATTAGAACATACTTTGCCAGTTATACCAAAACCTTTGAATACAAAATTAATATCTTTGCCTTGACTACATGGATCTGATACACCATCAATTACTAAATTTACTTTTGAAGGAGTAAAACTCCATCCAATAGGGGGATCAAGCTAAAATAGCCACAATTTATTTCTTCAACTACATGTATTAAATAATTAACTCAACCTTAATCACGTAATCTCCTTTGTCATAGATAGGAATAAAATAGTATCCATTGTTAGGAGCACAGCTGGTTTTTTCTTTTAATATTCCTTGTTTTGTTAATCTAGAAACAATATACATATTTAAAAACAAGGGTGTAAAGATGTAGAAAAATATTGATGATTTCTTACAGTTTAACATGCACTTTGGTAAAATCTATCTGTACATGACTTTTTACAAAACCACCACAGCCCAAAACATCACTTGAAGAAGCTTGTTGCAAGTATAAAGAAATATATGTGAATATTAACATAAAACCTTTCATATTTTGTTGCGTTAACTATTTAGCTTTACAAATTTTTAGATTCAACACGATGGCAGTATAAAATTATTGTTAAGATTTCACTACAAGCAATTCTTATTTAAAATCACGCATTAGTTACATTATAGAATTATCTAAAAAAATAATTTCAAAGTAAAATTTTCTATTATAACCTCACTTTAAATTTAAATTACTATATAGGCAATTTAAATACACGGAAGTATATTAAGTAGAGGCATTTTAAGTGTGTACTTACGTCAGTCCAGAAAATCAATAATTTGCGGGGTGTAACGGGGAGCGGGCAGCTCTTGTCAACATCAGTAAAAATCAATAATTTACGGGGGTTGCGGAGAGTTCACCGGTCACGGCAGTCAGTTATTTTAGGTTATGTTTGTTTTTGTGTTTTTTCTAATTTTGTAGTGTATAATATTTCTTTAAATTTTTAATTAACCGGTTGTTCGTTATTTTGGCCTGCAAATAAATCCAAGTGTGCAGAAAAACAAGGAAATTATGCAGTTTTGAAGGTTAGCAAGTCATTTTACTTAAAACTTTATTAGTGCTCTTGCGGCATAAAATAAACGGTTTTGAAATCGTATTTAGAACTGATTTTAAAGTAGGTACGTAGTTGATTCTAACGTAAATTTTATTTATCGAGTTCAGGAGATTTAAGATTAAAATCGGGAATAGAAAGAAAGTATTGGTTAGATATCAGAAGTCAGAAATAATAACAACGCTAGGCAGAAAGTAAGTTACCTTTCATTAACTTTCGATAAAAAAACGGGACAAACAAAACTAATAGGTCCCTGAAACATACACATTATTCACATATTGCCTATTATACCAGTTATAATATTTTTCATAAACAATTTATGATAAAATTAAAAGACATTTATAATTAAAAGTATTGCTTGTATTATATACTGATCTATTATATCATAAAATCTTTTACTTATCATTAATACACATCATTTAATAAAGTAAGTATAATTTTAGATACATTGTAAAATGTTTATGAATGTAAAATGTAATTTCACGACTTTTTCATAATAGCACTAATATTTCTTCAATGCTTTTCTAATGAGAGCTAATCTTTGTTTATGAGAATCAGCTGTTGGAGATCTCTTATAAGGTCTCAATTCATCTGTTCCAAAACCAGGTACCCACATGTTATAATTTCGATCTGAAACAGAAAAAAAGGTCATTTAATTTAATTTTGTACTGATATAATAGATGTTTAACTAAAATAACATACTCAAAAACTGTTGTATATCTTTTACTTCGATTGCATTTACATGCCTATGTTTGGCAATTAATGATGCACCATTTAGCACACCATCTACAAATCCGTCAACATAACTCAAAAGTAATTCTTCAACTTCATCTTCTAGATTCAAATTTGGATCTGTATCACGAACTAGATCATTAAGGCGAGTTTTATTTAAAATCTGAAACGTCAAAACGGTAATTACAAGAAATTTATTTAGAAAATTGAATGGAATTTTTACTTGAACCATTTCTTGTGAGTTGGTGTTTGACTGGACAGTTTTTATGGGGCTAACTCCTTGAACGGGAACGGTCTGAACACCAACAATACTACCTCCAGCAATAGGTAAAGTTTCAACAACAATTCCGGTTTTAATCTCTCCTGTTTGATCAACTGTTGCAGGGGCATGAGCAATAGCAGTGGCTATAGGAATTCCATTATTTGCATTAACATTTGTCATAATTGCATGTGATAGAGGCACCTGATTTATCACAATGTTTTGAGGCTGCATTATTGCATTGTTTATGTTTTGAATGGACATAATAGAAGTAAAGACAATTCAATCACCTGCTTAGGTACAATTTTAATAATAAACTTATAACCTATCACAGCAATTAAATACAAAACAACAAATTCACTTATTCATTCACCTTCATTGATTATAAAACGAATAGAATCATTTTTCCTCTTCTACTTAACTATTTTCCACTATATGTAAAAAGCGTATTATTTCTAGCATTTTTTCGACTAATTGTAAAACGAAAGTCTTGCCTTACTTTTGGTTGCTATTTGCATCGAAGATCGTCGCGTCGCGTCAAAATGACAAACACCTATACCGACCTATACGTAGGCCTATACGCTACCCGCAACAAATGATCCATCTATGAACGAGCAAATCCGAATCCCATGTCTGGGATCCGAACCGAATTCGTTAATGGTTCTTACGTGATTGGTTAATATGTCTTATATCCACCTCTGATTGGCCAGTGTATCTATCGGTGGGGCGGGTACAGGTTGTTTAAAATAACCATAGAGATGATATACATAGGAGCTTTTAATAATATCAGTGGGCTCATTTAAGTTAGCCCCACTTGTGTCGAATTTTGATTTTATTTTATTTTTAATGGAATGTTCGTCGTTTGTTCTTTATTGTTCGTTCATTAAAATTGTTTGTTCGTCTTTTGTTTATTGATAATTAATTAAACAAATTTTCATTCTTAAGTTAGCCCCCCGTCATCGATATTTTTGTTTTTTATCTCTCAAACACATGTGTTTTTATTTATTATTGATTGTTCGATCATTATTGGCGATTGTTCGTTCATAAATAATGTTTATTTATTAATTATTTCATATTTTTAAATAAAATACTATCTCATCTCCTTATGCAGCGCATGCGCTAACGTGTATAGTATAGTTCTTATTTGTCAACTGTCATCATTCTGTCATATTCCTGTCATATTGTTTGTTTTGACTTGCAGAATAATAAACGAACAATAAAGAACAAACGACGAACATTCCATTAAAAATAAAATAAAATCAAAATTCGACACAAGTGGGGCTAACTAACTGGAGCTTTCTAAATATCTTGTTAATACTACCTCATTCTAAATATCTTGTTAATACTACCTCATTCTAAATATCTTGTTAATACTACTTCATTCTAAATATCTTGTTAATACTACCTCATTCGAAATATCTTGCGAATACTACCTCATTCTAAATATCTTGTTAATACTACCTCATTCGAAATATCTTGCGAATACTACCTCATTCTAAATATCTTGATAATACTACGTCATTCTAAATATCTTGCGAATACTACCTTATTCTAAATATCTTGTTAATACTACCTCATTCTAAATATCTTGCGAATACTACCTCATTCTAAATATCTTGATAATACTACCTCATTCTAAATATCTTGCGAATACCACCTCATTCTAAATATCTTGTTAACTCTACCTCATTCGAAATATCTTGCACCAGGATAAGGATTTTGACGTTTATCAAAGAACGTTTATGAAAGATACGAAATGAGAAAATAAATGTAATTTACATATATGCAATAATATTCGTTATATCGATGACGGGGGGCTAACTTAAGAATGAAAATTTGTTTAATTAATTATCAATAAACAAAAGACGAACAAACAATTTTAATGAACGATCAATAAAGAACAAACGACGAACATTCCAGTAAAAAGAAAATAAAATCAAAATTCAACACAAGTGGGGCTAACTTATTGGAGCCATATCAGTGTTGTATTTGAAATACCGTCCTAAGGTATGTTAAAAATATTTAAGGAATCTAAACTCTATCCATAATTTAATCTAAGTTTATACATTTTGTAATAGTGAAAGAATGTCAATTTTTAAGATTTATTGCAAAAAGCATGAAATTAGATTGAGATATGATTTGAGAAATTGCGAAAGACATCAGCGTTCGGTTTCGCTCGGACTTGGCAGGGTTATTTGTTGCAGATAGCGAATAGACATTCGTTTGAAATGGTTTTTTTTTGTGTTAGAATGGCATATCGGACGGTAGGAGCGGCGTTGCTGAATGCCGTTGATTTTTAACGTCTATTATCAAGATATTAGCACATATTGGAATATTTTCATAACACATTAATTCCATCCCTACTCTAGGGACAGAGATCAAACTTTAATAAAATAGCAGAAATCATGTAGATATTTCTTTTGTTAATGAAGGATTAATTGAAGAATTAAATTAACTTTGAATATTTAACAATATTTGATGCTTTGGAATGAGTTTTGTTTTCGTTTTGTCTTTTTGTTTCTCTTTCTTGATATTGTTATAAAAACGGTCAGGTAGAGTCATCTGTCGGTCGGAGGTAGGAGTACAGTTGTACTGAGCTGGACTTTCTGTTACTTCGCTATAGTAGATTCCTGTGGTTGGCAAGGCAGGAAGCATAGACAAAGGTGGATTCACGAAGTAAAACAGAAAGGAAGTACATACATTTTCGTGTTTTAGCTATTTTAAGCAGATTGTGAAATATATTATTTGTCAGCCTTTTCTATACATTTTAAAATTTTTTCGTACATTTAAGGTTCCGACACGGATTATTGATAGTGCTTAGAAGTTTACATACTTTATTGTGTTAACCTATGGTGTTAACATTCCTATCAATTAACAAAAAGAGTGGTACGTTTTGTCGTATTAAGAAATTTACCATAAATATGTTCTATTATTATCTCTTTTGTGAGTATTCATCTTGGATATTGCATTTTGTTTATTAAATATTGTACCTAATTCGTTTTTTCTTTTTTATCTAGTAAACAACTGATGGATGAAGGCGGATTAAAGTTTATTTGGATCCTACTGAAACAACAAATTCTAATAAATGATTCGTAGTGATGCAGTTCTTCCTATGAATTTGGAATATTCTGCAATATAACGTGAGATACATGCTCTAATTGCCATACCTCATATACACAAATCGAGTATCTCTTACTAATCAATGATAATTGTGCCTCTTTCAGCTCTACAATGGGAAAGATAAGGATGATCCCAAATAATAAGAATAATTTTGTCTTATTGTAAGTAAATTTAATGTGGTTATAATTTATATTGTTAGGTGATAATACTACATGAATTTGCAAAATTAGACAATAAGTTGTTATTTTCCTAATATATTACTCTATTAACGTCAAAATTAGCTAATTTTGGTGGATATTATCGTAATATTTCGTATTATTAGCTAGTAATACTATATAAATTTGCAAAATTAAGCAATAAGACGATATTTTCCGAATATATTACTCTTTTAACGTCAAAATTAGCTAATTTTGATCTGTAATGTGGTAATATTTCGTATTATTAGTTAATAATAACTTATAAATTTGTAAAAATAAGCAATAAGATGTTATTTTCCGAATATATTACTGTATTAACGTCAAAATTAGCTAATTTTGATCTATATTATGGTAATATTTCGTATTATTAGTTAGTAATTCCTTATAAATTTGTAAAAATAAGCAATAAGATGTTATTTTCCGAATATATTACTCTTTTAACGTCAAAATTAGCTAATTTTGATCTATATTATGGCAATATTTCGTATTATTAGCTAGTAATACCTTATAAATTTGCAAAATTAAGCAATAAGACGATATTTTCCGAATACATTACTCTTTTAACGTCAAAATTAGCTTGTTTTGGTCTATAATATGGTAATATTTCGTATTATTAGTTAATAATAACTTATAAATTTGTAAAAATAAGCAATAAGATGTTATTTTCCGAATATATTACTGTATTAACGTCAAAATTAGCTAATTTTGATCTATATTATGGTAATATTTCGTATTATTAGTTTGTAATTCCTTATAAATTTGCAAAAATAAGCAATAAGATGTTATTTTCCGAATATATTACTGTATTAACGTCAAAATTAGCTAATTTTGGTGGATATTATCGTAATATTTCGTATTATTAGTTAGTAATTCCTTATAAATTTGTAAAAATAAGCAATAAGATGTTATTTTCCGAATATATTACTCTTTTAACGTCAAAATTAGCTAATTTTGATCTATATTATGGCAATATTTCGTATTATTAGCTAGTAATACCTTATAAATTTGCAAAATTAAGCAATAAGACGATATTTTCCGAATACATTACTCTTTTAACGTCAAAATTAGCTTGTTTTGGTCTATAATATGGTAATATTTCGTATTATTAGCTAGTAATACCTTATAAATTTGCAAAATTAAGCAATAAGACGATATTTTCCGAATATATTACTGTATTAACGTCAAAATTAGCTAATTTTGATCTATATTATGGTAATATTTCGTATTATTAGTTAATAATACCTTATAAATTTGCAAAAATAAGCAATAAGATGTTATTTTACGAATATATTACTCTATCAACGTCAAAATTAGCTAATTTTGGTGGATATTATCGTAATATTTCGTATTATTAGCTAGTAATACCTTATAAATTTGCAAAATTAAGCAATAAGACGATATTTTCCGATTATATTACTCTTTTAACGTCAAAATTAGCTTGTTTTGGTCTATAATATGGTAATATTTCGTATTATTAGTTAATAATAACTTATAAATTTGTAAAAATAAGCAATAAAATGTTATTTTCCGAATATATTACTGTATTAACGTCAAAATTAGCTAATTTTGATCTATATTATCGTAATATTTCGTATTATTAGCTAGTAATACCTTATAAATTTGCAAAATTAAGCAATAAGACGATATTTTCCGAATATATTACTATATTAACGTCAAAATTAGCTAATTTTGATCTATATTATGGTAATATTTCGTATTATTAGCTAGTAATACCTTATAAATTTGCAAAAATAAGCAATAAGATGTTATTTTACGAATATATTACTCTATCAACGTCAAAATTAGCTAATTTTGGTGGATATTATCGTAATATTTCGTATTATTAGCTAGTAATACCTTATAAATTTGCAAAATTAAGCAATAAGACGATATTTTCCGAATATATTACTCTTTTAACGTCAAAATTAGCTTGTTTTGGTCTATAATATGGTAATATTTCGTATTATTAGTTAATAATACCTTATAAATTTGCAAAAATAAGCAATAAGATGTTATTTTACGAATATATTACTCTATCAACGTCAAAATTAGCTAATTTTGGTGGATATTATCGTAATATTTCGTATTATTAGCTAGTAATACCTTATAAATTTGCAAAATTAAGCAATAAGACGATATTTTCCGATTATATTACTCTTTTAACGTCAAAATTAACTTGTTTTGGTCTATAATATGGTAATATTTCGTATTATTAGTTAATAATAACTTATAAATTTGTAAAAATAAGCAATAAAATGTTATTTTCCGAATATATTACTGTATTAACGTCAAAATTAGCTAATTTTGATCTATATTATCGTAATATTTCGTATTATTAGCTAGTAATACCTTATAAATTTGCAAAATTAAGCAATAAGACGATATTTTCCGAATATATTACTATATTAACGTCAAAATTAGCTAATTTTGATCTATATTATGGTAATATTTCGTATTATTAGCTAGTAATACCTTATAAATTTGCAAAAATAAGCAATAAGATGTTATTTTACGAATATATTACTCTATCAACGTCAAAATTAGCTAATTTTGGTGGATATTATCGTAATATTTCGTATTATTAGCTAGTAATACCTTATAAATTTGCAAAATTAAGCAATAAGACGATATTTTCCGAATATATTACTCTTTTAACGTCAAAATTAGCTTGTTTTGGTCTATAATATGGTAATATTTCGTATTATTAGTTAATAATACCTTATAAATTTGCAAAAATAAGCAATAAGATGTTATTTTACGAATATATTACTCTATCAACGTCAAAATTAGCTAATTTTGGTGGATATTATCGTAATATTTCGTATTATTAGCTAGTAATACCTTATAAATTTGCAAAATTAAGCAATAAGACGATATTTTCCGATTATATTACTCTTTTAACGTCAAAATTAACTTGTTTTGGTCTATAATATGGTAATATTTCGTATTATTAGTTAATAATAACTTATAAATTTGTAAAAATAAGCAATAAAATGTTATTTTCCGAATATATTACTGTATTAACGTCAAAATTAGCTAATTTTGATCTATATTATCGTAATATTTCGTATTATTAGCTAGTAATACCTTATAAATTTGCAAAATTAAGCAATAAGACGATATTTTCCGAATATATTACTATATTAACGTCAAAATTAGCTAATTTTGATCTATATTATGGTAATATTTCGTATTATTAGCTAGTAATACCTTATAAATTTGCAAAAATAAGCAATAAGATGTTATTTTACGAATATATTACTCTATCAACGTCAAAATTAGCTAATTTTGGTGGATATTATCGTAATATTTCGTATTATTAGCTAGTAATACCTTATAAATTTGCAAAATTAAGCAATAAGACGATATTTTCCGAATATATTACTCTTTTAACGTCAAAATTAGCTTGTTTTGGTCTATAATATGGTAATATTTCGTATTATTAGTTAATAATACCTTATAAATTTGCAAAAATAAGCAATAAGATGTTATTTTACGAATATATTTCTCTATTAACGTCAAAATTAGCTAATTTTGATCTATATTATGGTAATATTTCGTATTATTAGTTAGTAATACCTTATAAATTTGCAAAATTAAACAATAGGACGATATTTTCCGAATATATTACTCTTTTAACGTCAAAATTAGCTTGTTTTGGTCTATAATATGGTAATATTTCGTATTATTAGTTAATAATACCTTATAAATTTGCAAAAGTAAGCAATAAGATGTTATTTTACGAATATATTTCTCTATTAACGTCAAAATTAGCTAATTTTGATCTATATTATGGTAATATTTCGTATTATTAGTTAGTAATACCTTATAAATTTGCAAAATTAAACAATAGGACGATATTTTACGAATATATTACTCTATTAACGTCAAAATTAGCTAATTTTGGTCTATATTATGGTAATATTTCGTATTATTCTTATAAATTTGCAAAAGTAAGCAATAAGATGTTATTCTTCGAATATGTTAATACATTAACGTTAAAAAAAATAATTTTTGTGTATAAGGTATTTACAAGTACATATGTAAATTGTAGTTATTATGTACTTAAGTTTAATTTTAATTAATTTTTAATGTGTATTAAAACATTATATGAAAAAGCATTTAATAAATGTGTTTTTAATGCAGGCGACGTTTTATTTATAGTTCGGTAAAAAAGTAGAATTTTCATGTTAGTGATGGTAAATCTATTGCTTTTAATATACCAATTATTTAATTTTTAATACCAGTAGCGCCATCGTGCAATTAGAAGACTAACTACAGTTTCAGATGTGGTAGAAAACTGTAATAATACGTGGTAGATAACTGTAATAATAAGATGTAGAAAACTGTAATATTAAGTTAGCTATATACGAGGGGCAGTCAGGAAAGAAAAAAATATAACTCCTGCCACTTATGCTCTCCTGGTACAAAATCACAAAATTTCGAGTTTTCGTACGAAGTTAACTATATACGAGGGGCAATCAGGAAATTTTTGGAAATTATAAAAATTTTAAAATTTTCTTATTTGAATCGAATTTTATTATTGCAAAATGATCTCATATAACTTATGCTCTCCTAATACAAAATTGAAATTTTTAAGTTTATATAAGGTCCGATCAACAAAGAATTATACAAAATTATTAGAAAAATACTATTCGTTGGAGTAAAACATTGAGTTTAATTTCGATTACTAAAGAGAAAATAAAAAACTTGTGAACGTTAATTCATTTATTAAAATAACTTTTAAGAACATACACTCGATTTTATATTAATGTAAATAAAACCACAGATCAAAAATACATTAACATGACCTGCATATCTCTCTTCGTAGTCAAACACTAGTTAAAATAAAAATTAATTCAAAATAAACAGTCTACGCAAAATAAAAGTTAAATTTACCAACTTAAAAAAAGTCTAATTAGGAGTCTTCTTAAAGCAGTCTTCTCCAGCGTAGATGTTGCGATATCCAATCACGTTTTGCATTTAAAGCGACGATTCTTAAATTATAAGTGCGCACCATCATTTTTCCAAATTTTTTCGCATAAAACGTTAATAAAACACTACAAAACACTTTCACCATACAACGCGAAACCAGAAATACAATTGATAAGATTTTGGTTAGTTAAACAAATAGTATTAAGCCCTCAAAAGATAGATTTCATTTATAAATAAAAAGTAGGTGTTAGCACAATAGGAAATTTTAAAAAAATATTGTATTTATTTAGATTAATTTTGATAACTTAAAATTTAAACATAATTTGAAAATTAATATAAACAAGAAAAACGCCAGAACTGCATTGAATAGGAGAAAATGAATTACTTTTTTTTACTCTTATTATCTAGTGTATTGATTAGAAGAGGATTAATTAATTAATAACGTAGACATTTGCTACATTTATTCAACAATTTAATGCACTGTAATACTAGTAAGATTATACGATGAATATGCTTCAACATATAGGCATTTACTTCTATGCTTGGCTTGAATTACTTGTAATTCAGTGTGCCTTATGAAATATTCAAATATTTATGTATGTTACAAGAAGTTTCAACAAAAAAAAGTAGTACATGTATGTTGGGCAATATTCACGACAGTATTTTTACAGTGACTTTAGTGCAATAATTATAGCCTTACATTTATCCACGACACGTAATATATGTAGAAACATGTAACTCCTTTTTAAACATTTTTAAGTTATATCACAAAAGAAACGGTAAGTTACCTTGCAAAAATAATAGATTATGACTAGACAGTAAACAAACGTATTTCCTATCTTGTAACATATTACTTAGCTTAACTTATACAAAATTTAATTAACAAGTACAGGAGTAAGGGAGAAAACAGTTTTTAAGTACCTAAAATTTTAAAATCGTTATAAACGAATCGAATAATAAAAAATTGAAATTTTGAATTACTTTAAAAGGAAGGTATTTAAGTTAATATCGGAAAGATTGGTAAATACTTTTTATCACATATACATTTGGCTAATAAAGTGAAGTTAGTTAT
This sequence comes from Agrilus cyanescens, assembly GCA_947389935.1. Taxonomy (NCBI): domain Eukaryota; kingdom Metazoa; phylum Arthropoda; class Insecta; order Coleoptera; family Buprestidae; genus Agrilus; species Agrilus cyanescens. The sequence continues at coordinate 388,286 of OX376704.1, forward strand.
ACAAGAAGCATAAGTTTACATACCGGAGGAATGTACTTGTTTTCATTAAAAACTGGGTTATTTAAGATCACCATTTTCTTCTAGCATTTCTTCAATCTCTTGTTCCCAGTTGTCGTTTTTCGAATTTTCCGATTTGTTTTCATTTACTACTTCGTAATCCTGCAACTCAGCTTCCAATTCTTTCTCCCAATCTTCTTCTAATAGAACATATGAAAAAGAAACAAAAGCCAAAAATAACAATAATATGTAAGGTTTGACTTGCATACATTTTTACAAAAACTAGATGCTCAGTGATAGTTTCCTGTTTTATTTAAATAGTTAATATTAATAATAACAGTATAGAATATACAAATAATTGAATATTTTAAGATCTAATTTACTTAATGAACATTTTCAATAAAACTGAGCATCCAGTTTGATTAAAACGATTTGAAATGGTTTTGTTGATATTTATGTACATCATACGTTTTGTACAATTGATACATTTAATGTCAACGAAAGAAATAAAAATAAAAAACATTTAATTAATATCGTTTTAGAAGATAGTACTTCAGTGTTACTTTTTTCGATAGCACCGCAATGTGTACATGTTAAAACACTTATTTACTTATTGTTAGTTAGAAACATTACTGTTGGTGTTTTGTGTAAACATTCAAAATCACTGTAAAACTCCTTATGAAACTTTTTCAACATATATGCAGAATTAAAAACTATTTCACAGACATTCTTGAAGGGTCAGTCTAAGTTCTTTTCAACTCTTCAAGAGTATCAAGCGTGATTGAGTGTACTGATAAATATAAGTGTCCAGGATTTTAAGGTCATTACGTGTACTTACAGGAAATGTAAGAAAAATTCATCCTTCAATTCAAATTTACAATAATAACGACAGAAATCCTGGACATGTTCATTTAGTTTATTACAAACACCATTCGGGTAATTGTAAAATACTTAGACCACTTGCAAGTAAAGTAAATTATTAAGATATTGTCATTATAACATCGATTCACCTTGTTCTTGAATTTATCATCTTTACATTTACATTAACACAAAGTACTGTTCACAATTTAAGTACAACATTTAGAGGACCATATAAAAAGATAACAGCTTTGCTCCTTATTTTTATTTATCTCATATTAAAAAAGAATCTCTTGTCATGTCGTTTGTAAGGGCGGCAAGTTTGTGTATTCTTTTGAGTCAAACATGTAAAAAAAAAACAAACATACGGCCAGACGTATTTTTCAATAACTATTCGACATTAAAAGTTTAAAATAAAAACGGCAGGTAGATATACATATTAAATATATATAAAATTTTACATTGTAGTTACGAGGAAATAGACCGCTGTTGCTTTGCATTTCGTTGGTGCTTCGAAATTGAAATTTCTTTCGTGTGATGTAAATAAAAATGTATTTTATGATAGATGTACATAAACATTTTCAAACAACTGATGCTCAAAAGTGTTATAATACTTGACATTATCAGGTTTAGTTGAGTGTTTTTGATTATCTTTAAATTAATGGAGTATTTAAGTATTTAGTGTTAGCTGTTTAAAAATAAAATAGAAAAAAAATAAAGAGGAAGCTGTGATTTCTAATTACAAGAACCACTTAGTAGTTAAGAGAGTTAGGAGAGTGGCAGTGGAAACCACCAGATACATAGTCAAATTAGTGGTAGGTACTGATCACAATATAATTTAATAATACTGTTCTATAAAGGAATACTCAATACTCTCTAACAATATATTACATATGTTATACAGGCAAAGTAATTTCATTTTATCTCTTTATGATAGTGCAAGAGCTCGAGACTCTTCGCATATCAAATGAAAAATACACTAAGATAGAAGAGTACAGACACCTTATCGGTTGCTATGTTGACCCTTTCCTCTTAAGCTGTTGATTAAACAGGAAACTAACAATCAGCGATCATTTTAAAACAAATCGGTTGTTATTCGCCCAATAGTGACTACTTTTAGGAAAATAACAACAGAGTTTACCAAGTTGCCACAACATAATTAAAATAAAAGATGATAACAAGCTTAGTTACAGACATAAAACTTACCTTTGCTTTTAGAGCCAAGAGTTAATTTCTTCATACCTTCCCGTACTTCGACAAGGTCTTTAGAGGAAGTTTGCAAAGTATCAGAAACAAATTCATGTGACCCTTGGCTCTTTTCAGTTTTTTCTAATAAAAAAGCAAAAAGTAAACAAAATAAAAAGAAACAAAACACGGCTCTAGCAAAAACTTAATTTGCAAAAATTAAAATCAAAAAGATTATTGACTAGAAAATTAAAGACTATAAAAGACAACGTAGCACTTGTTAAAAAATTACTAAATTCTAATTTCTAAAACGATGATTGCAATAAAAAATAAGTCGTTTTGTTTTCAATTAATACTATTCAACGAATTATTTAAATGAAATTTTAGGATAATCTATTAATTACTGCAAATAAGAAATAAAAATTAGATAATTTATTTCAAATACCTATCGGTTGCCCAGAAGAGACAGTTTCAGTACCAGGCTGATTTTCACCTTCTCTAGACATCATATTCAATTCATTAGCCTGACAGGTTAAACTAACGCGATAAAAGTAGTTTCTCCAAAAGTTTTCTTCACTGATTCTGAATAAGAAAAGTTATATACGTAAATAAGAAAGCAAAGAAAATAACAAACCTAAAAAAAATATGTAGATACTTACACTTTAGGCACAAGTTCAAAGCGCATTTTTTCCAAATTAGGATCTTGCTCCATAATGACCATAGCAACAGGATACGAGATATCATAGTCGAAATGGAAATCAACACCTGCCGGAGGGCTGCGAAGGAAATTACGCCTATCCGTAGATAAACTGAGACATTCTTCTTTCAAACTATCTTCATTTGGAGAGCCAACCCATGGAGGAAGGGCACTGGATGCATCTCCCTGCTGTTGTTGTTTAACAAATGCTTCTTGTTCTTTGTTAAATTCGCCCAAAATGCTCTGAAACATTTACATTTATCTTTACATTGTGTAAATTATTTTAAATGCATTTTTATAATTACATTTTCTTCAACCGTCTTCTTAATTTTAGCCCCAGCCTCACTCACAGTCTTTCCAGCTTTATTGACTGCAGAATACAAGAAACTTCCAAAAGATTTTGCTCCTGCTATAGCTTTGCTTTGTACTAAAAAATAAAAACAATACGTTTAATAAATACTTAATTAAAGCTTACTATTAGACAAATGCAAAATGTAACAACTCACCATTGCCAAATTGACCATCTTTATCTTCAGTTGGTGATTCTGGAACAGACTGAGGAGCAGAATCTGCTCCACCAGTAGCACTGCGAATTTTAAGACTAAATCATCTCTGCTGATGTTAAATTTTTAAATTAATATTAATATTTACCTCGAATTATCATCATCTTCGTCCTTCTTTTGAACATTAACTGTTTCTGATGGAGCTTCAGAATCCCCAACTGGTTGGTACTGATTTGGAGCATTAGGATCTTGTTCTTCGCCTTCTTTATTTCTGAATTTTGGAATATTTGAACCTAGCCAACCTCCTATACCACCAATTTGACTTTTCACATTAGAGAACATGTCCAATTTGGCAGCTTTAGTTGGACTAAAATTGGTATTATTACTTTAAATAAGCAAAATTCAAATTTAAATTTTAAAATCAATAACAGGTCAATGTGTCAATAAGTCTAGCATACAGGTGGATAAAATTAAATAATTATTACCTAATATCTTTCTTTTCGGGGGCGTCAGTACTAATAGTAGTATTTTCCTCAGTAGGGGTGGGAACTTTTTCTTCTTGGTCACCTTTAACTGATCCCATCCAAGAACTGACTTGATTAGTTAGTCCGGAAAACATTTTTCAATTTTTTTTATGTTCTTCTCGTAAAACAAATAGTATCAACAAACTATTAACAATCACTATCAACTAAGCCGCACATATCAATACTATCCAGTTTCTCGGCAAGAATGCGAAAAATTTGCTGTCGGTCTACAAGGTCATCAGAAATGGAAATAGGTTCTGAATATAGAAATAACACGGTATTGATTTTTGTCTACAGAAATTACACAATTTTCCTTTTTTCTAAACCGATAAATTTCTTTTTCAAAACTAGTTGCCGACTATTAAAATTACAAAGCCAGTTACTTTATAAATGTCCGTAAAGTTTAATCATCTTATCTAGGTCAAGCACTCGAAGAGTTCGCCTTCCGAAAGAACCAGATTTCAAATGCGCAAGAATATTGATCCGTCTTTATTAACACAGTTTGCTTGTCCGAACGATGACAATTTTTATAAAATGATTAAAAAAACAACACTCATTGTCACAAAAACGTAAAATAATTACGCCTACGCACAACAAAATGATTACAATACAAATATTTTTTTAAATAAAATACTATAGATAATTTGATACCATTGATAATTTAATATCACCATAGATAAAAAAAATACATACCCGCGCCATCTGTATTTCAGTAGAAAAAGTTCGTTGCATTAAACATACAACATTGTAGAATCCATCATTGTGAATATCGCCATCTGTACTTGAGTAAAAAAAGTATCGTTAGACGTATTAAAGTTATCTATCATTTAAAAAAAGTATAAAACTTCCCATAGAGGTCATAAAATTGAAAAAACTACTGCACGAATTTACAAAACCAATTTATCAAATATTAATTTTATTAAATCTTTTTATTGGTGTTGTTGAGGTATAATTCTTTTAATAATGTTAGTTTAAAGCAAAATTACATTCATCAGGTAAATTCAGTTTCTAATGAAAGGTAGATTTAACGGCGCCAAAATGATTTTTAAGTTATAATATGTGCGTAGTTGCCAAATGCTAATTTAAAAAAGAAAATTCGTTAAAAAGTTATTGGTTACGTATTGAACCCTGCAAAAATAGTATTTTCTAAAAAAATAAACGAATAAATATAATAAGTAAACAGTAAACTATACGTTTCATGCACTGCATGGTCAGAGATGAAGTCCAATAATAAACAAAAATCCCTTTAAATAAAAATAAATAAAATCAAATTTTCTAGAAATCGTGAATTCTTAAAACTGATATATATATATATATATATATATACTTTTTTTATTATCTACAAATGATACAAAAAATAAATCGTCTCTAAACGGAATTTCGTGCTTAAATAAATGAAAAGGAATTATACATACTGAATAAGTTACCGATGTTTGATTTTATTTGCTTAAATAAATATTTTTACCAATTTCTTATTTATACCGTTAATATTAATGGTTTTTTTTATTAATTTAATTTCTTATGGTATTTAATCGATTGAAGTAGGATAGTTTTGGATATTAGACATGGCAACGTCGATAAACGGGTGCTGTTAGCAAGGTGGCGTGTATATGTGCTATGTAGCTTGACAGGACATTTCACAAAAAACACGAAGAAACTTAGATGGGGGTGGGTGATAGTTTGATATTTTTTTAAAAAACAATTGTAGCTGTTAAAAGTTCCGCATAGAATGTATTATTTGACGGGTTCGTGTTAAAATTATTATTTTTTTCTTAATCGAAATGTGTGAACACAACAGTGGGAGGTTCGAAATGGCTGGAGGTGATTTCGACATAAATGCAGCATTAAAACAAAAAGATGCGTTTATTCGTGAGCAACACGAAGAAATAATTCGATTGAAAAGGGAATTAGATGGGGTGGCTAACGAAAGGGATTTACTTCTTTGTGAAGTCAGCAATCTTCGTTTCGAATTGGAAATGGTAGAGTTAAAAAGACTACAGGAAGAAAGGTAAGTATCTACAGTAAATTAAATTAAAAAAATGATTTTTTACGAACAAAAATATTTAATTTAACGTAGTTATAGATATGGAATCGGTAGTAAATTTATCTCATATATGTAAACATAACCTCTATTATTTTACCGAGGGAGAGCTCTCCCAGGTGTCATTGTTGTTTTGATATCTTTTGTTGTCGTGTTTAAGATTAAAATACATTGTACTAAATATGTTTGTTTATGATATTGTTACTGACTGAAACTTTTATGTGTATACGTATTATTGTATACCAGTGAAGTAGTATACAATTTACATATGTAACTAACATGTACACAATAATAAATACATACATTAATAAACAAAAATATTTACTAATGTAATAGCACGAGCTACACGAAAACAAGTCGTTTTATGATTAAAAACAAGTGTTAAATATCCTACCAAATATACAGGGTGGTGAGAAAAGTACCTACTGCATTCTGTTTGAACAAAAAAGAAAAACATTTTTTTATCGTTTGAATATTACCTATATAACACATTAGCGTTCTATGATCATTTGACTTTTCAATTCTATTTGAAGTAACAACTTCCCGCTCTTTTCGATTTCGAAAGTATGCAACCAAAACTGCAACTTATAAATTGTTTAAGCGTATAGATGACCCACATTACACAATATAATCGTGTAAGATTTTTGTTTGAACTTGTAACTTTTTTTTAAGTTTTTAAACTTTTCTCATGTGATTAGCGAAATATTTTCTGCGTTAATACTAATTTAAACACGCTAAAATGTTTTATTTTCAAGTTTACTGACATTATTAACGTCAAGGATTTATGTGTGTTTTTCTGATTCACTTAACGTTATGCGATGTTCGTACTTAGTTCTAGCAAATGTGATTTTATATATTCATTTAAGTACACGTTAAAATAACTTTAGAAATGTTTGGGCGAAATAAATTTAACGTTAATAAGAATTAACACTAGTTATAAATAAAAAGGTTAATTTAACTTGATTAAAACTAATTGTTAGTTTAAATACTGAAAGTTTTTGCTAATCAGATCAAATATTATAAACATTACGAAATAGTTTGGAATAGTGCAATTCTGGTCGTGGTCTGAGCATAAGAAAATTAAATTGGAGTGATTGTATACGAGAATTATTACATATCAATTACATTACCTAAAATTGCTAGTTTTTGTTTGTTTAGTTATTTCACATAAACTAACTTACCTAACGAATATTAAATGCACGTAAAAGTACAAAATTCTTTTATTTTGTTTTGTTATTTCTTTTTTAATTTAATCACGTAGCCCATACTTATAAATAATAATTAATTAATATGTTACCGAATTAATCAACACGAAACTGAAAAAATATTTGGTCAAGTTGATGTGTTTTGGAACTTTTAATACGGTTATATACTGGGTGATTCATTCACCTTATAAGAAGAAATCGACGAATAATTTTTAGTATAAATTTATCATGGAACTAAAAATTATACCTACGTCTTTGTTGGCAAAAATAAAGCGTAAACAATTATAATTTTGGTTCAGTCAAGCCCTACTAAAAGCCTAAACATTACCCTATTTATTAATAAAAAAATCTCAAAGAACTGATTTTGAAGTTTTGTAGGTAGGTATGTACATATTTTGCGACAGGAAATTTGTACAGGACCGTACATTCACATGTGAATATTCTATCGTATATTGCATTTCCTTCCGCTGATTTTATAAAAAGTTTGTTTCTGCGCTGTGACCGGACGAAACAGGAAATAAATGGTCTCTGATTAGTGTCATTCGCTCTATTGCAAATACCAGGTGTTTGCTGTCACGACATTCGACATTCGTAATAATCAATCAAGTTCAGCCGCTATACCGTACGCCTATATCATTTGCCAATCGGCATTTACCTCTTCTGATCTGTTTACAATCGTGAAACACTTGTTGGAATAGTCGAACAAATAATAGATGTCGTAATAGACGTGTTTATGCTCGGTGTACATATTTATGTGTATATTTATTCGCTCCTACGACAGTACGTATCGTATCGTGTGTATACAAGAAGTACATTAAATGTAGAAAGTGCAGTGTCACAGTTACCTTTTTAAATTGATTTGTTAATAAGGGAAAGTAAATGTATGTATTTACTTCCTGCGACTGAAAACCAAACAACGGTTTTTTTTTATCAACTAATATCTTACAATTGCAATATACAGGGTGACCTCAAAAGTAACATACTTTTATGTGATGTAACATCTGTGTTGTATTACCCAATGAGGTGTTACTTATAAGACACAATTTTTTCTCCACCGTGTATATATGTACATATGTAGTTGTGCCTTGATGGTACAATATGTTTGACTACTTGAAGGTTACAGTTTGAAATAACTGTATTTTGTTTGTTTTTCCGGTACTGTCGTTGCACATAAGCATTATTAATAACGTACATACATATATGTAGCACATACTACACGCAGTGTCTGTCTGTCTGTCCATCGTGTATCTATCTATAAACATTGAGCGGTTTTTATGATCGGCTTTAGTGAACTAACGAGTTAATTGCTCAAATTATAAGCCCTGGCAGTTTTCAAGGTAGAATTAATAGAAAATGATCGCATTTTCTACAGCTACGTAGGCACATTTCCACATGACTACTTTTAGTTAAAAAAAATGACTACTTTTATATCAAAAAAAAAAAAAAAGAAAAAACAATAGACATTGGCCATAAATAAAAATAGTTATTGAATGGTGTAAGAGAAAGTAATGTTTAATCTCGTTACAGCGATCCATTCGACAAAATTAACTTAACTCCTTTCAAAATGTTATTAAAAGAATAGGTACGTATCTATAATACTTTCGAAATAATTATCTTGTATACACATGCAAATATCATTCGGTTGCTCCCTTATTACATTTTTAAATTTCCAATAAAAAGTGCAGAATTTTATGCACACAACAAATTTGTGCTTCAATAATATCTAATAATAGCTCCCATTTTACACAAAAAGAAATAAAACTGTATTTCGTAAGTTTGTACATAATATAAATACTTAACTGTAATTTTATTTTATTTACTCTGTAAACAAACGTTTATGAAAAATTATAATGCGGCGTGAAAAGATTTCGTAAATTCTTAGGTACATTAAAATAAGTAGATTTTAGTACCCGTGTTGTATTTAGTGAAAGTACTTCCGGCTTATTAGTCCAATTAGAGAATGCAAAGTTTAATGGTCTCGACTCGAGTCTTTTGGAATAAGGATAATAAAGAAAAAGAACTCGTGTAATTAACCTATTCATAAGAATAAGTTTTATTTACTGTAATTTTTCTAAAAAATATCAATGATTAACACTACGCGGTAATTGTCTTTTTTAACAATAGCCGATTAATACTACAATACTAAGTAAGGTACACAAACGTATATGTACTTACGTGTATAGTTTGCAGCATCCGCAATGAGTATGTGCTTCCGGTTTAAAGTTTTAAAAACCTGCCCTGGTTTTTTAGTATTGTAATCCATTGTGTTCATAATTAAGGGACAATGAGAGGGGAAACAAACGTGAAAACTACGCGATTTTTAAATTCATAAGAAGCACAAAAAAACACACCTAAATAGTTATAAAAAAAAATGAAAGGTCATGAGGACGTAGCCACTGGTTTTGTTTAGTTTTTATTTTAGCTACGTTTTTGGTAAATGTTTGTAGACGTGTCGATTTAGTTTCTTGCTTTCGTGTATCCAAAATTAGTACTGCAAGATCAACGAACGTTACGGTATATTTAGTTGTTAGAATTAAAAAAAAAAAAAACTGAAATAATTTAAAAAAAATTCAAAAAAAATCTCGTATCTTATTTTTTGCTAATGGGACAGACAGACATCCAGTATTTATATTTTGTTCCACCCGTATTAGTTTTTTTTTTTTTTCAATGATATAATTGCATCAAGGTCCCCAGATGACGTCAGTGTTTCGTGCTGGATCCCACTTCTGCGCTACTAACTCCTTTCTCTTCTACACCAACAATAATAACAGAAAATTAGCAGTCAGCTGACAGCACCTGCTGGTGAATTTGTTTGTTAAAAAAAAAAGAACGCAGAGACAATATTATTTTGCGTCCAAAAAGCGCAAAATTTGGTCCATGTGTAAAAAAAAAAGAGCTGCGCTAGTCAAGTCGGTAGAAAGTTTCCGCGGCACTCACGGTTCAGCACAGTCTATGTATGTAGAGTATAGGTACTACATAGTAGTTGTTCACTTTTACTGTTAGTACCATAGCCAGTATCGAGGTAACAGTCAAGTGTAAAAGGTGCTGCTGTTAAATAAATTAAAATTTTTATCATTTCTCGTGTGTAATGAGGAGAAGTTGATTTTTCTTTTATTTCGTTGTTTTTTTTTTTATCATGCGGGGACATCATGTGCTCGCGAGAGATAGTAATAGCGCGTGTGGTGGTGGTAGTTCTCGTATGCTCGTGAGTGATCATACTATCGTGAGGGTGCATCATTCGGTTGTGCACGACAGGGTGCGAATAATGTGCACCACCCGTCACCAGCAGTCCAGCCGATATGTCACCGTTACAGACGCTTGCGGGAGTCTACCCTTGTTCCGGAAACACGTCACCACCGTCAGGTGTTTATCAATTTATTCTATCTCTTTGCGTATACCATCAACTTACACATGTATGCATATCAGAGTCTAGTCTAGTCTAGTCTTTAATGAGTAACTTTTCGAAGCCAATCTGATGGATTATTTTCAAGTCTCGTTTCCGGTTAATTAATTTCATTGCGGAAGTTATGTATAGGTATATAAATTAATATCGCTACAAAATTTTTCAAGGTGTTTTTACTACTCTACACGAGAAGATAAATAATATTCTATTAATCATAATCATGAGCACAAACTAGTCTGGCTGGCGTATTTTCCACTGTCTAATTGTTTTGTTTTGTTTGCATTGCTGATGGTGATGTAACAAACAATCTTTAGTACCTAATACAATTATGTACCCAAATTTACATACGTAGAAATACTTACAAAAGATGATTCGGTAATCAAACATATACCTACATGTACACTGAGCGAGTGTTGTGGCATAAATCCGGTTTAATTTTTTAAAAAAAAATGTTTCATTAGGCATAACAGCCGATATGGGCAAAGGCCGGAGATTTTTTCTTTAACACGTTAGTTTAATTAGCTTTCCGATAAGAACAAGGCTGTATCGCTTTTTGTAGTCTACTCTACGCGTATGTATTTGTTATTAGCACGAGCGCAAAATCGCCAACCAGTTCTTCTACTTGAGAATTGACTATTAAATACTAACTACTTAACTAACTTTCTGTTAGTTAGTAAAATACATACAGCATATGTACCTATCTATTCATTACTTTTTAGTAATAGGTACTACAACAATATTTCGAAATGTATACAGGGGCGGGTAATTAAAAAAATTAAATAATAAGTAACAACGTTATGGTGCAAATGTCAGGTGGAACAACGGAGGGGGTGATAGCCAGCCTTCGTGCATTTTATTAATTATCGAATTATCCACGTAGGCAAATCAATTTACCTTGTAATTGTATCTAATGTTAATTTTAAATAAATAAAATTAATTGTGGCTAGGTACACTTTTAAAAACCAAGTTAAATTCGATTAATAAATTAATGAATGCTATTTATTGATGTTGGTTGCCGTTATTCAGTATCATATGTTGTTAGTACATTAAAATAAATAAAAAATAATTGTTAAAGTTCTTCTTGAAAAACCGTAATTTTTTAATTAATAGCAAAATGTCCTTGTTAAATTACGTAATGTAACAGTTGCTGCTGTTAAATACATATTTTAATATTTCCTTTCTAAAATAAACAAGTGTCTAGTTAGTTATGTTAGTTATCAGATATCTATCCTTATTATTATTTAATTGGCCCTATAGATAATCTGTTTTTTTTTTTTGTGTACATACTTGCTACACGGCCTTCATCACACTTAATTTACTGTAGAAATATTGCCAATTGCAAGTAGATCTTTTACTTTATTATGATTAGTTTGCATAATTACCTGCACTAATTGCTGCGTATTTTTTTTATTATTAATACTAAATTTTTAAATAGTATCTATTCAAGAACTTACTTCCAAAAGTGTATTTTTCAGACTATCATTGCGATAATGCCTAGGTAGGAGTTGTATTTTTTTTTTATGCTGAAGTGCTAACGGAGTTGAAATTATTTTCTTCCTTGTAAAGTTTATTGTTCTGCACATCAGCATATTTATTACTTACATGCACTTTAGTAGGTGCTTTTTCCCATAATTTACGCATGTAATTATTACGCAACAGTGATGAGCATGTGGAGTACCTAAGTATTTCTAGAAGCTTCGTAATTAAAAATCGCCATTGTATTAAACCATCTTTTAAAACAACTCATTTTACCAAGCCACTAAATAATCGTGTACCTACTTACTTGCAAAAATTTGACAACACAAAATTTACCCTTTTCCACTGATGTTCCCGAGATTAATTAAAAATTTGACTGCAAAGGTAGAAAATAAATACGTAGTTAATAAAGGTTAAGACAGTAAATTTGAGTTACGTGAACTTTGTTATCGTACATATAGAGAAAGTGGTTTGTCATTTAAACAAACTATAGGTACGTACGTACAGAAAACTTACATGAGTCACTCTAAAAATTTCATCATCGAACATCTCAGATAGGTGTTAGGTACATATATTAATTAACACAGGTTTTCAAATTGAATATCGGCGTTATTTTGCAAGACATACATAATAATGTTATAACTATTAGCTACAATTCACCATTAAACAATGAACGCTTCATTCACTTGTAGAGTTTATAGTCAGTCAACTCGTGACATTTCTAAATTTATTTGCCATGTATTAAAACGTACCTACATAATGTGCGTATTTACCTATATATATAGGTACCTACTGTCAAAGTGCATAACTTCATGCTTCTTAATTTCTGTTCTTTTTTTTTTTTTAACATTTTAAAAATATTTTTATAGCTACTTTCTATAGTTTCTTTAAATTTGCAGACGTTTTGGTTAATGTTTATGATAAAGAAAAAGTATAAAGTATTTAAAAATATTATTTGCAGTTTATGCACGTTTGATTTAAAAACATGTACCGTTTAATTTTGTAAATAATCAACTTCCTTATTGTTATAAAAATACGTTTTGAAACACTTCAGCGAATACATAATAAGAATAAGAGATTGAAACCGGAAATACGATTTACAAAAACAGAATAAATAATATTTATTATATCTGGCTAAAAGCGTGAAAATAATTTTTTTGTACGTAGGTATTTTTTTTTGGTTGCTCAAAAATGATTGATGTTGTGTTGAAAAAAGTGAGGTCGTTATAAGCGAATTTTGTTGTATTTTTAATGTGGAAAAAAAGAATCACGTTTTGCTTTTACAATTAGACAATTTGAATGGTTAAAATCCATGTAGCATGTCACTAATATGGGTGAAACGTGTTAAAATGTCTTACTTGTGTACCGTTGTTTTACATCATCATGCACTCTGTTGTTTACCTAGTTACTTTGCAAACCATGTTCCGATTTCTTATTCGTACCTATGTAAGTATGCATGCATGCATGCTGTTTTATTTTATTAGGCAAAAAACTAGTTTACGTTTACGTTTTCAGAGTGTCAGTAGGAGTTGACGTAGGATATCGTATCGTAACGATGCTTGAACATCGAATCGACACTTTACTTCCGTCTCGTAGAAACTCAACATTACTGTACATAAGTACGTGCATGTGAAAATAAACGATTATTCTTACTGTAATGTGTGATTTTTGTTCGATACGTAGGTACCTATATACCTATTTGACTTATTTACTTATTACCTTAAAATACAGATCTTTTTAATTTCTGTGGGAAAAAGAAAATCTACTGTTTAGTTCTGTTTATTTTAATAATTATGCAGAGAAGTTAATAATAATTATAGGTATAGGTACTTAATACGATTTCGAATGGTAATCACGACGAGACGAGCGAGCTACTTTTCCTTTTCACTTCGTTTGGTTGCTTGCCTACTTTTAACGATAAATTTACGTATTAATGGAACAGACGAACGCATATTCGCCTAACCTAACTCATTGTGTCTTCACTAAATATTCATTCATTTGAGTAGAATATTGCAGAATAAAATATTTATTAATTAATTTAAATATATAGGTACTAGGTGTGTTGGTGTTTTATACATACTTAGGTACCTACATACATAGGTACATTTGATGCCTACGTAGGTACCTACTTCATAAAGTTTAAACCTGTTTTGAGTTGAATGAATGGCTCAAATAATATTCGTGTGTGATGTAAGCGACGTCGATCCTACTTCGATACCTTTGATGAGTAGGTACCTACATACATACTTAGGTACTTATTGCTAGTACAATGGTAGGTAGGTAGGTATTCTAAATGCAACAAAGGTGTCTTACTTGTGTTTGTAAATAATTACAATAATTATTGTCCATGACGTGAATTGACCCGGTTTGGTTTAAACGTGTCAGTAATCTAATTAACAATTGGCACAGCACAGTAAAGATACTTAGTGCTCGACTAAAGAAAACAAAATATACGTACACCTGTAGGTAACGTGTTAAATAATAAAATACCTGAACCTTGTTGCACGTATTTTCTATGAAGTACCTAGGTATTTTATAAGGTCCAATCATGCAAGGCATTATCATGTACCTACCAAGTGTTTGGCAATGTTTTTCTTTTTTCGCATGAAAGCTAATATGAAAGTTGTACCATAGTGTTGAACATGACACTACAGGTAGGTATGCATTTTTCGCAACAACTATCATAGGCACACAATTCACACGACTATGATATAATAGGTAGGTACCTATACGTGAGACAGTCCAAAAGTTTTAGTACCTACATACAGTACGGCATTACTAAAAACTTAATACATATTCGATGAATTATTTTAACTCGACTGCATTTTTTTATTGTTCATAAACATTTCAGTTATAAATTGACGCCTATTCGTATCATATTTCTAAAGCGATAAATAGTTTTATACAAAATTTATTGTAGTTTTAAAACATTCACGCGTGTTAGACTGTAAAAGAAAAACGTGTTAAGTAGGTACAATAGTAAAAAAAAAATATTTTCTTTCACCTCCAATTGATTGCAATAAATATTGTACCAGGTAACGTTATATTTATATATATATTTTTTATATTTTTACCTATTGTTTATCGTAACGTTAAGTAGGTATAAACTTATGTTTCCATTCGTTCTATCTATAAGGTCAGTAAATTGTATCTGCTAATACGTTATTGTAGCTAGCTGACCTACAGCTTAAAGGCAAATTTTAGGAATACTTGTACGTACAATAACGAACTGTTTTCACTGTTACTTTCATGGAAGACGTACCTATGACATACGCACATTTACTAATGATTACTGTAACTTCAAAAGTATAGTTTAACTAATTTTTTCAAAAATAAACATTAATAACCCCTGATTTTTTCTTACAGTTAGATACAAACATGAAAAATAATTTTATAATACCTACCTATCAAGGGAACTATTTAAATTTTTTTTTCGCATGAAAAATCCCATTATAAAATAACTGTATTGTTCGCGTATTAATTGTATGTACGTAAGTATATGGTCAGATGCTCTAATTGCTTTAATTTTACCCACGGTTCTTGGAAGAAAAAAAAAAAGAAGCGATTTATGTAACAATAATTAAAAATTATACCTGAATGTTGAATGTTGTCTAGCTTTTATGAGTGTAAATTTAGTTCATACGTAACTGTAAAAGGTAAAACTTTTTACAGTTCTGCCTGTCTTTATTTTTATTTATAAAAGAACAACAACGTATTAAAAACAAAATTTAATTAGGTACCTAATAACAAGCTAAACAAAATTAATTTTAATACTCACTGACAGAAACGATTTCTAATAACTTTTGTCCTGTGGTTCAATAAAAAAAAAAAAGGGCAAATGAGTAGAGCATGCACTACCTAAGTATGTATCTGTATCTACCCACATGTAACTTTTATAATAATAAATCAATAATCAAGAGGCAATCCTTCGGTTTTAAACCGCTTGCTGTATTGAGAGTTTATCTTGCGTAACTTTGCAGTCGTCTTATCCTTGACCAAGATAGCGTTTCATCCAAGGAGTTTCGCTAAATTTGGATTAGAAAACAGTCATTTGTCGAAAACACACAACGCTGCTCCTCTTTCGAGGTATGTACAACAAACATTAAGTACGCAGTCGTCGTATATAGCCACATTTTCTTATTTGTTATTGCCATACATATATTTTATTCGTATGCGTTGATTTTGTAGATATTGTACTCATAATACACATCAGACTACTTTTTTTCGCTTATTATTTATTAAGAAAACTAAAACTTTAGTGCGCAATCTCTCAGTAGATAAGTTTTAAACCTTTTCAAAAAAGTAGGTAAATGATAGATAATCTTCTACGAGCTTCTTTGCTGCTTTGCATCGCGTAATTTTTAAAAATATGTTACCTAGAAAGACGTACCTAACAGAAACTATCGCTGAAAAGGTTCAATTAATTGATTTAGAAAGCGACATCGGTAATTGTAACCGCTATTTCTAAGTAGTTAATAAAAATACTTTATTTTACGTAACGTAACTATAAAAGTCAAAATATCTAGAAAACAGTTTTTCTCGTATAGCCTACAGCTCTTTTATCGGAACTGGCACGAGCCAGCCTACCGAAAACTGTGTGCCGAAACGTTTTTACCTGAAACACGCCTGATGTTCCACAAGAAATGGTCAAAGCAGATGTTTGACTCACGTGCCTACAACTACTACTACTTCCCCGCTGTCTGTCTGTCTGTCTTTCGTAAAATGCTGTCATTATAGATAGGCATATGGTTTTATACTAGTACAGTGAATCACAAAATTTACGTCACACATATGTATACCTACTCGATTTTAAAAAGAATAGAAATTATTATGTTTTTTTATTTGGTCTTTTTTTTTTCTATAATAACGTAGTTAGAGGTAAACAATTAATTTAAATTGAATGCTCATAAAAATGAATAAGAAACAGGAAAAATTGTGATGAAAAAAAAAAGGGTACCTAGTTAAAATTACAATACACGTAATCGCATGTGGAACGTGCCTAAAGCAATTTTTTTTTTGCTAGACTTGATGAGTCGAGTCCCTTTTGTTTATTTTCTACACGAGACGATCTTTTTGGATCGTATAAGGATTCAGGTACACGCTTATCTTTATAAGAGCAATTTCGTAGGATACGACATGTGTTACCAGTTGCTCCGTGAAGTGCAGCTGCCGCATTATATACCTATACGATATTTTTTTTATGTCCAAGCTCCTTTCTTTCCTTATCTGCCAAAGTACCTGAACTTTACCAGTGGCGCCTCGCACAAAATTCCCTTGTTTACTATATTTCAAAAAAAATTAACGCCTATTTTCATTTAAATAAACCGTTTGTCCTTAAACTTAAACTTGAAAAAAAAACTAACCACGTTATACAAGATTCAAGAAATAAAAAAGTTAAAATAACTTAAAAAAAAAAATAAAATAGAATAAAAATATTGAGTTGATTGATTATTTGGCATGAGAACAAAAGATTTTAAAATTCCGATAATTAAAGGAAAATCAAAACAACTCGACATTTAGAGCAACAAATTTGATTAAACCGTATACAAATTTGAAAAAATAAATTTTCGAAAAGAAAAAAACAAACACTGATTAAAAACTTTTTTTCTCAACATTTTCTCGAATGATATACTCATATGAATTTTATATTTTCAAATTATTCTACGTTAAATGAATTTTTTAAGTTTTATGTACCAATCTGAAATGAGATGGCACGACCATGTTTTCTTAAAGGTATGTTTTCGAAGTGCATATGGCCCAGAAAAGTCCTTTAAGATATTGGAGGAGCATCAGCTGCTCTTAGTTCGAAAGTATACATCGTTTAAATCAGACACCCTAAAACTGCCGAGCAGTGGTCGTTCCTGAATGTGTTCGTTCACTTGTGAATTTTAAAAGTTTGTTATTATTTAACTACTATCTAACAATATGATCATTTGTATTTCCGGATTTTTGGTGGGAAGGTAATTAATTAATACTTAATTTTAATTTTATTTAAATTTTTAATATACTTCGAATATTTTTGAAAGCTGCATATTTTCTTTTATTTAACGTAAATTTTTCGGTATAAAAAAAAAAAACTTTATTTAACGATCCCGAAGTTATTTACTCGACTACTGTAAATAGAGTTCTCATTAGAAACTGTTTGTGTAAACGTAAATAAACCAGAAGCGCACTTACGATTAGTATGTTTATGAAGAGTATAAGTACCACTCAAGTTTATGAGATGGGAACTGGTTTATAGTAATAGGGTTTTTGTCCTAGACAGGAACTGCAATTTCCGTACCTTTCTCACCAGTCTTTTACAAGGCATGCGTCCTTGAAATGTTTGAAATAATAACCCCCTCGTGAAAATATCGATATCGTATCAAAAAATTTAAAAATAATTACAATCTAAACTTTAATATTAAATTTTTTTTTTTTATAGCTTCCCTCCGAAGATGGAGCAACCCCCAATATCTCCAACTATGGGTGTACACGTGCAAGAACAAACTTATATTCAAGCTCCTACCTATTTGCAGTCGCAGTCCTACTCCTCATCTTCATCGGTTAATCATGCACCTCACCGGGTTCCTTCCGGCAACTCCAACTATGTCACTGTCACTCAAGCTCTTCATAAAAAGGGCTCCTTGAGGAACGGTGACGTTCTGAAAAGATCAAGAGTACAAACAATGTAAGTAACGTACATATCTACGCAGAACAGTCCATAATTAATATTAAGTAACTGATAATGACCGATATAACTTTTTAGGTATGAATTGTCTCAAGACTTGTTAGATAAGCAAATTGAAGTATTAGAACGTAAATACGGCGGTGAAAGGGCCAGAAATGCCGCTTTAACGATTCAAAGGGCTTTTAGAAGATACACCCTTCTGAAGAAGTTTGCTGCCATAACAGCCATGGCAAAAGCTGAGAAGAGGATCAGCAGAAGGATACCCCTTAATGGTGAGGATGCCAGAAGTACCCTCGGTGACAGCGAACAGTGCGAAACCGAATATACAAATGCATTTAACAGGTACTTATTTATACATATCTATACATAATGTTCGTAAGTGTAAAGAAGAACTAAACTTTTTAGCAATCTTGAATGTGGAACGATAAGAGCCGCACCAGTAAGGTCGATGTCTTTGAGAGAAAGGCGAAATGTGGACAGTGTCTCTCTACCTAGAAGTCAATCGGGAACTCCGACTGTATTTTGGGATAATTATAGCAGCATGCACGGACATGGCAATCCTCATTACTATTCTTCCCCCGTGGGGGAAAACAAACATGAACCACACAGTTTACAAGCCATGTATAATTCGAGTACTTGCAGTATTCCACAGAGTAGCACGAGCAGCAACGGGTTTGTCAAGTCCCGCAGCAGTCAAAGCTCAAAGAAAATGCCACCAGAAGTACCGAAAAGGACCTCGAGCATAACGTCGAGATCTTTAGAGCAGAGAAGCGGCAGCGGAAAGAAAAATGGACTGAGTAAAAGTACGGAAAATGGTTCTTTGTCTAGTGTACAAAGTTCTGGGAGCGACAGTAGCATTTCTGCAGACAGAATTCATTACGAATTCAATTCGGGATCGCCCATTTGGAAAAGGAAAGGCCAAGTGAACGAATATTCAGAACCAGTGCTCGAAACAAGTATAGGAAACATTTCGAATTATCACGTCGAAAGATCTGAGCAACCTGCTATTTACAAAATATCAGAAACCATTCGAAAACGTCAGTATAGAGTCGGTTTGAATTTGTTCAATAAAAAGCCAGAACGAGGTATTACGTACTTAATCAAAAGGGGATTCTTGGAGAATACCCCGCAAGGAGTAGCTCGTTTCCTTATATCGAGAAAAGGATTGAGCAAACAGATGATAGGCGAGTACCTGGGACACTTACAAAGTCCATTTTGTATGGCCGTCTTGGAATGTTTCGCTGCAGAATTAGATCTCTCCGGAATGCAAGTGGACGTTGCTCTCAGGCGATTCCAACAGCATTTTCGAATGCCTGGAGAAGCACAGAAGATAGAGAGATTGATGGAAGTGTTCTCGCAACGATACTGTCAATGCAACGTGGACGTTGTAGCCCGACTAAGATCTTCTGATACGGTAAGATTCGTCTACATATTACGCCGATTAAATGTCGTGACGATATATCGTACTTTTGTTACAGATTTTTGTGTTGGCGTTTGCAATAATAATGTTAAACACAGACTTGCATACTCCAAATATAAAGCCCGAGAGAAGAATGCGTTTAGAAGACTTTATAAAGAATCTCCGAGGTATAGACGACTGTGGTGACATAGATAGTGATATGCTAGTAGGTGTTTACGAAAGGGTTAAAGCAAACGAATTTAAGCCCGGCTCCGACCATGTGTCTCAAGTCATGAAAGTTCAAGCAACGATCGTTGGAAAGAAACCTAATTTGGCCCTTCCGCATCGTCGACTAGTATGTTTCTGTAGGTTGTATGAAATACCAGATATTTACAAAAAAGAACGTCCTGGCGTACACCAAAGAGAAGTTTTCCTGTTTAACGATTTACTCGTCATAACGAAGATTCTCAGTAAAAAGAAGTCTTCAGTTACCTACACATTTAGAAATAGTTATCCGCTATGTGGAATGGTCGTAACATTATTTCAAGTTCCTCGTAAGTTCTTTTATTTGACTTACTTAAAAAACACTAAATAAATAAATAAATAAATGGGTACCTATTTAATTATTAATTGTTTCAGATTATCCCTACGGTATTCGGCTTTCCCAACGCGTTGACGGAAAAGCTCTCATTACTTTTAACGCAAGAAACGAACACGACCGGTGCAAGTTCGCAGAAGATCTTAAGGAATCAATTTTAGAAATGGACGAAATGGAAAATCTGAGAATTGAAGGTGAACTTGAAAGACAAAAAACCAATCGGACAAACAGATCAGGTTAATAATGATACTTAACAAATCTTAAATATTTCAAAAAAACTACTTTTACTGACCTGAAATATCGTATCTAGAAGTTAATAATCTTATTCTACGTCAACACTCACTCACGCTCGTTATTCACAACCAAACCACATTTAATTTCGTCGGAAACTAATATTTTGTTAGTTGTTACGTGCAGTGTAGCAACTTCACAATTGTAAAAAATTGAACTATTACCAACCTATAATTTATATTTGTAATTTTAAAAATATGTTGTTTTTGGTTATGCAACCCAAAATGCATTTTTGTATAAAAAAAACTTGAAAAAAACGAATTTAAATTTCATATTATTAAACAAAGCTAAAATGAATTCAAAGCTCTTTTTATCTGTATTTTTAAAAATTTCTTATTATTCTTCGTTTTATCTAAAATATAATATACTTGATTCTACTCGCACTGTATATTTTTAACGCATAAAAAGTACTTTGAAAATGAAAAGGAATTAATTTTGATTTATTTAAACAAAAATCGTTACGAATAAACTGTTGAAATTTTCTTTATATTTTTTGGGTTGCATAAATGACAAACATAGCGCCAAAATATAAAAATTGAAAATTTTATCCTTTAACTAGACAGATTTAAACAAAATCGTTAATTACATCTATTTTTTGTGTGTGTAAATAAATGTACTGTTTTAGGAACTGAAAATCGTGATAGTGGAGTAGCTGATGTGGAAGTGTGCCCCCGTCCGTGTCCGTACGGTCAAAATCAGAGTTTTGTAGATGGAGAAGAGACAAACCACGATACACAAATGAAACGTTCTGCATTAAGCAATTCGCTGTTGGATATTCACGATCAATGTAAGTCAGTTAATGATAGTTATATCATGAATAGTCACTAGTATGGGTTAACATGTCAGTGTAGTTGCAGGAGAAAAGGCCCAAAGGCGAGGAAGTGTGGGAAGCTTAGACAGTGGAATGTCAGTGTCTTTTCAGTCGACATCAGCTAGTACTTGTACCCGTTCTGATAAGCTATCAGCCAAGGGCAAGCCCGTCAACTATCAGAACTCTTTTCTAGGAGGAATTTTCAGTAAAAGTCCGTCAAATATAGTACCCAAGTCTACAGAAGTTTAAGCAGTCACTTTTACAGTAAATTATCTTATTTATAAAAAAAATATTTAAAATAAGACCATCGAAATAACGTACTATACTATATTGTCTTAATTTCCATATAATAGAATACGGAACAAAGTGTAAATTATAAGTGGGATTTTACTATTTATGTTTTTTGTTTCTCTTTTTCAAAATGTATTTTATATTGAGAGTATTCTGTTAAGTTGATGTTTTGGATATTTATGTAATTTATCTTTTTTTTTTTTGAACTCTGAAAGGTAATCAGTTTTGTACCTACATTTAAATTTAGTTTCTGTATATGACGTTAAGTTACCAGAACAGAAGAGGACATTAATTTGAAAATATTTATTCAGTTTTCTTTTTTATAAGACTTAAGTTTTTCATTACTGTATCGAAATAAATGTAAGATTAAGTACATTTAAGAAAGGAATTCTCTAAAAATATTGAAGTTACATTTGATTGTAGTTGATACCATGATAGCTACTGCTGTTATTAAATTAAATTAATGGATCTAATATTGTATCTTGTTATTAAAATTTAACTATTTACCAAACATCTCATGAATGTCATTTCAACTGCCAATTGTACTTTATTGTATATAGAATATATTATGTATATGTATAAATCTGGTATTCAAGACTTAACTGAAAACTAAATAATTATCTAGTCGCATGTAAATAATTTAAAATGATTAAACCTCACTTTTAGCATTTAATATTAACTTTAAATTATGTAATTGTGTTTTTATAACAAATAAATAATGGGACTTAACTGTGTTACTTATTTTCCTTTAACGTTTACTAGTAAATCATTAAAAAATTAATCAACATATACGTATAAAAATGCTGAAAATGGAAAGCTATTTTTTAATAATTAAAATTGTACTTAATATTCAAACCACTTTAAAATTTGAATTAAACATTTGAAACGATAAATAATTTGTCGGATAATTTAAATAAAATCAAATAAAACATACCTTAACTGCAACAAAAACTAAAAACTGTTAAATAATAATTTCCACAAATTTCATCAATTTTTAACCGATATGTCAAAATAATTTGACTTCTTATTCTTATTCTTATTTTCATTCGTTAATGCATTGCTGTGAATTGTCATTGGTCGTTGCATTCGATTTCTCTATGAGTGCATTAATGGCAGACAGTTGTAAAGTTTGATGATGGTTGGGTGCGTTAGGTGCTTTTTTGCTTGCTCTTGTATTTGGTGTTGTTTATTGTTTGTGTAGTTCGTCTGCAATAACGAACTGTTTTCTTGTCAATATTTTGAAATTAGGTGAGCAGAATAGTAGAAAAATAGACCGTTAAATTTATTTCTCATGTAAAATAAAATCATTCTGATCTTCTAACCTTACATTTGTACAACTTTTGGCGCCACTAAAAATTCATGTTTTGAATTAAATTTCTTAAACAAATGGCCAAATATTATACACAATAACAAATTTATTGTGGACTAATAATTTGCAAAGTTGTTCACCTATTTTCGTGACGAAAATCTAAAAGCTTTGTCGTCGTATACGAAAACACCTAATGATTAATTACTTGCTTAAATAATAAAATTTGTTACTCACAGTAATGTCTTGATGTGGTTTCGAAGAAATTATCTGGTACGCCACCAAATTTTTGTTGTCAACGCATATAATCGTGAATAATAACGAAACAAAATTTCCACTAAACCATTTATTTTCTTAACAAATGTTTCACCTTACAAGATGAAGATGAAGATGCCCTTAATTTGAGGTAATTTGTAGATGGTTCTTGAATTTAATTCACATTAATGTATTTAAAATCACCACTACTAAATATTTCTCGATATTTCATGTTGAAATATTTGTTAAGAAAATTAAATGGCTTAGTGGAAATTTTGTGTCGTTATTATTCATGATTATATTATATTCATTCATTATGAATCCAAAATTATATGTGGTAAAGCTTGAAACAATTGATTTTTCTATCATTTGCACTATTTTTACTGTATTAATTTAATTCACATGTCTTGGTAAAATTTATAACAGTTTAAGTCGAAATTCGTTAAATGTATGCTTACTTTCAGATAGCAAATAGTCATGTCAGTGTTGCCTGTTGGTCAAAACCCACTAGCATGTGTTTTTTGTAAAACAGATGATGATGACATAAGTAAATATGGTGGAATCAAAAGTACAAAAAACATCAAAGTGCATTATTTCTGTTTAGTAAGTAATAGTTTGCTAGAGGTATTTGTTCAAATAGTGTATTCCTAAGAAAATAATTATTTCAGCTGTTGAGCACAAATATAAAGCAAAGTGGCAGAGATAATTCAGGCATTCTAGGATTCTTGTACTCAGATATAAAAGATGAACTTGAAAGGACTGAACATATCCACTGTTGTTACTGCAAAAAACCCCATGCCACTATCTACTGTGCAGCAAAGCGATGCAAGAGAGTTTTTCATTTACCATGTGGCAAGGAAAATCGTACATCACATGATTTCCTGTACCATTACAAATCTTATTGTCATATTCACAGACAGGTGCAGAGGATTTCAAGTTCTCTTAAGAGAAGTTTTTGTGATTTGTCTTGTCTCATATGCTGTGAAAATTTTACAAAGAACGACCAAGAAAACGTTTTTTGGCCAGGTTGCTGTGAACCCCAAGCATTACTTCACCGTATTTGTGTACAGGTAAATTAAATAATAACTAAATTCGACTTCACCTTTGTAATGTGCGTATTATATTATATATTTAGCGTTACACAATATCAGCTGGCTACTACACAAAGTGCCCTACGTGCAATGAAGTAAGTGGATTTATCAGATGTTGCAAAGAATATGGAATTTTCGTTCCGATGCAAGATGCTTCTTGGGAACTAGATCCCGATGCATTCGTTGAACTATCCATGCCAATCACGTATGATTGTTCTTCTGAAGTATGCCTTTCTCCTTATGGACGTGCTTTCAACGAAGCACATACCACTTGGCAAATGGTTATCTGTAGCACTTGCGGTGCATTTGCGTCTCATAGAGGTTGTTTAGAGACCGCCGGATTTTCTTATCACGCTCAGTATATCTGTGCAGTTTGTCTGAATGTTTGTAAAAAGTTCGAAACGCAGCCCCGATCTAATGCAAAATGGTACGATGGTTTTCAATCACTCGAAGATCGTTTGAATGACGCCACTATCATAACTGTTCGTAGAAGAAACACTATTCCTAGTGTACAAGATTTACCAACGACTTCTCAAGAAACTGTAACTCTACTTGGTTCGAGGAATGTAGCAGAAAACTCCGATTCAGTATTACCCGAAGAAAGTGCTTGTTCATATAACGATTTGGATAAGTCTGCTGCTTGTTCAAACTCTTCTACACACTGTGATGCGAATTCCGATGGAAGTTCCTGTACTATTTCGGTTTCTTCTACACATACTGCTGAACCATCTCTAGCGGAATCTACTTCTACGTATTTAGATGAAATAAGAGAGAATATTTCACCAAATAAGGAATCAGTGGGGACATCTGTCGAAGAAAATAACAACGGACAATCGGTGACTAACGCTTCCGCAAATAAACGAGGGACTGAAAACACCGAACTTCCATCTAACAAGATACGTAAATCTCATCATTAAATTGAAATATATATTTTTTAATTTAATTGAAGAGGCTCTCCCTCAATCTTGTAACCATAATAAACACACAGAAACACAAGGTTTAGTTACAATAATTTTCATTGTAAAATCTACAATAATTATTTCGCCACTGTGGATTTTACAATAAAAATTATTTGTAACTAAACCTCGTGTTTCTGTGTATTTAAATTGACATATGACTGAATTTTGTTTAAAATATATTACTATGTTTTTAATATAACGACATAGCAGTATCCGTCTTTAGAAAGTCTAATTAAAAAAAAAATGAATGTTTTAACTTATTGTTCGCACATGAAAGTTAAAATACAGTTCCATTTGCAATATTCACAATTTAACAAGGTTTGAGAATGTTTCTACGCTTCTGAAATGTACTTTTTTTTATAGACATCAAAAAAAAATCATTGCAGAATGTTTATTTTTAACTTGACACGTAACAATTAAATTAAATTCAAGACGGAAATTGTTATTACTTATATTTTTGATCAAGTTTTATCATCATATATTAAACAAAAAAAAAAAATGTTTTAACACGGTATCTATTTTTTAGATATACATATACGCAGCTTTAATGGTCGATGAGAGATTAGTTTTCGTTTTTAAAGAATCTAGTTTTATTTTTTGTAGTTTTTTTGGGTTCTGGTTTAAGTTGCGTATATTTTGTGTTTTTTTTTAAAACCGAAGCTTTTATACAATGCGTTTAAAAGTATTTCGTCCTTAAAAAAATGTGATTTTAATATAGTTGCTCTAAGAGTTTGTATTATTTGTAATGATGTTCCAAATAAAAATAAAATATAACGTTTGTGTTTTTATTAACGTAATTATTTGTTAATTAAAAGCTCCGTCATTAAGGCAAAAATACAACTTTAGTTTACTACACAAAATATAAGCAAAAGTTGAGAACCGTTGAACGTAAAATGGACAAAAATTTAAGTAAAAAGCATTTACAGTTAGTAAAAAATAGCATTTAAACATAATAAAGCTTGAAATAAAAGTAAGCTAACTGAAAGAAACTAATCAAGATTCCTCAAATCTTTTAAATTAACTGTTGAAAACTTTTCAAAACTATCATGAGGCAATAATTCTAATGTTTCCTCCGGAAGAATACCTGTTCCCATAATAACATCTGAAGGAACTTCTAGACTTTGAACGGCCTGTTCCAACAGCACATTAGGGCTTAGACATTCAGAACTGTCTGAAACACTCAAAGCTGAGGAAGTAGCGTATTCAGGCTGTGACATCTTTGTAGAAGGTGTTAAGGTATCATTTCCTTTAAAAATATAAAAATTTAATGTGAAAATAACGAACAAGAAGCAAAGAAAAGATTACCACTTCGCTGTCCTATGTGAGTTAATGTGTGTTCTCTTAGGTGTTCAGACCTTAAAAATGCTTTTGTACAACTTCCAATGGTACATTGGAATTTCCTATCATTTGTATGAGTACTAAGGTGTCTTTTTAGTTTGCTTGCTGTTGTAAATGCCCATTTACATTTGTCATAATTGCAAATGTAAGGTCTATGGCCGGTATGCTGCCTGACATGTTCTTTTAACCGACACGGTTGTTCAAAAATACGCCCGCAGTTTGGCCATTGACAACGAACTTCAGATTCTTTATGAGCATGTATCCTAGCATGGGACATTAAGGCTGTGGCCAGAAAAAAAGTTTTATTACAAGATTCCACTTGGCAACGATAAGGAGCTTCTGCCACTCCATGTGTCTTCAAATGAAGTTCTCTAGCCCTAACAGTTTGAAATAAAGCTTTACAGTCGGGTACTGTACATTCAAAATTCGCTGGCCTCTCATGCAGTCTTTTATGGCAAGCTAAATTGTAAATTGTAGTAAAATGCCGGCCACAATTTTCATATTGGCAAACAAAATTTTTCTTTTTAATATGGGTTTCCTTATGGCGTTTTAGCTTAAATGACGTAAAAAAGGCCCAATTACAACCGGGATGATCACACTTATATGGCTTACAACCAAAATGTAAAAGTGTATGATTTTTAGCAGCTGAAAATCTGAGAAATGCTATGCGGCATTCATGATGTGGACATAGCCAAATGCAAATCGATGATTGTAATTGTATACATGGCATTTTCTTATTTAATGATGGAACTAACTCAATTTTACTTAAACTTTGTACTTGCTCTTCCAATGACAGATACTCCACGTTTCCATATTCTGATAAAATGTTATGACTAGGAAGAATTTGTTGTGAATTGATGCCATGAAATAAAACTTCCATTTTTCCATCTTCCGGTATAATTTTAATGCTGAAATTACCAGTTAAGGCTTCTTCAAGGAGATCACATTTATCGAAAATCTCATTTGTCTCATCATTATTCCTTGGCACAGCAGAATTTACTTGTGGATGCGGAGTGGTTATTTTAAAGTAGGAATGAACAACTATGTTTGACTTGGCAACATTCTCTTCAGATTTTCCAAAAAGTTTTATCAATTCTTGATCATTTGGCGAACATAAGAGTACATTTTCACTAATAAACGTTTCACTACATTGAATATCAGGAAGTTCAATTGCTTCCCATTCAACTTTGTTGCTTGTACAACCATTTTGTTTCATTAACACATCAAAAACTTGGTTTTTGCCTCTATCCGTTTCATTGCCATTAAGGGAATCTTCTAAAATAGTTGTAGGTATTTCTGAAGAGATTTTAAGAGCATTTAAGGAATAACTGTTGCACTCGGACATGATTTTACTAACTGGTTTAAGTATAACTAAACTTCAAGTCACTTTTACTTGTGCATCATTTTTCTCGTTAAACTCAAATTTTTTAAATTGTTACTAAAAAGAGTTAATCATGTTATTTAAAAAATGAGTACGTAAAACTAGCGTCAAGTTAATGTGAACATAAAAGAATATTTATATACTATATTTACCATAGCCTGTTATACAATATCCTGTATATCCTTTTATTGCCATATTCTATTAACAACTACAGTGACACTTTTTTTTAATTTTTAACATTTATTTTTAATCACTTTAATGTTATTAAGAAAATTAAAATAACGGACTGGCAGAATTATTTTAAGGTTATGGTTTGTTTGTTTTGACGTTTCGGGTTCGATTTCACCATAGAGGAGAAATATAATTGCTACAACCATCAACTGAAAATTTAAGTTGCATTCCTTTTTCTACGCCTCAAATGAACTGATTTGCATAGTTTCCCGGGGAATGGGACAGTCTTAGAAAATTTTGTACTAACGATTATCCAAATATTATATCAAAATGTAACATATCCTTTACAACGATTTAAGGAACTTGATAGATCAAATCAAATAAGTTTGGATAAAAACTAGCAAATCATATGTATAGGTATGAGTCGTTTACGTTGAAAAGTATTTTAGCAAAAATTAAGTCTAAATGCATACAAAAAAAAATTAAAAATAAATTTAAATAATAAAAAGGAAAAGTAAAATACATATAATGTAAATAGTGCTGTTTTTAATAAACATAATATTTCATATGTGGCAGAGTATTAGAATGCTTTGCGTATTTCGGAATCCGTATATTTATGTTCCATGAGCTAAAAGATTAATATAATTAATGAACATATTTTTCATGCGAAAAAAAAAAAAACATACATTCGCCAACCGCTTGATTTTCATCATTTTCTTCTAATTGAGCTGTTTCATTTTCTTCCTCTTCACCTTCGCTTCCCTCTTCTTCCATCCCGTTATCTATTTCAACATCTGGAACTAAGAAATATTGTAAAGGATTAAGCCAAAGATCATCCTTAATGATTTCAGCAATTTCATCAGATACTGGATCTGAATGATCTTGCAGCCATGAAATGAATGACTTGTGTTCGATTCGCCGTTTCCTCGAAGGTATTGTTGTTCTGGCCTGTTCACAGTTGTGAGGAAACTCTGTGCCTTCTTTCCACTTTATAGGAGTATGACTTGATTTAGGACGACCTAGACACAAAAGGTGATATTTAACTTGAATAAAAATTTTAATTCAATTTACCCATGTCGCCGTACATATGGAATACTTTAGATATTATATTATTTTCAAAGAATGGATTTTCATCAAAATAAAAGTCAATTTTGTAACCGGATTTTATATCTTCAAATTCTTCAGATTCAATCTTTGTTAAATGTTGTAAAATCTCCTCTTCTCCTTCTTCTAATAAAGGTCCTAAATCAGGATGATTAATGAACTGTTATTAATAGGAAAACAAATACTGTTTAATCAAATATGAACATATGTATATGTATATATGTAAGGATACAGCAGTGAACCAAAAATTGGGGATTTTGTCAACTATCTGGCTTCTTTTTTCAAAATAAGGTTTACGAAGTTTATTATATTTTTGTTCTACAGATAAAATTTCTTCACTTGCATGTTCATTTAAGATATCTATTTCGTGTTGACAGCCATCTATTTCTTCTAATGCCTTTTGGGTGTCACTGTCGAATTCCCGAGATTCTTCAGTATCTTCTGGGTTTCCAGTTGAATCGGCTAGTTTTTTTACTTTTTTTGGAGTAACGCCACCAGCCATAACAGTAAACTGTTCCCTTGAATGATACTTGATTATAAAGTCAGTAAATTTTATATAAAACTACCTCCTAACTTTAGCTTTTTTCTTATCGTTTGTGAACAATAACCAAAGTATCTGCGTGAACTTGATAAAAAAGTGTAATATTTTAAATAAATTGTGTAATAAATAGAAAAGATAAACTTACCTACACCGTATAACCTAAACTTTAAAAACTAACGATACGTTTGACATATTTCTACGCTCACTTTATTAAAAAATTAAATACTTATTAAGAGCTGATAAACCAAAGATTATTTTATATTACAAAGTACGTTTTTGTATGTTTATGTTAAAAAACCAAGAATAACCTAAAAATATTAACCACATTGTTTACACTTTAATTATTATATACACACACACACACACATTCAAATCAAATTATTGATTTTCCCAGTCTGCCCACTCCCCCCAAATTATTGCCTTTCTACTTGTTATGCTTATGTGTGTTTAAGTTGCCTATACGTAATCTATTAAATTTAAATAAATAATAAATACAATAATTGGAACTCCATACAATAAATAATACAGATAATAGTTTAAACGTGCTTTTTCTTCTATTTCATGAATAATTAAACCTTACAAGTCTGTTAAGCTTGCCAGCAGCTTTTTCGATTTAGTCGGGAAATTCCCAAGTCGAACGCTTTTTCGTAAATTTCGATTTCAACCGTTTAAATTTTTGTTAAACAAAACTAGTTGACTTTTATACTGTGTATCCGAATTAAATACGACATGAACTGTTTAAAATTTATAGACAAAAAGCTTTGCAGAATTTTACGTACAAGTTCAAGATTAATAAAAGATAGTAAACAAAAATTATTTTAGTAACGACGATAATATAAATCTGCAACAATTACAGTTCTTTTTTTAACATTATTATTAAAGATACCTAATGATTGCAGGCGATTAATTTAATTGTTATTGTTATGAAGTGATATTAATAATTCTTTTTCTACTTTTGAAACAAATGTTTCAAAAAATCGAAATAAAAAGTGGAAAACGTCTATTATATATAATATAGAATTTTATTGTTATTTCATTTATGTAATACTCATAAAATGTACAATAAAACGAATAACAAGTGGATAGAAACAAATTAATATGAGCAATAGTGAAACTTCGGTCTTCTTGGACAAAGCTGTCACTTAATTAGATTATATCAAAACGTCCCTTTATTTTTTATGGCAAAATGTACAATTCTGAACAATGCTTAAACGGTAGGCGTAGAGCCTAATTTGTGGCCATTGTACGTACTGTTGAATATTACTTAACTGCACTTGATTTCGATGCATAATAACATATAAACAGCTGAAAATATACATTAAAACTCGCACTTACATTATTGCCAGTACTTATTCTCACTTAATATCAAAAATAAAACGAAATTATAATCTCCTAACACGTTCGCTGCGGCTCACGACACACAGCACCTTTGCTATTATCATTTGGGGTTAAAATAGGGAGCTTGTTGGGTGTGCGGAGGTCCAGGACCAGGCCCCATGTTTTGCCCGCCCATCTGATTTCTCGTGTTTGTTGCGTACAACTGTTGCTGAAAATTATGATACTGCTGAGCATAATTCGGGTCAGCTGTTGTGGGACCAACGAAAGGAGAATTTTTAAAGCTATTGCTCTGTCCCATAGAAGGAGGCAGTGGTTGACTGGCATCAGGAGCACCCATGCCCATAGGACTACCCTTAGGGCCACTGACAAACATTTGAGAATTCGGGCTGCCAATGTTTGAGCCAGAATTAAACATTCCCTCGGACCCCCCGGGGTTTGGGCCGTTAAATCCAACATGAGGCATTCTCATCATACCGGGAGGTCTCATGGGGCCTCTCATCATGGTCATCATGCCTCCTGGCATGGCCATCCCGCCTGCCATCATCGGTCCCGAACCGTTTCCGATCGGTCCGCCGATCATGGGACCCATTCCAGGATCTGGAGGTCCTACAGGTCCTTCCATATGACTTAAATGAGGAGGCATAGGGCCACTAGGTCCTTGCATCGGTCCGTTATTTGGGCCGCAATTAGGGAAGTACTGTAAGTTTTGAGTAGGCATCTTAGATTCTAAATTTGATAACGGATTTGTAAATCTTTGAAGAAAGTCTAAACTCGGGGGCCCTCGATTTCCTGGGGCGTTACCAACCTGGGACTTGGCCGGCAAGTACTGTATTGTGTTCGGCGCGTTGGGTTTCACTTGGACGTTGGCACCATTGTACGGATTCGGTCCAGGAGGTTGCCTGCCCATCATTCGAGGCATCGGCATGTGATTAGGAAAGGCACCTTGTAATTTCGGAGAAAGGGAACGAATCGATGCTCCCATCGCAGAATTTGGATGATATCCATGTGGCGGTCCTTGCATTTGCATCCCCATCATATTACTCGGGGGCTGCTCGAGATCACCAATTCCATGACATCCTGCCATATCCATCATATGCATAGAAGGAGAGCCAAAATTCATCATAGCAGGACCTTGATTTCCTTGTCCGTTTATCGAACTTGCTACACTGTTTGTTAGTTGTTGACTCATTTGTGCTAGAGAAGATATGGGATCAAAGTGAGAAACCTTAGGATTTCCAGACATTGAACTTGTACAATTAGGATTTAGAGGTAGGTTATCTGCTCGAGCACATCCATAGCTTCCCATTTCCAAAGGATTTGCTTTAGCTGAAGGAGACACGTTTACGAAATTGCCTCCCATTTTTGGACCTGGCGAACTATTTGGACCAGGAAATCGATGAACATCCATCATGTGGGGACTAGGAGTAGGAAAAATATCACCTTTAAGTGGGTCCGACGAGGGACCTGGCCCGGGAGCAGGTCCTGAACCCGACAAAGGTACTGAACCGGAAAGAAGACCCGATCCAGATAAAGGACCTGGCCCGGAGCCCTGCATTGGGCCCGATCCAGGTCCCGAAAGGGGTCCTGACGACGTCAACGGACCGGATCCTGCCATCGGACCGGATGCAGTCATTGGTCCGGAGCAAGAAAGGGAACCCGTTCCTGATAATGGCCCAGATGCAGTGACATTACCAGGCCCTGGCCCAGAACCGCTTCCTGGACCTGTTTGCGGGCTCAGCCCCGAAGCCGAGACGGTACCACCTAATCTAGGTTTTTCTCCTAGAGAGAAAACAACTCAATTAATAAGCTTTTTCAACTATGTTCGGATTTTACCTATCGATGTATTAGGAGTGTGTGGGCTTGGAATTTGAAATCGACAGCCCTCGTTCGAAACAACTGAGCCGCTAGAGAACCTCTGAGAAACATCTCCTGAAGTTGGGGTATGAGGATCAGAGACTCTAGACGTCGGTGCGTCGTTATTACCCGGAAAACCACCATCTACCGTTGACGGTAATACCCTAAAGTAAATAAAAAACTTATTCAGTTATATTATATCACTCTAATTTAAGCGACAACGTACGGCGAAGATACGTTTCCTTCTTTAAGACTTGTATTCGGCTGTTTTTGAATAATGAGTTCTTGTCCCTCGAAGGTGTTAAGATACTGAATTTGTTGAGGTGACGGTAC
Source organism: Agrilus cyanescens (assembly GCA_947389935.1). Lineage (NCBI taxonomy): Eukaryota > Metazoa > Arthropoda > Insecta > Coleoptera > Buprestidae > Agrilus > Agrilus cyanescens. The sequence continues at coordinate 421,906 of OX376704.1, forward strand.
AGGCATTAAATTAGGTTCTTTTGGTGAGGGTCCAGTCTGTGATGTCGCCGTACAATTGCCCATTTGTTGTTTTTGCTGTGCCATAGACTGAAGAGTTCGACCAAACATACCGTCAACTTGAAAAATTAATGATAATTATCTTTAACGTAAAAAACCTGGCGTCAGAAACCACTAACCTGGAGTCTGATGACTGTTAGTAGATTCGGTATTCGCGGTTGTTATACTAGGAGAAAGATGTGAAGAAACGGGGGTCCCTGGATTGCTGGGATTAGGTCTCGATGCCGTGGGGGACTCCTGTGAAGTAGGACTTTGTCCTGTCGAAACCATTCTATTAAGATTAAAAGGTCTGTTTGGATCAGCAGGAGAATTGACTGCCGAGGAAGCTCTTGGAGACGGGAGCGATAAGTTTGACGTAGGATTGTTGGGGCTAACGGGACTGGGACTCTGTAGAGCTACAGGAACACTAGCAGAGCGTTGGGTTTGGTGGTATGGCGGAGGGGGTCCTTGAAGTCGTGGACCGGCGGATATACCTCGCGGAACAGAATGTCCAGGCGGACAAGAGGAACTAAGTGGGCCAGGTGGACAAGAAGAATTTAAATTACCAGTTGAACTACTTAAAGGCCCTGAATTGCCTAAAGAAACTGCACAAGCTGGATTAGGTATAGAGGATCCGGATGATACATTAGGTACAGGTTGTCTGGTATCTAGTTTTGTTTTGTTTCGTTCATAAAACTCTTGCTGGAGTTTTTCCCACTCAATTTGTGCAGACACTGGCCCACCACGGCCTGGACCAGGACCGCTGTGCATATTCCCAGCTGGGTTTGGTATGACTCCATGTGAAAGATCTTGATTTTCTTCACCTGTACCAAATAACGTGTCATCTTATTTTATGTTAGTAAAACAGATTTAAAATCTACTTGTGTCTTCTATTTCTTGTATGGTAGGATGAAGAATTAAGAATGATAATAATAATAATTATAGTGTTTGTTACCTTCTCCAGTCTGACTCTCAGGGAACAACATTTGTTGCATTTTGCGAATAGTTGCAAGCTGCTCTTCACGATGTTGACGCTGTTGTGGTGTCAGGTTTTCATCAGGCACTTTAACACCCTGCAAAGAGGGCTGCATATTAGCTAAAGATGGACTACAAGAATCCATATCAGGTCCAACATCAGGCAAACCGTTGCTCACACCTTCCAACCCTTCGAGCTGGTGGCTATTTTTCTGATCCCAAGGGAGATCACTATCAGTTAAACCTACCATTTCATCTAAACTGTCCGATCCCAAAAAACTATCGAGAGATGATTGTCCTTTTGGTCCTAAACCCGGACTGCGTGTACATCCTTTGTTTTTTATCATAGCTAAATTGTTCAACCATTGTGCAGGATTCTGTCGATTGAATTGGTTAACTTTAAGAGGATTCTTTTCTAAGTACTTCTTGGTGCCCGGTTGGGCACAATGATATGCTATTATCGACGCATAACGCCCCTGTAAGACTTCTTCAGCACCAGAATTAGCCAACATAGTTGAGAACACAAAAATCTGACTTTGTTGTTGCATGTATTGAACTTCCATGTTGTTTGTTTGTTTGTTAATAACATTACTAGGCAGTGGTTGTACTCCGTCTGGAGGAGTGTGATGAGCAGAACCAGAACTGATATTGAGTCCAAATGCATCACTAGGCAAATTTGATTCTAAACATTCCTCTGTTTTTAGAGGGATCGAATTTGGCTCCGTATTAGATGTGTCACTTGTATCAGGTTTATGATCTGTAGAAACATGAACAGAACCCACATTTGTCGAACCAATAATGCCTCCATTCTTAGTAACAGGTCGTGTAGGTTCTTTTTTAACAGCACAGCTCCCTGTTGGATCCTCTTCTTTCTTAATTCGCACATCTGTATTACTGGAATCTTTATCAGAGCTTCCCGGCTCGTCTTTAACACTATCTGCTCCTTTCTCGTGCTTTTCCTTGATCATGTCTCAGTCTCTAGCACGTACGGTTGCCAATCATACTACACAGGTAACAAACTAGTCACTCAGTCACATATAAACACTGTAACACATATTATTTGATCCATCTATTATCACACAGTTTGTTAGATCTCATTTATTTTCCGCGAATCTAACGTAATAAAATGTTATTTCTCACCACATATGTTCTGTTTTTATTTGCATTCCATCATTTTTTATTTTCGTCTTTTAACCAAATACGAAGAGACGCACAGAGGAAACCAAAGTTAATCTTAGCATTGCACTTTGACTAAAATAGGAAGACGTCCGTATATTTGCGAAGTAATATGCTTCTGACATTAATGTTTATACAGAAATAGTTAGTTCAACACCAATAAAAACTTTTCTTAAAGATCTCACAGGACAAAATGCCAAATTGTTCTTGTCCACACGCTTTACTACCAACGTTTTCAACCTTTTCCCCAATTTAACATTCAAAATGTCACTACAGCAAAGATCAATTTTATAAAAACTCTTCTCTACGTAAATATCTACCTGTCTTTGTTTAAAAGCGTTTTCTCATCTGTGTTGTCATATAAATGCATTTCTTATTATTTTCTATTAATTAACTTTGTTCGCAAGCTAATTTGATTTGACAGGTTAACATTTTATTTTCTTTTTCAATTCTATCAAATTAAAGGCGATATTACAATAGAAAAATTAACATTTTTTTCTGCAATTTAAATAAAAAGTACCTATAGGTTGTCATCTACAGAGCAAGTGTTGCTAATACTGTATTTGTATCTTTAAAAACAGCTCGGTCATAATATTCAAATAAACGAATTTTACTTATTTTCAGATATTTAACTTCAATCTTTTTTACATTAATGCTTATAAACGTCAAAAAAAGTCGTACATAACTGAAAATATTCGGAAAAATATCTTTTATTGAATATATGTGGCAACAGTGCATTTACACTTTTGTATACAGGTTACATTTATACGTTCGTATATTATTATTCTGACCACTTTTGACCATATGCGTGTATTCCTTCACTTTTATTTTTAAATTTTAAAAGAAAACAGCTCTTAATTATGCCATAAATAAGAAAACCACGAATTACTCCGACCAAATTTTCACGTCATTGTTGTCTTCTCTCTTTTCTTTTTGTAATCTCCCACCGATTGCATTTTTCTAATGCTTATGGGTAAAAAGTATCTATTTTATCAGATATAAGTACCTGTTCTTATACAAACATACAATTATACTCATCTGTGTATATTTGTATGTAAATATCTGCACACAACATATGAGCACAAACTACAAACGATACCTGATATAAAAAGCAGAAAATTTAATAAACCCATCTGAAATTATTTTTTATTATCAGTTCGTCGTAATATGCAAACGCATACAAAAATGAAAATTATTCATAGTTAATAAATAAAAAAAAAATTATTTTGTGAAGATTGTTACAAACTGAAAATTAATTTATAAATAATAACAAGAGATGTTATTGTATCGCAGTTTTTTATTTTCTATTGAATTCTCTCTGCATACACGTGTGCACGAAGGGTTGTCTAACCAAGAAACTATTATTTTAATATTTAAATGAACAGAGCCGTATTATTTTTTTTAATTTGTTCCGTTATACCTGTAAGAGAGGTTGCCTACCCTAAATGAATAAATAAAAAAATGAATAGACAGGACAGTACTTATTTCTACTTCTGTATGTCAATATTAATAAAAAAATATAATAAAATAGATATAAAAAATCATTTTTATTAACTTTATTTGTAATAATAATTGAATCCAATTTTCTATTTCTACGGTTTAATTATGCGTGACTATAAATTTACAACTGATTGAGAAACACGGATTATTTTATAAACTGAAGGTGTTAAAATGTTTTTAATTACAACCAGAGCGACTATAAACCAGATATCTACGTGTTACATGACACACACCTCTCTGCTCTAGTAAGATTTGTTATACTACCTACATAAACTACAGGGTCTTCAGAATCAAATACGAATTACATATTAAGCATATAAAAAAAAATATTTAATATTTAAATTTTAAATGAGTCTATTTTCAATAATATCGTGTTTATCGAAATTTTATCACTGCTTGGATATACATATTTATATTTATTTAATATCTTTATCATTAATATTTAGTCTTAAAAACAGATATTATCATTATTATAAACAAAATACATATAAGATCATCTACGGATTTACTTTCGTTGAGTAAATAAAAATTATCATATGTACGTTTTTAAAGTGGAATTTTGAAGGAAGCCCTTATTATAAATACGTAAGTGTTTTTTTCAGGAAAAAACCCGATTACTTTTTTGAAAGCATTTTGCAGTCACATTCCCAAACAGTTTCTATGAACTACAAAAATAACACAATAAGTAAATAGAATAGAGAACGTCTAGAAAAACTGAGAAAGTTTTTGTAGCCAAGAGATTTGCATAAGTTGCGTTACCTGATGAAATTGACAGAGGCGCATCAATGAGAGGATTTAATTATTTTTGTTAATTGAATAATCGTAATAATATCAGTTCAGAATTAATTTCGATAGCTCTTGCTATTCACGAAATTATCACATGTTCGTTATTGTATGTAATTGTTGTATACGTGATATTTCTGCTACAAAAATTGCTCTAATAAAAATTAAAACCTTGAATTTACTATAGTTGAAGTGGCTAATTGCATGCCATTTGTTTTTGAGATTATCCTGATCTTAATTATAATTAAATGACGCGATAATTGAGAGGTCAGATGTATTACTAATCATAATTAATTTATAGATACATATACTTAAATATAAAAAAAAAAACCATTTAAACATTGTATGTAATGACTATACATGGCTACAGATATGTATGCATTTATTAATAAGTAATATAACATAACGATAAATTTAATGAAAAAAGTTTTTTAGAGCACTTTTAATAAACAACTTTTTATTTCACGCAAAAGGTGCGTCAAGTAATTAGTAGTATTGTAAAAAATGTGCAAATAAAAACAGATTGACGGTTTTGCCCACATTCATAGGAATTTTTTAAATTACCCTTAATAGGTACGTACTAATTTTATACGTATTTTTTAATTCGGAAATTATGAATTTGTTAAGAATTTTTTGTTATTATGGGAAAGCAATTATTATAATTATTATCGATTCGTTAATATTTTGTTTGCATTGTAACTGTGGAAATCCTGAATACAACTGAGCTTCTTACAATTTATTAGTTTTGTTTGCTGTACGTAAAATGTGAATTTGGTTCCGTTAGTTAAACCTTGAATGTTTCCTTTTCAATTTTCATTGTGAGCTTTAAAAGAAAAAAAAATCGTTTGGCAAGCAAATTTATTGACTTACTTTTTTTATTGTTAATGTAACCGGGGTTAATGGCTACATAAAATAAAACTAAGAGAATTTGTGGTGTATTCGTTGTGAAACATTTTTAATTCAATAAAATTGTATTAATATAATTTCATGTATCTTTTGACAATGACGTAGCTATCGAAACAAATTTGTTAAGAAATTTTTAAAATATATTTTGTGAAACTGTGTTTTTGTATTCATTTCTGATTTTTATTGCTACATAAAATAGTACAAAATTAGATTTTTAATAATATTCATACGTACGTACGTACGTTGTATGTGTTCTTTAAGGGGTAGGTAGTTAATAATAAAAATAAATTGGAAACTTTTATGAGAACTGAAAATTTGCGTAATAGGTAGACTTACGGATATGAGAAAAAAGTTGTTTGTTTTTATAAATAAATGTGTCGTAAAAGTCAATTGAAAAAGGTACAAATATCGAAGGTCTTGACGTAATAATTTACAAGTATCTATCTACCTGGGTTTGGGTTAATGTATCGTTACATTTTCGACGATTAGTTTTTGTCGCGTGTCCCCTACCGGCTTATGCTTACGTAGGTATATAAGAAAAAAAAAAGATAATACAATACATAAATGATAAATGAATATTCACATTAAGCGCCACAATTAAAATGATAGAGATACCTATATTCTTTGCGTGATACGAAACGTTATCGAAATAAAAAAGCGTAGTAATAAGCAGTCACTTTTCACGTCAGCTTTAAAGTGGGGGGGAAGGCTCAACTTAAAACCGAGCTACCCCTTACGTGATCAGCTACAGTTCAGCCGGCTAAAGCGGTGCTTGTGTGGTATAGTGTGTTGTCGTGTTGATCATTAACCAACTTCCTTGTGAAAAGATGTGTAAGGTCGATACTCTCATAATTTCCCAAAGTTTTCCGAAAATTGCTGCCCAAAAGAAATTCAAAGATATTCAAAAGTCCAGAAAAATTAATGGCGAAATCACCCAAAATATACCCCATTACAGCGATGCCCTTGCCATTCTTACCATTTATACCAAACTCGTCCTTTTCGAAATTGGAACATTAATGAAACATTTTGAAAAATCCAAAGCATACAAGTAAGCATACATTTTTTTTTTATTTTTGCACTTTAAATTTTAATCCATATAAAGTAATTTTTATAACAAAATATAAATTGCTGGATGTTTATTTGAATAAAAATATTTAGAAAAAAGTTTATCTATTAACAACAATTATCGTTTGCTGCTACAACATTTTCACGGTGGGTTGAAAAAACGATTATGTCGTTAAATTGTGTAACGAAAAAAATATTTCGCCATAGGTACCTATAACTTGCGTGATTTTACGCTCCAACGTTTATTATAATAACAATTTGCAATTAAGAACAATTAACATTTGAGATTTATGGCACATTTAAAATTCGTTTCAGTAAATAAAATATTTTCAGAATAGAACATTAATTATTAAATAATTATCTATTATTAAACTACACATGTAGAATAAATTAAAATAATTACTTAATCATGCAAAAATTAATGCGTGCGTCTGTTTTTTAGGTGACCTCATTTGCTTAATAATTTATGAGGTACCTAGGTACTCACTAAAAATCATAGATAGGCAATTATAATTAAGTTACTTAATTTTTTCATGCCAGATTAATGTATTCTTTTACTCTGGGCTAAATTATTTTTAATTTCGACACTGAACACAATAGATTAAATAATTTCTTATACCTATTTACTATAATATATGTAGTCAGATTGATAAATTGTTTACAATTACTTTTTGCTTGATATCTCCTATTATCTTGTTATAAAGGCCTTATTTCTAATAAGAGGTTTCCTGCAATGCACTAATAGATACCAATTGTACCTATTTTACAAAACTTAGACATTTATTTTTAAGAGTTTGAAAAAAAATATATACCTATAAACATTTACCTAATCAATAAAATCTAACAACAAAAAAGCCTTGTATTGCATACATTGACCGGCCTTCTTTAAACTTGATACTTAACGAAGGTCGCGATGATAACCATGAAGTATAGATTAACGTAATAAGGTTTTGCAGTTTTTTTTTTTAATGAGATTGTTTTCACCCGGAAACGATTCGTGTGTGTGTATTTGTCGTCGAGATCATCTATGTAGTAAATTTTTTTTCCGTATTTATTGTTTAAATAATTTCATAATTAAATGTTTGTACCTATGTATTCCGCAAAACCGTTAGCACACAATGAGTTCATTAACATTTTATGCCCCACAATATCGCATTCCATACTACAAATAGATTTTTTTTTTTTTTAATTTCAGAGTAATCTTTGGAACAACTCAACCAGCCCATTTGGTAACAATTTTGGCGGTTGCCACGGTGACGTTATTAATTTATCCTCATGGCGAGACTGTTTCCGAAAACCCCCCGTCGCCCCTTTTGACCATGTTGTACCTGGCATCTTTCAGTATACATTTTGGTGCCCAAATCTGGATGACCTTCGTGTCCGGATTAGCTTTGTATTTTTCTTTGCCTCGCCATGCTTTCGGGGAAGTACAAAGTGTTTTGTTTCCAAAATACTTTGTGCTGAATGCCCTTATGAGCCTGACAACCCTGACTCTATTTTTGGAACATAATAATGCCAAACTTCACATACCTCAAATAGCAGCTCAGGTAAATATCTCTTAATGTGTATTTTAAAAAAAAAAAAAGGGCCTGAGTGAATGACTATTTCAGAATTAGATTTAGAGAGTCATTTTAGACGAGGAAAATATACCTGTCAGGTTGTTTAACTTAAGTATCCATTAGTCATTTTCAAAGGTTTTTGTTTTCATATTACAAGTTGTGTGTACGTGATATAACGTACGTACTAAAGTTCTTCTTATTGCTTATGTACGTACACCTGATATAGATTAGGTACTGATAACAGAAATTTATTGAATTAATCGTAAGTTATATTCCGTTACGTAGGTACGTGAAAATTTTTAAAAACCAATGAATGCATTCTCGTTTTGAAATTTTTTTTTATCGTCTAGGAAATAAAAAAAAAACGGACTAATCTCACGTTTGTTTATAATAATTAATAATTGTAATTGATATTTATTTTGAAACACGCATTAATACGTTGTTAAGATAACAACAATTTACACGTGTTTTTAACAGAACGAATTAGTTATTTTTGGTGTAATTAAATTACATATCTATATGCCATATAGGTATAGATTTGTATAGCACATTAATAGATAATAAAAAAAGTGTTAATAATACAATTAATTCAATTGTTCTTACAGAATGAATAAAATAATTTTCTGTTGATGAGGATGAATAGATAAATACATATAAATAAAATTTATTTCAGTCGTTAATTTCTAATTACAGGTGTGTGCGATGTCATTTTGTTTCCTTATCGAAACAATTATAAGGCAATATTTATCACCACCACTTCTGAAATTGATGGCGGAAAAAAATGATATGGAAAAAGCGGCAGGTGTTGGGGCGGAAGTCGGCCAACATAACGCTGGAGAATTGGTCAATTGTCCTCATTACATGAGAACTTACAAGAGATTTCGAAAAGTCCATATGACTATTGCAATCGGAAATATTATTTGTATGGCATGTACCGTTTATCATTTGAATTATCTTTCACAAAAACTTTGCGTTATGTGAAATGTTAACCGAGTGTTCCGATCCAACTTAGTTAGTTAAATTTTTTTATTCGTATAAAAAGGCTGACGATCGATGATTGATTGGAAAATTTATTTTATTATGTATCTACGTATCAAGTACCTACACGAATAAAAACCCTGAGGCTATGACAAAAAACTATTTTCTTGAATTATTTCTAACACGCCAGTAAGTTGATAAAAAGTATCATTATTTCAGCATGTATTTATTTTTTTATAATCTATGTAGATGTCATAGGACGAAACTGTGATTGTGATAGTGTTAAAAAATTTTTTGAAAACAGCTCTCCAGGACGTTTTGTTGGATCTGAACACGTTACGAATCTCATTTATGTATGTTAAAATTTCATGTAGCTTTAGTACAGTTCCTGGAGTACATAATGAGCAGTATTTAATTTTCGGGCCAAGGTAAATTGGCCCCACCTATTTATCTGAAAGCTAATACATAATCGTATAGCGCATTCGGACTGATTGTGAATTGTGACAACAGTAGATTTAATTTTAAACAATTTAACAGAAGAGCACACTGCCTCCCTCGAACAGGGGATGAAAAACTAAAAGTACGTCTTTAAATATTAATTAATTTCTGCACTTATCCATTTAAAATTAATTATAGATAGAATAATATTTCACAAAAAGACTGTTGTTAACATACTTAGTTATGTAAGCACTATATTTATTATTATGTATTGGAAATAAAGTTGTGTGTTATAGCAATTGAGCTTTGATTTTTTGAATGTACATACCTTTAAACAAATTAATGTCAAGCGAATGTGAATAAGAAAAATTGTGCAAGTGCCAGTAATTTTTTTGGGAAAGTTTGTAATGAAATTCGATCAACGTTTATGATGGTTTATTATCGTTTTAAATGCCACAGCTATTATTAAAAAAATTATACGTGATTTTCAGTCAGATCTAATCATAATTACATATAGGTATAAGAAGTGTTACACAAGTAGAAGAGGGTGCCGATTATTCCGCATTTAAATTACCCTTCGGTTTTGCCATTGCCAATTTTATTACGACCACCTCCCTTGTTGACATTAACACATATTAGTGATGGTTAAAATAACAACAATAACTTCTTTGTTTTTTATATCTTTTTCAAAGCTTTTGAAGATTCTGAATTTCATTGTGAAGAAGTACGTACATATTTCGAATTATTTACCAAATTATTGTCGTTCATAGAGTAGTAGAACAAAAACTACATATGTATACACAAATGTAGCACCGAATAATTTTTAATCATTTAAGATAAAACTCTAGACAGTTGATGAGTACTTTTAATATCGATAACAGTATGGCTATGATATGGAAAGTTTTTTATTTTTGTAATTTATTGTTTAATAATTGCAGTTAGACAATATTTTCATAAAGTTTAAACAAATGTCTATTGAAAGTACGGATTTATAAGGATTAAATATAATTCCTTTCAAAACATTCTTTGGTAGACAAGACAGGACAAGATAAGTGAAGAGATTATTTTAAAGTGACGTTTTTAGTTTTTAATAGTTTTTGGCTGATTATTACGAGTGCCACTTATCCAGAATGAACTTTAGTAAAATTGTTCTTCTTCACAATGAGACAACTTAAAGAGAAGAGAAGACAGCTTTTTAAGTCGTTTTGGCAAGTTTGTGAGGTTTATCGAATTGTTCCAAACAATATTGAGAACATTCGTCGTCCGAGTCAAGTATAATCGCCTTATTAAGATTAACAAGATGTTGAACGCTGTTTCTAGCTACCCTCTGGCAAATATAATCTCCTAAACAAAGACTGTTTGCTTTTTCCAAAAATAATTGGTTGCATTCACGTGTAGGTGAAAACCAACTATTTTCATTCTGAAACAACGTAATCCTTTTTTTATTTTTATACTTACTAATCGTAAATAAATATCGTATGGGCAGATATGTAAGTACATAAGAAAGTAACGGTAAATGTTGTCTACTTACACATAAGAGACAGGTTTGATGGTATGTGCAAGCCGAGGTTAGTAAATGGTTATACATTCCAAGAAAATCTACTGCCTCATCTTTGCACACGTTCTGAATTTTTCTACACGATAACAATCCTGAAATATCAAGCCAAAACTTACTGGGGAAAGAATTTTTTTCATATAAAAAATCGTAATCGTAATCGTGATTGTTGCTCTCACCAACCTTGATTTAAACATTCGACGTCATCCTGGGCGCATTTGCTGTTTTTCCTATCGTCACTTTCTTCAGATTCGTCCTGATGTTTTTCATCATTCCTTTCTTCTTTCATCTCAAGTTTTTGCTTGGCAATGCTGTTCTTGTATTCCCCCAAAGCCTTCCTCATTTTTTCCAAATTGTATGCTGCAGCCAACTGGGAAATGACTTTGTCCTTTAAATCCTGCACCTCCTTTGAGTCAGCAACTCCTTGATGTGCGCCAGTGTACTTTAACGTTTCGTCAATAAGCGATTCCTCGACGTCTTTCAAGTCTGTGTCGACTTTATCGATGTTGATTTTCGAAGAACGTGTTTGCTTATTGTCATCGTGAAGAAATTCGTCGGCTTCATTGTTTTTTGAAGATGACAGGTCTTGGCCTCTTTTAGAAGCCGTTGCGACTGCTTTGTGATACCTTTCTATGAGCCATTCGTTGTCTAAATCGCCCGATTTTCTCTTATCGATCCCGAAATAATCTGACCAATTAATTGATTTCTTTTCCATGTGCAGGGGGGTCTGTTTGGAGCCTAGAGCAACCGTTTCTTTATTGAGGGACGTTATCAATTTTTTGTCAGACTGATGTTTTCCTTTTAACGTTTCGTTCTTCTTTTGGTCCGGATTTATGTGAGTGCTTTCTGTTTTGGTGGGTTTCTTGGGGCTGTCGCGAAGTTTGGCCTTGTGGGCTTTAACGAAAATGTTGCTCAGGTCCTCCCGTACCTTGGCGTCAGTTTTAAGAAGGTCCTTTTTGGTTGTTTTCTTTTCTGGGCTACTCCTCTTGGAAACCTTGAACCGTCTTCTCATTTGGTAATTTGCCAAGTCCGCATTGTTACGCTCTTTTGACCTCTGAGGGTCCAAATACTGGCTCGGGACCTGTAAAGTTTCTGCGTAACGGTCGTAATCTTCACGAGGTTCGTAATAGTTTGGCATGTAAATGTAGTCGTCAGGGCGATTTCGTTTCTTCATGCCAACGTTGTTGTACCCCAAATTTGGATAATATTCAAATGGAAAATAGCGCTTATCGTATCTGTCGTTCGCATAGACACGAGGGTAATTTTTATAAACGTTTTCATGGTTACCGTACGAATCAAGAAGTCCTTTCAAAAATTCGGGATCGTCGCCGACGTCCTCTTCAGGTAAATTTTCGCGGGCGCGTAACTGGTTCAAGAGCATATCTGTTAACGATTTTTTGTTATCTTCGTCATTGTTTTCTTCCAAAATACGTTCCCGAAATGACGAAGAAATTCTTTTTTTCATCCCCCATTTGTGCATATCACTACTTAATTCACCGCCATCTTGTATCTGATCAAATATTTCCCTTTCGAGGTTTCTTCTTTCTGGATGCCAGAGCAGTAATTTAGTAAGTTATTACTGAATCATTATTTGTGTTAATAAAATGCAGAAAGCCTTTTGACTCGCATAATTTATTGCCCAAGTGCTGAGAATTTTTTCGGGCAGCATTACGATAAATAAAAAATAAGACATATTGAGGCCGTATGTGTAACAATAAATTTTGGTCTTTGCGTGGCCTGGATGAAGTTTGGTTACTTCTTTGATTTCTTTTTATTTTGCAAAGTCATTAATAACATCGAAATATCGACCGGCTGGCTCCATCGGGAAAGAAACCAACGAAAAATTTCGCTAATTTATAAGTCGAAATCATGCAATTGTAATTTAAAATAAATTACAATGTTTTTTTTTTGTAACGCAAGGTATTAAATATGACATGATAAGAATATGATATTTATCGATCTTACCGGAAGGTGTGGAGTAATCGTCGGTTAAATAATAATCTTCATAGCCACGACTATCAGATAAATCTTTTTGGAGTCGATTTACTGCCGTTAAAGCACTTCTTAAAGAATCCTCTTGGGATGTGGCAAAATTTATTTCAGTCAATAAAAGTAAACCAACGACCCATGGAATTACTTTTTTCCACATCTTTCACTTCAACAATGACAATTAATTAATATTTCGATTGAGTAATTGTAATTTCACTAATTGCGCTACGCTTGCTTGTAGGATACAAAAAAAGATTTAAGAAATTATTGATTATATTTATATTTTTAATATCAATTTGTACCGTCACCATTAAAAGACCTGTTGATATTTCATTCAAAAATAAAAACTAATTAATTAAATAATATATGTAAGTACGTAATTTAATTTATATACATATATACCTACATACGTAAATAAATTATAAGAATTTGAGTATGTAGAATTACAATTTTTTGTAACATTTAAACTTGTGATTGTGCGCGTTCTATTATTATAATAATAAGAATTAATTAATTTAATGTGATGTAAGTAAGTATGTACATATAAATATGACGGACGCAATTAGGAAAGATTAATTAAAATTTTCATTACAATTATTATCATTTAAATAGAAAATATAATGACTAGATAACAGCCAAAACGAAAGACATACCTGTAAATACCATAAATTTGAACTGAATTCTTTAATGAATAGAATATTAAAAGCTTCTGAATCGAAGGAGCTTCTGCTATGTACCTATATACTAGATGCGCCGGCGCCTTTAATAAAATTCCGTTGGGTCGATATCTGTTTTATAAAGCCAAAAAATTTAAAAAAAAACCATATCAGATGACAATATTCATGAGTTCTCAAAATAATGTCACGTATTTCTTTTATTAACGCGTACATTATATTAAGAGAATGAACATACATATTTGAATTCCACGAATAATAATAAGTAATTTAACTTTATAATAAATTGTTGCATTTTTAAACTAATTACCTGATTATGAAAATCAGAAATAATTATGTAATTTTGAACAGGTCTGTGTGTGCTCTGCCTAGATAGACTGATATTAAAAATAAACACCTATTTGAAATGTACCTAGTTATTAAACGTCTACTACCTCACCCTCTCTCCCTTTATCCCGTATTGGGCAAGATTGTTCGGGATTTCCCCTATGCGCCAACTCAGATTATTTACGCCTTCGGGGCATCCCCAAACAAGAAATAATTCTTCTGCTTTTTGAAAAACAACTCACTTTCATTTCATTTTCCCTCAAATATTTTTTTACCGACCGATTGGGTCAAGTTTTCCCCCCTGACTGCCACCCAAGAATGCATGCGATAGGAGTGACAGCTCCCCGTACGAAAAAGAAAATGTTTTTTCTTCTTCTTTTTCTTGATATTCGCGATCGCTTTCCCTTTTTTTTTTTGATCTCACATTCACTACACTTTTTCCCTCAACCCCATTTCACGGCCCTCTTATCTACAGCTAACTCAAGAACGTGTAGGATTTAACAAATAAAATAATTTTTAGCAAGTGTAGCATATCGAAAAAACAGCTACATTTTACCTTTAGTCCTACGAGACGATCCATACGATGAAATAGCCCTGTTGTTGAAAAAGCTCCTTTGCAGAAAACTCCTGTCGCCGGCTACAGCTCCCGAAAAATCCCGAGCACTCCCGAAAACCCGAAAACTGCACCAAATACGATACGGTAACTCCCCGATTCGCGAGCGCCACATCGTTTCGATTCGACAAACACAGCGCACGAATACTCTTTACGGCACTCCCGAACAGTCCCGATTAAAATCCCGAAATGCGCACTTAATACGATACGGCAACTCCCCGACTCACGAACGCCCGCCACGTTGTTTCGATACGAAAAACTAGGCGCACGAATACTCTGCGGCACTCCCGAACACTCCCGTCATTTCTTAACAAATTGCACTAACGATAAAACAACTGACATTCTGCGACGAAAAAAATATTATGCAAATTCTAAACATCCCCGATTTAACGGACTGAAAAAAATTATCCATCCAAAAGTTTTGAATGGAAGTTACCATTTTTATGTTATCTGTTACTACATTAAAATTGTGCTACACTTGCAAAAAAATTAGTGTACAAGACGTCAAAGCTTATTATTAAACTTATTAAGACAGTAAATTTAAAAGCTTTGTCATCAGTACTCAGAAAACCATGAAAATCACTTACCCTGTCTCTATAGACATCTGAAAAAAAAGGAAAATTTGTTTAAATATAATTTCATAGAAAAAATCAAACAATTATAAACTAATAAAGTAAAATACGTAAGTAATAATTTTATATTAAAAAGAATCAGTTTTAAGGTTAAATAACAACAATGCATTTTTATCTTATTTTTTTACTTGAATTGAGTTATCGATTTTAACCTTATATTTTAAAAATGAAAAAGAAACAAACACGTGTACGTATGCTTTATAAAGATTAATATTTTGTTAACTTACTCTTGCTTATTTTCAATTTATTAATCACAATAACTTAAAGCATATTCACTCTACTGATGTTACACGTATACTAAATAATTACAACAATCAACTCTAAATACGTACCAACATTTGTTACCAAAAATATGACAACAATGACGCATGTTCCTAAAAAATAATCCGTATAACATACAGAATTAAATACATGTTCCTAATGTTATACGGACTGTTATGAATTTACGAACATGTAACAACGATTTCAAAAACCAACAAACAAACCTACAATTTCAACTTAAACGCACATTTTTGTGTTCAATACTTTACTTTAACACCACCAAACAGTAAAGAAAGTTAGTACTACATTGAAATTGTAAACTTAAAGAACTTACCACTTGTGCCCATTGGTGTTTCTATAATCCTCTTGAACCCATAAAAACACTCCCAAAAGTTAAAACGCCAAAGTATAAGTTTTTTAACAGAAGAATATGCACATACAGAGAACGTTCATGGCTATGCGATGCGACGCGATTTCATACCGAATCGACGGCACACTTAAGAAAAATTTGGCGGAATATATTAAGTAACCTAACCTAATAGCAACTATCACTATCACACTCCTAAATTAGATAGTATTACACAATTAAGTATACATTTAATAATGTAAACACATCACCTATAATTATCAGTTTAGGAAATACGTTTTTGACATACTATTACTTTCTACAATAGAACTCATAGTCTTTTGTTATTAACTTTAAAAAATACTAAATGAATGAACAATTGACTCACTCTCAGATATATGGACTCGTTATTATTGAAATTCATTGTCAAAAGTCAAAACTAATGTTTAATAGCACTTATTTTCAGAAAGTTTCACTTGTTTCGAACTGATCGTGAGCATTTAAATGGAAAAGACTATTATTTAATATACAAACGTCATCTATCGGGTGGTAGCAAAACAAATGAACTGAACTGAGTATTTTATATAAATGTTCATAAGACAATTTTAAATCTGAAGGTGCTAGGGACTTATTAGTTAAATTCAATACATAGTTAATCGTAATTATGTTATAAATAATTAATGTAAATAATAATTTTTGATGTTCCTTCATTTACATACTTATAAATAAAGTTCAATAACAATAGAGCTTACTTCGAATTTTATTTACATAGATGACGCTGCATAATTGCATTTTAATTATTTAAAAAACATATACTTAAAAAATAAATTTAAAGAAAGATTGTCATTTAATAATACAATTACAAAATAAATACACGTTTCTTTTATATAAAAAAGTAATTCGTAAAATTGTGCAATAAAAAATAGTAAAATCAGATTTTTGTTGTATAGCATAGAGTACGTACAATATACATACATCTATGTCTGTAGTATATTCTTTGATATGTATATCTATAGAATGCGAAAAATTATTAACAAATAATCATGCATGTGACGTCCATACATGTATAATAATACATTTATATATAATGTGTCACGCAGTTATGCTATATAATATATATGTATCGAGTTTAGTTATTACATAATTTCATATACTGTATGTATAAACTGTGAATATACATATACATATATGAAGACGGTTTATCAGCTATGAAAATTATAACGAAATAATTTTCCTTATTAGAAATCAATTTTTTCAGTTTGATTTAATGTAATTGTAATAAAAAACTACAATAGTTTCATCCTATAAAAAATATCGATTTGATGAAAAAAGAGTCATACCCTCAAATTCTTTTACAACGTTTTGACGTTGGATATTTGCCCATCATCAAGCGCGTAAGGCAGAATGAATCACGAATGAATGTTAATTACTCACAGACAAAGCTCACAGATACCTACATGTCATTTACGCTACCCACTTAAGGTGTTCTAAATTACGTAATTGCAATTGATAAATATTTTGCTCATTTAAAAAATGTATATAAATGAAAGAGTACGAATTTGACTCGTAAGATAATTAAAAATATAATATACATTATAGTACAACAAAATTTTTTGGGACGTATTTTATGAGACTAATGTATTTAGTCCATTATAAAAAAATCGGTTTAATGCGCATGCGCAACAATATACCGTACGTTTTTATATTAAATATTAAAATTTACCTGAAGAAACACATTTATAGGAAAGATCTAAACAACTAAGAAAAAATGGACTCGAATTAACAATTAAATTTCTTATCCAAAGTAAAACCCGTTTTACAAGCAAAAAGTATAAAATGTAACCTTGAAAAACGAAATGTTCAAAATCGCTTGCAAAATATGCAACTTTCGCCTTATGCACCACGTCTATAAGATCAATTTTCGAGCTTCCGTTGTAAAAATTTGAACCGAACAGCAACTGACAATTGGTTTTGAAAATTCTACAAATACGAGGGTCCTTTTTAATACGCTTTTTTAGGTGTACGATTATGAAAAGCAAATTATCTGAAATAAAAAAGGAAAGAACACTGTTCGGTTAAATTATCATCCTTGAAATACTGCAAACTGTAAGACCTTGGAAATGCTATCTAGCCTCACTCTGGGTTTCCTTACGTCATTGATGTTATGTCGTCACAGTGAGGTAACGGTGTATTGCACTTTCCGATTGGTTGTTTTCGTAAGTCAGTGGCCATTTTGTATACTATTAATGTGTATGAAAATCTCGACAGTAATAGCAACACCTCGTAAAGAGGCTAGCAAACCATTTCTAGTCTAGTTTTGTTGAGAACTTGGAAGAAGTGCATTGTACACGAAGTGTTTAATAGATTAGTGGGTTTTTAAGAATACACATGCATTAAATATATGATGTATTTTATGGAAGGGACATCAGTGCAAGAGTTTAATTTATTTTTTTGTATATATTGAATGTCTGTAATCCGGCATATAGGGAATAACACAGAAGTGTTTCATCTGATGGCGCTATGGCTGCTATGTCGGTACTAGGAAAATAATATAACCGCCTTAACCTCATTGCACAGTTGTAAACAATTACAAATGTACGAAATCATCCCAAGAAACATACATGCCGTGTAAAAGTGAATGTGGTATCCCTAGTGTTTCTTTTATAATGAAAATTCGTTAATAGTTGAACGTTTAACCTTTCCCGATATTGGCCAAAACTAGAAAATTTTTAACACCCTGCTGCCACCACCTCCAGAAGAACACCTATCGCATTTTATTTGAATATTCAAACATTTTGGATGTGTGGTGGAAAGTGCATGGAACTTTTAACTAATCCCAAGATAACCTGCAGTTCCTGAAAAGAAAGTGGGAGTCAAAGAGAAATTAATCACCCTGCTTTGGAAACAGTTATTCCTGTAAGTAGCTTCAAACACATCGAACAAGTAGCTTCAGAAGAAAAAGAAAATTTAGTATCTTTGACGTTCTCATTTTTTAGGTCATCAAAAAGTTCTACATAACTTAATTTATTGTGTGGTCTAATAGAAGTTACTATAATTGATATGATAGTACCTCTAGACCGTCACATGTAATAGATATACTTGGTAGTATAATTTTAACATCCATTCAATCTCAATAAAATTTATTGAAGTAATTTCTGAAGCTGGTAATAATATAACCATCAAAATACCGCGTCAAAGTAGCGCGGTTTTATTACCGCAACAAGCTCAGTTTGTCCAAGACAGGGGTAAAGAATTTCAGCTGAAGATACCTGAGGTCCTTGTTGAAAATATTTCCCATCTAATAGAAAACAAGCTAAAGTGCCCTGTTCATGGTAACACGTCAGTTCCCATATCTCAACTGAAATTTTGTCCACATCCAGTTCCTAACAGTGAAACTAGTAAATGCCTCTCAGAAGAACAGAAGCAGGATCTAACTGTTACTCCTGCAACTACAGTTAGATGTTACGGTCGCCAAAGGAGTAATATTCCTAAACCTATAACTGTATGCGCTATGAGTTCTGTAAAACAAGAACGCCAAGATGAAGCCGAAATTCAGGAAATGGCTACCAAACTCATGGAGGCAAACAGAGCTAAGATGCAAGCAGCTCTGCGAACCGCTCAGACACCAGTTACTGCCCCACAGAGTATGAACATTCTCAATTTCTTATCTAGGAATAATACTAATAGTACTAATAATGGTAATAACAATAGCAAGGCAAAAAATGAAGTTTCTGTTGTTACTAGTACAGCACCAGATAACATTCGAACAATGGGAGATGAGGAGTCTGCTAGGGGAAGATTTGGATGGACTACCCTAGGAAAAGTACATATTCCCTATATTACTCGCAGTGGTGATAAGTATTGTGCAGTGAGAATGGTAGAAATGAAAGTTTTGAACAAGTATTTGAGTTTTCTGCATCAAGATATTTATAACTGCACCTGTATTCGCAGTTATTACATTACTGAAGTGGAATGTAGATTATTAAATGAGATCAACATGAAACACTGTGATTATCAGTTTGGGAGAGAACAGTTTACTTTAAGGGACTTAATTGTGAGATTAAGTGATGCTGTTGAGTTTTACAACTTCTTAGATGCTTGTTATTCCAAACTGCTAAATGGAAGCACTAATCCTCTAGATCGTTGTGGCTTTATACGTATAAATAAGGAATCTGTGGTACCCTACACAATTTACAATAATCAAAAGTATGTCCCCCTGTTCTATTTTGAAGGAGAAACAGAAAATCTCAAACTAAAGGCTGACAAACTTGAGGGATGGGATTTATCATATCTAAAATTTTGTTGTAAGGTACAAGGCATTCGAAATGAACTGTTTGCACATGATTCATGTGCAGTTATTAGCTTAAATGACATTAAAAATTATTTTCCTCCGGGTACTTTATTTGAAGATTATTGGCCAAGTAAAGTGGTCGATTCTCAGTTATTAATTAATGGTAAAACACAAACTCAAATGGGACAATGGACAAGGCAACCGGCAGCCCCACCTGCATCTCTCTCTAGGCCTTCCCCATCACCAAAACCTGCCACACAGGCTAAAGCGGCAAACAACACTCAGTTACAGAACGTTCAGGCAATGTATTCTAATTATGGATTGACCGGAGGACAACCAGCATATCCTACACCACAACCCAGAACTGCCACGTCAGTTGTAAGAAATACCTATCCAGCAGCGGCGTCGAGACAACCTCGTCCATCCTATTATTCTAACATGGCACAGGCTCCACCACCCCCGCTTATCAGAGCTAGTCAGTCGTAAGTTGACCATTTATCAAATTACTCTATTTAATTATATTCATTCTTTTTAAGTCAAAAGTTGATAAACTATTTATTAATTTATTGAATTCGTTTTTAATTAAACAGCAATTATTAAGGATTCATGCAAAAAATAAACTTTTTTATTCTAAATATTAATTAAAAATATGAAGATTTTACAGGTTCATAAAAAAATTGAAATTATAGTGTAGTGAATTTTATACTCCCAATTATTAAAGTTTTGATAATTTTCAAACAGATTTCAGTCTTATGGAAAGGAAGATTGGTGAGTCGATTTAAGTGCAATAAATAGTTTGTAGATTGCATGGCGTCTTCTTCGATTACTATGCGTTATTTTATCTTGTAGACCATACCATAAACAATAGGCATATAATTGGATAGCTTGTTATTATTAATTGTATTCTATTACAGACAAGACAGACTCACCAACTTCGTGTGACTTCATCAAAACAAAAAATAATAATAATAAAAGAAAGAGTAATTATTTACATTCCTTACAGTACCAAATAATAAAAATGGTCTGCAATGATAAAATTAATTTTATTTTATTTTGCTACGTATAAAAACAAAATTAGCAAAATATTATAAAAATGCTATCTCAGCATAGTAAATACTTATTCTTATATATAAAAACTAAGTAAATATATTCTTAAACGATTAAAAATTTTTATTTAGGGCAACGACAGCCTACAGTAACACTCAAACGACGGTTGCCAACTATATGATGTTGGGTGACTCTGTGTTGTCTCAGTCCGGCTACCGACAGTCCAATCCACAAATGCCAAAATTCCATCCTCCTCCGTTAATTCCTGTACGACATTTAAACGGCGGCATGCGTTATGACACCCCTAACCATTATGGAGGCACCGAAGTGGTGGACCTAAGCTCTGCAAATAGGTATTACATTTATTCAAGCAGCATGCAATGCCATGAAACTTGCCTTAATTAGAGGGTACATATTATTTAGTTTAGTTCTGATTTAATTTTTTATGAAATTCAAGAATCGAGTTTTCTTTTTAATTCGCATCTGTTTTAAATTTCAAGTACTACCGGCCACCCGATAATTAACCAGCAGCCTGCACATCAGCAACCTCCGAGGAGTCAGCCTGCGACGCAAGACGATTGTTCTGGTATGACCAACGGCCGTATGCCCCCCGTAAACAATATGCACAGGAAGTTGATAGCAATACCGGAAACACCAATTAGTGGCAATCACATTCCATATAAACTTCAAAAGGCGTTAATTGAGAATCGTATGGTCCCTTGTATCAATATGAAACCGTATTCTTACTCCGATCTTTTGGTAACCATCCCAGATCTCATCGAGCAGTTGTTCAACAGCGTTCCTGTACAGTCCTGTCAACAAGTTATGCAGGTCTTGGGCATTGAAGTCTACAAAGGCAACAGGTAAATTATCGTTTATTTATTAACTACACAAAAATACGACGGACCGTTAATTTCCCTTGACCGTATGTTTTTTGATATACTGGAAGTAATTAATTTTCAGTGCTCAAATGCGACTTTTGTTGGAAAACGGGAAGTGTAGAACCATAGATGAAATAATACCGTTGGTACAAGTGCGACATGTGCTCGAGTACATGCCGCAGTTGAAGTATATGCTCGGTGGTCTGGTCAATTCAGAACTTGCTGCGAAGAGACAACGCACAAGCTAGGAGTGGCTAAATATGTGGGACTATTATAGTTTGTTCCACAATTACACTTAGTGTGGACATGTTATTGTCTAGGGTTCAGTTCTAGTGTTTGCGGAAGTTAGAAAGAAAGTAAAAAGAGAGAGAAACAGATAAACAGTTTAAAGATGTTCCTATGTGCCACAAGCTTTTTTCCAATCCAAAATTGACGTTGTTTATAGTATTAGTAAAAAAAAAAGAAAATGAGGAATGAACATTGAAAAAGAAAGGTGGCATTTGTGTTAAAAGTGAATAGACACTTGTGTAATATAGTTTAATTAATTTTTTATAAGTTGAATTTTTTGTAAATATGATGAAAGCATACTTTGTGTGAATTTAATAATTTACTACTTACATAGATCTGAAATAGTGGCAGATTTAAAGAAAATCTTTATTAATTCTACACACACACACACACAACAAACACATGATACAGTTACCTTAAACAAGGGAAATAATATATTGTTAAATATTTCATTTTTTTACAATATGTCATAAATAATTAAAACTTTGTTACATTTCATTCTCTAATTTATCCAATACGATACTACCGGGTTTCGTTCTGCCTACTATTTCATTTGGAAATAGATTTTCCACTGTTATATACATAATATTTATTTAAAATTTGAAAGGCTAATTCTATATTTATGTTGAAATTTCAGAACTGAAAAATAATTTATTATTGACAACAAAATTGCAAAATATAGGCTCATTCAAAGTTTTGCAGGCATAAATATGCACATATATATCTATCTAATTTTCTTTTTGTTAATAACTTAAATATAAACACCTTAGTATTTTGTATTAACCATTTACACATTTGAAGTAAAATAGATCTTAAAAATACATAAGAAAGGTGTTATTTATATATACTGTTAATTAGGACGTATCGGTTTTGTAGAAATTATTAATCGTCAAATTATTACTTTTCAGAAGTGATATATGCATGTTTGTAATTGTTTTTTTTTTTAAAAGACTCGATTAGAAAATGTTCTATACAAAAGAAGAAATTCTCTTACTTATGACGGTCTTGTTGGTAACATTTTGTCCTAATGTCAATTCCAGTCTTGGAAAATGAAGCGAAACATTAAATTTGCTTTGTTAATTTTGTTTTAGAAGATAAATTGCCGTCATAAGCGTATTGTTATAAAAAAAATGGTTGAGTATTATTCAATTAAATGAGTAATATTGATTTGGCTAACGTTGGAAACCTTTGGATGAGTTTATGTTTTACCTATTTCTTTTATTCTGTGATGTTTAATTTACAATCAGTATTGATGAGAGTTATACTACACTGTGTTGTCCAAAGGTAATTTTTAATCAACATTAATAATTATATCACAGCTATCCATCAATGTCTGACTTCTTTTAATTGTACCATTTTTTTTAATCAATAACTACTTCAATTATATATAAATTTATTTTGTTGGTATAAATAAAATACTGTAGATGAATAAAAGTAAATCTTGCCAATAACCAACGGCAGTCGTTGGTTAGTGGCAAGATTGGCTTTAATTGATGATACAATAACTGTACTATTTAGAAATCGTTAAAACTTTCAAATTGCTCTCTCGAAAATTACTAAAGATCATTTTAGTTAGAAGTGACGCGTTTTTCGACACCAGTGCTTTTATAAAAGAAAAAAAGAAAGAAAACAAAAGTGAACGATTGCCTTGCATTTTCGAATTTTTTTTCCAAAACCAAAATACACTGTGATAGCAATATTTTTAGATAATTTCATTGAAATAAATCGAGTCGTCAACTCTACGTAAATGATCTATAGTAAGCATATCGAAAAACAACTTTCTGTTAGCAATAGATAGCTTTTATTTTGTTCAATTTAAATTTCTTACATTTAAGGGAAAATATTGGAATTTTTTAGACAGGTACCACATTATTCATTATAACGTGTATTAGCATCAAAACATAAAAATTAAAAAAACAAACTTATCGTAAAGACTTTTTGTAATTTATTTATTATATTAACTGAATACTGTACCGCTTCCTTTTTATATTCAACCTGTTTTGCATAATTATTTATTTTGTTCGAAAATGCACAATCGTTTGAATAAACCGTTTGTACTTATTTTAAGCATTTTAAAATTGTAAATCGTCGCCTTAATTACTTAAAAGTACTCACCATGTAAATAAGTTTTTCGACTCGCGTAGGAACGAGAGAAAAAAAATTATCAAATTAAGAGACTTTGTAGATTCTGTCGATAATTATTTATATCAACAGTTTTTTTTTAAATTAAATGTACCTGTCCCTTTGGATCAAAAAATAAAATCTCACGATATTCATAATAGGTTCAATGCATTTCGTTGTTATTATTTTTTAAAACATGTATGTTGTAAATATCTAGGCAAATAAAACATACATTAATATTTAATATTTTCATTTTTACTCTATTCTAATCGTAAAGTTAAACGTCCAACACAGTATTCTATAAAGTGAAGTGTTTGGGCTTCCTAAATATATTTTAATTTGCAATTTTTGAGTATAAAAATGATTAAGGGTGCAGAGAACTATCTATCAACAAAAGACTATGGTAATTGGATATAAAATATATGTTTTGTAAAAAAATACACAAGAAAAAATTAAGTACAAAAAAATTACAAAATTGGTATTGTTCTCGCTACTAATTCAGAGTCCATATAAAATTGTTCATACTGAAAACCTGGATATAATTGGAAATTTAGTAACGGTAAGGAGTTTTCTTGGCAGTGAGTTAGCATATCTAAAATTGTAGAGGAATCTGGACGTTCCCCGGGTTCCGTTTGCCAGCAATCGAACATTAACTGATACAATTCTTCGGAAATATACGGAAGTTGGGTCAGGCGAAGGCCCCTTTTGATTTGTCCAGGTATTTCGTTATTCAGGATAGAGCCGTACGGTGTACCCCCTAAAATAATATAAATTACATGTCCGTTTAGGACTGCTGTAAAGGAATTACCTAAAGCTGATATTTCCCACATTATGCAGGCAAAAGACCATGCGTTACTTTTATGAGTGTGGGGCAAACCACTGAATACTTCTACAGCCGTCCATCTCGTATAATCTGGCATCATGTTCCGGTGATTATAATGGCACAGACCATATCCGCTAACTTTGACAACGTTATTTTCGCTTACCAAAATGTTTCTCGCACATAATCTGTTGTGAAGAATCTGTAAAACGAAAATTAGAATTATTTTAAGGAAAGTGATAGAGAAACGATTCAGACTTTTTGCTTTTCTAAATGTTGAACTCCTTTAGCAACATTGATCATAAAAGCTATCGCTTGATATTCGGTAATACTGCTAAATTTTCCATTGGCAGTATCTCTACTGCTTAGAAGTAAATCCTTGAGATTCACTGAAGCTGCCTCTAATACTACAAATAAAATATCCGTCGATTCACACAGTCCTATCAATTCGAGAACGTTTTTGTGTTTGTCAGTTTTAACAAGCAAGTCTAGATCTCTCAGCATGTTCTTTTTATTAATACCGGATAATTTTTTGTCATAAACTACAACGATTGCAGCTGGAGTGTCGTGTTCATTTTTAACTATTCCTGAATGTACAGATCCAAACTCTCCCACTCCTAGTATTTTATTATCAACTTTTAAAAAGTTTTGAGGAATCCTCCAAATTTTTTGCTTAAGTACGTTATAATGGTCCACTGGTTGAATTTCTTCTTCAGGAATGTATCCTTCATTTACCTTTAATTACAATACTATAATATTTATAATAGACAAACATACAACTGCTGCTTGCTTACTACTTCAAGTATGGGTCCCTGCATGGCTAATTCTTGATTATCCCGGAGTCTCCTGAGTCGACTTTTCAATGCTTTTTGTCTCAAATAAATGTAAAAAATGACTATGCCTATAAGAATAGCGCTTACAATTACTATACAAATAGTTAAGGCAGTGACAAGAACGGATGATTGTGGATTTGAATTATCTTTTTCTCGTTTATCAATATGTGAACTAATATCACTATAGACTACTTTAGTAACGTTTCCAGCTCTGCTAACTATTCCCTCAATGACTAGGTAATTTGAATTTGGATTCAATGGGGCATTGTAAAAACCCCCGTAATTTTTTCCATCACCTATTACAAAATCCTCAAGTATTTGTTTAGGTTGTAGTTCAGCTGTAATGTAATACCCCAAGTCATCTTCTTTACTTTCTTGGAATGATTTCAGTGAGTCTGGTTGAAAAAATAATTTGCTGTCCTGATCTATAACTACTACTTGATAGGATGTTACAGGACCATTGTTATTCATTACAGGGTTCAATTCAACTATCATCTTTGATCCTTCATGCTTTTTGACTTTTGGGAGGAAGGGAATATTATCAGGATCTCCAATTTCTGTTTGCAATATAACAGAAGCAACATCCCCATCAGAATATGATGATATGGCTTGGACTGATATACTATATCTAGTGCCCGGATTTAAACTACCTAACTCAGCATCATATGTGTTATTGGTGAACGTCCACCACTGTGGATTACCAATGTAGCTTGCGTATGTCTTTATCACTTTGGCTTTTACTTGGTAGCTGTTGATACCTAGGAAGAAGTTGGGCTTTTCCCATAAAATATAAGCTGTGGTGTTAGTCACATTTTCCACAGTTAAATTTTCTGGCACCGTCGGTGCAAAATTTCCTGTATAGTATATGTTGCATTCATGGCAACTTTGGTCACATGAATTTTGAGTATAATTTCTTCCAAGAAAATTTGTACAGCCACATTCGTTAGTCACATTATTTAAAATAGCATACCTACAAAGAAATATAACATAAAATATATACTACTACTCATAATTAATAAATATAAGTTTTTAAATATAGTATTACTATTACCTGTAATTATTATTTTCTACACACACACTTAAACACTGCCACAAATCATGAGATTCTTTTATAATGAAATACTTAATACCGGGCTTAAAACAACCCACTAAATCGCCCCTTTCAATACAAATACCACTTTGTACGAAAATAAGTAATAAAAACAGTAACATATTTCAATAACTTGTGCATTACATGTGCATTGGAGAAGTAAATGTAGATTCACTCATTTTTAATACTCATTTAAAGCAATATTTTCTTTCAGTTACACAATTGCATTATGAAACAATAAAAATAACAACAATTTTTTAAAAAACGTGATAATTATTTGGGTGTAAACAAATTACTAATCATAGACAATTACTAATGCTTATTTGTTAGGTTAGTTGCATATACAGAAGAATAATTAGGAGCAGCCAAGTAAAAATCGAAAATATTAATTTCTTATTTAAGTAAAAGTATATTGAAGTTTTAAATTAATTTTCATATTAGATCAAAAATTAACTCAATAATTACTAAAAATATAATGAGACAGCGCCTATAATTTTTACGGTAGAGGTTAGATAAACACAGAATAAAATAAATGACAGAACAAATAAAAGTGGTTATGTTGTTCTGTCATTTTGACGTTTGACATGTATGTAAACTGACGTATTGGCACGGTAGAAATTGTTCATTCGATAAAATATATATGGATAACTTTTGTAGGTGATGTTTATTGTTTGTGAAATAATTAATACGTAGTGTGTATAAATTACTGGCATACTAACTAATTTACTAATTGTGCAATAATGAACACTGAGGGGGATGTAGATTCAGATATGGAGTGCTCTGACAATGATTGCTTTGGCGACGACTCTGATTACTATAATTCGGATGATATTGACATTGAACAAGTGGATCCAAGCAAAAACGATCCAGAATATTTCGAATATGAATGCCTAACAGAGGAGCAAGTAGAGAGGCTGTTAAACGAATCGGTTGAACTTTTGAGTAATAACCTTCAGATACTACCATCTCTTGCAAAGGTACGTTCTTGTGTAGACAATTTTTATATTTTTATGTATTACTTAACTTAATTGTAGGTATTATTGCATTCTCACAATTGGAATGTATCAGAATTAATAGAGAAATATAGGGAGAATGCATCCCAATTACTTATCAATTCTCGAGTAAAACCGTCATTAGCACCAGCTTCTAATAACTGCTCGCGATACCTTACGTGCCCTGTGTGTGTCTTAACTCATTCAAGTGATAAATTTTTAAGTTTAAGTTGTGGACATTTATTTTGTAAAGGCTGTTGGACCATTCATTTCGAAGTTCAAATAAATCAGGTAATTAATTCTTGTTGTCCACATTTAAGGTGATTAACGTTTTATTAAAATTTTAGGGAATATCCACAGGGATTAGTTGCATGGCTAGAGAATGTGAAGTGTTAGTACCAGAGGACTTTGTGTTAAAACTTGTTCTTCAACCGAATATAAAGGAAAAGTTTTTGCAATACACATTTCAAGATTATGTTAAGTCTCATCCCCAGTTAAGATTCTGTCCAGGACCAAATTGTCAGGTTGTTATTAAAAGTCAAGATACAAAGGCAAAAAGGGCCACTTGCTCCAAATGCAAATCAATTTTTTGTTTCAAGTAAGTTCCATAAATTAATTTTCGTTTTTGCCTTCAGATAGTAAATGAATAAAAAATCTAATAAATTTTTGTTTTGAAGATGTGGTATAGATTATCATGCACCTACAGACTGTCATACAATTCAGAAATGGTTAACAAAGTGTGCAGATGATAGTGAAACCGCCAATTACATTAGTGCCCATACCAAAGACTGTCCCAAATGTCACATATGTATTGAGAAAAACGGGGGCTGCAACCATATGCAGTGCTATAATTGCAAATATGATTTTTGCTGGATGTGTCTAGGTGATTGGAAGGCTCATGGTTCAGAATACTATGAATGTTCACGCTATAAAGAAAATCCTAATATAGCTCACGAGTCTGTTCATGCACAGGTAATATATGAAAAAGTTGTTTTATAAAAGTTAAAAAATATATACCATAAAATTTTGTTTAATGTAGGCACGAGAAGCCTTAAAGAAGTATCTTCATTATTATGAAAGATGGGAGAACCATTTGAAGTCGTTAAAGTTAGAAAAAGAAACTTTTGATAAGTTAAAAAATCGTATTAATCAAAAAGTGATGTCTGGAAGGGGCACATGGATAGATTGGCAATATCTTTTCACAGCAGCGTCTTTGCTGGCTAGGTGTAGATATACTTTGCAATATACTTACCCTTACGCTTATTATATGGATACAGGGCCACGGAAAGAACTTTTTGAGTATCAACAGGCTCAATTAGAAGCGGAAATAGAGAATTTATCTTGGAAAATAGAACGGGCTGAAACGACCGATCGGGGAGATTTAGAAAATCAAATGGACATAGCTGAAAAGAGGAGGACTACGCTTTTAAAAGATTTTTTAGATGTGTGATATAATATGATATTACCTGTTTTTTCTTCTCTCTCTCTCGCCGGGTCAAATAATTTATTGTTGATTTTTTTTTAGTTTTTAGTCAGTCGTAAAATTGAATTCAATTTTTATATGTACTTATAATGTACTAAATGGTAGAGCTTTTATTCACTAAAAGAGGTTCTTTAGCAATTAAATTAGCGGTATTGTATCAACTCTGGATGTTTAAATGTTTTTACTTATTGAA
Organism: Agrilus cyanescens; assembly: GCA_947389935.1. Lineage (NCBI taxonomy): Eukaryota > Metazoa > Arthropoda > Insecta > Coleoptera > Buprestidae > Agrilus > Agrilus cyanescens. Next base: position 451,758 of record OX376704.1, read on the forward strand.
AAATGAGGCTTTTACATTGTGGAATTCCATATTTTTACTTTTGCCAAGTTGATTAACGATAAAACAAAACCGCTAAAATAAAAAGGTTTATAACTTAAAATACTCGCCTCTGATCTGTAGACATATGAAATTGTTTTTGTAATTTACTAATAAATTTAGTGAATATTAGTGGTTTTCTCTTGTCATTAATCAACATGGTAAAGTTTTTAATTAGATTTTCGGAATTGTGCGATTTAATCTTTTATTTAATTTTATTATGTAAATACCAAAGATGAAGATGGAAAATTAAGATAACGCTTTCAATTGACTAATTGTAAATAACTAAAGTCGCAGTTAGTGTAAGTTTTATACTTTTTAATTTCTCAAAAAAGGTTTTAATGGAATTACATAGATGTAGTATCGGACTCATTTTTGTGACGATCACACAAATTACACTCGGTACCTTGTAGTGTTTTAAATTATTTAATTTTTATTTTAGTCGAATGTTAATAATTCTTTTTCTATTAGTAGTTTAGTAGGTTTACTTTGAAGTCAATTCCGTTTAATTTAATTAAAAAAAAGCTAGTAGGAAACGATTGATTTATCATCACTAAACCGAAACTTGGCACAAAAAAAACTATAACATTAACAGAACAATTATCATTTTCAAATGTGCTATAAGTTGCTGTTTAAAATTTCCTCTTGTCATTAACATTTTCTTGATTTAATTAGAATTTTGTATAATAATGAGAATAAGAAATTTTTTTATACCTATCGTGTACTACATAAGTAAAAGTATTTCATTAATAAATTATGAATTCATCTGTATATTGCATGCTTTTATTAACTTTTTGCGGTAGTAACGTTTATTATTATACTACTGAAAAAAGTTTCAAATTTTTAATTGTATGAAGACAGATATGTTCAAAGAAGAGGCAATTTTTTACTTTCGTTTTTTTTATGTAAATGTAATATAAAGTTGTTTTGGAAAAATTAAACACATTTTAATTTAATTTGGTGTTTTCTTATCGATACAAACGAAATAAAAGTTTTAAAATATTTTCAATAAATAAGGAAGGCAGTTTTTTTGACTGACGTGCATGATTGGTTGCAGGAATTAAAAAAAATATTCGCACATGTATACTAAAACTATTTACACTTCTTGTACTTAATTTATTAATTTACAAGAAGTTTTATACACAAAGTTTAAGCAAAAATAAAAAAAGTTTGTCTATAAATTGGTTCTAATTTTATGTACACCCTGTATATTATTTACTACTTAAACTCAAAAGTTTGACATTTGTGAATTGTGCCGTTGTACATGACGAATATTTATTGAATTTTACAAATATACAATTTTATACAAAAGGAAAACCTTATACATTATATTTTCCATTTATTCTTTACAAGTAAGTCATTACAATTTTATTACTACTGCTTTTTAACCGCTTTTCCGCTTCAGAAATGGGAGAAAAGAAGTACAAAATGAAGAAGGATTTGGAAGTACGAGGCAAGGAGTCTGTGGAGGAAAATATTTCTGTTGTTACCAGAGTTCGCCCTTTAAGTTCAAAAGAAGTTGCAAAAAAGTGTCCAAATATTGTTTCTGTTGATGCTGAAAACAGGACGTTGTCTATAACGAAACCTGGAGAGGCAACCAACAATAAACCCCGATCTTATACATTCGCTTTTGATTATATTTTCCCTGAAACATCATCACAGGTAAATTATTCAAGTCTACTATGAAATTAGTTGTTAATTCTTATATTAATATGATATAGATGGATGTTTATCGCAATGTTGCTAAGCCAGTAGTTGATAAAGTTCTTGAAGGATACAATGGTACCATAATTGCATATGGTCAGACAGGGACAGGGAAAACCTTTACAATGAGTGGAGGTGTTAAATCCAGCAAGCAAGGAATAATTCCAAACACATTCAATCACATTTTTTCAAGAATTTCCTCCACAACTGAAGATATAACATTTGCTATATCTGTCTCTTATTTGGAAATTTATAATGAAGAAGTTAAAGATCTTTTAGCTGGCAAAGACCAGAAAAAGTTGAAAATGTATGAGAATGCAGATGGTACTGTTTATGTAAAGGATGCCATCTGTCTAGCAGTGGATTCTGTTGAATCAATTACAGAATTAATGAAAATAGGAAATGCTAACAGGAAAACTAGGGTCACTTTAATGAACAACCGCAGTTCTAGATCTCATGCTATATTTATGATCAATATTGAACAAAGATGTCAAGGAGACAACAGCATGGTGCTGGGAAAACTAAATCTTGTTGACTTGGCTGTATGCAAACGTTTAACTAATTATGTATGTTTATTTGCAATTAATTCTGTTTGTCATAGGGTTCAGAAAGATTGATTAGGACTCAAGCAACTGGGGATGGACTGAAAGAAGCGAGCAATATCAACCAGAGCCTTTCAGTTCTGAGTAATGTTATTGCAACATTAGCAGAAGGAAAGGGAGGCCATGTCCCCTATCGAAGCTCCAAACTTACCAGACTTCTTCAGGATTCCCTAGGAGGCAACTCTAAAACAACAATTGTATGGAATAATAATCTACGAACAAACTACGTAACATACGTGAATTATTGTCTAATTACAGATTGCTACTGTTAGCCCTGCTTACATGGACTTTGAAGAAACTCACTCCACACTCCGATATGCGAAACGTTGCAAACTAATTAAGAATAGAGCTGTTATTAACAGAACATCAACCTCTGGTTTGCTTGCCCAATTTGAAGCTGAACTTGAAAGACTCGAAATGGAGCTAGCTCAAGTTAGTGTCAATGAAAAGGAGGAAATAACGATGAACAACACTAATCACCACACGGTTTGTTTACAACTTTAAAAAGAGGTTTATAAGTTAATATAAGAAATTATTCTGTTTTAGAAACGAGTAAAGGGCAGCAAGCATAAAATTTCTACTCCTGAGATTGATGAAGAAGTTAAACGCCAGGAGGAAGAATTGAAATCTACAGAGTATAACTTTATACTTAAAATATAATTACTTTCTTATGAAGTAACTCATTTATAGGGAGCAAAAGAATGATTTACTTTCTCGTATATCCAAAATCCAGAAATTAATCCTTGTTGGAGGAGAAAATCTGATTGAGAAGGCTAAAAGACAACAGTTTCTTTTAGAATCTTCAGATGCCGAGCTAAAAAATCTTGCTAGATCACATAAACATTTACAGGAAGAACTGGAAAAGAAGGGGGTAATTAAATATTCGTAGAGTATACACATCATATTAAGAAAACGTTTTTTTTTTTTCAGGCTGAAAGGATAATTGTCGAAGAGAAGTACAACACTCTTCAAGAAGAGGACATTGAACTGAACAAGAAAATTAGCAAATGTCAGGATCAATTGTCAAATTTAAAACTGGAGTATTATGTTAAAGAACACGACTATCAACGTGATGAAGAAGCATTAAATGATAGCGGCAGGCTTCTACTCAGGGAAGTGCAACTAGCTAATGCAATGGCTTCTCATTATATCCCTATGGAATACTGGGTGAGAACTTGCAGTAAAAAATTAGGTTGCTTTACTTATTTATATTTGTAGCGCTCGATCGAAAACAGCGTACAATGGAATAAAGAAACATTAGAGTTCCAAACCAGAGGTGTGGCTTATACCGGGAATAATATGCAACAAGTAAGAGGGTATAACGGGAGCAATTTTTCTTACGCATACGGGATGAATCGACCTTACGGTGAATATCACAGGAAGCCCAAAGTCCGCCATTCCAGCGTACCACGTCCAAGAAGGTACATTTATAAAACGAAAGGAAGTCGCGACCAGTAAAAACGATACTGTTATTCAATCTAAATTATTTAAGTGTAGGTGATTTCCTGAGCATTTATTTAACAGATCTTATGCTAGTCAATTTGCTTAAACATGTGATTTCAGTAAATTCCATTCCGTTATTATACATATTGTTATACTTATTTATTAATTTTGTTGAACATGATGTGTACTTAAATTTAAATAAAATTTTCTAACACATTACGTCTTTTTGCCTTTATTTATAGATAAGTTTAAAGTTTACTTATATTACTAAAAATAAAAAAGCGGTAAACAAGTTCAAAGTTTAAGTATGTTGGGTTGCCTAACAATTGTTACTATTTGTTTAATAACTTTTATCAATTAATTATCTAAGACTGAGAATACGTGTGTTATTATTGAAATTAACTTTTCCATTGTGTTTTATATGTGTTAATGTGATTTCTACGCTTCTTGGCATTTCTACTAAGCATTTATTCTAACTTGACTATGACCTATAACCTATAATCTTTTTCAAAATTTCTTAATTTGTTAAATACATTTAATTTAATCTTAAACTATGTGGAGTACCGTACGAAAACTACCTCTCAGAACTTCAGTACTCAAGGTATTTATTGATAAGAAACAATAAATTATCTGTAAGTTAAAAACTAAAACCTCCCGTGCCCAAATTGTTTTAGGTACCAGTTAGATATATTAACCTTTTAGAATACCAAAGCAAGTCGTTATTAAAAAAACATGGAGTTGCTATTCAAGATTTTTGTATGGTTGATGATTCAGGGACAAACGAACTTAATAATTTTAGTAACAATCATTCCACCGGTAATTCTGATAATAATTATTTAATCATATCTTTTTTCTAAGGTGCCAAGGAGTATGTTATCAAAGCACAAATATTGGCAGGAGGGAGAGGAAAGGGACATTTTGACTCTGGCTTTAAAGGAGGAGTACACTTGACCACAGAGTATGAACACGTACATAGTTTAATTAAAAAATTTAATTTGATGTTTTGTAGTCGTAGTAAGATTCAGGAAATAACCCAGCAAATGTTAGGTCATAAACTGATAACAAAACAAACTCCACAAGATGGTATATTAGTTAGGAAAGTCATGGTTGCCAGAAGTGTGAATATAAAGAGAGAGACATATGTTTGTATTTTAATGGATCGAATGAGTAATGGGCCTGTACTTATTGCTTCACCAGCTGGAGGAGTAGATATAGAAGCTGTTGCTGAAGAAACACCACATCTTATTAAAAAAATTCCTATTGATATCTATAAGGGTGACTAATACGCAGTTAGTTTAAAATTAATTAAATATAACATGTTTCCTTAAAGGTCTCACAGATTCCACTGCCAAAGAAGTAGCTCAATTTTTAGAATTCAAAGGAAATTTACAAGAAAAGGCTGCAGAACAACTGAAAAAGATTTGGGAACTTTTTCTGAAGGTAGATGCCATTCAAGTGGAAATAAATCCATTTGTTGAGACAGATGAGGGAGAAGTAATTTCTGTAGATGCCAAAATGAACTTTGATGATAATGCTGCATACAGACAAAAAGAAATATTTGCAATGCACGACACTTCCGAAGACGATCCCAGAGAAGTAGAAGCAGCAAAATATAACTTAAACTATATTGGAATGACTGGAAACATAGGGTGTTTAGTAAACGGGGCCGGTCTGGCAATGGCCACTATGGATATTATAAAATTGTATGGAGGCGATCCAGCCAACTTTTTAGACGTTGGAGGATCTGTTAAAGAAGACCAAGTTAAAGCTGCATTTAAAATACTAACATCAGATGAAAAAGTAAAATCCATTCTTGTAAACATATTCGGGGGTATCGTCAATTGTGCAACTATAGCTAATGGTATCGTTGGAGCGTCAAAATCAATTAAATTCGATATTCCACTAATCGTTCGTCTGGAAGGTACAAATGTAACCGAAGCAAAGAAAATAATAAACCAGTGTGGCCTTGCTATACAGTCTGCCGATGATCTTGACGATGCTGCAAAAAAGGCCGTTAATAGTATTGACAAAGCCCACACAGTTGCTGCTTGATATTAACTTGTCCTAGTTAATATATTTTTATATATGTTACATTTTTTATGTTAAATAAGAATTTGGTACTTTAAGTACCTAATAAAAATAGATGAACATAATTACTCGTTTTAATTTATACTTCATTTAAGGTAAAAGCCAGAAGAATTTTAAACTCATGAAAGTATTTATAAAGAAAATTAGTCTTTATTAAAGAAATAATTATAACATTAGGATAAAAGGAAATGAAAGAACTATGTTTAAACCATTACATATTTTATTAACCCAAAGAAAACGAAATGATTTATTAATTAAAAGTTTAAATGAAATTTAACTCAAAGAAAAAGTTTAGTCGTAATTGAACAATTAAAAATATAAATAATAAAGAAACTGCAAAACTAGAATTGAAAGATTTGAGAAAAGAATATTATATTATATTAATGTTGTTACTCGTTTGAGTTTTTTTTCTACTGTTTGTCGTGTGCATTACAAATAAGTAATTAGTCGCACGTCAAACAGCTGACAAATTTTTTCATTTTGCAATTTTTTTGATTATTTTTAATATGTAAGTGTGTAGATGTTTTTCATCGATTTCAAAGCTACAAAAATAATAATACAACTACTGGGGAATAGCAAACGTAAATACCTATATAAATGCTTCCCCTGAAAACTAAAATATAAATTCAGGTATAAAGAATCGTTCCATTACTCTTTCTTGATCTGAGAGGCAGCCTGCTTAGCCTGGTGAGCCTGTAATACCGCAACAGCTTCTTCAACTTTAGCTTTGAGGGACTCATTGTGTTCCAACATGTGTAGCAATTCAGAATTATCAATTTCCAACAACATTCCAGTGATTTTTCCAGCCAAATCTGGATACATTCTCTGGATAAGTGGGAAAAGACGTTCTCCAAGCATTTGCTTTTGTTCTTGAGGTGGTGCTGCGGCCAACATTGTGGCAGTGAGCGGCTCTTGGCCTTGTATATGTACCGCTTGTTGCACAGGGGCGGCTCCGCTAATTGTAAGCCCCTGGGGAGGATTGCGCATGTTTGCGGTGTACTTATAGTTTGTGGAACGATTGCTTCCTGCAACAACCCCTTGTGTGGCAAGAGGACGACCTAAAATTAATATTTTGCGTGTCACAAATTAAAAGGAACATCATAAATAATTGCTTCTCGAAAAACTTCCTTAAAAATAATATAATATTAACTAAAAATATGAGACAAGGCAGCAAAATAAAAAAGATAAAACACAATGTCCTAAAAAAAAAAAAAACATTAAAAACCAACCAAGGTAGGGAAGGCAAATTCAAAATCAAATACTATAAATTCAATAAAAATCGAAACAATACCAATTTTGCATGAGCAACAATTTTTCTTGGAGCACCCCTCATGTTTAGACATCATACGACAAAACATGACTGGTTTATATTTCTTTATACTATTAAAAGATTTAAATATAAGGCATTTTTCAGACGAAAGTAAAAACGAATTTACTATCGTCCATACTTCATCAAGCACTTTATATGAGTACTTTTACCACATGATAGCCAAATGCATCATTATTCACAATGCCTATTTATGTCTAAGGAGATATCCAAATAACTACAATCTTGCATTCTTATCATTAAGAGCAAAGAAAATAATAAAACAACTGAAATTGGCATTCTAACTTTCAATTGCCAACTTCCACTGAAAAGCTATGTGTGATTCTACACAAAGTTACAAAAAGACTCAACTGTTTTCTCTTCTTTAAGAAATCAAGATAATATGGTAAGTGCAGAATTTTTAATTTAATTAACGTTTTTTGTTTTGAAATTGAATTAAAATTTTTAGAATTGACAGTAATTAACAGAATGAAAAAGAAAACCAAACTGTACAGTTCAATATTAAAAACCCGTACTATAAAAACCAAATTTTCACTATCTCATGCAAAATAAAAATAAAAATTTAGAGCCGTGAAAAAATCAAATGAAAAGAGTCCATTTTAAATTGTTTTTAAAATTTGACGCCAGATGTTTTCCAAAAAAAAATATACTTCTCCATCTAGCAACTGCCCAGTCCCTACCTTGTATACTAGGAGGTTGTTGTCCAGTGATAGGTCTAGGAACGCTGACGTTACCTCGCATAGCTCCAGCTTGATTTGGTGGTCTCGGTGCAGCTCTGTATGAGTTCTGCAACCCTGCGGCGTAGGCGTTGGTTCCAGTTTGCGCACCTGGACGTACCTGTGGTTGGGCAGGCCACCTCGGTGTTGTACGAATCTGCGTCATTTGGGAAGCCGCATAATAACGTTGCGGGGGTTGTGGCATCGTCGGTACGAAATAGCCGCTGGTGCCGCTTGGCTGGATAAACTGGTTCATCTGGTGCATGCGCATGTTGGCCATACGTTGCATGTATTGGGATGTCAAATGGGCTTTTCTGTCTTCCTTTCGCTGGGCTAGAGCTACATAAAGCGGTTTTGAGCCTACTATACGACCGTTCATTTCAGTTACAGCTTTAGTTGCTTCCTCTGGAGATGAGAAGCATACAAATCCAAATCCTTTGCTACGTCCATCTTCCAACATGACCTGTAGAACGCAATATTAAGTGTTTGTAGGAAAAACTATTGATTGAATCAATTAAATTCGTTATACTTTAGCAGATGTGATTGTTCCAAATGGTGAGAATTCTTTTCTAAGACGTTCGTCGTCGATGGTGTCGTCCAAGTTCTTTACGTACAGATTGACTCCTTGGTAGCGGTTCATACGTTCCATTTTTAGCTGTTCAAAACGACGTTTTAGTTCTTGTTGACGTTCTGCTTTCTTCTGAGCCCGGCCAACGTACATAGATTTTCCTTCGACAATTTCTTTTCCTATATAACGCAAAATTTATTATTTTACTACAACTAAAAAAGAGATTGTATTTTACCATTTAGTTCTTCAACAGCGGCTTCTGCAGAATCAGGGTCTTCAAAAGCAACAAAACCAAAACCACGAGACTTTCCATCATCAGTTCTCATAATTTTCAAGCTGGTTATGTGGCCAAATTTCTCAAATAACGTTCTCAGTTGATCTTCATTCATGTCTTCACCAAAGTTTTTAACATACACATTGGTGAAGAGTTTGGCTTTTTCTCCCAATTCCTTTTCACGTTCTTTACGGGGAATGAATCTACCAACATATACTTTCTTTCCGTTCAACAACATGCCATTTACTTTTTCAATTGATTTGTTTGCAGCTTCTTCAGTTTCAAAATGGACAAAACCATAGCCTTTACTTAGTCCAGTTTCATCTTGAGCTACTTTGCAACTCAATATGTTACCAAAGGCAGAAAAGGTATCATACATAGCCTTGTTATCAATGCTTTTATCAAGATTTTTAATGAACACGTTTCCTACACCGGATTTTCTTAAGGAAGGATCGCGTTGGGACCACATAATACGAATAGGACGTCCCTTAATCAAATCAAAGTTCATGGTATCTAAAGCTCTTTCGGCTGTAATTATAGACGTTACTACTAAGAAATACGACTAAATAATGTGCAAAAAGTACTCACCATCCGCAGGTTGTTGAAAATTAACGTATGCATATCCCAAACTTCGGCGTGTTATCATGTCTCTGCAGACACGAATCGAAAGCACGGGGCCTGCTGTCGAAAATTTTTCGAAAAGCATTGCTTCCGTAATATCTGAATGTAAATCACCGACGTACAAAGACGCCATAGGGTAGTTGGGTGCACCAGGATTCATTTTGCTGTTTTTTATAATACGCTACACACTTACACAATGTCAGACAATGCGTTCTGGAACTGTAACATATGAAACAAAATTTTGCAATTAATTATTTACAAAATTACGTTTTTCAACCGTTTTGCGATTTTTTTGGTTTTTTTAATGTTTTTTATATTTTTTTTCTTTTTTTGAGGAGTTATTCTCAATTTTATGTGGGTTGTGTGACCTACAAAGGAACACAACCTCACCTTCTCAGCACTACTTAAAGAAATAGAGCGACGTTCGCCGTTCAGTTCTGCTTATATACACACCGGATGTTTCCCACCAAATAAATATTTTACCCCTCATTTTATATAAATATTCATCAAATTTATATAAATTAACTAATCTTAGATTTTTCTACACCCGATAAACTACTTACTTGATTGATGGAAGTAATATTAAAAATTGAAAGTATTTGTGTTGATCATTATTTCAAACCACCATGCTTTTGACTTTCATTTCCGATTAACGTCAACCTTGAAGAATTGGCGGTATTTTTAAAAACGCGTAAAATGCGATACATTACGAAAAATACTTAAAATAATACATTACAGCAAACCAAATAATTGATTTTATTTGAAGCGCTAATTTTATTCCTGGATACTTCTGAAAAAGATTGTTTGCATTTTTAATTCGAATTTTTATTCGGAAACTAATTTTACATTTAATTTTCTATCAGTGTTTGGGTAAATAAAAATTTAATTGAAAATAATTAATCGCAGAAACATAAGTGTTTATTGAAACAATATTACAAAAAGATCTAATACTAGTTTGCTAGTTTTTGCGGTTTTAAATCTTTGGAGTATATAATTGAAAAACACAATTAAGAAGTGAAATAACTAATGAAGTCAGATTTTAAGTTAAACTTTTAAACAAACGTTAACAATTAATCAATTAATTAATCATAAGCTAAAATATGTTTATGATAAAACAATAAATAAGCTTCTGAATTGAGAACATCGGCTAGACTAGCTCTGCTTATATTCTGATCATCACATTTAAACCAATAGTTGCGTTGCAGTCTCACAAAGCAAATGTAGTGGCCAGTGTTGAGAGAATTTCCATCGTGATTGATAACAGCAAACAGGGAGTATCTATTGTCTGGAGGCACAATACTTGGTGTTTGGCTTCTGGCTTGGCTGGTGAATGGTGTCATGTCCAGGGTTTCAGGAAAAGAAATAAACGTCGAGATTTTGAACTTCTTCTTCTTTTCTTTTATGTGAAAGAATCTTTTAAAGTGGAATGTCAGAACGACAGGCAAAGTTTTGACACTAACTTGTTTAGTGGAAACCTGTGGGGATCCGCAATTGGAGCATTCAATTTTAGAAGACCCCAAGTGTTCAGTTTTGGTGTAGTGCTCTAAACATTCAATTAAAGATGTTGGGGGCTGCTCTTCCATGGAGCATAAGTCTAGAGACAAATCAGACATTGGTTCATTAGTTCTGGAAATACTGTTGCATTCTTGACACATAACATCACTTTGAAGAGTACCAGTGAATATTTGATCCACAATGCATGTGCACCTTAATTTGTTTTCGTCTTTGTTTACTGATGCTGGTATTGACTCTTCAAAATGCTGGCGAAGAACATCCAATGTAGCAAGAAGGAATTCTTGAGCATCTTGTTGAATGTATACAGCCAAATGCTTTGCTCTAGTCCATATGTGATATAAAAATTCATGTAAAGAAAGTGGTGACTTTTCTCCATTATAAAATTCGTAGAACAGTCTTGAAATTAAGCAGGAACTAAGATTTTTACATTGATGGATGTCAGTAAAGAAATAGTCTCGTAGCAATGGAGTGTGAGTAAGTGTTTGGATAATACAGTTCATGAAGCAAGTATTTCCCAAATTTAACAAACCTCTTAAGCCTACCGTCGATTCCAATGAAATAGTGTCTATTTTTGTTCCATGTTTAGTAACAATTTCTCTATCAGATTCAGGAACATTCCGGGTTGCCCAATTAAACATTTTTGTATGAAATTTACCTGCTGATATTTTGTTTTCCAAGCCTATATTATCAATGTCCTTGTCGTATACGTAATCTTTGCACTGGGAGCAATGAACCTGACCATAACAAAGATCCATGGAGAGGCAGTGTCTTAGTTTATTCTCTGTATGTTCTCTAATATGTTTGTGACATCCTAGAAAAACGCAATGCAGGCAGGAATGTAGAAAGGGGCCCTTCTTCTTGCATACATGACAGAAACTGTTTTTCAATTTTGCTTTTCTTGCATGGTTTGATGAACTCATAACAAAAATGGCATGAAGAATTCTGTAAGCCTTTACACCCGTAGTGGATTTGTAGTAGTCCAAATGTGCACAACCATTTGCCATTTTTTGAGTGTTTTCTTTGCAGAGGCACCGCCTGTTTTCAGATGCATTAAAAAATCTAAAACCTTATAAGAATTCTTTGACTATTACAATTTTCTAAAACATTTGCGACTTGTCTACAATCACTGCGATGTTGGCGAAGTTATGCACATTATCACAATATCACAGCCACACAGCTGTTTGCAATGATGACACTGTTGCCAATTTTACTTATTTCATTCTGTCGTTTGAATATTATCTTTATTTGTTCCTTATTTTAAACACGATATAATTTAAATAATAATCGTTCAATAATTACCTTTGTTATATAGAAAATTTGTTAATTATTATTCAATTTTTTAATTCCAAATCGATTTAATGTAGATGTAGTACTAATTTTTTTTCTTCATCTTTTTAAAAATGTTTGTAGTTTTATAACAGAATTAATATAAAGTAATAATTATTGAACGAATTAACATTAAATACTGGTTTTTATGTTATTAAGCCCAGATTTGATATTTCAAATGTATAAAGTACGTAATGACTGCAGTAATGTATGTTGGGTTCTATACCGATAAGGGCAAAATTTACAGGATTTATTATTATTAATGTTCTGTGACGTATTACGCGGGATCGTTTCAAATTTAAATTATGAAAAGTTTTGGCGGGCTTATTATTTTTTAAAAGAAGTACAAAGCTTTTGTGGGCAATATTATCGTTCAAATGACGTTAATTACAAACTTTTGTAAGCGTTTTCGTTAAATGAATATGAAATAAACTATTTTTAGATAAATTCTATTGTGTTTTAGCAAAAAAGTAAAACTTTTGTTATGCATTTTTGTACGATTAGTTTCATAACGAGCGTCAGTTTGAACTGGAACCTTACAAATTGTATTTTACCTGTTAATTGCATACGTAGGAAGGTAGATATTATACTAGGAATCTACCTAGGTAGTAGCTGTTCAAGTTGGTTTCAGAGATTGCGCAGGTAGATTTTCATGGATTTACCTGTGTAATGTGCTTTTGACAGTTCTTCTCAAACAAGCGCAGTGTGTAGTGTTTCATGAGCGATTTTATGTTCGTATAGTTACGTAAATAGTATTTGTGTGTGGGTTTATTTTTGCGGGATTAATTTTATGTATACGACAGGTCAGTTTAAATCTTAAAACAAATTCTACTCACTTTAATTAATCAGATTATTAATTACGAAACTTTTTTGTTAAGAGTTGCAATTTGATTTTTATGCGAAGGGAGAAGATTTTTCTATTTTATTTTCTATATTACTACGTATAATTATTGAGTTAATTTCGAAAGGTAAAGCAATTATGTATTAAGTATATTAATTAATTAAGTATGTTTTTCTTAAATATTTTTTTTTTGTTTTTCGTAACTCAAGAGTTCAAAAACCTTTTTTAGTTGACTTTAGAAACGACTACGTGTGCTATTTCGCTATGTTATTGTAGTTTCGTAATTGTTTAATTAAAACAACCAAAAAAACTATTTGCTAAATCGACTAACTAACTGATGATCTCATTTACCTATTCTATTCTATTCTATTCTATTCTATTAGCAAAGCATGTTTTAACATTAACACCAACTAATATTTACGATTAGTACCTACCTATACGTACCTACATAATAGTTAGGTGTAAAGTTAAAAGTTCAGCAGTTACCCATACGTATCTACCTATTTATGTATTAACCAAGTAGGTATGTGCAACTATAGTAAAAATTTCTGTCACGTTTTGTATCATACACAAACACTTTCATAAATATCTTGCTTATATCATATGTAAGTACTGATGTTGAATGTTATTTCATATTTCTAAAGGTAATATTTTCGTTTCGACATTGGCCCACTTTCATGGGTTCATTAATTTGCACTGCGATTTATTCGGACGTTTAAAATCAAGCCCAAAACTAATAAAATAGTTTATTTGTTAATTAATATCAAACCGACATCTAATAAAAGAGTTTTATAAACTAGTTTTTATTAATTACTCCTCGTGGCGGAAGTTAATAACAAAGTATCCTATAAAGACCATTAACCTGAAATAGATTAAAATAAAAATTAATTTACCGCTAACGTGTACCTACCTAACTAACTAACTAACTATATATAAACTAGAATACACTTGCATTACTACCGTTTAGTTAAGCATGACTTTTGTTTCCGTTTTAATGTGATGTTGTTGCTACATTTCGTATTAAATTAAAAATTTGCAGTTACAAAAAAAGTAAATTTAAAACGAAATCGAGTACCTGTAGAAGTAGCCAATTTTTTTTTTTTTTTAAATTGTATGTACGCCGTAGAATTCAGTAAAATAGGTACCTACGTTGGGGCACTGATTTGACCATATCACATTCCTTTTAGTTTAGTATCACTTATACCAACATTCCACAGAGAACCGGTAATTTCGTACGAACGATGTAATCATTTTAGTATTTTTCGAATTGTTTCTCGACCAGCATTTTGTGCTGTTCGGATTTATTGTTATATAAGCGTTTCTTTTTCGCAATCACTTTCTAATTTAAACTCGTATTGTGGACAGAAGGCCCTTTATAAATTTACCAGGTGCAGCAGTCGATTCGTTTTATAATTCTTGCCAATAATTCTTCTCTCCTCTAATACCTACCTACCTACCTACCTATCTATCTACCATGTAAATTAATTTGCTAAATCGAAGGCCGTCTCTCGTTCAGTTTCTGAATTAAAAAATGCTTCGTATCAGTTATTGATATTGATCATGAACGGGTTCAACTGGTAGTTTTTTTTTTTTTTTAATAATATGAGTAGGTATTACACGTACGTTGTAATTATTTTTACTTCTTAAAGAGTAGTATTACATAGACTGAGGTTTGCTACCGCAGAATGTATCTTAAACAGGCCAGTTGTGTGTGTATGTTTAATAAGCGTACCTATATGTAGTAATTACTGTAGCTTTACCTGCAATTACTAATTTGTAACTGTAGTTTTACAACTAACGATTGTTTCTGTACAATGACTTTTCGTAACTAAACTCACTTCAGCAGCGTTTCTTATGAGAAAAAAAAATGCAACAGTTCACAGTTCAGTAAACTCACATATAGGTACATATTTGGCCTTCTTCTTGTTACGTCACATAAAATCATTTTACTTACAATGCCAGTGTTTTCAACCCTTTAACAAACATTTGTTGTCAATTCTAATTAAGTGGTTGTTGGTAAACAAGTAGGTACGACATGGATGGTTATTTGTGATTCAAGAAAAAAAAAAAAAAAAAAGCAGACGCTTCTTCAGATAGTAAATTTTAAACGTTTAAAAGTTTCCAGTATTTATGAACTACGAAGTATGATCTTTTTTTTTGTTTGGGAATACTCGCCGAAGAAGGCATCTTTATTATATTTATGGCTTGGATATTATACCTACGTATTTTATTTTACCTATATGCATACTTCTAGTTATTCTTTTTTTAAATGTAGTTAGTAGTCGCAAATGAAAATATGAAACAAGTTATTTCTGTTCATTATATTTAGTTATAAGTATGTATGTATGTAAGCACATATACGTAAAAGGATTTAAATGCAAAAATATTACCTATGTAGGTACGTATATATGTTCGTAGGTAGTGTATATAAAAGAACCAACCAGTCGTTAGTCTTTTTATTAAAACACTATTTAATTACCGATCTCCAGACACATTATCTGTAGGACTTAATTCTACATAAGTACTTAGTAAGTACTTATTAGTTAACTTGAATAAGGTTCGATAAGGTTGGGTTGGGTAGGGTTTGTTTTATAATATGAAATTAGTAGATAATGCTTATGTGCTTGAGAATTGAATTGGGTTTATGTTTGTACATATGTACGCAGGTAAAACCGAAAAGTTTTGTGAAAGGCGATAACAGAACTAATGTTCTTTTAGCCCCGGGACATATTCAATTACCGACACGACTGCATTTAAATTAAATAGAGCAATTCTATGTTAGTAGATAAGTTAGGAATTCCATGCATTTCAATAAAGGAAATTAATGTAAAAGTTTCTTATGCGATTTTATGATAATTTGCATTTAATTTAAAATGATATCATACGGATGGTATGCAAGAGGAAATGATTTTATAACAGACCTTCTTTCGATTACGGTTTACAACGAATGAATAAATACCCTACGGTAATTATTGTTTTATTAGCAGAATGTTACCTATATGAATAGTTTATTGCTAACATATCGTTCAATTTTTTTATCAATATAAACAAAAATCATCTGGACTTTATCGACATAATTAGTTACGTTAAAAAAAAAAAAGAAAACCAACGATGTTATTACGTCATGCAAAAAAAAAAAAGTGGCACGATTAACGATTTTGCGTTGTGTTTGCATCTGTCTGTTCGTGAATATTTGCATCTCTAATCGTGAGTAGAGAAAGTTAAAAATTCACTTACCTCTCGTAACAAAAATTATATACACTTAAGTATGTACCTACGTTATTTGCCCTACAGGTGTATGGTTACCTACTTATATAAGAACATTTATGTATTTGTCTTGTCCGCTTTCTGTCTAATACTTAGTGAAAGTATTTTCGTTAAATTTTGACTTCAATAATTAAGTACCTACGTGATGTGTACAATAATTTTTGCAAAAGTAATTTACAGAAGAGATCAGTAGTAGTTTAGGTATCAATCGTAAGACTAAACTAAATTCATTTATTTTCATATTTTATTTAGAATTTCGTTGATTTTATCGTATTCGATTCTGAATTCCATTTGCCTTTCATCTATGCTTTAGAATTTCGTTTTTTTTTTTTCATATAAGATTTTGAAATTCATTTATCTTTCATACTTCATTTTAAATTGCATTTATTTTATCATAGTCGATTTAGAATTCCGTTTATCTTTCATCTATGCGTTGGAATTTCGTTTATTTTATCATAACTTATTTTGGAGTTCATTAACCTTTCATGTTTCATGTAGATTTCGTTTATTTTTTACAATTTAGTTGATTTAGAATTTCGTTAATTTTTCATACGTCGTTATAAAATGTTTTCTTTGTCTTCTGTAGCTTAAGTTCATTAAACCGCAGCTGGGCAAAAAAGAACCCAGTGAAACAAAACCTTAGGTTATGCTACGTGTAGTTCTCTTTTCCAGGTAATCGCCCATTCTTTTATTTCACTTTTCGCAGTTTGTTCTGGTGTGGTACGAACATGCTAATTGTTTAAATAAAGAAGTTATTGTGTGTGCTAACATGCACTTTAGATTTTTGCAGAAGAATCCACCAAAAACGTTAGAATTAGTATCGTTAAAATTGCTTCTTTAAATAAACGAAGTGTTTAAATTTTGGTAAAGTTAGGACGACTGGATTGTGCAAGGTTATCATGATACTTAATGAGAATGTCGCCGTGTGTTCAAGGTACAACGAATAAAATAAATTATTATTATTACTGGAATATTTTAATTTTAAATCTTAAGTAACTTTACAAAAATTCGAAAGCTTGTAAAGAATACATACATAGTTTTTTCTTCGAGGTATTGGGTGGATCATTGGTAATTGTTTATTCAATTCATGTACCTAATGTCTGGTTAAAAATGGTAATTGTTTTCTGTACTGCTTAGGTACCTACTTATTAGAGGTGTAGAATAGTTTCTTTTATTACAGTTATGTAGGTTCTTGTACTTGTAGCAAAGCTCTCACTTCCTTTAAAGTGATTTACCCAGTTACAAGATTCTTTTTTAGCATACTTTTCATTTAGGTACAGTTTACACACATCAGGAAAGGGTTCGGTTTAAATCATTATTGTTTTGTCGAAGCGGATCTGTGATCACTGATCAGATACGATCATTTTTTAGTAATGTGAATCATCGCTTTAGCATTTGGTGTTCCTCTATGTATTTTGTGAATGTATCCATGTGTACACGTTTCATGGTCGTATTTTATATCCACTTGTATTATACCTTTTTGTAAAATTTTATTATATAGAATATTAATTCCCAATGGTATTAAAAAAGTCCGTGGCCCAGGACCGGACTTAGGGCTGGCGTAAAAAGAATGCGATGCTCAACGAATAATGGATTTTTTGTTATTTTTATTTTACAGTTATAGCATACATACATACGTAAATAATTGTGATAGAAATTTTAAACATGCATCACGCGTTATTGAAATTCTCTTTGTCAATGGTAATGACGTACATTACTTTAACACTATTGTGTGTTCGACAGTCGTACTGTATGTACCTGTACACGTATCTACCTTGCAACAAACATGTGTATGAAGTTAAACACAGGTATAATCGGTACCTGCTGTGAATTTTTTAAAACGATGCTTTTCTACGAAAAAATAAATAAATTTTCATAGTCTGCACTCATGTCCACACCAGTCAGGGTCGAATAAAATGTAAAGCACATAAGTAATTTGCTAAAAAAATTTAATTACATTTTTGATGTTCATTTATTTTTCGTATTCGATTTTGAAATTCTTTTATATTTGGTTAGGAAGTACGTAATTTTTTTTCATATTTGACTAGGAATTTCGTTTAACATTTCTTATTTGATTTGAAAGTGCTTTTGTCAGTCAAATTTTGAATATTTGATTGAGAAATTTCATTTCACATTCGTTTTGGAATTTCGTTTATTTTTCCGTTTTATTTAAAAAATAAAAAATTAATGCAGAATTTGAAATTTTTTTATATTTGACTTGGAATTTCGTTATTGTTTTAACATTTGATTTTAAAAATATGTAGTTGTGTTGTACGTATATTTAGTTAGATTTATTTAAAAAATAATTGTACGAATGTTTAGCGCATGCATATGCATAATAGGGAGGTGTGAAATTTAAATAGTCGTACGTACGAACTAATAAAATGATGTTTATAACTACATGTGTAATTTCATGTGGCATTTTCTCTTCCTTGTACAAGGCAGTTAGTTAGTTGATACCTACATGGATAGATAGATTCAACATCCTTGTTATTATATACAGTAGCTATTCGCTATTACGTGCTAACATTCCTAAGCATTCGCTTAAAATGGCTACTTAATTTTTTTAATGACAACCGATACTAGAACGGAATTCTAAGAGTCAACCATCAAAACAAACAAAGAAACAATAAAAAAATAAAAAAAACAATTTTTCAAAGTGTACAGCTTCGAAGTCTTGATTATGTCAGATGCAATTTATTATTAGAGATTGGCGTTTCCTTAAAGGATTTTTATTTACAATTAAGTAGTAAGGTCTAGGATAATCCGGAAGGACGTTTCACAGTCACGGTGTCAGAGTCGGTTGTTTCTTTTCGGTAGATACTTTATTTTAATGAATGAAAGAGCAGGTACGTATTTATGTACATATTAAGTTTACATGTATGTATATTTTTTGTTTGTTGAGCATTTTATGACTTCTATCTGTCCGGGGAATGTTAAAATTGCTCATCACGCTTTTTTTCCATCTATTCTAAGAATTCTGTGCATATAACTCGCATCAGTAACGACAGTGTTCCTTTTGCTTACGTTTTTTTAAATACTAACTGGTTCTTTGGACGCTGGAAGAAGAAGAAGAAGAAGGAGACGCTGTGTGTTGCAATAGATTTACTCTCTTTATTTTTGCTTCAAATATAAGAAGAGAGATGCTACTGGTGACCAGTCATCGTATGCGCTCCTTGAAACAACAATTATTGTACACAGCTTCGGGCGTTCCAGATAGCATTTCCGCTTACAATTACCTTTGTAACCAAACATTTTTTTTTATTTTTACTCCACGTTACTTATCCGGTTTGAAAACAACAACAGTTGCTAGATTGGTACTGCGTACGTACTCATTTTCTTTCTGTACACGGACAGTTCTACTTTCCACGATACCTATTTTTCAACCTCGAAACATTAACGAATTAGCGACAATAATGTCACCAAGAGGAAATTCATTTCCATACCATACCATACCATACAAATTTTATAAAGAACATTTTTCGAATGATATACCTAATCGCGTTGTTATTAGGTATAATGTAATAATATATACTTTACATTAAGAATTCATAAACACGTGCTCCTATGAGTAGATACCTAGATTTGTTAAAAGCGTTCAGTTGCGAACTAACGGTATCCGTAGGTATCGGTGCGATCTTTTGGACTGATTGAAGGCATCTAAGAAATGCACTGTAAGACCTTGAAGCGGCTCACACACCCTAACCTTTGATAATGACCTTCACCTTTATCCTTAGACAACAACTTAAAGAAACTTTTACACATATGTACTTACTACCTATAGGTTCGATATTTGCTGTGTTATTATGGTAGGTACATTAATTAAATAACAGACACACTATTTAAAACTGAGCCCGTCGCAGATGTTTACGTTTTTGTAAGCGAATAAAAACTGAAAATTGCTCGTGTCCTCCAGCTCCGTATTAAAATCCAGGTGTTCGTTCATCTTACCGGGCATTTCATGTCTTAACTAACCACTTTTTGATGCATTTATCTACCGTAGCTTGAGGAAATTACAAATCTCTAAGGAAATACGCAATTACAGTTGATCAAGGGATTTTTTCACCTAGGTACTTATTCATTATATTTAAAAGCATCTTCATAACAACGGTTTATTATTAGGCATTTTATGGTCTCAATTTTGATATACCTATATACATATATGTATACAGGGTGTCCCAAGATAATACGAAAGCAGATTTAAAACAATTTTTTTTATTGTATCACTAAAATTATAACTAACTCATATGTAGTAATTGTATACAATAAATCCGTTTACACTTGCTATAGGTAATTACTCGTAATACAATTACAGATAAATTCTTAGGTACCTACATAATTTTTTCTTTTTGTGTGTCTTACATAAACTTTATAACGGATCTACACAAAATAAAAATTAAAAATCAATTATTAAGAAGGTCAAAAGACTACATTTCGTTACCCTTTAATGTTACTTTCAAAAGTAGTACTTAATAGTTAATTAATTACTGTGCCATCGCTAAAGACTTGATGGTTTTGTTGTGTAACTAGTAACTGAATTCAAAACTTGTACCAACTAATAAACCTGTCGAATTTGAACGTGTCCAGCTAGTTTTAGTAGATAAATACTTAAGATTTTTGTTGCAGGCAATGCGTTGGTTTCGTAAGCAAGGTGGTGCGCCAAGACTTATAAGTTTATCACCTTTAAGAAATGACTCACAAAGATCGGACTTTACAAAAGAAGAGTTAGAGGGACCTAAACGACAAATAAAACATAAATCTAGACAAGGTACCCTATATTTTGTATGTACTTAATCAACTTGTTTTTGTTGTTGAGCGAAAAAATGATGCTTCATTTAAATTTTTTGATAAGAAACTGTTCAATGTACTTATTATTGTCTGTAAATACATATTTATTTATTCGTAATTGCATACCAACCAACCAAATCGTTTGATAATTACATATTTTAGGCTCAGTTTTATCATTCATTAATTCGTGATCGTCCGTCCAAAGAATTGTGACTGGAAATTGCTTGAAAGTGTTTTTCTTTTTGTTAGATAAATCCCCTGGTCCATGGTCGAGGAGCAAAGGCAACGCCAGGAGCGAAACGAATTGCTATAACGTTGAAGACAGTGTAGTTTTTACCGAAAAGTGTTCCAGAAAAAGAAACAAGTCGCGCACGCGCAACAGCTCTGGAACTATCCCTGACGATGGACATTCGAGAGAAAAACGAAACCCGTTGCTAGACAAAGTGAAAAACACAAAGCTGTCTTGCTTCAGATCGGCGTCAAACGCTTCACAACTAGAAAATCCGTCGCCCACTTCTAGTGCATGTTCTTCAAAGCCTTTGGAGGAAAAGAGTGAATTAAAGACTACTACACTTTGTGAATATAGTGATTTTGAGAAAGTCGATGTCGTTCAACCAGACGATAACCTTTACGACACTCTCCCAAAGTCGTCGTGCTTTTCTGCCAAGTTGAGGGCGATATCGGAGAAATATTTGCAGTCTTCGACGAATAGGTTTTTGACGAAACTTTACAAAACTCAGGTGGGCTTTTCGTCGGAATCTTCAGTATCTAAGTCATGTAGGAGGAAAGCAGTCAGTGCCAAACTTCGAAGTTTTTCTTACGGTGCCTTGCCGGGAGTGGAGGAATTCCAGAAGAAACACAACCCTCTTTTCCACGACGATGACAACACTCACATCCTGGACGACACGGAAGATAAGATGGTTTTGATGGACAATGAAGAAACGGACAGCGGCATAATAGTAACCGATTCAGCAGCATCTTCGTTTTTGGAAAACGAAAGCTTTCGATGCAGCAGTTCGGCGTCGAACGGGAATTATTCATTTGTCGAAACCAAGAACGCTCATTATTTGGACTGTGATAATCTAAATCCGCGTCTTTTACCCGACGTCACCCCTCCGTTGCCATGCAAAGACATTTTAAAAAGATCTAAAACGTTTTTAGTTCGTTTACAAAAGAATCGTCCTACTGAAGACATCGGGGTCATCATAGCTACCCCCAGGAGATACAAGAATGGTTTCGTAATCGTCCAAATCGTTCCTGGAACACTGGCAGATAGGTACGTACCTACGTATATATGTGTGTACAGAAGTGAGCAAGCAGATGACATTAGGTCAAGGTTCACTAACACCTTATAATTATTATCCATTCGTCGTGGAATTTAATAAACATATGTATGTACGTAACGCGTTACGTAATGTTTGTTTGTTTGTTTTTCAGAAGCGATTCTCTGGCGATCGGTGATAAAATAATCAACATCAATGGCGTTTGGTTGACTGGAATTACTGTTCACGAAGCTCAACAAGCTCTCGAAACAACATCGTTAATTGTTGATTTAATCGTTTCGAGAACAGTGAGTAATAATCAGCAACGGCCGCTGGGGGTGTTGGAAAGTTCAGTCGATTACGAGAACGTAACATTTCCCAAGTCGAATCCTGCCGAATCGACTCCCGTTTCCGTCCTGAAAAGGAGACAGCCTGTTTTCCAAAAGAACAGCGCCAATCAGAGCAACTCGTCGAAAATGAGTCGAAGAAGTTTAGCTTCGTATTCCGATCAGAATCAGAAACAAGAGATACATTCGAATCAACCGTCCGAAAATTACTCCAGTTGTTTGTTCATCAACAATAAAAACGAAGTCGACGACATTACAGCAACCACTAATTTTTGTACATTGCCCAGACGGCCCCGCTCCACTGTCTGTACCTTTCATACTTTCATTTTGGAGAAAGGACCCGGCAAAAAGGCCTTGGGATTTACCATAGTTGGCGGCAGGGATTCGCCAAAAGGTGCGATAGGCATTTTCGTAAAGACCATATTGGAAAATGGTCAAGCTGCAGAAGACGGACGATTAAGAGCAGGTACAAATGGCTTCAGTAATTACGTTTTGGTTATGTAAACAGTGTTGTGGCTCTACCACCAGCGTCGCCACAATTATCGGTTACTTACTTACAGGTCACTTATCAAAGTGGTGATAGCTACGAAATATTTGCGGTAATCCTACATACGCGTAATGTGAAAGATCAAGTGTGATTATTACCTACATAGAAATATGTATTTGTGCTGAACTGGTTTTCTCTTTTAGGGGATGAAATTTTAGCTGTAAATGGACACGTCTGTCACGACATATCACACGCAGAAGCCGTGCTGCTTTTTAAAAGCATCAAGAGCGGACCAGTTGCGCTGCACATCTGCAGAAGAACTCGAAATAAGTCGATGTATGTGCTCGCTCGCTTACATGCCTTCTTTTTTCTTTTGTTCTAAATGTTGCGATAATAAAATTATTCCTTTTTCAGGTCAACGAAAGCGATGTCATGTACAGACATAATACACTCGTCAGTCAACTCAACCGCTTGAACTGTAGACCAATGAATAACCTGTTTTAAACTTTGTACAAACGTATAATACATATTATATATATATATATATCTTAATAAATACATTACTATTTTATAACATACTGCCAGATTTTTTTATTCTTTGTTCAACCCCTTTACCGTTTAATTTAAGAAAAATCACTCTTTATCGCCGTAACTATAATTATTTAAATAAATATTTCGCTGCCATCGACAATCGCTGCAATCTCGGACAATTAATAGAAATTTCCCAACGAAAATGTGAAAAAAATGCGCTTTTGGTCATTAAAACGTCTAAGATAAAAAAGTTATAAAGGCCTATTGTCGAAATCCATCAGAATTTGTAATTTGTAAGCGTTTGAGGTGTTGCCTATATTCTATTATACGTAGAATTAAAAAGAAACTCGCACCAAATTTGGACGGGTTCAACTAGTTAATAAATAATATGCCACAATGAATACGACACACGATCCATTAATTTTTCAACGAGAGGGTTGAGAGGTGAAAATTTTTTTTTGTATTTTGAAGATGATCGCGTTGACTTTCGAATGAATGCTTCATAAAAAGGTAATTTGTTTTTTGTTATAAACGCTTCGTTTTAATTTTTTTTATATATATATACAGACTCGTAACTTGGGATAGGAACGATTGAAAAAAGGTAAAAGTGTAAACATACACACACACACACACACACACACACACACACACACACATACACACACACACACACACACACACACACACACACACACGTACGTATTATAAATATTCAAGGATCTAGAATATTTAAAATGAATTCCGAGTTTGCAGGCTGAAGAGAGATTAAATTAATGCCAGTTTTTATATTAGGCAATTATTTTCCTCCTTTTTTCCCTCAATAAGCAGTAAACCATTCATGTCAACCTATATTTCAAATTATAATTAGCTTTATTATAAGTACGAAATTGTAAGGAAATTACTAGTTTTTCTGATTATTTTGTTTTTTGTTGTCCACAAGTTAATTAGTAAGCGCATAAAAAGAAAAGAATGCTAGAGATGTTAACCTATGTACCTATGCATATTTTCCTTTTTTAATTATAGAGCTTATTAGTAGATATATTAGTACGTAATTTTGTAATTGACCGGTTATGATTAAGTCTAAACGTGGACTGATCGTAGCTAATTAATTTGTTGTAATTATTTAATTTTCGTGTGTTTCGTTTTTGCTAGTAAGTTTCATAACTTACCTACTTACGTGTACCAATTAATATTAAAGATGAGAAAGGTTTGATTAAAAATTATTACCGATAAAAGTAAAGTATATATCTCATTTTACTGATGGCATGTTTTTAAATAGCACTTACATAAATTAAATACAACCGTATTTGGTAAAAGTAACGCCTTTTTGTTAAGTTCGAGAAAAATGAAGGGTTTCTAACTTTTTAAGTAATGAAATTATAGAGTTAGCAGTAAGAAAACAAGTTTTAGGAAAATAAAGTAAATTGGCTCTTTGTGTCCACAATTTTTATATTAATGAGAATTCAGTTCATGATTGGAAATAAAAAATATCTGCATACGATAAGAAATATAGGTATCATGCAACATGCGAGGTTTTTTTTAACAGCTTGGTTACATTGTGTACACTTTTCTCATAAAACATAGAATTATCCATATCATAGTATATTTTTTAAAGGCAGTACATATTTTATATCTATAAATTATTCTCACAGATATCCAGAGAGATAACCGTGATCTTGTTTATATCAAGAATGCGAAAGCTTTGTTATTGGTTACTATTTTTAGCAGAAACTCGATTGTTTACGTTAACGACAACGGTCAACTACCACTCTTAGTCTATAGAGGTCTCTAGTAAGAGTATAGCGTAACAATATTTTAAAATAGTTTTTAATAGTTTTAATCGCAAATTATCTAAGTTTATTAATGGTAATTTTTTATTAATCATTTCAACAAAATATTTGTTCAGTTCACACTTCATACAATTGAAAAATACTAATTTTAAATAATAATGAATAAACTCTATGGCGCCAAGTGTTGCCGATGTTTTTATGTCCGAACGTAAGTCCATTGTTAAACAGTTTGTATCTGTAGATTTAATAAAAAACTATCAGTTTAAACGTGATAGTGCATTCGTTAATGGCGTTTCGTGAACAGAAAATTTTTGTGAAATGTGTGTGTTGACTACAATTTTGAATAAGACGGCTTCTAATACGATTTATGGTACCTATTTGAAGTTTCAAACAAAATTCCTACTGTGGCCGGTGAGTAAATTAAAAAGTATTTTATTTAACGTAGTAATTGCATTGCAATTGCACTGATTTATTTAAACAGTCGAAATGGGTCGTTTTAATGAAAAGGAAAATTTTTATCAGCACATTAATTTGTGTAGGTAGGTAGATAGGTAGGTATTACGATCCGGTAATAAATGTAGAAGTTCTAATTTAGCTATTGAATTTCCATTAATTAAATGCTTAAGCGTGAACAGAAAACTATCTCGTAAGAAATTTAAATTTATTCAGATGCCGAGTAATTGAAAGTAAATTAAGAGCTAGTATTGAATGTCTAGGTAGAATTAATTGAGTTCGATAAAAGGTTGTTAAGTTCTAGAACAGAAATTGGTGAAATTAATTTGAACTTTTCAAGGCCCCTCCTGAAGATCTTCAAAAGATACCTAAATTACGTATTCTTCTGATACGTGAATTAATAAAACTAATTTAACTTTTAAATTTGGCCAAAAAGTCGAAAATAAAATAAGTAAAACTTCAGTATGAAATATTTTACGTTTTCGCTGCTTTTTGTAACGACACAATTAGCCTAAGTGTCTCGACCTCGGTTTTTCTCAGAGCTTTTCTTGTACACGTTAATTTTCAGTTAACGAGAAAAGCTGCGTTTGTTTTATCAAAAACGTCTTAAAATAGGCTAAGAAACAGAACAGCTGCCTTTTCTTTTATTGTTGTACCTACTTATAGGGATGATTATGTTTTAATGTAACAAACATACGACGTACTTAAAACAAAATTAAAATAATAAAAATTTTACTTTTTTCCACTTAATTCTTTCTTCTTAGAAACACTTCACATTCACTGCACTTATCCCCAAAATACTTTCGGTAAAATCTATAACATTTTCCCGAAAATTCACGTGTTACACCACCATTATCAACTAACGTTATTTTACTACATTTGACCTTCAATGAGTTGTCATTCCCTTGTTAGTTGCCTGTTGGTCCGCGATAGGTATTTTACCTATTACCTTTTGGACGGTGCCATCAGGTATTCCCCTATCCGCCACCTGGGGGCGCGCCCGATGGGGGTTGCAGGCTCCCCTCACGGGAAAAATATGGCTTATGCCTATCAGTGATGAACACTGTGCATAAGGGATCTTATTTTTACGTGGTAGGTCCAAACCACAAAATTTATGTATTATTTTGGGGAAAACTATTAAAACTGAAATTTTGTAGAAAGCATTTTGTTGTCCAGTAAATGACCCTGAAACATTAAAAATTCCTTTTCTACTACAACTTATCTACCACATACCACACACAGCTGTAAGTAACTACACCAACTACCCCAACAGAAATACGACACAGTTTGCCCACATGTATTGAAGTGTATTTAAGTTGCTTCAGTCTTCATCAAAATACATTTTGGCATTTACAAATGAACTTATTTTAACTTAGAATTAAGAAAACTTATTTCTAATCCTACTTAAATAACCTAACCTAACTTAATCTAATTAATCACCCCAACTTGGCTAATTAAATTAAAACGGTCATTATAATTTGAACACTCCTTGATTGAATGTTTTAATTAGTCAAAGATGAAGTGTGAAAGCTTAAATATAAAGACAATAATATACATACATTTTCGCAATTTTTTTTAATAAAGACTGAAGAATAAAAACGAGAAGAGGTGATTTACTGGACAAAATATCGAAAATATTTAAAAATTGTTTTTAACTGAAAATAGGTTAGTAAAGTTAACCCCAAATTATGCATAAATGTAAAACACCCTTCAAACCTTTGAAAACAATGCCACGATTGGATTGATTAGGGATTTTGGCCCTTGAAGGCACGGACAATTATAATTCCAGTTTCCATACAACTCCTTAATGTGGATCAAAAATAGAAAATCTAAAATTATAAAAAAACAGCAACCAGAAATTTGGCTGCTTAATTAATATTAATGAAACAATAATTCAGGCATTAAATACATACAACAAAATTCATAGAAATTTACCATCAGATGATTTAATTGAATTTCCATGTGTCCAACTTCTTTTCTATGGGGGTAATAATCTGAGATCTAAAAAAAAATTATTAGGCTAAACTTACACTATTACCAAATAATCCCTTGTTGCTTTGCCCCTTGCGTAGGGTGGGTGTAGGTACTCTCTCGTATCCATGGAAGATAACGAACGATAGGATCTGTAATCATACAAGACTAACAACCTGATTGATTCAGGTTGCTTTGTTAATGGATTAAAAAAATAACTGAAAACACTATTGTAATTACTTGCATCGATAGTAGGTACCTCGGCGTTTCTCTTCTTAGAGTTGGCCCTCTTCATGTCATTGTCAAGGGAATCCGTGATAGATTGGATCTGCAATCATAAGAGACTCGAAACCATATATTAGAAATGTTAACGACATATGATAATATTCTGTCGTTTATACTCACTATTCTTCATCTATTTTTGACGATCCCTATGTCACTGCAGACCAAAAGGCAATGCCATCTGTGGTAATCGCTATAATTTTAGGTACCTACTGTAATGTCCAACAAAATTCCCTTTGAATTAAGGATATTTATTACCTGCAAGTAATATATCCTTAATCTAAAAGGAGTCTCGTTAAACATCATAGTAGGAACCGAAAAATTATTTGTTGCCTAGGGCATCTTTGCTTGGTGGGATGGTGGGAACTGCTTATGGCACGCTGACGAGAACCAACAAGCTCCAAATAGCGAACCGTGTCCAGTTTTCTCCTTGATGATCCTCTTCTCAATTTATCCTTCCAAAGTACCATCGGAGACGATTCCTCTTTAACCCCAACTTCACCATTTCGATTCAAATTTCATTATATTGAGCAAAAAAGCCGAGTGCAAAATTCACCCTTTGCATAGTTCGTTCATTTGAAAATTTAAATTTCTTCTCGTTTAATTTTTTTGAAAATTACGACTTTAGAGCAGAAGAAAGGAGGTCCTTAAACTATCTACCCCCCTCCGAAACTAACCCTACGACCATCATGCCCCGTGCCACCTCATTCCTCTAAACCACCACTACACTATACCCTACATCATGCCCCGTGCCATTCCATGCCTCAAACTACCCTTACCATCAAAACCACCCCTACATCATGCCCCAAGGCATCCCATTCAACAAAACCACCCCTACTCTATCCCGTACATCATGCCCCGTGCCATTCTATTCCTCAAACCACCTCTACATCATGCCCCATGCCAAGCCACTTCCTAAACTACCACCACCTCTACACTAGCTATCCTAACCCTACTCTACACCCCAACCTATAACGCCAACACCATCCTACCCCCTGCTGAAGACTGAATTTAAAAGAGAATATATTAAAGGTTACGAATTTAAATTTCCAAAGTGAAAAAACTTTGTAAAGGGATGATTTCTGCACTCAACATGTTGTATATTGACGAAAACAATAAATTTGAATCGACTTTAATGAGTAAAGGGTTAAAATAGTACACGATTACCGATTACCGTCCGCATTAACAACAAAAATTGTTGTTCTTTTTACAAATTGCGTCGAACTCATTCAAAAAAATTGACGAATGAGTGACAAATGAAGCTTTTTAGCAAGTATAGTACAAAAAAAGGGTGAGGAGCAAGCTTTCCCCACCAAAAAAAAAAAAGAAATTAAACATGCGTCCCACCTTGAAGAGCCCATCGTCGAATCAATCCATAATCCCTCGTTGGGGCGCCCAAAAAACCATAACCAGACCTAACCTGACCTAACGTGAATAACCCTCCCCTTCCCCCACATACACACTCTCACACTCACACACACAAAGAAACCCCTGAAAAAAAATTACGCGACCGCGACCACCCCCAACCCTCCCCTGACGACGACAAATAAAATATTCGAAGAAAAATCCTGAAATACATAGAAAATGGTAGGTACTATACTTGCCAAAAAAATAAGTTAGTAGACGAAGTGCTAAGATTTTGGGATTAAAAAATCACAAAATCTTAACACTATTCGGAAACCATGCAAATCGCTTACCACTCTTTGGACGGTATCTGTAAATAAAAAAAAACAAAATTGGAATTAGTACATTAATTAATTAATTATAATTAAAAAAAATTAAATAAATGTCTAAAATGTCTAAAATTCTAAATTAAAAAATTTTGAAAACATAATTAATTTCTTAATTATAAAAATATAAAGGAATTGAATTCAAATAAATTTAATTCAAAAATGAAAATTAAAATAAAAATTGCGAAAGGTACTTACCACTACCGCCACTTTGGTGTTGCGTTAATCCACTTGATGAAACCATCCCGAAAAATTTGGAAAATCCATAGCACTTGTGAATAAAAATATAAGAACGGATAATCATGCACCTAAAAGCGAAAAGCGATCCACGATTACGCGTCGCGACGCGTCGCGACTCGCACCCATTCCGGAAGCACGGTCGCGATGAACTGACTGAAAATTGACGGACGTTAATATTTATATCAAGGTTTTTTTTCGGCAAAAACAAGTGCCGTCTTGTTCGTACCAGGCTAAAACTAATAAGAAAATTTGATATCATATCTAAAATAATTTAAAATAATGTACAGTTTGTCACAAATGCTAACAACAAAATAATTTATTTTAGCTAAAATGACAGGTATTTTTTATTATAAACGCTATTTATAGCATTAAGGATATGCAAAAAATATATATTTCTAAGAAAAGGGTGAGTACAGCCGGGTAGAAAGATCAAAAGTGTCCCAAGCGATACAAAAGAAAAAATATGGACATGTTCAAAAACGATAATAAAAAAATATCTCAAAATTTGAGTCGAAAAAATTCAATTCAAAAATTAAATATAAAGATTTGTACGTACATATATTTTAAAATGTTCTAAATTGTTCAAGAATGTTTTGAAATGTCTGAGATTAATCGACGATGTTCCAAAATATTCAAAAATGCTAGAAAATATTCCATAACATTCCAGGATTATCTGAAATTTTTATTAATGATCTAGAATGTTCTAGATTGTTTAACAACGATTTAAAATATTCGAGAATGACTTAAAATGTTCTAGAATGTTCCACATTTTTCGAGAATGACTTAGAATGTTCCAAATTCTTCGAGAATGATTTGGAATGATCTAAAGAATGCTCTAAAATGTTACAGAATGTTCCAGGTTTCTCAAAAATGATTTAGAATGTTCAAACGTTCAAAAATGTTCCAGATTTTTCAAGAGTATCATATCTAAAATAATATAAAATAATGTACAGTTTGTCACAAAAACTAACAACAAAATAATTTATTTAAGGTAAAAGTATTGTGAAGTCAAAAATTAACCCTTACTTCAAGAAAGATTAAACAACAACAAAAAAAATACTGTGATTATTTTGAAAATGTGAAACTTACCCTCGTACGAAAACACCCTGACTACGCCAATGTCTAAATTATTCCGTTTGGGATCAAAGTCTTTCAAGGATCGTTGTAATTTAGTGTTGCGTAGGGTTGTTTTTTTAATTTGTGCGACACCTGGCCCGTGAAAACAAAAATACTCGGCGATAAGTTCTTTTTTAGAGTGAAGCAATCTTTTCCAAGGGAAATTTTGTATTCAGACCGCGTTGATTCCATTTTCAATTGGTAGCGTGGAAAACAGTCACTACCCTAACGCACGACACTCAAAAGATTGATTTCTGCCATCAAGTTTGTTCCACTCGTTTTACAAAGAAGAATTATCCAAATGGGCTTAGGCGAAGCTTAAATAATCGAGCTTGAACTTTTCCATTCATAATATATCTACAAATCATTGATTCAATTCAAATCAATACTTACGTTAATTTATAAAATTAATAATTATCTACATACTTACCTTAATTTTGCTAAAAATTGCTAACTTTTTCAATGCATTTTTGGAATACTATCTAATGTGGAATGCAGATGAAAATTGTGAGGGGCTAAGTGATGGTATGCATAGTCAAAGCAGTATTTTTTTTTTAATTAAATACGTTCTTTAGAAGGTATTGAAGAAGAATTTAATTTAAAATTTTAAAGGTAGGTACCTGGGATAAAAAAAAGAACACAATTTTTTTTTTGTACAACGTTTAATTTTCCATTCCAGTCTGACAATTTACAACAGGGGAGTTTCACGTCACAAAAGTAGTACATAATTATGTAAGCTTATACATGCATGTATCTCTATTACCTATATATGTAATACGTATGTATATTGACGACGCGTTATTTGAGGGGCGACATAGAGAGAGAGAGAGGGATGGAAAGGAACTAGAAAAGATATATTTTAGAACAGTTAAATTGTGACATGAAACACCATATCGCTATTGGGTACAGGTAAAAAATTTAAATAGAAGGGTTTATGTGTAGATCACTTTTTTTCCCAACATCTATTGGTCATTAAAGACGCGTTTTAGAGTGCAATTTACATTACATTGAAACGGCTGGATCGTCTAACAGCTCGTTCAACTGATAACGGACAGGACAAGGATGATCAAAACAAATAACATTTTATTTAAATTATTGACTGCATTAGCAGCAACGTTTTCATTTCCGTGTTGCATTGCGGCAGGTTTTTCCCCGTTGAGGACGTGGACAGTGATGCTCGCGGCGTCGCTGCTCGAGGGGGCGCAAGTGTAATTGCCGCTGTCGCTCGGTAGGGCCCGCGAGATGACAAGTCGACTGGTACGGGTCTGTTTCTCGGTAACGACGCTTATGCCGCCCCTTTGCGAATAGTTGATAACTTGGTTACCCTTAAACCAGTAGATAAAGCTCGGTGGGGTTGGTGTCTGAAGAACTATGCACGTCAAATTTATATCGCTGCCACTTTTTATAAACAACTCCGGATTTCCCAGGATTTTCGCCTTTGAAACTGAAATAATACAATCTTATGTAAGGTACATGTGTCAATACATATCGTTACGTATCATCAATATTGATATAAATCGCAAAAGTAAGACGTTAGAGTGCTATCGAGCTACCACTTGGCGGCTGCTAGTGACGACACCGCGGCGTAGCGTCATAGGCGTAGCACTAGGGGTTTAAGTAAGGTCAATATGTTGCCGTTTATGTACGCGATAACGTAGTGCGAAATGCGGCGTTTTACTCGTTTACGTGTACCTTCTTCACTTTTAATTTTTTTTTGGTCAATATTGATGAGCCGTAGTGTATATATATGCGGTATATGTATGTGTCTATAGATGATAATCGGTTTGAACTTGAAAGGTGTAGAATTCATTAGAGTAAAAGCTTCTTCTTGCACACGAACGATTTGTGAAAATATATTTTTAGAAACTAATAAAAACTCCACTAATGCACTTGAAATGATTGATTATTACCTAAAGAGATAGAAGAATAGCGTTCAACTAAAAAGATCCATTTGTGGAAAGTAAAAAAGTCTAAAAAGAAATTTAGAACTGGCGATTCTATTGAGTCCTCGACATGATGAGAAAATTTCAATTCAATTTATTTATTATTCTTTTAATAAAAAAAAAAAAGGATTCTTGTCCACTGAAGAATAATTGCATTCGTCGTCAATAGCGTCGAAATTAGATAAGCAAGTTCGTATGTTATAGGAAGTAATTAAAATTTCCAAATTGAGTTCAGTTCGTGGAGAGACCTAGGAGCTAGATTAGTAGCAAGGAAAGACAGTAAATTAAAGTGACTTAACCGGTTAAAAGGCTGAGCGAAAATTAAATTTTCGCCAAATTGCTAAAAAGGGTGCATGAATGTACCTATCTACTTTCACTAAACGGTGTAGGTAGTTTGAAACTTGCAGAAACATGAGAAAGAAAATTGAAAAAAAACGTGTCTTAGGAGAAATTTTTTTTTTAAATTTTAAAATGATGTAGTTGTAGGTACATTTATTTTTCGATTTTGATAATAATAAATGATGTGACGCTTTAGCTAAACTTGGCCGTGTTTCTAAGTCGTCTTTTATTATTTCCCTTAACCTTTTTGTAATTCAGGTTGTACGGAAGAAATTTTAAGAAGTACTTTCCGCCGACACTTTGTCATCTACAGATAATACGAGCGTAGCCTCTAAAAACGTGTCAAGTGTTTTAAACAGCGTATACATCGTTTTAACATTTTCCGTTGGTTCACTTCGAGAAGATACATCTAGGCCTTTATAAAAAAAAAAAGTCACGTATTAATTGATTAAATAATTCATTAGAAGAAATTATAAATCTTCAGGGGTAGTTTTGGCGTTTGGTTGGTATCTGTGTGCGCAAGGACACAAGAGTCTTAATAAGTTTATTTAACGGAGAGAGATTAAAATAGTGAAATTCGTTTCTGTACATTCGGCACACATTTCATATGCAAAATCAATATCATAAAGGGGAGGATTGTGTCTGTACATATTAAGTTTATGGCGGATTACGGGTATGCAGGCGATATGGTGGTATAAATTAAAGTTTGCTTTTACGAAGATACCATTTCGAGTCGCTACTTCAAGTTGCAACGTTGTTTCTGTTTGTTATTTCGCACATATCAAGATGCATACAAATACGTACGAAACGTTGCATATAAATATCGCCGGTAAAGCTACAATTACCTCTAAATGTCTGTGCAACAGAAATTCCCGAGTAAAAATAAGTGCGGATGTTTTTTTTTTAGTAACACTCAGTATGTTACGTATGTCGATAAAAATTAACGTCGAGAGTTTAGCGATTTTTTTTCTACTGACGATGAGATTCTTGAAGGAAGACAATAATAATAATAATCTGAAGCGAGCGAGCGCGCCATTTAGCTTAGAGGTCACATAAGAGCTTTGAGAACTTTTAGAATCACATTTTTCGACTAACCCACATAGTTTCTCTTTGCTTGCAATAATTTGTTCAACGAAATGGCCTTTGCTCTAACTTGTTAAAGATGCCGAGCCTTAGTGGGTTGTTAAGTAGAAAGATTGTAGGTACGTACGTACGTATGTATGTAGTCATCCAGCGTGTGTGCATCATGAGATCGCGGTTCTCTTGTAAGGCATTATCATCCAAGACTTTACCGACTTGCAACAAAATGAATTTCTGATGCCTTTTTCTTATTTTCCCTTTAAGAAAAAGATTTAGAGAACACAGATTCCTTTTCAGCACACTTTTAATGGACGTGTGGAGGCTTCCTCTCCCTTACTCCGTTTAATCTTTACAATCCCATTAGGTATGTACTACACTTCTAGCAATTACCCTCGTTTTTATTCCACCAATTCTTCAGCAACATACAGAGTGTATCTTTTTCATTTTCGATTTCCGTTGTGGAGAAATTTAATTTGTTAATGGATTTTTGAGAAAAATTTTCTAAAAGCATAACAAATTGATCCGCAATTGTTAACGGAGAGATCAAAAGAAAATAACGTCTCCTTGAAAGATACTTTACTTTGTTCTCTGTCAAAAGAACAAGCGTTTGAAACGATAAGTTTGTGCTCGATGAAATGAACGGAACAATCGGAAATTACGTTGACGCCAGAAAGTTGAAAGTGCGGGATTCGTCTCTCAGTGATTTTTGATTGTATTCAAATAAAATGAAGCACAAGTAAACCAGCCCGTGTTAAATCGTCTCAGTGACAAGTAGTGATGTAAAAAAGGTAACTATTCGTTACAAAGTATACTCGATCTTAAAAGTATTCGTTCCTTGTCTGGTTTCGTTACTAATATACTAATACATACGTTATTTACCGAGAGCTAGTTCAAGTCAAGTAGTAGGTACTAGGTATTCGCCATGTGCGAAGTCATGGTAGGGGAAATGAAATCGACTGAACATTTGCGTTCGCAATTGTAAGCAAATAAATGCGCGGGGCCCCGAAATTTTATCTTTGCATTGCATCCTCGCGCTTATTTCTTAAGTATTTTTAATGAATTTTATACCATTCGAAAGCTCTATCTTTGTAGATTCCAAATCTGTAAAGATCATAAATTAAACGTTATAAACAAAAGCGACGGAATTTGTTTAAACGAAACGTACGCGAAAAGTGCAGGCAGAAATTGAGCATGCGGCAAACTTTTTTATTTTTAGAGATAGGTGGGGTGTTAATCGAGACAAAATGTAGGAAATGAATCAAGTAATTTTTTTTATTCGAAACAATTTTCGATAAAACGTATAGTTTATGAAAAAAATAGGTTATAACTTGCACCATTGAATCGTCGCTTCCGCGCGCACCGCTACCGCTGGATCACGCCACAACTTAATGTATAAAATGTAACGAGAAAACTTTATCTATCCGTACGCCTACGGCCTACGTCAAAAACGAATAACGATTGCTAATTCGTCTTTCTATACGAGTACGAGTAAAGAGGAGTAACGTAGCGAAATAACGAATATCAAGTAACGAATACTAACAACGAAAGTAACGAATCGTTCCAAATACTCAAAAGTAACGATATTTTACATCACTAGTGGCAAGCACGATTTTCTATGATAATAAGTTTTAATTGAGGTCTATGGATTGGTTGTTAAGTAAGTGGTGAGGTCGCTTATCAGGGTCCGAAATAATTTAGCTGATTGCTCCTGGATATAGTGTGTAAAACGGTTTTGCTCGCACAGTTTGTCCCTTAATTATATAGTGAAACTCCCTTTGGTGGCGCAAAATGAACTCTATTTATAAACTTACTGTGCTCTACAGGCAGTAAAAGTGGCGTGGATTTTTCCTTCTACGGCCTTTTGGTCGTGTAACGTGTAACGTGTACAAGTATGACTGCTATTCAAATTTAATTTAGCAGTACAAAATTGCGTAACCTTAAAGATCATACCCAGAAAAATCACAAAAGAAAAAATTGAATTTCAAAACGATAGAAATCAACCACCAAAAAGTAAGTATGCTAATTAAAGTTGACATACCTAATATTTTGTAAAAATGACGTGGTGACTTCATCAGGTCGACGAGATAATTTCATTAGTTTTTCCACATTTCAAACGTAATAAATCAGAGTTGTCGAGTTACAACCGTATTAGGGGTATTAACCATTATGTACAGTGCCCTGGGGTTAAATATGCGCTCGTTTAAGGTATCACACAATGTGACTCCAGTTTTAATGAAACTTTAATCTGTGTGTACGTACGCCACTCGGACAACCCCACATGCCTATGCCTATCAAAGAGAAATTTTAAATTTTTACAATACCAGAATTTCGAAAAAGAAAATGTCAAAAATTGAAAGTGAAGGTATTTTTTTATGCAGAAAGTTAAAGAGGTCGACTAATTTGAGAGCAATTGAGTATGGGTGTGAAGAAAGAAGAATCATTTCATCTTCATCTCCTATTTATTAATTTTAATTCGAGTCCATTTATTCGGGCTTTCAACATTTTCTGATAAGACGAGTAGGTAGTTAATTTAACGGGAAATTACAGAAGAAACAAAAGAGTCTTTTTTTATTTTCAAGTAGGTATATAAATCGGACAATGCATTTCGTGCGTCAAGCTGTTCTTGGAACTACAAAATCAATATTGCCAATTAAGAGCAGGAAAATAAAAAATCCTATTCCCCTGTTGTAACGCTAACGTTAAGTAAATTTTTAAATGTATCGCGCTTTTTACTTTACCACGGAATTACCTACCTACCACCGCATTTAAAATTGGGTTAATTATTTTAATTTACTGTAACTAATCTTTAAACCTACTCGAATAGGCTTTTAGACAGGGTTAAACCTGGACTTTAAAGTTAAAAATAAACGCTATTGCAGTCGTTTTTCGAATTCGTTCATTTATACGTAAAAAATTTTAAATGTTGTAATTTTTCTTTTATCTTTAGTTATATCTCTGTTTAGTTGTCTTTTCGAATAAAAAACTAATTTGCAAATGTACACGGTAGGTAATTGTATTATTTCAACTGATTGATTTTGTTCAGTCCTGTCCTGTTTTATCTCCGATAGTATTCGCGTGTAACGTTAAATTCTATTTTCTAATTTAATGTATATATATATGTATAGTTGGGAGCAATTAGGATTGAACAAAAGGATTAACGATAATTAAACTAATCCTGCAGGAATTAACATGCTCGAGCTTTTATGACGCAGTAGCTTACAATAGTAAGTACTTAGTTGTAATAAACTTTTAATAAAGTTTAAAGTGATAATTCTTCGTTGAAACTTTCCTACTTACTTGTATGACAAATGGGTGAAAATTCAATATTTTCGCGAAAGACAACGGTGAAAGCTACTGCCGTTTTAGTTTCTAAGGAAGCCATATATCAGTAGGGAAGCTTTTGGATATAGTTATGAATTATGATTTCCCCAAAATCGATGCTCTAAAGAAACTAAACTGCCTTATATGTTAGAGACGATCATGGGGAAGAGACCCTCTCGATTGCGCCAATAAATCCCGAATCGTACCTGTTGGAACCACAACTTATCACCATTTTATACCATACGTTCCTCCCATACCGCATAGCTATTGTTTTCAAAATAAAATACCAACCAGCTTTTTGATAGGGTGAAATTTTAATGATAATATAGTGACCGTTTCATACCGTAACCTCACCAACAATTAATAGGTACATATTTCAAAGTTATATCGAAAAGTGTGGGTAATTTTAATTATCACTTACCGACGACATTAAGTCGGAATGCTTGAGATATTTTGGGTTCGGTGCTAACTTGGCACTCGTAGATACCGGAATCGCGAAACTGGGCCTTCCTAATGGTCAAAGTCCACTCGTCGGATCCATCGGGATGTAAAGCCTGAAACCTTTGATCGTTTGTGTAGGTCAAAATTCCTACGGTCAGAATGTGCAGGTCCCGCTTTCGAATCCATGATACCTGAAATCAAGCAAATGGCATCCTTTATTTCCTCCTGTTGGTTATAATTTCTCGTTCATTAACCGCGTAAATTAGCATAGCGCTGCGCCACACTTCACTTCGCCGAATGTTATGCCCGCCGTGGTCCCTCTCTCACGTTTTTTTTCCACGCGGAAATAAAAACGCCGATTTAATTTCCTGGATGCTAAGATAAAAATTACGTCACTCATAGCTCTATAATATTATTTCCCTACAACGACAATGCTTTCCATTAGGCACACTTTTATGGTATGCCTTAAGCAATAAAAATTATCTGATTCTAAGATTAGGGGTGCGCCGTGTACAAAAATAATAATATCCCAAAAATTCACAAAATTATTATAAACAAAATAAAAAACTTTTATCTTATTAAATATATACAAAAAAAGGCCTCCACGAAGTAGAAAAAATTGAGGCCAATTATTTCAACATTTTTTATTGCCTCATTTGTTGAAAAATTGACTTTAACAATTTTTTCTAACGGGACCTTATTTTTTGAAGTGTTACAAATACACCATAATTTTTTCAAATTTTTAAATTGATAATAAATACTATAAAAAAATTAATTTAAATAAAGTGCTCACTTTCAAGTAGCACGCGCATTCTGTAGCGGCCACGGGAGCCCTATTTTCAACGTTAAATTAAAATTATTGAGAATTGAGGTAGAGTTTCAGCAGTCAGCATTTTATTATTCGAAATTTCCTCCCCTTTAAGGACGTTTTTTTCAATTTGCGTTATCGCTTACGGTTTCTGAGTTATTTACGAAAAACTAAATGACTTTACTTTCTCATCTTAATTTGTTTATAACTATTGTAATTTTTTATGTGCTTATATAATATTTTAATACATTATTCTACGAGTTATTCCGAATCTAATGAACCATAGCGTATATTTTTAGGAGCTTAAGCGAGCGAACGCAAGCACGTAACTGGCGAGTACTGTTGCCCATTCGCCGGTAGAGAATACCTGACGCCTGGCGTATTCGTACGTAGTATGGAAAGGTGATAAATTATTTACTAAAGAAAATTATTAATGGTAAATTAAAAAAGTGTCGGTAGTGCGCGCGCATTTATTATCGCTAATGTAAATGTTGGTTACATCCCTGATGTAGATTAGTACTGAAGTAGCGATTTGACGTCAAATAGTGTTATTAGAAGCTGCAATGCAATTGATTTAGGGTTGCATTTGACATAGGTTAAGTTTTATTCAGAAATAGTCTATTGTAACTTGAATTGCTTTTAACATAAATAGCGTAGAGTTACCAGTCAGTCGATTTTGATTATTATTACCACAGAATCGATAAAATAACTGCATCACACGCGTTACGTTGCAGCCTCTATGGTCTACACAAATGGTTTAAATAAATATGCAACTGAAATTTACATTTCTACGTAAACTCGTACGTGGACAGGTTTTTAATATTATAAAAGGGGTAAAAGAATCAAATCGCGTAATTTAACCCTGATAAATTAGACGGAGCTTGACCAGTTATGATCCAATTGGGCAACGTTCTGCTGTTCAATTTTCTGACCTTAATTGTTTGGTCAAAAAAATCGTAGACGACCTGTCAGCGTCAAGACGTTATAAAACTTTACAGTTACAACCCAATTAAAAAATTACCAATGGATAATTAATTATGAAGTTTAATTAAATGTGAATATAATCACAATTTTTACTGACTAATAGTGATATGTAGTCAACATTAGGATTTTTAAAAAATATCTTTCATAAAAATTATTTTTCGACGTTTTATTTTTGATTGCTTTTTATAAACAACTTTTAAAAGCTTATATCAAAGATATATACAGAAAGGGATCCACGAAGTGAAAACTTTTTAGACCAATTATTTCAAAATTTTTTTATTGCCTCATTCGTTGAAAAATGAACTTTAACAATT
This sequence comes from Agrilus cyanescens, assembly GCA_947389935.1. Taxonomy (NCBI): domain Eukaryota; kingdom Metazoa; phylum Arthropoda; class Insecta; order Coleoptera; family Buprestidae; genus Agrilus; species Agrilus cyanescens. The sequence continues at coordinate 492,313 of OX376704.1, forward strand.
TTTTCCAACGGGACCTTATTCTTTGAAGTGTTAAGAATACACCATAATTTTTTCAAAATTTTAAATTGATAATTAATACTAAAAAAATTAGGGAGGCATAGTGGCTGGGACGGTTAGCGCTACAGATTGGCGACCACTAGGTTGTGAGTTCAAATCCCGGTAGGAGCTAAACACTTTTAAGAAGTTTATAAGGTGATTTGTGCGAAGAAATATGTGCGAGTATGTATTTGTAGGAGCTTAAGCAAAGCCACGTAAGCAGTAGTAGGGTAATACGCGTCGTACGTTCGCTATTTCCGAGCGAACGCTAGCACGTAACAGGAGAATACTGTTGCCCATTCACCGGTAGAAAATACCTAGCGCCTGGCGGATTCGTACGTCGTAACGCTGCGGCCGAATAATATTTATATGGTATTAACACTAGGGAAGGCTATTATTTACTAATGAAAATTATCAATTGTAAATTAAAAAATTGTCGCTAGTGCGCGCGCACCGGCGCACTTTATGACGGACTGCCACTGGGTTCATTATTAGTGTGTTAAGTGGGAAATTTTGTAAAAGCATTTGCTAGTATTAAAAGGTAAAATATTGGACATGCACGACGTTTAAAGTTTTAACATGAGGCACGTCTTGGAATTATTTCCCGGGAAAATAAAAGTATTACCTCATTAGTATTCTGAATAGTTTGCACCAGTTTATATGTGTTAACAGCTACGCTAAAAGTTTGCAGACCAATGCTGATGGTCTACTTTAATACCTGGCGACATTTAAACGAATCTTTTTATATATTAGTTTAATTTTAATTTTTAACAACTGCTAGTTTTTGGTTTTGTTTGCTTTTTAATCAACTTCATCAGCATCTAATTTCTGTTGATCTCTAACATGATAATAATATAATACGATATAATGAGGGAGATTCGATAAGCGTGATGCATTGCAGTTGGTTCGAAATTTTTCAATTGGTTATCTTCGCTTCTGAATGATGGGTGTTCTCAACAAGCAACGGGAGAAAAATTAGAGCTTTTTGAAATGAAAGACAATAAATCACCTCGCAAAAGATTTATTTGATAGCAACCCCTGGATTTAGATTGTCTTTTATCCATTCTCTGCAAATATGTACATCTTTATAAAAGAAAAATAGTTTTCTACTCAATCCATCTAAATTACTTTCTTTTTCGAATCACGTTCTCAACTATCTGAAAGATCATTAGTTACAATAAATTACTTATTAATTATTTGAGGAAACAAAATTTATATAATGGTCGACGAGCGGTATAAATAAAGGGGTGAATAAAACAATGATAAATTAAGTAGTCGAGGGTTGGCTGATTGCAATCAAAACCAGTGGTGGTCAGTGGGGGTAACAATCTCATTAGGTTTCTAACCACCATTCGCACTACATCAAGCCTCAGTCACGTAAACCAAGGAATTGGACTTCTTTGGCATTTAGATTTTCTACTTTAACGTAAGATACGTACCTATGTATTTCAGTCTTAAGAAAACTTTAACTCCTGCAAATCCATTGAGGTGACTCAATTCGAACCCTCTGCGAACGTGATATAGGTACTTACCTCAAACGTTTATCTTTTACTTTAATACGAAAAAAAAAAATATCTCGTTATCTGTCTAATAAAACACCGACAGCGATAAGAAGAGGGTAATCTGATACTTTACCCTGTTTACATAATAATGTACATAGTTTCTACTGGCAGAGACAGGCAATTAGCAAACTATCTGTTGTAATACTTACAGCTCGATCCCCTAAATTCCGAACTCTACAGTGTAATTGAGCCGTTTGATTAATAGTTGTTGTAATTTCTCTTCTGGAAGAGTTGTCGAAATAGGGTTGGGTCAGAGTTTGTTCCCAGTAGGAATTATGATCAGGGAACGCATATGCTCGACCTGAAACAAAATTACTTTATGTACAAAAACCACTAACAACAACATTATTCCAGATAAATAAACAACAACAAACTCGATCATAGCACTTTTATCAGGATTTCCATTCGTATATTTTTAATTAAAATCAACGGGAAATGCCGTTATTTATTCAAAAGCTCAGTGTCATGTTATTGTAGATACTATGAGGTAGAAGTAGGTATGTTTGTTGGCTATAGAAGTAAAACGTGACAACAAATAACAGGAAATTTCTTCATACTTTGTAAAAGTATTTATCGTCGAGCATGAAAGCTCCCCTTGCATATCAAGCTTAAATTATTTATTATTAAAGCGCGTTTCAACGTTCATATACGTACGTAACTTAAAAGCTCACCTGAAGCAAAACAATTTCAACATTAAGTCACGACGTCATTTATCGTGTAAAATATAAGGGATGAAAATGTAAAAAAAGTGACTGAATTAGTTTATTTTATTCTTAATATTCAAACACATGGTGGATAAATATTATAGGAACCAAAACGTGTAAGCTGTTCGAAAATGTTGAGCTAATTGCCTGAATCGATCGAAAAGCCTCAGGTCCTCAATATTAAACACGTTTTCCGTATAATAACATACGGGACAAAGCTGGATCTTAATTTAAGCCTTTTGTTTACAGGACCACCGTCTCTCCCCAGTGCTACTCTTTTTGTTATTTAACGTCGAACTCATTAGCAATCTCGTTACCATTATCCTATTTTCTTTAGTAGCCAAAAGGTTAAGGTCATGGTACATCGATTAAATTACTGCACCAATTTCAAATTACGAAATTAATAATTTTTTTGAGCCTTTTATAATTCATTCTCTCTTATAAGTCGTTTTGGTTTACCGCGGGGCTTATATTAAACTTGTGGAAGACATTAAAGGTTAATAAATTACAAGTATACAATGGAATTAGTGTTGGCTGGTTCTTTTGTTTTAGTTGAACAACGCGACTAATTTCTCTCTGCGCCCTTTGTCATCGAATATGTCCGGACATTTCCGATAGTTTTCGTGGCTTTCTGATGGCTCGCTCGAAGGGCTTGATAAAATTTATTTTCCTTCTCAAAAGAACTAACAATAAGTACCTAACCGCTGTTTGTGTATACTTTTTATTTTTTAATGGAAACCATCAAAGCAACGGCCAGATCTTGAAGTGCTTTTACAGTTTCGTTGGGAAAATTGGAAAAATATTTATCTGATAAAATTTCGTTTTATTATGTTCGATTTAAAAAAAAAATCTTTCTTCGTTGTACATTATGCCACATTATGTACCGGCGTCTTCATAAATATGTATATCTGTCGTGTTTATTCAAGATGAAATGGAGGCATTCGTCAGTTATTCAAAAAAATAAAACTGATGCGAATCGTCGGTCCGTCTCCGAGAGTAAAGCTTTTCGTGAAGGGGTGTCAAATTGGAAACTGAAACCTCTCTTCTGATATTTTATTTTTGTTTTTGATGCCAAATTGCCGCTTATACATTATGTACGTAGAAAGCTCCTTCATTCGATGCAGGAAGTGTGTTATTGTCGTATAATCTAAAACTTTTAATGAACGTTTTGATGTAGGTACCTACCTATCATAAATGCGTTTGCTCTATCGTTTATGTATCTAATTTCCAACATTAGAGTTGAAATATAAAAACTGTAATTTTTACAAAAGTTCATCAGTTGTAATTCGTTTTTTTTTTTTTTGTTTATTCAGTGCACGGTGTATTTCTTGAACTTAAACTAGCGTGTGTAGTGAGTGGATTGTCCGCTAAATTAATTGTGTGTAATTAGAACGGGAGCTCAAGCAAGTCGTCTCTATGTATACGACTCACTTTGACAATAAACGACAAGCTCTGAGAGAATTAATTAACTTTAATCAACCAAATTACACCGATCCTAAAATGCTGACAACACTATACACAAATTACCTGTACGAAACAATATTAATTATATTTATCTAATTTGTTTATAAAATATTTAAATATCGACTTGCAAACAAAATTATTTATTGATGATGGGTCTAAAAAACAAATTAATCACGAAAAGTATCTACAAAGAGTGAGACGTATAGATAATTAAAAAAAAAAAAAAACAAATACTTAATGAAAATTTGCAGTGTAACGTTTACCTTTTTACATTTTAATTAAAATAAATAACAATGGTTCGATGTTGATTAAAAAACAGATAACAATAAACTGTACGTAAGTGAAAGGGCAAATAGTTTCTTTCTTAAGAAAGAAATGATTTTTTGTCTGAATTGTGAAGAACCCCTTGCTGGAAATTAATTATTTTTGACACAGAAGGCCTTTAACGACGAATAAAAAAAAAAGAGCAAGAGAGAGCTTTTTTTTTTTTAAGGAAACTAAATAATTATAACGCCCTTAAGAAAACTCTTTAATTCTTGATCATACTCGAGAAATCTTTGTTTAATCAGTAAATGAGGAAAAAAAAAACAATTGAGAGTACGTAAGAGAAACGGTTCTCTAGAAAGGATGATAAAGGGGAAAAATTAACAGAGACGTTGGTATATTTTAAGCCCATCTTCAAAAATAAATTTAATAATTTCATTAAAAGCTTTTAGTCTCAAATAACATGAAAACAATAATTTGTAAAAAGTTGGCGGTAGAAGTCGTTGTGTTTTTATGTGGAAAGTTGTAGAGGGTTGAGACTTGTGGTCAAGTTTTTGAGTGGAAGAGAAGGTAATTTTTGGGTAGGCACAAAAAAAATAAGAAATGGGGTGACGGTGTCATGAAAAGGGCATCGACTGTGGAATTAGAGGCTTAACAAACTTTTACAAACATTTAAGCTTTTTTTTAACTTAATACCCTTAGATCTAATTTATACGAACACTTGACGTAATTTCATTTTTCAACCGAAGAAAAATTAATTAGTCCTGCTGGAAAAGCTTTCTGCTTTTATTAACTGAAGGAAGTGAAAACGCTATTTTACTACTGTACAGTTTCAAGTCTATTAGAAAGCAAAATGGTTTCAAAATGAAGTGATCAATCTAGTCCGTTAATAAAGTTTAACAGAGCAAATTAGTTTTGTAATTTGAGTAGAGTCGACTACTGTGCAATTAGTTTTCATTGCAAGCATTCTGAAGCCTTCTCAAATACGAAAAACGTTATATCTGATTGTTTAATATTTTTTTCGTATAATTATGACAGATATTCGGCCAGCAGAAATTTATAAAAACAGGAGGATATGTCGGTATGCTACCGCAATTTGTAACAAAGGTGATGACAGAAAGAGAAATGATCCGTCAGAGAGATTTGAAGTGTACAAATAGAGTCCGGTAAAGCACGAAGCTTAATACGCTTCACAAAAATTTTGACAAAACAATCCGTTTTGGATCACGTTGTTATTTTCAATTCGTTCAACATAACGTATAACGTACAGGGCCTTCACAAATCTTTGACAGACACGTAACATTTTTTAAACGCCGTACCTAACTAACCAAAAAAAATTGGAATAAAATTCCCTGAATAAAAAGATCGATATGTCCACGAGGGTGCCGTTCAATTATATTTATCAGCTTATCTGCAGAAGTAAAAGAACTTAATGTTTCTTATAACAGCGCAATCAAAATTCCACAGCAAATGAGGGCGATTCATATAATTCCTTCCCCGAGGAATAATCATAAAGATGTCAAATCAGAAATGTTACATTTAACTTTAAGAAAAGTAATTTTTTCTTTAACTTATACGCTAAATGTCCAAAAATGCATTTTTTAAAACTAACTACAGTAACAATAATTTGAGACTAACAAAAAAAATTTTTTTTCCATCGACTTCTATAAAAATCTGCAATCAAAAAAAGTACTTATTTGTACAATATATGTATGTACTTCTATTCATGACGTCACGCGTAAGTTATTAGCCTCCATGTAACATCTCTATGTTATGTTGTCTATCTATCATAGTGTTTTCGTTAAGTTCGACAGTAATCGGCATTTTTCGGTGATAACAACGTTAAAAATTTCAGACATGCTACATCAAAGCATCAGCCACGGATCGTCCATATTGTTAGTGTGTGTTGAGACACCTGTGACGAACAATTGACTGACTTAATCAGTGTAGTCGTGGTTGTTATTGAGTGACGTTCGGTCATTTTACTGTAAGTGAATTATTTGTGTTAATAATAAAGATGAACAATACAATTTTGCATGATTGTTCAATGTAAGTAGGTGCATTTTGTTTTTTGTATTAAGCCAATTTGCGAGTGAACACACATGTGTGTTTGTATCTGTGATTGTGTAAGTAGTTGAAATCGGTATTTAAATTAATTTCATTCGTATTTAAATGGTAAAATAGATAACAGATTAAGTGTTAGTATGCAAGTTACTGTTTTTGATTAAAGCTTATACACGAAAATGTTGTTATAACAATAAAGAATTGAAATGGACCGAAAACACATGTGCGTTTACAATTTGATTATTATCCACCTATTTTCTGTACACATATTGTTTTTGATATTTACAATAATCACTCATTTTGGTTTGCATTTACATATTCATATGCCTATGAACAATTAATTGTATTTGTATAATTAGATTTGCAAAACTGAGTACATATACCTACCTTTTTGACTGATAACGTCTCTAGTTATCTACTTATTTTTAGATCGAACAGAAAAGGTAAATAGTTATTAGTTATTAGAAATGAAGTCATTGTTAATGTTAGTGAAAGGTATCATTTACGATTTTATAGATAACGTCAGTAAAGTTAGAAATTCTTTTGTCTGTACGAAAGATAATTTACGCTTAGCGAGTTGGTAAAGTTTGTGTGATAAATTGCCACATCAATAAGCGGTTCTTGCTTTTTGCTTTCTTCCCATTCAGCCTAATTTTCCCCGGCATCGGCAGAGAGCTCTGATATCTGCGGTTCGTAAGTAAATAAATTCGTATTTCGCGTCTGCGCTTGCGTCTCTTACAAGTCAGCGAAGATTGATAGTCTGTGTAGAACGAAGTTGAAGTTGGCTCTTGATTTTTTGCATTTTAAGTAACTGCGACTGTGTTGTTCTCAACCTCGACAATTCGGTGTGCTGTTTTATTCAGATTTATGTTAAATTTTCGTTCGAGCAAGGGCAAACTCATTCGCGAGGGTCCCGCTCTATCCTACCCTTTCGACATCATCAAAGACAATAATAAACCGAAAGTTCTTCAACTATGAAGCACCTTTAGGTATTTATCACCTTCAATATTACTTCCTTAAACGGAAAACGGAGAATAGAACCGTTGAAGCAATTTTATGGGCTTGTTTTTCATTTTCTTCTGACATTAATTAAACCACAAAATATCTAGACGAACGATGTGCGTTTTACTAACTAAGGGGAAACAAGACTTGTGCTTGTATAACAGAAAGAAAAAGAAAAATGCGGTTTATAAGAAAAGTTTTAATGGAAATTTATTATTATAGTTCGCCAGCTATCATATCATTTCTGCAAAACTTCCAACTTATTATAATTTAAATAATACTTTTTACTTTCGAAAAACTAGACGGTTCTTTTTTTTTTTTCAAATGACCCAACTTTTAAATTGTTAGAAGATACAATAATAAAGCTTTTATGGAATAACTTTTATATTGGATATGATTTCAAATTAATTTGTTGGATTTTTATTGTGGAACGAAATATATTTTCTTATATCTTTCTGAATTGGAGTATTCATTTCATTTTTATAATAGTTCACGACAAAACAATTCCCTTAATACATAATGAACATCTGGTTCTGGTTTTGGCAGTTAATTACAACTTTGCAATTTAAAAAGCCAATAGCCGATTCTAATATACAATACCTAAATATAAATTAACGAATGAATATTAAAACAAAAAAAAAACCTAATAATCGAATCGCAATTTATGTGGAAACTACAGCATCAATTTCGACTAATTGTATTTCGCTAAGAATAACCTCTATTACGTGTACTTTTTTTAGTTTAATGTAACTTGTGCTGACAAGCTTTAAAGAAAATGCGGTCGAGAAACATTTTCACCTTTTACCCTCACACTGCGCCAGCTAACCCTTCTCTCATCCCAATCCTCCCCCGTCGCGTCGGCTGTCTGACTGAAGAGGGTGTAACATAAATCTTTGTATCAACCGCAGTTAATCTGAAATCTGTATGTAAATGTAATGTAAATAAAATTGGAGTTAATTAAATATCGTGCGCATAAACTTGGCATGTGCATCATCTTGTTCACAGATAGTCAAGATGGTGCATCACGCACTTCGTTTCAAATATTATTTCAACAAGTTTATAAACTAATTTATTATACTGCTAGGCTTTATCGTACATATACGTAGGTAGTAGTTTGTTAAACAACTGATTTTATAATACTGTCGCGAATTTACTAGTCTGATCGCTTTCTTCTGTCGCTCACTACTACTACTACTGATGCTCTACGTTTTTTTTTTTTTGGTGCATCGCAATTATATGATGTTTCAAGTGCTGAGCACTTATGACTGATCTAACGCCTTATTTTTAATGTTTCCGCTTAACGGGAATACATCTAAAGCTAATAACCCATACCCGGGTTCGAACCGACGACCTGCGCGGTAATCCGCTGTTCAAGTCGCTCGGTTAATCATCATTGCCTCGCGGCCACCTGGCCGCCCTTGATGCTCTACGATCTCGACGGCTACTTATATAGGCTAGACAGTCGTTCTGGACGCTTCGAGAATGTTGTTTCTAGAGCGTTCTACGCTGTTCGCTCTTATAATAAGCCGATCTTGAGTTGTTACATGTATAATGGGTTGCCGATATTCTACTTTTGTACGTAATTATTTAAAACTTGTTTTTTCAGTTTGTTTTGCTTTTAATAGTTCCAATTGATGTTTATGATGAATAATGAATACGGTAAAGCATCATATCATAGAAATAGTGTGAAATTAGGTCAGCTTATTGTTAGTAAACATGCAATGTTTCACCCACAATCTCTAATCTCTCTATTCTCTTGCATTATCAAAGATTTATAGTTGTTGATTACATTTTCTAATTAATTAACAAATAGCTTTACGAGTTGCAGGATGTATGTAGGTATTATCAAAGTGATAAGTAATTTACGTGCCGGGTTCTAAAAATTATCAGCTGCTGCTGCTGCAAATGTGACTTGACACGGAGAAGTGTTGAAAGTAAAGCAGCGCAAATGCTTTATCCTGGATCCTGAAGGAAGCGTGAAATATCTGTTAAGCTTTTTCGCCAATATCGAACAGCTGCAATCCTTCAATTCACTTTAAGCGAACTTTCGAAAGATTGTTGCAAAAGATATGTACGTCACGAAGTTCGAAGAAAATTAAAGATTCCTACTCTAACTTTTACACTATCTATCTATCTATCTATCTAAATTTTTGAAAACTATGTTTATACTTTTTGAATTTCAAATAATGTTTGTGTTTCTAAAGAATTCGATTTTGGTGTTGTCCCAAAGGCAGTGCTATTTTTGTGATAGGAAATTTCAAGCACAAGCAAGCAAATTTGTTTGAAAGGAAAACGTCCAATTTCTTTTCTCGTTCGTTGAGGTTTGACCACAGTTCGAGAACCGAGCGAGTTTTCGACGAAAGTCAGTAATCGAACCCGTAACTGGAATTAAGGAAAACAAGAAGGATTTAATCTTCCCTCATGAACTTTTTATTTTAACAGGAGAATTACTCAATACATTCATTCGAGAACTCGACCTCAAACTAATCAATCTACCAATACCTACCTGCTTGAGTGCTAATAGAGCTTAATTAATTATTTAAGTTTATTAAATGCAAAATCGATTCGTAATATATATAACAAGTTACAGTTCGTGATGGTCCTTCGAGCCGGATGCTCTACACTATACACATATATAGTTTCTACAAATGCAGTTTTCTTATTTTTTTCGTTTTGCCTTATTTGACTTTCAAGTAGGTAAAGTAATAAATATTCAAGCAGTCCTTTTATCGTGCCAATCAAAGTTTTGTGTGCTTGTAACATTTTTCTTGTTAAGTATATTGGAATATTATTTGCTTCCGTTGGACTAAAACAACCCCGCGGCGGCAGTTATGTATGTCAAGAGTTGTTTTTATTTTTCCTTTTTATGTATCCCTGTTTAAAAATTAATTATTCACCCTGACGGAAGGAAAATTTATTTTCATACTAGGTGTCCAAAAACATTTAATATGCCCGCATTTCCTTGATGGTTATTACGTATTCCCCCCCCAGTTTTTTCGTTGTTGTTGTGCTCTCCCCTAAAAATTGTTCGTTGCAGCCACCATTTGCAAAGGTGTTGTGAATAAGACTGCATTTTCCCTGTTTCGCATCGTCTCCGTTTTCTCTATTAAAGTGTTACTATACATGCACACGTACGTGCATCATTCATATTCTCATCCCTGCTATGAATCTCAACTGACAATAAAACGTTTCCCGTTTGCCGCCCCGGAAATGGTAGAAAAAGATGTTGCTGCGCTAAGCGTTTGTGAAATAAAGCGGTAACGTTTGAAGTTGATATTAAAAATCTTCAAATGTGGGTTGCAATGTGTACCTACGGTAAATACATATAGGCACAACGAAGAAAGCTCGCACAATTTACAGTAGCAGTAGGTACCTACATATCATCTTTTTCTTTGTGCTTTTTTTAACATTTCGTTAGCGTCATCGAGACCTGATCACTGACGTTAGGAGCAGAATGAGAATGGAAGGTATGAGAGCCGGTGACGTAATCACCTATGCTGTGCATGATCATAGTAGGCGGTTACGTCACTGGCGCGCAGGCCTTCTCTCACGATGGTAACGGTACCTGACGTAATTCGTCCGCAAGGCAATGTTGTATTTATGCTACTTTTGGTTTATGTTTTATTTGTTCAATTTCGATAGCTTTGTAGTTGCGTCAAACGTGTGGAGATAAATTATCTTACTCAGGAGCCGTTAAATGAGATGTTTACAAAATCGATACTGCCAGAGAGCTAAAGGCTTACTTGCATTTTGAGGCTACGTTGTTTTGTAACAGGGACTTCCACAAGATTTGTAATTTGCATACCTAATCGATTGGAATTAGCAGCTAACTAATTAATTTTTTTTTTTAAATATGTTGTCGTTTGGGCCGAAATTTAGTTTTGGTGGTGCTTATTGATTGCCCTCTGAACGTTTATTGCGTACAATTTCAGTAATGACTTGTTAATTTCGTCGTAAATACATTCTCGCCATGGTGACATTTTGTTTGATGTATAGAGTTGTCATTTTGATCAATCTTCAATTAACCTTGCGTTTATTAACTTAATTTATGATGATGAGTATTCAAACGGTTATCAAAAGGGCTTTTGTGGCTTTCGTCGTAATTATAGACGTCGATATTCCAAGAAAACAACCACCATTACACATCTATACAATTTCTTTTTTTTTTACGCTCACGATTAGCATGAATAATGTATGTGCAAGTAATGAAATGTTGAAAAGTACCTAAATTTTGCATTTATTAACAAATAACAATTAGAGTTTTTAGAAATAATTTGCAAGTAGAAAATTAATTCACCCTAACAATAAGCAGCGCTTGCTTGTTTACATAGCAGAAACGTCTTCCATCCTCTCTACTCTCCCAGAAATATCGATTTGTGGATAATAATGTAGGTACATAAGCGCGGCGATATTTTCATAAATTAAATAATTATAATTTGTGTTTAATTTAGAAAATTTATGCAAATAAATGGCGCAATGCCCTTCGTTCTTAACGTAATGTAATTTTCGGTGGAAGCAACGACAGTGTAAAGTGTACATATTGAAATTTAATTATTAATTTAATTACGAACTTGCATGTTTGTTCTTGTTCAGAGATTTTGTATTCATAAGAGCTTTAGAATATAGATACATAATATTTTTGTAAAATTAAATCTTTGCATCTCTTCCATCATTGTTCTATGCAAATTGTTTGTAGAGCTTCTATTTTGTGACAAACTGTAGGTGTGAGATTTATTTCTTTAGTTAAAATTATTACAAAACCTGATTAGAAATCGATATTATTGAATGGAATTGAATGCAAAAGAGAAATAATTAATATTTTCTATAATGTAGATATGTTTTTTTTTTTTTTGTTTAAGTTTCTTATCGTTATCGAGGAAGTAATTTAATTATTATTAACTTGTGAAGGTATAATTAATAAATTAATTAATGAAATTGTAACACGTGTTAAAATAACGTTCTATGTTTTTACAAGTTGTTAGAATGTTATTTCAACAACTTGAGTGTGAGCTGCCCAAATCTAATTTTCAGCTTTCCCAGAGGGTGCTTCTTGTTTCTACTAATTTTCACGTTAACTTAATTTTTCGTGTCAAGTGGAAAATTATTTAGAATCCGATTTAAAAAAAAATTAAACATCGCTGTTTTGATTGAAATTTTGTTTTTGTTCGGTAAATAATTTAATTTTAATTACGCTGCTGAAAAAATAGGTCAACAGGTTGTTTAATGTTTTTTTAAAATAATGTTTTACGTCAGTGGAATGAATGCATCCAGATTGGCTGTATTTTGTTTTCGGTTGATTGTGAGTATTTAATTAAAGAAATGGTTGGTATAAAAAATGTATATTATGTAGAGGGATGGTTAATCAGTGGAATTGGGACGGATTGTTGTTTGTACAAAAAGTGATGGTTGCGTTGTATGGAAACAATGCCGATTGCCGACCAGTCCAAGTTTCTATAATGTTCTATCAGCGTTTAATCTTGGCATAGATTAATAAGTCTCTATATCTTTCAGTAATGAAACTGCCGACCTGAAATATGTGTACAAATCGTGTCGACTTTATTGAATTTTCTCGTATCGGGAAAACGGTGAAAATAGGAAAATTTGCGACTTGTGAACGCGTTCGCTCTGTTTGAATTGTAAAACGTTACTTTATGTTAATTTTCGTTTATACTTGAAACTACCAATCAGTCGGAAAAAGAAGGCGGCGAAGAAATGTTCACCGAAATTGGAACTGCTATTGGTAAAAAGTGCTGATTTCATCTCCTCGAAACCTTCCTCTCCTCCTTTTCCTTCAACTAACTGCGCCTGATAACGTTTTCTTCTCCAAATCGACCAGAAAACTGTCGAGTTTGTCAGCTTAAATTTTAATGGAAACTTTACTACTACTTACTATTTTACCAATTAAATAAATATGTTTTTAAGAACCCTTATATCCTTTTACTAATAATAGAAGGGTCAAAATAAACAACTTGTTTAACGATCTGCCCACTAGTTTCCAACCATTCATTCAAAATCATTTCAAATATCCGGCAAATTCCAAAATCGAGTACGTACATGGCATAGTTTCTAACAATTTTATTTTCTTTCTATATATGTATTTTTTATTTTTGAAAGATCAAAATTCAGAAGTTAGAATTCCACCGGCTGAATAAACTTTCAGTCTATGTTGACAAAGCCTCCGGTGAATAAACAGTAATATTGAATAATATATAAAGCGTTTCAAGTGCCTTCAGGCGACAGTCTATGAAACTCAAGTTTCCTCAAACAAGGAAGAGTATCTATCTATCGACCCCTGCATCTACGAGAACGATTGAACGTTTCGCAACTCTAAAATTGAAAAACAAACAAGTAAACAGTTTTCAATTAATAACCTATCTTTCGTTTCTTTATCTTAATGTTTATGGTAAAACATTAATGAAACATTAAGTGGTAGTTAACTGAGTGCTATCGTAAATATTTAAAGTTGTGGAACGTTTCCCTCAATTTCACCCTGATGCGACGTTTAGAAAAAGATTACTTTGTGTATTGTTTGTATGTCAGCCAACGAACAATTTTGCGTTAGGACAAAACGTAACGCTTTTCTTCAACGTGAGCATTAAAACTCGGGGCGAAATATGGAGCTTTAAACGACTTCCGTTTAGATTCGGGTTACAAATTACACCTTAAACTAAGATCATTTACATCGAAAACCGTAAAATAAACGATTAAATGTTTCTTCAACCCCTTCTACATTGTTGCAAAACGTCTACCCTAGCCACTTTCAGGCCACGTAAATTATTTTTTTCCTTCTGCTCATAGATATAATTTTTGTGGTATTCGTTGGCAACATTGTATTCAATTTTTTCTTAATGTGGAAATGTACATATGTTATTATCGACCTTACTTGGTAAATGTCTATAGGTTTTCGGAATGACTAATGACGGAATTATGCAGGGGAATTTGCTTAGGCGATTTTAGGGTAATTACACAAACGCATATGTGGGTGTAGGGGAAATATAACAGTATAACACACGTAAGTGCAACCAGATGGTTAATAACAAGTTCATGAGCAGTTAAGAATTTGAGTTTTCATTATAATTACTCTGCTAAAAATGCATTACTACAAATTCAATATGGCGGACGTTCGAACACGTTGAGCGAAAGTGCGCCATATGTAATATCTTGCAGCATCTTGAGAACGGTTTATTTTTCTACTGGGATTTGCTATCGGTTTTTTTTTATTTTTAGTTATTTTATTTTTATTTTGTATCCGCAGCATTTGAAATTTCCTCGGGAAAAAGAGTTGCATGCATTTAACGAAATCAGGCGAGAAACGTGCACTTGTTTTAAAAGTAGGTGCCCGTAGTTCAGGATAGAGACAGCTTAATTTTGATCTTCCGAATGGAAAAAAGCTTTTCAATGTACGGAGAAAATGTATGTTCACTTTTCTATTTATTTTCTTCCATTAGTTCAGCTCTCGGCTCTATTTCCTCATTTTTTTGGCGTGCTCTATTGTTCAAATTTACTCCTCAATTAATCCTAAAATAAATAATTGTCGTCAATAAAAATTTTGCCCTCTTAAGGGGCGACTGTTTCTGAAACGCGTAAACTAAACTTCAAAGTCTTGTTGATTGGGTTATATTATTATTATTATTTATTTTAATTATTATAGACAACTTTATTGAATTTAAAAGTTTAAAGGATTAATAATCTTGTGTGTATGTCGGTTTTCTCATTTTGTTTATAAGCGAAATGTAGCAAAAGTTATTTAATCGTGTATAAAGTTAATTAAGGTAAAAGATAAAAAGGCAGCTAGTGTTACGTTTATTTTGAACGTAGAACAGAATAGAATAGAATAGAATAGAATAGCACGTCGTGCCATTATTAGGTTGCCTGGTCTATTAATTAAGACTTACTGTAAATAGGTTCCGATGCAGGTGCCTCATTGCTTCCTACGTTTAGACATCTTTTCTTTCTGCATTTATAGTTTTCCTTTAAATTTTATGTCAGACACTTAATGCACTCCAGAAGCTCTCTATAAGCACTTAGTGAAATTAAAGTCTGTATGTTTAGGTTTTATCGTGAAAATGTATCTCCATAAAGGCTTTTATATTGTTTAAATGTTGCGGTAAATAGGTAGGTACCAGTGGCGTCCCATGTACCGTGTCATCGTACGCAACGACTTAACCCCCCCCATTCAACACCAGACACCCTTTCATCACTCCACTCGGGGGTGTTACTGATATAACTGCGGATATTTAAGGAGGTGATAGGGCAGTAGAAAATAAGAAAATTAAGCAAAACTTCGCAGGTCCTAAAGTTTACCGTTTTCGAGAAAAACGTATGTGAAAATACAGGCAAAACCGAGTACGGTCCTGTGCAAGACGTGTCCTCGATTGACCTGGTCGTGTGTAGTGGCAACGCTGTCTTCAATCAGCTGACCGTGAATGAGGTTACTCGGTTACTGTAACCACTGTAACGTAAACAAGTGTGTTCGAAAATGGCGTTTAGTTCATCAGAATTTTGTGACAGTTGCCAAATGTGTTGCTTAAGTCAAAGCGAAAACGCACAGGACCGTATTCAAATTAATTCATGTTAAGATGTTTTTCAAAAATTTTGAATTTTTTTTTGTTTCTTCACCGCGCTGCTGTAGTGACCATTCGATTACATATTGCATCTAGTTGACACCCTCCAAAAATCCGTATTTATATCAGAACCACCCTGTATTTCATTCCAATCAAAAAACTTTTTAAAGATAGAGATATGTAGATATATTGAGGAGTTGGTCAATTACATGGTAAAATTGAGGAAACAGTTATCGTAAAGACGGAAGCAATTTCTCTTCGTTTCCAGTTAACACATAACTGAAATAGAAATAATGTAGGAACGAGTACTAAGGGCCTTAGGAGAAAATTTTCAATTAGGTAAAACCGTTTCTTAAAGGATTACACATTCGAGGAAAGGACTTTTGATGATCATAGTAATTAAGGAAACGCTGAACAATCGCTCTAATGAACGAATCTCAAAGTATAATGAGGTGACGCAATTATAAGACTACAAAGTTTTTAATTCTGATTCAGTTTCGGTGCAATTTCCGTTTACGTTGCACTATTTTAAAGCCACCTTTCACCATTTACTTTTACAGGTCAGGTTAGGTTGACAAAGCAAGTTTTCTTAGGTGTAATAATTTGATTCAGGTTGGGTTAGGTTAAAAAGTTTCCCATTGTTGAATAGGAAATGGTGGACATGAGTAGAAGCGGATCATTAAACTTTTTTGAACGAACAACAAATAATTGAATGGTTCGTCGGGTTTTCAATGGAAAATTCTTAATATTCAGTTGGAACAGAACGTTTTCGCGCTGCCGTTATTGAAGCATAATAATATTTCGAACGAGCACGAAAGGGCTCCGTAGTAAAAACAAAAGAAATTGGCGAAATCGATTTCGTACAACCACTGAAAACGATACGGTTTAAATGCAGTGGAACACAGAAATGCCGACAAATATTTTCACCCAGCCAAATTTATGTAGTTTCGTTAAATTACACAGAAATTTATTTATTTATTATCCCATCGTTACATCCAAATACAAACAGTCGTGTTGTACTTACTACAGCTGACGTTATTTTTTAAAATCGAAATTGTTTTTTGCTCCCATTACCATCAAATTAAATCGGATAAACTCATTCGTAGCTTTTACGTTCAAATTGACCTAAGGTAGGTACGTGGGTATCTGTATCTTATTCCTCTATACATAATACTGTCGTGAAGTCTTATTTTATCTGGTGGGTGGGTAGTATCGTGATAATGGTAGTAGTAGAACATAATCCTAATTGGACTAACGTAATTACGATACGGAAATAAGGGTTTAACTCGTTTTACCTTTAAATAGATTCCAACTTAATCCTGATCATTATTCCCATGATTATCCTCTTATCCCTTTTGCCATTTAAAAATTTAAACACCATTTTCAATTTAAAAAATAAAAATTACTACACATTACAACAAATTTGAAAGAAGGAATATATCTATAAATAGATAAATAACGTTGAATGATGTTATTAATGGTATCTACTTAGTTTAAATAGTTAAAGTAATGAAATGATTCTGTTATTGCATTGGTAATTTAATTGCTGGTTAGGTTATTGAAAAGTGAAGTGGAATTGTTGGAATAATCGGGTAGAAGAAGAAGAAACATGTCTAATGATGAGTTGATGATGAATTCATGCAATATTTATTTCTCCTGGGCATTCGTAAGTAAGTAAGGAAGGATCTTTGACTTTAGTCATCTCATTGCTTTCGCATTAGGTTGTGCAATAAATTGTAGAGTACCTGAAAACGACGGCTGAAAATTTCCATTAACGAAGCTTGCCTGTCGAGTGCTTTAGAAAGATACAGTTCGGTGAAGTTGCTGATACAAACTTTTTAAAATGTTCAAAGTTGAAACAATTGGGTCACGAATTTTATTTCGCTTCAGCAACTACGCGAAATTTATTGCCGAATTATTTATTGACTACCTACCTACCCATTTAAACAAAATTTAATTAAATTAAATTAAATATCAACATAAATTACGTGTCGGTAGGCGGTAGGTAGGTAGGTAGGTAGGTATATTTGAAAGAAAGTCAACTTATTATGCAGAACAAAAAAAATAATGTAAATATTATTCTTTTGCGATCTAGAAGTGAAAGGGAAATTTTTTAGTAGGTACCTACGCTCTTTAATATTCATCAGGAAAAAGTCTTGCAGGGAAAATCAGATTGCTGGAAGGAATTAGTAACGGGAATGAATAGGGAAAGGCATGTGGAAGAATGATTGATTAAGATTGCAAGAAAACGCTTTTCAAACGCCTAGACTGATAACGTTGGCCTAAAAACGAATTATTCCGCAACAGAGGCCGAAAATAATAACAAAGACGACACTTTTAATTTTAATTTTAATAGGTACCTATTTACTACAACATAAATTAGTTACCAAGGGAAACACCGATGGAATTGTCAGAAATAAGTTCTTCTCGAAGAACGAAATTGCTTTTGCGTTATTCCTAGTACGTAGGTACCTATACCGACGAATATACGAAAATGTAGTATCTTATCTTCAATCTCCGTTTTGTTGAAGCGCAGCTTATCATTTTTCACTAGACATCAGTTTTCGTAAACTGACGTTTTTATCAGTTCCTTCCAGAATACGTAGTAGCTACATTAAATATAATAAAAAAAGAAAACAGGAAAAGGAAAACCGAATTGGTTTTGACGCGAGTTACGTAAAAGATATTTACACCTTAAATAGAAGTAGCAACAAAGTGTAATCGTTTCTATGCAAATTAGTTATACATATAACAACCCTGCCCGAGGGTGAATACATATGCATGTTTTATTTATCTACCTATAGCAGTCCATCGTACCCTTTTAATGCCTTTCGTAATGCCACTTTATATGTTCTTCTTCTTCTTCTTCTTCTTCTTCTTCTTCATTTCAAACATGTCAATTCTCTGTATTTGGCTATAATCGCTTCTCTGCATCCCTAGCGTTGATACCATCCAAATATGTATTATTCGGTCGCCGCGCTACGACGTGGCGCTACGTATTTAATTCACATGTTTGGAATATTATTTTTTTTTTTTTTATCATCAAGCAAATTCTGATATTGTTAAGGGTTGAATAAAAAAATAAAGCCCAGTTTTTTGTGTGCGTCTTAATTTTTTGTGCACTGCACTGTAGAGAATTTCCCGTCTTTTAACGTGTCGGTTGCAAAAGGTAAAAGTAAAGCGGAACGAGTGGCGCTTCGGCAAAAATTTTGTTGAAATGTTGCTAAACGAATTTTTTACTTTAAATGCAATCAAGTTCGAAGCTGTTCGTCTTCGAAGCGCTAATGATAGACGAACGAGCATAGAATTCAGTTGCGAGACCGAACAAAGAATACATAAACTGATGTAGCAAAAGAAAAATGTTATCTGAAGCAGTAGTTACTTCAATTGCGTTTGCTACGGACTCAAAATTACTGCGATTAACCTCGTTCAACACTATAAACACGTACTACAAAACTATTTTATGTACGGATGCCGAAAAAGAACCTGCAGCGTACGAATTCAGCCTTTTATTTATTCCTAAATTAAAAAAAATACGTGACTATTTACATTTAAGAAAACATTTGGAATTTTTATTAATAAAATCCAACACAGTTCATTATACAGGGTGTTTGGTCTATAAGTACAAAAAAAAGAACCACATGTTCCCTGTTGCATTTCAAACATGAATTTATACACTTTTTGACTTTTGAAATAAAATAAAAAAATTAAAAATTATTTTGATTTCTGAGGCCGGCCCTGGTTTAGCGCGCTTATTCCCTAGACTAGAGAATAGTCGCCGGTGATAGATAACGCTGTTTCGTAAGTGGCGCTGCTCGTTGCAAACTATCAGTTACGAGAATTCGTATTTCGCCAGGCCCGTATTAAACCGAATTTCAGGGTCAAATTTTCGAACACGAATTGCGTACTTAATTGTCACTCGATTGAAAAATGCTTTTAGACTTTTGTTATTTATTGTGCAAGGAATCCATGATTCTTTTTTTTGTACTTATAGACCTAACACCCTGTATTTTCTTGTCTTGCTTGTGTATGGTTTATTGAACAGTTGAAACAGGTACGCTGTTTATTTTGTTTGTTTGTTTGTTTGTAGTACATAAACATTTTTATCATTTTAAATTTGTTTATCCTGTTTCTGGAAAATAGTTACACATACGTACGTACCTACAAGTTTTTTATTTGCATTCCGAACAATCTGCAACGAATATATAGATATTAGGAAAAACTTTACAAGCAAATTTGCACGCTATGGAAACGAACATGCACACTGTCGATATTTTAAAAAGGCTTTAAGGAAAATTCATTCCGCGGAATTGCTTGAAGCATACAATATACACACAGAATGTAGCCACTACCGCATATCCCTACAAATGCGACCATACGCCGTCGAAATTGATTTGATCATAAAACTGAAAAAGGTTTTTTTCTTCTTACCCACTGAAAATGCCCTATTATTTCAAAACCCACTTTGCGTCCGATGTTTTTCACCTTTTCGATCATAAAGAGAATAACGAAAAACTACTGCAAAGTAACATAAAGGTAAAAGTTACAGAAATACAATAGAAACATCCGAAACTGAAAATTGTAGCAAGGGAGATGCAGCGACAATTGGAAGACGTACGTACCCTTCTACGTCTTACCACCCTTATCCGTAACTTTCAAGGGATGACTAAAGACGGTCAAAGAAGAATCGTCACAAAGGACAGAGCCGTATAAGTATAAGGTCAAAAGGGCTTCAGGCGAGATACCTACTGAGTTTGACATCAATAATAAATTTTTTTAGTCAAATTTTTGCAAATTTGTTGCAGATATTGAAAAATTTATAATAAAATGGTAATAAATTTTGCGGAAGGAATCGTGCAGTTTTTCGAATAGAATACATACGGGCCGACGATTGTGCATAAAGAATTACTGTCCGTAGAGTTGAAGTTTTATCGTTAGAGACAAAGTTCGGTGGAAAGAAAGTTAGTGTAGACTGTACTTTATGTATCTTCGAAGGGAATCGTAGTAGTAAGAAGAAGAAGAATAAGAAGTTTCTATTTAAACACTTCGATAAAATGGTCAGAAATCCAGTCCGCATTTGCATAAGACTTTCCGGAGATATACTGTTGCAAAACCTGATCGAACTTTCTCTCAACTTTTCTCTCTCGTTCGTCGAACGAAAACAGTTGGAAAACAAAAAGCGACCGTACATTTTACTGGAACCACAAAATTGGAAAGATATTTATGTAGTCGTAACCGGTAAAAAGTGGGGCCGGCCACACTTCTATTTAAGCCGTTACAAACGACTCGTTTAATGACTATACATTAAATACGCCGTTTAATTCTTAAAACAACTAAGTTTTTTCTCTAGTGGATTATCCCAACGCTTTAAAGAATATATTAAAACAGGCGTCGCGTTGCGTCGCGTCGCGTCGTTTCTTTTTTTTTTTTTTGCTTTCTTCTCTTTTTTATAAACCCGACTACCGACTACCGACTACCGGCTTCTCTTTTAATTATCTTAGATACTAAGTATATATTTAGCAACAGTGGCGGTGCGTCATAAGGTTTAACAATTTTCATTAGTAAATAATTTATCGCCTTTCCGCACCCTAGCGTTACAACGTACGAATCCGTCAGGCGTTAGGTATTTTCTACCGGCGACTGGGCAACAGTATTCGCCAGTTACGTGCTTACGTGTCTTTGCTTAAGCTCCTAAAAATACACGCTATGGTTCATTATATTCGGAATAACAACTAGAATAATGCATTAAAATATTATATTAGGACATAAAAAGTTACAAAAGTTATAAACAAATTAAAATGAGAAAGTAAAGGCATTTAGTTTTTCGTAAATGACTGAAAACTATAAGTGATAACGCAAATTGTAAAAAACGTACTTAATGACGAGGAAATTTCGAATAAAAACGTGCAAACTTCCGAAACTCTATCTCCATTATTACTAATTTTAGTTTAACGTTGAAAATAGGGGTCCCCGTGGCTGCTACATGATCCGCGTGCAAGTAAGCACTTTATGTAAATAAATTTTTTAATAGTATTAATTATCAAATAGTGTATTTTAAAATCTTCAAAGAATAAGGCTCCGTTGCAAAAAAATTGTTTACGAGTCGGTTTAATTGTATATCATAGGGATATTGGAAAGTTCGAAAGATTGTAGAACACAAAAGGAAACAAATCAGCAAATGTAGGTAATGACCGATGTAAGTTTGGAGTTGTATACAAACCCAAACTTCTCAAATTCTCATTGAAATGTTTACTGCAACGTAACTTACAATCGGTCCCTTTTTGTTCTCAACTTGAAATCAGTTTAATTTAGGTCTTAAATTTTCGATACCATTTTATATTTTGTTCAAATCAAAGAGGCATTAAGAAGACAAAGCAATTTCGATAGAGTTAAATTTGGATCAGGACGGAAATTTATAATTGTTCCTGTGTATTGTCAGATTTTCTATTGAGTTGGGTGTATAATAGGAATTTCATCGGTTTTTGGTTGCGTAATGTAATCACAAAGCAATTAATGGCTGTGTTTTACATATGCAAATCGGCTGCAACTGACCTGGATTTGATACTCCACATTAGGGTTGCTCTGTAACGCCGCGTCCTGTCGCGTCGCGCCGTCAGAACTCTCTCTCTACCTTTTTAGCGTAAAAACATAATTAGAGCAGTCGGTTTGAAATTCATTTTTATTTGAGGCGTTACTTTACTTCGTCGGTGGTTGCCGTCTGTTTTTTTTCTTTTTTACTTGTTCTATTTCGTCGATTTTCGTTACACTTTTCTTGGATGGCAGCTTCAGCAAGAAAATAATTACGGAAACAGTGTAGCCGAGAGTTTTACGGTTTTCTTCGTTTTCAAGTCAGTGGCGTAGCAAATGTTTTTGATGCTCTTTAATACCGAACATTTCGGAAGTAGGTAAACGTTAAAAGGCAACGACAATGTCATATCTTTTTCATGAACCGAATTACACAGGTGCTACTACGTGACACAGTCCTTTAACTAATGTAATAACACTGGGCGAGACCTTTTCGAAATGTCATTTAAAAACACGACAAAGGACATTTCTCCTTTTCTTCCTTTTATTGCTAACTTTACGTCCTCGTTTGAAAGCTGACCTGAAAAAATCCACCTCCTACTATTCGATAATAGATATACCTACATAATTTCCTATTTAGATATTTTTCACTCAAATTTAAAATAATATTATCATTTGCTTTTCCTCTCTTGTGCCTTAAATATCAATTATATTTAAATAAGTACTTAAAAAGGAATTCTCCCCGGAATATTGACGCAGAGTTACCGTTGAAGTTTTTCAATTTAAAAATTGCTTCAAGAATTCAATTCCTTTCAATACTCTGCTGCGTTAAAAAAATTAATTAGGTCCGAAAATTAAACGTCTTTAGTGAGCTCATACAACAAAGAAATTGTGAAGTAAATTTCTGGAGGATATAAAGGCTTAATAGCGTATTTCGTATTCATGGTAGCATATAGTGGGAGCTTTTGATAGCAAATTGCTTTATACAAAGTGGAGGTTTGTTTCATTATTTAAAAAATTATTAAAAAATTATAGACATCTGTAGGTAGGTAGGTAGGTAGGTACATATTTTATAACTAATTAAGATGATACAATCTCAACCCCATGTTAACAGATACCTACAGGTATTAACCAATTAACCCCTGCCTAATACTATTCTAATGCACATTGTGTTCGTTGTTGATTTATCTTCTAGTCTAGGCAATCGTATCTACATATCTATAATAGTCATCTACGCATGATGTGTTTGACATGATGTTTATTACAACACAAACTTAATGCTCTCACATCTTATTAATACAATTAATATTCCAATATCGATTTATGCACTGATTAAATGTACGTTGTAGCTGATTGCAATCACTGTATGTATGTATAAACAATGTCGATTTGTGTAAGTGTAATTTACTTATTAAAAAAAAAATAATAATAATAATTAATCATTAAATGGTCACGTTCGTAACAGACGAGCGTAACCAAATTTGGATGTAAATGTGGATAATCAGAACCAACGAGACGTGTAAAGATAATTCGGTATGAAATCGACCTGTTGTGAAGCCGAAGTCATAAAAAAAAAATGAAAAACGTGAGATACGTGATCTAAAAAATCGCCACACCATTTACGTGGGGAAAGTGTAATCGTAATCCTTTTGGAAATTGATAAAATCCGATACTTGTCAATTTTGAAATGGAAATGTAAAACATAATGCCTTCAAATCACATTTTGTGTGCAGCAAAAATTGAAACTAAAAAGACGACTGATAGAAGAACAATAAAAAAAAAGTAAAATTAATTTTTTCTTAATAACAAAAAGTTTCATCAATTAAAATTATTAAAAAATGCAGCTGTGCGTAAATTTTCACTTTGTGTTAGTATCGATTACAAAAATTATTACATGCAATCAAATTAATAGATTAGGTAGATACATTTCATAACTTTGCATTTATAAATATTGATTAACGCTGTCATGGTTGTAAAATAATACATTAAAAAAATTGCTTCGATATTCTGAATAATTAACAACAAAAAGATGTTCAGTAATAATAGCGCATCCAGTTCTGTCAGTTGCATTAAACAGTTTAAAGGAAATTGAATTCCGAATCGAGGGTCCTTTTTGTTGACTTTTCTTTATCGGAAATTGTTCCATTTCAATGTCGCTCTTTCCAAATTGATAGTGACACCTTAGTCCATAATGGAACATGAAGTTTTTCAATTGGAACGACAGTAGAAAGGTGCCGTTTATAGAGACCTTTCACCGTTGTTCCGGTATCTAGTCGTGCATGCATTTCTAGGTGAATAGTCCAAGGGTAGTTGCTATCAAAACCTTTGTACCTACCTAGCGAATTATTCAACTTTCTGCGTCACTATTACGGACCGTAAACGTGTGCTTAACGTTGCCTATTAATTTAATTGAAATAGAAAAAGGCCAAAACCTTGAATCTTCAAAACAGGAAAATAACTACAAAAAATTAAACGTGAAGAAAGTACACGAAAAAGAAGTACAACGCTGTATTTGGCACTACGTTATCACGTATATAAACGGTAGAATAATGACCTTACTGACATCCCTAATGCTACGCCTATGAGAAACCAATATTATGTGTCGCTATATTGCGACGTAAAGGTTTTGTAATTGTTGTCTTAATATTTTACGACGTAGAAGAAAGATTGGTTAGAATGTGCGATAGTTTCAAGCTTGTATGTATTATCGGCTTCAAAGTTTCTTTATTGAGAGGATTTTAGATGGTATGTCTAAAATTGTAACTATGTACAATGTACATATACCTATACGTTATTATGCACTCCCGTTGGAAAGATTTTCTGGCTTTCGTTCCAAATTAACACTCAGACGTGTACATTTCAGAAATGATAACTATGCAAAACTTCCATGAATCCCAGAAGGCACATTGAATTTAAATAACATGCTAAAATCAAAAAGTTTGTCCCACGATTCAGATGCCACCTAACTTTCCCGTACATTAAACTATCTATTAAATAAAATTAATTAAACAACCACCATACTACAACCCTATTTTACTATTCATTGCTATAATAAAACTTATTCTTTTTTTTGGGTTTTCACAAGCAAAATCTTTCTGTTGAACGTTTTAAAAAAATTCGTTCCGAATAATAGATTATGTGGTGTGGTAGCTTTTAGGTAGGTAACTGCTGTAAATTAATGATAGACATCACAAGAAATATGCATAAACTCAGGGGAACGTCAAACGATACGAATATAAAGATGTATTTAAACTCGAGCCACCCTTTTCAGTTAGATTCTGCTGTCACTGTTTTTATTCGTATGTACCTACCTACATTTTTCATATGCATCATAAATCCCAAATCCATCTACGTACCTATACGTATACGTGTACGTATTACTCTCATCTTAAATCTTGTTTCACCATATACTTATTTGTAAGTAAATATTTTATATGTTCTAAAATGTTTATTCACACAATTAATTTATCTTTTGTTTTAGATATTTGGAAGATGCTGTTCTTCAAGCAGAAAAGAGAAACAAAGGTGAGAAGTTTTTAAAATAATTTTATAATTACTTAGAAAGTGATTCTGATGTTGGTCTTTTTAATTCTTGCTTGTCAAATGTAGAGTAAGTGCTATACCAGCCTGCGCAGGTTGAAGTACGTACGTACGTACGTAGATTGTTTAAAAAAAAAAAAATTGTATGAACGTATCAGCCAAAAAGGGCGAAAACACCCTTCCGCATGAGTGGTCACATACGTGAATGGAATGAGTTTTATTCGAAAAACTACTCTGGTAAAACAGAAAATTAAAACAATTATCGACTTCTGCTAATAATAATTAACTTTTAAAACCTTTTTTCGTACTATCTTATCAAATATAAATACAGAAAGGGCTCCATGAAGTGGAAAAGTTTTAGGCCAATTATTCCAACATTTTTTATTGCCTCATTTGTTGAAAAATGGACTTGAACATTTTTTTCCAACGGGACGTTATTCTCTGAAGTGTTAAAAACACACCATAATTTTTTCAAATTTTTAAATTGATAATTAATACTATAAAAAAATTAATTTATATAATGTGCTGACCACGCGCATCCTGTAGCGGCCACGGGGGAGCCCTATTTTCAACGTTAAATTAAAATTAGCGATAATAAATTGAGATACAGTTTCGGGAGTTGGGACTTTTTTGTTCGAAATTTCCTCCTCATTAAGGACGTCTTTTCCAATTTGCGTTATCGCTTACGGTTTCTGAGTTATTTACGAAAAACTAAATGACTTTACTTTCTCATCTTAATTTGTTTATAACTTTTGTAATTTTTTATGTGCTTATATAATATTTTAGTACATTATAGCATGTATTTTTAGGAGCTTAAGCAAAGCCACGTAAGCAGTAGTAGGTAATGCGCGTCGTACGTCCGCTATTTCCGAGCGAACGCAAGCACGTAACTGACGAGTACTGTTGCCCATTCGCCGGTAGAAAATGCCTAGCGCCTGGCGGATTCGTACGTCGTAACGCTGCGGCCGAATAATATTTATATGATATTAACGCTAGGGATGCAGAAAGGCGGTTATTTACTTGTTAATTTATTGTTAAACAATTATGAGAGACCGCCACTGATCAAACGATTGAACTTGTGACATTATCATACGTACTTCAGACCGCAGCTGCTTTGAGTAACATATTCGCAAGTATGTAATTGGATTCGCGTTAAACACCTATAAATAATTCTGCCCAACACCCATGCAAATGGGCCGAAATCTTCGGAAATAGCCCCTTAGACTATTAAACTATACCATCAATAAGCAACTCTTAGAAAGTTTGTTAATTTAAACTGAACTCGTCCTTTTGTAAGATTAATTACGGACAGTTATGTATGTATATGTACCTACATAGTTAATTAATGGGATAATAAGGTATGGGTTTATGAGTTTAAATAGGACCTTCTTCTGCACTGTTAGAGTTGAGTATCTAGTTTGGAGTAGTTTTTGTTAACATTTCGAAAATTGAGAGAAATGTAATCAATTTATTATATGTATCGGATAATAGATTTTCCTGCCAAGAATCGGAGATCCCGAGGGAGAGTTACGATCGTAATAATGACGACGTACGTCTCTGTTTTTTATTGTAGACACATGCATGTAAGTAAATATGTTGACTTGTTGCAGACATTGCTTTGCCATTTACGTTCTGCGGGGAGAGTAAAAATTAAGAAATATTTATTTATTTCAAACATAACGAAAATTCGCTGACAATAAATTTTATTGCGTAACTAGATTCAGAGCGCCAACCCCAAATAAATAAATACCCTATCTAAAAATGAGGTCATGAGGTGTTTGTGTACATAATATGAAAGTAGTGTAAGAGTGAGCGTTAGTTCGCGAACGCTGTTCAATTCACGAAGTGTATAAAATATAATTTCTTCAAAGGATGAGCCGCGCTGCTCCGTTGCCATTGTTGTTTTGCGAACAAAATCATTTGTGCTTAAATTAAATGTAATTTCACCTGAACGTCGTCAGTAGTTGTTGTAAACTAGATATAGGTACATCTATATATCTATCTATTTAGTATCTACGTATGTAGATCTAGATCTAGATCTGCCTGCCTTAGGTTTCGTTGTGCAGTCAGTCTAATTCGGTAAAGCTGGCGCAGACTAACAATAAGCACTAAAAAATATTATTTGCCTTAGAGAGTACATTGGACGCGCAAATTTACTTTCCCGCTAGCAAATACGGATTTAACAGCCCCAGTCGCTAAAGCTGCAGATTACCCTCAGAGAGCACTAAAACATAATAAGGGTTTTATACTATGCTTAACCCCAATAGTAAAATTGCTGAGGGAATTGATAAACACTACCACTGGCTATTTTAGATTAAACACCGTTTTAAAACCGCCACTGTTTATTGCTCACTATTAACATTACATCCACTCACACCTTCTCCCTTACCTTACCATATTTCATAGTTGTTACGTACCTAAGTAGAAATTCTTTTTCGTAACGACTTCTGCACTAACGTTGCTAAAAGAAATATATTTTCAAAAGTTTCCCAGTTTTGCGTCATTCAATTTGTTTGCCGCTATTTCAACGCAAATAGACGAATAAACAAAGTGCCACCTAGTTCCGCGACCGAGATTCAATCAATTCGAAATTTGAATCTTCAATCTAAGGTGCATACTACACACGTACGTATGTACATAGATGCAAACTATTTTTTTTTTGTTTTTGTATTTTTTCTAGATAGAAAAATTTTATTTCGAATTTAGTTCATAAAGAGTAACGCTATAGAAATTGCGAACGTTCCCAAACGCTTCGATATTAAAAATTTAATGTTAGCTACCTACCAATTTCCCTCTAGTCACGACGATATTATAAATCCCCTTGTGTTTTAGTTATTATTTGAATTCTCGAATGTTATTACGTATAAAATAGCCGACCACCCGTGTAGAAATTCACAAGCGACAGATGTTTCATTTACAATTTAATCAATATTGTTGTATTATTACTAAAACAACGTATAAATACATCACATAAATAAATAAAGTCAACTTTTGTCTGGCTCTCTTCACATATTGTTACGTGTAAGCGGAGGGCAACTTAGAATATAGGCAACCCATTATACATGTAACAACTAAAAATTACCAATCGAGAACGACTATGCAGCCTATATAAGCAGCCGTTGAGATCGTAGAGGATCAGTAGGTAGTAGTGGAGATTACGTGGCGAGTGATAGTAAAGAGAATAAGAATGTGAACAGAAAGTGATAAATAGTTGTTTAAATAAAGAACGGACTAGAAAATTCGTGACAATATTAAAATGTTTTCAGAAAGTATTTTGTTTTTTAATTCGATCATGTACCAAAAATTTTTAGTGTTCATGTTATAATGTAACTAGTTATTAGAGGTTGTTACGCAGCCAATAACGGTAGGTACAGAGAAAGCGTTTTACATCCATCATCATCTCCCATGAAAAGGCCTTTGAAAATGTAAAGCCAAGGGATAGAACAGCTTCCCTGGCATTAAGGCACAACAGCGCTAATCACTTTCTTAGTGTTTTCACGTTAACTTGTATGAAAAACTCGAGTACAGCCACCACTCGACGTTTTATTTAAACAAATGAACTGCAGGCTTAATATTTTTTTTTTTTTGTACTTAAGTTCATATTTTATTCAAAATCTCTGTCGCCACGAACATATTTTTTTATTTCGTCAAAAACTTTGAGCCTGATACAGTATTTTTTGATAAACGATCAGAGTTGCAATTACCTTTTGTAATCATACCCCCGACAATACGGATACCGGTGATTACGATGAATTATTTATTTCTCCTAAAGCATTTACCGATATAAATTCATAGGCAATTATTGTTTCGTAGTTTCATTTTTTTCATTTTTCCACTCTGCACTGCGTACAATTCCCCTAACACCCTATTCGCATACACATACATCTGATGGCTTTGTATAGATTTAGATGATTAAATATACAACACACCTTCAACGATTCGGCGGAATTAGTAACTAAACATCGACGCATTCGAATGATGTATTCGTACATGTGTCACATAAAAAAATTCATACATCAAATGTCGAGATTTATTTTGGTTTTGGATTAAAGAAACTGCCGAAATCTCTCTGTCACATTTGCTGGCATTTTTGCACTACAGCAAAGAGGCTTTTCTTGATATCTAATATGACGTGATTAGGAAATAACGAGTGTAATAAAAGTAAAAACGAAAAACATCCACGTCGACATGACAAAAACCACCTAGCTCTTCACGTCTACCTCCGATTCCAATTTTCTTAACAGGGCCATCATTAATTTTTCCTGTTTTACTTTAAAAATAGAGAAAGAAGAAAAATCCGCATTTCCAATTTGTAACAGTCTCATTTATTTCTTTATTAATTTCACTTGAATTAAACGTTTCAATTTTCTTTTCAACTGGTATAAATTGCACTTAATCTAAATCTGTTCAAAGTATCTACCTATACCTAACACCCAAGCATTTTAAGTTTTCCACATCGTATGACGTTAATGGTATTTTCCCCCTTTACATTTACGTCAAAGTTCGTTGTTCGTAAACCGTATTTAAAAAGTATGTACCTAGGTATTACAGTGAAACCACAAAAAAATATTAGCCAAACAACCTATTCCTGGTATCAATTTATCGAGCAGTTGTAGTAATTTGTTGCAACATTGTAAAAAAAAAAAACAGCTTGTTTGTATTCAAAATACATGCTGTCAGTATTTTTCTTTTGTAAAGCACAGTGTAGACTTTTATTCAATTAGGGGAATTCCCCGGAATTCGTCACAAAAGATTGAGTTCAAATAGGGTAAATAAAATATAATGTCGTATAAATAAAATATAAAGTACTGTTTCTAAAAATAATTTTCAATATTCCAACATGAATAAAAAAAGAGTAGAAGGCACATTTATGCTATAAAAGAAGGTAAAATAAATTCTCATACAAAGACTCTTTTTGAAGGCCCTGTATATATCGCGTGGGGAATAATAGGTACATATAATAGTAATAACGACATATTATGAACTGACAACAGATGATGATTAACGGCAGACTGATACCATTCAACGTAAACCATCATGAATTCATCGTTAAACTCTTCATTAGAATAATGTATCTAAACATTAATTTCAGTTTGATCTGTGCGATTACTATAGAATAATTTCAAACAAAAGTTTAGAAAATTTTTGTATGCAATTCGAATATTTTTTACCTCTTAAAGTTGTTAAGTCAATTTTTGTTTTTCGTCGTTTTAAAAAATGAAAACTCTACGGTGCAACGAAAACAAGTCGAGCCAGTACAATCAAAATAAAATGCCCATTCAGTTTATGCTCATAAGGAGATCTGGTATTAACACTCATTTTCATAATGTGCTGTGAAAATTTCTCTGTGTGTATTAAAACAGACGTTTAATTTTCCAGAACCACAACAACAAGGTAGACACTAGACTACTCGGTATTACGCTAAGAAAGAATAGTACAATGTTGTAAAAGGAAGAATTAACCGAAGCATAAAATCGTTGAATACCCCACAAAGCTACCTTTTGTACACACACACACACACACATATATATATATTAATTACTACCTCAAACCACAGGGCCATTTCCTGTTTCCCTTTATTTATTTCAACTACATATACATACTTTGTTGTAGTTACACAAAATAAGAATCGTAACTACTTGCAGAAAATCTACCAGAAATTAATACTTCCTAACTACAGCACACAGAAATTGATCTTCAGTGATAGGAGTGAAATTTATTTAAGAAATTATTGGAAATTTGCGTTGTCTTGGGAACAAATAATGTGGTTATTACTTAACTTTAACTATACCGTATTATCTGTTATCATTTTTCATTCGAGTCACTGAGCCAGGGAGAAAATGGCAATCGTCAGCAACAAAAAAAAATTAGGGCAAGAAAAACTTTTCAATTTTTTGATACTTGATTTATGTCCCTGTCTCCAGAAATCGAGATCAGGAGTCAAGATGCGTCATTTTTTAAAATGAGAAGGCAGAGTCGGGTGACCTCTCATTTAAAACTTCTTTGAATTTTTAACACTCAACCGAAATTTTCCGATAGAGATTTTTTATTCACCATCACTTTGATTTTTAAGTAATTATTGATGTACACGTAATAAACTACGTGAAGAAAAAAAATAATTGGACCCGTACTTATTTGCGAGTGGTGCAAGTATTGAAGTTGAAAGTTCAGAGGGTAGTAAAGCCAAGTTCTTCAATTCTTGCAGTTTTATTTTACGATCAATATACCGTAAATTTTACGCTCTAGTCGTTTATTTTGTAATTCGATACAGATGCATAAAATAAAATTTTTATTGTTGCTACGTAGCAATACAAAGGAAGAGGTAGACTACACGACAGTTTCTTTTTCGTGTTGATAAAAATCTGACAAACAACTTAATAATAATAATTAATAAATAAATAATATTTCGTGCTTAC
The DNA here is from genome assembly GCA_947389935.1 of Agrilus cyanescens. NCBI lineage: Eukaryota > Metazoa > Arthropoda > Insecta > Coleoptera > Buprestidae > Agrilus > Agrilus cyanescens. The sequence goes on from OX376704.1 coordinate 524,454, forward strand.
CGTAAGTCCTGTACATGATCAGACAGAACAGCAGCAATAGAAGATGACCCATCCTGCAAAAAAATAAATAATTATACAGTAATTAGATTCATTTTTACTTAAACAAGAATATATTTTACGTACTTGTATTTATCTCTTGTGGATGTTTTTAAATTCAGTAGATTATAGTTGTTTCTGTAGCATCGTCGACTTAATTTCCACTATTAGTTAACCGAACCTGAATCTATTTATTTCAGATAAATTATTATTAAAAGCACTGGAATAATCCTGAACTTTCGATTCGAATATTACCATTTTAACCACAATTCCCTCAACGATTTTGCAAATTTTTTTTTTTTGCAGTTTAATTTGAAATTAGTTAATTAGTCTGAAGAAACAGGAAAAACAAATGTTTACGTGAACGCGTGTCAGCTTTCCTCGTAGAGGAAACTCCTCAACGGTTATTTCGTCTTCGGGGGTTGAAAACGCACTGGCTTTGCTTGAAGTTCAAACTGAATTCGACGTCGACACTAGAGCGTCCCGACGTCCCGATTAAGCGCGACCGCAGCCGACTCACCCGGAAACTGTCAGCCACCTTTGATACAATCACGGTAGATAATCACGTCCCTACACGGACAGGATCGAAGGATATAAATTCACGTGGGGGTGAACTCTCGCAAAGACCATCTACGACCATTTTATCTGGATATTCCAGCGGTCCAAATGACATAAAACACCGGCGACACCTTTTAGAACAACATACCTACACCAATAAACACGTACCTTCATTATAACCTTATGAGGAAAACATTTCTTTTCTAAGAAGAAACTCAAACTCAAAAAAAAAAATGCTTATTGATTTAATTTTAGGAAAAACTTTGGTACATATTTCCTTACTCATTTTTAATTAATTGTTGAAATCAATTTGCGGAACGCAGTAATATTTCATACATATTCCGTACGTATGGTTTCTTATCGTTTCAGTAAAATAACGTTACTTTATCGAGTACGTAAATCATATGTAAATCCTGACGGGATATTAAAACTTTACGCTTTTCCTTTTCTGTTGTGCCTGGTCATATAATGGTCTCGTGAAGAGACGGCATTCTTTCTTGCAGTCCGTTACTCACGAAATGGCGAACAAGCCGCTACATAAAATCCAGCTTCGAGCTATTTAAGGGCTACGGGCCTCGCGGTTTTTTCCCGTAAAACGGATAACACTACCCAAAGCTGCCAACTGCAGGGAAAAACTTTTACCAAAACAAAAACACTAAAATGAAATTTCACACTAACTACAGTGAAAACGACATAACCTACAATTATGAGACGTAATATGTACCTACTGTTGCTAACTTCTGCGATTATCTTTTGGACGACACTACTCACTGCTCTGCCAATAAGTTTAAGTTACAAACTTCAAGTAAAGTTTGTACCTAGATAGCCTTCGTTTCCATACGTGATGGGTGGTGGTTCCTGTGGTATAATGAACGAGCTTAAGAACTCAGGATTTATACTAGCGATATAATTGTTGCATTCTATCGAAAGTTTTCAACTTCATCTTTCACGAACGTAAGTGATATGTAGTTTTAGAGGTTAATTAATATTCTTGTTGCAGTTGTTTTTAAGCAGGTGCAGGAATACCTTTAATATAAGCTAGTTTGCTAAAGTCCTTTGCAGATTTTCGTTTCTTAAACCGAAAATTTATTCGTGCTTTTATTTTCTAACAACTTTATAAAGTTTAAAACAAAAAGTATCTATAAAAGATGGGTGAGATAAAGCACGATTAATTTTTATAAATGCCTCACAAAAAGAAACTTCGTATTGTGTTTACCCTTTAATAAAAAAAAAATAATATTTATGATTACCGTAGGAAAATTTTTGTATCGGAAATATTTATTAAGGACTTTTACGTTAAGCAAAGGGTTTTTTGTAGTTTTTTGAAAAGTGTAAGATCAATAACGTTTTACTGAAATTAAAATTAAATAAAGTGAAAATGTGATTAACCCCATTTACGATAAAAGTTGAGTTCCTAAACCGATTTTATTCCTGAAAGGGTTATTAATAAGTTTTCAGCTCGCCAAATCGAAAACTGATAGCAAAATAAAAACCTGATAATAACACACCTAAATGCTTTAAAAAAAAAAAAAAAAATCTGCTCTCCTCGATACGACTGCAGCGACGATTTCAAAACGAAAACTCAATATACCACCTACTTAATCCTATTAAGGCTCGACGTGTTTCAAATATGTGTATCAAATGATTTTATCCATTAAAAATACAAAAACAAAAGACTAAACTTTCATTCCAATTTCACCGGTTATTATTTCTCTACAGAGCATAGGCTTATGCAGTCAATTAAAAAAAAAAGAATTATTCAGAATAGGATTTAAAAATATTCAGCAGATACCGAAACTGACTGCTCTAAATAGCAAAGGGAATTAGAATATTAAATTGGAAACGAAACAATAAACTTCAACATGGTTCTGGTAGAAAGCTGAATATTTAACAGTTTGGTAGGCAAATAAGTGAAAAGCTTTAAGATTTTAGTGGCAAAATAGGTGTCGGGAGACAATTACGAGTGCTGGAAAACAGGACGATTTCCCTCGCAGGAGCAAAATACAGATATCGCGCATTTACGAGGTCTCATCATACTCGAAAACAAAATTACTACCGGTTACAATCCGTCTGCAATTCGCAGGCGGCTCAATAATTTTTTTAAAAAGGGAACAGGACCTTCGTAAACGTCCTACAGTGGCGAAAATGAAGGAAAATGTAGGAAAAGTGTGTTCCGTTAGTGAGTGTCTTACACCTTTTGTATCGAGTCGTCTTTTCTGGCATTCCAATGGAGTAGTTTTCTATGTAGATTGAAAAACTAGAAAAGTCACAAAATTTCTCAATTCTTAGTGCAGTCCCCGAACGCATAGAAAAAGCCCGTCATTATTAACTCGATTTAACTACATGTTCTTTTCACTGCGTTCATTCACTTACGTTTCTAAAAATATTTGTTTCGTAGTACAAATGAAGAAAACATCCCTTCTGTGTTCCGTAAAATTTCAAATGTATATTTGCATTCTACAGTATAATCAGAAATATGCATACCATATTTCAAGAATGAAACTACACAAGTAGCTCGTTTCATTTCCGTTGCAATCTATTTTAAATTTTCTACCAAATTTGTTTGTCCACAGTCGAATCTCTTTTTAACTGAATTAATTGGATATACTTTCCATCTTGCATTTTAAATTTTTCATCCGATTCCTTTAAACAAATTAACAAAGAAAAATCCATCTATAAATCATAATTGTATGTTAATTTGCGTTTATAAAATTAAATGGTCAATTTTATTAGCATTTATACTTGGTACGTTTCGTATCAGTTAATTAAATATACCATTAAATTTTCGCTAATCTCTGAAGCATTAATTATTACTGTCCACTTTACCCACCGAAAGGAAATAAAAAAGAGGGCGCGTAATAGACTTAAAAATGTCCTTAGAATCCTAAGTAATTCATTAAACTCGGTTATTATTTTCGTATACTTAAACACACTATTTATTATCCTGATGGAAGACAAAGGAGGATAAAGAAAACTGTCCATTCGTCGAAACGAAGTAATTAAACAATAATTCATGTTTTAACCACGGGAATACCCCTTATGGTGTATAAAATATTTACGAATAGTCTCGAGTAAGTTAATTTTGATCGTTTTACACAATTTAATGGTTATTATTATTATTTATACCTTTACACCATAGCGACTCAAATCGATTTGTAAATTTATAAATGATTCACTCTTTGAATGGTTAATACAATTGGAGATTTTTTATTCCCTTGGGTCACGTCTGAAAGGGAACGTCTCATCAAATTATCAAATTATGGGAAATCTGTAAAGTTGCTTTAGACGAAATGTCTTTTTAATACGTCATCAGCAGTGGCGTCGCACGTCAGAGGCCTTACAAGTTACAATGAATAACTAATTAAATTTAATTAGAAAGACAAATTTGCGCTGTAGTATTTTAATTAAAATTGCAAATATTATGGTTTGAATTTGGGACTGATAGGTATGAGCAATTAGTAAAGAGGTCTCATTTTTTATATGCCCTTTATCTTTCGAAATTGTAAGAGGAAATAATTAAGTAATTTTTCTCGAGCTCTAATTATGCAAATCTGCCTTGTGCCTTTCTGCTGCTGGCTAATTATACTAATACGCATGTTCTTTATCGAAGCGTTAAGTCAAGATAAGAAGGTTAATTTGTTGGAAAATCCCCAGCGGGAGCCACGAATCCTTCAAGATCGATTCTCTGCTCTAGTCTCTACCTACACTCACAACCAGGCCGTATTCTTGGTAGATGAATGTTAATTAAATATTAACTATTAACGATACAATCGATAAATAAACTCCAGAACCAATTACTTTAATAATATATTCACTGAAAGCTTTTATCTAAAAAATTTAAATTTTTCTCTATTTTCCCTTACGTACTTTTAGACAAGCAGAAAGTGATGGTGGATAATTTTCGTAAATCATCGAGGATAATGAATTTGAATGATTTAATTAGAATTTAGTGTTTGTTTACAATTTAAAAAAATAAATAAAAAATAAACCGAATGCGACAGTTCGTTACAAATTCAAGTCATAAAAAGGTTCGGGGAGCATGGGAAAGCTGTGAAAATAAATTGTAATAAATGTCTCTCTGTTGGTGACCTAAAATACGATTTGTTGAATCAGTTGCACAATACAAAACAGTGATAAATTTTCTATTCGAGGACTACAAAAGCGATAATTCATGTTGACTGCGTATATAGCACTTAATGCGATTTTTTTCGTATGTTTTCACAAATTTACATTCTTCCACTATTTCGAACCTAATTAGAAAAAGCTACTTCTAGCAATTCCAAATTAATCAGAACTCATCCCCCCTGATGGTCTTCTTTTTATGCAAGAGAAAGATCCTTCCTGTACGTATTTACTTCAAAAGCTGCTTTATCTTATTAATTAATTAACTGCTATTTCTGGAATTTCCTACATAAAAGTCAAATAATACATTTTTAATTGGTTGCACAACTGCTCTGATATTGCTTTTTATCCCACTCATATTTTCCTTTTTATACATGCCCATCATCATCTTCTTCTTCTTCTTCTTCTTCTGTTTTGTCTCAAGACGTTCATAATGTTTCTACGAAAGCCAAATTGTCCCACTTTAGTTTTTGTCCCTTTACTTTCATTTCACAAATTACAAAAATGTACAAATAATGTTACACGCTTTATATTTAATTAGAAAATATTTACGGCAATTAGACACGAATACTTTTCTTATTCAATTTTCATTTGCCAACATAATATTTATTTTCCTCTGAATCAAAAATTTTTTTTTTTTTGAACTAAAGTGATGGTTACCGCCATATTGGATATTGCTTGCACACTTATTAGTTTTATAACAAAACAATCCTCTTCATCCTTAATAGGGATTACAACATAGATTAAATCCGACATTGCAATTTAGATTCGATATTCATTTGTGCATTCCGGTATTGTTTTATCAATAACACTCCACTTGTCGATTTCCAAACAATTTAAGGATTAACTGTTCCATTGGGGTAGACGGTAGAGCATCCACACCCCCCAATTAGCAGCGGTTTTTCCATAACACTGATTACGTTAATATTTCATGATAGGACATTAGTGGAAGCAGAAGCAGGAATAAAAAGGTGAGGAGGAGAAATACCGGGATTAGGTTATATGGAACATGGGCCCTTAAGAAACATATATATATGTATGTATATAGCTGGCAAAACTGGATCAGTTAATTCGTTTCGGTTAATTTAGATTTTCCGGGATTTTTTAGTAACTGTTTCGCAGGAAAAAAATAGTTAAAGCTGGTTTTAAAATTAGAACGTATGTTTTGTTTCGGTTGTGACTGTCAGCAGGCAAGAGTAATTAATTTACTCTTCTGAACTTTTGCCGTTTTAGGTAGATGCGAACTAAACGAAAAGGCAGTGCAATTAAAACCTACTTTCTTTAAATTAAGCGTCGGCTGCAGCTGTGAATGCTCAAATAGAAATTAACCGTAGCTAGGTACTGTACCTAAAGATTTTTCCTTTAAATCAAAATACCTTCCAGTTAAATCCGACATTCGTTAAACGATTACGTTAGCAAACGTGGAAAGTTAGAACAAAAAGAAAAATATAAAACAAAAAAGCTAAGCTACTAACGACTCAGGATGACGTGTTGCAAAAACGTTTAATTAATTTTTGTTTCTGTCCTCGAATGCAGTTAGAGAAGCACGTTAGGTACCTAGGAAAATCTGTTAGGAAAACAGATAGAAAAATAAATAAAACATTTATTTGGTCTGGGGTATTGAAGAGGGAAGTAATACACCAAAAACTACGATGAAAGATAAACGAGAGAGTGATACATTTGCCTTTACAAGTATCAGGATGCTTTGGGTGACATTATTTCCCAAATGTATCCATTAATCACAGCAGAAAGCGTCTAAAATTTTAGGAAACTCGGAAGGCTTTCTAACGTCATTCCATGGGTTTCGAAAACAATCTTTTTACACAGACAAACAGACACTGGTATATGCAAAAATATTGTTCTTGTTGTCTCCTTTAAAATTTACCATTTTACATTATAACAAAGCAATATTTTATGATCAACAATTCAAAAAGAACCTTACGTTATATAATTTCGGACAACAATAAAGAGAAATTAGAAAAAATCACGTATCTATAACATGATATAAAAATATTGTCAGCGTCGAATATAGAATATAGGCAACCCATTATACATGTGACAACTGAAGATCGGCTTGTAATAAGAGCGAACAGCGTAGAACGCTCCGAAAACAACATTATCGAAGCATCGAGAACGACTATCGAGCCTATACAAGCAGCCATCGAGATCGTAGATCAGTAGTAGTGATTACGTGGCGAGCGATAGTGAAGAGAAGAAGAAGCAGAAACAGAAAATGATAATAAGTGATAAATAAAGTTGTTTAAAATACGCGACAATATATTCTACGTGTTTGAATATGAGAAATGAAAGGAATCTTACTGTCCGATTCCGATTCTGTATCTGGAAATATGTGAAATATTTCGATTTTTAACGTCAAAATAACCAGGGAGAAATTGTAAAAAGAAATGCTATGCTATCGGGCATTACGTGATATAGGTTAAGGGTTGCTAAAAAGTACTTAGAAAAGTTTCGTCCATTTGAAAATAAAGCTAAAGGAAAACGTTTTCGAACCATTTTCACAATGCCTGTTCAATAAATTTTACTTCTTTTCTTTTTCACAGAAATTCATTTTATATTATCCTTCTTAATCGAATCGAAAACTTAGCTTCGATATTTTTCCTTGTTATACCACGTTCATTGCGCTGGATAATGAACAGATGGCCTATTTACCCCATCAAACTTTATTGCCAATATTTCAACTCACAACTTTTACTACCTAGGTACCCCTTTCTTGTAATTGATCGCAGATGCCTTTTTATATTGTTTTTTTGTAATTTTTATCTTTACAACAACTAAATAAAATCATCAGCAAAATTCAAAAGTAAAAGAAATATTTTTCTAGTTATTTATTGCCCTTTTCAACTAACTCATGTTTTGTATTTCCTTTGGTGACATGTATATCTAAAATTAACATTTTTCATCAGATTGTTGCTATATTATAGGAGCTCGTTTAGTATTCCCCTGTGCGTTGAAAAAATTTATGGCATGGCGGCATTCGTAATAATCAGATTTCCATGAAATAAAATATATGCTACTTTTCCTCCTCAACTTTTCTCATTACATGCTATGTTATAATGCATTAGTCCTTAAAAACAAAGAATTATCTTGCCTTCGTTAAATATTTAACAAACGTACCAAGCACTGCATAACGATTGTCAAATACTTTATAATTCAACATTTAATTTTAATTGTCTTGTCATTCATTCATTCATTCACTTCCAACCTAAAGGATCTGCTACGAAGTTTGCATTAATCTCAATAAAACATTCTTTTCATTTCGATACATTTTATCTAATCGAATAAACTTTTTTCTTCTTAAACAACGAGAATTTTTCTAAAACATTATTTTATTTACAATTTCGTTTATCAAACGAGCGGGAACACTAAAACTTTTCAGAATCATTTTCTTGAGAATAAAAGCGACGTAAGGGAGAAAAATAAATACAATTACTGCGAATATTCTGATTAGGAAAAAGCGAACAAAGGGACACGGTATTTTTCTTTAGCCTCTGAATTTTTACACGAGTTTAATAGTGGCGTATTTTCGTTAAAAAGAAAAACACGGGAAAACGGGACAAGGGTGAGAAAAGCGCAGCTGCTGAGAAAATGGTAGCAGATTTATTTGTTGCCGTCAAATGACTAGTTGTGCTGTATGGGGACTTATCAAATAAGACCTTCTGATATCTTATTCCAGGGGAATTTCGCGGCGAGAATATGGTGCTATGCTTGACCAAAGGCCAATTCGTTTACTGGTCTCTAGAGGGTGACTGCATTAAGATAAGGCTAGCCAAGAGGAAGCTATCGACAACGCCACTCCGCCAACCAACGTCTGCAAATGCTCCATACACAGGGTGATCTCCCGCCAAAAGTAAGCAATTCATACCTTTGTACTCATTTATCGAATTATTCAGAAACAAAATTTGTGTCGTTTGTTGTTACTACATAATTATAAAACAGAAGTTCGAAGGACTTCTTGTCCGCATGGAACGTGGGTTTTCCATTTTATAGATGGATAACGAAAGGTTTGTTGAAAGACCATTATACATACTGTGCTAATAAAACAAAGGATTTACAACCGCGCTGCTGGAAAATACATCAACGAAATATTTACTATATTCACATACGTATGTAGTAGATGTAGACAAGTAGTAGTTGTCATACATATTTTTGCAAAACACACGTGTATGTTTTATTAAATTGGGTGTAGGGGTGTGTTTAATTAAAACGAAAATAATAACCGAACAAACTCGAGTCCGGCTCATTTTATCGTCTATACATATAGTCGTTTCTTTTTGAAAATAAATTAACTTTACACTATTAGGGGTTCGGCTTGGTTGGGTAGGGTAGGGTAGGGTTCGGTCTGTCTCAGATTGTACGTATGAGATATATAAAAGAAAAATTTCTTTGAATAATTTATAACGCGGTTGTTACGGACGCTGGACTTTTTACTTTTGTTTATTCAAACTGAAGGTTCATTGAGGAAAAGTTGTGTTATATAAAACAAGTTGAGAAGGAAGTTGTGACAAAACGGCGAGATGGTTGTTTCTTAAAAATCGATGCGGAATGTGGAAAAGGAAATACCTTCGCTGAAAAGTTGATTAGACGTCTTAACCAAGTTACGGCTTTAGGTTACTAACCGAAATTTAAGTCGCCGGAAAAATTTAATTAATCTCTTTTTACTTCGCCCTCTCTCATCCATACGCCGCACTCAACTCAAATCCATAACATTTCGTATATAGAGTCGAATCAGAATAAATCTACGTACTTTCCTCAACAGCGGCCTATAGCTATAGGTACACATGTATTCGCTACAACTTAACAACTTTCAATTTATTGTATCAATTTCGTTTCTGCAACCCGTTGGCAGTCTAATTAAAATTTCAAAATCAACTGCTAATAACTGATCACCCTGTAGATATTTTATCTAAGTTGTTAATCGTGCTGTGGAATATAAAATGCAAATTCATAAAGTAGATTTTAAGTATCTCCTCATATTATTCGAGGAATTATTGGAGTAAACAAAATACCCGAAAGATATTTAAATCGATTCAAAAACAAAATGTTATCGTGGAAATGTAAATCGCTGTTCTTCCCCATTTCAATTATTTTTTTATTATTATCCGGAGGCGTCAGTCGATAAACTTAAACCGTAAAAAAAATTTTAAGCTGAATATCTGCAAAAGAAATTAGGTCGCAAAACATAAAAGTTTAAAGTCGTTTAAAAATTGTCCAACTATTTATTTAATGATGATTCAAATACAAATAATAATCATTTAAATTATAATAATTACATTAACAATCACTAATTGTAAGTCGTTCTTCTCTCTTGAGTACGCGCACTCGTAAGACTGTCACTAACTGACTTATGTAGATTTATTGGTCGCTCTCCTTTTATAGTAACCACTAGAAGTTTCTCGAACAATCTAGGCAGTTGCTAGAGTTTTCGACACAGGCTGTCGACAACTTTTGCACACGTGTTTAAAAGGTTGCCTAAACCTGTAACAATACGTACTTATATGTACCTAAATAATACAACTGTATAACGTATATAAAACAAGAGTAATGTTAAAGATGAAAGGATAAACTATATATAATAGACTATAAGTCTGAGATGAATAAATATTTGACTATTTCCAATCGTCAATCTCTGTGGAAAAATAAATAGAAAAGTCCCAACTCAGTTTTCTTCGTAATTAATTATTCTCTTCTTTTCTCTCCCTCTATTTGCATAAAATATCTACCTGTACTGTATGACGTGCCTATTAGCTCTATCTATTTTATAATTGTTGACTAATTTAGCAGCTAGTTTTCTGTTAGATAAGTCATGCACGGTACCGTTAATTAGCAAATTCTAAAAGCGTACGTACGTACAACTTTATAAACTCGCTAGATCGACGTTGAACTAGACATTTATTAACAGAAGTGAAGTCAGTTGAAATTAATGTTATTTTATAATATTTGAAACGTTACGGAGCCTTCATGGAAGACCCTGTATATTTTTACTTAGAATTAGTTATCTACCGTTCGATATCGCTAACGTGACGTAGAGTGCACGATGAACATAAAATCTAAAGTACCTAGCTTATTTAGAAGACAAGGAAGTAGGTAAGGATTTATAATGATGACCGTGTCAAAAGTTCAGTTTCCGATTGTTTGGAAATTACAAGCCGACAGAGAGTTTTAACAGCAACTCCCTTGAATTGCGATAATTGCTTCAGAAAACAGTCAAGTTTGAACATCACCAGATTTATATTCCCCTTCGAGAACTATAGCACTTCTACTTTCCTAAAGTTATAAATTTCGGCAAGGCGACACCGAGTCCCTCTACTCTGTACTGTACAATAAAGGAATGTCCAACTTTGCTGATATATCTCTTCAGCTTTGTTCAAAATTCCGAGAAAAATTCATTAACGCCAAATGCGAAAAAATAAACCCAACATAAAATATATTTTTTCAATAATGTTTTTTAACTATTATTTGAGAATTAGCTGACAGTTGCTAAAAGGGAATTTTAAATTTTATTTAAAAGGGCATTTTACTCTGCTCTGCAGTAATGCTCCAACTTAAATGCAACACATGCTTGCTTGTTCCTGTCTAGGTTTATTAACTCCAGGCTAGACTAAATTGGTTTATCCTTTTCCTAATTTCCTTGATTACATTACAAGTTACAGGATGCAGGATCTGCCACTTGTCTACAAATTTCTCTAATTGTTCCTTTGTTTAAATAGCTATATAATCGGTTATTTGCAGTTATATTTGTACACTGACTGCATTCGCAGAAAATCGAAGTTGTTCGCTGTGTAGAGTAGTTTATTTATTTCAATTTAATTCCAGTATATGTACTTGCTGCAGAAGCTCTCGTAGAAATGATATATATGTAAGTAACACGAGAAATGATGTGACTTATTTCAATTAGCCAGTGCATTTACGATCAGTAACTATCACCTTGCCTCTTCCTGGCCTTTATAAACTGATATATGGACGTTTCGAACTGCTTTGCATTTGCAACTCTAATCGCAACTTCGAAAACGGCCCTACGTAACAACAAAGCGAAAACATTAACTTTTACACGTCCTCTGTCTCAATATTCAATAACATCACACATATCACAAATAAATAATTATTTGTCTGTCAACCCTGCGAAAAATTACGAATTTTTTTTTCTGTTTAAGAATTTTATCTTTTTGGTTTTGGAATTGCTTTAATCAACCCAAGGGATGGATTCCACTTGAAAGGGTCATTTTTTTAATATATACTATCAAACAGACTACAGACCCAAAGTAAATATTGGCAACAGTTTAAGTAGATCCTCGCAAAAGCCAAATTTATGTTCGTCCTGTTCTTCGCCTTTCTAGGGCGATAACAGATTATATATTTATTTGTTCAAAATAACGTTAGATGTGTGTAATTAAATATTAAACGTTAATATACCTATAAGATCTTTACGTTAAAATGAAATTTATGGCCCCGGACGATCTCAGAGAGAGAATATTAAATTCTCGGGACTAAATGGAAAAGATATTAGAAACACATATATATATTTAAATAAGAGAGAAGCTTAAAGGATTTAGATAAAAAGATTTTCTCTTGTGCAATTTTATTTGATCTGCTTGCTCCTTGAACCTCATTTTGTTTCGGAAATTCATGTCATTTAAAGTCCGTTGTCACACGAAAAATGAAATAAAAACCGATGGTAAACATTAATTAGTTAGTGTTTAATATGTTAATATTGGTAAGGGAATAAAAGCACATCACCGCGTCCACATTAGGCACATATTGACTGACAAAGCAGCTTCATCTGATGAATTTAAAACGCTACTGTAATACAGAATTTAATATCTTATTGCGAATCAGATCTTGAAGCCCTGTAAATAAATGGCTAAATAAAATAAAACCTTTCCTCACCAGCAATTGCATTATTTATAAGTTCCTTCCCGCTTCCCGTTCCTTCTCCGACATCCATACTGAGAGAGATTACGATTGACCTTTCTTCAAACGAACGAAAACTACGAATCTGATTTCGCAAATCATCCGAAAACATTTACCGCAATAAATTTTAAAATCTATATAACACTCGCCTACATTCGTGATAGATGATTAGTTTGTGTATTTCACTCTTCGGTTGCATAGGAAGTTCGACATTTCCTCGACTTTTAATCACCGCGAAAAATATCTTAAATTTCCCCCAGTCTTATTGCTAGATTTAACCGTCAGTCAGTGACTTCTTGAAGCAAACTTCGTAACGATCCGACACGCAATTGACTAAGAATTCTAAAGATTTTACAAAAATAAAAGTTATAGTAGGTATTCAAACACTTTTGGACGTTCAAAAATAAGTGAAAACTTTTTTGGGCGCATTATGCGGCCGTCATCAACAGACCGATACCGCTCCACCGCTAGACTGCGCACACATACATGCGTAGAGGTGTGCTCGTCCCGTGACTATTATTCGTTTAATTATTATTTTAAGTTTTCCACTTCGACTACCCAATTTTGTTTTGCACGGTTTACCGGGTTTGAAGACTGAGTAATGTTAAGGGCGTTATAATTACGTTCAATTTCCATTTCGCGCGAATTAGTAGGTACGTGATTTACCGTAAAGCGAGTAATCGCCATATGAATGATGCATAGTCAACATTTACGATGGCACGTAGAGTAAGTAACTTCAGTTCAGGCACACACCAATGAATCCATGCATGTTGTACGTACATAGTCACTTTCAATAAGTGCATACGGGGGTTACGGGATACGGGGTACGTAAGAAAGAGGTTCCTCTCACAAACTTATCAGAAGAACAAAAGCGGAGTGAAAGGAAATCCGCCGCCTGTCAAACGGAATATTGAAGTTGCATGGAATAGGAAATCGTTTTCGTATTCAAGGAAAACTCTGTACAAGAAAATTGAAAACAAAGCCGACCGGGGCACCGAAGAACCTTCGGGTTTGAATTTGGTTTTCTCAACCGATCCTAAATTATTTTTCTTAATTAAATTAAATCGTTCTAAAAGTAACTGAAAAAGAAAACAAGTTATTTACGTAAATAAGGCTTTATTTGAATATTTATTAAATATATATAAAATAGTTAAATCTAATATCTATTATTTATAACATTTTATAGTTATTTGTAATTATTTTTTTTCCTTAAATGACTAAAAAAGAATTTTTTTGTTAATTTTGATCTTAATAGAAGCAATAGCCTCAACCAGTCATACTGAGGTGTTAGTTTGATTGTCTATATACATATAGGATATACTTTTTTGTTTTAAATTCAAATGTTTAATTAGTCACAATGAAAACAAAAAACGTTTTATAGCATAAATAAATTTATTATGCATTTGTCACTACAAAGTTCATTTATCCAGTTAATTTACCCTGCTGTTTAAAAATAGAAATATTAAACAATTTAAATAAAAACACTATAATAAAAAACGTTACATCTCAACATTTATTTCATACAAACTTAAAATATTAAAAACAAAATTACATAAATAATAAAGTACACTTTCAAAAAACCAAACTACCAAGAATCAGAATAAATAATGCGTCGGAATGAGATAAATTATTAATAATATTTTTCTTTATGCGCAAGTTAAATTTCTGCAACAGAAAATGCCTCTCGGTAGTTCGCATATTTCATACATTGAACATTAAAAACATCTAATGATAAATACATACACAGATAAAAACCTTGCAATACAATAATTTAATAAATAGACATACTTCATTTAGGCTAAAAATATTAACGCAAAAGAAACGCTATCAATATCTTGCCACTTTAAATAAGTAATAATCAAATGAATTTAATAAATACACTAATTAATCTCCCCAATTTTGTACTATCAAACAACTTTTATATGTAATGATATATTTTTTTATAAATCCCCCAAACTTGACTCTTTTGTACATACATATTTATTATTGATAACAGAAAGACTTCTGACCATGACATCAAAAATGAATTATTATTTAAAATTAACAGAACCTTTTTTCTTAATATCACAGAATTCAAGAACGGTGACTACATCATTCTAAGCCCTGTTTTCTATTTTCTAACGACACTCTTGTTTTTATCTTTACAAAATTTATACATATATTTTTAAACTTCGAAAAATTAAAAAAAAAACACCATATTCCAGACAAAATAATAGATCACGTATACATTTGAAGTAACATAACATACGAAAATAAAAACAGTTTTTATTCATCTTTACAAACATTAACATTTTTAAATCAATAAGTTGATACTGCACTAATCGTTATTCGGGTGTATGGGAATTAAATTACTGATTTTTTTTATTTTAACTTCAAAATCAGATATCACAGTTCATTTAAAACAGAAAGTTCTCTAAACTTGGACAAAATCAATGTTTACATTTAATCGTTCATAAAAACAATAGAGAGCTCAGCGTCCCTATATATCATTGTAAAACAAATCTTCGCCATCGTCATACAAATGATTGTACGACGGATGTCGTTCATAAGATCGAGCTTCCCCGTAAATAATAGACTGAATAACCCAAGTTGTAGACACTAAAGCAATACCTTTCGCTTGTGCTGCATCCAAACTTGGATCCGTCAGACCGCTCTCTACTAAAATTACGTCTGTACCATCACATTGCCCTTTAAACTCAGAAACCACAGCTCCTGCGACAAAAAATAGCGGTAACAATTTTAAAAAAGTAAACGAATGCTATTTTACGTACCAGCATCGGCGCATACTTTTGACCAGAAATCGTAAAACAATTTACTTGTAAGCTGAGCGATTTTAAAGTGCAACGAACGAAATGGTTTATCAGTTTTCCTCTCGAACCCTTCAATGAAACGATGATCTTCGACGGACCAACCTGCAGGTAATTCCTGTAGGGTCAGTCGTTTCTTTTTAATACTGCAATTGACGATCCACTCGTGGCAAACAGTTCTCATACCGACCGCCAAACCTCGAACGTACTTGGGTGTAAGAGCAGGTCGCCAACTTACAAGGTACGTTACTTTGTACTTTTTAGGAGGTACATCTTCAAATTTCGAGTAAATAACACCACCTCCGTTTTTTATTTGAGTTGCCAAATGGTCCTCTACATACGGAACCTTACTGAACGTATAATCTTCGTTATCTGTGGCGACGTCTTCCTCTGCCGTTGCATCGAACAAGGGTCGACTGCCGCACGTCAATAGAAATCCCAAACCTTTGAACCATGTCCCTTTCACGTCCAAAGGTCCCAATGTGGAAACTTCTTTTTCAGAAGATGACTTGCTTATTTGCCCAGAACATCTTTTCAGTTTTATAGAAGGATTATTAACCCTTTGGTACCTTAACTCCATATCACAACCTGGCACTAATTTTAGTTCGCCATTTGACGTGTTTTCTGACGCGTCTTCGTCGGTGGTTGTGCTGAGTTCACTGGCGCTTTTGGCCTGCATTTTCATTTCGAAAGCTTTCGCCAAAAGTGTTTTTTGGGTGCCAGAACTACCCGGCTTAGGACTATAAGTATTGATTCGTGATCGGCAATTTCTAAGTGATACGGAAGATGTCTGCGATGATGACGATGAAGCTGTGCTATTTTCTAAATATTCTATGTTGTTTTTGACTAATTTAGCTTGATGTTTGGTCAAATAAATGTTACTTGCTGATACCGTAAAGTCACCCCTATCGGTCGCAACCGTATACATTGGTTCTTCTTCGGAGTGGAACGCTGTTACAATACCGGGACATTTTACGGTACCAGATTCCTCCAAAACCATTACTTTGTACCCTATCAAACTATGAACGTCCGCAAAAATTATTTGTTCGTCGGAAACGTTTCTAAAATTGCCATCAAGGAATTCTACCGTCCATTTGCTTTCTGATTGACCTTTAATAAATCCGGCGTAGTAACGTTGATCCGTCCATTTCGCAAAAACTAACATACTCTCTTCTTCCAGCGCATTAGGTCTATTTTTTTTAATTTCGGGTTCTTTTTCGTTTTTATCTTGGATTGCAATTGATCCTCGTTTCTTTGGCGATACGTGAGCAGATTGTGCATTTTGTGGAGTATGATTTAAATTATCAGTTAAATCGGTATTTTCTAATTCAACGAATGAATCGTCGATAGCCGAGAGGACAGTATAAACCAGTTGGAAATTTTTCCATTTCCTTTCTAAGTCAGTAACAGGTTCTTTGGTCTTGTTATACGATGGTGCGGACTTTTTTAATAAATTTTGAACGTTTAGAGCAGCGGCAGAACTAGGTACCGAACTACTGCTGGAATGGGACATGAGTGAAGCCCTCATTGCAAGGGATCCTTTTAAAAGAGGTATATATGTAGCTGAAGCCCCACTTAGAGGCGATACAGTTTTCGATACATCCGCAGCATAACCAGAAGAATCTGATTCTGGCACAACTTCGTTTTCTCTAAGTACATGGCAATCCAAGCTCAATAATTCTCCAATCTCCCCGGTTTTACTGCATAATGCCTCCAGGTACATTTTGACAAGTTTTACTTGGGGTTTATAACCAGCTGTATTTCTATTTTCTTTATTCACCTTTTTATCTTCCTGATACACACACCTCTCTTTAATCAAAGAACCTACAGTAAGATCTTTAAATTGAGGTGCTACCCAATTAAATTCGTTTTTTCGATTTTGTTCGGCAGCAATTTTTTGCGGACAATCTAAACATGTATCAGACTTTTCCGAAGCATCAGATATCAACGTAACACTTACATCTTTACTATCGCATCTAGAATCGTCGGAACTGCTTATAGTCAGGTCCACCACGTTTGTCTGCGACTGTGAATTATTCTTATCTTCCAATTTACTCGTTTCTGCGGTATCTTCGCTATCTGAAGAAACAAAACGCGCATTAAATAGCAAATAATAATTTGTTCCAACATGTACGAAAACTATTCGTATGCGAAACTTTTGATAGATTAATAAATTCGCTAACATTTTTTTCGCCTGAACTGAATTTAAAAATTGTAAATTCGTAATAACGAGAATTATATATCAAAAGAAAACACTTTGGTGTTTACCTAATTATTATATTACCTATTTCATATCAAAATAAAAAACATGCAATTACTTTTAAAAGTTAAACAAAACCGCACGCTCGACCACTTGTATCTATAAATTTTACTTAATTCAAATTTCGCACCAATCAACAGGTGGTTAAAAGACTGAACAAAAATTATTAAAATAAATAATAATCGGATATCTGAGACTAATATTGAATCAATAAGTTAACGAAATGTACGTATTCTATTTATATTTGGTAAACTTGGTTTACGTTATAAACATACTCCCTTTCTAATGCCTTAAAGTTACGCCACTGGTATAATTTGATAATGCTGCTGTGTACCAATTGAATTGTATCCAAGAAAACATGAAAACCTTAAAAAAAACTTTTAAACAGCAGCGTGTATTTAAAACGCGTTTAACGTGAACAAGCAAAAAGGATTTCGATTTTGTAATTGTCTAATTGATAAACAAACAAGCTTGGATTTGTCAAATATGCAAGTACATAAGTATCAGACACAAATTTTCTAATTCCCAACGTATATATAAAAGCGAAACTTACCCGATTTCGTTGTAATAAACTCTCGTGTGATAATTAAAGAAGGGCTAAGATTTAACGGACTTCTTCGCGCCCTTTTTGTAATATGGTTTTCATCCATTACAAACAATTAATGGGCTTGTGACGAACATATTAAACACTTAGCGACAACATTTTTTTTTAAAGTTCTGTAATCTCCAACATAATAATTTGATCACAAATTTTAACTTATACCCAGCTTCCTATTATGACTCTTCACTTAACCTATTTTTATTGCACATTTAGTTGACATTTAGTTATAGGTGCGTTCACAGACATTAATCTATATTAATTTATCACGAACGCGCGGCTCATTTAAGTTAGCCCCACTTGTGTCGAATTTTGATTTTATTTTATTTTTAATGGAATGTTCGTCGTTTGTTCTTTATTGTTCGTTCATTAAAAGTGTTTGTTCGTCTTTTGTTTATTGATAATTAATTAAACAAATTTTCATTCTTAAGTTAGCCCCCCGTCATCGATATTTTTGTTTTTTATCTCTCAAACACATGTGTTTTTATTTATTATTGATTGTTCGATCATTATTGGCGATTGTTTGTTTTGACTTGCAGAATAATAAACGAACAATAAAGAACAAACGACGAACATTCCATTAAAAATAAAATAAAATCAAAATTCGACACAAGTGGGGCTAACTTACTGGAGCTTTCTAAATATCTTGTTAATACTACCTCATTCGAAATATCTTGCGAATACTACCTCATTCTAAATATCTTGCGAATACTACCTCATTCTAAATATCTTGTTAATACTACCTCATTCTAAATATCTTGCGAATACTACCTCATTCTAAATATCTTGATAATACTACCTCATTCTAAATATCTTGTTTATACTACCTCATTCTAAATATCTTGTTTATACTACCTCATTCTAAATATCTTGCGAATACTACCTCATTCTAAATATCTTGTTAATACTACCTCATTCTAAATATCTTGCGAATACTACCTCATTCTAAATATCTTGATAATACTACCTCATTCTAAATATCTTGTTAATACTACCTCATTCTAAATATCTTGCGAATACTACCTCATTCTAAATATCTTGTTAATACTACCTCATTCTAAATATCTTGCGAATACTACCTCATTCTAAATATCTTGATAATACTACCTCATTCTAAATATCTTGCGAATACTACCTCATTCTAAATATCTTGATAATACTACCTCATTCTAAATATCCTGCGAATACCACCTCATTCTAAATATCTAATAATTAATAAATAAACATTTTTTATGAACGAACAATCGCCAATAATGATCGAACAATCAATAATAAATAAAAACACATGTGTTTAAGAGATAAAAAACAAAAATATCGATGACGGGGGGCTAACTTAAGAATGAAAATTTGTTTAATTAATTATCAATAAACAAAAGACGAACAAACAATTTTAATGAACGATCAATAAAGAACAAACGACGAACATTCCAGTAAAAAGAAAATAAAATCAAAATTCAACACAAGTGGGGCTAACTTATTGGAGCCCGAACGCGCATAGGTAACTTTTAATTACATTAAATGTATCTTAAGTCATTAAAATAATACTACATGGAATATAAAAATATAAATAAATCAAAATTTACACTTCATTGATGTATGATGGATAAATGTTTTATTTTTATTTTAATGGATTATGTGGAATGGACTTTTTCAATCATTTCTGTGGTCGGTACAGTATCAATTAATTATCATTTAATAAATAAAATGAAAACTATACCGATACTCCAATCCATTTAAATTTCCCTCCTTTTTCGGTTTATTAAGCGCTCCATTGAACAGATGGCGCTAATGGCGTAAGACATTCGAGTTAGTCATCTAAAGAACCTCTTTATGTATATCTATGAATTCTATTCAACTTTATGGTCGAACCATAACCTATTTTTATAAACGTCAAATTACACCTATTTAATGTCAAACGTGTCATGCAAAGTACTTTTAACGTGTTGTCCTGTTAATTTTTATGTTAATATTTTTTTAATCATAAGTAAAAAAATAACCAAACATCTCTGCTGTAAATGAAGTTAATTTTTCTTAAATAAGTGTTGTTTAATTGACCAGATGTTGTCTTCTGCTACAGCAACAATGTCAAATAACGGAAATTATGGAAACGAAAGAAGTTTGTCTGGAGATACTGAATTTGGTGTTGACCCTGCAGCTGGGGGCTTCTTCAATTCCGATTATAAAAGGTACTCTTTATCGTCATTTATAATTTTTAAATATTACTACTTTTGTTCTCACTGTCAGGCATGATGATTTAAAAGAGATGTTGGATTCAAATAAAGACAGTTTGAAGCTGGAAGCAATGAAACGAATTATCGGAGTAAGTAATTTTATGAACGGTTATGCTTTACATTAAATTTTACTGTTGTAGATGGTTGCCAAAGGAAAAAATGCTTCTGATTTATTTCCTGCTGTTGTTAAAAATGTTGTATCAAAGAACATTGAAGTTAAAAAATTAGTGTATGTTTATTTGGTAAGATATGCAGAGGAGCAACAAGATCTTGCACTATTATCAATTTCATCATTTCAAAGAGCCTTGAAGGTATATCTTAATTTATCCTTATATATGTTCAATGTTTTAAGATGAGTTATTATTTATTAGGAACCTAATCAACTAATTCGAGCAGGTGCTTTACGTGTTTTGTCTAGCATAAGGGTATCAATAATAGTACCAATAGTCATGCTTGCAATAAAAGATGCAGCAGCTGACATGTCACCTTATGTAAGAAAGACAGCTGCTCATGCAATTCCAAAACTCTACAGGTACACTACAGTTACTTTAAATATTTACTAATACATCTATAAATAACTTTTTAATTTATAGTCTTGATAAGGAACAAAAACGAGAACTTGTTACCCTTATTCAGAAATTATTAGCAGATAGAACAGTGTTAGTAATGGGCTCAGCTGTTATGGCATACACGGAAGTATGTCCTGAAAGAGTAGATTTAATTCATCAGGTTTACCGTAAACTTTGTGCCTTATTAGTAGATGTGGATGAGTGGGGACAAGTCGTTATAGTCAACATGCTAACGAGATATGCAAGGACCCAATTTGCCGACCCCAATATACACGTGAGCAATTTTTTTATTGTCAACTAAATAACTATGACGTTTAATATAATGTCTGTTAGGACTATGAGTATAACGAAAATAACTTTTACGATTCCGGATCATCAGACAAATCTGAAGAAAAGAACAGACCTCCTCCTTTAGACCCGGATCATCGTTTATTACTGCGTTCCACGCGACCTTTACTGCAGTCACGTAACGCCGCTGTGGTAATGGCAGTGGCACAGTTATATCACCACTGTGCCCCCAAAAGCGAAGGACCTCTTGCAGCGAGAGCCCTGGTTAGAATTTTACGATCACACGTCGAAGTTCAAAGCATTGTCTTAGACAGCATAGCATCGATTAGCTCGCAAAAGAAAGAACTTTTTCAACCGTACCTCAAAAATTTTTTCGTAAGAACATCCGATCCGACGAGAATTAAAGTACTTAAACTGGACATACTGACCAACATGGCTACAGAATCTAACGTTTCTGCGATCCTCAGGGAGCTTCAAACTTATATTTCAAATAGCGACAAAGTCTTTGTCGCTGCTACAATACAAGCAATAGGAAGGTGCGCTTGTTCTATTTCAGAAATTACGGATTCTTGCTTAAGCGGATTAGTTTCTTTATTATCTAATAAAGATGGTAAGACCTTGTGACATTGAGATTCTTGTGTTATTTTAAATAAATTGTTTTATTTCAGAGGCTGTAGTTGCAGAAAGTGTAATCGTTATAAAGAGATTAATTCAGACTCAAGCAGCGGACCCAAAGGATATTATAATTCATATAGTAAAACTTTTAGACAGTATCACTGTTGCTCAAGCTCGCGCTGCAATTTTGTGGTTGTTAGGAGAGCATTCGAGTCGTGTACCCACCGTAGCTCCCGACATTCTTCGAAAATTAGTTAAAACGTTTTCTGAAGAAGTATGACTAACTATTAGTTTACCATCTGCTTATATCTTGTTAATTTTTTCCTCTTTCTAGAACGACATTGTTAAGCTACAAGTACTTAATTTAGCTATAAAACTTCATATAACTAACCCCGAACAAACGAAGCTTTTGTGTCAATATGTATTTAATCTTGCCAAATATGACCAAAACTATGACATTCGTGATAGGGCTCGTCTTCTAAAACAGTTCATGCTGGATCCTCAAGGTCGAATTACTTCTCGTGCTAGTAAAATATTCTTAGCACATAAACCTGCTCCCCAACTTGTTACCCGGTTCAAAGGTAACTCATACACGTAAAACTAAGACATATTATAATTTATCTTTTTGTAGATTATGAAGATTTACAGTTGGGTTCCTTAAGTCATTACATTAACACAAGAGCTGCAGGATACGAACCGTTACCTCCGTTCCCCAAAAATCCTCCTTCAGGACACGTAAGGGAAGTTGAGGCGTTCCCGCTTAATCAAGTAAAAGGATCCCCCAAACATGTAACACTGATCCACTGTTAATATTTTTAAGGGCTTTATAATCAAAATGTTTTAGGGAAAACCAAAAATGTTCACGAATATATCAGATATTAGTTCTTCCGCAGATTCGTCTTCCAGTGAAACCGCGTCTTCGTCGTCGGGAAGTGAAGATGGAGAAAGAGAAGACGAGGAGGATGAGGACGAAGAAGAAGAAGAAGACGCCAATTCAACGCAAGAGAGTTCGAACGAAAAAACATACTCAGGGTAAAACACTGTTGTGTAAGAAAAAGACAGTTGTAACAATTATTTTTCAGAAATTCCTCTGAAAGCGATGAATCATCCGGAAGTTCGTCTTCTGAAAAGAAACTAGATGGTGAATTAAAAGAGAATGAAACTGAAACGAGGCAAATAAAATCAAATTTGGATCTCCTGCTAAACTTGGACGATATTCCAGCTGCCCCGGTAATGACACCGTCCTATGGTGGATTCTTAATACCTACAGACGGCATGCCCGTTGCTTCTCCTGTTACAGCAGTAACTCCGAATTTTGTATCTACTACGGGTATCGAACTTTTAAATAGAATGCACGGGAAAGGTTTAAGTGTTACTTATCGATTTACCAGAAATCCCCATTTGTTCTCTCCCTCCATGACCAACATTGGACTTGTCTTCACTAACCACGGCGCAGAGAATATTACTAACATACATCTCGAGAAAAAGGTACAATTTTTATATAATACTTTCTTTAAAAAGTGAAATTATAAACGAACCTTTCAGAGTCTACCAATGGGTGTTACGTTACACGAATTTGCATTTATTGCCCGCCTCGGACCCAATTGTAGTTTACCTGGCACTATAGGCATTGATTTTAATGATACAACAATATCGGTCCCTTTTCAAATCATTTCCTCTCTAGGTAATTTTGGTATTTCATTTTAATTGGAATTTTAGTATGCAGTATTTTTCAGGAACTTGCGATGTGGCTATAAAACCACCTGTGGGTGAACTTCTAAAACCAGTTTCTATGTCTGAAGAAACATTCCTCAATGAGCAGTCGAAATTGCGGGGCATGAATGAACATGTTTGTGCAGTAACAACAGCAAAAAAGGATTTGGGTCAAAGCGTTTTTCAGGTGGCGAATTTAGGAGCATGCCCCTGCAGTGCAACTGACACTTTCAGGTACTCCTCTTTTTCTTTTTTAAAATTTGAAGAGTTAATTTTTTTTTTTTTAAAGATTTGCTGGCCAAACATTGACTTCGTCCTCAATAGTTTTGGTGACATTAAAATTAAGTCCTGAGGAGGTTTCTATAATAGTTAATTCCGAAAAAGTCGTTATTGGATCTATGCTAATAAACGAACTAAAGTCTTTGTTTAAGTAAGTAATTTTATTTTAATGTAAAATTTAAATGTAAACTGTACTGATGGTTTAACATATTTTTGTTTAATTCTAATTATTCAAAACAGAATATACATATTTATTTTGTGTATTTTCAATAAAGTTCTCTTAAAGACTAGGTTATTAGTAGTCGTTTTTCCTAATTAATATTTGAAGTCTTAATTAATTATATTAGAGTAACACGTGTTTTCCCCTTAATTTTTACAAAAGCATTTGTTAGAGGCCGTCTTTTGCATACAACGTAACATATTCCTTAACTACTTTTTGAAATTCTTCTTTGTTACCATGATACATCTTTGCTGCATCTAAATTGAGTGGATCATCAAAATTTAATAAATCCTAAAATGAGTAAATTTTTTAATGATAAAAAACCATCAATCAAAAATTTTAATTACAGTGAATAAAGCATGTAATCCCCATACTACATCATTTAATTTTCTAGTCGGTGACCATCCTAATCCATCCATACTGTGTTGCCTCAAAAGTGACAAACAAACTTCCCCTGTTTCACTGATATTGGGATGCCACAAGCGTGTGAGACATTTGACAACAGGAGGCTTAAAATATTAACATTAATGCATTTACATTTACAGTGTTTAATGTACTACCAACCACCATATTATAGTCTTCAGGAACCTCAATGGAAAACTTGAAACAACCACCCAACCAAAATCCTTCATTTGGGGTAACACATAGGAGAAAAGAACTTAAATCATTAACATTTGGATGAACTATCCTACAACGACTTGGTAACAACTGCATCATTTCCTGTAATTCACCCACTATCAACTTGTCTCTTATGGAAATTCTATTGTTAGAGGTATGTTTTTCTTGTTTTTTCAGTCGTTGAGAAAGCGTAATCATTTCAGTATTTTGTTATTCAATTATTTAAAGTTATTTGTGGTTATTCACAATTTAAAAAACAGCACTCACAAAAAACAACGTAACATTTTGTTCCTTCCACTAATACTTTTCATGTTTTGTTATTAAATTATTAATTATATTAGCTAAATACAACAGTTTTAATTCACTTATTTATGAAAAAAATCTTAACAACAAAACTGTGTGACATTTACCATAGAAAATAGGTTATTTATGTTCGTTAATCGTTATTTGATTTACGTCAATAGGTCTATGATTTAAGTTGCTGTTCAATAATTCTACTATCAATCTGAACCGATTTGAACTTAAATAATTTCCAACAATTTAATAACGACTAATTGAAAATTCTACACATTTCTAGCCAACGCTAATAAAAAATATATTAATCATTAAAATAAATGGATTAACATCTAAAAACTATGTACAGATCCAATACCTACCTTTCAGCTGACTATCTGACTACAACTAACCGAACCGACTATAAAATTGACTTAACATAACCTTTAGTATGGCATGGCTAGACTTGCATGGCCATGCCTTTAATTTTTTGTTCTGTAATTGTTTTGAGAATTGTTCCTTTTTGTAGCTGATATTAACTTAGGTAAATTTTAATTAAATTGACATTATTAAAACTAACTGTGGTGGTGTGATGAAACATTTAATGCAATCACTCGACAATTGTTTCGACAAACATAAGAAAAAGATAATATTATCTTTGTACTCTTGATTATGAATTGTCGAGTGATTGCACTAAATATTCCGTTGAAACATTTGTTTTTAATTTATACTTATTAAATTGACATTATTATTGGTTGTAAATTTACATACATATGTAAATATTTAAAAACCACTGACCTACAAGGTAAAATTTTTGACCCTGTTCTGTTATTCTAATTGCTAATTAATGTGGCTAATTTGTTACATTTTCCTTTTTCAGCTTACATAGTCTTGTTGTTCTCTTAGTGAAACAACAAAAATGTAGTGTGGTATTAGTCTTTATGTCTGTAGCCAATTTGTTGTTGTGGTCTTCAATTTGGGAAGATTCTGTTAATAATTGAGGTAAGATTTATAAATTTAGTGATAAGTACTCCCTTTTTTTACATTTAGTCAAGTAAAGATTACAACGTCCTTATTCTTATCCTTGGCAAAAATCTGTTACCACCACAACTTATTTTACTTAGTATTAACTTTTTGCAGGTTCCGGAGATGTAAACCAGGATATTTTATCTATAAAACAAAGAGGGAACCGTAATGAAGATGAAACAAATCAAGGAAAGCTAAAGTCTACAGTTTAACGGTCATCATTTAAGGTATGGAGAGAAACTATAACACGATTAATTTATAGTTGCAATAATAATGTATTTTTTTTTATAAATAAAAGAAGTGTTCTATATAATAAGTTATTGTCTTGGATATGAATAATCATCTCATTTTATTGTAAGGAATGTTCTATTTGAAATATATTTCCTTTTGTTATAGTAGATATATGTAAAACATAACGTATTTTTGTGTATTTTAATGTAAAAGTAATTATTAATAAATTATACGTTATAATTTCGAAAATGTTTTTAATTTATTCAATTCAATTCTTTTTAACAAAATAAATACTTAATTTTTAATACAAGTGGCGCCATCGTACAATTAGAAGACTGACTACAGTTTCAGATGTGGTAGAAAACTGTAATCTGAAGTTAACTATATACGAGGGGCAGTCAGGAAAGAATAAAATATTACTCCTGCCACTTATGCTCTCCTGGTACAAAATCACAAAATTTCGAGGTTTCGTATGAAGTTAACTATATACGAGGGGCAATCAGGAAATTTTTGGAAATTATAAAAATTTTAAATTTTCGGATATTTGTATTAGGAGAGCATAAGTAACAGGAGGTATATTTTATTATTTCCTGATTGCCCCTCGTATAAAGTTAACTTACTATTACAGTTTTCTACCTCATTATTAGAGTTTTCTACCGCTTTTAAAAGTTGTAATTAATCTTTTAATTGTATGATGGCGCTACTAGTATTAAAAATAAGACTTCTTTTAAACTGAAAAGATTTTCTCAAATATGTATCAAAATTCTATTAATATTTATAAATAAAACGCCAACTATATTAAAAATAAATTTATTTTACACTTCTACTTTATATAATTTCTCGCATAAAGGAATAGTCAATTCACATGAATCAAATTAATTGAGAATACACTTTATTAATCAAAATAAAATCTGTTCACGGTTTACTAATTAGACTATTTCTTATTTTGATTAATAAAGTGTATTCTCAATTAATTTAATTGATGAATCTACGGCCTGTGGCCCCCTCATCAGCCCTTACAGCCACTTAATCCACCCAAATTAATAAAAACTAACAATAATTATAAAATTCAATTTTATACGGTCTTATTACATTATAATACGAATTATATTATTAAATTAGCTAATTTTGACGTTAATAGAGCAATATATTCGAAAAATATCGTCTTATTGCTTATTTTTGCAAATTTATAAGGTATTATTAACTAATAATACGAAATATTACCATATTATAGACCAAAATTAGCTAATTTTGACGTTAATAGAGCAATATATTCGAAAAATATCGTCTTATTGCTTATTTTTTCAAATTTATTAGGTATTATTAACTAATAATACGAAATATTACCATATTATAGACCAAAATTAGCTAATTTTGACGTTAATAGAGTAATATATTCGGAAAATAACATCTTATTGCTTATTTTTGCAAATTTATAAGGTATTATTAACTAATAATACGAAATATTACCATATTATAGACCAAAATTAGCTAATTTTGACGTTAATAGAGCAATATATTCGAAAAATATCGTCTTATTGCTTATTTTTTCAAATTTATTAGGTATTATTAACTAATAATACGAAATATTACCATATTATAGACCAAAATTAGCTAATTTTGACGTTAATAGAGCAATATATTCCAAAAATATCGTCTTATTGCTTATTTTTGTAAATTTATAAGGTATTATTAACTAATAATACGAAAAATTACCATATTATACACCAAAATTAGCTAATTTTGACGTTAATAGAGTAATATATTCCGAAAATAACATCTTATTGCTTATTTTTGCAAATTTATAAGGTATTATTAACTAATAATACGAAATATTACCATATTATAGACCAAAACAAGCGAATTTTGACGTTAATAGAGTAATATATTCGGAAAATACCATCTTATTGCTTATTTTTGTAAATTTATAAGGTATTATTAACTAATAATACGAAAAATTACCATATTATACACCAAAATTAGCTAATTTTGACGTTAATAGAGTAATATATTCCGAAAATAACATCTTATTGCTTATTTTTGCAAATTTATAAGGTATTATTAACTAATAATACGAAATATTACCATATTATAGACCAAAACAAGCGAATTTTGACGTTAATAGAGTAATATATTCGGAAAATAACATCTTATTGCTTATTTTTGTAAATTTATAAGGTATTATTAACTAATAATACGAAATATTACCATATTATAGACCAAAATTAGCTAATTTTGGCGTTGATAGAGTAATATATTCGGAAAATAACATCTTATTGCTTATTTTTGCAAATTTATAAGGTATTATTAACTAATAATACGAAATATTACCATATTATAGACCAAAACAAGCTAATTTTGACGTTAATAGAGTAATATATTCGGAAAATAACATCTTATTGCTTAGTTTTGCAAATTTATAAGGTATTATTAACTAATAATACGAAATATTACCATATTATAGACCAAAACAAGCGAATTTTGACGTTAATAGAGTAATATATTCGGAAAATAACATCTTATTGCTTATTTTTGTAAATTTATAAGGTATTATTAACTAATAATACGAAATATTACCATATTATAGACCAAAATTAGCTAATTTTGGCGTTAATAGAGTAATATATTCGGAAAATAA
Organism: Agrilus cyanescens; assembly: GCA_947389935.1. Classification (NCBI taxonomy): domain Eukaryota; kingdom Metazoa; phylum Arthropoda; class Insecta; order Coleoptera; family Buprestidae; genus Agrilus; species Agrilus cyanescens. The sequence goes on from OX376704.1 coordinate 553,465, forward strand.
CATCTTATTGCTTATTTTCACAAATTTATAAGGTATTATTAACTAATAATACGAAATATTACCATATTATAGACCAAAATTAGCTAATTTTGACGTTAATAGAGCAATATATTCGAAAAATATCGTCTTATTGCTTATTTTTGCAAATTTATAAGGTATTATTAACTAATAATACGAAATATTACCATATTATAGACCAAAACAAGCTAATTTTGACGTTAATAGAGTAATATATTCGGAAAATAACATCTTATTGCTTAGTTTTGCAAATTTATAAGGAATTACTAACTAATACAAAATATTACCATAATATAGACCAAAATAAGCTAATTTTGACGTTAAGAGTAATATATTAGAAAAATTGGTTGTCATTTCAATGTTGAAAATTTATACGATAGTATTGCCTTATAATACATTTTACCACCAAAATTAGCTAATTTTGGCGTTAATAAAGTAATATATTGGAAACATCTTGTCTTATTGCTTAATTTAGCAAATTTATAAGGTATTAACTAATAGTATGAAATATTACCGTATTATGGACCAAAATTAGCTAATTGTGGCCTTAATAGATTAATATATTCAGAAAATAGGATGTTATTTCTTTATATTGGAAATTCATGATATTATCACTTAATAATAAGCATTATTACCATCTAAAAAACAAAATTAGCTAACTTTGGCCTTAATAGATATATCACTGCGAACCATTTGTTGCACTTGAAGTGGTTGTTTCGGTATGATCAAGTAAACATTAATCTGCCTTCTGCCTACATCCATCGGTTAATCACTAGATAAATAAGAAAAAAAAAGAATTAAAAATAATGACAGATTCTGTCGAAACAGTTCCGATAATAAAAACTGTGAAAAGTTATACCAAGTGTTTTATTTTCGTTTTATCTATTTAAAATGTACTTTCACAATAATTGTACCATAAATACCTACAAAAATGCGAATACTATAATATATTCTTAGTAATTTCTTAATAGGACAAAACGTACCCCTAAAATTCTTAGCCCAACGATTATTTGTGAACATTTTGTTAATTATGAGAATAAAAACGTAACAAGAACCAACAAGAACCATTTATAAGACATGCGTAAACAATTAAAAATTCTGATGATTTAGGAAGTGGCTCTATACCAACCCGATAAGTTTTTATTTTAATAATTTTGTCTTCATTTTTAATTCATACTATTCATAAAAAATTTTCAAATTCGAAACAAATGAAGACAATTAATATAGTTTGCAATTTGCTTTTAATAACTGAAACATAAAAATGTATTTTCTTTTAACTTCCATAGAATGTTCTGTCATAATAATGTACCGCTATACACACAGAACGTACCTTCACCCAGTTATTGTAATAAATAAAATTACAATGTATATAAAATTTTACCTAATACGCAGAATCCTATAAAACAGCCTTAGTCTTTCGAATGTTTCCAGAAATATAATTAAGAACTGTTAAGAACAAAATAAATTCAATCTAAACAGATTTGCTCATTCTCTATCTATGATAAGGATAGAGTACTTAACCTAGATGTTTTAACAATATATAACCTATAAAATATAAACAAAATCTAGTCTGTAAAAATAACAAAAATGAATAAATTGGATAGAGATGATATTTGTAGTGTAATTACTACAGGTCATAACATTTACAAACAATTTGAGTGGCTGCTTGATGCTTATGTTTTGGTAAACTGTGTAAGTATTAGTACAAATTTAAATAATTTCATATCATGTTAAAGGACTTTTTTACTGAGAATCATTGGATGAAATTACCGAAAAGTTGGAAGGAATATTTAGAAAAAATTGACCCAGAAGATATGAGCAATATGCTAAATCTAAGTGAAGATGTTCATAGGTACATATTTCCAGTGAATTTTAATTTAAGACCATATACAACTGTTTTTTCAGTAAGACTATAATTCCACTCTCATTGCTGGCTTCACGTGCTATTATTAAAAATTACCACATCAAAAGAATGCCAACAACTTTACAAATAAACAATACAAACAATAGCAACTATTTAAATGGATTTGTGAAGACAACTGAAATGCCAAAGTTATTTTGGAAACATGTTAAACAGAAAAAAAGGCATGAAATTGAAAATATGGCGAAGGTAACACTCCTTTTATATAAAATAGGTAACATTTTAACAATTGCATTTTAGTGTTGTTATCAAATGGCTTTAAAGACTAATTGTTTTAATGTGATTGATATTGGATCAGGTTTGGGGCATTTAAGTCGACTGTTATCATTTTGGTATGGTTTCAAAGTATGTGGTATTGATGCACAACCTCAACTAATCAGCCAAGCAGGGTTCTCTAATACTGATTAAATATTATTAGCTGTTAGAAATTATAATTAATTTTAGGAAATTAGATGAAGAATTTGAAAAAACTATAAAGAAAGCTAATTCAGTTCTTATTGGAAACAGGAGGCCTATTCATGTAAACATGAAAATTGAAAAAGCTTCTGATATATCCGAAATATTAAAGGTATTTGCTTTAATTAGATTTATTTCTAACTGTTGTATTTAAGATTATAGGCTCAAAAGGAACATTCAATTCTGATCAATTCGGAATTGTTGGACTACATCCATGCGGAGATTTGGGAGCAACTTTACTAAGAATGTTTAGTAATTGCCCCCAAATATGTTTCATTAACATTGTAAGCTGCTGTTATATGAAATTGTCCACGACAGAGTACGTTTACTTGTAATTAATTTCAAAATGAGAATTTTACTTGTTTTTTTTTTATACAGTAATATTGGATTTCCACTGAGTAACTACTGCTTAAAAAACAATTATTCATTATCATATTATTCTCGAGAAATAGCCTGTCACGCATTGGAAATGTACACAAACAGACTTAAAGAAGGAAAGTACTGGCAATTAAAAATACACTCTTACAGAGCAACTATTGAAAAATTAATAACAAAACAATGGCCTCATTTAAAACACTCACCGTTGGGTAATGTGAAGTACACTGAGAATTTAACATTTGAAGAGTAAGTTTTCATTTAAGAAGAAATATACTTATAATATATATTATTTTTTTCAGTTACTGTACTAAAGCATTATCAAAGTTAAACATAAGATTACATGTTTCTGAAAATAATAGAGATGAAATTGAGAAAGATCTGAGCCGGTGGAAAAACGTCGTTATGTTTTATTCTTTACGTTTGTTAGTGGCTCCTTTAATAGAATCGTTAATTCTATTTGACCGACTACTATACGTTTTAGAACATGGTACTCTCAATTGTTTTTAAAAGTATTTCTCAAGTAGTTTTAATAATTACTGTTTTAGATGCCTATGCTACACTCATACCTGTTTTTGATCCACTACTGTCTCCCAGAAACTATGTCCTAAGTGCCTATAAGAAAACTAATTAAGGAAATCTGTTTTTGACTGTATATAAAAACAAGTGACTTTTAAGATAATTAATGCCAGTCTGATAAAATATATTACGAATTTTATTTAATTTCTTTTGTTCTTTTTACATATCTATACAAAAAAATTACATATACATCCACTTAAATGAAAATCACCAACAAGACAAATAATTAAAAGTAGTGTAATGGTAATCAAGACAAAATATCATTTGGCAGTTCTCAGTTTTTAAAATTACTTATAATAATGTAGCAGTAGTACGAATCGTGTTAAATTTTTTTTTTATTACTTTTATTAGCTATTTATTTAGCCAAATAATTTAAAAAGGAATTTAAAATAAGTAACTTTAAATTTAAAATTATATAAAATCTTTTGTGGTACCTGTAAGCGAATTGGAACAGGATCTTTCTGTTTGGATGATGACAACACATTTTCCCCCTGTTGTATTATATATCAAATATTTGTTTTAGGATACCCTTCCCAGGCATCTTTTTCATTCTGTCGTTGAAGTCGTTTTTTTTCTAAAAATTAAATAAAATGTTACATTTTATTTTTAATGGCGATTAAAAAGTACCAAGTAATGTACCTTTGGCATCTTTCAACGCTTTTTTTTCTTTTTCCATATCTTCTTTGCTAATTGCCACTTTCGTCCCCAAGTAATTGTTAATAAGACGCCTTGCTGTTTGCATGTTGGTGGCTGGTCGTCGCATTGCAGGCTTCAAGTCGATTTTATTAGCAATTCTCTTTGATAAAGGACTGGCTTCTGTTAATGGCCTTGATTTTATAATTTCTTTATCATATTTCAAAGCAACTCTTGCTAAAATTATTTATGAATAAAATATTACCTTAACATGTATTAGTAAGGTACCTTGTGCAGGGGTGCTAAAAACAAGCAGTGCATGTGTATTATCACACCATCTGACGTACACTGGATTTTCCTGTAAATCACTGTAAAGTTGTATTATATCTTGAGTTTTGAATGATTCTGGAAAATCATACACTTCTACAACATGATCTAAGTCTTTCATTTTCTTGTCGATGTAATTAAGCGAACTTTTGGAAGAATTGTTACTACTGTTAGAATCCTAAAATTGCAGACAAAAATAATATAAATAAACATAAGATAAATGACTAGGTAACTAACGTTAAATTTTTCGTTCTTGTCTTCATCTTCTGCTTCACTGTTTTGCAAAATATTTTCCCAACTAACAAACTGCTCTTTACTTTTATATTTAGAATTTTGGTTTGTATGTGTTTCTGAATTGTCCTTCTTGCTTATAAAAAAAACGTTGTCATTTTCACTATATTCTATAAGAGATCGAGATTTTCTGTTTATTTTCACAATTGCACGTTCCATTTCTTCTTTTTCCCTATCAATTTCATAGTCGTTTTTACTGCAGGAACTACAATTGTCCTGTATATTCAAAGACAACTCCTTGTCTTTTCTTATAATATCTATATTACTATCATTGTTCAATATTAATTTACAGATACTTTTTTCAACTACAAAAAACAATGTAAATAAACAAATTTTCAAAACTGTTTTAGCTTTTTTAACCTTCATCATAATCAGAGCCCTTAGCTATGTCTTCACAAGGTCTAACTGAAGGCTGTAAATAAAATGCAAATATATAATTAGAAATTGTACTAATAGCAACTAGTTGTGTGCACCTACTTCTTGTTGTGTACAGTTTTTGGTTGTTTGTGAGTTATTTTCAAACTCGTTTTCTATATCACTTTTCAATTTACTTGATAATTCTTTTGTAAAATTGATGTTAGAAGATGATTCATTTTCATCAGTTTTTCTATAAAATAAAGACCAGTTTAACATATACTTATTGCAATTTAGTAACAAATGAACATACTTTATATTACGACAAGCAGGAGGCACATATAGCAGTTGACTTGGTCTTGTTCTTTTCTTATTCATGATTGTTATATGTTATTATTTAGATTTAACTATTTACCATTTGCTCCTCAATTAATTTGAATGCAAATCAACTTCAAGATTTTCGATTTCATTCAAATCATAATAACTACACCTAAGCATACAAATATAAATGTTAAAAATAAAAGAAATAGTAACTAAAAACAAATGATATTACCTTTTGTTACTATTCAACTGTTTTGGTAATCTAGCAGAGAAGACTCCCAAAAATTCTTCAGTAAATAATTATAATGCACCTGAACATCACATAGCATTACTGCATTAAAGATTGAGAGTGAAATGAAAGTAAAAGCAACAATTTTACGTAACACGTAAACTTTCTCTTTTCTTCCGCAGTCTATGTACTGACAATCCTTGAATAACCTTAGTTTTGAAGCACTTATTTCACAGTCTCTTTGTTCTCGCTGCACTTAGCTTTTGATTAAACTTCACGGGATGTTTACTCCAAATTATTACCTATTATTGCATTTGTCAAGATATTAATTATTGTATCTTTAATTACAATGTTTACGTAAAAACAAATGACGAGTGGAATCAACAAACCAGGAAAACAGTAGAATTTTATACTACAGAAGCACTAGAAACAAATGCACTAACGTTAGAAACAAAAGCTAAACAATCACTATTTAATTAAACCAAACAGTAACACAACACCACACTATTTCCAATTTTAAAAAACCTTCAATTATTCATAAATTATTATCCGTGCTGTCAGCTGTCAAGTTTGATTTTTGTTTTGAAGAACGCTGTTAGAAAACGGGAAATTCTAAAGCGCCATCTGTAAATGAATAACCAAAATTAGTACTAACGGGACTACTCTATACTAGATGTCGCAGTAAACAATTTTAGCGCCTTTTTATTTAAATTTAAATTGACGGTTAACGTTTAAGGGTTTTTTTGATTCAATTTGGTTTAATTAAATATGTATACGTGCATCAGACAAACCAAATCAATTCATCTTTACCAATAAAAATAGTTGTGTAGAATATAAAATACATTACGAATTTTTAATTTAAAAAAAAATTAGTTTGTAGGCGATGGTTTATTTAGTTAAAAAATAATCTAATAGAAATGTAAATGCAAAACAATTATAACTGCTGTAAAATCTAGTACGTAAATTTCAAAATGAAATTAATTAACTTCTAAAATTAGATGGCACTTGATATTCCCAAGCCAAAATAAATTAATAGAGCGTAATGGAAGATGTGTAAATATAAAATATCTACATAATATAAAAATAAAAAGATATTCTTATGAATATTAATTAATTAATACAATATAAGGAATGGAACTGATAAAAAAAAGTATATATAATGATAATTTTAGATTGACCAAACATATAAATAGACACTATTTGGAATATTTTGGTACGTCATAAAATTATTGCACCTGTTTGGAATGTTTTCGTTTTTTCTGTTAAAAAATGTAAAAATGCTCATTCATTAAAGCCAATAATTAATTAATTGATTAATTTATATGTGGAATTAATTTTGGAATGTTGTCGTTAAATGATCACAGAGTTTTCCCAATTGAATTCAACACAGGAGATAAAATAAATGTACAAAAATTGTTTGCGTTGAGTTTTGCGACTAATTTTGAACGCTATCCATATTAGGCACATAGTCGAGTGCCATAAGGCATGCAAAGACTGTCATTACCATTCTAGGTTTTAGCTCAGTTATATCTTCAGGAAGTGCATAAACTCTTGCCCCCGCCTTACGAGCCATCGATATAGCATACTTAGCGTTAGCTAAATTGTCCTGAAAAAAAATCTATTAAATAAAAAAAAATAACACAGTAAATTCTACTCACCTCTGGGTTTCCTCCTGTTTTAACAAGATCGTAATTAATAGCACGCGGCTTAATGGCATCTATCAAGTCGATAACAACTGTGGCATCGGCAATGGCAGGATCTTGGAAATTATTAATCGAAGATTTCTTTCCGGCCGACTCCAATTTTCTATTGACCCATTGAACAATCTCTTTTTCAACGATAGGATTTCCGGTTTGTGCGAGTTGGGATAAAATTGATAGAGTATACGCTCGCATTAACTGCCAAATCAGTGCCAAAGTAAGTGTAACGTTTCCTTCTTGAATGTCCTGGCCGGCGATACCAACGAGAGAGAACTTGATTTCGCGGCCCAACTCAACGGCGTAGTTGCAGTTTTCCAACTTTTCCATGAACTTTCTAAGGTTGCTAAATTTCCTATGCACTTTGTGCCAATTAACTATACCGGGTTTGATAACGTCGTAAAGTTGGAAAATCACTAGACCGTCTGCCAAATCAGAATAGAGCCAATTCACGTGGGGCGAAACACCCATAGAATTTATCCAATTTCTGTAAGCTGCAACAAAATTAAATGAATACACATTTCATATTTCGATAAATAAAAACCTAAGATTAAAGCTTACTTTTTTCTTCTCGTGTTTCTTCGACTGTTTCGTAATCCAAAACGCCATTTTCTCTGTTTAATCCAGGATGGTTGTTAAACAAATTGGCAACAAATGCCAAATTCAATTTATAAACGCCGTTTACGACATCCTGAGGGGTGACGAACGAGCGACACTTGAGTTTTGCAGCTTGTTGTAACATGATTTCTGCTCTCTCCAAGAGGTCTCTTTCTGTCAAAGCGTCAATATTGACTTCTGCTTCTTGTGGTGCAATTTGTTTCAATAAATACGTGTAAACCTCGGAATCAGTAACATCGCTCTGGAAGTTGGTTATTCTCCTTGGCGTTCCAGCTTGTTCAAGATGATAATTGACCCACCGAAGCAAAATGTTTTCGGGAGAAAGTTTCATTAAATCTTCGATCTTTTCTTCGTCGGTAAGTAAAGATGTTAGGCCAGGACAATGCTCCAATGTTATCTGATTGAATAATCCTATTCGAATGATTTGCCAAAGGAGTCCTAGTACCAAATGGGGAGTCCCTTTCTCCAAACTGTGGGCGTCTATGTTAACTACGTTACAACCGATGGCTTGAGCAGAAGACAACGCCAACGTTAAGTTTTCTAATTTACGATATAATGTTAAATTCTTTTTGTTAATTGCTCTTTCGTCGATGGTATCTGGGCAGGAATGATTGATAACTTTACTGGAAAAAATAAAATATAAGTACCTACTTCTTTTTTGCTAAAAATTTTAGGTACTTACCACAATAAAATTCCATCTTTTACTTTGTCGTATAACAATTTGCCGTCAGAATCTATGGGAAGTAGATGCTGAAGATCAGGATCGAACTTGAGGTTTGAATTAATCCAATCGGAAAAGGCGAGTTGTTCTTCCACACGGACTGAGTGCGTTGTTCCTTCGTTCGATGCTTCCGAAGTGCCTCCTAAATGTTGAAGGTTCTCTCGTTTTTGGACGACTTGTTTAAAAGTGCTAGCGACTTCGCTAGCTTTTAAGTCACTGCAAAGATTCTCAAATTCTATGTAGGATAATTTTCCTTCGGTGACGGTCCTTTTACTTTTCAGTTCCTCTTCCATTTGTCTAACTTTCCATCCGGGAATTTTGAACCCGCATACGTCCAATGCCACTTTGAGTTCTTTAAGATCAATGTACCCATCGTTATTTTTATCGATCTGTCAAAAAAAGGCATTTTCAAAAATCCATTAAAAATGTATTATATTATACAAAACATATTAATCAATTATTACTTATCGAACTGACACGAAAAATTTTAGCTATATATATATATATATGTGTATACGAGACTTTTTGTAAACGATCTGATAACATATCGCAAAAACTGGCGGTAATGAAAGTTGTACCACACCTGTTTAATAACTTTTTACATAATATTCAGACAGTTTAATTAATCCTATTTTATAGTTATTGGACAATAGCAAACGTTTATCCTTATGAATATGCAAAAATTTTCCAATAAACACTTCAGCATACATTGGATGCTGTTACTTACAGATTTATACCATTCGAAAGTTTTTAATTCTTGCATAAATTCATGTTGGGAGCTGATATCATAACTAAAACTAGCATCGACCATTTTCTCAGACAAAATTACGAACGAAATAATCAAACAATTAAACTTCACAAACTAACTGAAGGAAATATCGAAAAGAACTTATAGCAGGTAATACCTTAGATATTGTTATCAACTTTATTTTCCATTTCGTTATCACCTATTATTTATCAGGTACCTATTGTGAACAATCGTGTTTTAATTGGACAAAGCAATTATTTATATGTAGTTTTCTAAATGGAAATGAAATGAAAAAAAATACTAAAAAACGAAAAAATACAGCTTATCATGCTATGTGCCTATAACTGATGAAAATCCAGATTTGGTTTTGTTCCTACATAAGTTGTAAAAAAAAATTTTTGATGAATCTACAGAAAAAATTACCAAAGGCTTTTTAATTTATCAGACCATCAGCAATAGATACAAATTGAAAATTAATTCTAAAAAAACTGCAAAATATGCATGATATTAGTTAACAATTTCTAACAAACGTTTTACAAGCAAAAAAAAACTGTTGATCTCATCAGTAATAAATATTATAGGTTTTATATTTTAAATCAATTTCGAAATATCTTGATAACTACACGATCGACAATTATCAAACGCATCCACACATTTGCCTATCATGTAAAAGCTACCTGTATTGTCTTAAATACATACTCATGTGTCTATAAAAGTGTGTTCCACTTTTTTATTTTAATATTTCCACTTGATTTTTGATGATATGATGAAACAAAATGAATTGTCTATTAATTCAACTGTCATATTATTTAAGTAATTACCTACAGAATTTTTATGTGATTGTTTAATAAAGTAAAAACAATCATATTGTAAAGCCTTTTTTTTTTAATTTTATTAAGTAATTATCTTTTGGGAAAAGATACTGTTTATAAATAGATTATTTCCGGAAGCAACGCTTACACAGATTAAAATACTAATTTTACTGCCTTGTATCATAAATATGTATAATAAAAATATTTGGATTACATTTTCATTTTTAAAAAGGGAAAAAATCCCAAAAATAAATTTTCACATATGAACTTACAATAAAAAAATATTTGTAAGAAAAATTTCTATTATAGGTATCAAATGATGTAATTATTTACAATTTTTAAATGAAATGTTGTTTTGTACGTTAATACCACAATAAATAAATTAAGATAATTACTAGCTAATCGTATACCTACGAAGATAAGTGACGAATAGCATCGAATAAATTCCAATAAACAATATTAAAGTGTAAAAATGTATTTACAATTAATAAATTGCTTGCAATCCCTACGTACATATAGGTATATATATTTTCAAATCATACGAACGGGTAAGCAAAATTACCTATGACGAATACGCGTATGAATCATCCATTCATGAAATAATGTAAAACAATCAAAATAAATAGGAAAATGAGGTGAATTTTAACTATTTACAAAGCCGGTTATAGGTACAAATAAAAGAACGTAAATGACAACAAAAAGTATCTATAATAATACAATTTTTTTTAATAACCGCACGGAAACCTCCCTACTTTTTTTTACTACCTAATTGTAAATGTGTAATTAATAAAATAAGCACAAGTTTACTATTATAAGTGAGTCACTCGTTACACAAATTACACATATAAACTAAAGAAAATAAATAAATAAATTTGTCAAAATAAATAAATATCTTCGAAATTTAACAATTTAAAGCCATCTATATAGCATGTAGGTACATACATATTTATAATATGTGATATAGGTATTTTATACTTAATTTAAAACGAGAATTTATAAATTTCGATAAAGAAAACGTTTTTAAATTAAACTAATAAAACAATAATAAAAATGTTGATATTTTTTTCAATTTTTATAAAATAGTATCAACATTGTACATTAGAATATTACTTTAGTATATTTAAATTCAAGGAGAGAGACGTGAATAATCAAATTAATTAAAAAAAAGACTTACGACTGTGAATTGTTCTTGAATTTCGGCTCGTTCTTCGCGAGTTAACCTCGCAAAGTCCGTGGAAGCCATGTTTCTTCGTTAATTTACCCAACACTTGATACGAACAAAACTTATAAACATTCCATACGTGGACCAACAATTGAGATTAATCGTTTTCCCTTGCTAGGGCGAAATGCGAACAATACTAACTACTCACTGACAGTAAAAATACTTTAAAAAATCTCGAAAAACCGAATATAAAAAACAGAACTTAATAAAAAACGTGGAATGGAACTTCAAGATCGCAGTAAAACAATCACACACACAAATACACTAGTTTACAACGCATACCATACATATGCGCTTATTACACGTTTACGTTCTTTTACGATGACTACTCTGTAAACGTAGCTTCACACTGCTTTACACAACATGCCCAACATTGAAGTATGCATGGTATACAAAGAATATTATATACAAGTGTTGTAAATTCGAAGCCGTAGGAAGGGTATTCTGCGCAAGTTAGGGGAACCGCCTTTAAATTTCTTGTAACACTGTAACACCAAAAGGTGCGTCACAAAATGTTCATTATTTTCTTATGCAAATGTAAGCTGAATCATTATTACTGTATAGCATTTTGTTCAATATATTTTTTACACTTAATTTGTCCAAATATTCACGAAAGAATCTCAAAAGGGTGAATACCTACATTTGCGCGAAATTTATCACTTCATTTATTAAATTAAAAAAAAAACATCTACCGCTCCCTTAGTACAAATAAAATATGCATGAGAAACGTGGTAGATGCCGCACAGTGTCTAATTTTACAGAAACTAATTATTCAAATTTAATTAAAATTCAAAAATTACGATGTTGCCATCTCGGAGCCAGAAGCTGAACTAAGTTCATCCAAAAGACTATACTGCCCCAAGTAGCTTGCTGGTAAAAAGTGACTGAATAAAAAATAGTTTATAGGATGGCTTACTCACATTATATACGATAGAGTGAGAGTAATGTACTAATTAATGCTAGGTGAAAAAAGAAGAAATCAGTTATATAGGTTTTGTATCAATGTTTCGTTAGCATAGATTAGCTATCACTGGTAGTATATGCTCGAGAACCTTTAGTTCAACTTCCGATTAACAGATGGCAGTTACACTATATACTTAACTTTATGTATTACATGCATACCTTCGTTATATACTGTGCAGAGGTCGAATTCGTCTTTGGAATTCTTAATCAAGAAGTTGAAATGTAAATAGAGTGGTGAATAAGCAGTCTGACAATAACTTGATAGTACGATGATATTACACATATGTGAGCTGAAGATAACGTAAACAATCGAGAGAAATAGTTGTAAACAATAGTACCTGTAAATTGTTAAATATATATATTGAATATATATATATAGATTAAATGTAAATACTGCTATTAGACCTTACAAAACATACTGGAACGTACATAATATAAGTGACGAATTTATGGTTTAGCCGTTTCTAATTAAATTATAGAAGAAAGCACACGTTAATGCCAATACTTAACAATCGAAACGGAAATAGCGTGTTGAAGGAGACAAAATAATTGTGTGCAGTAATTTATAACCTAAAAGTGTTGTTATCAGGTGGGGTCAACCTTTATTTTTGTAATAATGTGGATGCCAACTCATGTTCAGGTCGTAGGTAATTATAAGAATTAATTTCTGTCTATTATCAAACAGTTTCACTAAATATTACCAATTGTAGTGCACAGAGCTACCGGATTACTAACCAAAGGTAAAAACAACACAAATGACTGTTTTGTTACAATTGCTTTAGGAAAAACAAAGTATCAAACGTCCATAAAGGAGAAGGCATTCAGTGTTGTTGAATGGCATGAGGAATGTGAACTGTAAGTGTTCGATAGAACCCTTTAAATCAGATTTAGAAATGTGTTTTAATCCTCTTCAGACCAATACCTGATCAAGGTAACCGGGCAGAAATTGTCTTAACAGTTTTGCACAGAAATTTCCTTGGTGTGGATGAATTTCTAGGAAGAGTTGCAGTTCCATTAAATGAACTTGATGTTTACGAAAGGCCAAAGGGAAGATGGTATACGTTACAGAGTAAACCAGGTAATAAATAAAACGTGGTAAAAAGATTGAAAACAAATAAAGAATATTCATTTTAAGGCCAAGAAAGCAAAGGTAAAGCAAGAGGACAGTTGGAAGTAAAAGTAGCATTTATTGTAAAAGCTGGAAGTCTAACAGATTTAAGTAAGAAAGAGAAACATAAGTCTTCCATTTTTCCCTTAACTCAAGTAGCCCAGTCAGTTGGGGGAAGTTTGTTAAGTATTGGAAGTTTGGAGAAAAGGAAGGGAATTAAAAAAATTGCCAAATCTATAGGATCAAAAATGCATTTAAAGGGCAAGAAGAAGGCAGCAGATGATGATTCTAGTTCAATGGGGAGTGTTGTTAGCTTACAACAAAATACTGTTCCTTTTAAGAGTAAACAAACACGAGAAGATGCAGATCCAGGAGTTGTCAGTGAAGATGAAGACGAATTCGCTGTAAATACTTCACATCTATTTGCTTTTCCTTTGTTTTTGTTTAGTTTTTGTATTTTTAGTTTGATGAACTGTCTCATAAAAGTTCTAGTGGTTCACTTAATCATTCGCAAATTCGCTCAGTAACTAATGGTTCTCTAGAAAATTTACCTGGTCATGAAAATACGCAGAAAAACGGAAATACTAAATCTGAACAACAAACTAAAGACGAATGGGATTTGAAATTAGGCTTAGCAAGGCAAAACAAAAGTAATATTTTTTTTTTGCTTTTGATGTGGAGGATTTTACTTTAAAATTAATTGATTCTTTGAGTTATTTTGGTTAATTATGATGTGATAGATAGATAAGTATATAAAAGAACAATTATTTTAGATTCGAAACTTACCACGAGCGAGTCGTTTAATAAATTGTCATGGGATTCTCCGAAACTTACTCCAAGGATAGAAGAAGAAGACGAGAAAGTAACTGCTGGTTCATTCACTGAAGAAATACCTAAAAAAGAAGAAAAAGAAAACATGTTGACCAAATTTAAAAATATTATAAGAGGTAAACGAACTAAATACATTAAGAATATTCTGTATTATATTAGATTTTTATTTTCAGATAAAGATGAAACTAAAAATATAAAACTGATTCAAAGTTCCGACGAGCGTATTATTATTGGGGGAGAAAACGATTCTAAAGTCCCTGTAACAAATACACGAATTTCTGCCGAGTTACTACAGAAATTCGAAGGAAGAAATCGAGAAGTATGTTAAAAAATTTATATTGTGTACCTTTTTTATTTTGTAATATTCTTAGGACCTCATATTGATTATAAACGAGCTACAGAGCGAGTTGGAACATCAAAAGCGAAAAAACAAAGACCTCGAGGACTACCTTGACGAGCTATTATTAAAAGTGATGGAAACTACACCAAGAATTTTACAAAACCCATATGCCGAGTTCAGATTGGCCCACACTCAAGTTAAATAGCTGTATTTGTGTTATTGCTAAATATTGACAAATTTTTATTATACATATTACCATCATTGGGCGTAATTATAATTATTTTATTTGATATTATTACAGAATACATATCCTTCAGCTATTATTTATATGGTTTTGGTTAATTTCACGATTTATCGACAATATTTAAAATGACTTGTAAATTTCAAACTTCATAAAATCTAGTTAATTTATTATGTTATTATATTACTATTATTTAAATAACTCTAGTACACTAACCGATCCACGTTAATTATACTGTAAAGTGTTGACTAAATTTAATATATAATTTATTGTTTAATATTTTTAATAAAAATATAAATACATACTTAAAAATAATGCGCATATGTTATTTCTTAGAGGCCACGAAAATAAGAACAGATATTAAATAAATAAAAAGTTAATAGAATAATGTTGAATATCTTTATTAAAACGTAACACTTTGGTGTAGTATGCATAGATTACTGTACACTTATCTACTCTTTTAATTTTTTTTTTACATATTAATTATCTACAGTGTTTCTCAACCACATTGTTTCATATACAGCGTGAGCCACGTTTTTGAATGAAGAATATGGCTTTAAAATAATTGTACGAAATTTAGAACCCGTTAAATAAAATTATTTTCAAATACACAATAAGTTATTATAATAAACTAAATAATACAATAATAGTGAGTATTTTCTTTACTTATAAAACATATTTGAAACATAAACGTACCGTCTTCCGTTTTAAAAAACGCCTTAGCTGGCATTTTTTAAGATATACGTGTGTATTTGAAAATAATTCAGTGACTATCATCAAAACTAAAGCCATAATCGTGTGCGTGGTCCATCCTGTATAATAAGCTATGATAATTACATTAATACACATACATACATACTCGTGAATGGGGTATATAATATATATATCTTTTTTGTACAGTAGATTTCGGCAAAATTTTAACAGATATAATTTTTATTTTCATATACATACGTTTCTAAACGCAACTAAATTTAACACCGTCATCGCTGGAGTAACAGTTATGGCAGTGCAATTTTTGGTTTCTTACTCTTACATCTGTTCCCATTAAACCGTCGCCCAACTGAACATGACATACGCAACATTTAAAACACTCCATGTGATAAAACAGAGCGAGACTTTCTATTATCATAGCTGCCCCTCGCCCTAAAACACCATCCTTTTTAACAAAGCCATTCATCTATTTCTACCCTCGTTTAAAGTTAATAAATTGATACTAAATTCAAATGATAAAGTCAAAAAATTTGATACAGTGTACAATTTTTGATGTTAGTTGTTCATACCTAATTCAACTCCACAATAAGAGCATTTCTTTTTCCCACTGACGCTTAACAACTGATGTTGAGATTCTTGGAGGTGAGGAGGTGATGAATATGATTTTGAAACGCCGTGATTAAGATTATGATCATGTGTTAAATATACAAAACAATTGCAGTCTTTATTTCCGAGCGAAGGCTGCGGCCTGAAAATGCAATTTTATTAATCACTTCAAAAAAAATTAAATACTTACACTGTTACTTACCGCTTTTTATACCTATAGTATGTCGCTTTTAGCAAAAGAAAAATAAATTTAGTTACGAGATTGAATAACTACTCCCTTATTAAAAGTTAAATTCTTATAATTAATAAATAATCCGATATATTTGTTCCTTATGTAACTAAGGAATTCCCACAATGAAATTGCAGGATAAAAATAAAAATAAAAGTTATTCACCTTCGCAAAAATTGGCGACGATGATTTTCGCCTCCTGTTCTATTTTGAATTCGGTGAGTAAGCGTTTCTATTATGGGATCAGGAATATGTTGTTGTTCTGACCTGGCCGGTAGCTGCCATTTTAGATGGCCTTGATGACCACGGTTCTTTTGATGCTCCTCAATTCTTCTCAATTCCGCTTCCTAAAATAAACAACCAAATCAAATACATATAATTTATTGCCAAATTGATTCACAGTTCACCTGAAGTAGCCAGTGTTGATTGTAATTTTTTGTCTCCGCATTGACTTTAGGCTGAATCCATATGTCGTTCGGAATATGTTTCTGCTTTGGCACAGCACTTAAAGCATGGACATCGTGTTTCGAAACGGATTGCTTTTGTTTCAGTTTACCGCCCATGTTCGGTGGATCTACACATTCCATACTGGAACAAAAAAATTATAATTAAAAACAGACCTATTGTGTAAAATAATTATGTTGATTCTTACTAAGTCTGTTTATTTTCCCATGTGGAAGGATATGGCCCTTTCAAATTGGAACCGATTCCTGGCCGGGGATAATTCCCTTCCAACTCTGGCATTGACTTTCGATACTCCAAAGCATACAATGGGACATTTTCATG
The DNA here is from genome assembly GCA_947389935.1 of Agrilus cyanescens. NCBI lineage: Eukaryota > Metazoa > Arthropoda > Insecta > Coleoptera > Buprestidae > Agrilus > Agrilus cyanescens. The sequence continues at coordinate 570,602 of OX376704.1, forward strand.
TTTCTTAAAACTTAGGTATGGTGTTTGATTTATGTCTGGCATTGATTTGCGATAAGAACAATTGGTAGAAGATGGATTATACTGATACCGTAAACAAAATATATGCAATAATAACGGGAAAAAAACAACAAAAGATAATAGAATGACTTAATAAAAGAACTAAATCATAAACGTCGATGATATTGTGGTGATTATATATTATTAAAAATAACAAACTTACGTCGTGATAAAGATCTGGTAAAGATTTCCGATAGTTTTCCGGTGTTCGATATGGGGAACAAGCGTCAGTGTCGCATATGTTTTCCAACGAGTTTCGACACTGACTTTTTCGTCTTATACTCCTTGATGGCGAGTCGCTCGTGGGCAGCATATAATTTTTACTTTCAACATGTTTTCGTTCTAACTGATTCAATTCTTGTTCGACTCTCATCACCTATTTATAATTATAGAAAAAAAAAAAGATTACTGACTGAAGATACACGATAAAACAATAGTTTACCTCTAAGTCAGTATCGCTTAAAGTTGAATTACAGTAAGTGGTCGAGCTGCTCAAATCAACAGGATAATACTCGCTACACAAAGGAAAGTTGCGCCTACGGCAGTTACTGTAATGGATCGAGTCTAAGTTGCCTTTTTCTAAATTTGTGACTGCTGTTTTTGACTTCTCTTCTTTCTCTACTAATTCTATTATTTCACGTTCTTTTCTGGTCACCTCATCTTCTTCAGATGTTACACTGTTGGTCTGCTACAGAAAAAAAATCACATGTTAATTCTGAATGTAAGAACACCTATTGATCCTGATTAGATCCGCTTCACGTGTATTATTTTACCTCACTGTCTTGCCTAAAATGTGCGGATGTCCCGTTGCTACACCACGTATCGCTAGAGAGCCTTCCACGCTCACTTTCTAATCCTGAATCCTGGCTTTCTACTTCGCTAATCATCTCTCTACTTCCGTGCAATTTCCTGTACAAGCATTTCTCCATTTGCGATTCTTCCTGTAGAAATCTATTTATATCGGGAGGTCTTTCAATGGCGACATCTGGATCAATTTGGTCTTCTGTCGGTTCGTCTAGACCTAAAAAACTTGACCGCTTCACATATATCTCCTTTTTGATTCTTTTGGTGGTGTTGAAAGATTTAGCTTTTTCTTGAAGGTCTTCTTGTTCTAGAGGCGGGGGAGGAGGGGGCTTCTCCTTGGGCGGTTCAACAGCCTTCGGAGGTGCTAGTGGAGAGTTAGAAAACTCTAATTCATCGATATAATCTAATATTAATGGGGTGTTGACATTAGAGTTTGTTTGTATGTCCTTTTCAGGTTTTCTAGTTATGACCGGTTCAATGGTAGTCGCTTCTGTGGTTTGAGGGCGATTCATGACCTTTGGGGTTGGTTTCCACGTCTTTTCTAACCCAAAACTGATTGCTGCATCTTTCTGAAGTTGTTCTAAAAAATGTTTTGTTTCAGTTATCAACTCTTTATCGTTGGTTCTTTCAATTTCGCCTTCAGCTTCGTTTTTTATTTCAGTTTGATCAATAGTTTCGTTATTTAGCTCTGTTTCAACGTCGAATTTCTGTGAACGATTAGGTGCTGCAGGTGATAATAAATCGCTGTCTTCGACTTCGTAGGTGAACTCGTCTGCTTGGCTTACAGAACATGAAACATCTGCAGTGTGTATTCCACTATCTTCTCTGTCTGAAGATGTTGCTCCTATTACGTCCCCGAGAAAGGTAGGATTTGGACTTTCACAAAAGCCACTGTTTGTCTCATTAGATGCAGTCCTGCTACTGGTCTTCTCTAATAAATCGTCTAGATCTTTACTGAATACGTTCAGTTTGTTCATATAAAGTTCTGTTTCTGGACTAAAACATCTTTCCACTCTAATAGTTTGTTGTTCATCTGTTTGTTTGGTACGTAATTGATTTGTTTTAAAAATTTCTTGAGGTTTGTTCTCAATTTTTATTGTTTTATTACAATTTTCGTCGTCCGAAGGGTTACCTAACTTTACCCCGGCAAAGTCTCTTTCAACGCTCCTTGTTAGCGATTGTTCCGTACATTTTTCCAGACTTTTCAGTCTCTCCTTGATACTTTGCGAGTTTGCAAAATCTTCGGACAATCTCTTGGAAGTCAGTGATTCTAAATGTCCGATTGCGACTGGCTTTTCGATTTCAAATATTTCTTTTCGTTTGAAAAGAACTCCTTTGGGAATCGGGACGTCGACTTTAGTAATCGGTTTGTATTCAGGAGGCTTGTTGAATATTGATTCGTCTATTTTTATTTTAGATTTGATACGACTTCGATAACCCTCGATAGCGCTTTCATACGTATACTGCTGAATGTTATCTAAACTTGAACCGATTATTTCTTGGTTGCTTTTATCGAATTTATTGTAATTGTTATTAATAAATTTAGAATCAATCAATAATTCAGACGAGACACTTTTGGGTTTATCATTGGATAAACTTATCTGGTTGCTTGTAAAATTATTAATTTCGTCTTTAAGGATCTTCTCGTTATTTGTAATATCGTAGTGAAAATAATTTATTCGGGCATCCTTTTCTTTCTCTAACTGTTTGTCAATTTGTGATTCATTATCTTCGTTATGGTCTTGTTCAATTTTGTTCTGAAAAATAGAAGTTGACGCGAGAAAATTAAGAAAAGATTATAGCTACGCTAAGACTCACTGATAATAATTCAACGTTTTCTTTTTCTTTTAAAACATCTGCTTGAGTTTTACTTCCTACATAATTAGTGAAGTCTGAATCTTCGTCTTCGTATATCGGCAATTTTAAACGATGGCCTCTTTTACTTCTACAAATTAATACACAGATAAAGCTGTAGTTCCTAATTCAAAAAATTTAGTTGAATGATCAGGATCTTTCTACTTCAAATATTAATTGAGGTAGAAAGGAAGCAATTAATTAGTGTTAGTTAAAAACACTTGTGTATGTTACCTTTCTTCCAGGATTTCATTGAAGGTCTTACTCTTCTTTCTTCCTTTGTCCTGTCCTTCCTGGGTGATCTTTTTCACTTCGACAACCCTCTCAATGATATGTTCTTGACGTTTTCTTCTGCTGCTCTTCCAGTTGTCTAAATTCTAAAGAACAATAAACACAATAACGCGTTGTCCGATTTAGTTAAATATTGAGAAGAAAGACGTACTTGCTGCCAGTCTTCTTCATCTTCCTTAAAGTCTTTCCTAACTGATTTAACTTGTTCGACTTTTTTGACTTGTTCCTGGGCCTTCTGAATTAAGGGCGGGGGAGCAACTTTTACAAATTGTAAAGGGTTGGTTGCTGGCGTCGGTGGAGGTGGCCGTGTAGTTCTACATTTACTTGGTAAATATTGTGTGTTTGAATTCTACAAATGATCAGTTGTGTTTAAGACCAAATATTTAAATTTTTATAACATGCATTTATACCCTTTTGTTAGAGCTTTCCTTTTCATTTTCTTGATACCAACAATCCATATTTTATAATATGCATAAATCACTGAAATTAAATTATACTTAATTAATGAGCTATTATTAGCACACACTTTCTAAATTATAGTGATGTAAACATTGTACCTTTTGTTTCATAATAGTTTTTTCAAAAATAAAAAGTTATGTTCACTTTACCTTTTTTATAACAATATAATAAATAAGCTTATAACAAAATTAAACGATAATTAATTACGTATTAGCACAATAAATTCCGGTGACTTAACTGTTATATAATTTCGTAAAAATTAACAATATAATAATTAAAGGTGTTACTGATTATCGCATTAAATACATTGTAGTTCTCATGTCTCTAATTTGGTCTCTTTTCTAGAGATATGAATCAGATCTGACAAATATAAACAACTATTACTCATTAATCTTTTAATAGAAGAAAAGAAGGGAAATTATCTGCCATATTACAGATTTTAACTAATATTAGTAGTTTTTGTAGTATGTTTTTAAAATAACTTTAATTATTAATGACGGAAATAACAAGAAACAATGTAGGTTAACTGTTTTGCAAATGAGTAGGTAATTAATGGAATATCAATTAGGTACTGTGTAATACTTTCAAAAGCCTTCACATTTTCCTTTAGGAATCCTAATATATACCCTATCAATAAATACCTAGTTAGTTACAATTGCCATTGTCATTTAAATTTAGCTAAAACTACAGCTAAATTAAACATAGCAAACATTACTGGCTAATAAATATGCTAGAATCTGGAATTTAAGAAAGGTACTAGGAAGGTAGTAACTTACTGTGGCAGGTGAAATTACAGGTATATCCATTTAACACTTGAGATATTTTATATCCGAACAGCAAAATATTTATTAGACACTATGAGATTTATTATACACTTATAATTTGCAATCACTTTAGAAAAATAACACATAATGTAACTACTTTTAAATTTTAGTAATTGGCACAACACACGCAGCCATCATATTTGCAGTTATTTGCGTTCGCATAGTTTCGCTTAATTCGCTCGTGTATTTTCGGCAAGAACAAACATTCAAACTACGCATGCGTGAACTTTTAACTGTGTTTAACACAAAATCAGGGTTTATTATCTTCATTTTTAAAATTCCTTATGTAAATTTTCTAAAAATTATGGGCATTTAAAGTAAGTTCACACTGTGTTCCTTAAATATTTTTTATGTAGCGTCAATACAGCTAAAAATTAACGGTGTTTTTTTAATTTTCGTATGACGTCTACGTGACGTCAGATGCAATAAAGTTGTGAATGGACTATAGAAAAAATTTTGACAGTTGTGACAGGTAATGACAATTACAACAGATGTTTACGTTTTAAAAAATAAAAAAAGAGATTAGTGGTAAAATTGTGCTTAATTTTTAAAAATATTTTATGTGATGTTAGTGTTAGTAAAATGAAATAATTTTGTATTAAATATAATTTCTGCAAAAGGAATATGAAGGGAGTGAAAGCAGCATTATATTAACTTTTTAACTAATTGCAATTTACAGTGGTATTTTGGCTTATTATTAATTAAAATGGATCTTGCAAAATCATTTTTTGATGTTCGGAATCACGAAGGATATGTAGGAAGGGAAGACAATAACGTAAATATATATTTTCTTTATGTAAACAAAATTTTAAATGAAGTCCCTTCCAGAGGAGAGAATTTGAGTTGACAGTATCAGACGATGAAGAAGTGTTATCGGAGGTGATGTTAGACCGTTTAAAAAATGAAAATAATTTAATTCCAAGCCCTGGTGGTCCATTCTCCGCACTTACACCAAGTATGTGGCCCCAAGACATTATGGCCAAACTATCAGTTATTCCTGATGACCCAAACTCTCAACCAGAGTATAGGTGCAGATAATGTTTTAATTATCACTAAAATTTATGGTGATTACTTTTGTTTTGTATAATAGATTTGATGAATTTGGTTTTCGAGTGGATGAAGAAGATGGTCCTGAACAAAATTCTAATAAACTTTTGGGTATTCCTTTTGTGGAAGACCCACAGCAAAGGTAACATTTCTTATTTTAATTATTCAATTATTTACTTACTGTTAATAGATTGCAATGGATAGCACATTTGGAATTCTCTCACAATAAGGAAGTATCAAATTTAACTTGGGATAAAGTTCAAGTACAATTGCCAAGAACAGAAAAATTGAGGACCATGATCAGGGCTGGTATACCACATTCTTTAAGGCCACAACTGTGGATGAGATTGTCAGGTATCCTACTGAAGTTCAATACTTGAAAATGTTGCTAAAATTTTAATTTTTTAGGTGCTTTGGAGAAAAAACAAAATTCTGAGTTGTCATACAAAGAAATAGTTAAATTTTCGAGTAACGATTCGTTAATGACTTCAAAACAGATTGAAAAAGACCTTTTGCACACGCTTCCGACAAATGCTTGCTTCAGTCATATCAACAGCACTGGAATACCACGTTTGCGAAGAATATTGAGGGGTCTAGCGTGGTTATATCCTGACATTGGGTAAATTAAATGATAGTCTTTGATATTATAAGCATTAACTGTCTTTTGTAGATACTGTCAAGGGGTAGGAATGATAGTAGCGTCATTATTGCTCCTTTTAGAAGAAGAAGATGCCTTTTGGGTCATGGTAACAATTGTGGAAGACTTTCTACCGGCTTCTTATTACAGCTCAACTTTGATTGGTGTGTTTAAATTGAAATGCATCGAACGTACGCATTGATTCTTTCATTTTAGGGATACAAGCCGATCAAAAGGTATTACGAACGTTGATAGCAAGTTATTTACCAGACGTTGATGAGGTTTTAAAGAGCCACGACATTGAATTGTCCCTGATAACTATGCACTGGTTTTTAACATTGTTTGCGAGTGTTGTTCACATGAAAATTTTGCTCCGTATATGGGATTTGCTTTTCTTGGAAGGATCGTTGGTGTTATTTCAAGTGACTTTGGGAATGTTAAAAATTAGAGAGCCCCATTTACGAACCCTAGAAAATTCCGCACAAATCTTTAACGCTTTATCAGATATACCAGGGGACATTGATGACGTCGAGAAGCTATTACAGGTAAATTTAAACGAATTATTATTTGGATATGCCAGTACAACGTAAATTTTGTAGGTTTCATTCGAATTGGCTAGTTCATTAAACGAAGTAATGATCGAAACGTATAGAAGAAGACATTTGGCGTATCTTATGGCTGATCAGGGGGTACTCGTCGGTAATCCAGAGGCAATATCAAATCTTCCAAAGCAACACTTGGCCAGGTGAATTATATATTCTCAGAAGAATAAGGATTTATTAATTTTATTTGCAGGAGACAGTTGAAGAAAAATAAAACAGTTCTTGGACTTATTTTATTTAACGAAAACAGCGACGATGATATAAAGTCGAAAAACGTTAAACATACTGAAATATTAGTAGATTTACGCGAAGCAATTTTGCAGGTATACAAAATACTCCTTCTGTTCGTTAATTAAAATTGTTTAGGATTCTTCTTTTTAAGATTGCTCGGCATTTCATTCAAATCGAACCGAAATTGGCTTCAGAAATATCGTTGTTGGCAAATTATTCCATGGAGAGTCATGCGCTAGACCACGCTAATTACATTAACATTTCGAAAAATAGGAAAAGGAGAGCCAAGGCACTTTTAGGTTCATAGTTCTAAACTTTAAAAAACATCTATAAGTAATAACTGTAATATTATTAAAGATTTTGAAAGACACGACGATGACGAACTAGGATTTCGAAAAAACGACATCATCACGATATTAAGTCAAAAGGACGAACACTGTTGGGTTGGAGAATTAAACGGTTTACGAGGTATACAAATTAACGTCATAATTCCCACCTATTAGAATAATAGAAATATAAACGTTGTTTTTTATCATAGGATGGTTTCCAGCAAAATTTGTAGAACTATTGGACGAACGCAGCAAACAGTATTCAAGTGCAGGGGATGATAGCATTTCAGAGACTGTTACTGATCTAGTTCGTGGTACTTTATGTCCAGTTATGAAGCAAGTTCTGGAACATGGTATGAAACGACCGCATTTTTTAGGTAAAATTGATACATATTGTATTAATCCCGATTTAATTAAGCACCTTTTTTTTAGGAGGACCTTGTCATCCGTGGTTATTTATTGAAGAAGCAGCAACAAAAGAAGTTGAGAAAGATTTTAATTCTGTCTACAGTAGATTAGTTCTTTGTAAAACGTATCGTCTAGATGAAGACGGTAAAGTTCTGACGCCAGAAGAGGTATTAAAGGGTGTTATTAAATTTCTATTACATCTTTAAGTAGAGTAAAACACTTTTGCAGCTTCTTTATCGATGTATACAGTCCATAAACTTGTCCCACGATAGCGCCCATGCCCAGATGGACGTAAAACTACGGTCGTTGGTCTGTATGGGTCTTAACGAACAAGTTTTGCATTTGTGGTTGGAAGTACTATGTTCTTGTACAGAAGTTGTTCAAAAATGGTAAGTTTATTTGAAATTAAATAGTTTGTGTCTTTGATTTTTATGTTATTGCAGGTACCATCCCTGGTCGTTTGTCTTTAGTCCTGGGTGGGTCCAAATTAAATGCGAACTACGAATATTATCCCAGTTGTCGTTCAATTTAAATCCAGAATGGGAATTGCCGGTCAAAAAAGAAGTTAACAACCACCCTTTGAAAGAAGGGGTGCGAGATATGCTCGTGAAACATCATTTGTTTAGTTGGGATATTTAATTTAAAATTATTTTATAAAATGTTCAAATTTAATGTTGTTACAATATGAAAATAATTTTTGTATTTATTAATTGAATTAAAGCATGAATGGAATATTATCTACCGGCTTATTATTTGTTTTATATTAATGTAAGAGACCTTGGGATCTAAAAAAATGTATATTTTGTATACTATAAAAAATTAGTTGATTATTCACATTATAAAAACTTAATTAAATGGCACAGAGACATCGTCAATACACATTAACGTATAAAACTTACGATTAAGTGCAAGATTTGTAATGGTTGTGCCTGCTTTCGATGATGGCACTATAAGTATGCATTCTATTGATAAGTTGATCAATTTCGTTTTCTAAATTTTTTAATAACTGATCAGACGAACTACTAATTAGTTGTTTAATTTCGGACTCTGTAGATTCGATTTTGTGCGTTATGTTGTAGGCCCGTTCAGAGAGCTCATTAGCTTTTACTTTTGAATCTTCAATAACCCTGGACGTTTTCGATAACATGTATTTAATATTATCGTACCTATTGAGAAGATCATTGGCCGTTTTATTTGTATGATTTGCCTCTTGATGGACTTTAGCGGCCTCTTCGATAACACGCTGGGCGAATCTTTCGTTATTTCTCATGTTATTTTGAAGATCTGTAAGGTTTCGCGAAAGATCTTTTATATTACTACTGGTCTCTTGTGTCTTGTTATGGGCCTCTTCCGCGATAGAACCGATCTGTAAAAGAAACATTTGTAAAAATAAGCATTTTTATAATAGTTAAAAGAAAATACTTTTGTTAATAGTTCGTGAACTGTGTCGATATTTTTGTTTGCGTCCGTTATCGCCTCGTCTGCGTCGTTTTGTGCTACGCTACTGTTCAATAAAGCTTCTTTTATTCCTTCGGCTGTTTTTAATATGTCACTGGACTTTGCTCTAAAATAAAAACATGCAATTCGAGATAATTAATAAATTGACTGGCTCTCACTTTGCATTATCAGCATCTTCTTTCAGTCTGTGAACCCTTTGTAAATCGTCCCTTGTTTCTAATATAATCTTGTCTGGATTGGTTAGTGTTTCAAGGGCTTCCTGAATTTTCTTTTGAAGAGTTTGAATTTCTTCTTTTGTTAAATTAATATCTTTTTTGAGGACCTAATGAGTCGTTAAAACGAAATTAAAAATGTTTATTCAAAGTCTTATTTGTGTTAGGTACCTTTTCAGCAAGTTGTCGTATTTCTTCAGGAGTAGAATTATTTTGATTAATAAAATCGTCGATTTGTTTCTTTATGTTATTTACAGCCTGCAGTGAATTATTAAACGTGGAATATAATTTATTTGCTTTATCGAGCGTTTCTTGGGCCGAATTCTTAGCTTGTGTAGTGTTTAATTGGCTTATCTATAAAATTTTTAATTCATTAATTCGTTCGTAAAAACTAAATGTAATAGACGTACGTTTCTGAAAAACTTTTCCGCTGCTTCTTCTTTTTCTTTTAACGTCTTTTCTGTATCGTTTGCGTAACTGAGAGCAAATAGAGCTTGTTGTTTTGCACCATCCTGGCAAGAGACACTTTCACCACAGCTGCCACATCCAGCACCCCCACATATCGAGTCGCAAGAGTCATCAGGACTATTACTGGTACCATCACAAACAAGCTTATTTAATTCTGGTATCATACTATTTAAGTTTGTTATATTTTCTTTGATTCTATCAAGTGCTTGTTCGTTTTCCTGTTGCATTCTTTTGAATTCTGCTTCTGTTACATTTACCAAGTTTTCTGCTGCTTTACATTGCCTTTCTGCATAATCCACTATTGACTAAACATTTTAAATTATTTAACGTATAAATAAATATATGTACATTATCAATTAATACCTGTGTGTGTTCAGCTTTGTGTGCGGCTGTTGCGGCTTTGTCTTTGGCCATGCGAACTAAATTTAGAGCTCCTTGGACATCAGCTTCTTGAAGGGCAGTACCATTATTCTTTAGTTCCTCAGTTTGACCTATTAATTTTTCCATATCTTTTCTTAATTCGTTCAGTTTTATTTCAGAAAGTTTAATGTCTTTCGTAACGTTGTTTAAAAGTTCATCAGGACTTTCTCCTTTGGCGTCCTTAAGCTGATTTGCAAGGCTGTCGAGTTTGTCTTTTATTTGGTCAACGTCTATGTTTGTGGTGCTGTTAAGAAGTTGTTCTATTTCATCCAGTTGGTTTTGCATCTCATCGAATTCTTTGGTATAAGCCCCAGTTGCCCCAATTTTTTTGATGTTCTTTGCTCTCTCGATAATATCCAAAGTTTTGTCTAAACAAATGTGAAATGTTAAAGGAATAAACAAAAAAAAATTAAACGTTGTATTTATTACTTCCGTGTTCTTTCAAAATACGGTCCCAGTTGTCGAAACATTCGCCACAGGGTGAACAATAGGGTGCGGTGCCCAAATATCCCCTAGCACACTCGTCACAAGATCGACCTCCAATTCCTTCACGACAAACACAGTTACCAGTTTTACGGTCGCATTGGGGAGTTCTTGATCCTTCCGGATTACAAAGACATTCTGAAAAAAATGCGAGAACATAATATATATTTATAACGAATTTTAGACATGTCATAATTATTACCAATACACTTGTCTTCTCTTGGATTTCCCCAATAGTTTTCCCTGCACTCATTACATTGCCTTCCTCCAAAGTTCTCTTTGCACAAACACTGACCTTCGTACTAAAACAGAGTTTTTAGTAAAAAATAATGTCTTGTGTGGTAAAGTAAAAGTATACGTACTTCATTACATTGAGGGTTTACAGATCCCAAAGGATCGCAATCGCAATGGTCGCAGCCTTTGCCACTAGCTATTTTCCAGTGGTTCCTTTCGCATTTATCGCAATCTTTGCCGATAACATTTGGTAGACATTTACACTGACCAGTTTCTCGATCACATGGACCAGCAGTTTCGTTGGTTCCCAAAAATTGGCACGTACACGCTAAAAATAAATCGCAACTCGTATTATGTAGTTTCTTATCTCATAAAACAATTCCTTACGTTGGCAATTATCTTCTGGCGAAAGTCTAAAGTATCCATCTCGACAAATCTCGCAATGATCCCCTGTGGTATCATAAAGACATCGGAGACATTTTCCCGTATGTGGATCGCAATTTCCAGGTACGAGAGGATCAATTTTATTGTTACATTCGCAAAGTTGACAGGAACCGCCTGGAATCTCCGGGTTTCCGTAATAATTATCGGCGCAGACGTCACATTTCGATCCTTGAAACAAAAAAGAAAACAATGACAACTATTAACTGTTAACATTTCCATAACTATAAAAACTGACCTGCATATCCTTCCTTACATTCACATACCACGTCTTTGGTTTGTGAGTCTAATGTGCACCTGTCGGCAAAGGAGTGGAACGCTTCCTTGAATCCAGGACAAGGACAGGGTCTGCAAGGAATATCGAATCCAATTCTCGGATCTCCGTAAAATCCTTCTTTACAATAGTCGCAATGATGTCCTTCTGTGTGGTCCTTGCAGTCTGTACAAACGCCGGTTCTAGAGTCACATATGTCTGCGTGTCCGTTGCAGTCGCATCTCTGGCAGTTAGGGAAATTCCAGAATCCTGTACGGCACTGATCACATTCGCGTCCATAAGTATTCGAGCGACATTTACATTGACCGGTTGTGACATTGCAGAAGTTATTTAGAGCTCCAATACTGTTACAGTCACAAGCTTTACATCCTTCGGGGCCAAATCCGTAAGTTCCTGGTGCGCAACGATCGCAACGTCTTCCTACAACATTCAGCTTGCAGCTACAAGCTCCACCATGATCGTTACATAATTTGCTAGTAGATCCAGTCGGGTCACATTGACAAGAAAATGCTCCGTTGAATATGTAAGCTCCGATACTTTTATGAAGTTGTTTGCATACTTCTGAAAGTGGTACATTGGGATTTTCCAAAGCAATGTCGCAACGATGTTCTTCGTATTCTCGCCTACGAGCTTCGGCTGGCACTGATCCTTGGAACCACGGAATTTTTTCGATTCGAGGAACAAGAACAATGGAATCAACAAGAATCGACGCTGAGGGCGTTGAAGTACCGTACTTGTAATTATTAAAATCGATCCGAACTATGTACGTTTTCCCGGCTTCCAGACAAGCCGGTGGGAAGGCAATTGTGCTGCGGGAATTGGAAGGCAGAGAAACTCTTTTGGTGTCATCTGATGGATGGGTGGACGCGCAAGGACCTTGGGGATCAATCGGATCCGGTCGAATCACCGTAAGTGTCACGTCGTTCCAATTTTCAGGAAGTGTTGGCTCATATCTTATCGCAATGTCATAATCCATGGACGTTTTAATGTTGGTTATTTGGAATTCTATGTAAGATCCTTCGGTTGCTTTCATGAATCCTGTACCAGTCCACGACGGAGGCCTGCCGTCTCTGTACGGTTCACGAATAACTACTTGGCAAGTCTGGAAAGAGAAGGCAAAAAATTAATCAGTTAGACAATATAGAAGAAGAAAGAAATGAGGACTAACAGCGGATCCTTGGGCCAACTCAGCTTCGTATAACAAAAAGTCTAAAGAAGCTGTGAAGTGCTGTTGCTGTGCGATATCACACTGACGTCCAGTCATGTGTTCCCTGCATTTACACTGGCCAGTTATAACGTCGCAGTTGTTATCGTAAGAACCACCAGGATCACAATCGCACGCCTGGCAGCCGTCCCTCTTATCAGATAGTCCCCAATATTCAGGCAAACACTGGTCGCAGTTCCTTCCCTTCACGTATCTCTTACATGTGCACTCCCCAGAATACGCGTTACACCCTTGGTTATCTATCGTTCCCAAGGTATCGCACGTGCATGGCTGACAACCGTCAGGATTTTCGGTGGTGAAGTTCCAAAATCCGTTTTTACAATAGTCACAGCGACGTCCTTCAACGTTCGTTTTACAGTGACATTTGCCAGCTTCCAGGCCGTTTATGGGGTCCGTGGTAGAGTCACATGCACCCGCGTCGGTCGATCCCACAGGATCACAATCACAAGCTAAAAAAATCAATCGGTCATTACAAATATGATCACGGAGAAGTTATTATTAAAAGTTAAAATAATCGTACGTCTGCAAACTTCGGGGTCTTGAATGTCCCTCAAGGGGTCTCTGTAATAGAACGGTTTGCATTGTTCGCAGTTGGGGCCCATCGTGTTGTGGCGACAACCGTCACACACTCCTCCACTTATCCTACCAGTTTGTTCGTAAACTGCAGGGTCAAAGTGGCAACTAGTTGCGTGATTGTTACAGTTACATCCTGAAAAGAAAATAAATAAATTTGCTATTGAATTTGTTATACTTATAGTTAGTTTTGTTACTTTTGCAGGCATTCGTTTGCTTTCCAATGGCAGGTCTCCATGGTAGGTCGTTGAAAAAGTCTTCGCACTCTTCGCAGTTTGATCCTTTTGTGTTGTGGGTACATTCGCATCTGCCATGTACCATATCCGGTTTAGTTTCCATACCTGGCAGGGGCAAACAGCGGTTCGCATGACCATAACAAGAGCACGAACCCCGTACCACCATATCTGTTACTGCGTAGTAGTACTTTTCCTTAAATCAAAACAAAATACTACGATAGTTACGATACTTCGGTACTACTACGGATTACTTTTGACACATACTTGTATTTCTTCACGTGGGTCTAAAAGGTCGTCACCGAGAGTATGAAGTTTTACAAATCGGATTCGAAGATTAGTAACTTTTAGTAAGTTCTGGACTTCTTCGGAATACGGATTGTCGATGTGCATGTTAGGCGGAAGCACCCGGAAAATCAGTTCGCCATTCGTCGACGGTGCTACATTTGAATAACGTGATTCGCAAATAACATCAGTAAGATTTTGGGAATATCTCTCCGGAATCCCAGGAAAACTTTCTGCACATTTATGGGCAAAATATCGGTATACCTATAAAAATAATTATTACGAAAAAAAAAAAAATGCTGGCCAAATAAATAATATCAGCATTTATTTATTTATTTATATATAATACCTTCCAAGTTTTTCCAAAGTCATAAGACCTTTCAATGTACATGGCTGCAGGTCTGAACGTTTTAAACGTCATAATTAAGTGGGTAAAGTGAAATTCTTTTTCCAGATCAAGTTGAATCGAAACATTTTCCTTGCCATTTTCAGACTGCCACCACGACTTTAGTTTCGTTCTAAAGTTTAAAAGATACAGAAAATAATTTTTTAATCAAAACTGACGTGCAGGCAGATCATACCCTGGGTAGTATCTGTAAACAACATTTTGTATACTGTGGTTTAAGTGTGGTTTCATGACTTTGGATAGACGTGAGTCACACCAAAAGCATTTTTTCCGGTCTTCTAAGTGAGACACTATACAATAGCGTTGTTGCTCATAAAGACCGCAAGTCGAAGACGCGCTAAGTTGTCTTTCTCTCCCTATAAGTAAATTACCGGTGGCTGGATAGCACGAGCTTTGCTCGCATGGATGAGGTTCTACAGGAACATATCCTAATTCAAAAAAAAAAAAAAAATATTTGAACAAGATAAGGAAATCATACGCTTATACAAAATATATTTATTTCAAGTGAGACCTCTTTAATTTTTTATCACCAGTAGAAGAGATAAGAGAATGTGTCCTATTATAATAATTTTTAAGCTAATCGTTAGATTTGTTCATCATTATGACCCGAAGAGCAATTTAGCAATAATTGTGTTATGTGATAAAGACATATGCTGATTGATAAAAAAATATGTAGTACCTACTTGGATAATGTTAATATTTTTTAAATTACCTCTATTTATGTTGCCCCAATTTCGTGCTCTTGCTGCCCCACCAACATATTCATTAACTAAATTTTCATCTAAAAAAAAATTAAATTCGATTTATAATAACATAATTAACGTTTATAAAAAAATGACTTACTTAAAACAGACCTAATTAATGTTATTAAGCCAAAGTATAAAAGTAAATGTTTCGCCAAAGGCAGACAACCCTCCATGGTTCAATTACAACCTGGAAATCGCATGTTTTAAAGAAAAACTTATTAAAATTCAAAATATAATATTAATTTAATATAAAGGTTCATTATTGTATCGTACGAACGTGTTTTTTTTTAAATTTTGAGACTTGCAACAACTCAAAATTTCAAAAAAAAAAAAAAACTATACTTGACCCTTGAGAAATTGTACAATTTTTTGTTTTTAAAATAAAAAATAATCGTAATACATTTGTTCCTGTTTAAACTATTAATTTCCTGTTTCAATTAATAATAGTTTTTTTTAGGAATGAAAACTCACTTAAAGTAATTTTTTTTAAACAAAAATGACCTAGAGAATTTATAAAATAATTAAATATTTCGTAAATGAAAACGTTTGCAAATTATATCCTTAAAAAGCAATTTACTTTGATGGAAGATAATGTGTAAGTCCTTCGCGTTTATTTAATAGTTTCTTTGTAGGTGTACAAATTAATGAACGTAAAACAAAGTACATACAAAACATTAATATGTGCAAAAAAAAAAAGATACGTTGTATGAAATTTGAATCGTTTTGCTGATAATTCCCTTTTTTATTTCGTTATCGTTGTTCTATCGAACTTTTATTATAAGTAATAAGTACAACTATTTAACTTACTGAATGAAAAAAAATTGCAGAACGGAGACGATTATTCACCCCCACCCGTTTATTGTAGAAAGTTAGTCAGTCACCCCCGCAACTGCAGGACCGACTGCTAGCTGTTAGAAAACAGCACGCAAAGACAGAAATATAAAAACCAGATAAAGATGGAGAGAGAGAGGGAATAAGATCATTACAGAAACAAACACGCTTATTTATAAAAATAGAAATAAACATACACATGTACTATGTCCAAATATCTGGCGGTTTCTTATTATGAATTAAAAGATAATCTTTATCTTAAAAAAATATTATTAGTATTACTATCAGAAACACGTGTAAATGAGTAATTCAAAAAAACATACCTATGTATATAATAAATCGCATTCACTCACGATCAGTCAGTCACTAAACCATAGTAAATGCAAACTACACAATAATATTATATTATAGTAACTTAACACTAGTTTATCCAAGAAACTACTAACAACTAACTAGTAACTACACATTTATAGCAGGTTCGTGAACTTCTGCTGCTATTCTGCAGCACGATACACTCACTGTACATGTACAAACACCAACAGCTAGATATAGATATCGTCGTTCGTATTCCATTGACCGTATTCTCTCTTCAGAGATATTCTACAAGTATTCTAAAACTCGCTTATGTGGTGTCCTTAAGGCATCTATGTAACACTCAATATACATAATAGTATGTATGTCAGATGAAAAAATAAAAGTACACCAACACAACAGATGTTTCCTGACTTGACTCTTCCCTACTTGCATGTGCCTCGATACTTCGGCTTTACTTGACTGCCTGCTACTTGGCTACTTCTGATTATGGGAACGTACTTATTTAACATCAAAAGTTTAGGAAATGTACAGGGTGTCTCGCGAAAGCAGTTCAAGTCGCAACTATTAAAACTAAAGATAACGAAATTTTTTTTTTAACTATCAGCGAAAATAAATTTAAGAATTGTTAAATAAAAATTGAAATATGTACGACTTTTTTTAAATTGATTTGTTATTTATTTTATGTATTTAGAAATAAATAAATATCAAATTATTATATCCAAACTAATAGTATTCTACAATTTAGGCAACAGCTAAATATTGTATCGCAAATAAATTAATTATCACTTCCGACAAACGGTGAACTTCCCTCTTTTGAGATAATACTACATCCGGGAGTAACTATTTAAAAGTATCTTGGTCACATGAAAATTAAATCAAAGTTTAATATCTAATTATATAATTAATGAGAAATTTAATCGTAGGGGTAGTTACTCAATCAACCAGTAGATTATTCTAAATAAATATAAATGTACTATTAAATTTGATTTCTTAATTATATTTGTGATAAACGTTTTAAAATTAATCTCTTTTATGTTTGATTTATATTTAGATAACTATAAAAAACGAGGAATTATAAAGTCTGTTGAAAACGACCGGAAAACATAAATCTGTAAGTTCGATTCGGCCACTGACTTGCCTTTACGTAATAATTCTGTTTTTAACTAAATCAGTTTTATTTAATGCCTCAACAACTTCTGTTTGAAATTATTCAACTAATGTATTATGTATTCGGCATTCTCGATATAATACTGATAACAAATGATGTCATTGTTTAATAATTCATATACGAACGCGACTTTAAAACTTATATTTTAGTAACTTGGAACATATACTGCAGGAGATAATTTGTTATTCACGAACAGAATACGCAGAATGAGAGAGAAAACGAAGCGAGTGGAACTAAGCGATTGGCTAGGATTAGCTTGCACCTCCCCTTTTGCGTGCAGCGTAGCAGTTAAGCAGCTGCTGCACATGTCTTGTGAGTTTTAGCAAGTTACTTCCAGTACTATATGTTCTAAACAATAATATAATAAACTATAAAGCAGCATTTAATATATTTTTTATTTATTTGGGTGGCAAGTAAAAAATTATATTATAAGGAATAAAGACCCTAAAAAATACTCTTATTTTATTAGGTACAGGTATTAAAAAATTAATTATTTGGAAAGTACTTACTTATAGTAAACTTTGTTTAAAAAAATATCACAATAAATAATCATTCTAACTTAATAAAATAATAGCTGGTAGGTAAACGTTATTTCGTCATTAACCAAAACTGTATTTTTTCTTATATTAGGTGATGTAATTCGTGTACAGTACCGTGCAAAATAATAGGATATTTTTTTTTTAAATTAAAGTTTATGTATAAAAAAATAAAACAAAAGTACTTAATAAATGTGTTAGAATAAAGTAAGAACAAATTCTATGAGCACTATTAACTTCTTCTTCGATGCTGTTATTGTCAATATCGTTTGAATCTAAAATAGGGATTTAAAAAAAATATTCAATTCAAAATAATTGCTTCGTTATTGACTTACCTATTGGAATATCGATAGGATCGGTTGCAACAGAGGTTCTAGCGGTTGTTGTATTTACAGATGGAATGTGACCTACAAGAAAACATATTTTTTTTTGGGAGTCCTAAATCCACAGTCCTATCTATCATTCATTACCTATGCATGAGTAGAGTCCCTGTTTCTTCAATTTCATTTCGTATATCTCTTGGTCAACGGTTCTCTGGCAGTCTTCTCCGGCTTCTTTAATTGATATAGTTTCTTTATCATTCATTATTGTACCAACGAAGCACTCGTAAGACCCATCGCTCACGTCTTTTCTTTGGGTGTAAGTGTAAAGAAGATTGTTTTCTTGCCAATGGCCGAGACACGTGTATTCCCGTTCTTCGTAAATCTCGTTCGTTTGGCAATTGGATACTTGATAATACATAACGTTTGGAACTCGACAATCGGACCAAAGTTTTGCGCAAAGGTCTGTAGTTTTTGGAATCAACCCCGTGTACTCCCCCGATATTGGACAAGCAACGTCCACTTTTTCATCCACCCCTTAAAGTATTAGACATAGATACATTGAAATACGTAAAAAATCCATACTAAAAACTGAAAAGGCATTTCCTCTTTACAGAATCATTTTATCATTTTGTTTTTGTTCAGATCCTTTTCCTGCTTACGTCACGTTAGCAGCAGGTTGTTTTGGTTTTTTTTTTTTTTTTAGAAAAATGAAAGAAATTTTTATGAGCGTGACTGAATAAATAAATATTTTTTTTTGTGAAAATATTCAACGGATGCGAATAAGTACCTACCAATAATAGAGGTTTTACTTTCTGCAATTTAAAAGCTTTTGGAGTCAAGACTGATGCAAATGAAATCTTCGACCGGAAATATCAGCATCCGGCAAATAGTTGTTAAACTGGTTCGTGTATCTCTAAGTTCAAAATTACACAAAACAATTCGTAAAAGTTCAGACAGACACAAACGTACATCTATATCTCAAATAATTCATATGAGATAACTTGCTTCAAAATTTGTTTTTTTTTTATGTATGTATTACTTTATTTTACTATAAAATATACGATATATCAATTTATTAGTCATGACCTATTTTTAAATTAATTCGAAGAACTTAATAAACTAACAAATCTTTTGTTGGGTGACACAAAGATATAACTGAGTGATTAATTATGGACGCTAATAAAAAAAAGTGCAGGAAGACAAAGAAGGGTTTATAAGTTAGTAACTTCTCGAGTATGGAAAAACTGGATTTGCAGGTCGCTGGAAGTCCAAGAACAGGTGTGCCGTAGGTACCTAAGTACCTACCTGTTTATTATTAGTAGAAGCGTCTAGCGTTACCAGCAAGCAAAATTGCAATGCGTGATACAAATGGAATGCACTACTCATACATACAATTAAAAATTAAAAATAACACGCGCATTATATCTCAAAAAAAAGAAAATAATAAAAAAAAATATTTTCGAAACCCTATAAAGTAGACAAAAATAAAATAACAATGGCTTACTTCCTTGTGTAATCCAGGCACCTTCTTCAAAATTGGTTGAATCACACAGGCCATACGCGTAGTTTGTCTTCCTAAAACTTTTCCCAAGTTGTAATTCCATGATGTTGTCGCTCCTCTGCAGGATTTTCATGCAGTTGTACTGCTCTTCGCCGCTTTAAAAATACATTTATGTACGTTGATCAAAAAAGTTACGTAGGTAAAATTAATGAATGACATCCTTACCACTGAGTCCTGCTGAAAATTAAATATTTGTCGTCGTCATCCTCCAAAACTCCCATACACTTAATCGTGTACGTTTTAAATGTCGATCGATCTTTATAAACTAAAGTGTTGTCGAAGATTCTGACATGTTCCCACGTGCCTCTCATCCAATACGGAAAACTTCAGTCAGTAAAAAAAAAATTTGAAAAAATTGAAACGTTAATTTATGATTGTTTTTTTACTTGCACTGTCCGTAGGAAACCTCAGGTGGCCAGTTGTCCTCGATCTGAGGTTTCAGAGTTAAATTTTCGTATATTAAACTGTAATTATCAGATTTCGTTGGACATGTCGAATCTTTTCTAAATAGCATTTTTATTATACCCTCTGATTCGTCACGAGTGTACAGCTGAAAATATCTACCTATAGTGAGAGCAATAAATAATAAACTTCATTGATATTGTACTTACAGCACACTTATACTGAATAGCTTTTGGATTGTTTGATTGTTTTTTATCAGCTAAGGCTAAATAATTTTCCCCATTTGGCCCTTTCCAATGTCCCAAGCATTCAAAAGACGCGTCTACAAAATTATATTTTTCAATAAGTACCTATCTAGGCACCTAATAGTAAAATAAGTTTTTTATTAGATAACTTTACCGAAATTGTCTACGTTGCATTGGCGGAATCGAAAGTTTAAATGTGAGCCGTACGGGCATGAATCGAGACTTGATTCATCTTCTTTACATTCTAACGTGTTATTTTTGTCTTTACTTTTATAATTGACTGAAAATTTGCCATCAAGAGGACAGTATTCAGTCCTAGTTGGAGCACCATCAGCTTCTTTGGTTTCTAAAAAGTTTATTTTTTACGGTGAGAGAAACGCAAACAAAATCAACTTTTAACAACTTACTAAATAGTAATATTTCTGCGTTTAATGAGTTTTGTACAAACTCGGTAGTTGGACAATTGTTTATTGCCGATTCTTTACTAACGTAACATTTCGAAACTGCTTCTTGGCCCGTCGTAAAAACCTGCATTATATTTTTTGATCTCATTTTCAAATGAAGACATCGAACACATTTGTTGGCGCCGTAACTAAAACGATTTAAGAATGAGAATATACAGGGTGTGTTCTAAAAGAAACGGCACGGCACATACTCTAATATTAAAACAAAATTGTTTCCCCTCCTTTGATGACAGTTCCCCCAAATAGGAATTGACGTAGCTGTGATATTTAATGTGCTATATTGAACATCGCCGTACCAGTTTGAGACAGTCTGCATTTTATATTCGCCTTGAAATTCCAGGGGAAAATAGCAAATTGCGGTACATCTCTGATCTAAAATCAAGACATACCTATATTCAACGCCACTTTAAGTCGATTAGAGGCGAGATCATTCGAAAATGCGACAGTGAAGTGGAATAACAAAAAAAAAAAAGAATGCACCCAACCATTTGTGGTCGGAAAACAATTAAGTTACGGATGCGTAAAAATTACGAAGTTTATTCGGACTTGGGTGAATGATGTCCAGGTATTTGTCATCAGTAAAAACTTGTTTTACTTGGATAAACACAATACACATACAAATAAATAGTATCTAGTCTTACTGAGAGAATACTAAAATTATGGTGGTCGTATTTTTGAAACATTCGTTTGTATAACCTTGGACCTGGACTTTTTTTGTTGCATGTACTTAGCAGTTTTTCGCGAAAATACCTAGGTACCCCTTTTTTATAATTTTAATCTAATTCGAAAAATAAAAATTATGTAGGTAAAGTACAACTTCTGGTGTGCCCATTAGCATTTCTTTGTGTACATATTTACAATATGTATGTATGGAAGGTATACATATACTTACATGTAATTATGTATACTTGAAAAGTTTACATCGTTATTACGGTCGCTGACTTATCGTTAGATTTGAACCAGAACCAGCACATTTCGCAAGTTTGCTTAGATATAAAGAAAAATTTTCAATTCACGAAAATTAAACACGTAGGAAATTAAAAATTACCTTTTTACGAGTGGAATAATATTTTAAATTAAATCGAACCATTAGAAAGCTCACCAATTACCTATTTGTTTATTGCATGACAGAAATAATTAACTTTATACTTAATTACATAAATAATAAATAATTATTATTTCTGGTGAAAAACTGATATTTTACGTAGGTACAAGTATCAGTATCAACCACTTCCGGTAGAAAAAAGTCCAACCTGAATCACGGACAACAAAAAACACCCCGGTGGTAACTTCCTGACACAATACATATATAAAAAAAATATTTTACTTACATCGTTCTTGAAGAACAAAAAATAATATGACGTACAGGGCCGCATTCATTTTTTCTTTTTTTCGGAAATAAAATTTGGAATCAAAAAAACTTTTAGAAAATTAACTAACGCGCATTTTATCCATTTTTTTTTTAACGCACCGAAGGAATGTTTGTCACTTTGTAAGAAGTGTTTTCTTGCTGAACGTGCTATTTACAAGTGAGCTAACAACACTGAATGGTCTGGCCGATCCTCCACTCAGAAACTTATGAATGAAAGAAAGGCAAGGTAAAGTAAGGTAAAGTAAATTGTGTAGGTAGTGGTAGTAACATTCTGCTTGCCCTCAGGTATACGTGGTTACCTGTCTGGGGGTAGGTGTGTCTGTGTGTGATAACAAGTACGGACCTCTCACAGATCTCAGACGTGACCAACAAAGAATTGGATTAGTGCATTTCTTCTTCGCTACCTATACAATTGCTAATACGATTATTCATAGCTAACAAATGCACGACACGTTTTTTTTTTATTTGGTAATGTTCAAATTCCTCTACGGACTCACTGATGTTATCAAAAAAAACTAAATTTTTGGCTGGTACTGTAGATACAGACGAAAGGAATGCTTTGTGTGTACCTGCTACACATTTATAAATTCGTGAGACGAACAGCTATGAATATTGTGGGACAAAAAAAAACAAAACAGAGCTTAATATGAGTCAACTCAAAGGTAGATATATGCGGACTTGTTAGGCACGTAGCCAGGGGTGGAGCTCAAGGAGCTCAACGCTTCCTGAAATTACACAAATTTGGAATCATTTATATGACACTAACTCATCCTAAACATAAAATTATAAATTATGTAAATAAAAGAAAACCCTGTTTAAAATTTAGTTTTATTTGTTATTATTTTGTGACTGGTTTTTTTGTTATAAAAAAATTAAATTCTGGCCTTTCTACAAACTTTTTCGTAAACTTCGGGGAAAGCATCTCCGCAATTTAATTTTTTTCTTAATTTATCGTAAAGTTTATGGTCAAACATATTCCTAAACTCCTCCTTGGAGGTGTAGGTATCAGCATATAGCATTTGATAACTAAAAATAATATTAAATGTATTTAACGTTGTCGCAAGTAAGTACATAATTAATTTATGCCATACCCGTCATGATCTGTGACAAATTTTTCAATTTTCTTCGTAGATTTTTCGGGTTCGAAGTTTGACACTTTTGGTACACCATACACGCCAATGTCGACAAATAGTTTAAAATCGCCTGATTTTGAATGTACCATACCCGGTTCTGGTGCCAAAGTGAAGGGACAAAGCCATAAAGGATAAACCTGTTTACGAATAAAAAAATATTTTTTCAGCATTTTGAGAAAGTTTAGTAATTTATTATTATTTTTTTTAATATATCATGTGGGGTGTCGTTGAAAAGGTCTTTTAACAAGGAATTCAAATACATATATTTATTAGGTACTTACTTTAAGTGTTTCATGGAACATTTCAATACTTTTTTCTAAATGTTCAGCAGGAATAAGCATGTCCTGAATAACGTGATTTTTTTCGTAGAGTTCTTTTACGGCTTCAGTTTGTGTAAGTTTTAAAAACGATACCTTCGGTGGCATAAGCCATCCCAAAAACACCCTAAACAAAAAATTGTTTCCAAAAGGTACAATGTCCTTAAAAAGCAATCCTTATTCACTAAATACACACACCTTATAATAGGACATTTTTATACCTGGGCTTCCCAAAAAATAGATCTGGTATGCCGATGGTAATAATCCCGTAGGGGCAAATATTCGACGTCGTTTTTCTCTTTAGGATCCAATTTTTTCTCAACGTGTTTGAAAAACCAGGGTTTATACCACTTCCCTATAGAATTAATCTAAAAGTATGAATCTCGTTTTTTTATCGTTACAGTCACTGGTTAGTGTACACAAACTTTGTCAGGTTCAGGTTTATCAGTAAAATTTCCTGTCATGACAACCGCTTGGTGAGGTCCAAACAAAATAGCCTCGACGAACTCGTTATCAGAGCATGAAGATGTCTCAACAAATTTTTCGCAGATCTTATCTAACCCATGCACGGCATGGTATTTAAGTTTGATAAACCGTTTGGCCGGAATTAGTTTAATTCTAACTGCTGTTAAAATGCCCAAAGTCCCATATGACCAGGGGACCGAATAAAATAATTCAGAATTTTCTTTTTCCGAGCAAGTCACAACACTGCCATCGCTCAAAACCATTTCGTATGACAGGCAAATTGATTGAAAAAGACCATGTTTATGGGAAGAAGACTCTATCCCAGTTCCCATGACGAGCCCACCCACGGTAAGATCGTCTAATTCGGGAACAACTGGGATTGTCCATCCCAATGGGTTTAAAGCTGCTGTTAATTGACCCATCGTTACCATAGGCTCTACTTCCACCCACTGATTATTAAATAAATAAAACAATAATAATTTTGTTACGTTACACCCTTTCATAAATTATAATTTTACTACCCTCTGTTTTAAATTTATTTCTAGTACATCTACTAAGTCTACTACTATTTGGTGGGACGTCTTTTTGTAGGCTGGTCTTCTAAAAGACATGGTTTGATATCCTGGTCTTGCGGTGCACAATTTCTTTTTTCTACCCCCTTTATGCCATTCTTGGACCTATATTGATGTACGTACGTATTTTTTAATAAAAATTTTACAGTGTAATAATAAAGTCATAAATAATTCTTGTAATTTTTTTTATTTCCTTCTTCAGTGGAATTAAAAGAAATCATTTTTTGGTCAATGAACTTTGTGCTCCGTATCTGGAACGGAATGCTCACGCGTAAAGTACCCACGGATTTCTCGTACAATACGAGCATTCCACTTATGCAATTTGTATGACAATACAATTTAAAAAATAACGTACTTATTGTAAACGTGACTTACCTGCTTCTGTACACTCTGTACTTTTTTCAAATGATACTTTGGGGCACTGCTTAATTTAAAATTAATCCAGTTTCTTATCGCAAAACAACCATTGTATAAAAATGACAACGGCAAAAGGACAAAACATACCAACACCCATCTATAATTAATTATTAGATATTTCATAACCGATTTTGATTCTGCACCCATCTTGACCTTTAATAAAATAATTTATATCACAATAACATTTAGTACACCAACTCCACAATAAGCTACTGATTTTATTGACACAAGTCAAATAATATATACAATTTCATAAGAAATTGTGTTTATATGCTAACAATAAGCAGATTAAGTAGGTACATACATATGTATCTATAAAGTCACGTAACTCTAATACGTGATAAGAATATAAATGATAATTGTAGGAAAAAATCGATTACAATAATATGTAAAACTCTGATAATTATGCTGGCAAATAATAGGTAATAATAAATAGGTACTAAATTTATTTGTATGAATTTTTTTAAAACGATAGTTAAAAGGGGGTGGGGCAATAGGGGAGCAGAACAAAAAAATTTATGGGCCAAGTGGGGTATCGTTTTAAAGGTCTTATTGTAAAGAACTCAAAAATGTGTTTTATAATTTTTTACGTACACGTATTCTTAAGATATTATCGAAAATATCTAAAACCCAAGGTACAGTACTGTACGGAACCTTCGGCAATAACGAGTGTATATTATTATATACGTAGTCGTATTTATTATTGGTGGAGTAGTTAAGAATGGTAAAAAAAAATTATTGATAGAAACAGTTATAAAAAAAAAGAACGTGAAATAATACACCCCCGTTGACGGAGCAGGCGTGATAATATTGATCAAAAGACGGCAAAAGCAGAAAACGACAAAAATAATGAGAGCAAGGTGGGGCATCATAATGACGTTCCCGTCCAGTTGTCTTTAATTTCAACCGAACCTTTAGACGGTGTAATAGTGAGATAAAAAGTTTTACGAATCCACACTGTTACAAAATTGCAACAAAAAATAATAATATTAACAATAAATCTAGCGGGTGCTGTATATTAATTTATTTATTACCTGAGTGTCTGTGATCATAATCTACCGAACTCATGATTGGTTCATTTTGGAACCTCTGTAGAACGTGTCCTTCGATGCCTGTAGATAAGGTAAACCATTTTCAAATATGTCTGCTAGGGGGTTAATTTTAACCAACAGAAATCAATCAAAACTCGAAAACATTTTAGACGTCTCTAACGATTCACGCACACAAGCTGAAAACTTTTAGTGCGTCCTTCGTATTTTCTGTTTGAAATTGTAATTAAAAGAAAATCATTTTTCCGGGTCAATCAGGAAATCATAAAATTAAGAAATTATGTACATATATATATAATCAATATATACCTACTGCGACAATTTTGGCTGTCAATCAAAGTATTTTTACTTTAGACACTTTATTCGACTCGTATCGATTTCTTTTTTATTTGCCGGCTTCTACAGAAAATGTCACAGGGGATTGATTGATAGATTTGTAATAAATTTTGACATGAAGAAAAACTTGGCTATTAAACAAACGCTATTATTTATAATACACTACTTGTAGCTGCATTCGGAATATCGAAGTACGTATCGATGGCATGAATATACAGGGTCTCGACAAGATGATGTCATACGAAAAGCGCCCCAAGCCAACGGGACGGCTGTTGCCGTATCTGGTAAGTCATATATGTATGTAGTAAAATAATTAAAGAAAACACACCAATAATAAACAATTTTTGTGGGTCAGTTCTCAAAAAGCTAGAAAAACCACTTAAGGAAGTAGTAAAAAATTGTTTGTCCTAAATTATGAGAACAATCCCTGTAGAATTAAAAATACTGCAGTTGTGGGGGGGGGTTAGTTTTTAGTTAGTCATTTATTTGACGTAGAAACCTAAAATTTGGCACGTTAATAAATCAAATTAAAACGCACATTTTTCTTAAAAAAAAAAAATAAAGAGGGCTGAAAACGTAAAAATATATAGGTCATGTGGGGTATCAAATTAAAGCCCTAATTATGAAGAATTGAAAAATGTGCACAATAAGTATGTTATTGCCCGCTGGATTTCGGAAACTAGTGCGAAATGTTTTTTCGTTGTACATTTTCGCACTTTTATAATTTGCATGAAGTTAATTTGTTTGTATTAACTGACCCACATAAGTAGGTATACGTATATGACGGGTTCAATTAATTTTAATGATTGTACCGACTATAAATAATACGTTAGTTAGTTAGTTGTTGGTTGTTTGTAACGGCGTATATTTTTTCTTTTTTGAATTTCCTGTGGCAGGAGATATTCCGAATTCGATTCAAAGTACGGTTCCATCGAAACAAGACGATACGCAAAACGAATGTAAGTCGATAAAAAAAGTGATTCAGAATGGTCGTGTAGTAAGTTATATAATGTCTCCAGTGCTCAAAATGGAACCTGCGTTACCCAGGCGCAAGAAGCACCCCGAATTAGCTTATCGTCACCACGAGTTTATAACCAACGAAGCGGATCTCAACCCTAATATTGAACCATCGTCATTTCTTGATAGAACAAGGGTAATAATTTCACAAAACCGTCCCACTTTCGTATATATTTTTTTTTTTAGTTTTTCATCAGAGTGGGCCGTTTATTTTCATTGCAAAAAAAATTACTTACGTTAGATAAGTAGATATATATACATCTAATATAAAACTTGCACTCAAAGCTTTAATTATTAACACTTAACTTAACACATAAATTAATTAATCATTTCATAAACATTTATTCACACGTACGTAATTAAGAGTTTCCTGGTTTTAAATTATTATTATTATTAATTAGACTTACGATGAGTTAGCATGAACCACATACGTATAGGTACTTATAGATAATTAATTAAGTATGTATCTTAGTCGAAAAGTTAGCACTCACTTGCTTGCTTTAAAACGCACAAATTTTATGAGACCTTATTAGATTTTCGTAGGTAGGTACATATTGAAAATTACTTTAAATTATATTACATATAGGTATTCAAATGCTTCCTTAAACATTATTTTCAAAAAAAAAAAAAACAAAAAAACATTGGCTGAATTTCGATATAGGTATTTATAAAGAGCGCTTCCTTTTTCGTATAATATTGCATCAATTTTTGAAGTTAGTTAAAGTTAAAAAAATTATACCTAGTAACACGTTTCAGCAGGTAAACATGCTTGTAGTGATCACCTTCACCGCCTTTTTTCACGCTTTTGATTATACAGAACAACGGTGCCTATGACCAGAAATAATATTTGATTCTAATTACATAGAGTCAAAGGTAGATTGATTGTACTTGTTAATCGAAGCAAAATATTTTGCTTGGTTTATAATAGGTAATTATATTTTTCTTTTATTTATTGCGGCTTTATATAATAAAAAACAATTACCTACTGATCATGAAAACAACGAGAGCAATAACGATTTCGATAGTTTATTTACGTAATTGTAGAAAATGTAGGAAGCAACTGCTTGTCGTTTTTGCCTTGAAAGAAGAACAATTAGGAAATGATTGAATTCGATTTTTCCCATAAAATGCTTCTTTTAACAGAATACGGGATTATCTGAACACGAGGTAAGGTATACAAACAGGTGCTCTCATTAAATTTCGGATAAAAAAATAATTAAATTCGTTTTTCAAGAGAAGCACGAGATCTTCTTTCAGTGAAAATATAATGAGTGTACCCCCCATTAGTTGACAAGTATATTTAATCCTTTTTTTCTTCTTTCTTTAATACATGTACCTACTCATGTAGGGTTGTCAGATATTCTAGTTAAACTCGAATTATTTTTCTCCGATTTTGAGCTTTGATAATATGTACATACTTCTTATGGTAAACTATCCTATATTTTCTGACAACCCTATAATTAAATAAATAAATATCCGTGTACCTATTAATTTTACTTCCAGTCAGAAGGAAGAGGCGGTGCTCATTGGAAACCGTCTCGACGGAGCAGGTCTGAAGGCCCCCCCCGTACCAACCCCGACGATACTACTGATAACGGCGAGAGACGAAGAGAATCGGACCCTGATATTGACAACATGGTATTAATCAATATCGTTCAATCTTCCAGATTTTTTTTTTATTTTGTTTAATTTTACGATTAGATTCGATCGATTATTCCCAAAATAAAAAATATTTTGTTTTTTTTTTTTTTGATCGTCATACGTTGCATTAATTTTCCTAATAAGTAGGTACCTACCTAATAAAATTAAAATTGTAATACAACAAATAATCAGTAGTGGACTTGACTTAGTCTTTATGTTTTCGTTTTTTAACAATTAATTAAAACAATAAATAAATGCGTTACAAATTAGGTGTGCCCGTTGTTCTGTATGGTAAATCGTCAAGTGCACATTTAAATTTTACCTTTGGGAATATATATACTTAGGTATAAGTACATATTTACCAATAACTACAATATATGCTTATGTGTCGATAATCAT
Source organism: Agrilus cyanescens (assembly GCA_947389935.1). Classification (NCBI taxonomy): domain Eukaryota; kingdom Metazoa; phylum Arthropoda; class Insecta; order Coleoptera; family Buprestidae; genus Agrilus; species Agrilus cyanescens. Next base: position 600,166 of record OX376704.1, read on the forward strand.
TAATTGATTTGTTAAGTACATATATTAATTTGATACTTACATGTATTTATATAATTTATATTACGTTGCAGGTGGGTTGGTACATCACACCCCTGTCCATGAAATGAGACAAAATGATTGATTTCCATGTTACACCAACCAATTAAATACCTAATTAATTAAATTTTAATTAAACTAATAAAAGAACATACATATATATTCCCAAAGTTTAGCGGTTATTGAAACGAATTCAGTTAAGTTACTTGATTGTTTCTATTGATAGAATCGAGACGCCGGTTTGATAAAGAAAGCCATATCAAAAATTAGCACAGAGTATCGTCTGCAGTTCGCCTGGCCTCAGGGACACGTTTCGCGAAGGGACAAAGTTGACTCGTCTTCTACTCCGAGAAAATCTTTATCCATGGGAGCCATCAAGCCTTCTGTAAACGCCATCGTTCACAGGAAACGGACCGATCACGAAAATAAAGACGGTAATTATTATTAGATACCTAGGTATATAAAATTTTTGGGAAATAAGAAAAAAAAAATCGTGTTTTTGCTCGTAGAAAGCGAATTGGAACCGTTAGTTGTTAACGACACGAGCACGATCCATGAGGAGGCGAGGGAGGAGGAAAAGGTACAACGGAATGTCGATTTCAAGACCGAGTATAAAAAGAAATTTCGTCCATTTTCGCAGTACGAATACACTGACGGACGGTTTCTCGAAAGGAATAACAAGTGCAACGGGAATGTCGCTAAAGAAGTAGCAGACAACAACAAGGGCCCGTGGTATGGGGAAGTGGTAGAACTTAGGAAAAAAGCCGGCGAGTACAAGGTTAAAAATTAAAACGAATAGCGACTAGCGAGTGCACTGTTACTTAGCAACAATAAGCATAATAAGTATAATTTTTATATTGTTCCAGTACAGAGGATGGGGAACGGAATTAGCACCGGAAAGGATATCGGAATTGTATAACAAGCAGCTAGAGTTATGGGATCAAGTTTCCCAGAGAAGTTCGCTATCGGCACTGTCCTTGGCCTCGACTGCCCACAGGTAAGCGAATGTTAATTCGGCATTTCAAAATACGTACTTGTTTTACGTGAAGGTCATATACGAAAGATGAAAAGGATGAAAGCAATAAGAGAAGCACGCCTGCCTCTAAATCTTTGCGAATCACTAGGGAATTAATTCGGCATCATTTAGAACGAACCACGGGAGGTTCAGGTGAAAAATGCTAGTGTTCTTGCATTTTTCAGATTTGTAGATAATGGTGTTTTAGAAATGGATGGTCTTATTTTGTCTCCGACGCGTGAAAAATTAGAACCGACTATTCCTCGTAAGGACGACGGATACAGATCGACCAAGGGTAGTCCGCAGAAGAGCAGCCCTCTCAAAAGTTCGCCCCAAAAGTCGTCCCAGAAGAAAAGCTACCAAAAACCCAAAACCATTTCGAAGAATGGTAAGAAGCAATAATAAAAAAAATTTAATAATAATAACTACATATTTATTTTTTTAGTGAGATCGCAATCGTTAGATCCAGCTGAAATTCGAGCTGAAAAACCTAAGTCACCAAAACACCAATCTCGATCCGCGACCACTAAAGAGAAAAAACAGCTTAACAACAATATATCCACTTTGCGAAAATCGAGACCATGTAAGTGAATAACTCACTGTATTTTTATTTTTTCAAGGGACAGGAGACCAAAAAAAATAAAAAATAAATGATACTTAACACTAAATAAAATAATCGTAAAATGTGTGCCAAGTACCGGTAAGTCGTTTTATTTGCTATTCATCAAAAAATTAATGTATTAGCACTCGCTATTTTTAACACAATTTATTATCCCAATAAATGCTATTATATTCGCTTGCTTTCGTTTAATAAAAAAATATTATCATCAGTCAACACAATTGCAACTACTAAACACAAGATCGACGGTAGAAAAGGGGAAGTTGTTTGTGGGAGATGCAGCTTCTTTTATAAACCCATTGAAGAAATGTACGCTTACTTAAACACGTTTTAGTTAATTTTTGTTTTTGTGGTGATGAAGTGAACGTTGCTTTTTGTTTTGTGGCGCTTCGTCAAAATTGGGGTTCACCTAGTTCTTCTCGTAGAACACCTGTAATAGTTACATATTCCGGTTTTTTAGCTTCCTTGTCTACTACATCTCGATCTAAATCTAACTCGGTTAAAACTGAAGACAAACATCAAACTAAGCATAGTAACAAGCAAAATGTCTCTCATGTAGCCGCAATCAAACAACCAGGAGTAGGAATTGGGAGAGGTAAGATAAATATCAAACATACAAATTTGGCTAATGAGCAAAACCAAACCACCACATCGCTATCTGATTCGATTCATCAAGTGCCAAACTTTTTCGATCGCGATCTGGTTAAAAAATTTGCTCATTTACCTACCTATCGCTTGCAATTTATTCGTGAGTCTTTTCTCTTGGCACACAATTTATCTATTCCTCAACCAAAGTAAACGAAATTAAAATTAAAAAAATATATGTGCGCACTGTTGTGACTTTATTTTATCTAATCACAGCAGGCGAGGGTGCAGAGAAACCGTTTAAGAGCGAGGTGGATGAGGCGCAGATACAATCAGTCGATTTGGAACCGGTGGTGAAATCGCCCCCCGAACCGACGAGGGTCAAATCGCCGGAGCAAATTTTAGTACGTTCACCGGATCCAGTTAATTGGACGGTGCCTTTGGATACAGGAAAGACTTTTACAGTAACCCAAAACATTCCCGAAAGTAAGTTTCAAAAATATTGCCTTTCTGTTAAATAAATATGTACATACATATAATAATTTTTAATCTACTTAATTGTAAAGGTGATTATGGTGTGAGATCATGTAGCGAAGCTAAAGTGTGGACGCCACCGGAATTGCCACCCCCAATAGCCCAATCAGCCCCACCGCAACTGCCAATGGAACAAATTAAAGAACAAGGCATGTCCATCTCGTAACTTGGGACACGTGATTGATTACTGCTTACCGTTCCCATTTGATTGTTTTGCTTTAGGTACGAACTCATGTCGTTCTGCACGAAATTGCAGTAATATACGATACCTATATTAATTATTTATTCCTATAACATGATTAACACAATTTTTAATTTAAGTGATTCGAATCAAATGCGCATTTAAATAGATTACAGGAAACTTAAAATGTACCATAAGTATACACATTTTACACTAATTAACTGAATATTTTTTCTTTTTATCATTTACAAATCAGTATAGGTAACTAACCTAACCTAAGTATAAAATACATAGGTATTCTGAAAAAAAAAAAAATAATTTCTAAAGGAATGGCTTGCTTATGATATAAAAGTAGAGGCTTAGCACAGTGCATGTCTTTACTAAGCCATCCGTTCGTTATCTTCACTAGAAAATTACAATCTGTAGTTATAAAGAATAGGCAGAAAACAAGTAAACTGCTTGACTTCTTCTACATATACATTTTAGTACAGATCTAGTATTTCTAAATTAGGATTATATATATATTATTATATTGTCAGTTTTAATAACTATTAAATTTTCTAAATTTTGGTGAAAACCGCATCTAAATCGGTTAATAAATAGCTGAATTACACATTTGTAAAGTTTTTTTAATTAAAGTGGCGCCTGACCGTGAGTTCATCGACCTTCACAGTTTTTTTAAGGAGATTCCCAATTACAACAGGTGCAATTTGACCTTGTTATTTATCGATTGCCAAAATGGCCGCCGCCGTAACAACCAATCATACGCAGCGAATCAGTTAATAACAATAAAAATGCATTCCTAAGTTAGTCACCCGCGATGCCTTGCAGGGTGCACATCGTTGCACTGAATTTTAGAATACAATTTCGTAAATACCGATAATTATTATTCTATTTGTTAAATTACATTAATTTATCGTAATAAACATTTTAAAATAAGTAAATTCGTTTAGAAATTGTAACAGATATACGAAATTATTTATAAAAAGTTTTTAGTTACAGATTTAAAAAAAAAAATGCGTTAAGGTGTAAACAAACATAATCGAGCTAGCAAGCAAAACATTATAAATTATTAATTAATATATTAAGCGCTTAATATGCTTACATAGTATTACAATTACTTCATTTTTGTTACGTAGAAGTTCAGTAAAAGTATGAGTTTGATAACTAATCATTGCTATCTATATTATTATTCGCGCACAAAAATTTGACAAGTTCAGACCACACACAACTTTTTTTTTGGAATATTTTACAAGTTTCCTAAAAAAAATCGTGGATGGTGGTTTGAAACTTTCCAAATGAGTAGTAAAGTTTAAATGGAGATTTTTAAATCTCTTACAGCTAGAACTTTAAAAGACAACAACAAACAGACGCAAAATCAGCATCAGCGAAAAAATATTTTCGCAGTAGAACACGAAGAAGCGGTCGCTGACGAAGAGCCATCAGCAAGTAATGACGAGTTAAAATCAGAAAATGAAGAAGAAGAAAATGATTCAAACAATTCGACCGTTGAAGAAAAGAAAAATGAATCTCCCCAATCTTCGCCAACCACTGCGGTAGCAGTTAGTCATTATTCGTTAATTCAAACGTCAGCAGGACAAACATTTGCATCGGAAATGCTAGAGAAAGCCCGCAATCGTTTCGATCGCTTCTGGGGAAGAAATTCGAAAGACACCACGTAAAATTTTGGCCACTACTGTTACACGGATGTATTAAAATTGAAGTTGCTGTTACTGCACATCTCTGAGCGTTAAGCAAAGTAATCAACTTTTATAAATTTATACACATAGCTAGGCTTCAGCTACATAAATATTTATTATCTACAAACATATGTACGTTACGTGTTAAAAAAAAAACAATAGATAGGAATTTTCTTACAATAAGTTACGTTTGCACAACGTTTTTATTTTTAAATTGCTTTATTCAATTGCAATATTAGAGCATTTCCAAAAAAAAATGGACAATACTGGAGAATTTGTTGTTAAAATCGCCGTCTCGCTTACAGAAACAAAAAAAAAACATTTTTTGATGGTACATAGTTCCTGTTCGAACCCTTCTGTTATTTGCTTTGACCCCCCGACACCCCTTGAGTACTTTTGAAAACACCAGCTACGAGTAATGTACAGTACTTCATATTTTCGGTATGTAATAAAAAAAAATTAAAACTCGGATTGTCCGTACTGTACACAGGGTAATTTTTATTGGACTCCAAAAATAAAACGTAATCGTTCCTTACGGTGGTTTAATCGATTCAAATAATTTTTTGTGCAGTAGCGGCTTCAAACGAAATTTTTTATTAGTACACTTTAAAAAACAACGTGTTATGAAATGGATATTTATTAAATATAAACGCATACCTACTTATTAAAAAGGAGATGTAAGTTGTATTTAAATTAAATTAGATATTTTCAATTCTAAGCTTGTTCATGACGTACGTATATAATAATATTGAAAGTACTTTAAATAACGTTATGCAGACAGACACGAAGTATTTATTCGTTTTATACGTAAATGAGAAATAAACATTTTCTAAATTTTTTATATGGAAAATGTTTTTATTTATTAGAGGCGAGTAATCCGGATTTATTTCAAAAAACATATATGTATATGAATATGTGTATGTACTACTCCTGTAACTGCTATATATAGGCTGCCCTACAACAGGAATATTAATAATTAAATGCGTTATGCGCACCCTTGCTTTCGCGCTAAATGTATTCAAACATATGCCAACTTTTTGGGCACAACGTAAATCTGAAAATCAAGGGGTAATGCATATATGTATGGATGTATATAAAATAAAACTATTTACATGATATTCAACCGTTTACATTAGAATTGTCGACTTGAGCTTATGTTAAATGCCATCCAAATGCGTACTGAATTTTTATTCCGTCTGAAAATTACCCGGTTTATTAAATAAAACGGTAAAAACTGGAAGTGGCATATTCTATTTTCTTTTTTATATCGATCAAAATATTAAAGTATATATATTTTATGTAAGTGTGTACATGAATAATGCTTACAGGATGAATGTTACTTTTTAGTTAACATCGAACGCACTCTCTGTATTACACTACCATATAGAAAATAAAAAATTGTCACTGTTATTAATAATTATCTATTATTATTATTCCTACACATTCCCAAAGATTTGGAAGTAAAGTGAGCAAAAAAAAAAAACAAAATTGTCGAGAATTTAATTAAATAGACTCACCCCAAATATTCCGTTTTTTCTGTTATATCTAAATCTATCCCTCTGCCTCTCTTTGTGCTTGTTTCTGCCACTTTGGACTTTAAACGACTGAAACAAAACACGCATGTTAGTGAAACAGGTTGCATGCCTTCCATATTTAATATTATAAAATATTTAAAATTTTTGACGTTACAAGGAAAGAAACTTTTTAAACTTTTGATTTTTTATGAAATTTTAAAGTGTTAAAAATACCTTCTCGAAATATTAGCTGGTTGACTGAAGCGCGCAACAGGAAAGTTCAGATTGCCGTCAATTGAATCGTATTTTATTAAGACTTCTACGAATTGTAAATATACTAAGTAATAATTATGCAGAAAAAAGTTTGTTTTACATTTATTCTTTTCCATACATAAATAACGTAACAGTTGCTATTTATATTAAGACACAGAGAGGGAAAAAATGATGAGTGAAACACAGGCGCTAATAATATTTTTTTGGAAATTCCACACAATTTGATCGATCTGAAATACACACAAGCTATTAGACTACAGTTTCGATTAATAATTTGAAGTACGTAATAAGTTATTTTATTAAATCAATTACAGCAAAATGCACATCTACAATGTAATGATTATCAAATGTTATAAAATAAAAACTATACCGTACCAATAATAATAATAATAATAATAATCAATTAAAAAATAAAATGTTAAACTCGAACGTTCATTTGGAATGCATTACTTGTATGTATATTTTAATTTGCAAACCAACGTTAATGCATTCACTATAATTACAAACAAAATTAAAATGATTCATTTTAAAAATCTTTCTCCGCGTTTAGAGAACAGTTGACAACAATTACACATGCAAACATATACAGAGGAGCACGTTAAGAAAAAAATGACAAGTCAGTTTTTTTTTTGAACACTATATCCTGAACATTCAAATGAGCAACTTTCTCTTTATGCTCGGGAACAACAGTTTGATGACAAAAACGCTTAAAAGCTTCAATGTCACGTTCCGCAGCGTCCAAATCTTCTTCTAAAACCTCTCTAGGGGTAAAAATGTTATCTAAAAAATACGCCAAGTGTGTACTTTCGAAGGAATTGATTTTATTTATCTGGTCAGCGATTTTACTTACCATACCAATCTGCTCTATCCTGTTGAACTATATCAGAAAGTGGTACGCTATTTTTATTGGCATTCGTAACCAGTTTGTTGCCAGTTGGAATAATAGAGACGTCTGCCAACTGGTTATTACTATTTTTCCTTAGTTCATAATCTGACTTAATGCTGTTTTTGTCGATTTTCGTAATTTCGATGCCGGGTAACCCTGAAAGAATCGCTTGGGCATTAAACGGAGATTTCCTTTCGTTATCGTTATCGTTATTATGTTGCTGTTTCCAACAAGAAGAAGATGACGATGATGATTTGTTATCGGTCTCCATAACTGGCTTCAAATCGGACAGAATACTAGACAGACAATTTCCTCCTTCAAACTGTTGTAATCTGGGACTGCGTATGGTGACCATTCCATTTTCGTTCTTTATAATCGATGCCTGTTGGTTGCACGGAAAAGCATGCAACTCCAATTTTTCATTTTTATTAGTCAGTGATGATTGAAGAGAATGGAAAATAGGATTTTTTAATGTTACCATTGACGGACCGTTTTCTTTAGGAAGGCCCGGGACGCCTTCTATTGATACAGAAGGACCTGTAGGAGGAAAGGCACCGGAACTGATCGTAGCTGTTATATTACCGTTGCTTTTGTTTGCCTTTTTATTTTTCTTTTTTAATTTCTTTTTCTCGTTTACTAAAAATGACTGTTGAATTAACTTTTCTGTGTCAACAACGATTACGCCGGATTTATTTCCAGTTACGTTTGAATTAACAGAAGGGGAATACTTTGGACTCGCGTCTCTAGTATTAGAAACGTTCTTAAAATTGCGATTTACAGCAGGACCGTCGATCTTGGTGATAGTAATTCCTGGCGGCAGGCGTAAAATGGGAAAATCCACGTTGTCTTCGCTAGTTTTATTGTTAACATTTTTCACAATTTTCTCATTGCTCATATTGTTAGCAGCGTTTTTCTTTTTCAGCTGCTGCTGCTGCTTTTTCATCTTTTTATTACTTTTCTTCGTATTTTCATCGACTCCCGAAAATGACGACGATACGTTATTTTTTTCAATGGATAGCGTAACTTTTAATTCGTTTCCTGAAGAACCCTTTATTTCGGTAGATCTTCTGTTCTCTTTACCGACTTTCTTGTTGTCCTTCTTCTTATTTTTAGTGGTAGTAGTATTCTCTGAATGTTGTGGTTTTAGTTTAATTTCTGTCTTATTCTTTTTTCCATTCTTTTCAGCTTTGACTGTGGCCGCTGATGATTCTTTTGTTTGCCCATTAACAAGTGTATACAGGAGTCTATCCTGATCCGGAGTCGAACCTTTTAATGTGATTGTTACTGTTGGGGTTGCACTTCCGTTCTCAGGAACTCTCTTTATAGTTACCATTGCCGGAATAGTTTCTTCTATTTGTTTTTTAGCTTCTTTTCGATCTTTTACTTTTTTATCCTTCTTTTTTGAGTTTGTATTGGCAACTAGTTAATGATAACATAAAAGATGATACACACGGTTAATATTAATTAAAAATACATACCATTTTGCTGCTGTAGAACTAGTTTAATATCCTTTTTCGGGACAGATTTTGACGTACGCTGCTGTTGTTTGGCTAATTCTAAAGCTTGTTTTTGTTTCTCTAATCTCCGTTTTTCTTCCTTTAGTTTTTCTTCTTTACGCCTTTCTTCTTTTATTCGTTCCTCTTCTTTACGTTTGGCTTCTAATTCTATGCGTTTTTTCTCTTCCTCCTACAAAATCAATTTTCATATTATAAAATTAATCTGCCTAGTGTCAAAATAATATTTACTCTTTTCTTCTTTTGTCTCGCTTTCTTGGCTGCTTTCTTTTCGGCAAGGGCAATTTTGTCTTTCTTCTTATTGCCTTCAATAAAATTCAGCAGCTCGTTTATGTCCCTGGAGTCGCCATTATCCCGCAGAGAGTTCAAGGAGCTCGAAGAAAGGGACGAGGTGGAACCAGTTATTACGGATTGCTGTTCAGAAATAGCTTTCGGATGGATATTTAAACATGACGAGGTAGATGATGTAGGCAATGCCGTATCGAGGCTATTAAGGGACTTGGTTACACTGTCGATGAACGATTGCTTCTGATACCTGGACGCTTTTTGATGCGTACATATATTCCTAGGGCTGTTTATTCCATTTGTCACTAGTTTATTGGTATTGAGGTGGTCCGGAATAATAGGAACTCGCGAATTAACCAATTTGAAATCGTTCGAAGCAGTAGCGCCATCATTTTGTAAAAATTTTGAAGCTTCCAACAACTGAGGAGATATTCGTTCTTCAGCAGTTGTCTTGGCATGATTCCCGTTTAACTTATCAATATTGGAACTCTTTGAATCTGAAGGATTTTGTTTACGTTAAAGGTTTTGATTTTAATGGAGTAAAAATAATACATTACCCCTTTCTTTTCGCTGATGTAATCGTGTACGAAGTCTGTCTCTAGTTTCGCTAGTTTTCTGCCAAGGGGCCGGAGGCACTGTCTGCAATGAATAAATTTTAAAAGGTTTCCACGACATTGAACAGTTTAAAAGAACACTTACTGTTCCTAATATCTCGCAATAAGGGCAATCACATTTCTTTATAACTTCTTTTTGATGACCACAACAGCTTGTCCCCTCAACTGAAATAATAATCTAGTAAAAAAAAATAAAATAAAGAAAACATGTAAAATTCCATACTACCTTCTTCTTTTGTGTTACATGTATGATTACACGAATCGTCGTGATAATTAAGCTTATTCACAATTCCATTACATCTGCAAAAAATACTTATTAAATGTTTTTTAACACCTAAAATAATGAAATATCAAAATAATATGTTGTGACCTAAGATTAATTTAATAAACGTGTGTATAAATATACTTACTGTGATGTTTGTGAAGGTGATGTTTTAGGGACTGTAGGAAAGACGCTCTGTTTTTTGTTAATCCCTGAAATCGCCTCTGACTGCTGATCTTTTAAAACTGTATTTAAGTTTCTGCTTTTAGCAACAGCATTTTGGGTTAGTTCCTCTTTCTTTGCGTCTAACCAATTTTCCTTTTTCCCATTTTCCAAAATAGTTTTTTCACAATTTTTAAGTACGTCTTGTTTCAGGATTTCTTTCCTATTCCCGTCCTTCTCCCTCCCTTCAGCTGGTTTCCTTTCCAGTAACTTTTTTTCTATCATTTTCTTTTCAGCGGCCCTTTCTTCAATTGCTTTCGCTGCGGCCTTTTTCTCTGCTGCAGCTGCTGCAGCCATTACTGCAACTTTTCTTTGGGCAGCAATAGCGGCAATTTTCTTCTCAATAGTCTCAAGTTTACTGGCTTTCTTGTCTTTTACTACTTTATCTTCTGTAGGTTTTTCTTTGCTTTCTTGACAATTTTTTTCTTTTTCTTTCTTTTCTGCCGCCTTCTTCTTGGCTATTCTTTCAGCTTCCTTTCGGCAAACTTCTACTACTTGACTTTGTGTAAGACCAGCACGTTTTCTCAAAAAATCGCTAAACAATCGTTCCGCTTGTTTATCAAACTCCTCAGCAGTAGTAATTTGTCCAGAGAGTGGTTGTTTGAATTCATCCGCGGGTTGTGACGGTGTTTCAAAAGCCATTTGGTGACAGAGTGTGAGATGCATCATCTGCATAATTCCTGCTTCGTCCAATATAAAACTTGAATTGGAAATATCTTCTTTGTCGTCTTCTTCTTTTAGGCGTCGAGTTTCGAAATCTACTGCATCTTCGGCTCCTTCTCCTTCTTCTCTTGTTTTTCCTAACTTTGCTAACCTTCTAGCAGTTCTTATTTTTCTCTCCTGACTCTTCGTTGCAATCGGAGGACACCCTTGATGCTTTGTCACGATATGATTCACAAATGTTTCTAATGGAATAATATCACGACAAATGTAGCAAGAAATACGACGAACATTTTGATCGGTATCGGGCTCGAGATCGTAAATAACCTTTGTAAATTCGTCTGAAAGGCAGTCATCACAAACACAGTGGCCTATTTTGTCTATTATAGCATCAGACATCTGTCCCAAGTTTCCAACAAGAGCCAAAATGTGGGCATCCAGTTCAGACGGATCTTGTATCTTTTTCCTAATTAAAAATAAAAATTTATTATGTAACTAAGTGTAAAATAACAACAGAACAACTTACTGTTTCTCAGTACGAATTATCCAATAATTGCTTTTTAAAATTTTTGTGTCTTCTTGATAAGACATGTAATCCGTTATTAATTTAATTGCTGGGTTTTCTAAAGCACTTTTCTTACTAAAATACGTTATTTATATAGTAAACATTATTTTATATAAGAAAAATGCCCTAATACCTTAATATACTGATGCACATCCTAATATTATTCCATCGTGCTGCTAGCAATGTCATATCTTCTTTAAAACATTCATAGGAATCTATTATTTTCTTATGAAAACTTTTGTTTTCACTTTGTAACTAAAAACATGTTATTTTTAAAATTATTATACCAAATATAATTCCAATTACCTTTGCAAATGCTGGTAATTTTGTCTGAACGCATGGGTCTAAGTAGATGTAATGATAAAAAATACTTTTATTTAGGCAGAGCCAGTTAATTTGAAACCTGTCCATCAAAAGAATATCAATTTCTGGTACTAGTGGTGATAGCTTATCAGCAGCTGAACAAAAAGCACTGTAATATGCCATTAAATCTAAAAAAATAATATAATTTTTAAATGGTCAAATATAAGAATACAAATGTGTACTACTTATGATACTTACTAACAATATTTGCTGGTATTTTTGTAATGCTGTTGTTTTTATAGCATTCCTTTCCTACATAAGCAAATTCTCTGAGTAAAGCTAATAGCCTTAAAAACAACTGAGTCCTATCTTCTCTAAGCAAACTGAAAATGACATTTTTGTAAAAAAAATAATATCAAACAAAAGCTACACTCACAATTCCATAAGTTCTCTAATCTTTTTTGTAAATATAGAGGGATAAATATCAGTTGCATTTAAAGGTTTTGTTGTTAAAAAATGTCTATAAATGAAGTACACATAGTGCTGCAAACCAGCCCAATATTTAATAGGTTCAGGCTTAAAACTGCGAACTTCTTTCAAGAATTTGTCAAATAGAACCCTTTCCTTTTCTGATTCACAACTTTCCTCCTTTACAAGCGGATTATTGGTCTTCAAAGAAATTTAATTTTAGTAACTGATTGTACAACTTTTTTAAACATATTAACCTTCATGATGTATTTTAATAATTCATCTTCTGATGCCATTCCACGGATAGTTGACGAATTTATAAAACTGTGGTTGTTAGTACTTGTAGTATTTTCGGCGTTGGGGACAGTTATATCGTTCGTCTTCTTATTTTGGGCAACTGAAGAGCTGCGATTCATGTTGTCGGAATTTTGTTGCAGCAATTCAGTTTGCCATCCATACAATTTCTGCATTTTAAATTATTAAAAATCACTGAAAGGAGCCAATGTGACAGTTGAAACACGCCAAAATAATTTTCTTATAGGGGTTACGAAGTTACTGATTTTCTGTTTTATTTATAAACCCGTTATGACAAGTTAAAACTGACCAAACCGATGCAATTATTTAAATTTAACATAACTACTCTATTACATGCGAAAACTATAACAGTGAAACTAATTACCACTATTCTCGAGATATTATGTTAGTTTTTCATTATTTTTCGTGAATGTTTTAATTTACTCTTTGTTCTAATTTTGTCACTTGGCTCTATAGATTAAAATTGTGGTTCCTTATTCGCTAAAGAAACTTTTAATAATACAAATACTTACTTAAGGTAAATTTCCATTTAAAAAAAGGAATTGGTGCAGAATAACAGTAATTCTAGTGTAACTCATGCCCTGCACATTAATAAGCATGCTAACATACATAAAAATAATGAAAACTATATGAAGACATACATCCATTTAAATTTCCCGTCTTTTCTTCCTTAGTGTGCGTTACATCTATGAGATGGCGTGAAATTCGAGTTGTCAATCTAAAAATCCCTTATTCCCTTTCTTTGTATGTGATGTTAAGTGTGTAGTGTGTAACCTACCCTGTTTTGAAGAAAATAATTAATCTAAATTAAAGGTAGTCATCTTTTAATTTTTTAATAATACAGCAGTTTATATTAGTTAGAAAAAGTACTTATTTTTCTCTCCTGTAACATTTTTGCTATATCTTTAAGAAATTTGAAGTGTATTGAGAAGTAAAGTTTGAGGTTAGAAAGACTTGTTTATTAGTTATTCATAAGTATTTCAGTTATTTAATCTATAAATGCATGTGTTTATAATTATTTATATTTTTTTAGAAACATGGCTCCGAAAGGGAATAATATGATTCCTAATAACCATTTCCATAAGGATTGGCAGAGGTTTGTCAAAACATGGTTCAATCAACCTGCAAGAAAGTTAAGAAGAAAGCAAAATCGAGTAAAAAAGGCTAAAGCTATTGCTCCTCGACCTGTTAACGGACCTTTACGACCTGTTGTCAGATGTCCAAGTATAAGATATCATACAAAAGTTAGGGCTGGCAGAGGATTTTCACTATCAGAATTGAAGGTAAATAAATGCCTTCTTTTAAGTGGTGTTTGTATTATAGAGAATATATTTTAGGCTGCAGGTTTGAATCCAGCTTTTGCTAAAACAGTTGGAATTGCTGTTGATTATCGTAGACGTAATAAGTCTGTAGAATCTATTCAAATCAATGCACAACGCTTGAAAGAATACAAATCTAAACTCATCTTGTTCCCAATTCATAACAAGAAGAAATTGCGTCCCGGTGAAGCTGATGAAAAAGAAAGAAAGGTAAACAGCCATTTTTTCTTATAATTAAGTTAGGATCTATAAGTAAATTTTTGACTATCTAAACTCATCAATAGAGAGTTGTTGTTTAATTAATGTGTTACGATTTTTTATCAGGTTGCAAGTCAGCTAACAGGTGAAGTGCTACCAATTCGTCAACCAGCTATTAGATCAAAAGCACATGTACCAACAGAGGACGAGAAGAAATTCAATGCTTATATTACATTAAGAAAGGTGATTAAATAGTTCATTAATGATACTATCAATAATAATTTAAAATGACGTTTTAAGAAAGAATTTAACTGATTTATATATTTATTGCTTAGGCACGAGCTGATGCGCGATTGGTAGGAGTCAGGGCAAAACGTCAAAAGGATGCAGCAGAAAATCCCGACGACGTAACAAAAGCAGCAAAGGAGCCTAAAAAGGCAAAGAAATAGAATTTAGCTTATTGATGTTAATAAAACTCAATAAAAAAAGGAACAAAAAAATATAGTTTATTTTATACATACAGGTAATTTGTTACCTCCACTAGACTCTTCATAGAAGTTTTTAAATGAATTATTTTGAGAATTTTGTGATTATTTGGTTATTTCATTTTTTGTTTGATTATTTTTTATTCAAGTCAACCCAGTGAACTAACTGATGGCTAATTATACATTGTAATGAAAGTTAAAGCAAAATCACAGTTTAAATCAAATTAAATTACAATTTTAGTAAGTCCTGAGAAAAGACTACATATTAATGGAACAGAAAAAATGTTCTTTTAAGTGTAAACCTTATTTGCAGGACACTTACCAAAAGCAATTTTTGTTTATCAGAAATAACAAAAGCTAGTACAATAAAAAGAAATACAAAACTAAGACGACAGGAACAACGATTATGACAATTTTTAACTAATATGTGAATAATGTAAGGTATTTCCTATTAGAAGAAACGATCCACTCTAAGCGTATTATGTTCTGTTCAAGAGTACTCTTCTATAAACAAAGACCCATATACTTCTTAATAACCATTATTAATTAATTAATGAAAAATAACAGGGTGTTCAGTCAAAGTCAACAACTGGAAACTCTTCAGTCTACATTGAAGTTGGTGTTGGGGCTCGCTCTGTCTTTGTGGCTTCCTTTTTTATTCTTGGTAAATTTTTCTTTTTTTTTAGAGGGGGTTGAGTCACTTGGAGAGCTATTTTTAGAAGAATCTTGGAGTAAATCTCTAATATTTTTAATAAATAATCATCCTCACCTTCCACATCAACGTTCATTGCTTCAATGGCTTCTGTTTCAGCAGTCTTCTTAACATTACCTAAAAATTAATATGAATGACATAGTTTATGTAATTAAAAGAATAAAATAAAGATGTAATACGATTTGTACATTTTTTCTTGTTGCTGTTTTTGTACTTCTTTTTGCGTCTCTTATCATTCCAGTTCCAATCATAATTATATTCATCATCACTGGCATTATTAGCGGCATTACCATAGCTAGTGTCACTTTTTTTTTCTTTGCCACTATTATTACCTGCAATTCCACTAGTGCCAGTTCTTGAATCGCTATTTTTTATACATCTTTCAAGGTGAAGAGCAAATCTACAATATTTTTACACTGGTAACCCAAATAAATGTTACCTATTTAAACTACCTTGCAGCACCAACAAGTCTACCACATTTAGGGCATAAGCAATTTGGAACTTTCTTTTTTAAGGGAACAAAAATTTCAGCGCTAAGTGCTTCGTCTGGTACTTCGGGGGGTACTTCCTCGGCGATTGGATCCAAACTATTAGTTTTGTATTTTCTATGCACATCAAACACAATTCCTAACAATATTTTGTCGACAACATTATCAAAAAACATTTCTGCTGCACGAGATAGCGTCTCCTTATTATTAACCACTTCGTGGAGCTCCCGATCGAGGGTGGATAGCCTCATTTTTGGACTTTCATGGCCTTCATGTCTCTCCATTTTTCCCAGGTTTTCCATATTTCAATATCTTCAAAGAACACTAATTCAGAAATTACGATAATTTTCTAGATCGAGTTGTAACGGTTCTTTACTACGTTACCAAATATTTTTGTTACCTGGACCACCTATAACAGCCACCTCTGCTTTTTTGTTTGGCCTTGGCTTTGGCTTTTGCCAGTTTCTGCCATGATAAGTTTCGTTAAATCATAGAATTAAATAACATTCAATAGAAATCAGTTGATGATTACCATAGTTAATGTTAATGATTACAAAATAAAAATAATCTATGATAATTTGATGACATAACCTATATTTATTTTAATTTATGTAAATTACTCCCATCCTTGTCTATGTCTATGTTTATAACTGTTTGAAGTAGTTTGAATCAGTTATTAGATTATTACGCTAAAAATTGGTAAGAATGTGTTTGTCTTATTTATTACCAAAAACAGTATTCATTATTTAGGACCAAAAAGGCAGTCAATGTAATACGGAAGTTGTTAAAGAATCCTGCTCGTTAAAATTAAGTATAATGGCAAGTTTTCTTGATTTACCTACTGAGGTAATAAAAATTGCTATCTATTATTTTATTATTCATACGTTATCGTTTTAGATTTTGAGTTACATAGTAACTTTTCTTTCATATGGAGATAGATCATCTTTAAAATTAACATGCAAAATTTTATATCAAGTCTGTACACAAAACTGCTTTATCAAAAATGAAGTAGTTTGTATAGGAAATACAGCAATTTCTGTGCTGCATGACCCTTTACTTCACATTGGCAGAAAATTTAATATGTATAATAAACTAGTCTTTGCCAATACCGATATCAGATATTACAGTGAATTTTGGAATGATTATGGAAACAAGATTAAAACACTAGCATTTATCAATGTTAGCATTAACAGCGAGTGCCTCTTTAATATACTCGCTAAATGTTCCTGTTTAGAGTCTATAAAGTTGGAAAAGTTAGACCATTTGTTCATGACATTCCGCCCAAACAGCTACAAAATTATTTTACCAAATTTGAAATCGTTTGAATTATGTTCTACAAAGTACATTACTGATAAAAATTTTAGTTGTTTTATAGACATGTGCCCTTCTCTTAATCATTTAAGTATTCAAGATTGCCAATATTTCTGCCATCCAGGAATATATAAAAAGTTTTATCCTGAGAATGAGGACGAAAAGCAAATGCCATCAGATGCAATATTTTCTTTTCTTTACATTAAATATGTCGTTAACGTGAAAGCTGCATATTTAACAAGTTTGGATTTTTCACAATCCATGATTAACGGCGAATACTTGATGTTAATACTTAAAATAGAAAATTTAACGCTATCAAATTTAAATATTTCCTGTTGTAATCAGATAAGAATTCCATCTTATAAAGCAATAAGTGAATTGCAGCCTAATTTAACGCGTGTTTTGTTAAATTATCTTCCTGGACATAGCATGGAAATTTTAAAAAACCCATTGAACAACTTGACTGTCTTAGAAATGGATGGAGTACAAAAGACAATAGAGTTATCTGAAGCTGCAGGTAAAACGTAAAACAATAAGCAACAAAATTAATTTTATTAGTAACTTAATAACTTGTTTTTTTTTCAGATAAATCATTGAAAAACTTGAAGGAGTTATCAATGAATAATTGTGACCCAGCTACTGCTAAGACTGTACTAGAACTAATGTATTTGAATCGACCTGCTATTAAAAAAATATCTTTTGCTTCTATGGAATTGTCAAGGGAAATCCTTTTAAAACTCATTCAAAATTTTAAGAAATTAACTTGTTTAAATCTTAATACTGTAGTTGTGGAAGTTGATGACACTGTTGTAAAGTCTATTTGTGAAAATTTAGTACTTTTGAGGGAGCTTGATTTATCAAATTGCTTTGGTATAATTACATATAACAAAGTCAAATTAGTTAATTAAGTAATATTTTTACAGAAATAACTGATAGAGGCCTGATGGGGATAGAAGTCGAATCAGGATCTTTAATAAGACCTATTAAATCATTACAGTTGAGAATACCATTGGGCTCGAAAGTAGAAACAGAAATAAGGGAAGATGTTGCTCGAAAACGTGAAATTATGCAAATTATGAATATATCAGAACAGCCTACAACCTTCTCTATTATGCGCCTTCAAGGCCTGAAAATTTTATCCCTAAGGAATTGTACACGCATTTCCGATTTGAGTTTAAAAAGCGTTTTTAAGTTTAAAGAATTAATTTCTTTAGATGTTGCAGGCTGTCAACAAGTAAGCTTTTGTATTTACTTTATTTTTAAATTTTACGTTTTCATTGTAAATTTTATTAACCTATAGATTACTCACGACGGGATATCGGCAATGATTCCAAACGTAAGTAGCCTTCAAGTACTTGATTTAACATCGTGCTATAACATTGGCGATAATACGGTGGATAATATATGCCAAGGACTCAACCGATTGAGAAGTTTATTTTTACAAGTACGTTATATAATTGTAGTATGTAATTATAAGAAAAAGAAAATGAACTTATTTTTATAGAATTGTAAGCAGCTAAGTAACAAATCATTGGAATCAATGGTTTATTCGACCTCCTTGAGACGCATAAATGTTAGAGGATGTGAAAATATGAATAAGAACGTTATTCTGGATATAGAGGAGGAATTCGAACAAAGAAGAATATTTAACTTTTGATTTTTATCGTTTTTCGTTGATAATTTAAGTTTAAGATGTAAATTTTTATGATACCACAATTATGATATTAAATCATCGCCATTAACGTTCCTTTTTTAACATTACAAAGGGCTGTGAATAATTGTAGTCTCAGACTGGAGTTTACAGAGTATTACATTTTTTAACTATGTTGTGTATTAAATACTGTATATATATATATGTACATTGTATGTTGTATTACTTGGTTTGTTGTATTTAGTTGATAAAGTACAATAGAAGATGAAGTTAACTTTTGTATTTCATTTTACGACATCTGAAATTAATTTGTATGTGCCTGGACGAATTGTTAGAAGTGGTGGAAATCTATACACCACCACATTAATAACATAATATGTATATGCAAAATTGAATAATTAATAAATATACATAATAATATACAAGGGGTGCTGTTCGAGGACGGTAGCAGGACTAATTTTTTGGAGGGTAAGTGTTTAATTGTTTTAGAGAAGGGGGTTGGAAGGAAGGAAGGAGGTTCATGACCCCTTTGTAGGAGGCTGTTAATGAGTGATCACCCTGTATGGAATGAATGGACGGGACGCAGCGGATTTTAGGCGTTGCGACGCATGAGGCGCAAACGTTCAACATTGATCTGTAAAATTTTCGCAAGTAGAAAGTCACGACTTACGTTTAGAGTTGATAAGATAAATATGGGAGTATAAATGGGTGCAATTTGTGACGTTGCTTACTTCTTCGGGGTTTGAAAGTCGAAAAGCTCACCCCGCTCTCTAGAACGCGGACACAGTGAGATCGCGTTAGCGTAGAAACTCTTCGTCAACTATGGCTTTAGTTTCCATCTGTGCCAAATAGAAAAAAAACCTCAGCAGACAACATGCATTAAACAATCCATTAAACGCAAAGTTAATAAATGTATATACACGTGTACATGTGGCATGTATACTTGTATATACCATAAAATTAAAAGTACCGTTAAAATAAAGTGAAAACAAAACAAATTAAAAATAATAAACCAACTAAATGCTGAGATAAATTAATATTAAAATACGAAAGGGATAAAAACGTGAATTCCAATTAAAGCAGTTAATTTTTTATCGATGGAAAATCGTATGCATCAGTCATGCCAGCCAAATTTCAGCTTGAGAAAAATTTCGATTTTTGTTGTCTTCTACATCTGCCTCTATCTGCCGAACGGTAAATAAATAAAAAGCCATGCGATTCAACATTTTTTTCATTTTAACATTTTTTTCTCTTTTTTTTATTTTTTATCTAGCTGTAGTTTCTTATTTACATACACAAATAGCTAATATTTGTTCGTAGAACACCTAAACCCGTAGGTAAAATACCTAACTAATAATAATAATAATGTTTTCACTTCATTTTACCCAATATATGTCGAACTTTTCGTATTTTTCTATCTGTACCTACTTACTGACTCAGCTTCCATTACTGTAGAAAATATTTTATTTTTGCCCATAAGTAGACCCTTTTTACTAATGTTATTGCTACATTACGTTTATTAACGTAAATTAACGTAACAATCGTAATTTTAATCGAACAATATCACGCTCAATTTAATTTTTAATGAATGAGCGAGCTACCTCCAAAATCTATACATAGTACCTAACAACTTCTACTCGTAGAAATGGCGCCAATATTCCTTTCGATTTTCACAATCAGTTCAAACAGAAAACGATACGGAAGCTCTTCATTAATATAATAATTAAAACAATTAATTAGTTAGTTAATAATATCCACTTTGATCTTCATAATTAATTATTCATAATCTCTTACCTTAGTTACATAACAGGTAAAATAATAAATTACATAATTTATTCACTTATTCGATATTAATTACCTAACTTTTATATTCAAAATAGTCTGAATCGATCGATCTGAGAGTGATTAAAAAAGAAAGTAAATTAAAAATTATTTGATGTGATTTTTTCAAAAATAAAAAAAAAGAAAATTGAATTTACCATTTTCATCGAGGGATCTGAGGGCGCTCCCGATTCTGCTGCATCGCCCTGTATTTATTAAACCACCACCCCGTATGAGAAGTCGTTAGTATTATTAAGGAGTACTTTTTGATTAGATAAACAACGACGTTGAGTTGAAAGCCGGGAAACAATGGAATTTCTGAAGCATTTTTAACTTGACTGTTTACTTTATGAAATATTCTTTAAGTACATATTTTCTTTCCATCGTAAAAGCCGGGGCTGCTCTCATGTTTCATTTATATTTTTCCAATTCAGGTATCACAGTTTGAAAACGACTTTCAGCTCTTTATTGTTCTGTGATGCAGAAAGAGAATGAAATGTCGTCCTTTTTCTCAGAGTTACTAAATACCACCCGTTAACAAAAGGAAATGATTGGTTAAAAGTACAGCCTCTTTTTTCGTACACTTCAAGATAATGAATAACAAGTTTCAAAAGCTGACAGAAACTTTTAACGGATATTAACGACAAAAGATTTAATAACACGATTTATTGTAGCTTTTTTTTTTTATTTAATTGACAATAGAAGATAAAAGTAGATAAGTCCTAAATTACACTCTATTTTCTTTAACTGTAACTCATTCTGATAAAAAGTGGAACCAAGAAATTTAAAGACTATAATAAGACTTATAATAGGTACCACTAAATACAAATTGCATAGGTAGGTAGAGAAAGTTAAATAAAAAAATATCAGGCATAAAACAATGAATTAAACGTATATGTATGATATTTATGGATTTTCCATTAGCCTTTTCTTATAAAAGAAAGCAAATCTAGGCACCATGGAAACGGGTTATCGAGGGCGAATACTCAACAAATGATTGAATGGTGTTACATGTTGAAAAAAACGCCAATCAGTAGCTTATTGGATTTTTTTAATTATTTGAGCCCTTCGAGCGAAAATCCATCCTAATGCTCTTTGGTCTGTATCAAATGACGTAGTTAAAAACTAGTCGAAAAATATTTCCTGCTTCCCATTTCATTTTCCAAAAATCTAAACAAATTTACTAAACCTAATACTGTTTTTTGTTATATAAAAGTATTTTCTTTTTCTTTTTTTTTTAAGGTTTGTCTGCAGGTCATAATGAAAAAAGACTTCTTGCAAAACTATTAGACACTTACAACGTTTTAGAACGGCCCGTTGCTAATGAATCTGATCCTTTGCAACTTAGTTTCGGATTAACATTAAATCAAATAATTGATGTGGTAAGTGGCTACGCTACAATTAAAAAAAAAAAAAAAATGGTGTTATAGACGAAAAACCGTTTATTTTAGGACGAAAAGAATCAACTTCTAATTACGAACATGTGGCTTAAGTTGGTAAGTAGTTAACAATTAATACCTAGATAATAAACATTTAAAAACAACAAAAAAATCTTTCTCGATCATAACGGTTGAATTAATTTTAATATCAAACGGAAGAACTGCAACTTTTAGATCATATTGTTTACTAGTCTACTAGGGAATGAGGGTAATGTCCCTAATACATAGGTAGAAAAGAGGAATTTCTGGAAAGCCTGTGCACCTTTACTGAAACTTTTGAGTTAGTTGGTTTTGTTTCAGGAATGGAACGATATAAATCTACGTTGGAATGCATCCGAATTTGGTGGAGTGAAAGATCTAAGGATACCACCACATCGCCTCTGGAAGCCTGACGTACTTATGTACAATAGGTAAACTAAAACTGTCCATCAGAGACCTATTTCGTTGTATAATATTCATGTTTATTAAATTATTTATCTGTTGAGCAGTGCCGACGAGGGATTTGATGGAACCTACCCCACTAATGTAGTTGTTCGGAACAACGGCAGTTGTGTCTATTTACCCCCGGGGATATTCAAGAGCACTTGTAAAATCGACATTACATGGTTCCCATTCGACGATCAGAGATGCGAAATGAAATTCGGAAGCTGGACCTATGACGGATTGCAGGTCTCGTCAGCGTATATTAATTTGTTAAGGGTTCAATTATTATTATTATTATTAATTTTACAGTTGGATCTTCAGTTGCAAGACGACGGGGGTGGTGATATTAGTAATTTTATTACGAACGGCGAATGGGATTTACTGGGTCAGTATCTATTTCGTGTTGATGATCGATGATTATGGTCGAATTGAATCAATTGTTGTTTCAGGGGTTCCAGGGAAAAGGAACGAATTGTATTATAACTGTTGTCCAGAGCCGTATATCGACATAACGTTTTATATTATAGTTCGTCGTCGAACGCTCTATTATTTTTTCAATTTGATCGTACCGTGTGTTCTGATAGCATCGATGGCCGTACTTGGATTTACTCTCCCTCCGGATTCCGGGGAAAAACTATCGCTCGGCATCACCATCCTGTTATCGCTTACGGTGTTTCTGAACATGGTCGCCGAAACGATGCCGGCTACTTCCGAAGCAGTTCCTTTACTCGGTAACAATCATCGTTCCTTTTATTCACCCGGAAATTGTTGGAGTTTTTTACTTTTTTTTAAGGGACGTATTTTAACTGTATAATGTTCATGGTTGCATCTTCGGTAGTATCTACGATACTTATACTGAACTACCATCATCGAAGCGCAGACACCCACGAAATGTCAGAATGGGTAAGTACATACATACATAAATTAAAAAAGTAAAAACTTTAAGCGGAAGTTTTAATTAAATTATTTGCATGTCTAGATAAAAGTGGTTTTTCTTTATTGGTTGCCGTGGTTGTTGAGGATGCACAGGCCATGTGAAGATGAGTATGACTGTGGTATGCCAAGCAAGACTACAACGCTAAGTTCCGATAGGAAAACGATCAATCTGCAGGACGTCGAACTGAAAGAGAGGTCGTCAAAAAGCCTGTTGGCGAATGTTTTGGACATCGACGACGATTTTCGACACAATCACAGAGGAGGAACGCCAACCCCATTGCCTAATTCGGCTTTCTTTCGAACTGTTTACAGGTATGTAAAATTGATAAAGAGAAACACGTAAAGGTATAATAAATAGGTAGGTACGTATTTATTTACTTATTACCTATTTAAGGCCAAATGAAGAAAATGGTAACGGTGGTGGAAGACTTCATGAGTCTTTGGTGAGCAATCAGTCATGCCTAAGCGGAGTAGATTACGAATTGGCCCTAATATTGAAAGAGATCCGTTTCATAACGGACAATATGCGCAAAGAAGACGAACAGCAGGGTATAACGAGGGACTGGAAGTTTGCGGCAATGGTTGTAGACAGATTGTGCCTTATCATTTTCACTCTGTTTACCATCATAGCCACGCTGGCGGTACTCTTCTCGGCACCCCACATTATAGTGTCGTAGCTAGGTTATTGTCGTTTCACAATTGGCCTGCGACAATTCGCTTTCTACATTTTAATTAATTAATTATATTTACAATTTATTAGTAGTTCTCGAAGACCCAATCGTTCACATGATGAAAATTACATAGATATATCGCTTTGGAAGTCAATGACACAATGACACACAATATCTCGTTGATTTTTAAAATAACGATTAAAAAATAATTAAAAAAAAAAAATAGTTACCAAACCCTTTTGTAAGTCATTTCGTTAAAAAAAAAAAAATTAATAAACATAAAACACCAACTCCCAAAACCAATACGTAGGTACTTACTTACTATATTTTATTAATTAATCTTTCAATTTGAATCGTACGTAAATTAATTGAATTTTAAATTAATTAATTAAATGTAGTTAAGAATATTATAATACTATAGGTAACCCTTTCAGTGGGGGTTGGTTGTTTTGTCTTTTTCGGTAATGACATTAACCAAGTTATTAGAGTTGGTTTTATTTGTTGTTTTTTAGCGTTAATAAACACAATCATACTGTGATAAACCAAGTTAAATGTTGAGTTTAAAGCCCCATATGAAATCGCTGACGCAATTAGGGTATGAAAAATAAAATATATAAAAATGATTACTTAGTTAAATAATATATTACGACAAAAGCAGCGATTTAATATCGGGTATTGCCCTATATTAGAGGGGGTAGCGAGGAGTTCTTAACCCCTTTTGAAACTCTTTAATTCGCATTGTTATACTTATTATAAAAAAAAAATTAAAAAAAATTGTTGAAGGCATTTTTCTATCTACGAATTATCGGTAGATAAATCAAGGAAGAATTAGATTTTGTAGCCTCAAAAGACTTATAACAAGGGACATAACATCTAACTCAAATCAACCCTTCGGTATTATAGTGGTCTATTACTTCACCAAAAATTTCTTAAAAAAAGTTTCAATAAATGTAATAGAACTATAGATAGGTATTAATTACTAAAATGAGGAGGGGTTGATTTCAGTTGGTAAAATGGCCGATAAATGAGAGATTTAAACTTGTGAAAAAAGCTATTTTACAGTATTCTTTCCACCCTTCAGCTTGCTAGTAGTTTAATAAAAGTTGCATTGAATTATTATCGTTAAAATTTTCGCTAACTAACTGGGGATGTAAAATTATAATATAACATATCCAAAATAGGACAAGATGAACATTCCAATCGGATGATTATAGAAACTACTCGTGCTTTTGGAAAAGCACAAACAACCCGAATGTGTTCGACTCAAAAACAACTGCGCTGACTGTTAATTATTTCACAAACAAATTCCTGCGACAATTACCACAAACAAACACTACACCGAAATGAAGTGCAAATGGCGTAAACGATTTTTACACGAGAGATTTATTTCGAAAATCAGTCTCAAATACGAAATTTTTTACTACATTTGCACCCCATTTTTTTTTATTTTTTTGAATAAATAATTTTATAATTTAGACATCGTTGTTAGTGTTATTCTAAACGGATGTGATGCGTACGAGTAGAAGAAGGCTGCTTGGATCCCCACTTTAATAGATATATGTAATAATTGTAGATAACGCGACTTGGAGGACGATTTTTTTAATTTCAATTATAAAAAAATGTGCTCGAGTCGCGACTTAAAACTGACTCTCATAATTTAAAGGAAGTTGCTCAAATATACAAAGTTAAATAGTGTACTGCTTCGGCTAGAGAGTCGCCGAAGAAACGATTTAATAACAGTGGGGATTCCCCGATCAGCCGAAAACAAAAATAATAATTTTACTAAACGTCACATGTTCTTCCACTGTCATGCAAGACAATATCTTGTAGCTTGGGGTAAACAATGAACAATTTCGTTCGTATTTGTATTTTGGGGAGTGAATCTGCATTAGTATTGTATATTAAAAGGTGGTACATCATCTATCTCTCTTATAAATTGAAAAATAAAAATAAAAAAAAGAAAAAAAGAAAACTAATCACTTTATGACAAGACATTCGATCCTCATTAATACCATCTGCGATCTAATGACTAGTCAAAATGTGCCAAACTACGTATCTTTGGTTATTTGTAACTTCTTTTCTACAATATAATAATGTAATAAACCTTATTATTGTTATTTACATTAAAAGATAAAATAAAACCAAATCAATTATTTCAACATTTTTATTCGTCCCCATTTAACCATTAACCATCCCTTTCGTCATCAGTCAAAGTTAAAGAAAAAAAAAATTGCTTCGTTTGGTTTATTTAGAAATTTAATTTTAGAATATATTTTTTACGCCCTTTTTGAAGATGCAAATATAAAAATCTCACTAAAAATTTTATTTTCTTATTTTTTAATGTTTCTTGATAATTTTCACGTTTGAATGTTTGAAATGAATTTCCCTACTTAGAAAAACGTACGAGGATGTCGTAAGTAAGGAAAGAAAGCGACGATGGCGGTGGTGGTGTGGCGTTGTGGCGATGTGGGATCGAAGACGAAAGGGAAAACTGTGAACGTTCGGAAAATTGTGGCGCAGTCGCGAAATAATTTTTCCCTAATCGATACTTAGGTGGAAAGCTGTAGTTATTGGTTCAAGAATTGCAGTGTTCTGCCACATGTGCCATCTGGATAGGAACCCAATCAACAACCAATGGGGTGGTGTGCAGTAGTCCATGCTGTACGGAAGGGTGTGTGGACATTTGCGGACACTTTTATTTCGAAATCGAAAAGTTACTTTATTTAACCGGTCAAATATGAAACGTTTGTGTATTAGATAGTTATAAATAGGTAGGTAATTGCTAGTGGTAATCGTAATCGGCGAGAGAGAAACACAGTGGAAGGCGTTTGGGCCTTGGTTCGAAACGAATAAAAAAAGGACCATGGGCGTTCGTAGGGGAATGCCACGTCGATGATCCTGCTACCGTGCACGATCACAATTATCAGGAGACCGAAATGTGGAGCTATCCAAAAACACTATGCTTCGCATTGCTATTTTTTTATCTTGTTGTTATCGGTAAGGATTCTGGCACACCCACAGATACGTAGTTACATATGTATGTCGAAAAGCATGTAAACAAAGCCCCTCCCCAACCTATTAGAACAAAGACATTTGCCAAAGGACAAATCGACAAATATCATTTAATTCTGACGATACAGTATCATAAAATTCACCCTTATTTAGCCCAGAAAGTTTACACGATTTTTATAACCGACTCAACGTCATAATTTCGTGTAAATTTCAACTCACAACTTCTAATTCTTATTCTAACTACATACATAAGTATCTAAATGTTTTATTTTAAGTAACAACAATTTCTATTTTCGATTTAAAATTTGCGTTAAAATCTGGTTTCCATTTGTTTTATGATCAACCCTGTATATAGTTTTAAAATTAATTTTTTCTTCATTCATCTAAATCTATTATTTAATTATTAAAGGTAAATGTTCGGAAGACGAAGAGAGACTTGTCCGTGATTTGTTTAGAGGATATAACAAATTAATTCGGCCAGTTCAAAATATGACCGAAAAAGTGAACGTTAAATTTGGATTAGCTTTTGTCCAATTAATAAATGTGGTAAGTATTTATGTACGTACTTATGTATGTATAAGGGAACGAGACAACGAGGCAGCACAGGAAGAGTTTTACGAAAATAAACAACAATTTCAAGAAGGAAGCAAAGTTAATTAAATCTGCCCGACTTAATTCTCGGAAAAGCCGTCTCAATATCTAGCTACGTTTGATTAATTTTATAAAGTACCTAATTCGGCTGAGACCTTGCCATTTAATAACGTTATTAATTTGAAATGAGAATTAGCTTTACGTTGATCAATCTGATTACAAACTCCTTTTACTTTGATAAATTCTAAAGCAAAAGGTATATTATATTTATGAAGTCTATATATGACCTTTGAACAGTAGGTACCTATCTGAATTAAATATAAGGTAAATAGCTTTTGAAATTGAATATGTAAAAAAATAAGAATTTCTTTTACAGCTTTTTTGATGGTTAGCATAAATTTCCTTCTTTAAAACATTTAATAATATATTAAGGCGTTTCACGTCAAATCAACCCCTCATCTTTTCGCCTGTTTATATGAAAATTTCTAGTCCTGAAGCAAAAATAAATTAAATTTCCAAACAACATTTCTCGAAAAATTTCACTAACAGATGGGTTTATTTGACTGACAGGAAATGTCCCAAATGGAAAAGCCTAATAATAAAATACGATATTTGTGTTTACAGAATGAGAAGAATCAAATTATGAAGTCGAACGTATGGCTGCGACTGGTAAATTTAAAAACATATTAATTGAGCCTTAATTGTCATATACCTAATTTGAATAATTAAATGCAGGTTTGGGAAGATTATCAGTTACAATGGGACGAGGCTGATTATGGTGGAATTGCAGTGCTAAGGCTCCCTCCAGATAAGGTCTGGAAGCCCGATATTGTTCTTTTCAACAAGTAAGCACAATTTCTCTCTCTTTAATTTCAAAAATGGCATCTATTGCGTATTTACATATTTGTTTAGCGCCGATGGTAACTACGAAGTCAGGTATAAGTCGAACGTGTTGATATACCCGAGTGGCGAAGTTCTTTGGGTACCGCCAGCTATATACCAGGCAAGTACCTACCTACCTACCTACCTACCTACCTACCAAAAAAATGGTTAAAAAAGTTACCGGCATCGAATGAGAAAATTTGTTTTTCCAGAGTTCGTGTACCATAGACGTAACGTATTTTCCTTTCGACCAACAAACGTGTATTATGAAGTTCGGTTCTTGGACCTTTAACGGAGACCAAGTGTCTTTAGACTTGTACAATAACAAGAATTTTGTTGATCTATCCGATTATTGGAAGTCCGGGACATGGGACATTATTGAAGTGCCCGCCTACCTCAATGTTTACGATGGAAATCCCACGGAAACGGATATTACATTTTATATTATTATCCGACGCAAGACTTTGTTTTATACAGTGAATTTAATTCTTCCTACTGTTCTTATCTCGTTCCTCTGTGTACTTGTCTTCTATTTACCCGCAGAGGCTGGCGAAAAGGTACATAAATGTTTTTATTTAAATTTATTATGCAAAGTTACGGATTTTTTTCTATTCGTTTAAGGTAACACTTGGAATAAGTATTTTACTATCGCTGGTGGTGTTTCTACTGCTGGTGTCGAAGATCCTGCCACCGACATCGTTAGTGTTGCCTCTTATTGCCAAATATCTTCTTTTTACGTTTATAATGAATACCGTCAGTATTCTTGTTACTGTTGTTATAATAAATTGGAATTTCAGAGGACCTCGTACACACAGGTGAGACTATTAAGTATTTATAATTTAAGACGGTAAACCCAAAAGCTATTAATTAATTAATTATTTGTCTATAATACAATAAATAAATAACCAGAATGCCGCCGTGGATACGTTCTGTGTTTCTAAATTACCTCCCAGCCATGTTGCTAATGAAAAGGCCAAGGAAAACGAGGCTTAGATGGATGATGGAGATGCCTGGCATGGGTGTACCTCCGAATCCTTACGGATCTCCTACTGATATTCCTAAACACATTAGGTATATAACGTACATATGTACCTATGTATTATTTCATTATTATTATTAGGTAGATAGATATTTATCCGATCGATACGTTTTCAGTTCCATTGAATCCCAAAGCAAAGTGGAAGTGATGGAATTGTCCGATTTACACCATCCTAATTGTAAGATAAATAGAAAATTAAATTCGGACCTGGGGGTCAGTGTAGGTGCCGAAAGTTGTAGAAGAGAAAGCGAAAGTTCCGAGTCCATCCTCTTGTCGCCGGAAGCTTCCAAAGCCACCGAAGCCGTTGAATTCATCGCTGAACATCTCCGAAACGAAGACTTGTATATTCAGGTAACGCTTCCGTCCATCTTTATTAAAATTTCAATATCTAGATATATCGAAACGTTTTTCGACTCGATCCCACGGGCATCCACGAAAAACTTGTCACTTAACGTATCTTCCTCTAATGGTAAATTCGATTCCCCATCCCATCCCTAATCGTATTCCCTAATACCTACTGATGAATCCGCACGCATATTAGACCTTTTAGAAAATATAGACTTGATCTTCACGAACTTCTTTTTCTTTATTTATTATAGACCCGTGAAGATTGGAAATACGTTGCAATGGTGATAGATAGATTGCAACTGTACATGTTTTTCATAGTAACCACTGCCGGAACCGTAGGGATCCTCATGGACGCCCCCCACATATTTGAATACGTTGATCAGGACAGAATAATCGAAATATACCGAGGAAAATAGAAGAGCGATGGTTTAAGAAATTATTATTTATTTATTTATTATCAGCAGCCAGCACATCTCGGTCCCATTCACCACATCATCTCTGGCTTCCTCATAATAACCGCTATAAAAAAGAAATCATTTGGCTTCCATGCGAAGGACTTTAAGTGCGGGAGCTGCGGACAACACAACACACCGAGTCCGTCGCGCTCTATACAGTTACATATGTGTCAATAAGTAACAATATGTTTTTTCCATTATCGAATGATTACAAGTAAGCAATTATTTACTGCCTTAAGCACTGCACTACAAACGCATTACAATACGTAAGAGTTAATTGCATTCGAAAAATACCACACCTCTACACATACACACAAATATATTAACTAAAATGAACAAAAACAGCAGGAAAATACAATCCTCAAAAATTGTTCGTTTAACGTATTTATACAATAAAACCGACGAAATATACAGGTTCGACAATAGTACCTACCCACCGAGGGTTCCGTACCTCACAAATGTTCTAGGAAATCAGTCATTAGTCATTTTTTTGTCATTAATTTGAAACTAAACTATCTCACTACGTCGTTTTTTTTTTTTAATTAAGGTACGGAGCTTTAAAAATATTTATTTTATTGCAGTGCAAAATTTTCTATTTGATAGATATTAAAACGGCACCTAAAGCAAATTTATTACGATGACTAACTGGCCTGCTAGTATTACATATATGTATTATTATGGCAAAGTTATTACGATCACGATCAACACACTTTGATGCACTCTAATAACAAATATAATGGGGTAGTTCGCCATATTTATTCTGTCTGTCTATCTGTCATACATGGAAACTAAAAGGGTCTGCTATTATAGCAATATTATCGAGGCAAAGTTTTACAAACAGTTTCTAATAAAAAAATAATAATAATAATAATTCAATTGTTGTCTTATATATTTTCTTTTTGTTCAAAACTTAGACGATGGTGTTTTTAGGAAGATTAAAAATTAGACTATTGTAATATACTGTAGCTAAATTATGGTGAAATGTGTTGTAAAAAAAATATTACCTCCAAATTTTAAACTTAGATACTCATATACCTACGTAATTCTGCATTTTTATATTTACTTTTAATAATCAATCCGTTATTTTTTTTTTGACTTTTTAAAGTACCTACCTACTAAAAACTAATTCCGATTTGCAACACATTAATTACGCCCATTGTTAAAAAAAATTAATATTAGAATTGTACTAGCGTTTCTTATCTTACGATTAGACAGAAAATACTTATTTATTATAAACCTAAATACCTATATAACAATATTTATAAATCGGTATTTTTTAAGGCGAATTCAAATATCGTTAAACTTTTTAATTAAAATTTTATCCTAATAACAAAATTCATTATCTAAATTACATGTATGTAAATAGATTATTTCAATACGTGTGCATTGAATATACTAAAATATATTTTTTTCTTATTTGTTATAATAATACACTTATAATTATCGTCAATAATAAATTTAAAGTACTTAGTACTTATTAAAAAAATTGTAGGCATGTTCGGTAATTAAAAAAGATTACTTATATACAACTAAAAATGGCGAATTAAAGTGCGGGTTAAAGAGATAAATTATCAGCGATGTGTTGATTTATTTGGCACATGGGCGTATCCAGTGGGGGAACAAAAAGGATTATTAATTACAACTAAAATAGTTTATCGTTGCAAATTTATGACCCACTGGTTATGGACATAATAAAACAAATCCAAAACTGATAATGTTGTCGATATTTCGAAAAGTTTCCTATGTTTTGCCTTGCAACGTTACAATGTTGTGATGATACTTGAATACAACGATATAAAAAAAAAGGTTTCGACGTATAAAAAATAAAATAAAAAAAATAATAAGGATTAACGGAGTAGTAGATCATGTTGATCAACCCCATTACATAAGCTAAATATACACCAAATGGTAACACGTAACGTAACACATATTAAAAAATAAATCACTCCACAAAGATTTTGTACAAACTTTTTTCCGGCCGTAGCATCTGCACTCTTTTTCATCGTGGAATTATGAATTACATAATAAATATGCCATTTCGGAGTGAATTCGTATAAACAATCAATCAGTCAAATATTGATACTGTAATGTTTAGATTAGTGTAGAACGAAAAATAAAAGGGCAGTGTTATACCGTAATAATGTATTAATTTGTTAATACTATGTAAAGTATTCAATCAGCGCAAAACAGAAACGTTCACTTTACAAAATAAAATTTAAAAAATGTCCAACAGCTCCCCGGCCCAAAATATGGAATATTCCATCACGAATCCACCCCCATTCTCGACACATCTCCAGAAAGCGTTTGAAATAAATTAGAAAAATTTATAAAAAGTTTAAGGAGATGCGATTTGAGATGGTATATTACATACAATTATATTGCTTCAAACTGCCATAAAAAAATCGTTTGATCAAACAGAAAATTTTTAATTGTTAAAGTGAGATCACACGACGGGTATACCTATAATATTTTCAACGTTTAATGTTTAATTCTTAGAGCAATATTAACTCAAACAGCTTTAACTCCGAATTCTGTTCGATCAAACAAACATTTATTATATTATATAGATTTATAGATAAATAGGTAACTGTCAATTTAATATCGTCAATATTATTCTGCTCACAATTTTTTTGTTTTGTTGGAAACGAAAAAAAAATGCATAATTTAATCAATATTATTCAGAAAAAATAAAGCAATTACATATCTTTATGACATTCAAATCATTGACAAACGGGAGTTTCCAGATTTCAGCATCATCCCATCCTAGGTTTATTTAAAAAATAAAATAAAAAGGACATATCCAAATTAATTAAAATTTCGAACAGTTTTTATTCATTATTGATATTATTATTATTATTATTATTTGTAATTCCTTTAAGTGACAGTCTCTTAAAAGGAATTTTCACGTAGCCATTCGTTACCGATACTGAAGAGTGCGGAAAATGACGAAACGGTTGGGGGAGCTTTTGGAAAATCTGACCCTCCTGTAGATAATTCATTAATCGTTGACACCAATCTTTTTATAACAAAAGAAGTTGTATTTTCATACTCCTTCGTAGATTCCGATTAGGTTCCAGCAGCTGACTAACTTAATGGGGCCTATATAATTGTTATAGTGTTTTTAATAATAATTAACTTATATATATATATATTACGTATTCTGAGGGTAGTTTGATACTTTTCTCGATACCTTTTCGTATAATAAGTCGACAAAATGTTCAAACTATTTGCAGCGATATTAAAATGTTAATAATTGCTCAACATATGAATCAATCATTATAAAATGTAACCATTTTATGGATATAATAAAATGTAAAAGTATTTGAACACTAAAAGCATTCAATTTTATTAACTTATCTCGGTAATTGAATTCTAAATCGCCGTTCAGGAAAAACAGAAACTATAAAAAAAAAACTTCGTTGATTAGTTGATAAAAAATATCCTAAATCTACAACAAAAACGAAAGTTATTAGGATGCTTATAGTATTCAAATTTTTAATTGTATAAACGATAAAATGTAAAATGTTATAGTTATCGAAAAAAATATTGCAAATAGGGTAGAATAAATACTGTATTGTATAGTAAAAACAGTATAGCACTGCCTTACTGTTTCTCAAGAGGCTTGAAAAAGTGACTATTAAAAAATGATAAATAATCATTTATCTGTTAAAAATGTTAATGTAACAGATGAATTTACAATAAAAAAAATACGTAAACTATTACCATTTTTTAATTCCTTATTACATAAAAAAATTATTAATTCGTTTTGCTGGAATCAATGTTACACATTGAATATATTTGTAACAAACAGATACATTCTACATTTAATTTTAAATTTCCCGCATTTATAGCTACCAATGATGTCTTGGTATCTTCTACCAAGAGTTAGGCTACCACTGACCAAAATTCACCTCAAACTATTTACTAAAACTCTGCTGAATTTTAAACTACAAGGTTATGCGAGGAAATGTCAACAAAATACAAAACACTTATTCCGCATTCACGTTTTACAAAATTCTATAAATAAAGCCGCCTTGGCAGTGTCCCCAATGTGTTTTAACAAGTGGCGAAAATAAAAAATAGTGATGTCAAGACTCGTTTACTTTTTAAAGCTCTTGTAATGGGTGTAAAATTTCATATGTTAACCTAGCTCAAGATTTAAAAATGCCAGGAAAAGTTAAAGTCAAAATAATTGCTGGCAGAAATTTGCCTGTAATGGATAGATCGAGTGACACAACAGATGCTTATGTGGAGGTAAAATTAGGAACTGTAACTTACAAAACAGACGTGTGTCGAAAGTCTTTAAATCCTCAATGGAATTCTGAGTGGTACCGCTTTGAGGTATTATAAAACACCTCATTACACACGTGTTAATAAAAGGAGATCTTTAAAAACATAAAATTGTAGGTAGATGATGCTGAATTACAAGATGAACCACTCCAAATAAGACTTATGGACTACGATACTTATTCTGCTAATGATGCAATAGGAAAAGTTTATTTAGATTTAAATCCTCTACTTCTACCCTCCTCAGGGCTGTTGCCTAAATTAGGATATCATGAACAAAATTCTAGTAACGAAAACATTACAAATTCGATGATGACAGGTTGGTTTCCAGTCTATGATACAATGCATGGGATCAGGGGAGAAGTTAACGTGGTTGTGAAAGTGGAATTATTCACAGATTTTAATAAGTTTAGACAATCGTCATGTGGCGTTCAATTTTTTTGCTGTAAGTATCATCATATTGAGGGTTTGCTTATCTAATTTGAGCTTTTCAGCACCTATTATTCCTCTTGGACACACAGTACAAGTTATACACGGATTTGTTGAGGAACTGGTTGTAAATGATGATCCAGAATATCAATGGATTGACAAGATTAGAACACCAAGGGCCTCAAACGAAGCCAGACAAGTTTTGTTCTTAAAATTATCTGGAGAACTACAGAGGAAGATTGGAGTTAAAGCCTTGGAACTTGGAGGAAATGCCGTCGTTGGATTTAGCCAGAGTTTCGACCTGGAAGGAGAATCTGGGATTGTTGCAAGAGGAATCGGAACTGCAGTATCATTGCTCAAAATTCGTGATAATTTAGCTTCTAATGCCCCACAACAGCCTGTAGAAAACGTTGATGAGTGAGTATATTCAGTGAACTTCAAGAGAAAACATTTTACAATACATATTCATGTTCAAAGAGTACAAGAAGTCTAATTAAATTTTATTTTTGTGCAATGCATGTAGGCGTGCATTAAACTACTTAAAATTTCTCGGCTCAAGCAGTAGCTTTTACCTAAATAAGACTTGTGACAACCAAAATTCCCAATTGAACAGCAAATCTTTCCTACCCTTTTCCCCATTGAGTACAGAAAATTCGTTTGACGTAGGAGTTCGCGAGCACTTTAATAAATCTCGTTACACGAGACATTTGTCTACCATTGAATTTCAAAAAGGCCACCAAAACTTTGCCCCGGTACGTTCGGCAAGTTCAATGCAGTCTCTTTTGAAACAAGAAGATTTTCGTAGAAACCCCGGACGGGGCATTTCGCAAAGGTTCAGGAATTTGAGATATGCTTCACATTCAATGCTATCGAAAAAGATGTCGGCTTTAAGAGCACGAATCTCAGAAACAGGACCCGTTGAAGAAAACTACGCCTTAGGCGAAAGCAGCTCATCGCCTGCATTAAATCAAACGGACGAGCTAAGAAATAAAAATAACATATTTAAAAGATCAACAAGTGACTCAAGTGTCATGGCAAAATTGCTTATTCATTCTTTAATGCGTAGTAGTTTAGAACGTATCGAAGAATCAAGGGGGAGTTCCCCTAAAGAATCAGAAATGGAGAAAACCAAACCAGAAGAAACAGGTTTAGATGTAGACGATAATTCAGAAAAAGACAGTTCTTCAGAATCGACCGATTCTGACGACGAATCTGATTCAAAAGATGATAAATCTATTGATTATGAAACTGTAAGCAGCATAATAAAAAACATAGAAATTATTGAGAGCAGGAGAAGTATGGAATTATATGAAACAGCTTCTAATAAAGATGTTCTTTATCAAGCAGATGATATTTTATGTTATTCGCCCAAAAATATCCAAGAGCCTACAGAAACTAATGTAAATGATTCTGAACCATCTACCAATGAAGTAGAAGTTGATGAGCAATTATCTGAATCACAAAGGCAAGAAATAATAGAAATATTTCAAGATGATTCCTTGGGTGTACCGCCATTAGCTGAGCCAGAAGATTTTCTCATCCAAGAACCTAAAACGTCCCACAATCAGTCAAAAGTATCAAGTAAATCTGATTCAGCAACTTCAAACGTTGAAAGTTCTCCCCCAAAACTAAGGCCAAAAAAGTCAAAATTCTTTCTACCTCCTGTAAGAATTCGTGGAAGTATTGAAACAAAAAGTTTAATGCAGACAGCGATGCAAACTATGCTTCTTGAGAAAGTAAATATAATTGGAACGTATACGCCACCTCTTTCACCAGCCCTTGACGCAGACAAGGATTTTAAACACGAAGATGCTTTTATAAACCCTCCTGTATTAAAAGTAACAACACCACCAAATGCCAGTACACCAGCATCTTCGTCCTGTTCTTTAGAGAGAGATCAGTCATTTTATCCTCAAATTACCAAAACGTTTGAAATACTACGAAGATCTCCGACTGCCGTTTCTCTAGGAGAAAACAACACCGAAGAAAAAATAACTGCAGCTAGCTTCACTTCACTTGATAACTTAAATAAAGATACCCCTGTTGAAGTCAAAAAACAGAAAGCAAACAAACTAAAATCATTTGAAAAATTACTGCACCACAAGGGCTCGGCAATAGGTCACTTATTAAAAGAAAAGGTTACAGATTTGTTAGGCCATACAAGAAAACAATCTGTAAAACAAAAACAAAAAAGTGTTGTACCAATTCCTGAAATCCCTTCTTCTAAAGAAATAACTTGTACTAATTTCGTTTCTCCTCCCTCATGTGACGTTGAAAATACTCCTCTGACCCCCCTTAATGCTAATTGTGATAAGTCTCTCAATACGAAAATTGACGACGGCTCTAGCAATAGCTTTAATACGTTGCATGCAAGCTTAACCCAACCAAACAGGACAGGTGGATCCCTTATTCCTGAGGTAGCAAGATCTGAACAGGGACATCAAAGAGCCGAATCAACTGGATCAAAAATAACGCATTCGCCGGTCAAATTCGTCACGGGCCCTTACATACATCGCAGATCTTCCGACTCCGATTTAAGTATTACTCCAAAAGGTATAATTTTTTGATTTATATTATTATATACTTACAATTATTTTTAGTTTTTACTAATAATTACAAAATCGGTACAGAATTTTAACTCTTTAGTTTTTAGTGACTTTTTTACGATAGTTAATGATTAAGACTTTCGATAATGCAACGTTTGTGAAACATCATAATATCAACACTTGCAGAGAATTAAAATAAAAAAAATTCAAGTTTCACCAAATTTATTCAACGAATAACTCGACTGTAGTTTCGTTATCAAGAGTAAACTAAACTAAGACTAAAACTTTTACCAACAGTTTATATATCAACAACAAATCACAAAGGCGTAGTGGGGAGTTGGTTGAGCTTAGTTCTGTTTCAAAATTGACCAAGTTTAAATTTTCAAATTCAAAAGATAATTATTTAATCATTGACAAAAAACTTATCAACAAAAGTATCAAGATTAATTTATAGTACCACCCCTTTCAATTCTCTTAATTCGGATTATTTTTGCTCCATTAAATTTATCAAAAATGTTAGCCATAAGTTTAAAAATAAATTAACAAAATTTAATCTCAAAGCCATCGAGACGAATAAGAACAATCTAAAAGCCCTTTTGGTTAAAAACAAACTTTCTCAGCCACCCGAAGCAAAAAGTGGTATTTAAAAAATTTGTTGTAACGATTGTGATACAATGTACATAGGAAAAAGTGGGAGAGCCATTGCAATGGGATTAAAAGAACAATTTATTGTTTTTTCAACATTGAAAATTCAAAACTTTTGCACCCTAACGTCAATAACAGTCGTAAACTAAGCATATTAGAGAACCTAGAGATCAAAAAAGCCTTAAGCAAAAATTTAAACTTGGTCAGGTTTTTTTTAAACAGAACTAAGTTCATCCAACTCCCCACTACGCCTTTGTGATTTGTAATTGACATAATTGGTAAATATTTTTGGTTTTAGACTTAGTTTAGTTTACTCTCTGTAATCGTTATATAACTATATTTGGCGAAGTTGGAATTTTTCATTTCAATTCTCTAAGTATTAATGATTAAATTAAATTAATTAAAAAGTGAGTTGATTTTTGAACAGTTTTTCAAATGCAGGTATTTAAATCAGTAATTGTTTTCTTTTTGGGTTGATAAAATTCTTGCAGTAGGATATCATTACAAAAGTGAGTACATTCCCTGACATTAATGCTGCATTTTTTGTGTCGATGTTTTGCTCTTTTTTTCTACTACTCGATTTTAATATAAATAAAATAAGTATAGAGTAAACTATTGTATATCGATCCGCTATGTTATTTAGTGTTGTTTATCGTGTTTTCTAAGGGAGGTCAGTCAACAAATAGCATCATTAAAAACTTGGGCTGTCATTGGAAAATAAGCTAACAAAGCTCTGTAAAACGTCAAAAAATATATAAACCAGTGGCAACCCCCCAATTGGGGTAGTCTACAGTCGTTGAAATTATAGCTGCTGAAGCTACAATAAAATTTCATTATGCAGGGTGATTCACATTAATGTGATGACGTGATCGACGATTTTTTTTAATGCAACACCCTGTATTTGGTGACAGTTTTAAATCAGTCGTAACGAGCTGATTCGTTACCATCGTGAGATAAGGCCTGCGCGCTGATACGTAAACAGCTCGTTACGACTGATCTAAAACTGTCACCAAATACAGGGTGTTGCATTAAAAAAATTGTCGATGACGTTATTATGTTAATGTGGATCACCCTGTACAATTAAATTTTATTTTAGAATGTAGAATTTTAAAATTAAAAATCGAACGTTTCAGTTCTTTTTAAAAAAAGCTTTTGGTTTAGGAAATATCGAATTTATTCCATACTTTAAGGACACAATGTATAATACGCTATATTAGTAGCAAAAGGTATTTAATATTTAAAAAATGATGACATTAAGACTGACGTCACCAATTTATATGGTGCATGACCCAAAATTTAAATGTGGTCTCTAATACAAGAAACAATGTATAATTACTCTTTTGAATTAATTGTTTTACTGTAAAAAAAGCCAACGAAAAGTGTAATAGATTGGTTAAATTTTAATTCAATCAGGAAATAGCTTTACTGGAAGTGATAAATCGGGTGGTATGATTAGCAACATTTTGAAGGCAGGAGCATTAATAAGGTCCAATATTCCCCAAGACAGCCTGGACATGCTTGAGTACCCTTTTCTGACAATGTCAAGGTACCCTCCAAGATTTATTTTGTGCATTGGTAAGAACTATTAGTTTGTAAAGTATTTAAATTATTAATAAATAAAAAATGCGAAAAGTTTCAACAATATATTTTAAGAAAAACTTTTAAATTGTTTCTACAAGACTGTCATTATCAAATAGTAATAATAAGAATACTAACTAATTGTTTTTAAGAGTTTTTATTAAAATATATTGTTGAAACTTTTCGCATTTTTTATTCATTATTTAATGTTTTATTAAATATTTAAATTATTTACAAACTGTTTTTAGGAGGTGCTGTAAGTGCGAGATCGGTCAAACGTTTGGAAAGAATATCAAATTTAGAAGAACCAGAATCACGGGATACCTGGTGGTCAGAATTAAGGATGGAAATTCGCTCTCATGCCAGAACATTAAATTGTAACGCGGTCTTGGGCTACTCAGAAGCTACCAGCATCTGGTATAGTTTACATTAACAATGATACAAACGAATTTTAATAGTTAATGTTAATGTTATTTCAGTGACGATGTTTGCGTTCTAAGTGCCTCGGGAACAGCAGCTATAATAAGTTATCATTGTTTAGGGGACGCCGATGTCTTTTCTGGAATTCCTCTGATTCCAAAAATGTTTAACAAAGATACTTTAGTATCGTCTTTAGAAAGAACTGATTTTGAAAAAGAAAAAAGGAGTTTAGACATTCCTGTTTCTTCAACAGTAAAAGAATCTTTTATTATTTGTTTGTTGCAGTTAGTATATATATACATATAATTTATTTTAGGGGAATTCCACTACTAAACAAATGCAGGACAGCCCCGAGTATGACAGCAGCAATAATTTAAATACACCACCTTGTAGTTTATGCCATACACCCTTCGGCGGTAACTCGTTTCCTTTAAGAACTACTGTTTTTAAATGTGCTCTATGTCGGTAAATATATTGTATTGAATAACTACTTATGTTTAAGTTATTAACGATGATTTTTTTCTTGCAAGAAATGCCACAGTTCCTGACATAATAATAGCAACGGTTGAACTGCCAGAAGACATGCCAATTTCAGGAAAAGGATGTTTCTTGCAAGCACACGTCTGTCGTCAACTCAAAGATTTGAGGGGAGAGTCCAACGCCAAAGACATTTCCGATGGTCTTCCTTTTCTTGAATACGAACTACATCGACTTTTAGTCAACAAATTACGAGTTAAGGGAATGAACGCGATATTCGGGTTGAATGTTAGAATTTCGGTGGGGGTACGAGTTCTTATTGGGATAGCAACTGGGACTGCTGTTTTCCTTTTACCTTTACCATCTTCTCCGCCCCCAAAACTTGTCTCAGACAGGTCAACCAATGCCAAAAAACTTGTCGAAATGCAGAAGTTGCTCAACGAAACCGTTAGAAAAAATAAGGAAATTTACCAAATAAAAAGTGTAATAAACACGTCAACACTTGCTATAAACGACATAATTATTTACAGTATGTTACAAATGTTATAGGAAGAGTTTCCCAATGGAAGGGCGACCTTTTCGGATAATGAAGAGGAAGCGGGTGAATCCCCAGAATTGGACTTGGCGGTTGAAAATAAAGATTGTTGTGTCTTAGAGGTACACGTGAGGAAATTTATTTGTCCTGAATACATCTTTTTTATTTTGTTTAGGCTGACGATCCAGAAGATATTGAACTGATGAACTTGCTCATGGAATCCCAACCCCCTGACGGTTTCCACGTTGTAAATACAGAACAAGTTCCGGGACTAATAGAATTGGAAATAGTTAAAAATTTACAAATGTTCATGCAGATTTGGCGAGCAAAATTACATCCATCCTTTAATTTAGGAAAATTATTACATAAACTATTGCAGACCGTTTATTTTAAACTGAGAAGAATGATTCCTTGTGCCTTATGTGACCTCCAATTTCGCGTAGATTTGCCAGAATCCGACGATATACAATTAGTTGTGTTAGGTATTTGTAAATCTAATTTTTAATCAACTTAAATATATAAAAATCGTTTAAGGGATGGCGTTAGGATTAGCAGAACCAAAGAATAAGTCTAAGGTTAAAAATAAAGTACCTACAAAGGATCTTCCTAAAAAGAATGGTAGGTAGTTTAAGATATTTCCATATTTGTTTATCGTTTTTGAATTCTAGATGATGATTATTTAATCTTTAACATGGAAGAATTTCAATCTATGGAAGCTACTCAAGCCCCCTGGTTGCCCCTCTACTCGTCTTTCAAAACTAAAAATAGACAAAAGTCGCCAGACCGAGAAACCGCAGTAATTGCTCAAAAAGTAAAACATGAATTCTGTTACTAAAAAAAAGTTCAACTGAGATTTTCTTGTAGGTTATTAAGGGTAAACATGGGATTGATATTACTCCCTTGTCGTACGTACCTGGCGGGAAAATCGACAAATATTTAGGGAATTTAAATTTCTTCTTCATTAGGGAAACCACCTCGATTAGAGAGGTATAGATAAAAGGCGAATAATAGATAACAGTTTGATTGTCTTATTTTTTCGTTAGGAGGGTGGTCTTAGTGGATTTATTCATAGTTTCGCAACCGAAGTTTTAACAATAGTCAGAGCTCATGTGACAGCTTTAGGGGGCAACGCAATGGTTGCCTTTTACATGAACGAATGTGTTCTTTACCATAATCTCCACAAGAACCAGGTACTTTTTTTTTAAATTAATTTCTATTTTTTCGTTGTTATTGTCTGTCGTTACAGGGCCAGTGTTTGATAAACGTTGGAGGAGATGTCGTTATTGTTTC
This sequence comes from Agrilus cyanescens, assembly GCA_947389935.1. NCBI lineage: Eukaryota > Metazoa > Arthropoda > Insecta > Coleoptera > Buprestidae > Agrilus > Agrilus cyanescens. The sequence continues at coordinate 642,705 of OX376704.1, forward strand.
CTATACACCTGACGATTGAACTGTGCCCCCCCACGTACCCTCTTGTTGAAGTATTATATTGTATACATAGTATTATTTTAATCGTACTAGTGCAGTTGTGTTCGTTCGTGTATTTTAATTATATTATACAAAAATTATGTTCTGTTAAAGTTGTAATTTTTTATGATGAAGTATTTATAGAATGAAAAATAAATTCACTTATTACCAGGGGAGAAAGTGTTGTTTTTTTTAACCAAAAATCACTTACACAATTACCTTTTTTAAAATCAAGTTTTGTATAATAATTTAAAAACTACGAGAGGTTTATAATATACAATTCAAACCAAAATTTAAAACGAAAACTTTTAGTATCGTGACTATTCAGAAACAAAAATCTTCCTCTGCCTGTTTGTTATGTTTTGTTTTTTTTAAAACTTTAACATAAATTATTTAGAATATAATTTATTAGAAATAAATATCGATCTATTAAGACGATTTATATTAGCAGAAAACAAAAGTCAATAAATTTTATTTTAAATTAAATATGTGGCATTTGATATTTTATATTCATTCGCCCCCACATGTATATCTGTTTTAACACCTTTAATACGAGTCAATAGGAGGGATGCTAAGTGCGTAATTATTGGTAATTCCTCCCCCATTTCGCAATGTTTCTTTCTAATTCCCGTTAAGCTTTGAAAATCGTTAGTGTAATTTATGAGAGACGATATTCCACAACATCATATATGGAACTATGTAGCAATTATTTAACAAAATAATAAACACTGTTTTAAAAAATAAATTACTAATTTACTAATAATAATTGCTTTAAATAAATTAATAATAAATGTTCACTTTATATAAAATTAAACTTTATCTACAGTTTCCTTCTTCTATCGTTCCTTCCTCAGGAGTCTCTCAATAATAACACGGTGTCAAATTTTTTTAAGTAATAAATTTAATTTCTTTTTAATGTCTAAGAGCGATAACTAAGTAATTTTTATTTGATTATTTTTAGGGTTCAGTACCAAAAAATGGGCCTATTATTAAAGCTAATTGATCAGTTTGAAGCAATTGTAGAAAATTTAACAAAGCCTTTAGTTCCATTGGAGAAAATGGCCCCAAAACAATTGGGATATTTAAATTTGGATATTTTAATAAAATGGCCCTCTTTACATATTTCTGAGGTAAATACAGCTAGCATAACATAAGAGCTGTTATTTTTATCAAATTATCCCCAAAAATCTGAGACAACCAAAATAAAATTGAACCAAGATGATTAATGGTAAACTTATTAACAGAAAGTTACGTATACCTAAAGTTGTTTTTGCAGGATAATTAACGATTTAGTTACTTAATCCTGTTAATTTTTCCGAAAAGATTAAACTCACCAATTAATATTGAAGTTCATCTTCTTTTGTTTAAACGAATCTCTGTAGCACATCACGCCCGAGACACGATCCGAATAAAACTAAATAAAACTGAAATATTATTTGCTTATTAATGTGTTTCAGGTGTGTGTATACATGTTTTTGTCAGTCATCTCCTTATCAGCTCTTTTTTGTGAGCATCGTTAGCACTGGAGAACGTCCGGACACAACAAGATATTTCTAACAGATACAAAATAATAAAATACGAAGAAATAAATTAGGTATTAGCAGACCCGTACGAATGTTTTTCGCACACATGTTAGTCAACCAGATTGCCTATGAGTTGAGAGTATTCAGCTGCTACTAAAAATGTTTTAAGTAATTTTTTTTAAACAAGATATAAATTTTAAACTTTTTGTTTAGTCACGAGAGACATAATCTTTGGTCAAGTATTTAAGGAGATATGGGGATAATAAAACAGAAGACAGTTGTATTAAATTTATATTTGTCTTTTTAAAAACACAATAAATATATACACAAAGCTAACTATTTTATGAATTACATTATTTAATGTAGGTAGGTACTGATTTTAAGTGCAACATTACAAAAACCAACGTTAAATGCTAATTTCTCCCTTTATTCTTAATTTTACATTTAATAATAGCAAAGGGTCATTTTTGGTTTTGTTTTGTTTTTTTTTTTTTATTTATGAAAATTGACGTATTGTCTTAAATTCCCAGCCGACGCCCAAATCGTAGAAATACATGATCTACATCCTGCCTTTTTGCCCCACGATTGTACAACTCAGTATCCATTATCTCCCCTAAACCAAAAAATCACAATATTATTAAAAATATTCTAATCATTAAGTACAATAAGTCCATCGTTTGAAAAATTACGTATTGGTATTGTTATTTAAATTACACGTTTGAATATTCATTACAAACTACATAGTGCATTTTGTATTGTAAAAGAAAAAATACAATTATGCGAACGATTGAATTAGTAGTAAAAAAAAGTTTTTTCTTTCCTTCGGCGCGCTGCATGGTAAGAAATTTGCTTACCTTTCACAGCCGGTTCTATTGGTTCTTCAAAATATTCTTTTAGGGTTGCTAGAAGGCATAATTCTTTAAATGTAGGGGGTGCGTCCGCAGAACAAATGTCTGGATTTTGTATTGGGGGCATCGATAAAGTTAAAGAAAAAAATACCATGAAAAACGTCACTGTTATTAACGATATTAAGTGTTGGCTCATTCTGTAATATAATAATAAGAAATTTAAAGCAGTTTTTTTTTATAATAAGTAAAAATAAGATATTTTAAAAGTGTCAAAGAAAAAATTTTAGTTCACGATTTTGTGCGGTATCACAGAATCAGCTGGAAATCCCCGAAATTTTCACTGATCGAACGCGGATAATTTTTTTTGAACAAATAGAAATTGACGCACTTGTAAGCACTAAAACTTTTTTGTTACCTTACGACTTTGTTGTCCTTTGTAATTAAAACAGGTACAGTTAGAATGACTCAAAACAATGATCTGGATCAAGAAGATAAGAGAGTCCCTTTATATGGACCAGACTGCGCCTACACTCTTAACACATGCCCCGCCTTTAATATCTTCCAGAATCAAAAATACCATCTTTGACATGTCCCACTCAATTTTGTTGATATGATGGTGATGATGATGGTGGTACAAATTCATACACTACCATCATTTAAAATAGATTTATTCAAAAATAATCTGCCACTCAATTTGGCTATTTATTCGAACGAGATTCATTTCTTCATTTCTTGGTACCTTTATGACTGAACAAGTATTTTTGTTTTGTTAATAGTTGTTAGTAATTTAAATCCCCAAAAAATAGTTTATGCTTTATTTAAATAATAATTATAAAGGAAATTCGATTTTTCATTGTTCCCATTTTTGTTTATTTTTTGCTTCAATTCTTGCATAAAAGCAATTTATATTATAATTTGTCGTCGTCATAAAAATGTATGAAAAACATTTATTCAAAGAATAAACGTATTCGCCCAAACCAATACATATGCAATACGAAAGGGGTTAAAAAATTAATAAAAATAATTTGTTTTATGGGAAAAAAAGAGAACTAAAGCTACGTAAATGTTTTTATTTTGTCTGGTAACGGTCGAGTCTGGAGATCAAGAAACCTGAAAATTCAGTTTATTATATTACTTTTATTATTCTTTGTCATACAGTAAGTAGGTATTCCTTGTAAGGATGCTTCTACTTTGATGCCATCAAAGAAACATTCTGCTTTCCCGCAATATTCGCTTACTAAATAGTAAATAACAACGATAATGACGTAAAGAAATGCCTTTTAAATTAACATGCAACAAAAAGTGAGCTACAATACATATTTGCTTATGACGATGAGACGGCATTGGATTTATCGAAAATAAAATTTGAAAATTTGGTCGATCAGAAAACGGGGGCAATAAAGGATCAGATAAAATATAATTCATTTCAATTTGAATTGTGGAAATGGCCAGTTAAAGGAGAATCAGCGGTTTTGTGTTAAAACGCGATTGTCTATTAAAATATAATTGGTATTGATGTCTTTTTGTGGTTCAACCCCATTTTCTTCAACGTGCTCTCCTTTTAAATCAACACCCTTAATTAACGTCGGTCGATGTCTTAATCGAGAATCAAAACAAAATACCTAAACACTTATTTACTTGTTGGAAAATTATCCCATTAGCAAAGGGAACCCGATAAAATAAATTATCATTTTGCCCTGCGTTTGTGTAGGAGCAGATATTAAAAATAGTAATTCACCCTCGCATTATTTTCGTTTTTGATTTCTTTTTTTTTTTTTTGAAAATTGTGTGTTCAAAATTACCATTTTTCCTTGACTTTTGTTAAGTTCATAGTGTACAAAAGGAATTAATTAAAAAACAATGCAACAATGCTTACCACTGTTAAAACATAGGGCGTTAAACCTCTACATAAAATTAAGTTTTCATCTTAAAATATATTTTTCTTTTTTTCGTACTTATTTAACTATCTACATATGTATTTTAATTTATTACGTTAATAATTAGATAACATAAACCAAGACCACTAATAGGGTTAATTTCGTATTTCTATAGGGAAACTCGGTAACAGCAAGAGAAAAATAAAAAAATAAACGACAGTTTCGAACCCCGTTTTTTTTTTTTTTTGAGACAAATTTACTGGTTTAAAAAAAAATAAAAAAAAAAATATTTGAGAATTTTTAATATAATAACATCTTTTACTGTTGGTTAGGTACTAATTTTTTCTACATGAAAACTACGAAAAATTAACCCACCCTGCCGCATTTTTTAAATTTTTTTTTATATCATTTACGTATCGACCGTTATCAGTAACAGCAAATATGTATTAATAAAGCGATTTTAAAAACGCGAGATCAAAAGGTCATATGCTAAAACTTTATTGTACTTATTATCATATGCACAAAGGCCGGAAAACTTTAACTAGCGCATATGTGTAAATACTAATCCGAAAGAAGTTGTCTAGTTCGTATTGACTGACCGTTGATTGTTTTTAAACAATTTGGCAACAACAACCCTTCTTGTCTATTAATTACGCATTTTACTGTCTCGTAAACAAATTGGTTTCACTACAAGAATCCTTGAAAAATTGCAAAAAAAGAGGCACACGTGTATTGGGATTTTTAATTAATTTGTATATTAATTCCAGAAAACAAGCATTTTTAATAGAAAAAATAACTTAATGCAATTACCACACTTAAACTAATTTGAAAAATTTAAATTTACCATAAATGTTTTTTAACATTACTTTTGCGTTTATTTCTTGACATATTTAATTTGTTTTTTTCTTTTTTTTTTACAGCTCTTAACTACAAACAAAGTCTAATTTCTGAAATTAAATCATATGCTTAAAAGACAACAATAAATAAACAATATACACCTGGGAACAATGCCCTTTTTGTTCCATTACAAGAAAATTAGGTTGCAACCCAAAACGTGCAAATTTATATACCTATATTTTTTTAAATTTCATTTCGCACACAGATTTCATTTTTTTTTTTTAACAATAAATACGTAAGTGTTTTTCATTCATAAAAATCCTTCATCGTTCTTTGTAAATCGCACATGTTAATGAATAAAAATGATGAAATATTCCAAAATCTATTAATAGGTAATAATTTAGTTGATGACACTGTTATAGTGTCAATTAACACCCTGGTTAGAGATAAAAATTGACGGTTGTTTTGCTGATAAACGATAAGAATCAATTTTGAATTAACATATTGAGCTCTTAATAGTTGGACTATTAGCAAATATTTGCCCATTTCAATCAAATAACGTCAAGATTCTAATTGGCAAGTTTTAAATGTACCTATGTACATATTTATGTAAATAGAAAAAAAAGGTTAAAACTTTTTGGGGAAAAATATCCTTAAACAACAATAAATAATTTTCCAACACCACGCCATAATTAAATTTTGTAGAACAAAAATGAAAAATGAAATCGATAATTAAAATTGTTCATGAACTTAGCTATTGGAATTTTGGTTTGTTTATTAGTTCATTTCTACAGTAGTGGGGTATTTTACAAAACACAAAATGCAAAGCAAATTGTAATTCTGTTTGTTTCAAAGATTCACTATTCAGTTAACTTGAATTCTAGCAAGTGAATAGTTGCTTTTTTTCGTAGTGAGTGTTACAACCAAAAAATGTTAACTGCCGTGAGTGATACTGATATTGATAGTGAAACAAGGGAAATTATTGAAAGAAGAAAAACTAATCTTATATCTAATCATATTCTGGGAAAACCGGAAAAAATAAACACGCTCTATGGAGATGGTTTGTTTACTTTTTTTCTGAATAAATTTAAAAAAATCTATTTTTATTTATCATTCAGTAATTACCAAGAAACCATAAAACTAATAAAAAATTATTGATCAATTAATTCAGTTAGAAAAGAATAAGATTAATCGAAATTTTCTGCACTCAATTTTAGATGTATTTTTCAAAGAAAACCCTTATTATAGTCCTTTATACAAGGAAGTTTATCGAAAGTCTATAGATCAACCAGAAGAATTTTGGGCAGAAATTGCCAAACAGATTGTATGGACAAAACAGTGGGATAAAGTTATAGACAATTCGAATCCACCTTTTACAAAATGGTATTAAATAGCAATTCTACCCTGTTAATATTATTCCTCACATTAATCGTAATTATAGGTTTGTAGGGGGTGAACTAAACGCATGTTACAACGCAGTAGATCGTCACGTTGAAGCTGGAAAGGGTGGCAAAATAGCATTAATTCATGACAGTCCTTTAACTCAAACAATACGGAAAGTAACTTATGGAGAACTTTTAGATAAAGTATATATATATATATAAATATTTCAAAATAGTCGTTATAGACACGTCATTCTATAACTATTTCTTATATATTAGATTTCGAGATTGGCCGGTGCAATGGCAACGTTAGGGGTGAAAAAGGGAGACAGGGTGTTAATTTATATGCCTCTCATACCAGAAACCATAATGGCAATGCTTGCCACAGTACGATTAGGTGCAGTACATTCTGTTGTTTTTGGAGGTACCTAAATATATAAATAGTTTCAATAAATTATTATTCTTAATAAATAAATTTCAAATTCTTAAGGATTTGCTGCTCGCGAATTGTGCGCCAGAATCGAACATGCAGAACCAAAAATTATAATTGCAGCAAGCTGTGGCGTAGAACCTCGCAAAGTTATTAGGTAAACATTTAATAAAAAAAAAAAATTATAATAATAAAAAAAAATATCAATCTCAAAATTAATTCGTCCATCAATCAATTAGATACAAAGAAATATTGAACGAGGCCATAGAGTGGTCATCTTTTAAACCCAAAAAGTGCATAATCTTCCAAAGATGGAATGTGGAAGTAGCGCCGTTAGAAAAAGACATGGACATTTCGTGGGACACGGCGTTAAAAATCGGGACACCCCATCCCTGTGTACCTGTTGAAGCAAACGACCCTTTGTACATTCTTTACACTTCAGGAACTACAGGTAAGCGTTTCTATTCCACGATTGCGAAATTTATAAGGCTTTTGTATTTATTAATGATCTTTTAATAGATCAGCCGAAAGGAATTCAACGACCAACCGGTGGTCATATAGCAACCCTGGCTTGGACCATGAGTGCCGTTTATGGTATGGGTTCAGACGATGTTTGGTGGTGTGCTAGTGACTTAGGATGGGTTGTTGGGCATTCGTACATTTGCTATGGTCCACTTTTGTACGGAATAACCAGCGTCATGTACGAGGGAAAACCTGACCGGACTCCTGATCCCGGACAGTATTTTAGGTGACTGGCGGTTGGTGTTTCCAGAAACCCCCAACTCAAGAAATCTTTGTGTCTGTTGCAGAATTATCAATGACCATAAGGTGAACGCGATCTTCACTGTTCCAACGGCTTTTCGCGTCATCAAAAGAGAAGACCCAAACGTTTGCTTCGGAAGAAACTATTCGACCAAGAGTTTGAGAAGAATATTCGTTGCTGGAGAACATTGCGATTACGAAACGAAAGCTTGGGCAGAAAAGGTGTTCAATGTGCCAGTTTTGAACCATTGGTGGCAAACTGAGACGGGTCACGCAATCACAGCCCATTGCATAGGACTTGGTCACAGCCTTTCGCCACCAAAATATACCACCGGAATGCCCTTTGCTGGATATGATGGTGAGAGAATTTTCTCGAATTTATTTCGCTGAGTGGCTACTTTATAATACATATATTATAGTAAGAATATTAAGAGATGACGGTACAGAAACAACAAGTCATGAGCTTGGAAGGATCGTAGTGAAATTGCCTTTACCACCTGGAACAGTGTCCACACTTTATCAAGCCCCAGAACGTTTTTGCGATGTCTACTTTTCGAAATATCCGGTAGATATTTACATATACTGTAATAGGAATGTTTACTGCAATGCTTATGATAATATTATTTTTTCATAGGGATACTATGATACCATGGATGCTGGTTATAGGGATGAATTTGGATACATCTATGTCGTGGCAAGGGATGATGACGTGATAAACGTTGCTGGTCACAGAATATCAACTGCTGCCTTAGAAGACGTCGTTATGGCCCACCCCGACGTGGGCGACGCAATTGTGGTCGGTGTTCCGGAGAGTACAAAAGGAGAAGTCCCCCTCTGTCTGTATATCCCCAAAAAAAGTACTATTTATATATTTTTCGGTCCGTTTGAAATAATTATACAAAAATGTATTACAATTTTAGATGCAAGGAAGAATGAAACAGTTATTGGAAGGGAACTTGTGTGCATGGTAAGGGAATTAATTGGGCCGATAGCAGCTTTTCGTTTAGCGGCCCCAGTTAGGGATTTGCCCCGGACAAGGTCAGGAAAATCTTGTAGAAAAACCGTTTCTGATTTGGCACGAAATAAACTTGTTAAGGTAAAAGCTTTCCATCGTTTTTTCAGTTAAAAAATGTGTGATACATATTTGTAATTTTTTAGATATCTGGTACTGTAGAGGATCCAACAGTGTATACAGACATCAAAATGACTCTTCAAAAAATTGGTTACGCTCTAACTGCGCCCGATCCTACTTTTTATTAATTTTTTATAAAACTTACACTAAGTATTTTGTAGTACTGTGTAATATTTTTGTTTTTTTGTAAAATATTTTAGACATACAAAAATTTGTCTCATGTGAAAAGTAATGCAACAATTTTATATTAAAGATTTTGGTTGTTTACTCTATAATACTGTTCACAGTGCTATTTAGATTGACTATTTAACAATTTATAGTAAATATTAGGTATATATACAACTATTGTTTGTGAATTAGGTACAATTTATTAGAAAATATGATAATAAAAAGTTTTATCTAATTTTCTTTTGATTTTTTTCATAATTTTGCCTTCTATAAATGTGTGAATTTTTTCAATTTTAAAGTAGTCGATAATAATTTTATCTTCAATTCGCAGAAAGTAACGAATATTTAATTTTACGACTCAACTAATAAAAATAAAACAAAAAAGTAAAAAAATAAATTTACTGGTTTTAATTTAAACAATAGTTATACAATCAATTAAAAAATATTGCTGACTCGAGGCATATCATTAATTGGATTTAGAATAGTAAGAAATAATGTAAAAAAAAGTTACTTTCATATTTACAATGTAGATCTATAAAAAAAAATACATACGTAATAAGTATATAAAGGATTATTGTTGATAAATAGTGTAAAAAATTCAGGATGGACTCAGGCATTTGGCACAACATGTAAATAACAATTTCAATTTTCAAATCACATTAAAAACCACAACTATCATTACTTATTTCAGAATTAACTTCTGCTGTACCCTGAGCAAAAAAACCGAAAATGCAATACGTATATCTATGTCACGACATGCTCAATATATTTTTCAAATCTTCCGGTAAAGTATTAATTATGTCCTGCATTCTTTCGCGAAGTCTCCTCTTTATTGTACTATTTATCGGGATGTCGTGTTCTTTGCATTTATCTAATTTACCTTTTATGTTCAGAACCATATCAACAACTTCGACTTCTGGTTTACCTTGAACCCAAAGTTTTAAGTTCTGCAAACCAAAGACAACATTAAAGCTGCGACTTAACAAGAAAATAAAAAAGTTATTACCGCATCAGATAACGCTTGCAACTGTAAAGCCTGCAGTTTTAACGCTAATTCGGTGTATCTCATGTTAAACCAGCCGTTAAAGTTTGGAGAGCGAAAAAATTTCTTGTACAACCCAACCCAGTCCCCTTTTATCCCAGAAGTTAATTGAGGACCTGTCGATTCTAAAGTCGCAAAAAAATCGTCAGGATTGAAAGGAAGGGGCAACGGTGCGGCCTTAAAAAAGAAACAATTGAACTGGCTGAGAGTCCCATATATATAGAAAAATTACCTTAAAGGGTGAAATATCTCTTCTCAAAGGCATAAGACTTGCTATATATCGTTCCAGCGGGATAATAAAACTTTGCGTTAGTTCTAACAAATGTCTTTTTAGTAACGCAGACTGAACTTCGCAAGGCCGCTTTGAGCTTATACCTAACAGTAATTTTTTTATCACACTTTTATCTTTCTGTAAAAACGGTTTATACGTCGTATATAATCCTGGGGTGTTGTCCAACATTTTTGGATTAGGACTTTTCTTCAGTTTATATTTGTAACTTTCGCCTTAAAAGATTATTTATTAATTGATCAATTAAAGACAATGAAAATTTTGTTTTACCAGTATCTTCTCCTAATTTTATGGTATGTGGCCAGTGGTACAAGGACTTTGCGAAAAATGGGTTTGTCACGCCCAAAATAACTGGAGGAGGATTTTGCGTTTTGCTAGCAAATTGCTTGAATTCACCATCATGAATTGTGAAGTAGGGTCTATAATCGGCGCAATATTTTAGGGGTTGAATCATTCTAAAGATTAGATTAGATTAAATATAGGAAATACGCTAAAAAAACAATTTTTAAAAACCTTATTAATGCCAGAACCATAGTAGAGCAGTAAATAGGGGAAGAAGCCAAGATTACTAAGGGTTCTGAAGTGAGAACAAGTTCCCAAAGCAAATGTATATGAGACAAAACCGGTTGTAATGCTTCAAATAAATTTAAATCTTCTGCAGCCATATGAATGTGATTTAGGCCAAACTTATCAGTTTCATCTTTTGAAGTGATGGACCTGTTAGCACTATATTTTTGATGAGGAATGCCAGTCTAAAACGACACCAATCTTCACTACAAATTCAATTGGATTCAAATTATTAAAGACCTGTATAACAGTTCCCAAAAGTGGCAAAGAAACTGTAGATCCTGGTACAGGGTCAGACCACAAATCTATGTTGCAAAGGACTGCTTCTAGGATAGGATCTCCATTTTCAAAGTATTTTGGGGCAATAACAGACACTATTTTACTAAACAAATTATTAAATGGCAGTTTTGACAAAATAACAACACTCTGAAAAAAATATCTTATAAAAATTTCTTACACACTAACTTCTTTTTTTGCAAACCTTTTGGAAATAACCACGAGGCAATGATATGTCTTTAACTTGTCTAAAGTAAACATATCCCCAGTAGTATTTTGGGTTAATTTGGAAAGCAGGGGGGCAGTTTGAATTGTATACAACATGTTCCCTTTTTAATTCAGGTTTTCCAGGGCTCTTTGGCAAACGGATTACAAAGTTAGTGTCACCCATGCATCCTGAATTTGAATCAGGGAATGCCAAGTAACAGATATTAGATATTTCCTGTTTTGTTAGGTATGCATGCTTTGGATATATTCCCTAAAATAACAGTGCAGTAGCAGTCACATTAAACTGTTTCAATACTGTCAAAACTGACCTCAAGAGCCTGTCCCAGTTCCAAATCAAACGTAATAACACAGATGCAATGAATCCAATTTGAAAACCGTTCCCACCTCTTCTCTAAATTGTTATCATCTATTTCTTTTTTGTTTTTGTTAGACATCGTGTCAGGCGGTCAAAGCACTTCAAAATGCACATAATTCCATTTCTTATTTATCAACATATTAACTGTAAAAATATGTCTTACTTGTGTAATGCACGCACAAATCTATTTACGTTAAATTTGAATTAAATTAAGTTTAAAATGAAGATTCTTGGTTTCGTATTTCTTTTTAACAAATTTGTAATGTTCTACTACTTTAAAAATAAAAATAAACCTCAAGAACTGTTGATATGTCAACTTTTATAACACACAAACCAAAACTGGTAACTAACATTCATAGGTGGCTTGGAATAGGTATTTATCCAGATGCAGTAATTTAATTACTGTATTGAACGCATTTTAGAACAAAATTATTACACTTCCTTATGACGATAAATGTTATTCCATTTATCACGATAATAGCTACGATATGAAGTTTGCAATTTACACGATGCAAATATTAAATCTAACTTCAAACTAGTTGGAAAAACAATAACATAACCTATATATTTCGTTAATTAATTGTAAGAGTTAATTATTAACCAATAAATTAAACGTACAAACTAATATCAATTATATAGTAAATACGATAATATTGTTTAACTACATACTTGCATTGTTCTTTAAAGTAAATTTGATTCGCACAGTCTAGGATTTGCATTTTGCACTGCTTTCCTACCCCATTTCCACACTTGCGAATTATTTTCGCCCCTCCAAGCTTCACTAATAAACCAGTACAAATTTGCGGAGCTTTCACATGTAACCACTTATATTTACACAAAAAACCTGTTTTAAAATGTGTATATGTAGCTCAAGACACTTGTTAGTAATGTGGGTTTTCTATATTATTTTTAAAGTGCTAAGTAATGGAGGGAATTTTAAATCTCCATTTAAATATCAGAACTTTAAAATTTAAATGTCATACACAAGAAAAAGTAGCATTTTATCAAGAAAACATTTATTCTATAAAAAGGTCAACGTACATAAAACTTTTAGAGCTAAGATATACCTAAAAGAGAATAAACATAATAAATAATCTTATATACAAGCAAAATCAAGGTAAAATGATTAAAGGTTAATAAAATAATGTAAATCGTGTGCTAATTTTCTTATAATTAAACTATTAATACCTAGCATTTTTTATAAAAGTTTACACAGTAAACAAGACTGAGTTAATATTAAAATAGTTTAGTACTTTGGGCACTTCCTCTTCAAATATAATATTAAAAATGATTGCTAGTTTATAATACCAAGACAAATAAAAAATAAAACGTGAATTTTGTCCCTAACCACATTAGAAGTAAAGCTTATATCACAAGAATCAGAAACGTTTTGTTTGCACTACAGTACAATGTGTATTTTTTTGTTACTTATGCCTTTTTTTAAAATGAATTTAAGATAATAAATTGGCCTCCTAAAATTGTTTCTATACTACAATAATTTAGAGCACAAGAAGTTTTAAAAATTAAATTAGGAGACAAATACAAATAGTATGAAAAATTTTAGTACCAGAAATAGATAATTGTTTCTTTTTTCATTCATTATGGTGGTATTAACATTAAAGGAAACTTTTTACAACAAATAAAGGCACTTTGTAAAACAAATTTAAAATGGTGTATAATTAATGGGACCACCGTTTTTAAGTTCAACAAGGGCAATTGCTGTTTGCATATCAGCCCTTGAAATTTCCTTCTTCTCCCCACAATCCTGCACTCGCATGAGTACAGTAGGACGACGCTGATTTTCGTATTCGACGATGTTCATGTCTTCCCAATTGAGGGGTTTAGCAAGCTCCTGAGAGTCCCAAAGTCTCTGATCTTGAACAGCTTCCCTAAGCCACCTTTTCTTTGGAAGTTCGACCGGTTCAGCTGGTCCATTGCTTAATTTAAGCATCTTCTGAGACTCCTTAGACGATTCTGATTTATCTTTGAATAGCTGTTGTACTGATGGTTCTTTAAAAGTTAAAGGGGTGACATTTACAATGTTCTCTTTGGAGCTACCATAGTGGCACTGGAGATCAATGTGAGTGCTGTTATCAGACCATATTTCTTGAGAAGAGTGAGCAAAGTCACTTGTATCACTTGACTGAGTGGTACAGGTGTTATCAGCATATTCACTGCTAGTTGAAGATTCCGAGTTCCTCATTGACCATGTCCCAGAGTTACTTAGGTCAAGATTTTCATTTTGCTCTATACCATTCTCTCCATCACTTGTAAACCGAAGTTCTTGGAACCTACTCTTCTTCTTAATGTTCTCTTTGTTGTTGAGACACCTGAACAACTCACATTAGCGACGAATTTTAATAAATAGAAAATATATATATAATTTACCTTCTGTTAGCTCTTAACCAATTTTGTACTGCTGTGGAATGTTCTTCATCATTTTTGTTTTCTTGATTGGAGTTTGTGAGAAAATTGAATCTTTTCAGTTGTCCTTCGGGGTGTTCTGGACAGTGCCTGTTGGCATGTGTAAACCTTCGTTCACAGTTAGCAACAGTACATACAAAGGGCTTCTCCCCAGTATGTAACCTTTGGTGGGTCTTGAGTTGGCCTGACTGTGTGAAACGTCGAGTGCATTTTGGATAATCGCATGCATATGGCCTTTCGCCTAAATTTAAAGCATATTAAAATTCATAAGTAGACCTTTAAAAACCTTACCTGTATGGGTTCTTAAATGTGCTTGCAATGACTTCTCCCTTGGAAAAACTCGGCTGCAATAGGTACACTTTATGGAGCTGGGAGACGTCGATCCTTCTAAGATAAGGGTATTTAAAAATTCGGCTCTGGGTCGTCCTCTTCGTGTTTCATTAGGAGACACAACAGAATTCTCTTTTGGACTACCGTTAACCGGCGTTCTTTCTATCAAATTCAACACGTTTTGTCTTAATATCTTATTTGGAGGTGTTGCATTCACAGGTTCACTAGTTTCTGAGCTCAACTTTGATCTTTTTGGAGTCCTGTTCATTCTTTTTTATTAAAATTTTGACACTCAAAACTAACCAAAACAAAACTTCGACATTCACACACACTGTTATTAAGATGGCGCTTTGAAAAGGAGGGAAAAATGCGGAAATAACTTCTAATCTAATGTCATGCTTAATTCTACTTTGAATTTTAAATTTGTTTTTTTTTTTTAATAAAATTCGCTTTTTCTGTTATAAATCTACTCCTTATTATGCCTTAAAAGTCACCGGAGAAAGAAATTTTATCGCAATTAAATAACGAAAGTATATCTGATGACCTTTAAATTGTTACATTAATTAATGAGGAGCAAGCGAAACGAAACAAAAACTTTTTTAAAAACATTACTAAAGCTTTATTTAAACAAAAACGTTATTTAAGACTAAACAGTGTACAAAAAAAAACAAATTCTTTTGAAATTTCACCTACCACTGAAAAAGTATATAAAATTAATCCAAAAAGTATGAAATAAGAATTTTACCTATGTACCGATAAAAGTATTAATAAATATCCTCTTTTTAGAAGAAAATATTAATAATTTAAACGTTCCCGCAAATTAGATTCAACTTGTATTAGTTCCATTAGAGAGGCGATACTATCGTATTTGTTTATTAACGTTTGGTACATTGGTACTACTGATTGGAATTGCTGGCTGCAGCTGGCTGTCCTGGCTTGCTTTGTGCAGCAGACCGCAGTTGTGATTGTGTATGATAGTGAGGTTAAATTGAAGATTTCTGGGCAAAAATTGTTTTAAGAATGGCTGAAGTAGCAGACAATCACGGTCATGGAACGAAATCAGATTTAGCTGGTGTTTCTGATAGTCCTATAACCGATCCTGCATCAGTAGTAAAGGTTTGTGTTTTTCTTTTAATATTTATACACCCATTTTGACTGACCAGAAACAGCATTCAATTTTTGTTGTTTTGCTGTTATTACTGCAATTAATATTTTATAAACATCACTTATATTCGTTTATAAAACTTAATTCGAATGTCTTTTATCATTATTTATTGATGCAACACATAACAATGTTTAGAAGTGTAATTTTTGAATTATACGTTCATATAATGTCCCAAATTTTGCAGAAAATGCAATTATAAATGAAATTCTAATTAGATCATATGCTACTTTTTTTTTGTAGAAGGAATTAAAGAATCAGTTTTATCACTTGCTGCAGATATAAATTGATAAATTTATTTACCTTTAATGCCTACCATAAAGTAGATAATTGTTTCTTAATCTCTGTATGTTAAAGAATAATTAAACTTAGGACTTTCTTCTAAAAAAGACTGTGATAGATTACTTCTTTTTTTTATTACTTTCATATTTTCCCATTAAGTTAAAAAAACAACATTCAAGTTTGTTTAACTCTGCTTAAGTACATATAGCAATGCAATACTGATTTATATGAACCTGTATGTTAAAGAAGTGTAAATTGCTTGCATTCATAAATTATTGTGTACTTTATCACATTGTAGCTAATTTAAAAGGTACACATTGACACTAATAACAAAATTACTTTTTATTCCTACATCCTACATTTAAAAATTCTTAAATAGTAAGCAGCTATTTAGAGCAATTAAAATTTTTTATTGTGTTTTATTATATTTACTATGTTTTTTTTATGGTGAAATTGGTACATTATTATACGTAAGTTATGTTACAAATAATTCTGTTAATGTTTGTTGACTGTATATATTTTCTGCTTTAAGAAATACCTAGGTCGGTTATAGCATGGAAAACGTTCCAGATGATTTAAATATTAAAGCAGGAAATAGTTAAAAAATTAGTACATGTTTTGAGATTTTGATTTTTAGGGTTTGGATGGAGCTAATGCATTTGTTGGTCAAAGATCAAAATTGGTAAGATAGGCATGTGTGCACACCTATTTTGATAAAAAAATTATTTAATTTTGCTTCTTTTTTTAAGTTTTACGATTATTCTTGCGTAAGCAATTCTACTTGCAAAGCACTTTTCATATTTCCACCGATAGTGCTGACAAAGATTTCAGTTGTATTTTTAAGCTCTTAACAAATACGTTTTTGTGTACTTTAATGAAATCACTAAAAGGCAAATGTTAGTCAGTCGTTCCTGATTTTATAGATGTTTGGTTTTTATTTACAATTTTTTTAGAATCACGCCATTTATGAAAACCAGAGCATGTAATGGTACTTGTCTGTTGGCTATTATGGTTTCTTTTCGGTCTCATTTTTATTTTCGATTTTATTAGTTTCATTTTTTTTTTTATTTTAAGGATACTAAGACGTCTGGGGCTTTAAAAAAATCCAGCAGATACCGAACGAGATCTTTATCTGCTTCTTCAACAGATTCTTACAGTTCAAGTAAGTGTTGCAGCTCATTTTTATTTTTACTTATTTGATAACTTTTGCAGGTAGTAGTTCTCAAGAAGATGACGTTTCGCCTAGGGACAAGGTCCAGAAGAACTCAAAGGGCAGCTCAGACTTTTGCGTTCGCAATATTAATCAGTTTGAATTCGGTCGACGTGAAATTGAAATTGCTGAGCAAGGTAATAATTTTCTTTGATACGCCTTACGAAAATTAATGATTAAGATATAATTTGAGAAGAAATGTTTTGATTTACAAGTTTTCAGATGATATAATAATTTTTTGATTTAGAAATGCCGGGCATAATGGCTTTAAGACGACGAGCTAGCGACGACAAACCGTTAAGGAACGCAAAAATTGTTGGTTGTACTCACATAAATGCTCAAACTGCGGTGCTCATTGAAACTTTAGCAGCTCTTGGAGCGAGCGTTCGTTGGGCAGCTTGTAACATTTATTCCACTCAAGTGAGTAAAAAGTTTGAGTTGACAACATTATTTAAATAAATTTATTCGTATTTGTTTCAGAACGAAGTAGCTGCAGCTTTAGCAGAATCCGGTTTTCCGGTGTTTGCATGGAGAGGCGAGACGGAGGAAGACTTTTGGTGGTGTATAGATAAATGTGTCAACGTGGAGAATTGGCAGCCGAACATGATCCTAGACGATGGAGGCGATGCCACTCATTTAATGCTTAAAAAGTATCCTGCCATGTTCAAGATGATAAAAGGTAATTAACATTAATATTTCTCGATATTACTTTTTTAAACGTATGCAGTTTTATTATTATAGGAATCGTCGAGGAAAGTGTAACGGGTGTTCATCGTCTATACCAACTTTCAAAGGCTGGAAAACTTACAGTGCCTGCGATGAACGTAAACGACTCAGTAACTAAGACGAAATTCGACAACCTCTACAGTTGTCGCGAGTCAATTCTCGACAGGTACAGCAGTATTTTATGAGCC
Organism: Agrilus cyanescens; assembly: GCA_947389935.1. Classification (NCBI taxonomy): domain Eukaryota; kingdom Metazoa; phylum Arthropoda; class Insecta; order Coleoptera; family Buprestidae; genus Agrilus; species Agrilus cyanescens. The sequence goes on from OX376704.1 coordinate 660,779, forward strand.
ACTGTTTCGTTTTTATTTGTTCTTATTCAAGTTTCATTTTAGCCTGAAACGTTCGACTGACATAATGTTTGGAGGGAAACAGGTCGTCATTTGTGGCTACGGAGAAGTGGGGAAAGGCTGCTCACAAGCGTTGAAGGGACTTGGATGTATAGTTTACATTACCGAAATCGATCCCATATGTGCCCTACAGGCGAGGTAAAAAAGTTTTTTAACTTTTTTTTTTACCATTTAATAACTTTGGTTTTTAGTATGGATGGTTTTCGCGTTGTTAAATTGAACGAAGTTATTCGAACTGTGGACATAGTTATTACAGCAACTGGCAACAAGAACGTTGTCACTAGAGAACACATGGATAAAATGAAAAACGGGTGTATTGTCTGCAACATGGGCCACTCTAACACAGAAATTGATGTGGTACGTTTAATCGAATAAATTCAGATGAAAATATGTATGGTTTGATTATTTCAGAATAGTCTTCGAACGCCAGATTTAACGTGGGAAAAGGTTCGTTCTCAAGTGGACCATGTTATCTGGCCTGACGGAAAGCGAATAATCTTGCTTGCAGAAGGTCGTTTAGTTAATCTAAGTTGTTCGAGTTTACCATCGTTTGTCGTTTCGATAACGTCGGCAACTCAAGCGTTGGCCCTTATCGAATTGTTTAATGCCCCTGCCGGACGTTATAAGTCTGACGTCTACCTCCTGCCAAAGAAAATGGGTAAGGCCTGTATCTGTTGATCTTTGCCTAATTCAGTATTTCAAATTATGGTTAAATTTTAGAAAATGTCCTGGGGGGAAACAGGATAATTCATCAATTAGCCTAGAGGTCTAGGCTTTTGGAAGAAGTAAGACCTAAGTTTCCCAAAGACTTTCTAAAACTGTAACTTAATACATTTAATAATAGATACATATGTCTTTTTTTCTAACATTTGTTTTTATTTTTGGTGGTAATTTTTAATATTTGTTTGGACATTTTTAGATGAATATGTTGCAAGTTTACATCTGCCCACTTTTGATGCTCATTTAACGGAGCTCAGTGATGAACAGGCTAAGTATATGGGTCTTAACAAAGCCGGTCCTTTCAAGCCTAACTACTATAGGTAAATTAAATTTATTAATTGTTTCAAACCATTACTTATTATAAATTCCTTTCTATAGATATTAGTAAAACTTGGAATAAAAGAGAGAAAACGGTGGAGGTGAAGCAGTGTTCTTAGATTGAATGTTGTTATTGTAGTCATCTTTAGGAAAATTTGAAATACAGTTAATATTTTAAAGTACCCAAATGCCGAATGCTTCTTTGACATTCATTTTTGATAACGCAATTTTTGGGTAAACACCGTTTCTTTTAACTAGTGCAATGCAACAGAAGCAAATAGAACCAATGCAACTTGAATAAATTTTGTTGAAGAACTGAAATTCAATTGGGGAATAGTATTAACTGTATATTAGGAATATAACTGATTAATTAATTTACTATTAATAAACTCATAAATCCCCAGTTTCACTAATTAAAAAAAATAGGTAATTGCTTTATTTTAAGTATTATATTATATTAAATGTTTAAGCATTTAAACTCCAAAAAGTAACTAACTCTGGTGCAGAAAAAATTATTTAAATTCTGCAACTTCAGCTAATAATAAATTTTAGATGTAAAGAACAGAAAATAAATTGAACTTTTATTACATGACATATAATTAATTAGAAGAAGTTGCACTATTTAATAACTATTGCTGGATAATAAGAGATGTGCTAATACGTTGCCTTTAATAAATGAACTAGTTGCAAAACAGTTTTAAGTTTGTAGTTGGTAGTTTTTCGGCTTTTTGTTGATCGTTTACTGAGGTATTCTTTTCTTCTCGCATGGACATTTTTTAAGAAATATGTCCATGCAAATAGGAACAAAAGGCCTCATTAAATTTGGCTTGAAAGTACTAAAACTTGAAGTTTTAAATAATGGTGATAAAAAATCTAACTCATATTCATATCTCATTTATTTCTAGTACAAACGGTCTGTTAATAAGTAACTCATTATTCTTTCATATAAATATTTGTATATATTAAGCAATAAAGTGTTGTAGACTTAAGAAAGCATAGTCCCATAATTGCTGTCTAGTCGCATTTGTTTTTGTTTTCTTATTCAAAGTGTTCAAACTGTTTTTAATCTCAATTTTTTTTAAATACTTGTTAATAAAAATATGAAAATAAATAAATAATTAATCGTGGAAACAAGGCTACTAATAATGTAGGTATTTTAATTGTGGCCACTTAATTAACTATAATATTTGGTTTAATATTGTATGTGTAGACTATTTAATTAGTTTTGTTTTTTGACTAGTGAGAACTTTGTTTCTTTAAATATATCGTGAAGAGAAGACCATATTACTAAGTTACATGCCAGTATTGTGTTTTTTTTTTCTATGATATTTAATTGATTGCAGTATTATTGTATTCCCATATTTTAGTTGTATATTGTAATATTAGGTAAAAAGTAATGCTTGTAAATTTGCAATAGCAAATACAGAAAATCGAAAGAGATTCTGTAGAATGAAACTAAATGAAAACACTAAATTTTGTTTTTTTAGTGTTTTTATTTGTCTTTATACAGATCAGATTGGTACTGTTTGGAGTTGCCAAATGAGTTTTTCTTCATAATAATTTTGCCTTTTAGTTAATAAAAAAATAAAATGTCTTTAAATAGAACTGTTGGGATGCTTTTAATAAAAGAATGATTATATATAATGTGTTTTTATTTATTTTATGGTTTATTTAGTGGTCCTGCCGGTTTACAACAATTTGATTATTAATAATAGCTCACTTACCTTTACTTGATAAGTGTAGTGGTTATTTTTTTTATGTTATTCAGAGAGATTTGTATCGAAGAAAAGAAGATGGTTAATAATTGTTTAAAATCATAGCCAATGTTTTATTTTTGTAGCGTTTACACATAAAAGTCCTGGAAATGGTTATAATTAAACTAATAAGTGTGAGAATTCAGTCTCATTATATGGAGATTTTTATGCTTTATTGTATAAGTTTTGTCAACATGGAAAAGTACAAATATTGCATTACACCGACTTCTAGCCTGGAGTACACAATTTTAATATTGTGTTTCACAGTGTGGCTTTTTCCCACACTGCTTACGTTTGCGCGTCAAAAGTCGCGCGTTATAACAATCTTTGCTAGCATGTCCAGTGTCAACTCGAGGAAATACAATGAGTTTTTTTTTTTTATAACTTTATTCCTTTTAAATCCGCACAGCCATTACATACCGAGTGAACGCAGAAAACTATCGTTGTCTTTATTTACTTAACAACCGACTTATTTCGAACTACTTATGTATGTTTGATACACTTCTAGTACTTTTTTTTTGTTTTGAAACTGGACATTAGCAAGAATGACAATAATTGATAAGAAGATATCAACCGATTCAAGATTACTAAAGATTCAGAAACTAGGGTGAGAGCAGCAGCTTATCATCTCGTAGATCTTTTAGTATTTCTTAAACACTCTGCAATGCTTACTTTACTTCATCCTCTGATATGTCGCATCACCTTTCGTGCCGCTGTAAAACCTATTTTTATTACAACAGCAATTAGGGAGGGGAACTCCCTGTAATAATTTTAAAAATCTGTTTAGTTGCACTGTATACAAGTACCATATAAAAAAAATTCTGTTATGAAATGACTCTGTAGCTGTTGTAATTAAAGCAGATTTTGAACCGGGTATGGAATCGTGGCGCGGTCTCAAAAAAAAATTCATTATTTATTAATTGCCAATTATTAAGTTCGGAAATAACATCAGAAATAGTGCGGATATTTCGAAAATATTTTTTTTATCTAACCGTTTATTGTGACAATAATAGCGAATATTAAATATTGTAACTACACGTATGTATATTTGTGCTAACCGATAATTACTAACGCAAAAATTTCTATTATTTTTTTAACCCGAATAAATAGACGATTTTCAACTACGTAGTATATTATTATATTAGTTTTGTTATTCCCGGAAGTTTCTTTTATACGATTTGTACCTCAAAATACGAGTTTGATAGAAAGATATGCTCTATTTATATTGCACGTTTTTTTTTTTTGTAGTTTTTTCATTCATTATTCAATAGATTTGTTTTCAAAATGTTATTATACGTCAAATTAAGTAAGAATAAAGACCGACAGCAATTAAAAAGTTCATTTACCTACGCTACCTATGTATATCACAGTTTAGAGACCCGTGTCTGCGCTATAGTGGTGACGAAATTTGTATTTTAATAAAAAAAATTAAATAAAATAACGTTTGGATAGGTAGTTAACAGTGCTGGGTGGTTGTGGTTGAATGAAATTCCCTCTATTTTGAAAAAAAGACCATTGAATAATGAATTGATAGATAGAGAAAATAATCTTTGGCTTTTATTTGTGCGATATTTTTTTGGCTGTTGAAAATATAGAAATTTAATAAATTAATTAGAAATTTGATGAAATCGCAAAAGAGATAAAGTTCGTGACACAAGAAGGCCTCGACCCGATCCCTTCACGTCAGAGACTGACCAACCTGGACTCTTATCCTAATGCTAAATTTATAGTGAAATTTAATTTTTCTTACATTAAGTTATTGCATGAATTACAGTTTATGAGGTACTGTACTTTCTAATATACTGTACATTTATCTTTGTTGCATTCATTCATTTTAAATATTAATCACCTTTATCAAAACAGATAGAATAGGTATGAGTATATAATGTAATCAATAATAGCGTCATCATAATAATGGAATGTTTTGTCACAACAATATTTGAGCTATAGCCCTGCGAATCGTCGGGCGAACCTGTGGGCCACCAACAGAGTAGGAACAAAGCTAGGAACGAATTCTTTTTTTTCCTCTTCATTTGCTTAGTGCTTTATTTCTTTTAATTAATATAAATATGTATACGTATATGCGTGAATGTAATACTTTCGTCCTGTTAAAAACTTAACGCTTCGTGAAAAGAGGGGCAAAAAGCTCGGTTCACTGCTTTGGCTTCTGCTCTGGTATATCTTTCGCCCGTAACACAACAACTACACATGAAGAGAAAGTAACCAATTAAGAATATGTACTATTTTACACTTATGCTAGAATTCTACACAACACACAAAGAGATAATAATTCTTATAGATAGTGGTACATAATCCATAATAATCATCGTTTAAGATTAAAAAAGCTGCATATAAGAGTACTGGGCTTATTCAAATTGAAGCTAAGAAAGGTAAACAAGCGATGTTGACAGAAATAACATTATATTTGAAATTGATCGTTGTTCTAAGTGTGGAGTTAGCCTACGCGAGTTTCGATTTAGGCCAGCGTATAACCGGTATATCAAATGTGGATTAATACAGAAGAGACTGTACTATCTCCACTGGGTACATATTTTTATTTTACTTTATGTATTTTTTTCACACGTGAACACATCTTCGATTCTTTTTTTTTCTTTTGCTCTCGATTTATTCTAACGATAAGTTCTCACTCTTCTTCTTTTCTCTACGTTTACATTCATCAACAAATTTTTAACGATTTTGTAGAACAACAATTGGGTTTCGAACAAGTATTCATTTTTTTTTTTTTAATATACTTATGTATATGCATAGGAATTAGTTAGGTACAAAGATCCTATATGCAGGTATCGGTATGATGAGTTCCCTTCGATATTGTCTTTGAATTAACAAAAAAGTTTCAATACATGTTCAATTACCTAGATGATATAGTATGTATTGTAATAATAATTAATAATTGTGTTTAAGTTTAGGCTCGTTCGTGTAAAATGTGATTGTGATTATTGTGCATCGATGATAAAATCATAAAACCAAAATATTATTTTATTACTCCGATTGGATATTTTTCTCTATACCTTGGCGAGTTAATAAATAATTAAAGCTCACCGTTTTACAGTGAGACATTTGTTACTTTCTATAATTTGAGATACCTACGCTTGATGGGATGAGGAAAAAGGTGGTCGACGTCTCTTAATTATTAATCTAATAAGAGGTGTGTGTGTGTGTGTGTGTGTATAAATGTCACGTCAAAACTGAAAATTCGACATCAACCTGCTTTTCTGTTTTGTTTTTTTTTTTTATCCGCCCAACGCACCGAGCTTTTATATCGTCGTCAATTATCCTATTATTGCCCGTCCCATAGTCTTTGTGCGTTTCGCCATAAAACCGAACCAATTGTAAGTATGAACACAATTCGCTCCTTACAATACGTGTTTTTTGTACACCTAATATTACTATAATATTATATCGAACCTCAGTACGAGAGTTTAGAAAAATAAAGTGCATTTCGAGTGGAAGTCGTCGGTTAAAGTAACGCGTTGTGGCGCTGTTACGCGCGTAACCGCTTGTGCTGTAAGTGACCTACTCTGAGCGACTTACTGGACAACCGCTGCACGAGACATGACATGAAACCAACGCTTTAGACCTAGAAATCATTCATTTGTTTCGTTTATCATGTACAAAGTAAATACCGTTCGTAATTTGTTTGTACTTTTATCATTGCTGTAAAGAATGGAATTACTTATTAGAAGTGTGTTGTTTTATGATCTTTTCTTATTTAATTTTGTCGACGAGACAGCAGGTTTCGTAAGTGCATTTGGCCAATTGAGTGAAAAAAGATCTAGGTCTAGAGCTACCGTAAAGAATGGGAAGAACTAAATCAAAACAAAAAGATAAGTATAAAGAAAATTTTAATCGCTTTTTCACAATAAGGCAGACTGCTTCAACCAAAATAAAAAATTACTTAGCTATAAATAATAACTAAAACTAAATAAAAAGTAATAAGCCGAAGAAAAACATCCATCTGTTATCTTACGTGCCATTTAAGCCAAGAAGTTCTACCATTTCGGTTTTCAACAGAAAAATTTATACAATCATTGGAATTAATATAAGACATTATATGGCAAATGAGAAGAACTTGTTCGTTTAAGAAACACGTGCAAGAAGTCGATGGAACAGGCAGACAGTTTTCTTCAATTTATGTAACAGAAAAAAAAAATAAAATAAAATGAAAAAAGGAACAAAAAATTCAATTCTGAAACGAACCCGATTCTCTTCGGATGGTATTACATTATGTAATAGAAATCAATTAATCAAACACGGCAAAGAAAGAAAGATAAAGTTGCCAATTAATAAACAGGGTCTTGTCAAAGCGTTGCATACCGTTGTGATGGAACGAACGTTTGAATAATAATAATAATAGTAGTAGTACTAGAACCATGACAAAAAATTAATCAATCGTGTGTGTAGGTACTTTCGCAACAAAATTACTGGTCATAATAGATAGAGAAGGCTGAAACGAAAGCGAAGACAAAAAAGAAAACACGGAAATACGGTAAAGTGCTAAAGACTTAACCATAAAAACACAAAACACACTAAGAGAGAAATAGAGAGAGAGAGAGAGATTCGGCGGAACTGAAAGGCGAGCACGGGTTTTTAATAGTCTTCTTCTTCTTCTTTTGTAAATATATCTGTATTTTTATAATTTTACGCGTACGCGCAGTATTGTGTTTCTTTTGGTAAGTGCGAACCCAGGCTGCCTCCCTTCCCGCTAATCCAAAGACAACAACCATGCCCCGATTCAGCCGAAAGAAGCCCAGCTGCAATCGAACCGTTACCATCGTGAGGCAAGGCCTGTGCACCGCATAGGTGGTTACATAGGTAATCAGCGCGCAGGCCTTGTGTCACGATGGTAACGGTCAAACCAACCAACTTCTACACGTGCATAACGGGGATGGTTGCTTGCATTGCTACCAATTACATAATAACATATATATATATAAAATACACAAACACTACATATAAATACATTTCAAATGATCTCTAAGTCAACTTATCAAATACGAAAAATAAATTACTACACAGAATATTAATTATTATTATTTTCTAGTGCGTCATCTTCGAGAATACCCCCACGTAACGTTAATATATTATCATACTCGTTTTTTTCGTATAGGTACAGTACAGTAATTAATTAATTAATTATCATACGATGGCCGAGTTGTTGTTTTCCTTTTTCTTTTGGTATGTTTATGGGGAAAAAAACCGAAGAAAATATGTAAAGTACGTCGGTAAAAAAAAAACGCGAATGCACTTTTTGACTAGTTTCGTAACTTATATAAGTACTAAGTAACTGTAGCAGAAGGGTTGCTGTTACGCTCATCCCCTCTGCCACAACGTCGACGACCCATGCGGCACTCCTTCTCGCGCCCAATTCGCTTAACTAAACGACAAATCGACATAAATAGAATAGAATTAATCAATTAATAAATACTAAATTAGGGGAAAGTAAGGGGAGGAAGTGGCTGATAAGGAGGCGGCATGGGTCTTCGCCGTGTCTATACTTCACGGTTGCGGTATTTCACCGCTTTTCTATGTGGTCTTACTCTTGTTGGTCTTGAAGCTGACCTGCAGCACTCGATTACCGAGCGTGTACCCGTTTAGGGACTGGATCGCGACAACTGCTTCGTCATAATTCGTCATCGTTACGAAGCCGAAACCTTTGCATTTATTCGTCTGCAGGTCTCTTATAACCTTTACGCTCTGGACGGCGCCGAACGGACCAAAAAGCTGCCACAACACATTCTCTTCCGTTTCCGGTGCCAAATTATAGACGAATATACACCATCCGGAGCCATTCATTGCGTTCCCAGGTAGCATCGAATTCGCCAATAGGTCCCCGGCCAGCGGAGAATACCTAAACGCGACATACCATCCATCACAAATCGAAATACTAATCCAAAAATAAACTAATAAACTACTCCAACCAATCATGCGTGTTAGTGAATCCCACTGCCTACATACGGTTCTTGTTAAAAAGTACTTGCTGACAGACACAACAAAAAAATAAAATAAATAAAAGACACGAACCTAAATCGCCCTGTGGGATGGTGTATCGGTCCTGCAAAGCGCCTGGTTGCTTGTGGTGTCAAATAAGCTGCTAAGGGTGGGATAGCCTTATTATTGTTACTAGGGTTATTAGCAAACTTAACAGTAATGGGTTCCGTGGACCCTTTGGGGATGGTTCCATTTAGTTCTTGAATTGCACGTTCAGCCTCCATGCGTTGATCGAATCTTATAAATCCGACCCCTTTTGACAAGCCTATGGAACAAAACATAAACCTTCGTCCACATAAAACGTTTTTATTAAGTTTAAAACGTATCACATTATCATACACAGTATATGTATTAGTTGCCTGAAGAACAACAACCAAACTTTAAAGATAAATGCAAAGAAATATTACTACCATACGGCAATTTAAAAATAAAATCAAAATGCTATAAAAATCTATATATTATTAAATTTCGTTAGTCTTCAAGCGACCTTTGAAGTAATTGTTTGTTACTAAAGCAAAACTGTTACAAAAATACATAATATTTTACATATTGGTTTCTCTTATAGAACTACGATGCATGAGATATACGACCAATTTAAAAAGTACCTTTTCAAATTTTGATTGCCATTAGTTTAATATAACAGTTTTGCTTACTTAGTTTAGGAACAATTATTAACGAGTCATACCTACACATGAAATTATTGAAGTATAATACGTATTATTTTAAAATAAAATTAGAAATTGCGAGGTATAACTCATTATTTTTTATTTTGCGAATATTAATTAAATTTGATGTGTAGTGTATATATGCGTGTGTTGTTGTAGTGGATGCTCTGCTTGTTGTAAAATAATAATAAAAATGCAACATAAAAAAAATTAAAATAAAATCAAATAAATTAGTAACATGCTATAACTTGAAAAATAAAATAAAATAACAATAACAGATAAACGTTGTAATAAGAATACAACCGTCATTTGTTTTCGGGGGTTCACATAGCTAGTTTACAAAATTTTGTAAAAGTTTTAACATTTTTTGAAAGTAGAAGTTATTAAGAGAGAGAAAAATAATTAAAAAATTGTCTTTCGACAGCCTAAACAGAACAACCAATTTGTGACTGATTGGATTATATTGTGAGTGTTTCGAGTGGCGTGTTAAAAAAAAAAGGGGTAGTACGTACCAGTTAAATTCTCTCCAGCCCCCGTGACAAATTGACGTACTAAGAAAGAGAAGAGAATAATAACGCAAAAGTATAGGCACTTCAACATAAATAATTAACAAAATTACAAGGCGGTATTTATTTAACTAAAATTACTATTTAAAGATTTTGATACTTTTAAATGCCATTATATACTCGCCCATCTAACTATAGTTTAATTAATTAGAGACAAATCTAATTAATTTTGTTTTGTTTCCTTTTTTTATGGACCCCAAAAACGTATTAAAGAAAATGTTCTAGTTAAATATAAATACCGCCACGTTTAAGAAATAATACTTCGGTAAAAAATTCACTACATAACAAATAAATAATATTTAATGAAGCTACAATGATAATTAAAACAGAAAATAATATGTAAACATAATATAATGAAAATCGCTTAATAATAATAATAATTGTGTTAATGTATTTTGTATGTATTTGGTTTTCGAAATGTGAAATGTACTATTCCACACTTTTGTTTAACTTGCATTTATAAACTTAATTGCTTATTTTCAAATAAATCGAAAGCTAAAATTCAACTGTTACAAAATGCGTTCATTCTTAACGAAAACGAAGCCACTAAAGCAAAAACTGTTATTTTAAAAAAATTAACAAACGAATAAGCTTTTTAAATTATCAAACAAAAATCAACAAAAAATAGCGGAATAACTGTAACATGGCACCAAATAAAAATAAAACAAACAGACCATGTAAGTACATAACAATTGAGCCACGTCTTAAAATAAATTGAATATATAAAAAAAAGGGTATTCACGAGTCGAAGCGTTTTTTCAAAAAATAATGAAAACATAAGAAGCTACGATGGTAATTAACACTAACCGGTTATATTATCGCACAGGATGCGAGATGTTATAATACGTCCGTATGGGCTGAAGAGCGCTTCCAAGTCTTGCTGGGTCATGTTCTTGGGCAGTCCTGATACGTACAGGTTGGCACCCTTAATTGCTTCTGAACTAGGCCGTGCATATGATACCTGAAAATTAAAAAAATATGTCATAGAACTTCTCGAACTGCCCCGGTAGCTATTAATATTGCTGGGGAGCAATTTACACGTTTCCAAGAAATAGTACGCAGATATAAATTTAGAAAAGAACTAAAATAGAAATGAAATAGGTATGCGAATAAGTTATAAATAAACGATACAAATGATTTAATTAGGCACGATTTTTTTTTCTTTAGATATGAAAGATTCTGAGGGTGACATCCGTGATGAAGAATAGCAAGTAAATTCTGTACCCTGACAATTAATCAAGTTGGAAGATGTTTTCAATACCGGGCTTGACCTGCATACTTGGCACAAGTTTCAATGTATTTTAATTGCTTACATCAATCGCTACTTTTGCTTCAGTTATCGCGGTTATACAACGTTACATATTTTACTTAAAACTTATTCGAAAATTACTACCTACACACTTATTTGTGTACAAAAAGTAAGCAACAATTAATTTGGAAAATTCGTGCACGGAAGTAATAATTTGTTTTATCGCTATCATACCTTGATTGTTTTATTTTGTAACCGCAAACCATTGAGTGTGTTGATTGCTTTTTCTGCATCTTCTGGTCTGTGATAATTAACAAAACCGTATCCTAAACTTTGTCCTGCGAAACGAAAAGAAAATTATTTCACAAGTTTTTATATACATACTTACAGCGTGGCGTAAAAAAAACTTCTAACTAAATACAAAGACTTTCTATCATATAAAAGTGCAATAAAGTTTAAAATTTTGGTCATACTAAAAATATCTGGTAATTGTAAAGATAGGCCTCCCCCAATCGATTTTCCTAAAAATTGAATATGTTGTAAAGTTCGTCATGCTGATCAAGAATATATGTAAATGTTGTGCGCGGAAACCACCCCTTCATGGTGTTTTTGAGCTTCTTCATTTCGTGTATTTGTCTTCCATGTCTATTGTAAAACGCGATTAGTAGTAGTGGTTTGTTTATTTATTCGAATATTGAGATCGTGTAGTGTTTGCTTATTTTGTAGATTAGATACGGAATAATTTATAGTCTTTATCTATAGGTGATACATGATACTGCTTGTTTGTTTAAACTTTGAAAGCGGTTATTCTTAGTGTGTTACGAATACAAATTTTGGGAAAGGGTGAGGGGTATGTAAATAAAAAAACACACCTATCCTGAACCGTAACCTATTGCAACATATTCAATTTTAAAGAACATCGATTGGGGGGAGGCACATCTATACAATTACCAAATATCTACTCGAAACGCAAATTTTACAACCCACATAAACCCACATTGTATCTGAAATTAATAATTCAACGGGAAAAAAAGAAATAATATTTGGGTCAAAAATGACTTTTCTATATATGGTCTAAATTTCAGCGTAAAATACATATGTGTTCGCTTTATATAATTATTATATAAAGATTTACACCGAGGCAAATCAATATTTTCTAATTTGGGAGCTATCCGCGAGAGGCGCTCTTAGTGGTGAAAAATGCCGCCCCCAAGTACAAATAATCGTAAATGGAACTTATATACAATGTATGTACGTATATATAACATTCACGTACAATACAAATACTTTGACGAGTAAAAGCAACCGGTATCGATTAAAAGCTCGACATTATATTTATTCCCCTTTTAGAAATTAATTCTGACGGTTAGAAAAAAAGATTAATTATATTCGATTTGAAACGTACTTATACATATTAAACTTATTTTAAAGCGGAAATCTCATCAACTGGCCACAAATAGTTCTGTTTATATCATAACCCAAATTCCGAAATTAATATCGTTAATTCATGACGCAAATTTAAATGTTTATTTTTTTGAAAAGTATAAATAAAATGAAGAAAACACTGTGGGAAAAAATAACCGATATGACTGACATATGCCTACAATTATAGAGCAGCTTATGTTAATCAGGAAGTGGCATAATAGGGCAAAATTAAAGTTTTTAATTCAATTACGGTTTATAAAAACAAACGCTATTTTCTTTTCTGAAACATACAAATGCTTAAAAAAATATCTATAAGGTGATCTCATTGTGCTGCTGTTAATTTTTTGCATGACATGTTTTACAAATATCATTTTTATCTCTTATCTAATGGTTGTCAGTTGGACTCTTTTATAATGAAAAAAATATATATAATAATAATAATAACAATAATAAATAGCATTCGATTGAAACCTATTTGTAGACCAGGATAAGACTGTATACAGCAGGATGTATTGAAATCAACTACTTAAAAGCTTTAATTATTTATTTCCAAAGGTCGTCGTCGTAACTGACTGAATAATCTTTTATAAAATAACCAAATGCAACAAAATTAAAAACTATAAGAATAGAAAGAAACAATATTTTTTTCTAGAAAATCCCCTATAGTCCGATACTTTAAGGTCAATTATTTTAAAAGAAAACGTTACTTTTCCTCGATACACCGTACTGTATACAGGGTGTAAGTTTCGCAGTGCATCTTAAAATTGTTATAAGGCGCTTGCGTACTGTTGCTTACCTAAGTTAGAAGGAAGGGAAGCCTCACCTGTGACTTTATCCCTAATTAATTTGCAACTTTCAACTTCTCCTATACTAGAGAAAAGAGATCTAATTTCTTCTTGGGTCATTGTTTGAGGTAAATAATTAACAATGAGATTTGTTTTTGACTCCTCCTGACCGCCGCCCTGTCCACCACTGCCGCCATTTTGTTGGCCCACTACTCCAGCATCCAAACCGTTTGACATCATATTTATTGGTCCTATGTTACCTTTCTTAAAGAAGTTTTAAAAAATTAAAAATGAGAAAACGATGTTGGACGAAAACTGACTAGAATTTCTTCAGATTCACAGTAATGCGACTAAAATCTGGAAAAAACGAACAAGAAAAACAAATAATCACCAATTTAAAATTAAAAAGGAAAAATAAACAACCTAATAGCAAAAGAGTTCATCCTATACATTTAAGTTGTCATATGTAACACACCTGTTAAGTATGTACATGTTTATGTAATAGTATAAATGACCACCCTGTATATACCTACTTATACGAAAGAAAAAAAAAACAACGTCGCATCTTAAGGAAAAAGAATAAATTTTCATTAAATTTTACAGAAATGGTATAATTTATTCAAATTTGAAAAGAAAAATATTTGGAAAATATTACTTTTTTAAAATTTTGAGATAAAGCTAAAGCTGCTATTACATCTGTTATTTTTACAGATGAGATTTATTCAATGTACCCCGTTAAAACGAGAAAAAAAATTGAAACGAGATTAAAAATAAGTTCTATTATATTTTTGTGGCTTGCTACTTCCTTGTAACCTAGAACACATCAATATGAAATTCAGTGTAAATTTAGACCACTGTCTATTTTTGGATTTAGAAGTATATACAAAACCCTAAAATCCATGAACATATTGCTACGTCTCGAGAAAATTAAAAACTTCGTAGGCTACTGGAAGTATTTGTTTTTTTTATAAAAAGGGGCCTCTTTTTAAATCTGCATGCAAAGTGTAAATAATGATAATGCTTTACTAAGACAATAAATACTGACATATATAATTCTTATGAGAGATTAATGAAAACAAAATAATTACTTGTATGTAAACAAACGAACAGGTAAGGACAACCCCTTATCAATTAGCTAGTGTCAATTGGTTAATAGGACAACTAGCTAGTGAAACATTTTTAATGTTAACTATACCACTGTCTGCATTCAAATAATTTTAAATAGCTATAGGTAAGTATCTTTATTAAACATTGTTGTAGGTGACGCTTAACGCTGACACGACAAATTTACCTACCTAACAGGCAGCAACTCATGCAAGCATCCACAAAAACATTAAAGAAACGAAGCACCCGCAAAAATTATAAATTCCGTAATAATAAATAAATTAAACACAAAACGAAATAAAAAAAGTAAACTAAACGAAAGTTCTCTCGCGCTAAATACTCTCACTATTCACACTGCCATGACTGTAACATAATAACGTGTGGGTTTGGCCAAAAGCTAGGCCCCTCATTTTAACGCGTGCGTACTTAATACAACGCTTTTAAAAACTTGAACCTTGTTAAAAGTAGATTTTTCGAATAAATAGTATTTCTTTTTAAAAAACTATAATTACTATATACATAACACAAATTTTTAAAAAACATCTTTCCAATTTATAGGTTACGTCTCATGTTTCTTTTAATTGCTCAAGAATAACAACGTAAAATCGTAATATTCCACTTTACCTTTTGTTTCTCCTTTTTGAAATCAATTGTTTTTCAGTTTTTCTTATATAAACGAAGCACAAATTCTATTCGTATATACAAATTGTTTACATTACTTCGAATACTAAAAAGAAAGTTCCTATACAATTTAAACTAAAACAGTGTACTGTGTGTAGAGTCCTACGCATAAATTCTAAGAATATTGTGATTTTACGTGAAATTGTAGGAAATGTAAAACCATTCGTTAAATTTTTTTCTAATAGAAGGCAAATTAGCATGTACTGTAAGGAAGACTACCCACCCTTTTTATTATTCGTCCAGCACACACACACACTATTGTATGTTTATACATATGACGGCGCGTGCCACAAAATTAGGGGTGAATACCGCTGTTGCCAAAACGTTTCAGTTTTACGCAATTCACCAACACAAAATAAAAAACTAATTTATTATAATTTAGTGCATCGAATAATTATTATAAAAAACTTATTTTAAGATGTTATATGTATTAGGCATATCCTGATGGACTTTGTAGTTTGAACAAAAGCATTAAAAAAATTGTACAACATTCTAACACTCAATTTTTTTAATTATAAATAAAGATTTGAATAATTGTTCTAACTGAAACTTCATAACAGAAATATCATATTATAAATACATGTATAATAATTGTTTAGTGAAAATTAAATATTTAAATGGCAATGCTGTTCAGAATAAAGCACAAAGTGGTCAAACTTAGCAAACAGCTGATACTCAGTCGCTGCAACCCCCACTTTTAGTTATTCAGTCGAAAACTACACAAGGGCATTCACCCCTTATATTCGTGCAAGACAATGTGTCATAAATCAAAAACTTTTATACTAACACCCCAACTCTTCAACGCCAGATCAGGGGAGACAAGATAATTGATTTTGCAAATAGTAATATGAAAAACTACAATTTCGAATTGTTAAACAGCAAAATATTAAACAAAACAATTTTTTATTAACGATAAGACCAGCAACGATATTTTTGCTTACCTGTGGCAACACTGCCTAATATTTTGGGTTATACAGGGTGATACAAATCAAAGAGCGTTAATAATAATTTTAAACAAAAAATGATATAATAAATATAAAATCGTTATTTTATGTAAGCAATGATGTATATCGTTCCAATTTTACTAAAATTTATACGATATTATTCCACTACTTACATAAATAAGCTGAATGTTAGTAGGTCAGTTAAAGTTATTAAACAAATACGCACTTATTATATATTGAATTAAATGTTTATTTTATTTTTACAATTAATTAATAATTCTGTCATCTTACAAAAAGTACAGTCTAATATTTGGAAGTATTTAAAATATTGTAGATACATATACGTAGTTAATAAAAGATTTATCTTATTTTTCAAATTAGGTATTTTTATAGCAATTAAAAAGCTTTGTAAACTAAATTGCAACCCCATCCCTGTTCAGCCATCTTTGATTTTAACTACGATTCCTAGAACGACCTACTTTAATACAGGCAATAGCACAACTAATAAACAGTAAGATTTTAAATACATAACTTAATAATTTAAATGTTAGCATCTTTTGATGGTTTAATAAATTAGTCATATTTTTGAACTTATTTAAGAAAAGTTGGGCGGACAGGGCAAACGTGAACATTTTTTATATTGACTGAAAAAAAATTTAAAAGTTTTGCAGGGTTAAAAATTGTTGAGGGCAGTTGTTATTTAACTTTATTTTTGGGAAAGCATTTTTTTTTTTTTTGATAAAATAGTTAAAAGTTGATCATGATATTTCTCGATAAAGGTGTTAAATAATGGTATCAAAAGCTTTTACATATGTATATATATTTTGCCAAGCTGCGTTGGTATTGATCGCGAGAACTCCCTGCTGTCAAACAACCCCGCCAACCAAGCCAGCCAGTTTGTGATCATTATCATATATGTATGCAATATAAAGAGATCGAAACTTTGCATCGTCAGATTTTTTTATAAACTATTTCTAGGTGCTGCTTGTTGTATACAAACGTAATTAATATCCGTCAAAAAACGTAAAAAAAGTTGCGCTTTACGAAATCGTGAAAATAGTAAAAAGAAAAGTATGAGGGTTGTAAATGTTCTTTTTCAGTAAATAATAGTTAGAAAGAAAAAGTACAATGTATCTATAAAGTAAGCAAAAGAAAAAGTTTGATAAAGTTTGAAAAGTGAAACGTAACTTACCGCGTTTGGTGTTCCTCTTATAAAGTACACAATAGTAGGTAGATCTCAAGGGTTGGGTGTTGGTAGTACTATCAAGTCCACGGAGATGTTGAATAAAGGACGTATGGTAATATCGCAGATTTTTTTAAAGTACCGTGAATAATTGAAACAGTAAACAGATAATTTAAGATTGCACTGTGAATTATAATAATCTCTAAAGTACAGATATTAAGCAACCTAGAATACGTACAACAATTACAACTGATTGGAGGAACCGTTAATAAACATTAATATAATTAATTTATACTATCGATAAATATAGACAATATTATTAGCTTTATTACGAATGTAAGCAATTATGCAAGGAATGATATTATTACATAACGTACACTACCAAACGTAACACAAGTGTTATTCAGAGAGTGCAATAACTAAATGGTGTTGCATGGTGAAGAGGGTGTCGTCCAGGGGTTGAATCCCGGTCGATATATGCGCGCGCTCGTGCCCTCTGGCCGGGGAAAAGCTACTGACGCCACCCCCATTCATACCTATTTTTTAGCATTTGCTGGTACTCACTCACCACCTGACTACCGAAATAACTCTTACTTCTCCTCCTCGTCCTCGTATACGCAAAGATCAGCATGTCATTCATACCCATTTTCAGAATTACCATTTCTGGGCCCAATTATATCAACGATCTAAAGCATTTTAGTCAACCCATGCCCACGATTTACGAAAATAGCACACTATTTTTTATGAACTGTTTACTTTTTGTACAAATAAATTTACGACATTCAAAGGAAATACCTCTCTACCACCTTATTTTTATTTAATTTACATGTACAAACCATGTAATTTATGAATTTTTTTAAATCTACTTCATAAATTGTCTATAAAGTGTACGACAAAGCAGTTTATTAAGTTTAAACTAAATATTAAATTGTTTCAAAGAGTGAAAGATCTAATTTCCTCACTGCCTTAACTAATTTTCTCTATTAATTAAATTAAATCGTTTTTAAAGATATTTAGATAAATTAAAAAAACATGGCGGTTTTATGTGTATTGGTAGCACATAGTGATTCAAAAGTTAGTTGTAATTTGACGTTGGCAATACTTTCTATGGAACAAGTATCAATGAATTAATGCAAGTGCAATATACAACATAACGTTCATAACCTAAATTTAAAGTAAAATCCGATCCGATGAAGTCGAAAGTTGTGCCGGTTA
The DNA here is from genome assembly GCA_947389935.1 of Agrilus cyanescens. Taxonomy (NCBI): domain Eukaryota; kingdom Metazoa; phylum Arthropoda; class Insecta; order Coleoptera; family Buprestidae; genus Agrilus; species Agrilus cyanescens. Next base: position 679,454 of record OX376704.1, read on the forward strand.
CATGGTTACATAGGCCGGTTAGTACCTGCCCCTAGACTGTACCTGCTTGTGCTTAAAATTACAAGACAGATTATTTGCATTTAAATGGAGCCAAGTATACCCCCTAAGTGGAAATGCTGTCCCTATTTAGTATTCATATTGGTAAGTTATTTTTCTTTTTGTAAACTTTCAAACGTACAAGATTTATAAAATATTCTTAGCTGCAGTTAAAAATGCGACTATGTAATTGTATTTGTATTAATATTTTAGTTTTAGTTAGATAATAAAATATGTTTTTAAAATAATTATTTGAATTGGCTTTTACGATAGGAAAGTTAATTGTACTGATATTTTTAAGAAAACGCTTTCCACTTTCACTAAATTTTTATTTAAAAGTTCTAAGCAAATATGTCTTTTCCACGAAAAGTAAAAATCTTTGCCGTTATTATTAATTAATATTACATTTTGAAGTTAAGATATGTCAAAAAAATGTTGTCTCTGGTTTAATACTTTCATGACGTTTTCTTATAGTGTTTTTGAATAAATTGCGTTATTATTTTACAATCATGTTGACTTTAATGTCCATAATTTTTATATTAGGGTGAACAAATAGAAAAACAAATAAAGAACGCGGAAGTAAATCAGGAAGAACTTTTAAAAGTTATTGAATCATTAACAGATTTCATTATGATGTGTGATCTCCAATTATTTTCGTGCACAGAGATGGAATTAGCTGGATCAATCATAATCGAATTGGTATCGTATGTTTGCAACTGTAGAACTTCTGATATTCTCAATGTGATAAGAACCCTGATACAGTATGACAATAAAAGTAATGTCGCAGTTTTACCTGATCAATTAAGCAAACCTGTGGCTATCAGACACTGCATAAACTTTAGGAGAGCCATTATGGTTGGTCTTAGACATATCACTTGGAATGCATCAGACGTTGAAGCAGCTGCAATGGAGTATGACCGATTCACCTGCTATGTATTGGTTTGTTTGGTCCAACTGATAGATTTCAATACATACACATCCATTGCTATTGCTAAAACGTTTGTAACTACTCTTGAAAAGCACAAGGACATGTTGTTGCCGATAGCCAAAAACACGATATTTACTCATACTATTGAAAAAGTTTTGCCTACACAGATGACAATAAAGCCTTATTTACATAAAATTTATTACGCAATTATGAAACTCGCTTCACATGATACCTTGGAGAAATATCTTGCAGCCATAGTTTGTACTCCATATTCCAACTGCTCATCCTTCTTTATTATTGAAGCTCTTGTGAAGTATCTTCCATTGAGTATAGTTGAGAAATATTCCTTAGAACTTATGTTGTGGATTCTCAGAAGTATATCTAACCAAAGCATTGCTCCCTTTGCCAAAAAACTTTCTAAAGTTTTAATACTTAAATTTCCATTCAGAATTTATAAAAGTATTTTTCACCCATTCATCTCTATGCTCGAAAATACTTTTTTGGAGCCGCAAAAGTAAGTTATCTTTTGGACTTTCATTGTGTTTACTAATTGACTATCTTTTTAGGGGCGTATTTAAAAAAAACATACTGACACACGTGTACGCTTATGCCCTTATGAAGTATAGGAACGACTTTATTACACTGCACGATACAACATTCAAATTTGACTTGAATCCCGAAACTATGGAGCATATTTATATTGATGGTGAATTATATTCTCCTGTTGCGTCATTAAAAACTGAACATTTGTCTCAACTGATAATGTTGGGGATACAGTGTGGTTGTATTAAGGTCCTTGATTATACTCCTTTGATTGAGACATTCTTTTCTGTGGATTCATTAGAGTGCTGTTCAAACAGTTTCAGAGCGATTTGTTTCTTTTCCAAAAAGACAGATCCTTTAACAAATTGGCACTTGGAACGTTTCCACAATTTTCTTGTAAATATTGCAATGAATGAACTCTGTGTTGAAATGAGATTCTTTTTTTCTCATTTATTAATTCAAATGCATATCATTAAAAACGAAGATCTGTTAGATGATTACAAACGTTTTATATATTCCATCAAGGAGTTTATGTTTTCCTACATGAAAGAAAAGACAGACTTTGGAAAGGGAGTGCTGATTTATACGGCACTGTCGTCGGTATTCATTAAGAAACAGCTGAAACTTCGCTATACATTAACCAAAAAGGAACAAGAAATGATAGCAAATGATGAGGTGATCTATTTTACCTTGGATTCCATATACGACGACGAGATACTTGAGTCATTAAAAATCGAATTTGCTTGTAAAAATTTAAATGTCGGCGTAATGTTGAATTGTTTCGAAGAATTGTTTTTGTTACGTCTTACAATACAAGACCACCAAGATTTGTTGATTTGGGCGTTCAATCTTCTTCAAGACAGAATGTCTGTTAAGAGGGAGAACATAACGAAAATGATTGTGATCCACTTGAAGTTCTTATCAGTGGAAAATCCTGAATCATTCAAACTCGTCACGGAAGAGATCGTTAATAAAATATACAACGATGTTAATAGTACAATATCGTGCCCCTGTAGCTCTTATTTGGCTGTTCTAGCAGCTATGTACAAACAAGGTTTCTGTGATGAAATAGACAAGGGACGTATTATAGACCTGACTCATAAAGTTATAGTTGGTCTAGAATTATTAATCAGATGTTCAAAAGTTGCGAATGTTACGAAAAAAGTGAAGAAACTCCTCGGGGATTTTCATTTAAATCCTGTAGAGGCGGAATGTACAATTAGAGTAAGTTTATTGTTCTTTTTTAGTTCTTTTGTATGTTTTAATGTTTCGTTTTATTTAATAGTATGGATTCGATTTCCTGGGACATGTGGCACTCAAAACGAAAGATGAATGTATTATAACAGAATTAGTGAAAATATCAAATATGATAATATCGTCAACCAACATGCGAAAAGCAATGACTGAGGCTGCTGCTCAATTGAGAAAGATATGCATTCATATAATGTATCCCGACCTGCCGCCTATAACTAAGGTTTTGATCTTTCAACTTTATTGGAATCCGTCATTAATTCGGAGGATAATTGTTATTCAAAAATCAGGAGATCTGCTGAATTTAGATTTGTTATTCATGCAATCTCCACATCTGACAAAGTAAATACACTTTTTCTTTCTTGAACTAACCACCGATTTTACTAACAATTGACATAGTTATTTCAGAGTAACATAGTTTTAAATATAATTATGTTTTTAGCCGTTGTTTAATAGATCCATGTCATTCCTCGTCGACGTAATTAAACACAACCGCCTGTCTGATTATTCCATGACAACGTCGGTCAACTGTCTTCAAGCTCTCGTTGAAAATCCTACCGTTACTCTTGAAGCACAACGTTACATTCAAACTATCCTAATCCAGAGTATAAGTTTAATTTCTAAGCCCAATTGGGAGCTAAAGTAATTTAAATTTTGATTTCAACTGAACTAGTTTTTTTTTTTTGTTGGTGTTGGTTTATGCATGTTGTCATTGTTTTTTGCTTTAGATCCAAATGCTAGATCTCCTGGTGTTATTTGTTTCGTTGGTTTTATGTAAATGTTCCTGGACAAGTGTTCGTTTTTTAAGGGGTTTAATTTCTGATAAAAGAATCTGGTGCTGTAGATCTCATATTTTGTGCGAAAAAAAATATAAGATCAATAGCTGTAGGGCTAATTCATACATGCTGACCCAGAAAAATAGCCTATAATTTGTACTGATCCTGGTGTTTCTAGCTTTGAACACTTGCCAGTTTTATTTAATCTTTTTTTTTTAACTTTTTTTAATATCTCAAATTTCTAAAATTGTTTTATTTTTCAGGAATTCGATACTCCAGCTCCTCCGATCGTTCTTAAACACATCACTTGGTCAATCAAGCGGTGGTTTACGGCCTTTAAACATTGAAGTTATTTATTTCCTTTATCCTGAAGTTGTTCGTTTTTTGTTTAGAAAGTTCGTAGGTTTAGACGGTGAAGTTACCCCTGATAGCACCATAGCCATTTTATCATTTTTCCTGATGACAATTTTTTAAAAGGTTACACACAAGACATAAACAATGTTTTTGTCAACGTTTTCGTTGAATTGGTCTTGTATAACGAAACTTCTGGAAGTTTTGCTGCAAGTGCCATTTCATGGCTTTGCACTAGCGATAAAATTCCAGGTATTATAGCAGAAGTTACAACTTCATTTCCATAAAATGTTCAAAAAATTTTTTCGAAATATCATCACCTTATTGAAAGGGTTAAAGTCCGTACTTTAAATAGAGTCGATTTATTTACGAAGAAAGGTTGGGCGTGCAAAATTACATTTCTTATTAAAGAATGTATCTACCAGTTCCTTAAGCAATGTGATAAATACAACACTGAATAGTGAAGTACCTGTTGGGTTCAAAACTCTTTGTCTATCGAAGAGTGTTTTTAGGTTTTTAAGAATTTGTAATGTTAATATTACTGTATTTCGTTTCATTTGTGATACTTTAGTCGTATGTGTACTGACTAGTTCTCAACTAAATGGTCTGTATTTTAACAGTATTTGTAGCAACTTAATCTTATAAGTATATGCTTCAAAGGTTAACGGAAATTCCTATAAATTCGTCACTTCTTTCTTTTGTTCGTGGACAGTACGAAAAAATTAATATTAACGATTTGTATGTAACGTCAATAGTTGCATCTTTATTAAATATGTTATATTGCGATAAACAGTTTATAAAAAAAGCGATCGAATCTGTTAGGGATTTGTTTACTTTTGAAGTGGTTGAAAAATACTTTTACCTGGCATCGACGTTGATTTACTAAATCAAATGTGCCGACAAGACTGACAAATTAACTTTATTTAAAATCGCTTTTCGTTTCTTATTTGAAGAAGAAACATGCGATGAGACACAAAAGTTTATATCTTTAGCTTTTAATATGAGAAAGACTAGTCTTCTGCCTAAAAAAATCGTTTTAAGTAAAGACAAATTACTCATGTACTTAAACAACTACATGATTGCTAAATTTAATGTAGAGTTATTAATATATTTACGTACGTTGAATGGTCATGGTGATAAACAGGACAGTGCCTTTAATGTTATAGAAGTTAGTGATATATTTTTCTACAAGAGATTTCTAATGAAAATCGTAAAAAAAAAAATTAAAACAAGTTTATTATACTTTAACAAAGAAAGAATGTTTAATTTTATTTTCTCATTATGAGTAGTTTGTTTTGTTATAAATTTTCTTTGACTTAAATGTTCTCAGATGTTTCGTGTTTAAAATAAATGTTTTTCATTTATAAATATGCTTGTTTGTTCGTGTTGAAACTATTTTTTGTTTCAATTTTGCGATTTAGATTTAAAATTAACGTTTTCTTTATTTGAAACAAATTTTAATGACAATTTACGGCAATCTGTTTAACTAACGTGCATGATTAGTTGCATATACACAATGGTATGTGAATATCTATGATAATTTCTTTCATTATAGATTTGAACTTACTTATTATTATTATTAATCTTCTATCTACTTAAATTAATTACTTTAATTGTAAAGTAGTGTTATTTAAAAACAATTCGAAATTGTACGGGTCGAGCTAGTACATAATTATTTTCAAATGATGTCAAAGCCCAAAATCTGTTACTATTATTTCATTATTTGTGAAAATTATATTTTGAGAAGTAAATACCTAGTAATTTGCGCGTTACATTGAAATAATTTATAAGAAAACAACATTTTCCTTATCGTAAGCAATTTTTAGAACAAAGAAATATTTTTGAACTTTGATCTCGTCGAAAATAATTAAAAAAAAAAAACGCATTTGCATGAAAGACGAATAGAAGAATTAAAAGATATTGCTTTAAGTTATCTATTTTATAAATTCGGTTTGGTTTCCAAATTGGGAAATACTTTTTGTTTCTTTTTAAAATTTCCCTACTCCTATGTAATTATCGTCTTTGTGTGCATGTATGAGCGCTCTTTCCACACAACTATACAAGTACGTTCCCCGGCTAACGCTGACTCAGTTTGATTCAATTTTGATTTGAGGTTAAACGTGTTTTCGTTATCGTACGGATGTCAATTACACCCTGGAAATGCTCTAAAAAGAGTTGTGCCGTAGTTTTGATAAGTTAAATAAATAATTATTGTTAGCAATTTTGGTATTTTTGAATTAATGACCAAAGAAACTTAGTTTCATATCGGAGTGTCAGTTTAAACTGTTACCTCATAAAACTTATGAAAAACAGTGTGAATGATAAACAGTTTTACACAAAATGATTTTTAATGAAATATTAATTGATTAGTGACAAATACATTATGGTGTCGTGAACAGAAAAGAATTTTACTTTAGTGCGTTGGTTTTTTGTGAACTTGGTGGATTGTTGTGATAAAAAACCTGAAAATGATTTCCTTGAAAAAAAGGTGTAGAGACGAATTATTACATCTCGCTCTTATTTTGACTTTATTAAGAGTGAGTCCAGAAATTTCATTAGAAAATGACCCTTTTGGAAGTGTTACAGACTTAGATTTAAACAATGGTACCAGCTGGAGGTACATTAATCCTAATGTTTTACGGTCACACTATGTGCACCCCAAAAATTTAGACTCTGTATTATTGAACTATGAACAAGAAGTATTTGCTGATTTGAACTTATTGGGGAGGTATGATAGGATAAATATCATACAAAATCAAAATATCACTTCATACTTGCTGAACGTAAACAATACATCTACCAACAGTGATTCTTCAGCCCCAACTCAACCCTTGCCCCCAGTTCATATTCCTTCCAGTGATCAAACCCCCACAATCGAAGGAAGCAGTTCCAATGCTACTGGAATTGACATTGAATTAACCCAAGAGGTATTTATATAATTTTACCCCTTTTTCCTTTCTATTTTTTAAATCACCCCTTTTGTATCCATTCCATCTTCCTATTAAGCCTATTTTTAGATATACATACCTAACACTTTTATTTCAAATCATTACAACAGACCATTTGATAGACATTCCCTTGTGTAATTAAATCTTTTGGAACCAAATTAAAGCTTAATCGTTTTACAAAGTACCTATTTTTGCCTTTGACTATTTGCCAAATTGAGTAAATAATATTTTGCATATGCATAATTATTCCCAATTAACTAACTAATTAATCAGAATATTTCAGTTTTTTATTTATACAATATTCGATTAAAATTTGCGTTAAATTAAGAAATTCAAAAGTACGATGTATGGGGAAACCCCTATTATTTGTGTGCCCAAATATTTCAGTTGAATGTTGTTATTTACATTAAAAACAAATTATTGTTTGTAGCTTCAGTTTCTCATTTTTATTGTATACATTGCAAAAAAGACGGTTACTTTCGTTTATTATTTGGTAATTATCTATCTATACATATATGGATGTTAAGACGGTTTTTGGCATTATTTGCTTGACCTAGAAAAATTGTTTTTAAGATCAACTTTCTTTATCATATTTAGTATAAGATTGCATATTATATAGAAGACACAATTTTTAGTTAGTACCTACTACGTTTTAAATACAATTTATTACATCGGTAAGAACTTAAATTTATAAATATGTATTTAAATTATTATTAGGGTTTACTACAGATGATGTTTAAATATTAGGTACCTTCCTATATTTTTATTTTTGAGCTTGTTTTAATGTTAGACAATTTAATGATTTCATGCCTTGAAAGAAAATGCTCGTACGTTGATAGTTGAGAGGGGAGTTTTAAGTTTAAACAAATGCAAATGTGAAAAGATTTGATGTAACTTCTGGAATACGATTTCCTGTCATTTGAAAGTTAAGGTTTTGTACCTCGATACTGTTCTGTCCTAGTTGTAATTTAAAAACAATTGGCTATTGAATATGACCTTTTTGAACTAAAGTGCTGTTATCGATAATACATTACTATACGTTGTAAATAGGGTTACTATTATCGGAAAATGTTTTAAATCGAATACGCAGGCATACATGAGTGCTTTGGCAAGGACGATTTTAATTTAGAAAATTTTCGTGAAAGCACCGAGTTCACTGAATTTTTACAGCTTAGATTTGCTTTCAGGGGGGGGGGGGGAGTCGTTACAAGGTTGGAACTATTTTTACTAAAGTAAATCATCTTTTTTCAAAATTATTTTTAGATTGAATATTCAAGTTCAACGTTTCTTCTACAAAAATATTTTTAATAGAGACGGTGTAGGTATGTAACATTTTAAAAATAGATAGATAAAAAGGGAGAAATTTGAAATTCTCAAATAATTGAAATTTGACTGAAAAAGTTTTGTTGTTTAACTTTTAAATAATGAAACAATGAAGATAATCGGTTATTCGCCTACGAAGAGATAAGTATCATATTGTAGGTAGGTAATCTTTAAAAAAAACGTCTGCATTGTTCAATAAATCTTATCATATTTTTTTTTGTTTCAGTACTATGTGTTATAGTTTTTTAACGTATTAAAAATTTCAAGTACGACCCTGTCGTTAGCTTGTAAAAATTATTTTCCACGTTGTTCATAGATTACCTACCTAGGTACAAGGCAAATTCATTAAAGTAAAAATAAATATCTGAACCTTGGCAATCACCCTATTTACACTATTTGTTATGCCCTTGGAGTTTGATTCTTTGTTTTATGCAAATAGTGCGTATCTATAATTAATAGACCTATGTTAACCACCTACTCGATTTTTTCTTTTTTATTGCATAAAATTATTAATAGACCGTAACATAGCCCATCTACATCATGTAGGCGCTTAAGTTTTTGAATATCTATTGCGTTATTGTCGATGTTTTTGTTTGCTTATTATTAGAATTTATTGTATTGCACATTTTACTAAAATTGTAGGCATAATTTATATTCCTTTGTTTGTGCGACTCACTCTTGAGTAAATGGTCTTTTTCCCTGCGCAGTCATGACATCAGAAAAAAATTTTTTTTGAAGTATGCGATTAGATTGATAAGAATATTAATTTAGGACTTATTTCACAGTTATGATTTTAAAACTACACAGGTTGTTGCTCCAAATTCATTTCAATATTTAAAAGATTCGTAAGAGTCTGGGTGTGAATCATATTGCCTTTTTGGTTGTAATGATTTTTTTTTGGGACGCCTACAAACTGTCCAAAAAAGAATACTTGTTCTTTATTAGAAAGTAATTTTTTCATTGACAACTAAGTATTTATTATAATATTAGAAGGTCGCTAAACATTTTTATTACTATTATTACTTTAACATTATTTTTCAAAAATCATGTGTGATTATAGTGGTTAATTATCACTTCGTGACTACGTAGATGATAATAATAATGTTTTGAGATAACTATTCTATTTGTCTGCGTTTGAGGCGTAAATGTGGTTAGTTGAGGTTTATTGTATTTTTTTGCTTCGATAAGATTTTTTTGAGAAGTATCGACTAATTTTATTATTTATAGTTCTTATAACATTGAAACATTTTTTTTTTTAATTTTAAAAATCATTGGCTATAAAAACAAATTATTATTTCATAATATTTGAATGATTAAGGTACCTCCTTAATATAATATAAAAGTTTTGGTTGTACCCCTGTACCAAAATACTTAATTCAAAATTTTATTCGCTTTGTTCGGTGATTATTTTTGTTTCTGGTTCCTACGCAGTATTTTGCCATAATTATTTTGGTCGTGAATTGGGCAGAACGCATCAAAAAAACGTTAACCCATAGTTTGAAGTATACTGACCCACAATGAGTAGGTGGGGGGTGGGGGACATCATAAGGCTGGTATGTTTGGCAGAAAGCAATCGGTTAGAAATTTGCCAAAAATCCGATTTTATTTGTCTTTCACGGCCTCTGTATTTAGCTCGCGAAAATTTTTAGTACACGGTCAAGGTAGGGTCAATTTCCATTTTCAATATAATACAAACATAACGTAGAAAGTTCTATATGTCCATTTTTAAATGCTCTTTGTATCGTGCAACGTAAAATGTTTAATATTTATTTTATTGTTAAAAAAAAAACGTAGAAATAAGTATGTACGTATTTTTATAAAAAAAATACACGTTACTTACATTTTTGTATATAATTATGTACGTAGGAATTATGAATAATACTTGTATGTGGTTATTACACTTAGGTTTAACAAGGTCGCCTTCTTATAAACGTTTTTTTTTGTATTAGTTGTACAATTACCCACTTTTTTAAAAATTGTTTATTTCTTTGTAAACCGTCGATACGATAATTAAAATTTCGCTAATTAAAACGCAATTATGATAAATTCGTCTGGGAACTCGCGCCACAGGTAGGAAATTTCTCCTCATTACGGCCCTGATAATATTTACGTACTCGCATGTTTAATAATTTACTTCTTATTTCCTAATTAATATTTATGATGCATAATCAACAACCACTGTTGAATACATTATTATTTACAATGGGAAATCATTATAATTATTTTTTTAATTTAAAATGTTGCAGCTTTTTTGCTTATCCAATTAAAAAAAAAAAACGTAGGCGATTTTACTATGTATATGCATTTTTTAAATTTTATGCATGTTTTTTTAATAGTTTAGTATTTTTAATTAAGTTTTGGTCCCCTTGTATATACGTTTTTTGGTCTCCCGGTATATAGTCTATGAACTGTCGCTACTCTCCACTAGATGGTATTAGAACACGATACAGTGCGCTGTTATTTTGTAGCGCGCTGTTATGTAATCTTCGAGGTATTTCGAACAGATGGCGCGACCAGTCTTTTTCGGGAATAAAATATTCGCGCGACATTGTTGGAAAGTTTTAGAAACAAATAAAAGTTGTTACGCACTTTAGTTATTTGCAGTTAATTGGCGAAATGAATGAAAGATTTTTTTAATTTATTCGGTGAGATTTTAATTTTTTCCAGTAGTGTATGATGTAGTTAGTGTATTTTAGTTTTTATCTTGCATGCTGTTATTAATATTGTTAAATAAATGTTGATATAAAATTGCTTTGAGCGGTTGTTCAAACATCCTTGGTAAACATTTCACTTAATAGTTCGTGATTTGTCGAGGCGTTACGACGCTTAGCAATCCGAGACGATCTTCATATTATTGGCAAAGTATGTTGTGTATTTTGTGTATAGTTATGTAAATGTAAAATTGTCTGCCTATGCTTTTTTCTCTCCAGTGATTATCATTTTAATGTGCGGCACGTGATGTCATGATTATCCATAGATGTCAAGGATATTCAGTTTATTCACTGGCGCTTTCTCTTGATAGAATAGTTTATTACAGTGGAGTTGGTTTTTGTTATTAATATTGTAAAAATTCGCAGTCAAATCGGCGCACATTGTATTGTAATGTGCTGTTTTTTTTTTACAATTTTTAAAAAACTGTAACGCCTCTTGTGCAATAATGGTGAGTCTTTTTTGATCGATATAATTGAAAAACATACATACTTATAAAAATAACGTCATTTCACTGATTTGGTTACCTACAGGTATTGTGTACTTTTTTGTCGGAGATGCTTTTGTAGAACTTACTGCGTAAATAAATATGTGCATATAATATAATCGGCCCTCATTTTTCTTGGTTGTTTATTGGTATTTTTAATAACATACACAGGCAGTGATATTGCGCGGTTTACGACCGTTGTTTACTCAATAAACTTTTAATTAATAAATAGTCGGTACTAACTTATACTATAAAATAAACGGTTCAGTAATATGCGATGCACTTGTTAAGTATTTTGTAAAATCTTCGTTTTCATGATGAAATTCGCGGAAAATTCTTCGACAGTAAGTAACGCATGCGTCGAGTTGCTCTCAAACTAAATCGTGTTTTAGTTCCTGTTTGTGATTATAAAACACGTCACAGTTACATTCAATGTACATACAGTTGCGCACAAAAAACGATGAACATAAAGTTTTATTTATTGATTAAGTATTAATTTTCTTTAGATTATTTATTTGTAAAAATTGCGGTCTTACACCTATACATAGTGGGTAATTAGTAGATGATGTCAACGTGGTTTGACCTAGCTTCCATCTAAATTATAATCATTAGACCAAGGTTTGTGAGATTCACCATCAACCTTGCCGACAGCATAGGTATAATTTTCCTCCAATATGAAGTGCCTAGCTTTAAAAATCAGCCTATTGTCATTACGTAATTATTACGACAAAATTGCTTTTTCGTCTCCCAACCGAATAGGAACTTATAATACTCATATTAATAACGTTTTAGGTACAATTAGTTTAACGATAAGTTACGTTAAGTTTCTAATTAGGTAGAATCGTGTATTACAGGTATATTAGGATTGTTGGGTGGGTGGGTGAGTGCCTATATACTTACGTATCTACAATGTTCAGGTAGAAAGGGTTTTCTGAGAGCTGAGAGGTCAACTAAAGTGAAAACACTGTGGCCAGGCTTTAATAAGAAAGTAGACAATTGGATTTTGACAAATGACTTGAAACTTATTGACTTGGATCGGCTTAAAAGTGACAAATGGGTGTTAGGACATTTCTTGGCGATTGACAGACCACCTAGGTACATTGCTTTTTTTAACACAATGGGGTTGAAATTTTCACAATAACTGTACGTTGATAATGAGTTAAAATATTTGGCGACAGTGAAGTTTGTGGTACTTACTCGATTTCGAAGAAAATTTGTTTTATAAAAAGAATTAAAAAAGATAATGTGTATGGGAGATGAGTTGATGTTAAAAAAAGAAGAAAAAGAGCCGAAGGTTAGCAGACAGAAAGAAATGAGGCATGATGTACTGACAAAAGAACCCGCCGACACAATCAACGTTGACCAATCAGCGGCCACTTTTGAACTAGCCAACACACTAGATCTTTGATCGGTTACGTTGGGGCTAGGTCCCTCGCTCGCCTTATTCGATATATCCGACCGTTTCCTGTCAAGGATTCATTATACCACATCTCAAACACCATACAAGACAAAATCGACTCGATTAACATATCTTATTAACAAAAGAAAAAAACACCTTTTACTTCACGTAGGTAACACAACAGATTGGTACCTACCTACAATAAATTGAACCTAATGGCATTTAAATTAGCCCAGTAGGTAGGTACGTATGTTTTTTTGAATTTTATCGTTAATAATACCTATGTCGTAGGTAAAAGTCCCATCTCCTTCTTGTTCTCGATTTTATTATTTTTATTGTGTTTCGGTGGATTTAAATACCAAACCTTAAACTTTTGTGAAACATTGACTTTGAAGAACCGTATAAATCCGATTGTGAACGGTTCTTTTCGTTTATTTTTTTGACGACAGTTTCACAATTTGATACAGTACTTTTTAAATGTCTTAAGTACTTAAATTTCGTTCAATGGTTTATGGTATCTATTATTAACCTTATCAGTGGTTATCTTTAGCGCCTGTTATGATGCCTATTAGTGAATAATAAACAGGAATGTGTAGTGCTACTTATATTTAAATAATAGGTACGTAAGTAAATTTAAATTGAAGAAGAAATTAAAAAAATTCTTTTAAACGATTAGATAATGTACGTAGGTATATAAGTAAATATGAGTTAATAAAAAATATTAATATTCATGTTATGTACCTACGTACGTACGTATAAAATTTACCACTAATTGTAAAAATTAAACAATTGTAGGCTCTGGGGATTCAATTATTAATAAAGTTTACTTAAGTAGGTATTATACCGGATATTTGTTGCTGTATAATATAAAACTGTATTAACAACTTATTACTTTTTACAATTAAACCGTTGATCACCAGATAACTAATCAGTAACGATAACGAATCGTCGTGTAGATTGTTTCGTAGGTAGGTAGGTAGGTACGTTTAAAATTATATTCCACGTACTTACGTATAATAATTTGTGGCTGATTTTATGTTGGTTTAAAATAAATCTATAAATTGTCGGTACAGTAACCTATACCTTTGTTCTGTATTGTTTCAAAGATTTAGGTACCAAAGGTGTACCTACCTATACTTCCAGTAAGTCAATAACAATTTATAACATTTATTATTATTTATAAGTTCGTTAGCTTAGGTACTTTAGTCTGCAATTACCTGTACTTAATAACAGTACGTAACTAATTAGGTACCTGCGTTTTGAATATAACCAACGACCATCAGTCAGTTAGTTAGTTAGTTAGTTAGGTAAAAGTAGGTAACTGTGTGGGACTTGTATCTGTCTAGGTATCTTTAATACATATGTATCTATGTATATTTAGTAAATAACGACGTTGTAATATTTTTTTTAATTTTAATTAATTCAAACAAAGGCGTAGTGTCTCAGCGTGTAATTTTGTTAGCGTTTCTTGAGAGAATGTTGTGAGGCAAAAGGGGGTCCATTTTCATAAGACCCCCCGCTGATGACCGAGCACGATTGGCTGGCCACCAATTAACGTCGCTTGCTTTTTTCTACTTATTTTAATTACCTATTGGAATACCTATAAAAATAGTTATTCGAACGAACGAACGAACGAACGAAGGAAAATTTTAGTAGCAATAGTTCGTTGTCGTCATATTTTGTTGTAGATTTTTATGACTGTACTCTGTAGATCTTTTTGGGGAGCTGAGTTTCCATTAAAAAGTATCATTTATCATTTGTCACTACGTATTGGTTGTTGGTTGTTGCCTTGCCACGCATGTACCGAAAAGGAAGATTTCGTACAGGGTACAGGATTGTATTGGGTTAAAAGAGCAAAAATCAATACGTGCAGACAACTGGTATTTTTACATAGGTACTATTAATAATTTGCTACCTTTTGTTAATGAGAAAAATTTTATAAAAGCACGCGATGCGATTCTCTTTTGTTTTGGAATTAGCCGATACGAAGTTTTGTGTTATACCTACCTACTTATCTATTCTTAGTCCGTCTCTGTCGTATCCGCCCTGCTAAGATACCGCTAATGATCCGAAATAAAAGATAGAGACGACTGCGCCTATTGCAATGGTTGGTTCACCTCCTATTCGAGCTGAATTAATCGATTTTGGCTTAATGGTATGAAACCAATCGTGGCTTGCTCTTGCTAAGATGAATAATGAGATTACGTATTTATTATTAATAACGCCGCCATTTTCTTTAACAATAAATAACTTGACATATTTTTGTACGTACCTAACTTATTTTATTCTTATTAATTTTTTTTTATCCCTGTTTTGCCCTCGAACCAGTTGCAATACGTACCTACCTACCTATAACCACCATTGTGGAAAACAATGTTCAACTTTATAACTCGGTGGACCGTAACAGTTTGGTTTTATCCAACCGTGCACTTTTCAATGAGAGATCGCTTTTGTTCTAATTGACATCATTTTTTATTCTTTGTTGCTACGTCGTACTTACAAGAAAAAATTACTTCCTTTGTCGTAATTTGTTAACAAAAATAATCATCTGTAGGTATGTGTTCACAGCGGACAATTAAAAAAAAAAAATTGTTAGGGTTCAAAAGGGTTAGTCAATTTTTGTTTTACGAAGCAAATTTTTTTTAAATGATTGCGAGAGATTCCATTGTTTGTTGGAAGTAGGTATAGGTAGGTATATGTAGCTAATAAATATGTATGGTATTTTTTTGTTCATTTAGTGAAAGAATCGAAAGCAGCACGCATTCTTATGTTAACGAACGAAGTAGTTAATGAGAAAATTTATTATGGTCTTGTATAGATTATTGTGTAGGGAGGAGCGTATAGACAATGGGTGTCGGTTAACAGTAGGGTAACAGAAAACCACACCTTGGCGTCCCGCGTGCCTTCTAAAGCCGCCATCTTGGAGTCCTGCAGATACGCGTTCCTTTTTATTACGTTTATTATTAATACTTCGCGCTGCGCCGGGCTTCTTTCCAATATAAAAAATAATTACTTTCGAAACACACGAAAGGCCCACACTGGGTATATAATCTAACAAAAATGTGTTATGCAGGAGGAAATGTCAAACAAAATACACAGCTACCTAATTTTTTTTTTTCCTCGTTACTTAACGCTATTTGCATGCGCTACTTTTTCGTGTTTGTCAAACTGAAACTCACTCCCAACTTCTACAACAATATTAATATTCATTTCGTTTTGTTTGAAAGAGCCGTTTCACCTTTATTTTTTTTTATATATCTATTCAGTATTAATTAGAACAGAAAATTTTGGATTAATTGAAAGCCTATTTTTAGAAAATCATCATTTTTCCTATTTATGCTGATTTTCTATATTATTTTTGAAAATCTAAATCTAAAAATTTGTGACAATTTCATATCAGAAATTAAAAAAACACGTATCGTACGAATGTTGGGGAAGTTTTAAAATAGGTAGATACTTAGGTATTTATTGCACAATAGGTACCTACCTTTTTGGGGTACATTTTTCCTGATTTTGGAGATTTCAATCAGATTGTCCTTCTAGGACATGGACTTGATTGAAGTTCTGTGGAAGCAGGATGTCGATTTGGGGTTTTCATTGGAGCCTATCGTTGATCAAGAAACAAAAGCCGAAAAACCTGGCTCTCCCCAGGTCAACGATTCGGTTGAAACCTCGGGCGAAGATGATATCGAAAAATTGAAAGAATTGGCAAAAATAAACGATGAAGAACTGGCCAAACAAGTAAGACGTTTTAGGGTCATCGGGACGAGAATTTTTTATGTAATTTAAACAATTTTCTTCCAGATCCCTGAGGAAGAAAATATTAAAGAAGTCGACCCATGGCTTGGCCTCAACTACACCATCGATACAGAAACAGGTCAGTGTTTTTTCTTCTTTATTTAATTTTTTTGGTTTGATACTAGATGTTATTTATTTGTGTATCTACGTATTAGGTAGACAAAACTAGGTACCCTATTAAGGAATTATTTTTTTAAACTAATAATAATTTTTGGTTATTTATGTATTTGTTAAAAGTTTAAATTGTTTTGACGGTCAGAGTCAGATATCTAATTCTTAAAATTTGTGATGGTATAAAGTAATTTTAAGTTTTGACCTGAATTAGATAAACAGCTGCTTTGCTACGGTTTAAGATGGTCTATAATTGTTATAAATGACGATGTAATTTACTTTACGTCGTATGACGAAGCCCGTCCGACATTGCCAGAAAAAGACGTTAATTTATAAAAAATAATTTCATTCTAAGTACATTATAACATAAAAAACAATAGCAGATTTTTGCTATAAAATATTTGCCGGTGTACCTACTTTATTAAATATTTATTTAAGATAAGTAATGGTAATTTTAGGATTATCAGTTTTGTTTACGATATATAATTAAAAATACAGTTAGAAATACAAAAAGATTAAAAAAGAAAAAAAATGTTACGTTATACATCCCGAAATAAAATATAGATATAATTCTAGGAAAAAATGATTTGATAAATATGATTCAAGTAATTGAGTAACACAACATTTTGTGCTGTTTTGATTCGTTCTATCTTTTAAGAAGATTTCTCCACAATTTTTTTTAAATTTTTATTCTAATATACATAGTTACCTAATACGTTTACCAAATTTAATGTTTGTGGTTGAAATGTAGTTAATTTGGGAACTGATACGACCGAACGCTCGGTATATGTCGTAATAATAATAATAATAGGGTGGACTCTAATGTAAAATACTTAGCTCCATGCTGTTAGGTCTGATGGAAGTTGGTGCTTGCTATAGTCAGATTAATAATTTGACAATGGAAGTTAGATTCGGTGCTCTCTGTCTGGAATATTCTAGTGATAGCTTACTTTTATGAGTAATGATCTTCCTTGACAGTTTGGACCAGCTACGATGAGGTCGGCAAAAATTTCTTTTGTCCGCTTATATTTTCAAACCGAACTACTATGCCTTGGTGCATGGACAATTTCTTTTTATAACAACCACCTCTTGCTCAACTCATCAACACTACCTATTACCTACCTACTGTCGTACTACGTAGGTATCGTAACGTTTTTTTATTTTCTTCTTTTTCAACCTTAATATGTAGAACCAAATTAAAAAAGTTTCCTTTTTTATTGTCTGCTCTAAGATGGTTTTCAAAAATAGATACGTTCGTATATTAAGTAATGTAAGTTTTTAATTCCTTTGGGACCACTGCAGCTGCCCATTCGCTTACCTGAACGTGTATTAATATGATTTAGTTGACGTTTGAAAAATATGAAAAATTATTCGAAATCCGTTTGAAAAGAAATACAGTTCTGCCAGCTGATAGGCGATGTTGTGTTGTGTTGTGTCGTGTTGTGTTGGGCGAATTAAAAAGTATAATTGTTCGGTACGAGCCACGTACTTAGAATAGGTAAATATGTAGTTGAAGGTATGCCGTGGAAAGGCTTACCGACCACCACCACCACCACCACCCACTTGTTCGGGTCGTAGATCAGGTGTACCCACAGAAGACGGGCCTTTTACATCAAATATTGACTAATGGTGCGTGTGTCATTCAGAAAATGATCGATGTTGTTTAACTAGATTTAAGTATTGATAACAAAACATGCTTCAAATGAGACCTACCATTGTCTTACAACTTCTTAAATGCTCTTTGATATTCTGATCCGCTGGCATTTGAAAGTCAACCACACCTGCTCTTGTCTTTGCATTTTCAGAATTCCTGTTTTCCCGCCCATATTTATGCCATACTAATTTTCACATTTCAAAATGGTTCACACCACAACGCGCGCCAATCATCATTAATTTATATACACCATAACGTCTCAACATTTACGATCACAACCTGCAAAAGTAATAGAAATAAAAAATTTGCATGACCACAACCACAACGTAACGTGGTCTAAAATGACCACAACATGTCAATAATCATTATCACAATGCACAAAAGTCTTTGTAGGTATATAATATACCATTTGCATAAGTGTTTGCATGATCACAGCGTAACGTGTGTTCTAAAATGACCACAACGCGTCAGTAATCACAACTATAACGTACAAAAATCTGTATATGCAGAATGTACAGTATTGTTGACATGACCACAACGTGTACCTATGATATGTACATTCTGACCGCAACGTAAATCTGCTTAAATTTGTTTTGGTCTTCCTTAAAATAAATAAATAAATAAAACAACGTTTCAATAATTCGTGCGACTACAATGTAAAACACAACATTACGTCACGGAATATTCTTATCGTAAGATATACAACGTACCGTTGTGGTCACAAATTTTTTAATAGGGATCACCTTCGAAAATAATTCCTTGAGGGTTTTTATGTTTC
Source organism: Agrilus cyanescens (assembly GCA_947389935.1). Classification (NCBI taxonomy): domain Eukaryota; kingdom Metazoa; phylum Arthropoda; class Insecta; order Coleoptera; family Buprestidae; genus Agrilus; species Agrilus cyanescens. The sequence goes on from OX376704.1 coordinate 698,546, forward strand.
TTCTTTTTCTTCAGTAGCTTATTGTTGTAGAAAAGTAGTTTGCAAGACTTTAAATAAATTAAGTAGTAGGTATGTAGTGAGTGTAGTATTGAAATTTTTTGTTGTTTGTTTTTGAAAATGACGCGTGCCTGCCTGGCTTCTGCTAACTTTTACTACAACTTTACTACCGCTACTACATAGTACAAATATTAGCTTATTGTGATGCCTCTTGCAAGTTGTCATGACTCCAAACTTTAGAATGTTTTCCTAATGCATGACGATGATGTTTCTTGGCTGATACAACAATATAAGCACAGTGGCCGAAGTTTGGGGACAACCTTGCTTCACTAGACACTTTGCAGACTTAAATGACTTGGATATTTTCTATTTATTACCTCTACCTGCTTGCTACTATCTAAAAAAAACTTGCTTCATAATTAGCTATTTCTTACGTTTCTTTCTCTGATCTTCACACCTCTTTATTTCCTAAATTGCCATGCCATATTTTTTTCTAAACTGATGAATAAGTGAGTGCTCTGTATTGTAAACAGTCTGCATGTAAAAAGTAATCGTGAATAACATATTTTTTTTTCGGTAAATTCGCTGTTTTCTGATAAAATTGAAAATTTTTATTTTTTAGTTTTGATAGTTAGGAATGACTGTTTATAAGTTATCGAAGGCTCATGAAGCAGCGGAAACGTAGTCTCAAAAGGCTGTTTAAATGGACACGGCATATGTCAGACGTAATCAGAAGGAGCTAAAGCTGTCATTAAGTTCTTTTATGCTTGCCCCTGGCCCTACTCATCTGGTGGTGCAGGTTGCCCTTCTCAAATTTATTTTGTACCTTTTTCCCAAACCAAAAACAATATTCTTACCAAAGCCAAAGGTCCTCATTTCATTTTACCTGCTCTTTATCACTTTCTGCTAGTCATCCATCGAATAACATAACTTATAATGAAGAATTTCTTTTTTTTTTCATGTATTTTTTAATTGTATAAATATTTTTTGTATTTTTAATCAATTTTGAGTTTGTGATCTTTAGAATATTTTTAAACTTACACAATTATTTATGAAAAGGAGGATGGAGGAAATAAAACTTATGTAGTAAAATAAAAAATAATTATTTTGTTTTTGTATGTAGAATATTCAACATAATGTGACTGGTTGAAAGTGTGCTTAACTGTTAATTTATATTGTATGAGACAGGCAAACATTTGATGTAAAAGGGTACTGTATTTTTTTTTTCTAAAGACAATATAATTTTAATATTTTATTTTTTTTGTTGGCTGATGTGGTGGTGGTGGTGGTGTGTATGTGGGTCTTAATAAAATTCATATGTTAAGGCGTTAAAAATTGAACTGGAGTATTTGATTGCCTTGTCGAATGGCATTTTGTTATGGTGCATCGTAGAAGAAAAAAAATAAAAGTTGAGATGAGTGTTTTGTTGTTATATTTGGGAAGCAGAATGTAAGAGTGTGTAAAAGAGAGAGAAAGACAAGTTGAAAGTTTAGATGTGGAGTGAAGCTTTCATATTAGGTATCATGGCACAAAAGCTTTGTCGTGATGATGAAGCAAAAATCATTCGAAAGAAGGAATCATGCAACGAACAGAGCACTATCATAGTTTAGATTAAGGGAAATTAAGAAGCACCCCCCTCTGAAATGGTTCTTTTGCTTGTCTCCCCAATGCTAGTCCCCTTTCTCTGTCCCCTATTGTTTGAGGCAAGCTGTGCGGCAGCCATATTAGCTTGACTCTGCTTCGGTGAACTGGGTCCTGATTGGCTTTGGCTGTCTTCGAGCCCCACAGTTGAAACTCAACCATCAGCCATAGTATCTCTCTCTAGTTTGCTGACAATGTTACGTTTATACAGTGCGGTTTGTGCTAAAATAATAAGTGTGTGGACGTTTCTTTGCTAATTATTTTAATTTTTTGGTGTAAAGCAGTTGTCGTTTGTGCTTATTTTTCAGTTAAACGGATAACTATATTTTTAAGGTATGTAGGCATTCGAACAGCTCCCAAATCTCTTAGTTACTACTTTCAGGATCATTAGGGGACAACAATAGGTTCATAAAGAAATTTTAATGAAATTTCATTTATCATATTATTAGAGCAAAGGTACCTACATGTCAAAAATGTTATTCTACCTTTATATGATTAATGAATTTGGGCCTCTCCTCCTCTTGGGAATTGTATTTATGATTTTCAGCTGGTAACCCGAGGTAGACCAGGAAAAGAAACGCACTATTACCATTTACTTTTGCACCCCCCATTGTCCTTTTAATTTTTTAATAATAAATTATCAAAAATTTTAGAATCTACTAAAACATACACTTGGCAGTTAGATTCTCTTTAATATCTCATCACATCATTCACAAATTATTTATTAATGAATTATTACTGGATTATAAATCTTAAACATTATTTTTAATTTTTTTTTTTTTCTAGACAAAATTTATGTTGCGCGTCAGTCATTCACTCTTGAATTCTTTCGATGTTGGGAACGTCAAAATTCGTCTTTTGAACATTATCTTAGAGACCATTTCCGGGGGATTAAATTTCGATTACAGTGTTAAAACATAAAAAAAAATCAAAAATTGTCCGTCGGTACCGCGCGTTAACATGGCGTCGGAAACTCATTGCTGCGTCCGTTTTTTGTATTATAGATCGCTTAAATACATATTTTAGCCATTGCAAGTTTTTTGTTGTTGTTGTTTTCATTAACAACACTCAAAAAGTACCTGATTGCAACTAAATAAACGTTTAAAAGTTTCAGTACCACAAAAAAAAATGGTACCTACGCGTTTACAATAGTTATTGAAAAAATGTTTTTGAAAATCCTACTTTGGTCGTAATTTGTCCGTTGTAGGTATAAATTTTTTGAGTTTAGCTAAAAACCGAATCAGAAAAACACAAAAGTATTTATCCTTGATTATTTATATCATGTTTTTATGTTATTACAAAACTTTATTGTTATTCTTTAATTAAATGTTGTAGATTTTGTGGTAGATATCACCGTAGTTTTTCCAATTGGAGTATTTTTAAATTTTCCACAAAATTGATATGCAGGTATATTTTCACACTTTACAATGTTTCGCTTAATTTAGGCTTCTTCAGAGGTAATAAAAAGGCGAAACAATGTAAAGTGTGAAAATATACCTACATATCAATTTTGTGGAAAATTTTTTGTTTTTGTTTATATATAATTTAAAATGAGTTTCGATCAAGAATAGATCATGGAGTATTTTTTGTTGGGTATACCTATACGTATACTTTACGTAAAAATCCAGTAGGTACCTACCGAAAATTTTGAGTTGCTTGAGATGGTAAAAGTTGATAGAAAAGCGTTCGTAGCTGTTGAAAAAAGTCCAAGTGGATTTGAAATTCAAATAAATATTGGTTGTTTTTGTCTTTGAAACAAAATGGGCGTATTTAAGTTATTTTCATTGTTCTTATTGACATGCCACTTACGAAAATGGGCGCTTGTTAAAGTTGATTCTGAAGATTGCTTTTTGATATAGTAAAAGATGAATATCTCGCTTTTAAATGACATTCTGAAGGTTTTTAGGACCTTCTTTGATGACTTTAAGTGGTCTTCAGAACATAACAGTGCCTGCCTTTTCGACGGCCAGGCCAGGTCGTACCGCCTTATCAGAATACCTCATTAGTGTTGTTGCTTTTACTAACACTTCTTAAAATGTTGTTTACGCTTTGGTACACGTCTAACACCTGCAATATTTTACTTGTTTCGTCATTTTTGCCGACCTGCTCTTCTTTTGATTTCTTTAAATCCCTCTCCTGGTACCTATAATTTTTGCGTTTCGTCTTGGGCAATTTAATATCTAATAATTGTAAAATGTTACAATAAGTGCGATAAATAAACTTGACATTTCAATTTTCTCGTATAATAACTACATACCTAGGTAGTTAAAATGGCGTTGTAAAAAAAGCGTGATAAAGTTTGGTAGGATTTAACAGCAAAAGATTCTCGTGTTCGGTTGAATTGTTATTGTTGAATAAAACGATACACATTTATGATCTTCGAGGAGAATTTGTGGACCACGACAGACGGTTTTGCATGGTTAGTCTGCAGCTAATGATGTGGAACAAAATTTCGGGTTTTGGAAGTAGCCAAGGTCGAACCCATAGTTCGATGGTCAGCTACCATTAATGCAATCAGTAATTGAACAATTTCTTTACTTACTCACTATCTACCACCTTCAACGTTATGCATGCACGTTTTGTTTGCAATTTTATTATCAAATCCTGTTATCCACTTACAATTACTTACATAGTCAATACCAATTTACAATAACAATAACTACCGAACTACCGACATATTGGTACCACCAAAACAATTCCATAGATACATAATTTTGATAAACACTAGATGCAGATGGAGCTGTTATAAAATGTAGCTACCGCATACTTTTTTAATGTCAGAAGAGTCTTCTATAAAGTAGTTGGAGTACGGTATCCAAAAATGGTACCTGTTAGATTTGTATTCTCGAATATGTTTTTCTAAAAAGTTGGTTGTATTTATTAATTATTTTTCCTTGATGTGTACGCCTATTAAGTTTAGTATCTACCCTCTTTTGTGTAGAATTCTGTACATTTTGGTACCACAAAACGGTACCTATTGGCTTTATCTCGATATTTTATGGAGAGAAAGACATCATTTCTGATTATCGTAACTTAGATGAGTCGTAGATATTTATTAAACTACATCAGTAAATATTGAAAACATAAAAAGAGGTTGTTTACTCAATAGGAAGTGTATGCTTCTGTATAATTCACACTTTGGTACCACAAAATGGTACTAAATTTGCCCTTTTCTAAAGTCTTTGAATTTTATGGAAGATAAATAAACATTTTCATATCACTTTGATTAGTAGGAGAATACGGTGGTTGTGTAACTCAAACTATATTAGTTGTAGTACCCTTTTCTATAAAAATCCGTAGGTACATTTTTGTACCTATCACAATTTTTTTTTGATATCACATTTTATGGGGGAAAGACAATATTTGTGAATATTGTAATTTTGATGAGTCGTATTTCTTATATTTCTTCGGAAGATGTTGAAAGAGTTAAAAAGGATTTTATACTCAAAAGGAATTGATAATTCTCCACACTTTGGTACCATAAAATGGCACTGAATTTGTCGTTTTCTAATGTTTTTCAATAAAATTAAACTTTTTCATATAATTTCTATTTACAGTGGTTGTGAAATTCAAATTAAGTGTAGTATATGTTTTGTAAAATTTCGTACGTCTTGGTACCACGTAAATGTATCTACTGACATTCTTCTAAAGGTACCTTATTTTATGAAAGACATCCATCAGTTTTTTTCTTGTAATGTCGTTTTGATTAGCACTGTTTTTTGCGATTAAATGAGATTTGCAATTCAAATTACGTGTAGGTAGTAGGTACGTCGAGTGCCATAAAATGGTAACGGATTTTCTCTATTTCTTGAAAGAGAGCAGTAAGGATAAAATTGTGTAGGTACTTGATGATGCTGAAGTTGTTTTCTTCATGTTTGTTGTTGTGATGGGGAATTAGTTTACCGTTGTGTCGGTGTCCTTATTAATTATTTTTGTAGTCGTCAAGGATAATTTTTCGATTTGAGAAGCCGCGGTAGGGTAGATATTTTTACGCGATCGAAGTTAATAATGTATATGTAAATTTATACCTACGTTCATTAGTTTTTGTAACGCAAAAATAGATTAACGCACATACGACGTACTATAGGTAATATCTCCTCGTGTGTATGTGTTTCACGTCAGGTTTAGTTAGATATGTATCAAGTAGGTACGTAGCAAGAGCCAAAGCAAAAACAATATATCTTAATTACAATATAAATTAGTTTCCGTCACTAGATAAAATAACAATAAGAAACGATGATTAATGTTGTATGCCTTATGTAGAGGCGTAGCTTCGAAATTAAAAAGGAATAATTTATCCGGCCTGAAAGCTATTTGTTCGTGAAAAAGAATCGAATTCAAAGGGGCCGACGTTTGGAAGCCATTTTACTATAACAACAACCTATGAAATGCTCGCCTTCTTTATTAGAGAGATCTTATGCCATATGCGCTCTCAAATCTTTCTCTCTCCCATCATCATCAGCATCAGCATCAAGAACAACATCCACCTCCTCCACTACCACATAATCAAAAACTGGTTTCAAACCAAACTTGTTCTTTGATTCTTTTTTTTTTTTTTTTTCTTTTTTAAATCTGATCGGAATAATTTTAAATTGAATTCTGAATCTAATAAATTCATCTCTCTGTGTATATGTAGGTATGTACCTACTCAACAACAACCTCATGTAGGTACTGGTACTGGTACTGGTACTGGTACATGGGTACCCATTCATTCGGTCATTACCACCATTCGCGAAGAATTCTTTCTTTTTTTTTATGACGTTTTCATAATATTTAATAACGCCCAGGGTTTAAAGTTTGACGGGTTGTGTACTTATTTGTTGTAAAGTTGAAAGTTAAAAGTAAATGGTCAACTAAAACTTCCCTTTTTTCGGTAAATGATCACCAAACCACAGCCATTTGACTTTCGCTACGAGCAGAGAAAGCTGATATAGGAAGACAACTTACTGTACAATTCAAAATCGACTAATTTTTTCCGAACTTTTTATCGCTTACCTACCGTTTAGAACAGTTTCGTTTTGTTTTTATCTTTGGTTGAATATTTTTAATGGCGACAGTTTGCAGTGGCGTAGAACGTCGTGCTTTTTATGCTAATAAACTATGTACTTTTATTTTAACTTTCACAAAAATCGAGAAACAATTATTGTCATTTTCGATAAAAGAAAAACAGTAAAACTTCCGCGTTTATTTTTTTATACGCCCCGACAATTTATTGTCGATCTTTCATCAGTTTAGGAAGTGTTCAATTTCATTTGTTTTTAGTCAACTTTTTCTTTACGAATTTTGAGACCTTTCATCGATTTAGGGGAATTACAACAAATATTTAAAGAATTATGAATGAATATAATAATTTTTCTTTTATCACACAAAACTATTAACATCGCCTGGGGTATTTTTTTCTTAACAGTCAGTTACTGAGTAAGAATTTAGGTTAGGTTAGGTTAACTCTCCCATCAAATTAATTTGAAATTACATTACAAAATCTTTATGATGTGGATAGATATGTCTTTTATTTTTCGATTATTTACTTAGGTATTTACAATTTTTTTTGCTTAGAAATAAATAGTATTAGATAAATTAATGGTACTTTACGATCTTTCTTTCATTCTTTCTTTGTTCTTTTGTGAATAAGTAGTTAAAATAGTGCTGAGACATGGTGATACAGCGTACCTACACCGTGTTAAAAAGATGCCTGTTGTGATGCAATTGATAGTTAATCGATTAATAGCGATTGTTTTTCAGTTTTGTTTGCCTATTAACAATTTATAGGATTTGTTATTTAATAATATGCAGAAAAATTGTTTAAACATTGGATGTTTGTATCAGGAAAACAAAATGTCGGATTGTGGGACGGTTCGCGGACGATGAACACATTAAAAAAAAGGCCCACCGCCGCCGGTACAATTTAGACCAGGTAATATCCCGACCAATGAGAACAAAACTAATTTTCTTGTAAAGCTGGGGGACAAAGTAGGGTGCTACGGCCCAGGTAGAACCAGTTTCTCACCGGGCCTTTTTATATGTAATTCTTCATCATTCGATTTTTCTTTTTGCGCTCTTTAATAGCTACATGTTTCGTCATTTAATAATAATTCGTGTGTTAATTTTACGATTAGTGCGTTTGGTGTATTATTAAGCATATAAAAAAAAAAAAAACTTTGAACGTTTGTGCATTAATATTCTCGTGTCTGTCACCCCGTTGGGTGCCAAAGATAAGAGGCATAGTGTTCCATTGTTTGTGGGGATCCCCGCGAGACGTTTTATCTTGATTAGAAGGATTGTCAGTCGCCACCCAAATGTACGATTCAAATCATGATATAGGTACCATATACCTACCTACGTGTCGTCTCGGCTTAATATCATCTATAATCCTACTTAATATATGCCGCTGTCTTTCTTAATGAATAATAATCGACAATCGATATTATACGACTTTTGGTAGGTAGGTAGGTAGGTACTTGTCAAATATTCGACTTAACAATTGTTCATTTATTATTATTTAGATCTTTTATGAAAATATGTGTTAGTGATCGATACCTAATATTTTTCGCTTGTACCTATCTACTGTTGAGATAAGATCTGTAGGTACGTTACAACATTTATTTCGAATCAAGGTCTGCAACGAGCTTATCTATCGTAGTTAAGGATGATGTCAATTAGCAAATGTAATTCCTGATTTTATAATAATTAGTAGGTACCTATCTATCTATAAATGATAATCAAGTGAGCAATAAGTAGGTACATTTGCTAATATCCGTATTAGGTACCTGTACGTAGGTACCTATTGTTTTATGGGGAACGATTTGTTATTGTGTTTGTTGTTAATTCCAGGGGAATATGTGATAAAAGAAGATCTGAACGAACCTGTTTCTGGCGCGGATTACAGTTCCTCTTGCGATTTACCGCTTGAGGATCTGTCGCTACCGCTGCCGGAATATCTCCTCGAAGAAGCTCTCCAACTTATTGGATTAGACGATGAAACACCTGAAGTAAGTACCTATCCGGACCGAACCTGATCGTGAGACAACACAACAACAACAACAACAACACCTAATTGTCATTTATTACTGATTGTTGTGATTTGCTTCAGACCGGGGTCAACGCTAAGGAGATAGAGAACGTGTCTTTCGTTCCTGATCAGGACGTTCATCCTGCAGAGCCCGTGGGCACTGAAACTGCCGAAATATCTGAGAATCTTCCCGTTGAATCCGTTCTGTCATCGTCGACAGATCCTGCGTCTTCGGAAAAGACGCCGGCCAGCAGTTCTTCTTCTTCTTCTGAAGAAGAAGAAGAAGCCGATAAAGATATCAAACCTGAGGACGATTTGGACATATTCGCAGACATGATTCAGACATCCCAATTTCATCATCCCCATCCCCATCACAGAGCTTTTCAGGTAGGTTTTTTGAGATTTTATTTTTATTTAGTGGCCATATTGAAGCGCATCGGGTAATTATGTGATGATTCCTCAAGTGTAGTAATCGATGTCACCTTGAAAATACCCGCAAATTGTTTGTTTCCAAAATAAAAAAAAAAAAAGAGGTATCAGATAGTGAAACTGTAAACTGATAGGTTTTAGTTTGGGACATTAATATAAAATTTTTATCTTATCCTTTTTATTATTAGATAAATAAACACCGAATTGCAAAACAGGGTCTAATTGTACCGAATCGTGCACAGACATAATAGTTTCCTGGTTACATAACGAATAAACTATTAAAATGTTAAATTTGTTAATGATAGTTGTTACCTACTTGTTTATAAACTCAATACCTAAGTGACATATAAATGCAACTATTGAGGATGCGTAATAATAATAGAATTTCTTGTAAAGGTATGTTTATTTTGTCTTTTTTTGTTTTCTAAAAAAATTTAAAGATACTTTTTTTTGTGTAGGTAATATCGTGTATTTTTAGAGTTTAGAAACAAAGTCATGAAATAATAACAAATTTTTTGACCTCGCTTTGTTTCATCCTCAGCTAAATTACTAGTTTTTAACACACGCTCATTGAAATAAAACTAAGGTACCTAGGTAATATTTAAAATGAAATTAGTACCGTACAAGTAGATACCTAGATAGGTACAGAATGTTTTATGCTTTGATGTACTAACGTAAAAATCAGATGCCGAAACTGAAACAGTAAATTAAATCAACAAGAATTAGTATTTTGTAAGTAATATTATTTTTACTACAAATCACGTAGGTATGTAATACCTAAGAGCTTAATTTGCACTTGTTAAATTTGGGAACTGATGTGCTTGCTTAAGTACCTTGTACAATAAATTTAAAATTTCAAAGAACGTTCCCTCAGAGCACAAAGGGAGTATTGTGAAACGGTAAGCCGCAATGTCCGTATTCAAAAGGAGCGGTACGAATTAAAAATAAATTTTACACTTGCTTTGCAGCAGGTATTTTCCTTTATGGTTTTGAAAAGGTACGTACCTAAGACGGACAGACAGATAGATAGATAGATAGATAGTATCTTCCACAAGTCGATGATAATTTGACAACAGAAACCCACAAACTATAATAGGATTCTAAAAGTTGACTACCTAAAGTCATTTGTCAAAATATCTCTTTAGTGTAGCCGCAAAGTACCGTTTAAATGTCACCCCCTTAAATTTTATTCAAATGTTAATTAACACTAACTGAAAGAGTTCTTTTTTTTTAAATATTCTCATTAATCAATCATAGATACGTGATAAAAAGAATTTTTTTTAAAAAATTTAGCTAATAATGCGGAAAGCAAACAAAATATAGATATACCTACTTACCTAGAGAGGGTTGTTTTAAAGATACCTACGTTAAAGTAAACTTAGTCAAGAGCAGTTCTGACTAAAATAAATATTGGTTTCGGGGATGAGAAATATTTTCGGCCTTTCAACAATAGGTACTTGAGACGACAGGTTGATCTCTAAATAGGTACATAAAATTCCCACGAAACCCATTGCATGCATTATTTTTTTCCAGGGTCGCATGCCGTTTGTTCGTACCATGAGCATGGAACAAAGATGGCAAGACCTCGCGAATTTATTAAGCCTGCCAAACCCTAGCGATTCGAATGCGATGCCTCACCCCTTCAGCCATCACCATCCATTGCACAATTACAGCCACCCTCACTCGCACAGCATGGGCTACGGTCCCGATGCAGCGAGAGGGGTCCTTCTCCATAACGCGACCCTTACACCACCCATGGGCGATCTAAATTCGACTGTACCCTACGCCAATATAGGTTCGTCCGTTTTGTTTGTTATTGTTTTATTAATTATTGTTTTTAATTTTGTCTCTTCTCTTCGCATGTGTATTAGGTGGTACGAATTTGGGAAACGCCGTGGCCACTTCTATGAATCTCACTAATAGTAGTGAACCAATGGGCGATTCTACCCCAACACCCCACTATAAGGTCGAACCTTCCCACGACATTATGTACTATCAGGTTCGTTATTTGGGTTTTAAAAAAAATTATGAACTTATTCATTGATTTTGTTTTTGTTTCGTTCAGAATGGCACCGAAATTAATCAAACCGATGGATTCCTCTCTTCAATTCTCAATGATGAAGATTTACAACTAATGGACATGGCAATGAACGAAGGTAAGTTTTTTTAAGTTTCTAATTTTCCTTTTGATTTTTATTTTTTCTTGTTGTTACTGTGACGAATTTTTCTGTTAAATACATTTTGGAAAATAATAATGGGTCTAAATGTATATCAAGTTAAAGTTTCGTCACCAAAAAGATTAATTTAATTTTTTTATTTGTCATAAAACTTTTTTGATATTCCTGAAACAATTCTGCAGATTCTAGAACTTTTTTCTTTCGAAAATTCTGTTGTAATTCGGTGGATGCGCTGGGAAAAATTTTACAAACTATTTATCGATAAATAAAAAAATTGATATTATTTTCAATATTTTAATAAATTAATTATTCTATTTCCTTAATAATTATTATCTGTAAATTTTATGAAACATTTATGGACCTGACTATTTCTTTGTTGACATAGTAATCTTGAAAACGTATCAATAAAAAAGCAAAAAAGGTCAAACTTTATTACATATTTCTGACGAATTAATTTTACAATATTGAAAATTGCCGTTATTTGCGTAAATACGCACTGAAAATAATTTTATTACCTACTAATTTTTTATTTATTATTGTCTGATATGATAAACCAATTTTATTATTAAATAAATCATTTCAGTAGTTCATATTGCAATCAAAATACAAAATACCTACAAAACTTATATTTTTTACAAAAAATTAAATTTATAACGTTAAAAAAATTAATTATGACAATGATAAAATCTCGAATTTTATCAATAGTTAAATAAAATTAAATTAAAAAAAAAATATTTTTCTACGCCACTGTTAAGATATAAATAATTAATGAACTTATTTACCTACGTGTATACGTAAGGTATCTGATTGTTTTGTAATTTAAACTGTTCGCATTGTACTTACAATTAATAAATTGCGCGTAAAAATTAGGAGATAACAATCGGGTACTCATATCAGTCACGTATTAATACAATTGGTAAATGAGCAAAAAAATTTTTTCAAACTTATTATTTAAATTTTAATAACTAATTAATAATAATTGTAACATTTAAGGCGCGGAAATTAATTTCTGTTTTTCGTGTACCCAAAAGTTAAAAAAATTGCTCCATAGTCAGCAGTGACCCCACGGAACTTTAGTTCTATAATGTGTGTGTGTGTGTGTGTGTGTGTGTGTGTGTGTGTGTGTGTGTGTGTGTGTGTGTGTGTGTGTGTGTGTGTGTGTGTGTGTGTGTGTGTGTGTGTGTGTGTGTGTGTGTGTGTGTGTGTGCGAACGCGATAACGATACCATTAATAAGTGGTCTATTAGGCGTTTGTGGAAAACTAATAATATGGAAATTTAAAAAAAAAAAATCGCGCTCTAGGTACTTATTATTCATGGTTTATTTTTCTAAAATATTTTGAACTTTGTACCACTTCAGATTATACCGGAAATTGATACCAACTTTGTTATTTTGAACGGAATGGTAGGTATATTGTTTACGCTGAATTCGAATAAAAAACGTTAAATTTTGTGATAAATTTGATAACAAAATTGTACGCCTAGGATGAACATTTTTTGAGATAATTTAATTTATACAAAATAATCATAACTTTCCCAAACTTATACTTAAAGTACTGAAATTTTTAGCGGTTGTAGAAGAGGTTTAAGACTTTGACGTCCCGCAAAAACAAATCTTCATAATTTGTACATGGTGTTTATAAAAAAAATCCAAACTTTTATTAAGTAGGTATGTTAAAATTAATGAAATTATTTTCTATTTTAAAAATCCAAAACTGCTCAAATTTTTTTAAATAAACTGATAGAAAGGGGAAAAATAAGTAAACATGGCGGGTGCCATTCAAATAAACGAAGTTATTTGTGTTTTGGATTTTTTTATGAACGCCCTGTACAAATTATGAATTATTATCAGTCACTTTTTGAGAAAGTTATGTTTAGATTGCGATATTTGTGAATTCTTTTTTCTATAAATTAAATTATCAAAAACGGTTCAACTTAAGCGTACAAATTGGTTAGCAAAATTACCTTAAAATTTAACGTTTTATTCGAAAAATATACCATTCCGTTTAAAATAACAAAGTTGCTACAAAATTGAAAATATTTTTAAGTACAGTACGATGCTTTTTTATATACACGTTTAATAGGCCACTGAATTTGGGCCACCCTGTATAGTATTTTCAATAGATACCTTTTATCTTTATTTCGGTTACATTTTTTGAAGGAGCATTTCAGCCAGAAATTAGATTGTTCATACGATACGTATTAAAATATAGGTTTTTGATACGTAAATAGGTGCGTTTGTGTCGTACTGTATATAAGTAATAAAAGTTGCACGTTTTATTGTTTTTTTTGCTGTGTCATCCAATTCATTAACATGAGGTAACGAAACGACTAATACTTTACATGTGAAAAGTATATTACTCGACAGTGGCGATTAGTCATTTTTTCGTGTCTAATTCTAAAGTTTAAGTTAAAAATACATGTGTGCTCCAATTTTTTACGAACAAGTCGGACCGGACCGCTTCCGAAATTTTTTCACAAAATATATTTAACTATTATAGGTACCTAGGTACATACGTACAAAAGTAACTACATATATCTATAACGCCGAATCGAATCGTATGTGTCCATAGTCATAGTACGTCGTTTGATCAACTTTTTTATTTTACGGCTACCAAAATATTCTGCGATAAGACAATGTCGTAGCGAGTGATAATGATAAGAAGTCGTCCGTCATCCGCGTATGTGTGAACTTATTTAGTCGCGTTTAAAATTCGGGACAGACTTTATTTATTAACTACTTGAGTTCAGTAATTAAAAATCTGTTTAAAAATTATTAAAAAAGTACACTAGAGTGGTGAAAGGATTCCTTTTTAAATAGAAGTGCTGAGTCATAACATACACGGGGTTATCCAAGAGCTATATTTAACTGATAACAGCCGTCTCCTATCAACGCTTACCGACCAGTGGGACATTATTTTGTGAATTTTAGTAGTGCGTACTTATCATGTACCAAGGAATCATCATCGTCTGTAAAGAGTTGTTCGGAATGAAAAATTCTGTTTGTTTTGAGGAAAATTGTTGCTCTTGCTGCCCTTGCTGCAACCACTGTTGTTCTTCTAGCATTTGTTGTAGCTGTACTATTTGTTGTTGTTGTTGTTGTTGTACCTCATAAACGAAACATACAGTAAGTTTTACTATTTTCTACAATGATTTTTAAACATGCGCACAACCCCCCGTGCAACGTGAAAATACCCTCATAATTACGTCAGTCTTATACCCTCGAGTCAACACATTGTTCGTAGATAATTACGTATCTGTGTCGTAATTTATTGATAAGAAAAACGTCCAAACATCCAACCAAAGCGCGCAATATGCATATTCATACTTTTTGATGTTTTTTTTTTTACTAAAACGTTAAATTTTTCATTCAGTAAACAAATTTATTAATAAACCACATTGTCTTCGTTTTCCTGGTTTTTTTTTTTTTTTAAATAATCGTTATTACACAATAAAATATATGCTCATGAAACCATTTGATAATTGGGTTAAGGTCATTTTTAATTATTTTCCCCATAAATAAAGTCGATGGTTTGGTAGACATTTTATAGAAAGAAAAGGTTAACAGTAATAAAATTTATTTTGCAATATTAATAAAATCCATCCGAACTTTGAACATCGTAAAACAAACTTTTCCTTGTTTCGGCGATAATCGTAAATGACTGAAAATTATTAGATAAAGAAAATAATAAAAGATTTAGAGATATCGTGTAAAATTATTTATTTGTAATTCTAATATTAATTCTAATTGCACAGTAACTTATTTTGATTCGATCATGAAAAAAAAAACATAAACAAAGTAACGGCTGATTCATTCTATAAACATACATTATTTGATTTTTCCTTTTATGAAACGATTCAGAAAAGGGAAAGGACATAACTATTCCCTACTACTACTACTACTACTATTCTACTACTTTTTTATTTACTATTATTTTTTTTTTAATTAATGATTTTGAAATATAATAGTTGTTAAGGGAAAAATTCGACGTTGGTCTTTTATTCTAGGTATGTATACAATGCGTATGCTAGATGGCAATAACGCCATTACAAATTTGAGTATGAACGGCACTGGAGCGACTTCAATGTCCAGAGCTGATATTGAACGCATGGACACGTCCAGTGATAGTGCGGTCAGTTCGATGGGCTCCGAAAGAGTCCCTTCCGATGGGGAGTGGTGCGATGGGGGCTCCGACTCGGGACACACTTCTGGAGACCATTATGTTGTCGATTACCACAATACGTGAGTTTTTTTTTTTTTTTTAATTTTTTATCCCCAATTTTCATTGGAAAAATATGTTTTTATTTTATTTTTCAAATAAATAGTAGTAACTAATAATTAATTTTTAGAATTTTTCAGTTTTTCATAATTAGCTCTTTAATATGATACCGCACATGACCTATAAATTTCTTTTAAAAATTCCCCTTTGGTCCCGTCTGATTTTCTTCTAAGGGATTTTATTTATAGGAAATACAGGCCCTTTGACTATAGTTACACAAGTCGTCAACACACCAATTCTCTTGCAAGCACTGATTCAGCAAGATTGCAACCTGTAGCTCAAAAGAAACACCAAATGTTCGGAAAGAGATACTTCCAGGAACAAGGAGCTACTAATTCTATTTCGCAGCCCCCAACCCCGGTCAAATATGAATACAAAGATCCAAGTAGTACTCCTTATCACAGCCCAAATCATACGGAAGGTGCTGTAGGTCCGAAAATCCCAGAAATGAAATACTCCTGCAGCATGGAATTGGCTAGACAGAGTCAGCTTGGAAGAAATCCGTTGGATCATATTCAACACAACCACACATACCACCTTCCAAGTGAAAATGCAGGAGCAATGCAAAGACCAGTGTCTCGTGATAAGATAAAGAGCAAGAAATCTGATGAAGAACATCTCACTAGAGATGAGAAAAAAGCCAGAGCTTTGAACGTTCCAATTTCAGTCGATGATATTATAAACTTGCCAATGGACGAATTTAACGAAAGATTGTCCAAATATGATTTGAGTGAAACGCAGCTCAGTCTTATCAGAGATATAAGAAGAAGAGGAAAGAACAAGGTAATTTCTTAATGGGCGATATGTGTAAACATTGGTGGTTTAATTACTTTTTACGTTGTAGGTTGCTGCCCAAAATTGTAGAAAACGAAAACTGGATCAAATACTAAATCTTGCCGACGAAGTTAAGGAAATACGGGACCGGAAAATGAGAATCGCAAACGAACATGAATATATGATGCAAGAGTGCCAGAGGATGAA
The DNA here is from genome assembly GCA_947389935.1 of Agrilus cyanescens. Classification (NCBI taxonomy): domain Eukaryota; kingdom Metazoa; phylum Arthropoda; class Insecta; order Coleoptera; family Buprestidae; genus Agrilus; species Agrilus cyanescens. Next base: position 715,058 of record OX376704.1, read on the forward strand.
GGACAAATATCAACAGCTTTACCGACACGTATTTCAGGTGAATTTTCTTTCGATGAAACGGTGAGTGAATAACGTTACTAAAGTCTTTTTTTTTTTTTTAGAATTTAAGAGATCCTGATGGTAATCCGTACTCTCCGTATCAATACAGCCTACAAACATCTGCAGATGGGTCTATTTTAATAGTACCAAGAACAAATAATACTTTGTCAAGTCCTGAACGAAAGGATCCACCAACATCGCAAGGTCACAAAGAATGAGCAGAAAAAATTATTGTGATAATAATTATCATTTTATGTTTTATTTTATTTTTTTGTCGCATATTTGAAATTTTGCTCAACCGGACTTACGTTAAACATTACTTAATTAACTAATTAACTATTCCTTTTTTTCAATGAGACACGCCGTTATTTAGTTGATAGAGAATTCTTTTTTTGTTTTCTTTCTTTGGTTGTTGTAAAAATTTAATTACTTGATGAGATAACGTTTTTAAAGGTATATTTTTCTAACAGTAACCAATGTCAGGTGATCCATTTTGCCTTTCTTGTATTATAGCGAATGAATGTGATGTGATGCATCTAGTGAGGTGGTAGGTTGTGGGTTGTACTTTTAGTAAGTAAGTACTACTACTATTATTCAATACATGCCAGTTAGTAAGTACTATTATAACAGCTCTTTGTAAATATTTGATAAAAGTTCACAGATTCCTAATTCTTCTCACGATCAGTAATCGACATCCGTACTTGATAACTAATAATAATAATAATAATAATAAAGAAAAAAATTGCCATGTCTTGAATTCGTAACTACATACTACACAATATTTTTTATAAATTGATAAGTTTTGTACATTGTATAGCTAAAATGTAAGTAACACTGTACTATATAGTTTATAGGTAATTATTTAGCCTTAATTAATTAAAAGCTTTAGTGTCGTATGTAATACATCGTAGTTTTTAACTTTAAATGGCTGATTAACGAAAATTAAATTACATTACTGTATCGTTATTATTATATTAATTAACTGCAGTTCGCCTAGAATGGATTTTGGGTTTAAATATTTAATATTAGTTCTTTTTTGTGACAAAAAACACATTTATTTAAGTTATGGTAAAAATACCAGCCAGGATCTCTAGTAAACGTCTTATACATATTCTGTATTTTGGTGCAAATAAAGTATTTTGAAAATTAATCACTCACTATTTGCGAGCGTGACTGTAAACTAACTTTTAAGAAATTGTAGCAAAAATAATGACTGTAGTACCAATTTTCATTTTTATTCGTAACAAGTAAGTATAAGAGTTGTAGAGCATGCCAAAAAACGCAACATTTGCGTTATTTTAATGTAATTGTTCCCTAATTTAAGAATTATCCCCTAATTTCGATTTTTACCTAACACCAAGTATTTAAGATAATTTTAAGGTAGTATCGTACACAATTTCCATTTATTAGGTTAATTTGACTATAATTCGTATCATTAAGGCCGTTTCTCTTACGTTAATTGCTACTTTTTAAATTTTTATAGGTAGCATTTATTTTGGTTCGCACTGTACAGCGATTCCGCACGTCAGCCATTTTGGATTTTAATTGTCGACTGTCATTTTTGACAGCTATTGTGTGAGATCATTGTTATTTTAACAAAAAGAAGCTGTTTTATTTAAAGAAAAACTGCCTAAATGCGTTAAATTATGTGTAAAAGTTATGTAAAAACTGTGTCGCTTTAATATTATGTGGAGTAGTGATCCCTTTTATTAAAAGAAACGATAATAATGGCCAATAAAGAAGACGACAATATCTGCTGGTATCATGGAAAATTAGCTCGTGAGGCCGCTGAGAATCTTTTACTTGAAAGTGAGTTAATTACTTAATATTTAGTAATAATCCTGTGTAATGCTTGCCCCTTTTAGGGAGTGACTGCGATGGTTATTTTCTCGTTCGTGATTGTAACACGTCTGACGGAGATTTTGTTTTATCAGTAGTCCACAATGGTCAAGTGAATCATTATCAGATACGTAGACATACCAATGATATATTTTTTTCACTTCGTAAGGAATCTTTATATTCTTTTATAATGCAGAAAGATACGTTTACGTCTTTTTATTACTGTAGAAGAAAACACGAAGATTCACGGGCTGGAGAGTCTAATAGAGTATTACCAAGAAAATTCTGATGGAATCAATGCTGATGGTTTAAAATTGACTGTTCCATGTAAAGGAGAGGCACCTCCCCATAACTGCAGAAGACACGGCCGTACTAATCTCTTACACAGAGCAACTAGTCAGGGAAATTACAAGGTTGTTTCAGAAGTGCTCAAAACTGGTTACAGACACGAAGCAAAAAATCAAGATGGTCAAACAGCAGTCCACATAGCTAGTATGAATGGTCATGATGAGATCCTTGCAACATTGATAGAGCATGGTGCCAATGTTAACTGTAGAGACACTGCAGGTTATACACCATTACATGTAAGACTCTCTTAGTTGTTTTAGTTGGTATTTTGTTAAACAAGTGTTATTTTTAGTATGCTTGCCAAAACAATTTCGCTAGTACTGTAAGGCTGTTAGTACAATCTGGCAAAGCAAATATCCAAGCCAGAAATACAGAAAATGGTTGGGTTCCTCTACATGAAGCAGCTAGTCGTGGGCACAAAGATGTTGTTAAAGAATTACTAAGTCTCAATGCACCAGTTTTGCCAAGAACTAACGATAAAATATTGCCTTTTCAACTTGCAAGGGCTAATGGACATATACAATGTGCAGAAATTCTAGGTAATTTATTTAAATTTATAATAAAAGTTACACACAAGTGTTAAATGTTTTTTAACATTTATTATTTTAGAAAACTATAGGAGCCCTCCTGCTAAATCTTCAAAAAATCACTGGTATCATGGTACCTTGGATAGACAGGAAGCAGAGGCCGCAATAAAGAATTTCAACATGACTAATGGATCATTTTTAATTCGTTATAGTGATAGAAACCAAGCTACAGTTTTAACCATAGCAAATGAGAATCAGTTTTATCACTACATTATCAGAAAACAGGTATTTACTGTTGAAATTTTGTGTATTTGTTAAAAAATATAATTTTTTAGGATAACTATTTATATATTGATAGTGGCCCGTTTTTGGATTCTCTAGAACACGTCGTAGATTATTATAGTTTTACTCCAGATGGCTTGCCAACAACTTTACAAATACCTGTGCCCCCAAAACCTAAACCTCCAGTGCCAGAGGTAAGAAATTAATTAAAAATAAGTTTTTAGCTGTTATTAATTTTTGATAAATTTACAGTGTTCAACGATGCCTCGCCCGAAGAAGACGTTGCTTAGTACAGCACGTTCTGTACAAGAAATATGCCAGGGTGAAGAAGCTCGAATAAACGATTTCAATACTTTACCTAGTCATTTAAGTACATTAAAATTCACAACCCAAATCACTCCAAAATTGCCTTTAAATAATAACAACTACGTGACTGAAATTAACGGAGACTTATTACAAAATAATAGTTACATTCCCCCTGAAAACCTTGTACTTGGGAAAATAATTGGGGAAGGAGAGTTTGGATCTGTCCATGAAGGTAAATCCAAATTAATAAATTCTCTCCCAAAAATTAATAATTAATAGATCATTTTATAGATTGTGTTATCTGTTAATGGCAAAAAATACTTGTCATTAAAACGTATTAATACGTTTTTGTATATTTGTAGGAATTTATATTAAAAATAATGGAGAGCAAGTAAAGGTGGCAATTAAGACTTTAAGGAATCAACATATTGATACCAACAAAGGAGCTTTTTTGTCTGAAGCACAGGTCATGATGAAGCTCAACCACCATTGTGTTGTTAAGTTAATTGGTTTATCAGTCGGACATTCTTTCTTTATGGTGCAAGAACTAGTTGTTCTTGGTTCCATGTTGTCTTACATCATTTGCAATAAAGCTTCTATCAACCCAGACTATGAATTTAAAATTTGGGCTGCTCAGATTGCCTGTGGTAAGGCTTTTATTTATTAAAAAATTGTTTTTGTTTGACTTTTAATTGATGTTTCTTGTAAAGCTTTCATTTTGGATTAACATGTCTCAGTGAGTAACCAAACTACAATATTTGAACATTTTATTGCAATTTGATGTGTACTTATTAATTTTTTTTTTATTTTCAGGCATGAAATATCTTGAAGAACAACGATTTGTACATCGAGACTTGGCTGCCAGAAATATTTTATTAGCTTCAAAATATCAAGCTAAAATAAGTGATTTTGGTCTATCAAGAGCCGTGGGGGCTGATCATGAGTATTATAGGTGAGTATTTGGAATTTTTAATTAAAATTAAAGTTAAATTTAGTAGTACTTACGGCTACTGTATTTTTAATGTTGATTTAATCCTTTCAACTCTTGCAACACTTAATAAAACACAATTGTACCACTTCAATCCTCTTAGAAGTTCAGTTGACTATAAACTAACGAAATTTTAGAATAATTTTGTTCAGGAAAACTTCTGTTTATCGCAAATTGGCACGATTATGTATGTATCGTTTATTAAATAAAATTTTTATGTCACCTTCGGTAATTATAATGCTTTTAATTATCATCGTATATTATGTTTAAAAGTTTTTTTTTGTTTTGTTAATATACAGTATCTTTATTAATATATCATCAAAATTTTACAGAGCAATGCGGGGTGGGAAATGGCCTCTAAAATGGTATGCCCCTGAGTCATACAATTTTGGGACATTTTCCTTGGCAAGTGACGTCTGGAGTTTTGGAGTCACTTTGTGGGAAATGTACAGTTTTGGACAACAGCCCTACGGAGAACGAAAAGGAGCCGAGGTAAGCAAAACTTACATTTAAAGGGGTTGATGTGATATAATAAAATGTCATATTAAATTGTATAGGCAATCGAAGCCATTGAAAGTGGAGAGCGTCTTCCTCAGCCTGCTAATTGCCCGTTGCATATTTACGAAGTAATGTTAAGATGTTGGTCGTATAATTCGGATAAAAGACCATCTTTTAGTGAACTTTTTAATATTTTTGCCAACGATACTGATTACGCAAATTTTTCAGAGATACTTAGTAAAGTAAATTTAACACAAATCGTATAAAATAGTTGTGTTGTGATTTCCTTTTAATTATTATTAACTTTTGTTAATAATGCCATTTTAACTTTTTGTGATTATTTGCCCATATTTCAGTCTGTTGTCTGCATTTACAATTAGATTAGCGAATCTATGGCATTTAGCAATATCGAATTTTTTAAGCAATATGTTTTTAGTATTTTATATTTTATTTATTAATGACACTATTGTACATTTTGTTTTATTTAGATGATTTATTTACAGTAATTTTTAAATCCATTCCATTTTTTAATATACATATATGTTTTTTTTTTCGGCGAGTAATGTTTTATTTCTGTCAACGCATTTCGAATTTTTTCAACCTCTAATATAAGCACTAATTAATAACAATGCCCCACTAAAGAGTTCTGGTTTTATTTGCAAATTAAATTATGTAATGATTTAAAATGATAGTGTTTTATAATGTAGTATTTACGATCAAAATTTCGGTATTCATGTTTTTTCACTTTTTGGTTACTATGTAATTCAATGTTTAAATTAAAATAAATTGGGGCTTCAAGGGTAGAGCAAAAGCAGGCCAATACGCTGTCCATTTTTCAATGAAATGAAATATTTTCATTAGTATGATAGTGTTTCATTAATTACTTGTTTATTATATACATATGTACGTTAGGTGTTATATTATTTCCTGAAGAGTTCATTTATTTTTAATTATTTAAGAAATTTAAATAGACAGAAACTCGTGAATGTAAAATGTTAACTAAAAATATTGATGTTTTGTAAATTTATGTAAATAGTTTAGTTTTTAAATTTTAATAGTTTTGTCTGGAGGACATAGGAACAATAACTGTAAAACGATTTTTTTGCACGGGCGTTTTTTCTACCCTTTTTGGGACGTTAAGTTTTACCATTTTCTATGGTCTAAATTACAATCATTGTAAACAGCAGGGTTTTCAAAATTCATAGGTCAAATTTTACAAATCTTGCCTGGAGAGTGTGGGAACAAAAACTGTAGAACGTTTTTTTTCTACAGGGGTTGCTTCCACCCTTTTCCAGACTTGAAATTTTTCCATTTTCTATTGTATAAATAATAGTCATTGTAACTAGCAGGGTTTTCAAAATTCAAATGTGAAATTCTATCAATTTTGTCTGGAGGGCACAGGAAAAAAAACTGTGCAATGGTTTTTTTGTACAGGGGTTGTTTTCATCCTCCGGACTTTTTAATTCGTATCGTATATAAATTACAGTTATTGCAACTAGCAGGATTTTTAAAATCCAGTTCTCAAATTTTACTAATCTTTTCTGGAGGGCCTGGGAACAAAAACTAGAATAATTTTTTTCTACAGGGGTTACTTCTCCCCTTTTTGGGACTTGAAAATTTTTCAATTCCTGTAGTATAAATAACAGTTTATGTAAATAGCAGATTTTTCAAAATTTAGCTGTTAAATTTTAATAATTTTGCCTGGAGGGCGTAGGAACGATTTCTTTCTACAGGGGTTGTTTTCAATCCTTTCCGTAGTTAATATAATAATCAGGAAATAATATAACATAAATAAAACAATTATATTATATTTGTTATTATGAAACACTAAGTACACAGTAAAATATTTCATTTCAGTGAAAGATGTTCGGCATGTTATTTGGTTGTTTTAATTAAAGCTTAAGAACAAATTATAATTTAAAAAATTAGTAATTAATATTAATAATCATTATTAATAATCATGTGTATGGTAATAATGATAGTCCAGAGGGCCGCCACCATCCCCGACCACCTACCCTATAGGCTTCTTGAGGTTGGCAATTATCGGTTTGTTAAATGAATGCAGACGAAAAGCAGCGCCATCTGTCGGACATTAGCAGAAGTTTGTATTTTGAAATCTTCAATAGTTAAAGTTTTCTGTAACGGTGATAATTACAACTTTGAACTTCAGCTACTGTCTGATAGATGGCGTTTGGAGTTTTAATTACGTACTGTATATTAAATACGAAAATAAAGTTTTTTGTGTTATGAAATTACTTTTTATACGTTGAATAAAACTATTTCTGTTTACTTTGTTTGTTTTTAGTACCATCTGAAACAAGTGTTATATTTTTTAATAATAACATTTATTAATAAAAACAAATACATGCAAAACGTTTAAAAATAAATAGTATTAAAATTAATTTTAGAATTACCTTTGAAAAAATCTTATCACAATTTTTACTCCTAAAATGATGAAGGTTTAATCTCTATCCATCTAAACTGAAGAATATTATTCACATTAAATAAATACAGTATGAATAAAGTTTTTATATTATTTTTGCTTCTAATTTGAATTTTCGGTGGCTGTTGAGTTGGGTGGTACACTGTCTTGATCATCTTTCGTTGCATTTGCTGTGTTCGAATTACCAAATGCTAAATTTAATAGATGATTAAAGAATGAAAGTCCTTGTTGAGCACTTTCACTCACTGCTGCAAGCAGTTCTTCTTCATTTATTTCTTCTTCTGCTTCGCTAAAATGTACAAAGGAACAGAGTAGAGAAATTATTAAAATTAAGTAAGGCGTGTAAAGTACGAACCTGGGGTTTGTGGTGGTGTTGCTGACTCCCTGTGAGAGGGTTTCTGCAATGGGTGAGGAAGTCGTGTTGAATTTCATTCCAGTTGGTTTTGCCGAAAAACATCCAACATTAATTTGGGTCTGAAATTCTCCAAGGACCTTCGGTTCAAGCTGCACACAACCATCTAGACCTTCAGGGGTTGATTCCACTTTGAAAAATTTCGCGCATATTTCTGCAATATTTGAAAATATAGGCATACATATCGGATTTGGATTTGCTCCTTGAATTTGGCCACTGTGGATGAGATTTTCTCCGTATGACACGTTTACTGCAAGCCCTTCTTCTTGGGACACGTATTTCATATGGACGCACCCTGTAAGGTACAAAGAAAAAAAATTATAAAAGTTTGTGATGTGTTTAATTTTTTATGATTATGTAAATTGTACCTGGCCCTCCCAAATCTACGTAGAGAAAGTTGAAGTCAACACAACAGATGCAAGCTGGTCCATTGCAGATGCAGGATCTATGTGAAGATTCTGAGTTGGAATCTGCCCTTTGACTGTGCTTTTCGGGGTTGGTGGTATCGGTATCCCAAGAGAAAATATCTGCAAAAACAAAGAAAATAAAAATTAATACTTTAATAAAAAAATTGTTTATTAATTAATTTTTTTGTGGTAGGTAAATGTACATCATTTTTATAAATTCGATTATTAAAAATTCCTTTTCTTTTTTTAATTGTTCGAAAGTATTTTTTAAAAATTGACTTGAAAATAATCTTTAGAATTACGAGAAGGACACTCACGATTTTTATAAAAAAAATACAATTACTCACCAAATAAATTACCCCCCAAAGTTACATTTGAGGTGATAATAAAGAAACAAATGATTGAAAACGTTGTTTTATTGAACATTTTACGGTTTTGTGATGGTCAGGAACAAAAGTCGCGGTAGACTGTAGGTATTGTATGATATTTATTGTTAGTATGTCTGACACGCTGATGGCATACTCCTGAATGGTTCTTCGGCAGGTTTTCGTCGCTATCAGGGTTACTAGGTCACATACTTTTTCCTTCCTTAAAACGTGATATCCTAATAGGTGTTTGACCGTTCGTTGTGTTGTTTTAATTTACCGACATAATTTAAAAGGGAAATTAACTAAACAGTTTTTAATTAATTCGCATATTTATTTAAAAAAACACTTTTATTAAAGCATTAAATAAAAATATTAACATTATTTATTTTTACTACTACATTAAATAAAATAAAATAAAATATATAGGATTTCAATAAAAAAAATGTAAAAAAAGAAAAAATTGACGGAATAAATACCATATTTTTTCCAATGTACATATATTTTTTAATACTTCATATTAAAATTTATTTAAACGTTTATGGCTAGAAAATAATCTTTTGAATCATTTTTTTGATATCCAGAAGTACGTTATACTTTTCGTTGTTTCTAAATGAATTAAATAAATAACGAACACTCTGTAGATGGGTTTATTAAAAGTATAGGTATTGTCTGGTGTCTACTTTCCCTGTACGTAGATACGTACGTAAAATTATTTTGGAATCGTCTGTTTGTAAATTAACGGACAAAACAAGAAAGAAAGTAAAGTAGAAATAGTTAGCCGCATATTCTCGAATCGAATACATTTTATGAATCGTTTTTGGTCAGCCGATGACCCACCAACTTCGGTGACCGACTTTCAGCCCCCCTTTGCTTGTATGAAAGCGTTGAAGTGAAGTGCACCTTAACATTTCACAGACAACTGGAATCAAGTTCAATAGTGCTAGAAATTGCGACCCTGGATGTAACATTCTTCTACTCTATAGGTAAGGCCACAACTCGCTTATCAATATCTTGTAATTTCCTGTTAGAATCGATATTCAATTTTTAGAAGCAAACGGGAAAATCAAACTCATAGTCCCTTGCTTCTCTCGATAATTTTAAAGGTTCTATAAGTACAAAAATAAATTAATAAATTTTTTTGTTTTTATGTTTTTAGATCGAATCAAGCAAAATGCGTCTGTCACTTATTTTTGAACTTTTGTTGATATTTGTTTTGCTCGCGTTTGCAGCATCTAGAGTTATAGGTGAGTCAGTTCTGTTTTACTTATATCAATTTACTATTTGCTATAAATTTTTAGCTGATATTTATTTATTATTTTAGATACAACCCATAGTCGTAAAAATCTCCGTGAAGTCAGTCGAGGGTTAAAAAAGACACACATAAACTTAAAAAATCAACGTCAAACATCTTCGTCTGTTAACAAATACTGCAGTTGTTCTACAAAACTGTGCAACTGCTGTAGGGAGTTCAACATCCCTGTCGTTGCCCTGCAAGGTCCAGGATGTGCGTCTCTGCAATACTTGAGCGGAGATAGATTGGCTATCTCGATGAACTTTGGAGAAAGGGTCTTGGCAAACACAACCATATCAGGTATTTTTTTGTAGCAATAAATACTATAGTTTAAAATTGTGCAACCAAAGAACAATTTTTTAGGGAAAAAGCCGAAACCAGTGTGCATGCCTCTACCTGGTGGTGTTTCCAAGTTTTGTGGGCGAGTGTATAATATAGGTCGTCAAGGTGAAGATTTTAGAGCTTGCCTTGGTTTAGAGCTGCGTGCGTTGGACAATGTGGAAGCATCTTTGAGAGTTTCCTGTTTCCGTTTCGGATCTAAAGGGTTGAAAGTCGAACCTGCTCAACCTCTTCCTGTAGTTCCTCAAAAGGTCCAAAATGAAGATAACGACGATGGCGAAGACGATTACGATTTTGACGACGACGAAGATGACGATTACGATGACAACGACGTGGATGGAGTTGATTACGAAACATTCGCCCTTATAGACGACGACTTCATTGGTGGATTTTTCGGACCAGAATCTGACAGTGCTCCTTCGAAACCTGTGAAAAAAGTAACTTCCAAACCTCCCCAAAAGAAAGTTTCGTACAAAAGGCCGACCACTAAAGTTCCCGCAAAAACCACAAAGAAACCGTTGAGGAAAGCCACCACTGCTGCTAAGCCTTCTACCACTCAGCAGACTATTCCTGCAAAAAAAGTTTCTTTACCACAGCAAAACGCTGTTAGCTCCACGCCACCGCCGAGTGTTGAAGTTATTACTAGTGAGACCATCAACATCCAGGAAGTGTCCATGAGTGAAGCGAAACCGGTAGAAACAATGGCAAACAATGAAGTAACCCAAAACGATATAATTGAAGATTCTGTTAAAGCCGAAGCCACAACAATGGCTAGCAGCATCGTGACTATGTTGGCAGAGGAAGTAGCAGCAACTACTTTGAAGTCAGAAAATTCCAGCAATGTTGAAGTAACCACAGTAAGCACTGACGATTCTTCAGAAGAAGACGAAGATGACGAAGATCCTATTACTTCGGCCGTTGACGAGGTCATCGGGGAAGAAGAAGAAGAAGATGACGAGGAGGACGAAAAAAAGGACGAGAAGTTGACCACAGAAGCACCCACTGAGCAACCGAAGGAGAAGAACGTCAAAGATGTTAAACAAGATGAAGACGACGAGGATGAAGAGGACGATGATGATGATGACATTACGTCTGTTGTTAGTGGTGTTGTAGATACTGTAACCGGTGAAGATGACGATGAAGATGACGACGATGACGAAGATGCCAGGGATTTTGGAAAGAAAATACCCAAGTTAGAGTCGGTTAAAGTCAGAAGTAGGCAAAGTAAAGATATGAGATTTAACTGGTCTTAATTTAAAACACGTTTCATGCTCAATTACCTGTTAATTTATTATTTATTTATGCTGTATTTGTAAGTATTTATTGTTATTTATGTAAAAAATAAAGATATTTATATATATATCATTGTTCTCATTAAGGAAGTATTCAAGTATGCAGTAGGTACGATGTCGATATACCGTAATTGGGTTATAAACAAAATCATCAACCGTTTCTCTAACCTGTTCTTTCGTTCATAGGCTAATTTATTCGCCTTTTACTCGAAGCAAAACATATGTAGGTAGTCAGTCAGTCAGTTGATGGTACGATCAAAACAAAATTGATCAAACGGTAAAGTCGAAGAGTACGTAAATCAATTACTTAGGTAAGGTGAATCAGTGAAGAGCAATTTTATTATCTACGTAGTGGGACGTAAAAAGTTGGAACCACAACAAATGATTGATACTTTAAAAGCATCTAATGCAAGATTCATTATTTCTTGTCCCCTACATTTAAAAAGAATCATTTATCACACACACCTCGAGAAATTTACTCGGTAAGCAGCTCAGTCTTGTACTCGAACTGCCAGCAAAAACATCGATTCGGTTAAGTTTAAAATTTCATTCAGTCAAAATGAACAGTTTAACCGTGAAAACCGCTTTTATTTTTGCGCTCGTTTCCATCGTACACTCAAAAGGTAAGACGAAATGTATTAGACTTTAATTTTTTTCTTTCTTAAACGACAAAAATAAAATTGTAGAAGTTAAAAGACAAAAACAAACAGCAATCGTTAGTTCCACACAAAGTACATTAGTTGCTTCTACTTCTACTTCTACTTCTACTACCAGAAGGCCCTTTTTACCTGGGGCCAGACCGCCATGTGCCTGTGTTCGTGGCGATTGTGGCTGCTGTTCGGGAATACTTTTAGAAAGATTAAGGCAAAAAATATGCGCAAATATCACCTTTATCCCGGAAGAATTAGCGTTTCATGCCAGATTAATTGCAAATGGAAGAGTTCTTTACGAAAACACCCTTTCAGGTAATGTTAGGTAAAAATGGGCCGGTTAGAAGATACGTACGAATGTCTATTGTTTTTAGGAAGAAATCCGCCCCCTGTATGCGCTAGAATTCCAAGGGTGCGTTTTATAACAGTCTGCTTAAAATTCTCGAATGTCTACTTTGCTCAGAGGAATGTTCATGTTTGTTTGGGGCTGGAGGCCAACTGGGAAGGTTTCACACTTTTCGATTTTTCGTTTGAGTGTATTAGATTTGGGGCAAACGGGTTAGCTACAGTTAACCCGGTTGAAGGTGGAGGATTACCGGGAAATCCGTTGGATTCTGAAGAACAAACCGACGAAGATTATGACGATAGTGCCAGAAGCGAGCCGTTTCCTAACGACATAAGTGAATCTTGTTATGTCGTAAATAATAAATTTTTGATTAAACGGTTACCTTCGAATGATTTTCAAATAAATTTTTATAGACCATGACATATATGAAATAGTTACTGTACAAAGTTATATTGGATGTCAAATAAATTATTTATTTCTTTTCTAATTGTGTGTGGTGTTATGAGTGTGCTCGTGTTAAAGACAAAAATAAGGGAAGGTGTTAACAAGGCACTTTCTATGAGATACACGTACGTAAATTTATTGTTAATATAAGGTCTTCCTTCTGCAAATGCATAAGCGAGTGCTCGTGCTGACCTGATGACAGACAGTAGTCAGTCTTTAAGTAGGACTTGATTTCTTTTTACCCGCAGTTTACTCCGGTGACAATACCGGCAAGACTTACATATACTACCTACTACATATTACGTACGAGACACGACGAAATGAACGTCTTTTTTCTCATCGTCTTCTGTCTCATCCAGCATCACCGCGCTCACGTTCGAAGCAACGCAAGTAAGTAACAAAACGCGATAACTAATAAGTATTTTATTTGCCATAAAAGAGAAGGTACCTACATACATATTTCGAATTGGTTATTTATTATTTTTTTAGCAATTGTTTAATCGAAATTACACTTGTGAAATTTTAGATTATGACGTCACGTACGGTCCAATTTACTATGACCCCATTTCTAAGTTTCCTTTGCCGGTAAAATCAATTGAAAATAATCTCCAGATATCGTCCGATTTCTTTAAAACTGGCTTGATTCGAAGAATTAGTTTTCGGAGGAACGGCTGCACTTGCCAAACTCTAACTTGTGGGTGCTGCGTAGGCTTCGATTTTCCTCAATTTAATTTCAACAGAGAGGGTAAGTTTAACGTCTTGTTTTCTATTTAAATGTGCCAAACTACACATAATTGGTAATACATACCACCGCAGACAGGCAGAGAGCGCCACCTGTAGTATTTTATATAAATTGCATAAACAGTTAAGATTCGAGTAAGTAGGTACATACTAAGTTTCTTTTAATATTTGCTTTTATAGGATGTATGAATTTTTCTTACGACCCCAACGAATTTTCTATAACATCAACCATGTTGTTTAATGGAAATCCTGTATTTACAAACACAATTTCAGGTATGTAATCTTTTTCGATAGATCAACGTGGGGCGATTGTTAATACGATTATTTTTTTGTTTAATTTTGGTTCTATAGCTAAAAATCCGCCTCCGGCGTGTATTCCTGTGCCAATTCCCTATTTACCGTCAGTTGATTTTTGTGTAAGGCTGTTTGACATTCATACGCCAGGACAAAATTTGCATATGTGCGTCGATTTTGAAACTAGAATCCAACGAGCAACTATTCTTGTGCTCCATTTCGACTGTATTCGAATGGGAAACGATGGCGTTGCGTTAGTTAAACCAGGTGCAACGTTACCACCACCGGTAACGACAGATTCGCAAATTGATTCCGACATTTTCGATGAGATAATAGAAGTCAAAAGTTAAAAAAATACTTAGGTACATCTTTAAATAGTATTTTACTGTTATCAAATATGTACCACAAAATTTCTTTAATCCACTGCATTTTTATTTTTGTTCACAAAACTTTTTTGATGATATACGTTAGTAAAACGAACAATTAATTTAATATTTTATTTTATGTAAGTTAAGTTTTAATGAAATGTTTTCAATAAAATATATGAACAGTAGTTAGATGAGTAAGTAAAATAGTAGAATACATTACCATTAATTGACAAAGAATGTATGTAACTCGTAATTTTATGTAAATCGGAAAAATTAGTGTTTGTTTCGGTTGTGGGCAATGTTAACTCTTGTTGGAGTTCAATTGCTATCTATGTACATACATAGCAAAAAGAACTTATTTTAAATGTTCCTGTGCGTACCCGTTTCGGTTTCATCAGTTATTTCTATCAGAAAGTGCACCACAGTTGTCATATTCATTTCCATCCCATTTTTTGCTGCTTCAAAGGCTGACACGTCGTAGGTACTGACCTTTTATTAAATTGCGAAAAATCGATGTTGGAATGTAAACATAGTCCGTTTCGGATGTTACATTCATCCAATCGAAGGTTGGGTTAAAGAGTGCATAACTGTACTTTACACAAGTGTTTTTCAAATCGAAAATTTTTGTAAGGTCACAAGGGGTGCTATTAAACTCAAAATTCGATCCATCAACTAATTCATCTGCGATAAAATTAATTATTTTGGTGACTGTCACGCGATCAGAATTCTGCTTACCTGGTATCAATTAATTTTGGCAATTTGAGGAATAAGAAGGGAAAATTCCATCGAAAACTTGTTTTCCATGACTTTTTTCTCATCTCCTACGTGGCCACGTGTTCTTGGATTTAGTTCTAATGTAACACTAGCACTCTGGCACGTTACTATTGAAAAATTGAAAGTCGTAAAGTTATTGTTGACTGTGGCGCGAATTTTAAACAACTACTCCATCACATTCACTAGTTTTTCAATTCTAAACGAGTGGTAAAACGGCATTTCGATATATGTATGTAACGAAATCGCTTAGAGAGTATGTAAGGGTGGGGGGGGGCTCTTAGGGGTTTCCAGTGAAAAACCCCACTTGAAAATGCTGTGGTACAGGACCTAATTGAACCGTTCGAGGAAGTAACGATTTACTTGGGGGTAGCGGTAAAGCAATCAACGTCATGCAAGCGAGACGTCCCAATTCTAACTGGTACATCATTTCTAATCTGGTAGGTATATGCACACGTATAATGTTTATGAAAATAATTACTTTGAAAACACAAAAAATGGTCCTTTTTTTAAATAGTTCTTTTCGTGAAGGCGTAGTTCGCGCAGGCGTCCCTCAGGATCGTGTTCTTGGGAGCGCTGTTCACGCGAAATTCTCAGTATACGGTTTGTCGCGAAGGGGTATTCTACAACCCTCGGCTTTATCATAGAAATCACGTACTGTCTGAGCGTTAACGTTTATCGTACACAGTTGTCGAAAGGACTAAATTCCGAAAATATCAGTAAATGAAGTTCACCAAAAAAAATATTTAAAGAACTTTTTGTTATAGACTAAGCTGTAGTGTGAAGAGTTTAACTTAAAAAAAAATTGGGTAAGTTGACGCAGCAGTTTAGACATACATAGATACGTGAAGCAGAAAATTCAACTAAATGACTAAAATATTAAATTTTTTTATATGTATTTAAAATAAAAAGTTTAGGTGTATCAAAATCGTTATTATATTAATAAAAAATATAATTTAGAAAGTTTAAATGTGATTAAAAAATTACAGGAGCAATAACAACTTGTACTGTTCAAAATCAGAATGGCAGACAATATTTTTGGCTTCCAATCTGAAATGATAAGTAGGATAAACTCCGGAGAGTATTCTAGAACATTTGGACAGGTTCCAGCTTAGTGGTTTTGGGAACGAGTCGTTGTAAAAGAAATAGGATTTTGTTTACAAAATTGCTCTTTGCTTAATGTTATACCCTCCCACTATGTACTACCACACATATCAATTTTGTGGTATATAATAAGTTACTTTGCTTTCGATAAATATGTATTAAAGAAATATGTACCTTCCTGACGAGTCCCCTAATTTTTGACTAAATTATTAAAGTTTTTCTCGAAAGCAAGATTTGAGTTTTAAATTTAGTACAATTTTAGCAGAATTATTCTAAGCCTTGAATTATTAGGCATTCAAAGTGTTCCAGCGATAGAGTTGAGTTTAAAGAATTGAAATGTAAATTCGTTAAAAATTATGTTGATGGCCCATCAACTTATTTGTGATGCAAGTTATGAATGAGTAAATGGGACAAATACAAGGATTTGTAACGTTCATTGTCGATTTTAAACGGCTTGCTGAACCGATTTCGTTTTATTTAAACAAGACTGCTGGCTGGCGATTTAAAAAGAACGAAATTTGTGTAAACTCACCGTCAAATTCAGTTGCAGTTTACGCCCATGGTGTCATGAATGGTTCATTTACAAATAAAAAAACTGAAGTCAAAATCAATAGTCATAAAAGAAAAAAAAAAAAAAAACATTTCAACACATCAGAGGTTACATAAATAGCTATATAGTTTAGTAAAATAAAATTGAATCGTTCAATGGTAAAGAAGGTGAAGGTGGTATAAGTAGTTGAGTCCGTTGGTGGTGAATTTGATGTAGAAATTTGGTTTTATTAGAGAAAATGTATCTCGGTCGTTTATTTGGAATGATGTCACTTGTCTTAGAAAGACATGTCATGTAGCTTCAGATTTTGCAGAATATAAAACATTTGCCACAAAGAACGTGCACTATTTGTTATCCTTTCCACTTGATGTCTTTAGAAACCGTCGTTAGAGTAAAGCATGGCAAGGAATTTGAAATAAAGTAGGAAAGACCGTTTTGAACTAGATAGAACACAGAAATGGCTTTTATGCTTCAGGAGAAGTCATGTAAGATGATATAAGAATGACAGACACCAAACAGCTACAACATTATAACACCTCAGTAAAATGTATCTATGTATATATTGTTAGTTAGTTTTATTTAGTTTGTCAGTTTTTGCTGCTGTTATTTTATATCGTTACACGTATAAGTGCATTTAAAACAATTCAATTTGCCTTAATTATTATTTACTAATATCTACAATAGACCGAGTTTGTCGTCCATGATGAGCTAAAATTCATTTGTCTGTTGCAATTACTGTTATTAAAGGTTTTACTGACAATGAAATGGAATGAACTAACTACAATGGTTTCGGTAGAGTAAAGCAAGAATTAAACGAGTTACCGGTTTGTTTGTATCAGAAAGTAATTTAACGGTTAGCATTTATTTGAAAATTTATCATTTTTATGTCACAGTTTCAAAATTTACGGGGGATGCTGTGAATAAATACGCCAGATAGACAGATATGGTGAGGTCACTTTGGGTCGTTCATTTTTAAACATGAAACGTAAATACATAATTTCTTCTTCTCTGCTTTCTAAATTCGCATAATAGGTTAACTTCCGATCGATTTGGTTGATGCAAAAATTTGATGGTGCATATGGGTTGGTATATCATATCTCGTTTCTCGTTTATATTCTCAACCTTCCCCGGGTGAATCTTTTTAACCTTTTTTTACTTGATCGATTTCGAGAATACTTGGGAAAACTGGAGTGTGTCTATTAACGTTGGAAGTTATCTTGCTGTGCTTCTATTTTTGTTTTTTTGTCTTTTTCAAAATACACTTCACTGTACCTAATCGAAACACTACAATATTGCCGAGACTATAGGTATAAAAGGACCTTAACAGTAAGTAATTCTAATTCAGAACAAAAACCGGATCTCGTTCATAAATACGTAATTATTCATAATCGAGCAAAATAATTAAAATTTATGGCGAGAGTGTTTGGCTTTTTAGGAATTTCTACTTATCCGACCCTTAATGTGAAGAAAGAGATTCGTAAATGCGTTTGCTTTTTCACAAGACATGAAAGAAAGCCAAGTTAAAAGCGTGTGAAAATGTCGCTCAGAATTCTAGAATAAAAGAAAGAACAATAGGGCTCTTTTAGAAACGACGAAAAATGGGTTTTATTCAAACAACCGTCCTTATACATAACTTGGACAACATTACTTCTTCAAAATACTATTATATATATATAAGTAAAATACCTAAGGCCAAAAGGTTAAGACTTAAATAGCGTGACGTCATTCACAGATACTTTTATCTCACCAATTTCAAATACGTAAAAAATACCACAAAATTCACCCTTTTAAATGTAATCCTTTCACTATCCTGCACATTTTTCATAGAACTGTGGCGCGAGGGGTGTATGAAAATGATGATGACATTTGCTTCGAAGAAATTAAAAGAAGGGTGCTTTCAGAAATTTGTGGGGGTGGGGTGCACATACCCTTAGTTACGCCACTGACAGGCTCTCGAACATTTTATACTGTACGCGCGATTCGCTACTGTAAGAGCGTTCAAAATTCATATTAATAGTTAGTACCGACCATAAAAATTTTGCTTATAATAACGGTTAACTCATGTCAATAAAATAACGGTTTATGATGCACTATTTGGCATAGGAGACGTTCAGGGCCGTATCTGCCGTAAAAGGATAAAATTTTCACTGCATAAAAAAAACTAAATATTAAAGATCATTTAACAAATTTTAGCGATCCATAACCGTTTGTTTTTTCAATCAATAAAATGCACGAGCTGGTGATAAAAAATATTAACAACATTTTGACAACAAACATCAATAATTCGTTAAATTAATTTTAATTTTATTTATATACATAGGTTTTTTTAAGTACAGGGAGGAAAAAAAATATTTGGACCTCCTTGTAATGCCTAATGAGTCGGTGACGTAAACGAAATGACAAGAAATTATTAACGCGATCTCCATGCTGTATATGTACCTATGTATATAATACAATTAAGGCCTTAATCGTTTTGCTGTTGTCACGCGATTTTTGCCTGAATAACAAGATCCATTAATTTGAATGTTTAATCCCTTATGTTCATTTTGCCGCTTAATTGCATGTTTTCGCGGCCAATCGAGGTATCAAAAGGGGTCGTTTTATACCAATCATTAACACTTTTTTTGCTAAAATTTTTGTCCTTATTTTCTTCATCTGAAATGACTTAAAATCGAAGCAAGCGGTATTTTTTTATTATTTAAACTGAGTAAGGGATGTAAATTTATGACGCCCAAAACTTTTTCATTTCGCCCAAAAGTTAAAAATGTACCTACCTATTTATCTTCATAAGTTGTTAATGGAGTGTAAAGAATTATCGCTGAATCTTGGGCTTCGGGTATAATACATATAAAGTAGATAGGTAGATACCTAATCAATCGCAATTATTAATATTTATAACGTCGCAGCCCTGAGGTGGTGTGAGTTCCTAATATGCAGTCACCCTGTATATAAATTTAAGGGCAGCAAACGCATACTGGCATCATCAGGACAAAAGACAAAAGCACTTGATTTAAAGGATCTTGGAGCATAATAGTCTTTGTTCCAAAATAGCATTGCAGTAATATGACGCCTTAACCCCGTTTTGAGTACTGCGGGCTAAACATACGGGAACGAGGGCTGTAGAGGGTGGCTTGCAAATTAATTAGCAGCGTTGAGGTGTTAGACAACACGGGAGGCAGAACATGGATACATTGCAGGTGAGACAAAAACATTTCCGAGTCCCAGCAAGAAACGTTAATTCCCCCCTTTTTCATTTTCCTTTTCAATTAGGTACTAAGCAATTACCGGCATTTGAATTACATTAAATCTGATTAAAAGCCTAGCAAATTGCAATTAAAATACGATTAATTATCACAGACAAATTTACCGAAATCTTTCTACTATTAGGTACACAAAACAAAATAGCATTTTTATAAGATTCACTGTATTAGACGAATTAAACATCGACATACGTCACTTAATATTTTTCATTCTGTATCATTATATATTTAATTATATGTCGATGACGTACGTACACGTAAAATCTTACGTTAGAATAAAGCCACTTCACTTTATTGTTTGACTTTAGATTCAGTCAAGTAGAGTCCAAATTTTCCACAAGGCATCAGTAGCTGCGGGTAGGTAAAAATTTGTTATAAAAATTTTCCAAACTTTCCTCACAACACACCTTTTGTTTTTATTTCGTTCCCCCGAGGTATATGAAAAGTTTACTCAAATTTTTACCTCACACTTTTTTTTTTTGTTCGTACCTGCTCACACTGGCCTAGTTGTGTCACTTTTCAAAACCGAAATTATTAAAAGCCCGAATGATTTTCCGAAACAATCCCCGTGGAGTGTCCATCAACTAACCCACGTTGGTTATTGTTGACAAAAGATGGGGGCGTGGGGGATTTGGCAGGATATTTAGGGAATAATTGCCGACAGCAGTTTTACAAAGAATGCGACATGCAGTAGGTTGTTGTTTGTACTGTCTTTTTCAAACAACTTAACATGGAAATGCTGACAGCAAAGGCCGCAGTAACTAAGGGGTGAAATCAGAATTGGGGCGCGCTTCAACCTTTTGCATTTTTTATGGCTAAGAATTAATTAATTTACATTTTTCGCTTAATAAAACATAATTTGATTACTATTCAGGTTATTTAACCGTATCAACCCCCTTTTCGTTTTATTCGATAAAGAAAATCTTTACTACCAATTCTTTAGTTATGATGGAAGGATATTTTTTTTAAACGGAAAATCCAGGAAGTGATATATAGTGTGTAGTTGTTGTTGGCTAAACAGTGGTGACCTGTAAATGACACGGAATAATAAATCATTCAACTATAATAGATAGTTATTAGCATCAGAATGGATAGAGGCTGTTGACAAGATCTGGGGCAGCATGTAGATATATATAGATATAGATCTGGGCTGTTTTATTTGGTACAAACAAAATAAAAAGGATATTGTATGATAGAAACAATTATTTTAGAAAAAAGGTGTCGGTTCCATTTCTTTGCGTGACATAAATCTGGGTCGTTTTGTTTGTCAGAGTAAAAATAAGGAGAGTTGTGTTTTTTCTTTTTTTTTTTTTTGCGCGGTAATATTTCAATTTGTTGAATGTAGTGACATTTCTTGTTAGGACAAACAAGGATCCGTTGTTTATTGTGTACAGAACATATTGTTTTGTTGACGTCGTCTACGTAGGTATAACATTTTCGAGGGCGACGATGTAAGTACAACATTAGCACATTTTTTGGCGTTGTTTTTTAATTGAGATCCGCCGTTTTTGCAAACGATTCGAGCTTAAAATCGTCGCGAAGGCGCGGGACGGGGACGAAGGAGTGACGGAAGGAATACGTTTCGGTTTTTGCCACTAGCGAAAACCACTTTCGGCCGACCGACCAATCCCCCAATGCCGTTCCACGCTTTTCATCTTTCCCTTACCCCAATAAAAGTTGACAAGGTTCAAATAAAAGTTGGACACTTCGGTTGGGAACGTTATAAACACCTCACTGATAACAGATTTCTTTCATTTTCCGCAGCCTACTCGAGTCGGTTTTACTTTATTGTAAAAAAAAAAGTCTAATTTTCGATAAACGTACAGTACACGGAGCAGCTCGTTACATACAGCATTATATTCAATTCTCACAAGAGAAGCGTTTTGTAAATTGCTACCTCTAAACGTACACTTCACTATTATATGTATGTCTCGTCTATTTTAAATTGCATTTTCCTTTTGAGGTTTTCCCTTTTTTGTCTTTTATATTCGCGCCGTATGTACATATATCTACGTATATACGTGCCCAACCAACAGATGAATTCCTGTGCTTTTTATTAACACTGGAATAAGCGGATTTCAGTATTAATTTCATAATAAGCCAAAAAGTATGAATGAATGACGTCGATGGTGCCGCAAAGTGTCGCTTTTCACGGCTTTTCTTTCGCGTAATTTAAAAAATTTAATACCGCCACCAAATACGAACACGGACGAACAATACAGACGATAAAGGATAGTTTTAATTCCAACTAATGAGATAACAATCGATTGAGTTAATTAATTCGAAAATGTGCTTCCAGTATCGATGCATTTTGTGGTGTCTGTAAGTGACAGGGGAAACGGACGAACCAAAAGTTTAACGAAGAAACAAATGGATGTAGTTTAACGACCCAGTTTCGTACTTTTGTTATCACAAAATATAAATTTCTTCCGCATAAAAAAAAGCACTCCGTCCAAATGAGCGTGAAGTGAAATTCCGTAGTTTGTGTTGTACGTATTTGCAAACTTTTTATTAGTCCAATATAAATTGCAAAACAAACTGCTTAATTCGCGTTTTAATTCTGCCTACACTCCGGTGTTTCAAGGTACCAGGTATTTAGGAGGTAGACAGTTTTGAAACTGGCTTAAAACATTCCGACGATCGCGATCGGTTTGTTTCCCAAACCAGACCAACAAAACAAAATTTGTTCGTTCGCATTATTTCGATTTAGAAAATTGCGCGAGCTTTAGTAAAAGCTCTTCAGATTGCATTTAAGGGCGCATAAAATATTAAAATGAACCGTACAACACAGATAAGCATATCATCATCCTTTTGTTCAAAGTAATCTGCTAACGTTATTGCTGAGATCTCTAGAGATTTCTGTCTGCTACGCTTGCGGCTACCAATACATTCTTGTTGTTTTACAATGATGTATAAACCTACCTATGTAGTAGATAAGATGACATTTACAAACTTGTTGTAGAACAGTACATTTCTGTTCTGATAATGACGATATCAAATTTCCGAATAGTTTACGGATTATTAGTGAACAAGGAAACCCGAGAGAGAGAGAGCCTGACTCTCGCTGTCATTCTAATATAAACTACAAAGTACCTACAGAACTCCAATTAAGAATTTCTACGAATATATTAAAAAATACGTTGTTCTCATTTTTTACAGTGGTAATTATTAGTAGGTATGTCGAAGGAAAGTCTAGTAACAATAATTAACAATAAAATTTCGGAGAATATATAGGTATACGTGTTTGAACATCCGATTTTCAAGCAACAAGCCGATAGGGGTGGAAGTGATATCTGTTCTTTACAATCGGAACGATTCGGTAGATGAACACATTGCGGAAGACCCTCCTCACACCCCAACATGCGGTCACTATGGTAGGTCGGGTATTTCCCAGTTTGCTCTCAACAATACAACATAATTTAGGTGAATATACCAAAACGATGTCGTGACAAACTACTAACATTATTCAGTGTACAAGATCGGAATCTTCGATCGAACGGCAACTGATCCTATTTTTGTTATATTTTTTATTTATTTTCATCACGTATTTTTTCGATATTAGTTGTTTCGTGATAATTATTATAATAATTTAATAAGTGGGTTAACCGGGGGGCAAGTATTAGAATTAATTTCCATCTAGTAATACAATTAAGGGTCCAAAAGTTTGCCGTCTTCTCGTCCCATTAGTTATTAGACAACTCTAACGCCTCAATGATTAAGAAGTTTGTTATTTATTATGTATATTGGTTTGGAGGGAGTATGCATTCAGCCACTTGACATTAGCGATGAAAATGTCGCATACAAATTGAGTTGATACGACTAATATAGAGGAAACTAAGCTGAATGAATTAATGAATGAGATATTGGTAAATAGTACCTTAACAGGAAACCTTATCCTTTAAAGTTATCCTTATAAGCAGCCACACTAATTAAATTCTCGGAAGCACTTCCTAACGGTGGCATAATTTTAGAATAAATTCACGGTCACGTTCTGGGGACTTTAAAATTTTATTTTTTCATATCGTCTCCCTTTATTCTAACACTAAAATATGTGATAAACAACAAAACACTAAAAAAGAAATATCTATCTTTACTAATTATTATTATTTCGCTGGTAGGTAGCAGCTACATACGCTTTTAACACAAATTAAAATATAAATTTATTACAAATTCTCTTTCAAAAGTGAAGTGACTATACATATGTAAATACCCAGATCTAACGTACTTGTATCTTGTGTATAATTTGTTATAGAAATAACATTAAATATAAATGCGGCAGAGGTAAGCATACCGAACGTGGCACTCGTCAGGTTAGAATAAATTCTATTTGTACATAAGACGAGAAAAGAGGGGTAAATTTAAAATTCTCTGTTATTTTAAAACTGGAAATAAGTACATTAGTTTCTTTGACGACTTAACTTTGCTAAATGTGTCTTTGAACTTAAATTACATTCTGCGTTTAATGTAAGTAATTTATGTTCACTTATAGTTGTAACCTAGTTTTCTTGCAGTGCTTTTTCAAATTCATTTACAACGAGTTAATTTCCACCGAAATATATAAGTTTTAAATAAAACTAAACAGTGTTCTTAAAATTATGCACTCGAGTTGTCAAGCCGTCAATGGATTTAAAACACACTCGTAACAACGACCGCAAGTACTACAATATACGTTGTAATATGATTTCTCATAGGCGTAACACTAGGGGCTTCAGTAAGGTCATTATACTACCGTTTATTTACATGACAGCGCGGTGTAATATGCAGCGTTTTACTTCTTATTCATGTACCTTCTTCAATTTTAATTTTCTTGTCGAAACCTAGTTAATATATTCTGAATATATCGTGATGATGTACTAAACTCGATGGAAAGTGTTGTACAGCTCATTCAAATTCTGACTTTGTACACGTAATATGCGTACCTACTTCCTGTAAAGTTAATAAAGGAGGAGGATGCAGGACAGGTATCTATCTATCTATCTATCTATCTATCTATCTATCTAATCCAGCTGTTTAATACGGGACGGTGTGGTGCGATTCCGTGGTGTCTCTAACATTCAAATTAACCCAGGGATGCATGTCTGGACATAAAGTAAGGATTCTGGTTTGAATTCAGATAGATTTTAAAGAAAATTTCCATATATCTGCACGCATGGAGAGTTGGTTCTTCTTAAACGTGTGAGAAACAAACCACCTGCTCTTACACTGAAAAGTAAACAACACCACCATCGGCGCTATAATATGACCACAATAAGTGTTCTCTGAAAAATAAACTAGAGAAGAAAAGATCAAAACGTTTTAAAATATTATTTAAATCGCTTAGAAAATGTGCCGACACCGACGCCGTTCTTATTAGAATTAGAACATGCTTCCAGGATAATTAAAGAGGACGAATTAGAGGACGATAGTTACGGCTAACCGGGAAGTCAGTTTTAGCTAGAATTGTAGCCCGAAACCGCTTGATTACCTGCTGCTCCTTAGTGTCGAATCGTAAGCTATAAATTAAACCACATTCACGACTTTTCTAATTGACCACAATCGGATCCGGTCAAACTCCGTTCAATAAACTAAAGGGCTGCGCGTCTTACCCCTTAACTTCTTTTAATGGTTCGCGTTACAATAGATTGAGAAAATCCTCCGGGAACGAAACTAATTCAATTGTGCTAGAACATCAAAATGTGCTAAATCTTAGAATATAAAATTAAAACATTTTGAAAGTGAAAATAAATGGACCTTATTTTCATTGTTGGTTAAAGAACAAACTTGTTTATTACGGTAAAGTGGATTATCTCCGGATCGAATGGATATTAAAAAGCTGGAGTTAAGGGGCAAGGCAATTTGTCCTTTTTCGGGTCGTTTCTATGCTCCTTTTTTTTTTAAGTAATATCGATTTTCGCTCTCATTTTACTTCGCCCGTTCTTTGAAAGAGCTAATTTAAATAAACTTCTCAATAAAAGCTTGTCGTTCACTTTTTAATACGTTAACCCCAAGCAGATTAATTCTATTATACACGCCTTAACAAGCTAAATTGCTTCCCTAAAATCCCTTTAATCAATACTTAATGAGCAAACTAAAAGATTATACGCATCCCCAAGAAGCCAAGTTATTTTAAAACAAAGACGTTAACAAAAAATGTTAAGAGTCCGTACCGTAACAATATTAAGTATTCCTTTTTTTTGCGTCTATTTCCATGAAACTCGAATTGAACTTGGGTTGGACGAAGCCAAAAACCTTGTATCTTAAAAGTTTGAGTTTAAAACGTAATTAGTAGGTTTCTGCGAGTTAAATAACGGCTGCTCTAGGTATTGAATACACGTGTAACGGTTTATCTTGCAGACTCCCAGAGGAGTCTATCTGCATCTTATAGATCTTGTGGAAGTTTGAAAGGGGTTTAAAGACTTTAACCAGTCCATGGGGGCAACTAATGCGTATGTAGTACATACCTAGTTAGTTAGAGCAAAAACATGTTTAGTAGGAATAATGTTCGAGTAAAAGTTGAATTTATTTACTTATTACTAATAATTTCCAAGAAAGGTAGATACATTATACATGTTAAAATCGATTATTCCTTAAAGTGAGAGCAATTTCTTTTATGATTTGGCTGACCTATTTGTGTACGGTTTTTAGCGTTGTTCCGTCCCAAAACTCCAGAAAGTGCACGTTTTGTTTTTGTTCCAACTCTCTAGGATCATTGCCAAAACTGAACTGCATTCTTGACAGTATGCATACATGCAACTATTTTTACTATGCGCACAATTCATTTCGGGAAAAATATTCTTGAAACGGGAAATGAAAAATTAGTAATTTTGTCTCTTTCCGGAAAACAATTTTCCTTCTCGTACCTTTAAATATGTAACATTAACTCGGATGATGTATGACTTGGAAGACAACACGAAGTAAACATGTATAAGTACATACAAATACATACTTGGATTGAATTTTCTTCTTTCTCTCTTTCTCTTGTTATATTCTACGAATATTTTATTGCACATTTCTTAAGGGCATCTTCTATATGTTATGTTATAATATTGTGTACAAAAGGAAAATTAAAATTCTAGTATGAAACATATGCTTCTCCAATTTCGATGTTATTCCGTATAAAACGTTAGATAAAATGAATGAAAATGTTCCCAGAAATAGGTACCGATTTTCCGAAGAGTGAATGTAGTAAGGTGATAGAACATTGCGTGCAGGATTATTGACTAATGATCGCTTTCTCAATTAGCAGATTGCCGGGTCTCTTCATTTCTGAATACAAGATAAATATATGTTATCATTTTCCCATTACATGGTTTCTATGTATCAAAACAGAATTTCTCCAAACGAAAAACCAATTCCGATGTTTTTTTTTTCCAGATAAACTGTTACACTATTAATTTTATTTTACTTAAAAAAATGAATTATGTACTACATTTCTACATGTTATGATCTCTTTTTAAACGACATCATTTTTTACGTGAAAAGGGAACAGGAATATAAAAGGAGTGAAGACGTAATTTTGAGGTAAAGAGAGAGCAGAATTTCTAGGTCTCAGAAAAGGATGCGTTCGCTGGTTGTACGTATTGAGTAGGGCAATCCATCCTTTACCTCTTCCATAATCTGACATAAATGGTTGCTGTCAATCCCATTCAAACATGCTGGCGCGTTAAAATGGTTCGTGAACTTTCCTGTCAGATGATAACAAATGCAAACAAACCAAAAAAAAAACCATTTTTGAGATTTTTGACAATTCATTTGCCAAGTAAAGAAATAAAATAGAAAAAGAGCAATGCAACTGCGACGGCGTAGGTCTCTTTTAATTGGTAATTGTGAATTTGGCAATAATTGCTCTCAGAGAAAATATTAAGGCAAAGGGAAAGTTAATCGATAATTGAATAATGTAAATAAAGGAGCCTGTGGAAATTTAAACAGCCTTGAATTAAATTGGGACACTTTACGAGGCCGTCAGTGCCAATATTAAACAACCCACGCTTTCATATTGACAAAATGTACCTATCTATGAATCTATAAAGTTTAAATTAAGAGTTATTGTGGCTCATCGAAAGATCAACAATTATCTAAAAGAAAATCATTTAATCCCCCTAAAGTCTCGATTTGTCAAGTTTTAACCAGAAACTCTACTATTTCTTAATTTTTTACTGTAAGGTAATCAAACTTTATGTGACTTTTTTTCGGGATAATTTTAATGGTTTTTAAACGTTCGCTAACAGAGACCCACTTACTCAGAGGTCTCCTGAAATTGATGTCCTTCAACTTGCGGTTTATGTCAATTATGCCAGAAGGACACTTAATTTTATCTGACCTTTTTCTAAGTGACTTTATTGACATTTTAAATTATTATCTGTGAGTTTCTCAAAAGGACGAAGTTTAACTACCTACAGATATGTGGGCTCGGTCCCTGTGTGACCTTATATGCATCCGTTGCAGTAGGTATAAAATTTTCGGTTTTATTAACGTGCCGGCACGGCAGCATAGTGCAATATCCAATATGGCTCTGTAGTTAAGAAAATACACTCTCGTGAAGTTGGCTATATAACTTCGTTTTCTAAAGCAAAGCCCTCAGAGATTTAAACTGAATGCAAGATATCTACCTGGCCTGGAATAATACTGTATTCCATACACAACATGTGTACGTACTTCGCGATGCAAGTAACGTATTGCAAGTTAACAAGCGATGGTCCGTTAAACAAGTAGATTGTGAACAAATGAAAACAACTGTCTGTATGTCTGTCTGTTAGTTTACAAGCTAACGATGTAATAAACAAAAATTATCTCTCCTCAACAACACGGATATATGTATCTAGGTACACAGAAACATAACGTATGTATAATATCTAGGTATTTTTTACTATCACGTTTTATCTAAAGTCTGAAGCATCGCAAAAACTTATTTTCTCGGTGGGTACAAGGAAATAAAGGGGACACTTTTAAGCTGATAAGGCACTTGTTATTTAAGAAGCGACGAAGTTCGAAAAGTTATGGCTTCTTTTGACAAACTTATACCCGCAGTAACCACTTATATTCTTGACTAGTTATATATTACTTACATTTTCCATTTACCTTAATTAATTCAATAATGTTTACTTTAGATTTAACGATGGAACCGCATATCTAAGCAGAATGTCCTGGCAAGGACATCGTACAATAGACAAGTTCCAGTGGCGGTGCATCTGTAAAGTTATTGTGACAAATGTAATGTATTTGTAAAAGTGCCTCCTTTGCCAGAGAAGTTCAACTCTAATATCATTCTCGGCAATTGCAACTACCGCGCGTGTGAGTGTGTGTATGTGGTTTCATTTTATTTTTCCTGCCACATCCACAGCTATATTTCTGTCACGGGTGGAACCGTTATCTAAGGATTTCTTGTTACAAGTCCTTACAAAGGAGTTTACAATGTTGTCAGTTTGTATTACATAAACGCCGTCCCGCGCCGGCTCATACGAAAAAAGGGGAGACTGGATACGATTTTATAGAAAAACAATCAAAACACGATTTATTTTTTTGGTAATTTAACTTCAAGTAAAAAAGAGCGGTCTATTTTGAGCATGATATACTCCGATATTTCAGAATATCCGCTAGCTGTTGGCTGTTGACAAGGGGATAGAAAGCCGATGAATGTTTTTTTTTTTTTTTTTGATGAGAACCCGCTGAAAGATCAATGGAAACTTCCTAGCGTTATTTTCCGATTTTACGCTGATGGTTACCAATTGTATTTTCACACCTGAATGCGACACTTTCCCTTATCTCATCCCTTCCTCTTCACTAGCTTCACCCCGATAACTTTATTTCAAATTAATGTCGAATTTATCCGTACCAAGGATTACATACGACTATACGTAGGTATTCCCTAATATATATATATATTTCTGCTGTCGTCCACAAACCTTCCGCTACCTCAACCTTATTTTTTTAGACATTTCAATCCGTAGTTTTTGCATTACGAATTGACCAGCTTAGCTACTTCTAGCAAGTTTACAAGCTTTATGGCGAAACTTGTTATAAACAAACCATAAAATTTAAATATTAATCTCCAACTCATACTTCTATTTTACTTCACATAACTAACAGTAATTTATAATTGTTAGTCGCCTTCTTGCCATAAAACCGTCACCGTATTAAATTACTACACTTTACTCTTTCTTTCTGTCGCATATGTGAGTTAATAAACAGCATACGAAATCGAAGATGCAGATTTCGGGTGAATGTTGGTAACTAAATAATTCTTGGGACGCCTATGCTTTCTCATATGGAAAATCGGGAATTAATGGCGAACGTAATGCCGCAACAATACGAATTAACCAATTCTGTACGTACCTACCTGCCGCACCATAAATAATAAAGACCGCTTTGCATAGAGTCAACTATTAACTACACGGGAAAGCCTTGTAAATTCCGATTTAATTTGAAAGTTTTTGGCCTAGACAAAGGCCAGCTGTTCCTGTTACGAATGTTACTCTAGACGACATGTGACAAATTCCTTAAGTTTTTATAAACATATTTGCGCGTAATTAAATTTATCTGTAAATGACTTAGAGTTTATAAAACCAATATTTTCTAATGACGGACTGGCGCAATAATTTCCTTTGTTGTATTAAAATTCTATGCCGAATGTTTAAATTTTACTTCAATTTGTTTCGTTTCTGAATTGCAAATTATATATTTTACGTTGTGGATGTTCTCCGAGGGAAAAATTAGTTTACAGCCTCGCTGAATATTAGGCACTGAATCCGCACTGAATTTCCATAAAAAATTTTATTCGTCTACCGAGCTTTAATTTAATAACTGAAAGCTTATGCTTGAAATACATTACATGTATATTAATAAATACCTAGTAACAGCGCATTATTTTACATTTTTGTTTTGTTGTGACGCATTTTGAGACAAAATTAGAAACTAAAAAATAAATGAAACGATCTTTGTATGTACGTACGTACATATGTCTTACTTATACTTTTTTTATACAGTTTCGTGTCTGCAGTTGACACAACATTGTGTTACAATTTTAGATATTTACAGAACAATCTTGAGCAAAATGTTTGATAAATAGACATACCGTGAAACATATCCATGCTACATCTTGGTAAATAAATATTTTATATAGGTACCTACATAAATATATACAGCAAGATTTGTTCGTTCGTGGTTCAATTTAACTGGCTGATTGTAAAAGTTGCTTTGCGCTGTTTCTTTAAAATTTACACATTTTCAACTCGAAAACTCAATCAAAGTACATAGTTGTTTGTTCAGTGACGCTGTTTCGTCAATGTATTTTTTATTTAGACCCAAATAGTCTCGTGCTCTCATTTTCGCAATTGTATTAGGTATTCGTTGTTTAAAATACTGTTTATCTAAAAATGTACCCGACCGACCAAGGCTCACCTACCGATAGCTCATTTCACTGGAGTCGTTTTTAAAAAACAAATCTTCTGTTCCCGATCAAAATTACAGCAACGAGTGAAATTTTTTGTCGTACAACGTAGTTCTTTTTTGTTGATAAAAACAAACGTACAGCACGAACTTTAGCTCTATAAAAATTTTGTACGTTCAAATTCAAAATTGTTGCTTTTCAGACTTTAATTAAAACCATGACACCTGTAAATAAATTTTCCGACTATAATTAACAGAGAAAGACTAGTGAGAAGTGCACTGCGGTTTACTTCCAAGAATATTAAAGAAACCTCTAAAACGAGGTTTCTGTTTGGTTGGTTGTAAAGGACTATAAAACCGCCACTGCAGTCGTCTTCCTGTAAAGCTTTAAAAGAGAGTTGTCATTAATCCTGCAGTAGTTTTTGAGATAATGGAACGCACGAGGAGTTAGTTTTCGAAGAATTAACTAATAACTCAAGTTTCGGAAATGAAAACAGAAAATTGACATTTTTTTTTTATATTGTACGACATTCATAGGATTCACAAAGTTGGAATTAGTAAAATAAGTACGTAACTATTCAGCAACTTTATTCATGAACCATCGTGTCCTGTGTGGTTTCAAATTTACTTGGCAACAACTGAACTTATACTATTAACTTCAAACTTGCACGTGCACCATCTCAATATCTAATTTCCCTAGTCAAGTTTTCCAACCGGGTTCACTCTTCAAATATGAGACACGGATTTCCATCCCATTTTTCAAATAAAGTAACCGAATAAGAAATATCTACGTATTAGTATAGGTATTTCGGAACGGAATTTTTTTAGGTCATAATAATACTTTCACGTCAAAATTTTGAGTATGTACAAATAAATAACAAATTGCATAGGTCATAATTTATTTACGTCACACGTATTTAAGTGAGGTAGTATGAGGGTGGACAATTAAATTTAAGCTGTCAAAATTCCACAAGAGGAGCGAGCTAGCATCAAGTCCTCGGATAGTGTTGGATCGTCTCATTAAAAGGCAGGACACAGCTTAAGCGAGGAAGTCAACTTGTCGACGACATTGAGGTTTATATTTGCAAGTTTGGTACCTCTTTAGGGGTAAAGTGACCGCTTGTGCTCATTCTCTCCACACATACACCATAATACAATTCACCGCGTCACGTCAGAGTCGTGTAACGCGGTCCAAATTAAAATGTTTGCAGAAATGCTCCAGTAGAAAACATTTAAAGGGACGGACAACGTCTAATTACACAACAAATAGAATTAGGACCGCAAAAAGAGAACGCGTGTCACGACGTCCGCAAGTCCACAACTTGCAACGTCAAAATGTTGCAATTGAATTAAAACAAACTTTCTGAAATCTAAAACTGTTTACAAAACAGTGGCCGTGGCTAGATTCTGTTCGAAAAAGATAATAGAAATGGTTAGGTTAGGTTTAGGCCATCAGATACAAAAAATGCTTCTATATTTTAATAAACGTAGCAAAAGTTTTCTTCTTATGTTTGTCGCAGATAATCCAGGCATTGTGATAAAAGCTGGACCGCCGCGTCACAACACATTTACGAGCTGCCGAGGTCATTAAATTTTCACATAACACAGAGACAGATAAAAAAGACTACATTTTCTGTCGGTTTATAAAAAAAAATAAACGCCGTCAATATCGGGGTTAATTAACAGGGCATAATTTGAACGAGTCAAAATTTTCGAATATAGTTCGAAACGAGTTCCCTACTAAAGTTCTGTTGTTGAGAAGTTAAAAACGGCGCGGCGCAGTCACTTGTATTTTTATGATTATTTTCTCTATTTTCACTGTTGTACGCTGTAGTAGGTTGCAAGAGATGTAGATGCTAAGACTTGGGCACAGTAGGTAGGTATGCAGATTTTGAGAAACACGACTTTCATTTTAACTTTAAGTAGCTTGTTCAATAGTTTTCACCCAGACTGGGGCTCACGCCCGTTGAATTATCTTTTGGATACGACAGACGTTGCATTCGCATTGACTACCCCTGAATCCTTAAATATATCTGCAGAGAAAAACAATGTATTCGGTTAAGTTATACCCTCTCTCAATTCTCAGGCGTTGTCGTAAAGTCAAAAACAAAAAAAAAAAAAAAGAAGAAAAGAACGGAAGATATAAAAGGAACATCTGTGCTTAAAGTGCACATAAAAACAAAATCTGCTGGGAATTTTTACTGCTTCCTAAAAAAATATTTTATAACTCTATCAACTGTTCTCTGCATCTCATTCTTTCAGTATGTGTATAAGTAGTTGAAAAAAAAAATTTTTAATAAAATTAAAATTATATTTTTGTTATTGAAAGAAGCTCCTTTTGTTACAGTCCCGGTGGATACGCACATTTATTATTTCTTTTTCTCTTTTTTCGGTTTTATATTTTTAAAGATAAAGCGAATGATTTTCTCATGTTGTTCTCAACGGGGCAAATTTCTCGTCGACGGCAATTGAATTTTCGTCAAGAATTCGACTGAAGGTTACAGTGTGAACATTTACTGCAGTATGTCTTGTTGAAATTTAGTTTTGTGGCGTTGCTAGTTTTGAAAACCTCAAACAAAACCTTTTATTTTGTCGAGTGTCCTTTTACAATGGTTTCCTTCTCCTTTATTGACATTTTCGACGCTATTTCTATTCTCTGAGAATCTTCTAATATGAAATAAATAAATAAACAAAAAACATCTAATGGCTGAAACGTTTTCCAAACTCATAACTTTTATGTCATAAATATAAACACTCTTTTGTTCACGATCAGTAGTGAGCTTTCGAAATATTTCACTTTAATTAAATTGAAACTTAATTCCTCGCATGTCAGGGGAAAGTGCCTTTACAAGATTTATAATTGATTTTCCACGAACGAAAAATGTGTCATTTGGTTTTCAGTAGCAAAAATTTAACTCGAAATTACAGCAAGCCGTTTTGAAATGCTAACAAAATCTCGTACGTTTTTCTTAATCTTATTGACAAATACGTAGTAGGTAATTCGTTTAATTTTCAAAGAACGTTTTGCTTGTAATTTATACTTGCGTAGCTTTAAACACAAAACTGATACGAATGAGCAGTAATTAGGGAGTGTCTCACAAAGCCTGTGTTTCTAACGTAGGTACATGCCAAGTTTTACTGTCACCTTCATTTAATGTGACAGGGAGGCGCTGTCTTATGAATGTGAAATGAAATTCGGGTAATGCTTCCCTCCATTATTACAACCGACGAAAATTTCTTTCAGCTTTGTAGCAGTAAAAATGACTCACCAAACAAAGCAAACGTTAATGTTATTGACAGACAGACGAGTAGATTTTGAGTTTGAATATTGCCATGAATTCTTTAAGGAATCATATATCCGTGTTTCATCTTTTATTTACCCTAAACTTTTTATTTATACGACCAAATAAAATCTACCGGAGGGGATGTTTTTCTTTTAGAATGAATCACGTAAATACGTTTCTGCATATTTATACTTTTTGTCAAGCCCTAACGATTTATTTAGAAACACAAAAAAAGACGGGCTGTTTCAACCGAATTAGTCTTCTAATTACGCAATACCAAACAAGGATGTTTGGTTCGTTCCGAAGATCAATTATACTTAAAAGGCCTTACACAGGTTGTCGGGGTGTAACAAAAGGCCAGGTGGGTTTAATTGGAAAATAATTAGTTCAAAAACACGATTGTAACTTTTCGCCTGATTCTGAACGGGCTAATTGAGACATGCACGTAACACCAAATCTCACAGCTAATGTGAGTGGTCCAAACATTTAAGGGTCAGTCTCTTTCTTTCTTATTCAATTTAATATATTTCAGTTATTGTTATTCCACACTAAATTTTGTAACAAAGGAACGTAATTAATTTATCTACATAAAAATTCATATTACAAGAAGACATTCGTTGTTATCGTACTTTTGATATCAGCAATTTAGGAATCTCGTCACAAATCTGCATGCAAATTATTAACAACGTGTCCTTCTACCCAAGTCTGTAAATTAGAACTAAATGTAGGGCACGTTTGAAGCGTGTCGGGAATACCTGAAACGCGTTCTCTGGATACGATGGATACCATTACTAAGTTTTCTTTTACGGTAGCATTTAGCCATAAGAATTTTATTCAAAAATATACCATGTCGAATTCACAATGTTTGGTCCGGTAAAATAAAATTTGCGAAAGATTTAGTGGTAATTAAGGTAATTTTCTCTTCAGTTTGCTCGTTATTTGCCCAGAGTGATGGTGTCGGTTAATGAAGAAGCCCCTAAACGGTGTCTACTTATTCTGGTCATTAAATATACAATTTCCTGAGTGTAGTTGACAATGTAATGACGGTTCGTTGGCTAGTGTATTGATTGTTAATTTAGAAATAGACGAGCGTCGCTATCAAAGCTGGATGGTGCTTTCGGACTAAAACACACGCAAGATTATGCCTCATAAATTCCATGAATAATTTTCGTTGTAACTAGTTACTGAGAATTAGTACAACGTTGAACACCAGATCTCATAATTCTATTGCATATGTACCAGAATATTCGGCTACAAAATCTTTATTAAACATCTACAACATATTTCACTTTAATAAATACATCAACCCCCGGCGCGAAACTCAAATTTGCATATCTACTTTGTTTATATTAACTTATTTTACTATACATACACGTGCACATTAAATTTAATAAATTCTCTTTTATGTTATTTAATTTTGGCTTCACAACGTAAGGAAAAAATACACAAACGTAACAATTTTGCACCATACTTATATTACATTTATTATTCTTATTTTTACTAGATAGAGACTCTGTATTAGTGTTGTAAAAGAAGAAAGAAGATTTGAGAGTTTTATTGGGGCCTTTGCCACTTGGAATCGTCTGTAGTATTAGTGGACAATCGTCCTGTAGTGGGAAGACGATTGGAACTAATAATTTTGTCGATTTAGCAACGAATAAAAAGTAATAAAAGAGTTTTAAATTTATTCCCGGAAAAATTTTGCTTTTGAATGTAACTTTTGGAAACAACTTCAGCATTCAGCGATACGATTCTGTCAAGAAAATAAAAAGTGTATCTCTACCTGTGCAAAAGAGGCTTTGTTGTGCTTTTTCAAGTTGCGAAGAGCATTTTGCCTAAGAGGAATTTTCTACTCGGGGATTTTAAAAATACTGTAAGTATCTATCAAAAGATCTCTTCTGCTGCAAAACGGTTTTCTTTGAAAAATTGCACACCAGAACATCAGTATCGATTTTGACGTAGAATATTATTCCAATTTTTAAGGTTTTTTTTTTTTCTATTCGAAAAACACGTGCCATTCAGATTAATGTAGATGATACGTTTCATCCAAGCAATGCGCTAACATAACAGCATTCATCATCCAGAAGCTTTCAAATCATTAACATTTCATACAATTCAAAATTGATCTTTCTGCATTACAGATATTTAAACATAAAAAAAAAAATATTGTGTACCTATTCGCCTAATAATTTATCTAACGGTTATCTTCGTTCGTACGTAGGTACCTATACATACATACGTTGTTTATTAATTAGTTATGAGGGTTGAGTCGTTATAATTATCAACGTTTGAAAATCAACCACAAATGAGAGTTTGAAAAGGAAATAGATAGATCGGTTATCTATTTCGTGGGTGATAGGAATAGCAGAACTGGTAGATGTATAGTTAGTTTATGGTGGCGTTAGTTCCATAAATTTCGTCCTAAATTATACGGTTAAATGAAGGAAGATTTATCGAATTGAATCGAGCTACTACAACAGGATATATGCCATAAAAGTATTATATACATATGTATACATAACAAACAAACTATAGATGTCGAAAATATAAAAAAATTAATATGGGTAGGTAACTATGCAAGAAAATTTTACGAATTCTGTTACCTACCTACATACGTATACGTTCTGAAAATATGGTTTTGTGACAAACCCCTCAATTTTCGCACGAATGAAAAATGAACCAATTTATCGGCAAAGAAAGAATTGTTCGACGACGAAACCTATTCTACGGATATCCACCTCGAGTGTGTGATTTGGAATTTATTTTTCTCAATTCGAATGCGGAGTTGATACCTATATCCAAATACAATTAGAATTAAAGTCTTACTTATTGTATTTTTGGTACAATCTCAAATTCTATAAAATCCAGAGCCTACAATTTCCGTTTTGGAAACAATTTGAAAATACGTATATAGTAGAATCAAAGACAACGCCTTTATTCAAAAATGCATGGATTCTGGAGACGAAAACTGTTTTTAAGTTTCTACTCGCGAATAAGTTCAAATGATTCGATAGGACGAAAGAAGGAAAAGTACAAGTGTATCTATGTACCTATATAGCACACACAACATCCTCATAACTATACATAAAGACACCATTCTTTCGTAACAATATTTTATGCATACAGGTGACATCAGACGTTCTATTTATTCCATTCATTTGTTATTCAGTCCAGAATGTATGTAGAATGATGACGTTACGTACGAATAGTTACATCGAAAGAATCTACAGGTCTAAAAACGAATTCGAATAGATTCGTAGATACCTACATATAGATATGTAAAGGTATGGTAGTGGAATTTATAGATAGGTCAAGAGGTGAACTAGATAGAAAGGGTTGGTAAAGGGGATGCAACAATTACATTTGTCCAAAGAACAAATTGCTTAAAATAGAGATAAAGTGAGTTAAATCGATAAAATGGGCAGGAGCCGGTGAATTTGAGAAAGTACTAGGACTAGGTACTAACTACAAATTGCCAAAGACATTTTATCAGAGGTCCCCTTTAAAATTGCCCATCTACGTGCCATTTGTTACAAACGAACTTTGTCCAAACTTACATTATGTACCTACATTCAACTAGCCAAGAACATTCTTAATTTTCCATGAAACTGAACTATTGCTTGTCAAAACTTCAACTTGCTCAATTAGGTATTTGTCCACGAAAAAGAAATTTTAAATTAAAAAGCCCAAGTTAGTTGTTACATTAAAATCAAAGATAATCATGAAACAGCAGGAACGAGGCAGACAGAACTCTGATTTTATTTACATAAGTTTAGTGTATCGTAATTTTGACTTGGGTCTGTCGAAATTCGAAATTCGAATAATTTTGCTTAAATTAGGATAAGTTTCTTCCCCTTTATTCTAATAACGACAAATCCGTTATTATTCAGGTCTACTTCGAAACAAAATAGTAAATGATACCTAACTAATAATTTCAACAGTGAAATTAAACTAAACTAAAATGTAATTTATACAGTGATTAGTAAATATTTTGTCGATAGGGGTTGTAGAAGGGAAGATGACAGGAGCCAGGTGTTTGTGCATAATTTGTAGAAATCACGTTCGCACTAACTGATCAGCTCGCATTAGATTGGAACTGATGTAAAACGTCTTGACATTTACTAATTGATTACAATTGTGCATGTACGTATGTTTCGTGGCGCAATTAAATAGTCAAGTCGTTAACAACCCTCAGATGCAATCTTACTGCTTCATATCTCAGGTCTGTACCGAAAATTGACGCCGCACCAGTTACTGACAACATTCTAACAAATTATTTAGATTCTTTTTTTTATGACTATAGTATCGCAAATTGATTTTGGAAAAGACAAAGAATACCTAAGTGGTGGGTAATTTTAATTTTAGAGATAATGCCCTTTGAGTCGAACCCATCTTCGTTTTTGAAAAACGTTTGTTAAAAAAATCTGTAGGTATACATATACAACGTAATGCGGAAATAATTGATGAGTTGTGTGCGATTTTTATTAGCAACATCACAATTTCACAAGGGAGAAGAAAAAATGTTACTTACTTTTACTATTAATTATTAACTAGGACAATTTGTCGTACCATATGAAGATATTACTATTAAACAAAATAAAAGCTTTGAAGTAAATATTGCGTTCTTTGTTATCAAAAAGAAAAAAAGAAAAATACATTTGTATTACAAAGAAAGAGTGTACGATTAACGCAGCAACATTCTGGTGTAGTTGTAGCCTCAAGTAATTTTAAAATTTATATGCAAATGGTGATGCGCTGTACTACGAACATAAACCATCAGGACCGTACTTACGAGGACATTCACGTATACTATCCAGTCAAACTTAATTTTGATTTAATCCTCCAAAACTACAAAGCAAACACTAGATAACAACTGAACAAATGCCATGGCATATATAAAGGATTACAAAGGAAAGCTAATTTATCTCCCCTGTCTGACAATAAATTATTTACAACCGACACAATTTCTGTATTGTCACTGTTGTAAAGTAATTAACACTAATTAAAAATTTTCGAGTGAAACAACACAATTCCTATAATCATTGTGTAAACCGACCGGAAGTACTTTAAGGATATTGGTATTCAGGATTTCACAAAAGGAGAGAAAATGGAAAACAGCAGTCATTGGAAAATTAGAAGTATCAACGTTAACGAAAGGAACGCAAACGAAAGAAAGTTTCAGATGAAAAAAAAAATCTAAAAGTTAGTTATGTGTTAGGGGACGCCAAAAGGAAATCACATTTACTAAATGGAAACTAGGATTATACAGACGAATTCAATTTAGTTATCCCAAAGGCTTGATCAGTCCCAAACAGAAAGAGTCATTATGTTAATCTTTTATGCTATACCTCTACATTATACTACCATATTATTTTCTTCACTTTATACCCGAAAGAAGAAGTAAAATCTAAAACAAAATACATAAAATATTTAACATGTACAGAGAACGATTTTCATCTGAATCCTTGTCAAAATGAGAGTTGAATATAAACAATAACAAAAATTCTGGTTGAATAAAATACTTTGTCTTCATTGGCTGATTGTATTGCAAAGTATTCGTGACAGAGCGTCGTTATACGATTCACCCTCGAGCTGAAATTTTTTTGTTACAAGACAACGCTGCGATTTCATTTGAGAAATGAACTTCTTGAAGACGAATTTTCTATTTAAATACAAAATCGTTGAAACAGCAACACGAATTGTCAGTAAATACGCCAATACGCCAATACTTGTATTCCAATTCTCTTACACATCACTTACTTACTGTACGTTTATCACCCAATCCTTAATATACATACAATTTAAAGTTTCTGCCAACTATAGTTTTAACGTAGCACACTCAATCTTCTAATAACTAACTTCAACTATAGGTATCTAACTCGCTGCAAATTGCAACCTTAAATATGATTAGTCAATAAGTACTACAAGGGAATTAAAGATCATAAGATGAAGTTTTTATCTGTAGGTATACGTGGCAGTTAATTAATAAAAGTAGAAAGAAAACAAAATACAAAGGTTAAAGTTTATCAGATGAAATTTTACGATGAAGTTGGGAAATGTGTAAGGAGTAGCAAAGTTTATCTTGAACAATATTCCTCGATACGTTAGATTATAACGTTATAAGAAGGTACGGTAGATGTTGAAATAAAGAGCAGTCAAGTGTAACAGATTCGACTTATATTAATAAAGAGATAATGGAAAGAATGAAGCAAAGCAGTGAGGGAGAGCACGAGTAAATCAGCAGAGTTCCAAGATGGAACTCGGCGAGAATATCGAACTATTTGATCGTATCTAGTCATTCATGGACTGCACTTACTTAAATTGACTCGATAACTGTATCGCCATCGGCATAATTACTTTTGTTAAGTTGATACAGAAGATAACCAGAGCTTGTTAGAATAATTAATCAATTAACCGGGTCATTATAAGCCAATTGACATAAAAACAACAAATGGTGTTAGGTATTTGCATATTATGCTGTACATAAATAAACGCAATTGAATGTTTAATTGAAATAGTTATTTCGGAAAATATTAATTAACATACCCAATAAATACATATATAGTAAAATTGGTTAAGTTAAGTTAAAATATTCTTAAAGAGAGATCCTGATGACTTATTCTTGGGTCATATCGATTTTATGTGGATCATAGACAGTAATTTTATTATTCGCAAATGTTCATCTGCCTGGCAGACGCTTCGATGTGACACAAACGGATTGATAGGAAAATGTGTCACTTTTGGGGACGCATATTGCATATACCGTTGATTATTAAACAAGTCATCAAAGCATAAAATGGGATGACATTTTACGTAAAATAATACGTCATTTTCAACAAGTATGAAAATATCTGCAACACCACCACCTATTTGTTTGAATGTATGTATCTATTACAACGAATAATATAAAAACAGAATAAAAAATAACGATTAAAATTATTATTAATGTCAACCAACATACATTTGGTAGTTTGGTACTTAGATTAAAATGGAATAATAAATTTCGAGTGGAATAGAATAATGTATCTGAAGGGCATGTTACATACATTTCAATTTAGTTTTTGGACTAGTGAGTGGTGGTCTAAAAGTTAGATTTTATCTCAGTAATACCGTTAGACCGTTTGATTTAATAAAGTGGTTCAGAAACAAATCATCATCATCATCATCATCAGCAACGCTGGAGAGACGAAAGCATAAGTCTCCAACATTAAAGTTTACTTCAGATCATAAAAGTTTAATGGAAGGTGAAATACAGTTGAAACTTTCCGCACACTTATACCTAGCGTATGGCCATTAAGATGGCTCTTACAAGAACCCGGAAACTAGAAAGCAATTGTTATCGGATATTCTGAAAAAATTGCGTATTTAACCGTTTCTAAAATCGTTCGTACGTACGTATGTACAATATATAACAAACAGAACGTTGCGTTCGAGTAATTAAAATTTAACAGTTGTTACTGTTTCTCAAACTAATATGTAAGTATCTACAGATTTACATAGACACGTTTGGAAATCGGTGTGTTTCGTTAAAACTAGATGAAACGAAGTTACAACAGAGACCTGTGTATTATACATATAAGAGAACAAATGACATATGAATTCGAAAACTTTAAATTCAAAGGAATGGTGCTGCCACAAAATGACAGACCCACACGTTGCCTCCGTTTCCATACATTTAAGTATGTATGTACGTACTTCATAGTACCTACCCACAGCTCCGTAATTTAATTTCATTTAACAATTTCACTGCTTAATGCTGTTTCGAATAATGAATTATTTCGATACTGTTTTATTAATTTGACCACATATAGGTACCCTTCTGTAATTAAATAATTTAGCTCTCCCTGATATAATAAGTAGTACAAAATGCGGGGGTTGAATTGGAATGTGTGGGGTGTTGTAGGTGTGACATTTATTTCTTCCTCTTTCAGCATCAGTTTAATGATGTTATAAAGATAGGAAAGGTAGAGAGTCGGTGCGAAAATTCCTTAGGGAAT
The DNA here is from genome assembly GCA_947389935.1 of Agrilus cyanescens. NCBI lineage: Eukaryota > Metazoa > Arthropoda > Insecta > Coleoptera > Buprestidae > Agrilus > Agrilus cyanescens. The sequence continues at coordinate 757,610 of OX376704.1, forward strand.
GTCATGTCAATAGTGTTTACATATGTATATATTTACTGCAGTCCTTGTTCGCAACCTTTTTACAACACGAATTTATGTAAATAGGTTTCAAAGTCTATTCGCCACAAAAACCTATAACAAACAGGAAATAACTTTACCTAAGCTTCCTGTTTCATTTTCGTTTCTAATTTTTATCCAGTTTACAACTCATTTTATGTCTCAATTACCTGGGCTTTCTTTTACACGACCGAAGTAGTAAATAAACTACAATGTTAAACTTTGTAAAACTCAACACTTAAAAATAATATATTATGGATTTTATTAAACTTATAACGAAACAAATGCTAGATTTTATGGTTTAAATAGATTGTTATTATAATTCCAATTTGTAAAGCAATTTTCGTACCTAAGTAATAAAATTTGTTGACATATTTGCATATTTATAGCAATTCTTTTTTGGAAATTCAATAAAAATCATGTACGTTTTGCGTAACAATTTTAGGCTGATTTGTTCAATAAAAAATCAAATGATATATCTACCTACGTATTAATAATATCGTTCAGTCCCTGAAACGAATCATATTTATTTCTGCTACAATTGATTACACGTTCCCGGAATATAATATATATATTTGATTTAAACGAACCCTTAAGTTTTATTGATGATGGTAGATATCGTATAGATTTTCGATTGGTGTTTATTTTGGGCTTCTCTGTGAATATGCCAAGTTGTAAATGTATCAAAAGCCTTATGGCCGGATCGTGTATTGAATTCGAATTGTTAATTGCAAACAATGTTCTTGCATAAACGGTGCCATGAGCAACCCCAATAATTGAGCCGAAAACCAACATAAATTCTGTTTGGACATCGACTTTAAATTTCGGTTAGAAGCGAGAATTGCATGAATCATGACTTCTTAAAGAAATATTGTTGCTGCTCTTCAGCTTAAATTAAGTTATCAATTTTATACTCTCGACGTTTTAATAGGTCGTAAATATAGTAAGTAGAGGAATTTATTAAACGTGGTTTTCTTTATACCGTATATGTACGCGAATGTCGCTACTATTTGTTTTTAAATTGCATCCGAATCTCGTTATGATGATGATGATATCGCGGTAAAGTAAACAGATATCAGATGAGATTGGTGAAATTTAATTTATGATTCCTTTTATTCATTGAAAACGAAAAGCGGACTGCTTGAAATGGGATGCGTTCAATTAAGCGATTGTGAAAATAATTGCTCGTGACTGAAGGGCGAATTGCATCTGAAAATTAAGGAAAGTAGAGGTGATAACAATACCTCCAAAATCGAACATTGTCGGAGGCATCGCGGGAGATTATGAGCTAAGATCCTCTTGTGTTAACGTAAGCCAACTGAACGGCCATCTCCACCCTTTCAATTACTTGAAATTTCGAAATGCTCATTTGGCAGAGAGCTCGTAAAATAAGGGCGCGGGAAGCAAAAGAACTTGTAATAAATTTGTTAAAAAGCTACTCGCTGAAAGGAAAATCGTACCGAAAGCCCAAAACATCTAAACAGAAACAATGGCATCATAAAAGTGTTGACGGTGTTGTTCATCATCAATTTTCCAATCAGTTTGCTTAATTATTATCATCATCTATCCACTCCACAATAAATACGATTTTTTTTTTTTTTGATATGAGATATAAACGTTGAGGGTGGCTTTGGGAACGGTTGGGAAGTAAATACATGATGGGGGAAGAACAAATTTTTGAAAGAAATAAATTTTGAACTTAAAAAATTTGTTCAAATTCTAGAAGAATTTTCTTTTTAAATTTAAAGTGGCATTTGTATGAGTGTCCAGTGGTTTGGTAGGGAAATGAAATGGTTTCGTCGAGCATCGGTAAAGGTTAAAAAACATTTAATAAATCACGTTGAGACCCAAGAGCAATCCCGAATAACCCGGTATTCGGTGGGCTATTTTACAGACAGGAGGGTAAGTACCTAAATGGGACGCGCGAAAGTAGGTTGCAACGTAAAATGGGATCGACAGGAACAGCGAGATTGTGCCAAAGCTGTATACATAAAGAAGAAAAAAAATTACATACGCTGCATGACAGACAGAGTGTGTTTCGCAGCAGAGGTCAACAATAAATCTAGTCATCTGTTACACCTGAAATATTTTTATACGTAGGTTACATGATATTGACAACATCATGGGCGAAACATCCAAATTCGTTAAATAATATAAAAAAACTGTAGAATGTAGTTCATTTGGTTGAATTTTCTTTATAAATGTATTAAATTTAGCGAAGGCAAACATGAATACATAGATAGACTTGTTAGAAATTAATGTGTCTATACAAGTTCGAATTTACCGGCTCGCTTGTAAACAAATGGCTTTAGCAAAAGCTTACTGCTGCCTATTTCTTGTGGGCAACAGGCGAAAACGGCGATGCTATCTCGAAAACGTAAATGACTCGAATATTCTACACTGGGGTTAATCGTTTTACCCTTTTGCTAGATTTTCCGAATTTCCTCATGTTTCAGTTCTTGCTAAACTTTCCCATTTTCCCATTCACCGGTTCCAATTCAAAACGTACGTTACTTGAATAAAACAGTTTGTAAACATCTACAGCAACCACAATTACCACCATAATTTACATAATAAATAAAAAGCAAACCCTCTTACGGCATGCTTAGCGGCGGTTCAACTATTCTACCTGAGCAACTACGGCTACGGCTCAATTAATTGAACAACTTTCTTTCTGTAATGTTTTATTTACGAAAATAACTTTCATATATTCTATATTCCCTGTTCGTAATGGGGAGGCAGATGATGTATGACAATGAGATGCGGTCGAAATAGAATAGAAATATCTTATTCACATATAATATTTCTGTATATTTTAGGGAAAGGTCCGCCGTAGAATTTGATAAAATTCAATTCGTAACAAAACGTGTTTATAGGCTAAGTGAGTCCGGCATTACGTTGGTCAGCCGGTGGATTTGGAAAAACTGAAACTGATCCTAAAAATAAATATGCTTGACCCTTTTTACTTAGACAGAAGTAAAATCTACCTCTTGTTCGGCAAATTTATATGATCTGTATAACAAGTGACCTCTGTTATAAAACTAGATATAAAGAGAAAATAGTTTTATTACCGCCTAAATCCCAGAAGACGAGACATCAGACATTTGCGACCTACATCGAGTATCTTAAGGAAAATAAATTAAGGACATACCTATTGACCTGAAATTGTTTTTACTTTGTCTTGCATATATTCCAATTGCAATTTTAATGTGAAAAATTACGTACATAGCATAAATTTTCCTCTTGTTTTGTATGAAGCTTGGAGGGTGCCGCCAAAGAGACCGTCGGCGTCGGCTTTCTTTGGCATTATTTTCTTTAAAAATATTATCAACCGTTTCATTATTGTACGCACGGTGATATACAGGTATAAATATAGGTGGGATATCTAGAACGAATGACCTCCTCATCCAGTTGTCATAAATGAGCCTGTTACTGGGCTTGCCTGATTGTGAGTGCTAAACATTCATCTTAGTAGCAGTAAAGGCTTCCTACAGTGTGAGCAGTTTTTGTGAAATTCCTAGGGGATTTTTTCTAATGGAAAATGGAATAGACTTTGCTGATGCAGTAGTGGTCGTTTCCACTTTTTGTTTTTTTCGCCGCCGCATCTTTACCATTATCCTACAAAGCGCGTTTTCAAACACTTTTTTTTTACCTATTCAGAATGAGAATTTTTACTTTACTAAGAGAGAACCAATTTATCGTATTAATTAAGTACATATTTTTGAAAATGCAACCTTTGTTTTGTTTGTACATGTAAAATGTAAGTAGGTACTTAGGTAATATTTATTTTCCAGATAAAATGGAATAGTATCGGAAATGAAGAGATACATTAAGATTAGCATGGTAGACGTGTTTCGTTGGAATATGAGGATATTAATAGTTCTAGAAATGCTTCGTCATGCTGCAGCATCAGGTAAGTGCTGGATGTGGTACAATATATTTCCTTTTTCGTTCGAGTTTCTTTTTAAAATCGTTCTACTGATAAGCAAATCTTGAGAGAACGTCATCGTACATGTTACCGTGGTCATAAATTCTCCGTTAAGAAACAAGCCAGTCCGCTAGTTTGACACTACATTTATCAATTTTGTTCCGAGTCATTTAGAGCCCTCGCCGCCACTCGAATCGTTGCGAATATTTTGGATATATAACAGTAATAATAGCTTCCTGTTTCTAGATCCGCGAGCATTAGTTGCACATTTAGAATTTTTTTTTTATAATTTAGGAACCAAAACAACCGCTAATGTCTCTCTGATGAAATCGTTTACAACTAACAATCTGTGAAACTTTTACGTTCCCTGCAATATTTTAATATAGGTACCTACCTACATTTAGCGCAAATAAGTTTACTCAACAAACAAACTAAACAAAGTTCTGTCGACAACCGCACTAACCGAATAAATATTGCGTTGCAATGCTTGTGGCTTGAACTATTTCAATTCGTAAACTTGTCCAACTGAAGACTGTTAAATAAAAATAAACGGTCTTTGGGATTGTTCGTGTAATTCGGGGGGAGTTTGATAGAAAGAGAAAGCGTTTTCCACGTTGATATCTGATGAAAGTGACAAGGAAATGAATAGATTTGAGTAAAATTGTGGCCAAGGGTATTATTTCCAGTGGTAGTGCACAAGTTTGTCTGTTTACTGGTTAGCAGACGAAATTTATTACCCGTTCCGTTGCGAGCATAAATCGATTGGCCGTATCTTGTGACTAGTCCTGCTCACGGTCGCTGGTTTCATTGAAGACTGAATGTTACCAGTTATACCAGTCTAAGTTGCGTATTAGACCCTCGTAGCTTGTAGCAATAGAGTAGGTACATAAGCTGTCTGCAGCAGGACCTCTTGTTGGTTGTAATTCATCATACAAGTGTTAAAACTGGATGTAGTAGCTACCTCTACTATCATAGTTAACAGTAATTAACAGTCAGGAAACGACGTTTTTGCACGGGCCCTTCGCCGTCTCAGCAAGTGATGACAACATTGTTTTTATTAGCCCCAACTTCGCCTTATTGTTTAATTACGGAACTGTTGAACATCAAACAATTTAAGAAGGTTTAATTAAACCAGTTTAAGTTTCCTCAGCCCGTGAGTGATAAATGAACGAAAATGCTTTGCACAATAAGCTACGCTAACGACACATTTAATAATATAACTAACTAACTAACTAACTAACTAACTTTACTTTATTGTCCGATTTAAGGCGTGATTATTACGTTATTCTTAATTACTCACTCTAATAATATACTAGGTAGGTACCTATATAACTTTGAATATTACAAAACTGGAAATTCACTGCCTCTCGTGACAAACCATTTTACTAAATTTAAACAACCACTAAAATAATTTAGACAAACGTTCGTTTGATAGTTTAGTTAAAAAAGAATAAAGTTAAAATTTCGCAATTAATTTTACCCATGATTTAGTATTAGCTTTGTTCTATCGTTAACGATTGCTGTTTCAAAGGGATACGTAATACCGATGCTTCGTTATCCTTTGATTATTCCACCTTTGTGAATGAATTAGAGACAATGCCGACAAGTTTTTTCATTTACTGCAATAATGCAGGGTGTATTTTCAATGGCGACCACGGAAAATCATTTTCACCAACTTTATGAATCGAATACACAATTTTATGTTAATTTAACTGTACGTAGGTATGTATTATAAAAAATTTCAATCCCACAAACTTAAATATCAGATAAAAACAAAACAATACGACAATAATTTTGTTAAAAATTGCATTTACTTTAGAGGCAAAAATAAAAAAAAATCCAATCCACCTTAAGAAGAACTAGGTAGGTACCTATAAAGCATAAACAAACTAAACTTTTATATTCAAAACTAATTGAAATTTAGCTTTACCGTCTCACGTTTTTTGTTCTTAATGCTATGTACATTATATTTACGGTAGATATAAAAGTTTTATAAGCTGTGTGTTCTTGGAAAAGTTCCACCATTCTTAGGAACGAGTTCGAGTATTAGGTACCTACTCTCTATGATATCAAATAGATCGAACGATATAAAAATTTATAGCAAATCAAACGAGGATGAAAGTAGAACATCTTTAGAATATCGAATAAGTACATATAAACGCAAAAACTAAAATTCAGGCGAACGGAAATTTACATTATGTCTATCATTATTAAATAAAAAGATAAAAAAATATACTTGTTGAACATATTAATATTATTAAGAAAAATTATACCTTAATACATTCGAGAATTATTTATTTATATTATTTTAGCATGCGATAAGCTCATTGTCAGCTAGAATTGTGATTTGTTATGTCCAGCATTTAACAACAAACGTTTGTGTACGGTCGATGTATATAGGTAGACATTCCAGGTAATTTATCAAGTTGTGAGATTAGATGAAAGCAGTGGTGCTATTAAAGTTTATGATGGATTAGTGCCGGTAGTTATCCCCTAACTAGAGCAAAAGCAATTTTATTTCTCATTTTCGGAAGCTGTCTGTCTATATCTATCGACCATTAGTTGATACAAACCGTTGAGAAATACTAATCGTAAGATGTGTTGTTTTTATGAAAAATTAATTGGCAAATAGCTTACGACTAGTTAACGAAAAGAAAAAAAAATAAAAAAGAATTACCTACTGATAACGTGAAAGCCTTACGTTACAAATTACCTAATCTATTTATATCACCTTAATGGAATTATTCATTTTAGCTCCTAATTCGCTTATACATATTTACATCAATTTCTCTGCGTGGAATATAATAATCGGTTGAAGGGTTGTGTACTTACCCTTAGTAACCTAATTCTGAACTCAAACCTGGAGCCCTCATAAAATACAGGAATAATCAGTGGTCTTAAAGGGCAATAGCATAAGCTCCTATTCTAATCACAAGGGATATTATACCGATGGCCAACATCTAACAGCTTTGAACCATCTACTTACTATACTATTACACAGACTAAGTTAACTAAATAACGACCTGGATACAACCAACCAACCAACCAAACGAAACTCATTCACAACTTTTTTGAAAAACTAGAAACCTAATTGATACTGTAATAACTTATTATTTTTTACTTATTTGTAAGGACGTTAAGGTGCCTGTGTTGTTTTTCATTTTAATTTATAATCATAAGCGTTATTTTTTGTTTCAGAGAACGACACGGTTTCAATATTTTTATCGGATGAATCTGGAACAGAGCTTAGTAATGTGAGCCAAAAATTAACGACAGTAAATGCAACGACGACCGAAGTGGCGACGACGCCGCCGACGTCGACGTCTACAACGACTGCCAGTAACGTTCCCTTACACGAGGAAATTTCAACGACAGTGGCGTCGGTTACGCGGCACCTTTTGTTAACTTCGACCAGCAGTAAAGGTTTGGTTCGACACAGTTTTGCGCGAGGCATGCCACCGTTACACGTCCCTTATCTACCCCATAACCCGCACTCGCGATGGGGACCGTTCTTCGAAGAAGGACAGGAAACAGTCAATGTAACCGCCAGAGTGGGATCCACCGTTATTTTGGACTGCCGGATCGGTTTGCTGCAGGATAAAACGGTAAGATATGTCATATTTATCGCTCCATTCGCTTTTCGCATTTGCTAACGCCCTTAACTACCCTCTAACATTTCACTTATCTTTATGCATTCTGTCATGTAATTATAAGCCATAAACCACGCACCGTTTTGCTTTACTATTATTATCTATTGTAAAATACCTATTGCCATCATCGTAACCTTACAAGGAAAGTTTTTTTTTTTTTGCATACTTATTTCCATTAACATTTAACATTAACAAGCGGATTAAAATTAAAAATGACTCACCGAAAGGTGATTATCTCTCTCCTTCCAGCGATCAATCCTCTCTCTGGAACCATTCCCTGAAACAAGTACATAAATATAGTCTCATGGACATAAATACAAAAAGGAGATATGAAACTGTATGTCGATATAAATTTTTGGCAAGTTCATATTTCGTCGAAAAAGGGAGGTAGAGAAAGAGAGAAGAGAGAGTAGTATCTTCGTTACTTCTTCGACGATACTCTGATGTACTTAATCAATCTAAACTTCAACGTTGATCAATGTAAGCACCGAATTGCTTTGTACACAAAAATAATTTTGTTACGAGTCAGTGGAATGGGAAGTGAGTCTAATTCAATTTCTAGTAGGATGCCTTTTGGCTTATTCTTGATACAAAGTGAACAGGAAGAATCGTTCCCTCCAGCTAAGGATTAAGTTAACTCTGGAGCTTACCTACTGCAAAAAATAAATGAGATTCTTTTTACACCGATTAATTACCCAGAGATCATTTGTACAAATAAAAAAAACAATGTAGGTACATAGGTACACAAAATAGTTCAGTAAACTGACACCCGATATATAATGTGTGTCGAAAGTCCCGAAAAGGTTCACTGAATATAATAATGATCTTAGTTAATGACAGAGCGATGTAGAGCTTGCTAAGAAGTTGAAGTTTCAAGTCGAGGCTTCGTCTTCGCATTCTGCTTTTGTCAAAGTTTCGCCATTGAATTAAATATTCATAAGCCGCCTGTCTATCAATTATAATAAGTAAGTTAATTTACTTTAATACGGTTTCGTATTTAAACCACAAATAACCAAAGCAACCACCACCATCGTCAAGTGTCTTCGCTAACTTGTTCTTGCCGAATTATTATGCTAGGTACGTACGTACGTGAGGTAGAAATGTGCATGCAAGAGCCCTGCCCTGGCATGTTAACAGATCCAATTGAAGCTTAATAAAGTGGTTACAAAGTTAAACAGAATGTTCTTCAAGTAATTACATATTTACATACATTTCAATTGCTAAATGGAGCTTAACTCGACTGTACATGAATAATAAACAACGTTTCGGATCCTTATGGTCACCGAATTTTTAATGTCGAACAAAGACGATAATTAATTCACATACGTTTTCGATTACAGATTTCAATGTAAAATACGACTGACATTATTTTTATTTAAATTTTGTACGTAGGTAAGTAAGTAACGTAAGACAAAGTAAGGGAGAACTTGTTTAATTAATTAATTTACGTTGGGGGAACATTAAAGACCATCGTGTTCTCTCAAAGGACATTGAAACGTTTTACTTTAAGTCTTTAAGATGTTTAAGTTACTTCATTAAGTTTCTGGTATACGTACCTATAAGTAATGCAGTAAAACATTAAACTAATTTACATTTATCTACAAATGTTAAAAAGGCTCCACCAGAATTAATTTTCTTAAACACAATATCGGAAAAGTTAAATTAATAAATTCTTATTCGTATTTGCATTTTAAAAAAGAAAAGAAAAAAGTACCGTTTTTGCAGACGATTAACTTTTTATTATGTAGTGATGGATAAATTGAGCTCGAAATAAATTTGAATAATAATGAGGTTAACAAATTGTTTTTGCTAGATTCTTTACGTATTATATCAGACAAAATTCCCTTGTTGACAAAAGGGCTTCATTTATTAGAATTGATGGCATCTTTAATCGCAGCGAAACGGTCTTAAGATCAGCTGTAGCTCGCTACAAAAGTTCTTAATTTAATTGTGAGAATTCTGCCACTTTCTTTTAACAAGACGTTCGTTTTTCCTAGTTTGCACGACATTAATGTCAAAAACAAATTTTTATGTCCTTTTTTCTTTACAGCTACGCCAATTAAAACAATTAAAAACTCTGAATGTATTTTTTTTGGGATGCTATAATTGATCAATACAATAAACATAACGTAAGTACATTGAGGTGGTAGTTTGCGGATACACTGAATGGAGAAAATTAAAATAAGATTGCATCCACGCTGCTTTTTGTTTCTTTTTTTTTTATTGCCCGCATAGTAAAGGAACACATGCAGCCTTTAATAATTTATAAGTTCTCATCATGGTCCCTTGAGCGTCGAGATTGAAATGAGAAAATTCGCCGACTCAAACTCAAACTTGTACCATATAAACCGAAGTTTGCGCGTTGGTTGAAAGCGATAGGGAAACCATGGATCTGCAACTTGCGTTTTCACCACAGGTTACAATCAATATCGTTCAACCAGCTAAGCTGTTAACACAAACAAAAATATACGTACATACGTATTTCATTTGTGAGTGAATTCCATCGAGCGTTTTTCAATAAAACAACCAAAAGCGTTGTTGTATTACCTACCTACGATACAATTTCACAGTGTTTTTGTTTTTCGCTTTTAATCGCGGCTTAAATTCCGAGACTTGCAAATTAACGACAGAATCGCATTTTCCGCCTTGTTTTGCGTAAATAAGGTGAAGAAATTTCGCGTGACGTTTAAATTATTTAGAGGCACTTTTGATGTTCCATTTGCCTTCAGTAGCATCAGCAATTGTCGGTTGGTTTTCAATTATGTATAACGGCGCCTAAACAAATGACTTGTCGATGTTTACTTTCAATTAATTTTAAATGAAATTATTTTACTGGAAAAATAATCACTCACACCGTTCTATTCGCTTTGCTCACAAAATTGGAGGTTTATCAAAAGCGTAATAGAGTGGTGACGACACGACATACGCTTCAACTAAAACAAAAGACCTTTTAATTTCGATTTTCCTATAGGTAGGTACTAAGTTAAAAAAAAACTATATAAAATCCAAAATCCCCTCAAGAAACAAAACTCTGATCACGTTCAGAGCAAGAGGAGTTATGTACCTACGTAATCCCCTCAAAAAATAAAGAAACAAAACCATAATTTAAAATAATTATAATATGCAATGCAAATGTTAGCCAATGCAGTGGCGGCTGCTCCATAAGTGCCAAGGTGCCATGGCACTACCATACATAATGTAAAAATTATTTTTTTTTTAAGCTTAAAATTGAGATAATAACATATCTATACTTCTTTGTCTTTTTCTTGGATTATATTTTCCGAAACAATCCATTATCTACTTACATTCAGTAAATATTTACAGTAAGCAGAAACAAACAGTATAAAACTATTCGTTTAAAGAATAATATTTATGTGTGTATGTGTATCAATAGCAGTCTGGGCCACAATTCAATTGGCACGAAACAGTCGCAGTTTGTGGAGCTTTGCGGGGAGAGAGAGGATGCGAGAGGTACGCGATTTAAGCGGGGATCCGTGCCAGACACTACACTGGCACGGCTGTGATTCATGGTTCGCTTGTATATACCTAGTTGGAGTGAGAATTGTAATTCTCGTTGTTGCCACATTTAAATAAATATCCCAAATTCTAGGGAATTAGGAAGTTGCTTAGGGGAAGGGGGTTACAAATAGCGTATCAACTTTCTTTAAATATAAATTAGTACCTATACTCAAAAAACTGAACCATAAAAAAATAATATTCGAACATTATAAAATGATGATGTTTCTCATCAAAAATTGCTGTCGATAATATCGATAATTTTAATAAGCGGGTGATCAATGTTTTTGCAAGTAAAAAAGAGCGCCGAATGGATTTTGTTTATCGATCAATTTAAATGACTTTTAATAACTTAAGTGACTATCGGGTAGAGGACATAATGCTAGTTTATTATCAGACATTTATGTATAGTGAAAACGCGTTTCAACATTCTGCTAAAGACTATTACAGGTGAATTACATACACGTATTACTTAAATTGTATTTCACGCGTCTTATACCTAAGAAAATTTTGGCACCACCCTATTGATTAGTCACGAGCCGCCACTGAGCCAATGTAACAGAAATGTGAAGTTAAAATTAGTTCTATAAAGTAATTAGTCTACCTGTTTATATTAACTAATAATATATTTCGAGCAAGTGAGTTTCGGAGTAACATTATAATGTTTTCAGGACAGCATTTGCCTGCCTCTTAAATATTATACGTAAAAGCGACCACTCACCGTTTCTTGACGATTTATCTGCTGCAAATTAAATGTTCAAAAGTTCGCGTGCGTCACTGTTCTAAATAATTTTAATTAAGGCAATTATCACAATCACTTAATTAAACCGGCACCGATCAAAGAGAGTACTAAAAACGCGGATTTCGTTTAGGACAAGTCAATAATAATCCGTCTATTGTACTGTAACACAAATAATTGGTTGAAAAGTGAAAAGTACCGCACACAGTCAGTCAGTCGGTCGGTTCCCCCGCTTTGTTCAAAGCCCCCACACTAATGAAAACGAAGGTCACATCCGACCAATCGTTGAGTTATCTCTTCGAACAGATAACAAACATAAGGAATTTGTTAAAATAACACGTGTGTATAATGTACGAATAAAATGGATTTAAAATGAGTAGGATTTTCTGTTGTTTGCTATTAACGATTAATCGTGCAATAAATAACAGTTTAAAAAATAAATGGTCAGTCGACTGAACACGGCTCTTTCAAAATGTAGGTATTATCGTAATTTTTAAAATAGGAAAAGTGCATAGTTCGGCTCTGTGATGCGGAAGTAAGCATACGCTATGAATTATGGAGCATCCTGTGCTAAGCAAAAAGGATAATGGATCACATTTCCTTTTTATTCCCTTTAAACGAAAAACAAGCCTTCAGGAATTTGAATCTCAGCCTGACGATGAGCGAAAAATTCTTATGAATTACGATTACTTAGTCTTTTCATAAATTAATAATGATTTCGTACAAAAATATATACCTAAATAAAAACATTTTTTTTTATTTGATGAGGCACTACAGCAAACATTTTTAGTAATAAAATAATGCTGCAAGTAGGGCAGCAAGTAACATGCAGGTGTTCACGACTTCTGCTTAACACCTGTTTATCGATTATAGGTACTTATTTATGACTTAAAATGCTTGTTGCATTATATAGGAATAAAAATGTTGTTTTCATAAGCAACGTCTCCTTTTGTCAAGTTAACAAAATGCCGTCTTCAACAGAGTATTTTCCATATAAATGAAACTAATACCGAAACTTATGCAACTTGAGCGTAATAGGTATGACATGGCTTTACATTACGATATTAAACAGCAGCAGGAGGTAGCAAGTAGCAACCCTCGCTGTTTTCGGTTAATATCCATTTCATGTGCGACTAGAGAATGTATGTACATATATACACATATTTCGAATATAAACGTTATATACGTGTGTATATAATATCTCAAAAATAGTTGTAAAAAATCACTTCTTCGAGCTTGAAATATTGCTATAAATACGATAAACGTAATGGCCTTTGCAAATTTATTACTAGCGAACAAAGCTATTAGAAACTGCCACAATGTTAGCTTATTTTCACGTTTTTAAAACCATTCTTCTTTTCAATAACGAACCGTGAAACGACTTAAAACATTTATTAATAGATATATCTTCAGCAACTGCCAGCTAACGATCCCACTCGCTCTACTGATTATGATAAAAACAACAAAAACACATTTACTTACAACCTTCATAAATTATAATCTACAGACTAAATCATTAACAGTATAAAGTCGTCAGTCTGACGAAGACTATCTTTTATGCTCCTTTTTACTCCTGTTTCTTCCTCTAATACGTAGGTATATTTCTAAAGAGATGTTTGTTTTATTTATATCTATCTACAAAAATTTAGGCCGTTTACAGTTGACAAGAAAATCGTCAGAAATTTGCGCGAGGTAAAAGGAATTGTACATTAAAGGGTAGTAAAGTTTGAATCACAGCCGTTTAACACGAACAGTCGTTATCGAAGAAAAGAGGAAATGCCGATACTTAGGCTTCTCTAAATGTCTATACCTACACGTTTTGCGTGTAAATGATTAATAGTAACTAACGGTACTTCTTTGCAGAATAGTGGATCATTATAGGGGAGCATAAGGGTGATGTAAATGAGCAACGTTACCTTGTTGTTTCATCGCTTCGTTCCTCTTTGTCTGACATTTCCGCATCGGAAATTTCGATAAAACCGGAACTACCCTTAAAAGCGGCTTAATTTTCTTCAGTCAGTCAGTCACTCTCTTTAAATTTCCTAACGAAACTAATCATCCTCGACGATAGATCCACGTCTTATAATAATCGTCTATGAAATGGAAATGCCCTCAGTCCTTAATTATATTATTCTTAGTTTTCGACAAATTTTAACCACAACTAAAACAAAATAACAAATAAATATCTGTATATATATATATATATATATATCTACAAATTGTAGAAATAATTTATACTCATTAAAACAATTTGCATCACCCACCCAGAGACAGGGCGTCGACTTAATTAATTCCTTTAATTAAACACTTTCCTAATAAATAATTGTCTTACAATATTAGAACGTATAGATGTAGGTAAACAGTTACTTATTAGAGATTAAGGCAGAAGGCAGATTAAAAGTTACGGAAAGCTTCTCAAAATAAATAAAGGGTTTGTGCTCGTTTTCTACCACCGATTTTACTGCTTTGCTAAGATCTTTTGTAACAGTTTACTTGTGTTTAAGAAAAACTTGTTCAAAGCTTTTTTGTTCGTTAACGTAAAAGTAACCCTAACCCGATTACGTATTAAAACCCCCAGGTACGTTAAACATGGAATGATTCTTCTGTCCTGCGGGAATTGGGCAGAGAATGAGAACTTTTCGAAACTTGGCACGTTAAATTTAATTACGCTCTCATATATTGGCTATCAATACTCCAGGTAGGTGTTTTCTTTTTCTGTTTGTCTGTTGAGTAGGTATTTCAACCGCTTGGCAAATCTAATTATCTTATTGTATAGGTAACATCTACAAATATCAGTAAGGCGCCAACATACAGAAAGAAAAAGAAATATACTTCCGAAATTATCTTCAGCATAAAAATATCGACAAACAAGTGTCAGATCCACTTTTTTTTTTTTTTTTAAATTAAAGTAGACGTTCTTTTTAAAGCAGTTGATTAATAAAATTAAAAAGGCATTTTCCGTGTGCTGCCTCTTTTGTAAATCAATTAAGTAATATAATGACTTTAATTAAATTACATCCTACTTTCGCCTTAACTCTTTCTTAATAACGTCGTAACAACTGTTAGAATTACGAATTAATCTAGAGAAGGAGTAGAAATAAATTACTGTTTAATAAAAAATTACCCTCTCATCCTTGAGATCTAGAAAATTAAAGGATATCAAGTCTCTCTTCAGAATGGAAATTCTCGAAGAACGTGAAAATTCATTGTGTTTGGTATAAACGACAGGGACATATACATTTTCAGTGGAAAATGTGCTTATAATATATTAAACTATACATCAACTGTAGAATGGAGGTTCAACTTAAAAGTGAGACCCTAATTTGTTGTGGAGAGTCTTATCTCTGTTCTCTGGTTTTCGCAGTTTTGCACAGGTTGTTTGTCTTCTTTTCATCTTTAATCAAGCCAGATAAATTTTTAACTTGCGGGTGAATAGAAACTGCTAGAAAATTGGACGATTTTCTATTTCCCGTTTCTCACATGCTCTGAAATGTGATTGATTCTAAATTCACACACACTGCGAGTCATTTAGCGATTGAGTTGAGAACAGGCGAGATAATTATTTTGTAAACGACTCAATGGAAGGAATTTGTAAACACGAGGTAATCATTTTAATCCATTTAATGCGTGACAACGCTATCGAGGACGCTTTAAATCGGTAAATTAAGGAGCTTATGTACGAAAACATTTATGTAACCAATTAAAACCCCTACCGTTAGATATCTACATCTGTCTAATCTAAATCCAACATTAATAGAACTTCAGCAGCTTTCATACATGTATGACATTCACCGGTCACTTTGTCAAATAAGGGTTCTCTGACAATGGTATTGATTTCAAGTACGAATAATAATTATTTTGTGAAAATTATCCGGAATTCTAACAGTTATCCAAAGACCACAAAGCCCCTGCTACATAATCAACCTATAGTCAATTATTGAAAGTAGTTCACCACCAAATTTAATTGCATTTTAGTTCTGACATCGCCACTCGTAGGTATACCATAATTTATTACCTTATCTATTATTGTTAATAATTCTAAATTTGATAAATATATTTTACTTCTTTGAAGCTTATTATTCGTTAGGTACGCAAGGAAAATAAAAAAAGGGGTAGATACCTAAATAGAACCGGAGGTTTCGAACGAGCAAGGAGCTGGCCGGACTTTGTAGAGGTATAAAGTTTTAAAGAAGAACTTGGATGTGCAAGAAAACATTTACGCCAAGTTGGAAGATTTAATAAAGAGAGGTGGCTGTTCAATTGAAAATGTTTGTCTTTCAAAGACAAATAGTACATTTTCCTGCGCAACTTACTTTCTACATAGGTACATGTTAACATTCTATTGCAGCTCCCCCTTTCTTACTAAATCTTTCCCCATCGAAAGACGAAAAACGTATGGAAATTTCATTGTACTTTTATTTTACAAGATTTAGCAGCTGACATATGACTCTATAATAACAATTTAAAAGTCTAAATTAAGCGGTTAATTAAATGAAATAAAGAAACCTATTGGAAAATGATCTCGATGATATCTTGATTTAAAGAGAATTTTTAATTTAAAAATGACCAAATTGTATATCCGTGCCGGTAGCAAATAAACTATTGGGTGTTGAAAAGTAACTTCAGTTGTGAAAATACTCGATAAATCCTATCTAGAAACTCAACATCATTCTGTTTCGATGTTGATAAACAGTTCGATAGATTCGATACGGTTTCTATTTGATGTTTCAGTACGTTTTCCCTCTCAAAATGGGTTAGAGAACTTTGCGAACATGCTTTCATGTACTCTATAATGCGACGAAAATAAAATAAGTTTTTCGCCACAACCAAACTCGGCTTACGTCTACTGACACTCTAAAGCAACTTTGTCCAAGTAGTTTTATAAACATTTGTGCGATTTACATCACGGATTTTACTGACATGATTTTACCAGCAATTGTTAACACCTTTCGATACAAAAGACATTATAAAAACCGACATCAGATGAAACTATTAAATGTAGTTATTCAACAATTAGCTTTGCACCCCAAGAAAACGAACAAAAAATTTCTATACAAAAGACGATAGAAATTTTTGTTTTTTGAAATCGTTATCTCGTGCCTAACCGTTGCATTAGAGAGAAGCAAATTGGGCATAGACACTCAATATTCAAATACAACAAATCATGCGTATAACTCTCATCAAAGCAAGTGGTAGATTTCCCAAAGGGGTAGTAAACCATATTGGAATTACGCATATGTTTCAATATTAACTATAAGCTATATACATGTTGTTTTTCTGTCGAAGTTATTACTAGGTAATTAAAATATTATAAAATTTTGAATTCAATAAAAACAAGAAAAATATTAAATATAATGTCTTATGAAATATTTCCAATCAAAAACTACATTCATAGATGGACAAGATAATAGATCGATTGTGTGTAATTTATTTAGTACGTACGTATCGTGTAAAAATATACGACTTGGTTGGACGGTCTCCAAATAAAACGAAATCGAATCGAATTGTGACAAATCAGTGAACAGTTGAACTAATTTGGATGTCCAATCAAACCTGAACCTTTTGGAAACGATTGTCCAAATTCCTACCGTTAAATGCCGTAAAATTTCACCGCTAAACTTTAATAGATCCCGCAGGAATCCGCTAATGTACTAAATCACTCTCTTCTACTTTACTACACCATTCTACGTAGGTACAAGCGAATAATCAATTTTACATCTACAAAACTAAAGAGAGAAAAAAGAAAAAACATTTAAATACAACACACAAAATACTAACCCGTTCAATAGCAAATCCTAAATTGCTGTTTAGTCCAACCAATAAATCATTGTTTGGGGTTTTTTAGTTTTTTTTTTTTAGAAATCGTAAAGGAACTAACTTGAAGCCAAGTGGGCACTAATGAATTGAGAAGAAAAAAAGGAGCCAACTTAAAATCGGAGTATGGCTCTGAGACCGGAAATGGCAATTTTAAAAGTTAGAAACTTTTTGATGCTTTCCACGTAGTTTACTTCAGTAATTAACATCGCTCGTCTAATTAGAATAACTTAAATGACTGATAGATCCAAACTGGTTCGTTCCAACTCTAATCCTACATAATCTACAGTTTATTTACCTAAAAACAGCACTTAATGAACTGTGCATCTATAGGTACAATTAAAAAAAAAAAAAAATTAAGCTCATTCAGCGTCCACCCTCATCACGTATTTCTCCTTAAATTGTTTGTCACTAAGTATTAGTAATCTGGGCGTTCCTACCTCCACGGTTAATTTATTTATTTATTTTTTATTGCTGTTGTTGTCGGGGGAAGGAGCCGTCCAGAGCTAACCATAAATTTCGGAGTCTCGGATAAGACTTTCCTTTGGCAATCTTGTTTAGCATTTGCATCGCAACTGCTTTTCTTATACAAATCAACCGAAATAAATTTTGCGTTTATAGCAAAACTGTCAGCGAAAGGTCAGAAAGATCTAACGTTTTCTGTGACTTTGCTTGCAGGTAATGTGGCTACATCACAAGCAAGACTCAATTCATCTTCTAACCGTAGGAAGAGCTGCTTACAGCCGAGACGAGAGGATAAATCTTAGGTAATAATTCGCATTTATTTATGCATTATTTCGGATTACGTTCAACGTTTTCGGTTACCAGTTTCAGATACCCCAACAATTATCGACTTGAAATAGTCTTCGTCAACCGCAGGGATGAAGGACTGTACGAGTGTCAAGTAGCAACTCACCCACCCAAAGTCAAGAGGCTGTTTCTAAAAGTAACAGGTAAGTGCGCACTTTATTTGGTCAAATATATGAATGTAAGACAGAAAATAAAAAATAAGACATAATTTGGGATCGCATTTTAATTCACGTCGACTTGGCTTAGGTGGATTTGTATAAAACTTTTAGAGTAGATGCTGTTATTTACCTTGGAACGCGTTACGATTGGTGCCAGATGTGTCCAAAGTAGGTCTCAATATTTCGAACTCGTGTCCAAATTTCCCTAGTCCTGGAAAATAAAAGTTCAAAGTTAGTTAACATAAATGAAACACAGAAGCAAAAAAATTTGAGACCGTTGTGAAATAGAGCCTTCATGCGATCCAGGATTGAACGGATTCGATATTCAAAGACAGGGATCTCGCTTGTCTTCGTCTCTGCCTGTTCGTCATGGATTTACAACTACTTAAAGGGGTAACAGACGAAATTAGGGGAATGACGATTGTGTGGGGGTTTTTTGAGATAGACAAGAAAATAATTTTTTAAAAATGTATCAAAATTAAATTTTTTTTATCTATAGGTACAGATATTATTTTATTTTGACCATTAATTGAGTGTTTTTGTTATTTAGTAAAATTTTGAATTTTGTATCACTAATAAATTCTGTGATAAAGTGTAACTTGTTAAGTCGTTCTGTTTATTATCATGGGACACACAGAGGAGAAGACAAGTACAAAACGGACAATTTCATTCTTGAGACTTTCTCATATGGCATGTTAGCCAAAAACCGTTACCATCATAAATCTCAAATATAACACAGAGGATATACGGATGATATGAAAAGCTCACAGAGAATAGGCTCAAAGCTCTCTTCAACAGATTTATTCGAGAAAAGCAGGAAATTGTACAAATTAAAATAATAATCCTTTTTATTCTCGAAAATTGCAGGTGGAAAACAGAACTTTATTTTCATTTTGACTAAAAGTAAAATTAGCAATTTTTGTAAAAACTCAAAATTACTCAAAACTTTCAAAATAGAACAATAGGAAGTCACGTATTATTTGCAATAGTCGTAAAAAATATAACATTTTATTTAAATAAACTTCCAGAATAACCAAATGTGCTACAAAATTGAAAATATTTTTAAAATGTAGATCACGTAGGTACCATAACTACTAGGGGATTTTTTTAAAAATTTTCCTAGCATTAATTTTCTTATAGGCTATCCAGTGTTGCTTACCCTGTGTACGTAAATATTTATTATGTAATTAACACTTAAAGTGTAACAAAATTGTTAATTAATAGGACGAGATGTGCGTCATTTCGCTACAATGACGTTCTAAAAGGTATTTTGCAGTAATTAATCTAGACGGGAACATGAATAGATCGGCTATAACAAGCCACACGGTATCAAATAACAAAAATTCCGTACTTTAGCCGGTTTGGTAATATACCTAACCCTCCCTCTCGAAAATCCAGGGAAGGTTTTAGTTCACATATTTTCATGCCATTATATCAGCAATTTCAGATAAAAATATTTTCCTTCATTCTACCTAATTCAAAACGATGTTTTTTTTCGTCGCTTTAATCTCTTCAGAATTCCACGTGCCAAAAAATGTAAACACAAACGCAATATTACGACAAGCCATCATCGGTCTGTCTGTCTATACGTGATACACAATTATTTCAACAACAATTTTTAACAGTGGAATATCAAAGGTGATATAAGTATGTAATGTGTACAAAAGCAAAACCCACATCTAAAGAATCCTCAAGATTAAGATAAAAAAATTTGCAAATATTGTCTTTAGAAAAAGTGAGCTTTCTTACGAATTTGAGAAAAAGAAGACAATAAAAACACTAAAAAGTACTTATTAGTTTTATTTCTGAGAAGAAGAAATTTAGCCTGTTTTATTTTCTTTTTATATAGGTAATTACCAGAACTAACAGAAATAAAAACGGAAGAAATATTGAACATTTTTTAATCTAAAAAGACAGGACAGTGCTACATTTATCAAAATAATATTGTCCTCAAGATAAATGGCTGTAAAATTAAAATTCTTAAATTATACATAAATAAAATAAAAACCTTCATCAATAAAACCGTCATAATCTGGAGCTCGGTCCCACATCAGACAGAGTGAAAAATTAGATTTATCAGAATATGTAGAAATTGGCGATAAAGTAACGGTGGTCGAAGATCTTTGGGAGTAAAATTCACACATGTCCTCGGGAATAGAGTCGGGTTCAAATATCGACATAGCTTCAAAAGCCCCTTAAAAAATTTATCACGTAATTTTAAAGCACGAGGCGGCAAATAGCCTTGCACAAAGAACGGTTTAAAAAAGAAGTTAAACTAACTCAAGTTGAAGTTGAAGTTTCTGCAATAAAAATTACGTTAACGATTATACTTTTAATAGGAATCTTACGTTGTTGTTCTTCTGTAGGTGTAATATCTTCAAAACGGACTTCCATGTAATTTACAAAAAGGAACGTTATCGTCAGGGACAGGGTGAATTTCTTCACAATCAGATTCTTCTGGCAGATAATTATATGCTAATGCTAAATTATATATTTATTTCAAATAACTTTAAATAACTTAATCTAACCTTTAACTTACGACTATAAACTTTTTAGAAGAATTCATCAGGCAGGTTAGGTACATGTACATGTACATGTCTTAATTTCTCTTAGTTTGGTACCTACGTGATCACAGTGGAAATTTGAAAGAACATAAATGTGACCGTGACCGTTATACTATCGATTTTATTTCGAAAATCTGAGCAGTTTAGTCAGTCGGTCGTAGGAAGAATTAGAATAAGAATTCTTGGTAGTCGTAAATACGCACCACTGCACCGGGTCAAAATCTATAATATTTGGGGGAATGAAGGGGGCAGGGATTGAATACGTTAAAAATAGGATATCCAGTTTTATGTACCACGAGATTTTATACGTGGCATCTAACGGCAGAAAAACCTCAAAAAGAAATTTAAAAACTCCAAAAAAAAAAACAATTTTAATTTTTTTTATTTAGGTATTTTTTATAATGAAACATTACAAAAAATATAAACTGGAATCCTATTATTCCGTTCTAGATTTCTTAGGGGGGGGACCATCTGAAGTATTATCTTCTTCCTGTCTGTTTTCGTTCGGTGGAGCATCAGTCGCCCTTCTGAAAACCACGATATATCTCGGGTAAAGTTCTGAAAATATCAAAACATTTAACACATAGTAATAATAAATAACATTTTGTTATTAGAAAATTATAAACAACAGGACTCAGCATGCTTTACCCGATTTTGAATTGGTATGTAGAAGCGAGTGTTCCTCACTTGAGGAAAGAGGCACTATATAAGGATTAATTCTAGGGTTAATAACTAAGGCTTTTTGAGCGTACGAAAAAATAGTCATAAAAGAATTGTGTGAAATTTTTTTCTAATTAATTATTTGATTCAAAATTAGGAAGGTCGAGGCCAGAAGTAGAGGGTTGGGATATTATACATATTAATAACATCGCCGTCTAGAATTTTTTTGAATTCGGACAAAACAATGACAAAAGGTAACGTATTTATTTATTCTTTTCAGCATTACTGGATTGTGATGTGTCC
This sequence comes from Agrilus cyanescens, assembly GCA_947389935.1. NCBI lineage: Eukaryota > Metazoa > Arthropoda > Insecta > Coleoptera > Buprestidae > Agrilus > Agrilus cyanescens. Next base: position 779,788 of record OX376704.1, read on the forward strand.
TCATTTAGCAAGTCAGTATCAGACTCAGATTCGGAGTCAGTAAGGTCACGTAGTATACCTTAAGATGGTTAAATATTATTCGTCAGAATCAAATGGCACTTACCTAAGTTTGCCCACTGAAATCGGTCGGTTATCTCTGGTGGTCCATTACGACCTAGACAAAAAGAAATATGTAATTATTTATTTTTTTGGTCATTTGAAATATTTAACAACAAATAGGAAATAGAAGTGCATATAGTAAAAGATTGCTACAAAAAATTTTTAGAAACCTGCTGCTACGTCGACAAATTCAGGCATATTACGATTTTCTTCGTCTGATCCTGAATCGGAAGATATATTTACAATATTCTCATCTGGTTCTAAAAATAATATATATATTACGTTAAAGCCGTTATTTTAATATAATTTTTACATAGATACCATTCGGCTTGTTGGGTTTTTGGGGCTCCATCTTGCACCTTTTAATCGCCTATAACGACACAAGTGTAATGAATTTTCAAACTCGCTGTAGCACAAGATTCCAATATGGCGATAAAAAACAAAACACTTCAACAATTACCTACAACTTTAACAAATGAAGTCAAATCAAATACCAACCTACGAAATGTGGTACTTATCTGATGTTCCCCATAAACCTACATACTCCAGAAAAAAAATCAGGGGGTGCAGTCCTAAATTTTCAACATATATAATATGCTGACCTCGGGATTCCTAAGGGGGCAAGTGTACCCTTTAACACCAGTATGTTGATGAAAAATAACCAAATACCTAGCAATTTAATTATATTTATGGCTTTAAGGTTTTTGCAGTCCTTTAGTACAGCAGTAAAGTGAAGGAAGGTGGCAAAACAATATAAATTTTTAAACCTGGCTCGTTAAGCCGCGAATACAAAGGTGGTTTTCCTTTATTGCCTTCAATTAGTCCTAAGTGCTAGAGAATGTATTCATACATCATTCACAGATGTTTCCTTCTAATGTGTCCTTTAATTTGATATACGAGACCGTAAACATTTCGGGACGGATTTCAGAATCTTTTACTCAAAAGAATTCCTTAACAGAACAAAAATACGTACAGTAAATTAATTAACTAAATCTAAACATTAAACTCGTGCAAAAGAATTGGTTAGTTAATGGGTAAGGTAAGGCTAGGGTAAATGTAAAAATTGGTCTTTATTAGAACCTCTTTTTTAAGTTGTATGTAATTATTCGTTATTAAAGTAATTTTTAATATTTTTTTCAGCACCGGAAATATCGATAGTGGATGAATCCAAGAGGGAAGTATCTGAGCGATATTACAAAGCAGGAAGTGCCCTCGAATTAACGTGTATTGCGTCACAGGTTGGAGGACCAGGCGAAAGTCAACCAATTTTTTGGAAACATCGAGAAAAAATACTAACGAACGGCATAAGGTAATTAACTACTATTTTAAAATAATTTCTAAAGAGAAAAAAGTAATTGGATGTCACTTCTGAATTTATTCATCATCGATAGAAATGTGGATTTTAAAATAATTTTTAAACTAAATCAATTTTGCTGAACGAGTTGGTAGTGATGTAGAGACGGGAAGACAGACCATCAGATAGATTTAAGTAACTTTTCAAGTTTTCCATTTACATTTAGTTAAACTACGTTAGGAAGAGTCCAATTTGTCTTTAGCTTGGTGTACAAGAATTAATCTAAGCACTTTATTGAATTCCCTCTGCGGACTCGTTTTTTCCATGCATAAATTAATTAATATGTAACAATTTGATTAACATTCCACTATTACTGAACAACCAAAATAGGTTTTGCTCTTGCTCACAGTTTACAACACGAACTTAATTTATCGCATCTATTAGTTCCAATATTACCCTAACAAGCGTTCATTTAGACGAAACGTTAATGAATAAATTAATATTATTATCTAGAAAATTAACGAAAGAAAAAAAAAAAAAAAGAACTGCAGCTTTTAATTGCTGCAGTTCTAAGTACCAAAAGCGTTTATCTTAATAGAAACAGCTTCTTCAACTTGCTGTACGTAAAAGTTTCATTTACTTTTTTTTTTTGTTACAGTACTAATAACACCAACGAAACTCAAACCGACGAGTCTGTGTTTTCAAGTTTGACCATTGAACCACTAGAAAAACATCATTCGGGAAATTATTCGTGTTCGATAGGGACTGTAACTTCAGCGAACGTCATCGTCCATGTTCTTAATGGTAAGTAGGTACACATTAAACAGCTTCATTATAAGATTACATACGTCACGTAGTCACTTTAATACTTCGTAAAAATATTTGCGTATTGTATTGTATGTAAATTTGCTACATGTTAAGCAATGTTTAAAATAAATCTTCATTTTGCAATCAATGTAGAGTAATTTGTTACAGTTGGTTGTCTAATTATTTTGATATACGCCCTATCCCACAGGCTAAAACTGATCCAGCATAATATGATTTACACAGGCAACGTCAAATTATTAATCAAAATGACCGGTGTGTTTCAATCCTCCATCCAGTCTTAACTAATTGAATGCACATTTGGGGAAACGAAGATTTATTGATTTATTTAAGTATTTGGTAAACAAGAAAATTATTGATCAACTGATAAATATTATTTATTAATTTCGTATCAAATTTAAAGTTGCAACAAAAAATTTAAAATATTTATAATGGTTCCGTTTTTCCTTTTGACGCAAAGAGTCCTAATTGAAAGTACAAAGGCAAAAGTTTAAAACTCAGGGAGACGAGAGTTATTAAGCTTCTCTGACGTTGTTAAAACATGAATAGACAAGATGTTGGAATATTTAGGGCAATTCGTTAAAAGTTTTCCTAATACTGAGATTTGCAAACAGTAACAATCGAACTAGTTCATTACAAAGTCATTGTAAGATTTCTGAATTTTGTTTGCGAAAGCTGCTGCGAGGAGTAAAAGAGCTTTCCTCCCGTTGAATTCCATTCGAATGAATAGGTTGTATGTAGTTCTACGTTTCATTGTTGTTTGTCATCTGTTGGTTGTCGGTCGTTAAGGGGAGAACTGCCTATTGTTGTCTCTTGACTGCATTGTATTAAAACATTAGCATGAAACTGTTTTACCAAACCTTATGTGTTCCAAAAACTTGATTAATTACTACAAATCGGTTAAAAACAACCATTACAATATCACACACTTCATTCATTCAATTTTTCTGGGTTCACTAACAGAATGCTAACAACGAAATCTTCTGCATCCAACTACAAATGTAGGACTCATAAATGGTGTCTACAAAAAAACAGCAATTAAGGCTTTCAAAGTTTCATAGCAGCAATGAAAAAACGTCGCAACTCAGGACATGTTCTATGGAAGAACTAAAAAATCGCTAAAGAGACGGATGTTGAGATGAAACTTTTTCTTCTTTCTCAACTAGGAGAGAAAAATTATCCGCTTAGTTTACTAATGACCTTTTCTCATCTGCAGTGAGTATTTTTAAGTTCGCCCCGAACTATGTACATTATTTTTTACATATTCGAGCTTATTCAAATATTTCTCGATGGAAATCGTTTTTCGAACTTTTCCGTCAGACATTGGAAATTCGCTTACTCCAGACCAACCCTGTTATAATTTCTGGCTTGAAATAAATGTTTATTCAACTGCTTTCTTCGACATGGAAGCAGATTTTACGATCAACTACACCAGACCCACCACATGTTACGTGAGGGAAATTCAATCGAAACTAACAAAATAAATAATTTCAATAAATATACAAGATTTGGTGAACGTATCGGGTAATGTAATACTTGAAGCTGGAGACTACGTGACGTATGTTATAATAATGCTACTTTAGGTGTAAATATAGATGTGTGGTATGTGTACGTAATTACATGGGGTTGGGGTTAGGTGAAGTTGTGTGTTCTCAGGATTTTGTATTGGAGTGATTGTTGTAAGTAAGTTTTATAAAAGAAAAGAGAACAGAACCGAAAAGTTAGTGTTTGTTTCCTATAGAAAACAAATGCCGCAGGACATACATAGTTTACAACCTGAATGGGTCCGAAATGTTAAAACGGCGAAGGACCGACGACCGTGTGTGTTCTCAAAGTTTTCGTATAAAAATAAAGAGTAATTAATCATAAGTGTAACAGAAACAAAAATCGGGACACAATAAGCTTGTGACAACGGCACGCTGCCTCTAAAAATCGTATATCATTTGATATTAATTTTTTCTTCTTCCCTCTAATCGTAAGATTGATTAACATTAAAACGTAACTTATAATTTTTATAAGTCAAAATGAGCGATTAGGGAATAGTCTTTCTTATCCGTGACAGATGGAGACGGGTTGAATTTAACTGATTCACTGGAAATTCCTATTCAAAGGTTGAAATGTGCAAATTTGCAAATCAAGGCGTTCGGAAATATTTTTGAAAGTAACTGTCAGCTGAAGGAGAAGAGCTAATATCCCATGGGAACAGAATCATCTCCCGAGAAAGACAAACCTTGTTCTGAATTCCATGAAAGACGAAACCCGGAAATATTCACATGGGGTGGATAAATAAATGCGAAGCCGAAGCGCCACTATAACATTTAATTCTCAATGGGCTTTAACAAAAACCTGTAATACATACTTTCTTCTCCAGTGCTTCTTTCTTTTTTTTCTCACCAACATGTAAAAATTAACATATAAACAAAATACAGATCAATATTAAAACGTTCCCTCCACTAACCTCAACATCAGAATTCTGTCCAATTCAAAATGCAATCATAATATACTTATCTCGTACTAATGTTTAAGTTTTGGTTCATAAATGTTAGTAATTATTTAGTTTGAAAGTTTATTTGTGTATCAGTATCGAGTAGAATCGCAGTTATAATGATCAGATTAAGCAATTAAACCAATTACATTTGAAACAGTTTAGTAATAATTTATGCCCAACATTTCAGCATGTTTTGTTATACTTAATTAGAAAGCCGATTGTGGTAATTGATTTTCTCGCTTAACGTGTCATCATTTGCGGTTTTTTCTCTATGTCTAAACGATGTTTATACACGCAACGATTCAATTGTGACCGTAAAATGATAACAGAACGTTTGTTTGTAAAACCCCTCACATTTTAACGATATACAGAGCGATTAAAAAAACGTTAATCCTTCTCTAATGCAAACACTAATAAGTGCTAATGTAAATTGAACGAAATCGTTGAGTATTGATCAAGTTAAAACCTCCGTTGCCTTGCTCCTTTAAAAACCCTCAGGCATAACACTTTATAAGTCCTCTAAAGCAATCATCCTTGCGCTATCTTCTGTTATAAGTTTAATGGGATCCTTTATTGTATCCTTTCTATGGGTACAAGGAAATGAGTTTTCTTCAGAATCATCATTAAACTAGTCCTGGTGCCTGGTGGATTCCCATTGACGTAGCTAAGGTGTTTTTCTACGGTGATCAGCTAGCGCAAGGTTTTTTTATATAAATTTTTTTTTTCTAGGGTGGCCCTTGTTCTCTAAATTCCGATTTTTGTACTAAATATAAATTTTAACAGGTATATATGTAGGCACGAGCTATTTGAAGGAACGGTTTAATTTTTCATTTTCGTTTGAGACAGTAAATACAGCAAATAGTTCACACAAATCCAGATAGATAGCTGTAATTTACAAAGAGTTACATATAAGTAAGGATTTTTCCCTTTTACATGATCCTTTTTTGTTATATATCTCGACGTCGTTTGTAAGAAAAAATTACTGTTTCAAAACTAAGTCAACCGGAATTATCATTATTTCTTTTCTTAAGAATTCATGTCGACAAATAAAAATACGTAACTAATCCCAAGTTCAAAAATAGGCGTTGGATTTCCATGTAATCATTTTACTTTTTGCGTAGTTCTCGAAAAGGAAGAAATGAAATAATGGAATAGAATAAAAAGCGGAGACATCGACGATTGAAATTAGGGCAACAAGGGCTCGTTTTTACCATCACCACTGCTAATTAAAACGACCTGCCGGATTAATTCTTTTTACACCAATGATCGAACTTTATTTTTAGACAGTCTTTTGAATTTGAAATCAAAATTTCAATGTTATAAAGCAAATATTATATCGTAGGTATCTACTGGCAAACTAACGTTTCGAACTAATTTCCGCATTTCCCCCAATTTTGTAATACGTACACCAAAAAGGTGTGTCCTCGATCTATTAATCTTCAATGTTTGCAGTAGGTATAAGATTTAATTAATTATTATTTTAATCTACTTTAAACAAATTTAAACACACGGTACGAAAGAGGTGATGATAGTAATGAATTCTAACCTCCATGAGAAAGAAGATACTTATGTAATAATGAATATTTGAATGATAATTTCACACCCTAATCCCTCTAATATAGTGCTGATTTTCGATTAAGCAAAATTTTAAATTGCCCGGTTGCATTTGATGAAAAGCTGGTGCAAAAAGGAAAAAGAGTTGAAAAGTTACCCTTTTTCAAATTGTCCGGCGAAATTCTGAACAGCATTTGTTTTAGTTTTATCTTCGGGGTCGCTCGAGATAAGAATAGGGTCAGATTAGATGAATGAACAGAGTTGCCAAGAACTAGTCTCTGTTTTACCCTCCAACATAAGAAAATCTCCTTTTGGCTTCACGGTTCCCAAGAAATGATTTATAATTTACTTCTCTTTTTCTCCTTAAACAAAGTTCCCTCTTCGAACTAGGACACCCCTTGCACAAAAAAAGGAACTGATTGACAGGGTTACAAAAGAAATAAGATTTGTGGAACTTTCTATATTCATGTAGGTATATGTACAGCATAATACGCAATTACATATGTACTAGCTTACCTACCACTGTGTATTATGACTGTTTTTTATTTTCAGGCGAATTACCAGCCGCTGTACATCACGGAAATAATTCCAATGTGGTCCAATCATCATCCAGATGGTTCCTACTTTTCGCGATTTTTCTTGCACACTTAAGGTGACAAAATTACTTCTAAAAACGGCTCGAATATAGAAGGTTAGTCAGGTTATTACGTTCATAAAATCTTATATAAACTTTACCATATCATACTTAAGAAAAAAATTCCGATTTATCGTCAAAATTTTCAATGGAAAATAATTCATATTTGACGAGATAACTACTTCAAGACCAAATCATCATATTTATTGTACTATCGGGAAATGTTATCGAGAATAATATTATCTTTCGACCAAATCATAACAATAACAAATTATGATGCAGAATATTCAAATTTCAGTTGAAATTGCAAACAGGTCAAACACATCAGGCTTACGGATACATTACAATAAAATAACGAAAAATCAAAATATTTCCATAATACCTAACGATATTTTACATTTGCCAAAACACTCTAGACACATAAATATGAGAGTCTGTGTTTTTGCGCCGTGCATTTATCGCCGCAACATTTTTGCATTCGCTTATCGCCGCGAAGGGAGCAGGTAAAATTATATCGTGGTGCATTTAGCGCCGCATTATAATTTTATCTGCTTCCTTCGCGGCGCTAACTGCACGCAAAAAAGGTCGCGGCGCTAACTGCACAGCGCGGCGCTAACAACACGACACCAAATACGCTAGTAGATACAGCGTTTGCATTTTTAACTTATAAGGGTTGAAACAAACGATAAAATTTGAATGTAGTTCCTGTATAATACTCAATCGAAAATTACAAACGCTGTATACCTACTTCGTGTTATACAATACCTGTAGTATTATTTATTAATTCGTACAATAGAATTTTTGAAAGTTTACAGGACAAAAGGTGCGTTGCCTATATTTAAGCATATACAATATAAGATAGTTTCGGTGATATAAATAATTACCTAACTGAATGGTGAGTGATGGTGTTTAAAAAAAGAATGATATATTTTCTAACTATAGAGACTGTACATTAAGGATAAATAATGTTTGTTTGATTCAAGTGTTTATACATATACCTAATATAGAAAAATGATAGACGTATTTACATAAAATACATATTATATACCCCTTCGATGTATAAAGGCGTAAGTATATTATCGAAAACGTATACTGTTCTCTCTAAAAAGAAATATTGTGATATTCGTCTAACTTTAACTAAGGTTTTGTTTCGTGGTAGATATTACGTATCAGTTGAACGAATTGATTTTAGATTTAAATCTATAATAATCGTCTTTTTGAAATATAAAGAAATGTATATTATCTAGTATCAAAACTTCCAGATGGGCATGATTGTGTCAAACTGACCTTTTTCTATGAAAAACGAACCCCATTGTAATTTCCATCGATTAACCGTTTATAAGCAAACTAAACACCTCCCTAACATTGTTGTAATCGTTTCAAAAAAATATAAATAAATAAAAAACAAAACAACGAGCTTATAAAAGACATGCCTAATTAAAGCCTATTCGATTAATTAATTACAATAATTTGTCTCTTTCGATTAGTCTTTTTTTAATTAAGGGTATAATTTTAATGGTAATTACATGTATAAAAATAATAATACACCTGATACACAGCAAAAATGTTTTATATTAAAATGGTAACTATAATGTACTTATGTTTGGACTTTAAAAACTATAAATTTATACAAACTGTATATACTTAATTAAAATATTAAACGTTACCCAATGTATTTGTGAAGACCATTAACATAAAGTATAACAGAACATAGAATGTATAAGTAACAAAAAATTTGTGATTCAGTGCCGATAACATTTGCTGAATTCTAAATCACCCCTGGGATCACCCCACCAATTAAGACTACCTATTTGAGTTGGAAAAATCGCAACTGAATCGCAGATTCGTCAACGAAAAGTGTAAATAAATTTATATGTTTCATTGTATGATGGCATATTTAATTGTAAGACATAGAAACTGTTCGTTGTTTTTTAAATAAATTATCTATTATCTCAAATTATGTACTATTCATTTAAGCACCTAATAATATTTCAGAAGCCCAGATTTAGAATGAGTTTGTAAGGTAAGTAGAACTTTTGTTCTGTTAAAAAAAAAAATATTAAACGTTCACTTTAATTATTTATTAAGACCGGAAGTAAACAATATACTTGGTTGTTATGCTGTATAGCTGAGCGAGCAATAGGGCATTCAGCTAAATGTTACCGGGTAAAAGAATAAAATTGTAGTATGTAATAGATGTCTATTTTTTGCTCTTTAATTTCATACGTAAGAACTTACTACTTAGGTACTACATTTACATATTTATTATCGTTCCATGTGAAAGGTACCATATCATATATGTACTTACTTACTTATATACATTCTAAAGCAAATCAATTTTTCCTACATATAAAATACTTATTAAATGTGAGTTGTGCAAGTGACAAAGATGGACGGTACATTATTTGTTGTAAAAAAAAAATATAAAAAAGGAAATGAAGTTAAGAAATTGATTTTGTTAGCTGAGAAACCGTAAAGCTGAAGATTTGTTTTTAAAGAAGTGAAAATGACAACGATAAATGGAGGGCTGAAACCCTCTTTCGACCTATCTATGTATGATCCACCACCAACCCTTATTTATATTATAAATACATCCTGGACAATGTCCACTAATACGTAGATTATATATTTTCTACAGCATCTGCATAACAATAAGCAAAGAAAATTTTCTATCAACTATTCCGTTATGCCTCTATGAGATTTGTAATTAAAAAAACAAAAAATAATTTTGCCTAGTAACGTTTAAATTATTGTTTTCACCAACTTCCTCATAGCAAGTTTTGTTTGTTTTAATGCACACCTGAATAGAAAACTTATTTCCTAATCTGCGTTTTTGTTGTATGTTTCGTCGGCTAAAAATTCAAAGAGCAGATACATTTCTTTTTTGTGGCACTTTATTCATTTTGAACTAGAACAAGTGAAGTTAATAGAAAACCACTTTTAAAGAAATCGATGGACCGCAGAAGCTTATTTAATCCCTTTTTATATAAGCGTCTTATTTCGAAAGTAAGAAACTTTTCTTATGTAATAAATATCTATCATTCGTGATGATCCAATACTTAATTTTAACAAAAACTACAAAACAACTTCGATTAGGTATAATTTAATTGTCACCTCTCTTCCCGAATATGCGACTCTTTAGCCATATATGTACGTATGTCCTCTATCTCTCCCCGTTTTTGTATTAAATAGGTAGTCCCTTGAAATTACATGAGCGTATGAATTACTTTCCATTAAGTGTAAAATTGCATTATGAGGCGCTTAATGGTTTCAGTTAGACTTCGATACCCCAGGCACATTTAAGCATTTCAGTTTACAACTAAGCGGAAACAACATAAGTAACTCATTACGAAATGTAAATTTGTTAAAATATCCTTCGTCTAGGTAGGTAGAGATGTACAGTGTACACCGACTATTAGGTAGAAACATAATACACACAAATTTATATAATAAGAAACAGTTTGTGAGCGCTAAATAATTTTCCAATTTTCTAAAAGATTTTCCGCCCCCGTTAGCGTTAGGATATTTTTTTGTGTGCCAGATGAGTGGCATGTCGCGTGAGATGTTTTGATGCGATGAAAATAAAAGAAATCGTGAGTAATAATCGTTGTAATAGAATTAATAGTTAAAAACCACGAAAGTATACAAAATGCACGAAACGAATTAAGTAGACGATTAGAGACGGTAAACAGAGCATAGTATTCATAGTATTATTGTACAATGGTACTTAGGTGAGGTAGAAGGGGTCTGTTTCTGAATCGGTAGGAGAAAAATACATGGGGCGTAACTTTAGGTCCTTCTTGTTCGTCTGCAGTTTCAAAGTTTTCCTAGTTTTAGTTGCATCAAACATGAGATACCAGGTAAGCAAAATTTTACTACCTACTACATACCTACAATATATGTATAAGACGGTCACTTCCTAGTTTATGAAAGCATCGTCAACGGTCTAAGAATTCACTTTTACTTTCTTTCTGACAACACATGCCTACACATGTAATGCTTCTGTAATTATTAAAAAAATAAGCCATTAGAGAGCATGTCTCTTGATACCTTTGCCCGGCAGGTTAACAATAATAATAACAACAACAACAACTACTGTAAAAAAAGTTTCGTGTTTCGTTTACTTTCCAAGTGTTTAGTTAGTGAATCTGTGGTGCAGTGCTTTTCGATCAGTGAAAATGGAAATTCAATGATTGCAATATAGGAAAGAAAAAAAATAATTAACAACAGATCAAAGTATGCTGAATATTATTAGCTTTGTGTCTTTTCCAATTTTGATAATTGATTCTAAAAATTACACGTACCTACTTTTTCTGCACAGCTAAAATTTATTTTGAAAGAAAGTGCCTATTCGAGAGCAATGAATTTTAGAACCATTTATCAGCAAATCTTTTTCCTTTTTATATACCATAAAATAATAACATTAAAAACGTATCAGTATATAAAGATACCTCTTGAAGAAAAAGCTTTCGCTTATTTTTATTTATCGTTTCGAAAGCTTTTATCTCCATTTTTTCCCGTTTCTCTTTAACTTGTAATTTCAGTAGACTCCTTTAAATTCTCGTTTAAGTGAAAAAGTTCAGTTTATTATAATAAACAAAAAAAATTCGTCGCCTAATTTACATAATGTATTTGAGATAATTAATTCTAAGAAAGCAACTAAAGAAAGAAGAAAAATAATTCAGTTCCTTTTTTTGTTCTGTAACCGTGTCATTAGCGTACAATAACAATTTTTCAATTTAATTAATTGAAAAAGTAGTAACTGCAGGAAATCGGAAACAAGTGTAAAAGTTATTAATTATTATCAATGTTTGTGTAATTAGGACGTATAAAACAACATACTTACAAATCGTAAGACGTTATGTAACGCTAATAAGTTAAGCAGATTAGAAAGTATATACGTACTGTATACTGTATATAATATAGCTTGCTTGTTATAGGTACCTAAGTTGTTCATTTTATTACTTAATGCATTTCGACAACTGTATTGTTACGAATAAAATTTAGTCAAAAAGCATTGTTTTGCTAGATACAGGTCATAGCACTTGTTATATACCTAACTACAATAGATATGGGTTATTAATGAAGTCAAATTTAACAGTTCATTAAGTACACCTTTCTTCAGAATTTTCTTGGCAGTCAGTAACTTCTGACTTTTGTCCCCTTTTAATAACTTGAACGCTCCGGGCGATTGGGCCTTAACATTATTAAATTACACTTGCCTAATTTCGTGTAGGAATAAACAAAATGCAATTAAATTAAATTAAAGATTCGCGATGAAGATCGCGGAAGAAAAGACAGTTCTCGTAATTACCATCGCGTTTCAGGTGGAAGAAAAAGATGTTAATTAAAAATAGGTAGTCAATTATTTAATTGATTCACGGCTGAGTGGAGCGATTTTTCTAACCGGAAGTTTTCAAAATTTAACTAATCTGCCGCCGGTTCAAGGTAACGCTTTTCATCATCTTAAATTATGGTCTTCAAGAAGAAAGCGATCAATTCTCAGTTGCGACTTCTAGAAGAAAATAATGTAGTAACGATACTTACAGAATCACAATTTTCTAATGTCATTTAATTTCTTAATCAGAATCCATTATTTAATTATTTGCGATCAATAATCTAATCTGCCCCTTTTTACTCCTGCTCTTGCCTACAATATTCCCTTAATGCCTTATAAACTACCCTCTCGAGCCCTAGTTTTTCTAAGCAATTAAATTGAGGAATTTCGTTTATGTACACGTAGGTACATGGATGTTGTCTCAGTTTGAAGTTTCAAAGCGCCAGATATTACGTAAAAATTCTTTAAAGCGTAACCACAACTAATTTGCTTTTTGTAAATAATAAATGACAGTTTTATCCGACCACGCTGTTACGCGTTTCTTTTCTAAAACTTTTGAACGCTAATTGGGATACAATATGTAATATACAATTTAATAAAAAGAAAATATTAAATAATAAGTTTATTTAACATTTAAGACTTATTAGAATTGCATTAATTGCATAATTTTTCAGATGACAATGAACAGCAGCATTGGCTTGAACGAACGTTCGAGCCTAAACAGGAAATGTGAATCGAGGTAAGACAAAATTGAATGAACCAAAAATTTATTTACACCTGGATATGTAATAATAATCTGTGCCCTGGTGTAAATAATATAACTTTAAATATTCCCTTTGTTCACAAGGCTTTGGCAAAAACAAATAGTAAAGTTTTATTCGACTGTAATGAATACATGAATTTAAAATAGATATTTATTAGTAACTATAGTGCTATCAAACGATATTCGTTACATATTACCTACTTTTTTTTTTGTTTTATAAATTACGACGAAATGTTTATTTTTAACGAATTTTCCTATAGAGTGCAGTTTTTATTTGGGTTAAACTAGAATATGAATGTTGATTTCCATTGGAATCGAAATTATATTCAGATCGGAAGGCGCGGCTTAGCCTACAGATACTCGTTTAAATTCAAGCTCATTTAAAAAACTGACAACGTTCTGTTCAATCTGGTTTTATTGTGACGGAGATTTTGATTTTGTCCAGGACACACATTTCTCTAATAAATCATTGAAACTGTTTATCCAGTTTGGTGTAATTTGCGTATAAAAGACGATTACATTTCGAAGATAATGGGTTTCGTAATTCTTTTTATCTTTTATTTTATGGTTTCTTTAATTGGGTCAGTTTTGGCTTGTCGATGAATTGTGTGTGCAGCAATTAGTGGGTAATTAGAATCGATTCCGGCTGGACTGACAAAAAAACTCAAATTTCATTTATGCAGGTACATCCATCATTCTGTTGTCTGTATAAACAAACAAAAATATTACTTTCACATAAAATAATAAACCAGGCACACTCCATTATATTCAATTGTGATGGCGGAAGAACAGAACAATCAACAAAAGGGATTGACAATTGTAATAAATATCTTTAATTGGTCAATACAACCTAATAGAACCATAAATTTTAAAAAAAACTAATGGGGCAAAACGATTTAATTGAATATCATTTTTTTCTGCCATTTCACAAAACTTACAATCAGCAATTTAGTTTTATTTTCAATTCACCCTTTTATTTAATTTATAGGAAAATATAGACCGTTACAATTGTTTACACTGAAATTTGCTACCCTTGTTGAAAATTATGAGAATACATATGCTAAACTTCAATATTAGTAACATTACGTATTAAATTAAATTCTATCCTAATATGTAGAGCTAATGAAATTCCATGTACTTCCCCGAAATATACATGCACGTATATGTAGACATAGTTTAATAGAATCGATGGTAACCATCATTAGGTAATTAAAGAGAAGCTGTTATGATTAAACTATAAACCGATCTTCAAATATGATTGAGCTATTGAGCTTCATAGATACACAAATTAAAAAAAAAACAAAAAAAGCGAAATTTTTATTGAGACTCCGAAGAATGAATAAGGTGGAAGTTTTTTGTGTAGTTGATGTGATGTCTTCCGTTATGACACAATAGGACCGATATTCAATAAAGAGAGTTTAGACATAGAAGGAGTTGTCAAAAGAAAACACTTTAGGCCGTACAAGTTTTGCTTCACTTTAAATTTCTTTACAACAGTAGCATCCTTCCGTAAATGTCGTAGCAACAATGGCAAGTTTTCACTCTAAACGAATCCTTGGGGCATTTTCAGCTGATAGAAGTTGAACAGGAAAAATGTGTTGTAAGGGGGAAAAGTTGGGAATCTTCTCCTAGGGATTCATTGTATTAAAATTTTACGTTCAACGTTTTGCGGTGATTGCATCACAGACAAAAATTAAAGCACCGTAAAAACCGGGTCGTTCAGTAACTCATTTGGGTTGTTATATATTTGGCGACACATAAATTAGAGGGTTGCAGTTGTGTAGTTATGTATAGGTACCTACAAGTAAACTTTATCACATTATAAAACTTTTAACTTTTTCAACCGGCTAGACTTGGGATATTTATGGTTGTGAGAATAAGACTATCTGATACTTTCGCGTCCGTTTTAAAGATGTTGCTGATTTAATTTTCTTTCAGAAAGCAATTCTGCTGAAATAATGAATAAAGGCCTCCTTGCTTACAACTTCACTTAACCAGTTGGTTCAAATGTAAAGCAAATAAAATTTGCATCTTCCTACGAAAGCTCGAGCAGCTTTTACTTCGAAAATAATTCATTTTCAAATACTTACAAGGTGACCTATTTATTATTTAGAGGCACCAAATAGTAGTAAAATGCCATTTTGCCATCGCCTTGTTTCACAAGCAGTTTGTGTTTGTTTAAACAAAAAAAAAAAATAATGCTTTTATTTCAGATTGCAAGGTACTCCTCTGAAGACAGTTCTGCTTACATTTCTAATCGTTAATGTTTTTCTTGCAATTTTCGCTGCTAGTTTTTTGTTATTTGGATCTCTATACAAAAATGACCTATGCCTTACACCCCAATGTGTAAACAGCGGTAAGTGTATACCTACAATATAATTTATTTACAATTATTAGTATATGGCGCCTTCAGGGAAAAAAAGAAAAGAGTGAAAACGATCATCAATTATGTCGAATTTCGATGAAATTTAACTTATTAGAATAAGCGTGTAAACTTTTATTTTCAATCGTGTTAATTGAATCGTTTTATGTACACACGAATCTTTCACATCCATGAATGTACATACATAGATATACGTATGTAGGACTCTTTTCGTTCTTGCATTCATTCGGACAACACATAAACCTTTATATATTCGAAATCGATTCTTTTATGTCCATTTTTGCCATATCATCGTAGCTACTTCCTTTTACGTGAAAAAAAGAGGCCGATTATCGGACCGATATCGAGGACGATTTGGATCTTAACTTCTCTTTCTTCAATACATACAGATTCCAACACAAACTCAAACGATCTCTCTTCATTTCGAAGTAATTTTTAGACATCTCACATACTTACAGAGCGTTTTAAAAAAAAAAAAACCGGTACGGTTCTGGTATACTGCATTGAAAGCTGTTGTGAAGATGATTCATATCAGATCAATGGAAAATGTACCGGTTTAAAGGCCCGTCTTCAGAATAAGTATGTTAATCAAAATTAATGCGTATAAACGTTTATTATTTTTTATTTATTAGAATGATTAGTACACAGAGGGTTTTATTCTTAATAAAATGCTCTTCAAAGCTCATCATTTTTGCGGTGGTGGCAGTGACAGCTAGATTAAAATTTATGTTGAAGTACTTGGCACAGTGAATCAGCGAGCCCCTTTTCACGAATCAAATAAATTAAAGCGCCATTTGAATTCAAGTAGCTAGAATATGCATACACTTTGCTCGTTTTTCATAAGTATACTAGATCAACCGTTAGGGCTTTTCATTTGTTGCATAATACCCTTGTTCCTTTTTAATTATTCTAAAATTAACTTCCGCTCAACTCTGTTTCTCTTTCCTGTATTAAATAATCTTTTTTTGACTCTGACGGTATCGACACAGACTAATTCCGTTTACAACACAAAAAAAAAATCCCTTTACGTTACGGCTAATGTTTTCATCTTCAATGTCTTCATTCCAGTTTAATCTTAACTCGCGTCAACTATGGGACGTTCTTACACGTCTCAATCCCTTTGTTAGACTTCTCTCGTTTCTTGCATCCAATTTGCACAACAATAGTGCGCCACTTAATATAATTTACCGCTCGACTAGACGTGGCATTTTAATTTGCGAAATAATTTGCATTTCTGTTTTGTTTTTAATTTCGAAAACGACTTTAGATCTCCTCCATACACATAAACGCATGTCTTTGTGTATATGTATTCAACGTTAATTTTCTCGATCAATCAAGACGTTGAAGTTGATATATTTACGTTATATCGTGAATGTTGTGCTTGCAATTGACTTCAAAGATTGATTACACAAAAACCTTTAGTTAGACACATTTATTTTTGCACATTCTGCCCTTTAAAACTCATTGCTGGATCTTCAAAAAGATTTTCTGATCAATCACTACATTAAATACTTCTACTTAGGTATAGTGTTCTTTTTGAGACCACGTTTGTTGTGTCTGTAATATCATATAATCAACCCCAATTGTAAATAGAAAAATAGATTGGTCAATAAATATGTAAAATTCATATTAAACGTTTAAGTTGTTCTAAGTATTTGAGATGACGTCTCTATTTACACATATGTATGTGGTTTTGCGATTGAGATGGCCGATTAACGGAGAGGATAAAAGTGGTAGTGTTTTCTATTGTGAAGGGTGAAATGATGTGAATCAATCTGAACGTGCCTTTCGTGGAGTAATTACGAGTATAAGCAAAAATTCCGAGCAAATACCGAGTCGGTGTGTGTTCCGAAATGGTGCGGTTGCCTTTATATCTGGTCAGGGTTTGAGGGTAGTTCCGAACAAACGATAATATCAGCCCTTTCTAGCCGTATATTGGCACGTTCAGAACGTGTGGATGCTAGCAATTTGCGGAAAATAGCCCTAGACCTCAACTCCACCAACATTATCTCCATTCAAGTTTCATTCTCTACTTTCATCCGATACAGAAATAAAATAAAATAAGAATTCCGCTTTTTTGACTGTTAATTCTCGAAAACATTTTTATTTCTGTTGTACATTGAATAAGTACTATCGTAATTATCAAATATTAATTATTTTACATTCAAAAAATTTCTAAGGGCATATTGTATTGTTTATTTAAAAGAGTAACAGCGGGAATTAGAAATTAAAGTTTTGTTTCGTATTCTGGGCCTCTCCGTCAGAAAGTTTTTCTCAGAATGGCTTCGTGTAGTGGAAATACGTCGAAACTACATAAATTAAGATAAAAGTAAGATAGTCAAGAACAGAATAGAAAACAACATTTAATTTAATAGCATTTAGATATTGTAGCCGGGCTTGAAATATTGGTAGAATATAATATATTAGGTACCTACTTCTTCTTTTGCAGTTTACTATCAAATATCACCTCTTTGTAGAAATACATCCTTCGATCCTTAATCTATTTTTCTTTGAATTGCTCTTATTCACAGTAAACGGTATTTTCAATTAATATTTGATCAAAGCTATTGTTTTCCTTTTCTTAAACATCTTCCACTGAAAAGATACTATTTCTTTGTTTCCACGTGACACAATCAATAAGGAATAGGAAGAAAAAGGGAGAATACGAAAAAAAGACTGTGTCTACTTCGTCATTAATTTTTTGTTTTTATAAGAACAAAACTATAAACAACTGTTGTACAAATCAAAGCAAGGAACGAAAGAACATTAACAAATTACATAACATAAATTAAACAATAAATAACAGTGAACACTTTTACAATTACTCAAATTTTGATTTTTTCTCTTGATTTGGTGGCGAAGGTTCTTGAAGAACGTTGCTGTAACGTTTGCAACGATATCTTACCGGTACAGTAGAGATTCTACTCGGCAGATCAGCAGTGACTGCAATTGATCTTTGAGCAGCTAAAAATTAAAGTTGAAATAGTTTTCTGAAAGTACGTAAAAACCTGTTTCATAATTTACTTCTCTCCGGAATGGGGTCAGAAGGCGAAGTATCCACAGCCATATTTTCAAAAGCACCTAAATAAGATAAATTCAACAAAAAATAACTAACTAATCAATAAATTCAAGTACCTTCGTCAAAGTCATGACTACTTGTTGAAGTCTGAGGTTCTGTACAGTAACGACAAGGGTAAATGAAAGTAACTTCGTGGGGATTGGATGTTTGGGGAGACTCTTGAGTACTACCCGTCGGATTTGGTAACAACCCTGAAAGGGAACCATCAAAAATAAAATAAATTTATTTATGTTTGCCGCGCATAAGAGCACAGTAAACTTATTTGTTCGGATTCGGAGGATATTAAATCTCCCACATTTGATGTAGGAAACATACCGTGTCTTTGATGATAGCCTGCTGAGCCATCACCAGAGCCGGATGCATTATTATCTGAAAAGCAATGTCAAATAAACGTATTTTTGTCTTTCGTCTTATGTATTTTAGGTGCAAGTAATGAAAATGTGAAAATAAAACCCTCAGAAGTACAGAAACGGCAGTAGGTACTTACCTTGGTTTCGATCTCTGTCCATATCTTATTTTAAATATTGTAGATACAGAATAATAATTTAAAAATTTACAACACGTTTTCACAAATCACTTTAATACTACATTTTCTTAAATATAAGCAACAATACTTAGCACAAGGTTCTAATCGATATCTCTGAATTGTCAAATTCGCAACAATGGGAGTTTCGATAGCTTTTGTTTCTAATACTACTTGAGTCATATTAGATATTTGAAAAATTAACTATTATACCTTAATTATAATTTATAAATAATTTATTATTTAATATAAAAATTAAATTTCATATTATTATCGTTATTAAATAGAAACTAATTCCAATTAATTCTAATATCAAACAGATAACTTTTACACGATTCTTATATATAAAAAAAAAAAAAACATTCTATTTTTGGTTGAAGTGGTGTAACGCAAAATTCAAAAATATTTTTGTCTTTTGGGTCCTCAAAATGTTACATTCGGCAGAATTTTCTTTAATTTCTTATTTTTGCTCTTCCTGCTTAATGGACGTCAAAATGTTCTCAATCTTCGTTCACATTAAACGTGCACTTTTCTTGAACATATTAGAAAAACTACATCCTGAATGAACCTGATATAAATTCCTGTTTTTATCAAAGGACGTGACGTGTACGTACGTAGCCAGTTCTTCAAGTTTTAAAGTAATTTTTTGCTACAGCATCACGAATACTGGAAGCTATGGATCGTAGCGCTGATCCCTGTGAAGATTTTTACCAGTTTGCCTGCGGAGGCTGGATACGGGCGAATCCCGTTCCAGATTGGACTGCAACCTGGGATAGACTTGCTCTGATACGCGAGACTCTTTTACAGGAAATGCGGCAATTATTAGACTCGGCCGATATTACCAACAAAACTTACCCTCTACCAGACGGAGTACGCAAAGCCAAACTTCTCTACAGAACTTGCATGGACACCGGTATAGGACAATTGAATTTTAATTAATTTTTACCGTAATCGAAAAATAAGTACAATTTTTTTTTTTTTGATTCAATACGATCCCTTTAGGAACGAAAAAATTAATAGCTAATTAAGAAAACAGTGAAATTAATTAATTAATTGTTATTAAAAACTTGATTAGGATTTTTTTTTTCGTCTAAATAAATAAAGCCTATTTTTTAGATGAAGTAGAATCTAAAGGGGTAGTTCCGATCGAGAACTTGTTGGAAAGGGTGGGATTGTCAAAAAATCCACCTAAAGTCCGTGAAAGTTCGACCTTCGATTGGTTATATACTGTAGCACGAGTTCGTAGATTATTAGGTGTTAACGTTCTTATAGGATTTAATGTAGCTGAAGATGTAAGAAATTCCTCCCTCAACAAAATTGTGGTATGTATCTCAACGTGGAGGGAAACAAATCGATTACACACATGCAGTTCAAAATAAATTAACGTATCAACGTCGTACGTAAAAAAATCTCAATATAAAACGAGCTTACATCGTAGGTATATTAGGGATGTTGGATATACACTGCTGAAACTTGGTTAAATGAGGGTAAAATTGAAAATTTAGCTACTGTAACAAAATTGATTTTGTTATTGAAATTCTTAATTTAATTGACTACTTTGAGATTTGCTCATTTAATGTTTTGACTGGAGTGGATAAATCTGGTAAATTAATTTTTAATTCGGATTTTTCTTCGAGAAAACTCACTGACGTGGCCGTAACGATTGACTTTTTATTCTGATTTTGCTAATGGCTTTAGAATATCTACTTTCCGATGGTGGAATTTGAAGAACTACTAAAGACATCGGGGACATATTGCCAGTGCCTAATTTGTCACTCCGGGCTT
This sequence comes from Agrilus cyanescens, assembly GCA_947389935.1. Taxonomy (NCBI): domain Eukaryota; kingdom Metazoa; phylum Arthropoda; class Insecta; order Coleoptera; family Buprestidae; genus Agrilus; species Agrilus cyanescens. Next base: position 800,553 of record OX376704.1, read on the forward strand.
TTTGTCTTTCTTTTTACAATTGGTAGAATTCCGGGAAAGTCGGCGATGGCAACTAGAACTTGGAGAGATTTTAGCTCTAATCTAAACTCACTTTTTCTTATTTTATCAGCCATCGATTTATCAGTAAAGGGCTTTTCTTAAAACGAACTATTAAAGGTGAAAAACGTTTAATACGTCCAACAATCCACAAAGAAAAAGAAATAACGAAGACAAATCAAGTTTAAAACGTTAAATATATAAAATTTATTGTCTAATTTTTTTTTTACACAAGTCATCTATCTACTACAGTGCATTATTTATATAGCTATAGGTACTATCTAGTTAAGATTATATAAGTACGTTTAATCCAAAACGTGAGGATTATAAATTTAGTAGATATTTTCGTAGATAGAACAAGTTTCTCCCGGTTTCAAGGAACGATACTTGCTACAGCCCGATAAATTTTCATCCGAGTTGAAACATTACAAAAACTACATTGTGTCAATGGTGGCGACCTATACAAACAGAACAATGGTACAAGAATTTGCCGAAGACGTTCTAAATTTCAGCACAGAAATAGCAAAGGTTTGTACACCTATCTGAACGTTGAACGCCAAAAGTAAACACAATCGACGCTCTTACGAGAAAATTTGTATTCTAACTTTGCCACCAGTTTATCATCCTACACACAATAAAATCCCAATTATAATTTCATTCTCACGTTCACACGTAGCAGCTTCTATTTCGTACCTACTCTATCCGATAAAGAACGCTGCACACACACACACACACACACACACTTCAATTAGGTACTCCACTTAACAACAAATTCATTTTAAAAAATTAATTTCAAAAACGTACAAGAAACTTAATATCCTTTAGGAGCATGTTTTGAACAGGAATTTATCCTCAATAGTGTTGTATTTTATTTAGGTAATGACCCCAACAGAGCAACGTAGAAGCCCAGGTCATTTATTTCACGAAGTAACCCTAATGGAACTCGCCAAGGGCCCAAGGATCAACGATGATACGTGGAAATCTGTACGGAATATTTTCTTTTTTTTTTTTTTACTCACACATTTCCCTTTTGTCTTGCGTGTTTCCTTAATAAAACTTACATCCCCTAAATAACGAATGTAACGACTGCAATCTGATAGCTAACTTATCATCACCCCTACAGATAAACTGGACACAATATATGGACATAATTTTCGAAGATACTACTGTTAAAATTAATTTCCAAAACGACACCGCTATCGTCCTTGACCTTCCGTACCTGCACAGACTTACGGGGTTAATTAAAAATACAAGCGACATCACTCTGGGTAGGTGCTTAAGACTTGAGGGTTGTTTATCGTGATTAGAAAGGTAAATATTATTTTTTAGAGAGGTTCCTATGGTGGAGCGTTTTCGCGTCAGTTGCGCCCCTAACTTTGGCAAGGTTTCGAACGTTGGGCTTCGAATTTTCGCAACGTCTAATTGGGTTACAGGCGAGATCACCCCGATGGAAAGTTTGTACCAGCACTGTCAACTCTAATTTTGGACTTGCGCTCAGCTACCTTTATATCCAAAACAATTTCGACAAAGTTTATAGGGCAAGAGTACGTATTAGTGTTACAGTACGTCGTATAGCACCCATACCCATACCATGCATTGCACATTTTTATTACGCAAGGGAGAGGTCGTAACCAACACTTTTTATCTGTTTTCGAAATAATTTCCCCCGAGAATAACTAACTAACCATTACTAAGTGTAAGGGTACTTTTCAACAAAAAAAATTACTTTCTTAAATTACGATATCGAGTGCGTGTGGGACGTTTTGTTCGAAAATGGTTTCACAAAAAAAAAAAAAAAAAACATTGAAATTGTGTTATTTTTTGCTACTTATTTTCATCCTATAGATATCTGCTTCATATAAAAATAATCCCACAGGATACATTTATTTTGACACTTTTTTCTACTTCGTAAATTGTTTTTCAATACGTTATGAAACAGAATAACGTTTCCCAAATGATTATGTAGAAAAACATGTTTTATTAGATCGATATCAAAATTGGATATGTTTTACTAAAACTCAAAGAAAATCTGCTTTTTATCTCGACGTTCAAAACACGAAAAAAATAATGGAAATGTGTTCCTTAAGAAATGAATAAGTATTGGATTACGTCCGAATAATATTCTACGGCGTCTTTTCTTTTAGTGCATGAAAATTTTTATACTTACTTAAAATTATTTATTTAGAAAAGTAAAAAAATATTGTATTTTGTGTAAAGAAGAGGCGACTGTCTTTCTGACTTTGTGTAAACGAATAAAGAATTTTGTTTTAAGGCATCAGAAATGTTAGAAGATATACGAGACGCTTTTGAAAACGCCGTGGAAGACCTGGACTGGATGGATACAGTCACGAGGGAAAAAACTTTAACAAAGCTGCATGCAATCAGGGCTTTTGTAGGATATCCCAGTTGGATCATGAATACTACACGTCTGGATATGCACTATAAAAAGGTACTCGGCTGATTGAAATTTTACACTGCTCGAAAGATTCCGAGCACACTTTCTATTAAAGTCTTGCAACAATAAAAATATGTACAATGAATGCACTCAATTCACCTTTGGTCAACTGAATTAATACGAAATAATTGACTTTTTTGTTACCTTAAACGGTTCGTTCTACGGTACAGATTCATCCTTTTATTTCCAACTAAAAATACCGATTCTCTTTTAATCCCTTTTTATTATTTATTACCTCGAGAGTGGGACATTGTTTTTTTATTTTTTTAACCGTTCGATTGAGGTAAAAATACACACCGTAATCTTGTTTAAAGGACGACGACGAAGAGCACTTTATTTTTTTAAAAAGAATTACAGATATAACTTTCTCTTGTCTTTTTAACCTAACATTGAAAACCATCCCCTGATGTTTTAATAATTACGATGACATGCAGGCTAATGTAATGCCTGGTGAGCTGTTCCTGACTTACCTCAACCTGACAAATGCTGCAATAACAAGGAAATTAGAAAGCCTTCGGAAAGTGCCTGACAGGAACAGGTAATTGGTTTGCTTTAAAAATAATAAATCACTTTTATATGGTCATCAATGTTTCAGGTGGGTTGCAACACCCACTACTGTCAACGCTTTCTATTCAGCTTCCCTAAACTCTGTCAGTGAGTATCTAATAATAATAGAGAAAACGAGCTATGCAGGTAATAAAGTTTCCTCGTTCATTTTCAGTATTTCCTGCTGGGATTTTAAAACCTCCTTTCTACGGTAATGGAATGAGGTAAGTAAAATGGTTTTTCCTACCCAAAGAAAAAGAAAAACTTACTCGTACGTACTCTCAATGAATATTTTAGACAAAGGCTAATTATTTTTAAGGGCTGTAGACTATGGTTCAATCGGAGCGATTATGGGCCACGAAATAACCCATGGATTCGACGATCAGGGTAAGACAAAGACCAAATAATGTTCTGATGTAAACTTTAATTTTACCTAAATTAAAACTCATTACATAGTCATGAGTTTACTATGTACCTACCTACTTTAATTTAAAAGTTGCACGAAATTAGGGCGCCGCTACGACGAACATGGCAATTTGAAGCAATGGTGGTCTTCGGCAACCCTCGAACATTACCATGACAGGGTTAAATGTATCATTAATCAGTACAATAATTACACAATGCCTGAATTGGGATCTTCATATCATGTAAGAACGATATTTTTATATTTGATCGTAAAAGATGGTGAAAATGCGAAAAATATTTTTCCTTCCAAGGTACACGGTTATAATACTCAGGGTGAAAATATCGCCGACAATGGAGGTCTCCGGGCAGCATTCGAAGCATACAAAAATCGCCAACACAAATCCAATTCGAACGGGATGAGGCTGCCAGGTCTAGATATGACTTCTGAACAACTTTTTTTCCTCGGCTTTGCACAGGTACGTACTTATTTTTAAATATAGTTACCGAAAGTTGACAGACGCACGCTAAAGAAAAAAATACTTTCCATACATATTGACGAAAATATTATGGGTCAATTGATGTAATTTTCGTCAAAAGTTTACGTTCGTACTTTTTATAAAATCACAATTTGCCAAATGGATTCGCGCCAATTTTAAGTAATAGGTAGCATATACATTTAAAACTTAGGTATCTGAATACGGCGGAAAAAAAGAAAAAAGGAAATCTTTTCGCGGCTACTAAACGAAGCGAAAGTAATCTTAAAAAGTCATCATCGAACGAGGGACTAGTGAAAATCGGGTTGCGAATGAAAATGGGAAAAGTTCAAAACTAAGTTTCTTCATGATTAGCTTTGCGCGACAAGTAAAATTAAACCATTTGTTAAAGCACGACAACATATTACACATTCGGATTTCAACTTCTTCCGGCCATGCACCATAGGTACACTACATTAATTACTCTACAAATTAATTACCGTCACTAATTAAGTACGTAGGTATCTATGATCGATCAAAAATCGAAACATATTCAAAAAACATAAAAAATAGATACACGTAGGTACATACTTACATTCATAAAATTTAAACCATAATTATAAAATTCAGGATAATAAGATACTACATATATCGTCTTTTACCTACATGCATTATTATTTATTAAAAAAATTGATGTAATGCTGCTGATAACAATAAGGAAGCGAATATTTTATTCCCTCGGGAATTATTGAGCGAATGGGGTATGTAAAGCCATCTGGCTTTCAGGCGGAAAACTCCCAAATCCTTATTAAGGACTAAACTTCTACATTATAAAGTAACAGAATCCCTGATCGTTACAGGAAGCTTTTTCGAACGTATTTTCTAATTTTGTTAAAGATTTGGTGCGGAAATACGACGCTGGGAGCTCTAAAGAGCAAAATGATTGACGGAGTGCACAGCCCGAATCGTATACGAGTACTTGGAACTCTAAGGAACTCTCAGGAATTTTCCGACGTGTGGAAATGCCCGTTGGGAACATCCATGAACCCGAAACACAAGTGCGTCTTGTGGTGATTTTTGATAGCAATTTTTCCGGATATATGTAAAAAATTTAATATATTATAAAAAATTAAAAAAAATCACAGTACAAAGTTAAACTTTTAAAAATTACATAGTTACGGGGTTCGCGTTGGAAAGATTGGGTTGATATTTTTTTGTGATAATTTTTTTTTTTTAAGTACCAACAGTATTACTTAATATAAATACATATACACGTGAATAAAATTTTACGTATAAGCGTGTATGTCTGCCGTTGTTTTTTGTTAAGGCAAAACTGTTAAACTATGTTAATAAGGGTTGAAATAACAATAATACTTTCTTTTTTGACAACAGAATCTGTGACGGAAAAATATGTGATACATTTCCTGTTATTTAGATCTCACTCTTTTAAAAACGATTAACAATAAATAATAATAATAATAGATTCAAAAATATGCGTTTTTCTTTCCTAAAGCTTCATCCCCATTTGATAAAATTAAGTCATAATTTTGTGAGTAGGGGTTGAAAAATATATTTTGTATTTTGTGTTTTTGTTTATTAGTATTCGCCAAAACAGAAGCAGAGCGTTAAGTAAATTTTACGTGAAGTGACATATACTCATAGACTAATTCCGATGAATATTCAGATGCGGCTACTGGCACTAAATATACCTTAATGGCCTTTATCATCAGTTGTTATCTCTTCTGGAACGGTATACTAGGGAAAAAGGGCGCAATGCTTACCCTACGATCACGTCGTCATCATAAACAATATCCTACAATATTCCCTGATAACATTTCCATTTATTTCCTATAAAAATATGAGGAAACAAACATTCTAAAAAAAAATATGTAGAAGTATTTTGTCCTTCAAACAATTAAATGGAAACAGACAAACACACATATGTATATGCGAATTTTCAGGGACAATCTGCAATGCACGACTTTTTTGTTATTTAATTGTCCTTCCCATTGTTACTTCAGCTCGTGGCTTTCGACGTAAAGCAGTTTAAATCTCATTGGCCTTTGTTTCCAACTGCAGAATAGGTGACTTGAGCATAACGGGAAGAGAGCAAGCAATGCTTTTGGGAGGTAGTAAAAAAAGCTCGTCAACTACGTAATTATTTTGAACCACAAGCGAGAGATTTAAAAGTTACAAAGTGTAATTAATTGTACAGGGGACAGAAAAAAAAAGGTTACATAGAGATGTTTATTAAATTTTTACTCACACTTTGTACCTAGTACATATATGTAGTTGCAGAGAAACGGTAGGTAGGTAGGTAGGTAGGTAGGTACATTTTTGTTCGAACTGAATTAAGGTAAATGAATAAATGAAGAATTCCTCGGAAGTTTTTAACGAATATCTCCAAAGCCTGCGGATGTCGTAAGCACTTCTTATTCCGGAAAAGTCTGCACTAGACAACCTTCCCTGTCTCTGTTGGATAATATTTATAGTGCCATTAAAAACTTCTTGATTCTACGCCGAAATGTTCATTCTAACTTAAAAACGTAATTTGAATTTTTCTCATTCTAAAAACAATTTTTAAATTAACAGAAATAACAATCGTCATAATTCTCATTCAGTAAATTTGATCATCTATAAAATAGTGAAATAGGGAATTGTAAATTTTGCGATATCTCTGACAACGAAACTACTTCACCATGATTTGTTTTCATTGTTTATTAACCTTATCTAACAATTAAATCGAGACAGTCAATTGTGGAAAAATAACCGGAAACAAAAGATAAATTTTAGTACAACCAACAGCGAAAGAAAATACGACAAATTAAATAGCTAACGTACAACACAACTCAAACAAACTTCAGCAGAATATATTTTTTTATAATTAATTTTAATTGGAAAAAATTTCGGGTTTCTCATAAAATATTTTTAATGGTTCAATAAAATGCTTGCCTTCTGTTTACAACATTTTAAGGGTGATAGTATAATGGTTAAGGCCGTTATTTTAATTAGTTTTTAGTCGATGTATCCATAAATGACCGGCGTAGACGTGTTGCAATATACGCGAGATTGCGGGTGCTGCAGAGCGGGTCTTGTGAAACCTTCCAACACTTTATCTCGCGACACCCTCTAATCCGGATTGACTGTTGGACGGCGAATTTTCGCGCGTGTTTCGTCCTTAAAATTCAAGTGTTTCAACAAGTGTTACTGTGTTGTTTTCTAGTTTTCACTTCATCACAAAACCAACAAACACTCAACGAACGTACGTACCGACCAAATAATTTTTCAACCTCTTTTACAACCAGATATAAAAAAACAAAAACAGCACAAATTATTTCTTTTATTTTCTCTCACTAATTATTCTTTAAAAATAACACCGAAGTTATTTTAAATCTTAAATTATAATACCAAACATGTAAAACAAAGATTAAAAAACAAATATCCTTTTTGAAAAACACACTACATACTTTACAGAAAGTATTCCAAAAGGAAAACAGCTTTTGTAGTATAGAAGTAATAAAAATATTTTGGGTGTTTTGCTTCCTCAATAAAAAATGCAGCAAACGCAGATTTTGCTTTACCGCAGAGTGTTAACTTATTTACGTGGCTCCTTTCAGTTAGAAACATCTGGGACAGTTTCCTTCGGGCTATCTAACAATATATACGACAGTAAGTAGTACGAAATGGAAGCAAAAGTTTAAGTTCTAATTCAAGTTATAAACAGTTAAAAAAAATCGAACGAAACGAAGACAAAGAGTCATTCCAGTGAATTAGCTTAAGTAAAAATAAAGAAACAGAATGTACGAAACTGTAAATTGAAAAGTAAAACATAAAACTAATTGAAGTATGCAACATCCACTGTAGTTGTGTAGCTTCAAAGCTAAATAAAGGAAGAAAAGTTAATTTAGTTGTTTTAGAAAAGTCTGTTGGAACATTTCATCAAACTAAAGATGTGTAGGTACACGTATCTGATTTTCAAGGGGTTGAGAATGCGGTATTCCTTCAACCTCTTACAAAAAAACCACTTTTAATTCTACTTCTCTACATCCACTCTCTCCCACTTGATAACACACTATTTCTTCTTCCTTCGTTCCTTCTGCGGAAAACGTAGAAAAACTGGGAAGAATTTATTCCAAAGTTTAGATTTGCATTTACATTTAGATTAAAAGGGTAAATAATTAAATGAATATTTCCATGTATTTTCCCCGGTACATTATCTCGTTATCCATCGGTCAAATGTCAGTGTTTGTAATCCGGATCTTTTATCAAAAGCTATCACGTCTACATTAATTTTATTTTTCCCTTTTCATAAGGTCGATCCCGTAAAATTTTAATGGCATCACTGATCGTATACGCATTACGTAGTTTTATTCCCCTTTCACGTATAAGTTCGCTCTATTCTAATTTAAAAAGCTCTAATAGCTGCACTGTTGTTGTTTGTTATCTCCGAGAATACAGAACTGAGAGCATCCACTTTTGCAATTAATTTTTCTCCTGACGCTTCCTGCAACGCTTTAAAATTGAACTCGAGCAATATTTACGAAACAGATATTGATCTATCTAAAATCTAAGTCATTATTCGTAGGTCAAACTACTGAATTTTGTTGATCCACTACTGATAGTGGCATATACGTATTTTTAATTAAAACGGAATCCATAAAAACCCTATTAGATTTATTTAACCTGAAAAAGGCGTGGTTGAAATTTGCCAATTGAATTTGGCAGGGAGTCGATTTACGTCGAAATTAATTGAAGTTAAAGCGCTACTTTATTAAGCTGCACATTCGAAAAGAAATAATTAGATTGTAATAAAATTCTTTAGAGGTGATTTTGGGAAAAAAAATTGTCGACTTAAAGTGGCGGGTGATAGAATTAGAGGATAGAGATGATAGAGAAGGTGCCCAAACGGAATTCCGCCTGTGGTATTCCAATTGCAAAATCGTCCTGTGAGAAACCTGAAGTGGGGCACTTGCTAGAACTATTTTTAATTTTTCAGGAATGCTTGAAATGCAGACTCATTTCACAAAAGCACTTACCTTAATTATATATTCTTCCTGGTCTACTACAACAGGATAAAAACACACTCGTAATGACCTGGAAACCTATGAACCCAAGTATATATAAATGTACCAACAGTGAGAAATAAATAAATTTATTCAATCGCAGTTTCAAAAACTTTTTTAAATTATTTAAAATAATTGGTTTGATAAATATAAGACAGATGGGGGTTCGTGCGTTCGGCAGGATCAGTTTCGGAAAAACGCTTTCCTTCGGGATACGTTCTGAACATGTTCGTCAGATGTCGCAAGCTTTGGGAAAGCTTGAGCCTTTCTGGGATTGAAATATTGATTTATTTCAGATATGCCAACATGTACGGTGTAGTTGCCCATCCAGCTTGTAGAAAGCGCCAGACGTCCAAACCGCAAACGAATGCTACAGGTGGCGCTACAGGGAATTACCAATTTCTCCAAAGGATCCTCAAGTATTTCAAAAACAGATTCAACGACATAGAAGGTTAAAACTCATTTTGCAAAAATTCATTTAAGTCATCGAAATTGAGCTTTCATTTTTTACATAAAACAGATTCACTTTTGTTAGATACTCTCAAATTCTTGGTACCTGGTACCATTTTCTCCTGTATATAAAAGTCCTGATAACTTGAAATTTTCCCAGTTACAGTCACTAATGATTCCATTTTTCAACATTTTCGAAAGAACTGCTGATCGTTTTCCCTATTTTCACCGTATAGTGACTCTTCAGAGTAAAAAGAAAGAATCGCAGTGGGAAAGCTTTTGTTTCTTTATGACATCCCTCTTACGTGTTCAAGTAGTTAGAGATTTAGAACAAAGAAAAATCAGTCCTAATAAATTTTTATGTGTTTCTTTTTGGCATTGGGGAGCTATTTAAAATTTTGCTGAAGATATAGCGTGTTGTGCGCTGGTGTGGTAGTTATCCTGGTGCGCAGTCCCAGGATCTCTGTTATACTCCTCTTCCAGAAATGAGATCACATTGATTCCGATCCTTACGGCGCGAACACGTGCTCCTTGCATCGCATTCCAGCGTATCGCGACTTCGAAATTTAAAATTCGCGCTATCAACATCAACACTACACACGAATTCAACGACACTTAAATTTTATCAACATCAATTCATGTTTTTATTTATTTTTTGTTGAAAAACAAGTGTCCCGAACAGATGTGAAAAAAAAATCCGAAAGAAAAATGTTTGCCGCTCAAAAAAAGAAAGGTAAGTTTTTGTTAAAACTCGTACGAAACTACTTTTCCTGCCTTCAAAGCTGAGCGATAATCTTTACAAATAGAAAAACTTCTTTTTTACTACAGCAGCCATTATGTACATATGTTTTAATAATTTTAAAAAATATATTTAACATTAATAATGGACATCTTTTCAAAAAAAATATTGCTAAAAATTGCCCTTATGCGAGAACATCATATATAGGTCTAATGACAAAGCGCACGTCAATTTGTCCTGCTGTTTATGACATTTTTGAAATAGCGCTGGACAACAATTGATGACCCCTATCTATCAACAAGCAATTGTTCACAAAAGAACAAACATGGAATTTACTATAAAAAAAGTACTTATTATCTTCTTTTTGTACTTACAAAAAAGTCAAATTGATATTCATTATTTTTTTTTTGTAATCTAAACAGATATTGCGACTAGTTTGAATGTAAACGAAAAATGAGTGAGTAAGTCTGAAATATTTTTTTTACTGGCAGGATTTTCTTCATTCAAGTCGTTGTTCCTGAAGTTTTACTTTCATTATACGAAAGGATTAAAAAAATAAGTTGAGCCACAGAAACGGTTCTGTTTTCGTTATTTCCTTTATTATTTGATTTGAATCAAGTTTGGTTACAACTTTTATTATTATTTTACGACATTTAATGTAAATTTTATTTTCTCTATAAAGCCAACGATTTCTTTTATGGATTTCAGTTACCAATGAAATGCATACTTCGAATAAGATTTATGCGATTGAGCATGAGTTTGTGTACAAACTTTTGAACATTTTTCAACTTTTCTTTGTTTTATTATCAACACCTGTTGCATTTAAGTCACATACATAAATAGTGAAAAGTATTCGATAGATATCGTTAAGGATTCCGATAATTTATTGTACTCCTCATTTAGTGTTTTATGATCCTAATTACAATACTCTGTAAGTAGTTCAAATTAGAATAAAAAAAGCAAAAGAAAAAGTTTCGTTGTTCCAATTTTGTTGACGATGAGCCGAATTGTTAGCAAATAGGCGCGACATGCGATTCTGAAAGATTACTAAAAGGGAAAATGCCAGATCTAAAAAAGCTGTAAGGGTTGGCGTCACTAGCTAAATCTTTACTAAAGTTATCGATCTGTTTATGCGAACAAGCGAAAAAATGAATTCCAGAGAAAAAGCGAAACTGGTGAGGACGCCTTTATGGGAAAAGCTGTCGCTCAAACCAGACAATTTTCGTTTTTACTATCTAAAATGTATCTGCAATAGAACCCACATGTGACAAACGACGATATGAGGTAGAAACTTGAAAAAAAAATGTTTGGCATTTACAAAAAGTATTTTTTCTGCTGTCCCCAACTTTTTTTTCTTCTACGTAAATTTTTTTTCTACTAAAATAAAAATAATTTTGTTGTGTTTATATTTTCACGTGCTATGACAGACATGACGAATTTGCGAATAAATCTGCCTATTGTACCGTCACTCAATCTAGAGAATCCATTCAGAGGTGAGATTGCTAATTACGGTTAATGTGTGGGCTTTTCTTTGTAAACACAACAGATGTAATCGATTTACTGATTATAGCTCCCTGCAGGGAAGGGTGAAAGCTTTATTACATCATATATTTCTTCATTAGAAATGAATAAGCCAACAAGATGACTGCAGAGCGCACTAAGAACCGACAATTTGTAAAGAGCTGACTTAAGCGTTACTTCTGAAATGAATCTCGTTTTTTTTTTTTTTACGAAAAGGGAATACAGAAAAAAAAAAACCTTCACATTTTATCTTTCCTTTTTTTATATCAACACTTAAACGTTTTTTTTTTTTAAATAAAGTTAAAGACATTGAATTATATAAATTTTTCAAATTAACGGTTTGTATAAGACAATTTTCTCATATTCCTTTCTATATTAAAATTTACGTGGTTTAATAACCCCCAGATGGAGATAATGCAATGGTAATACAATAATAAAAGTAATATCCTGTCCATCGGTGACATGCTGTGCGGGAAAACAAATAACTAAGTATGAGATCTGTTCAGGATCAATTTAAAAATAACATCTTCGAAAATTAAAGAAAGCATTCTATCTGAATTTTTTTGAAAACTATCGTTAGTTGTTTATTGTTCGTTAAAACGTACGATGGTAAATTAATGGTATTGTCGTATGTGTAATATGGGACTGAAATTGATTTATTAAAGGACTAATTAACAGTATAAAGCTGTTCCATGTGACACCGACCTTTGGGAAATGATTAATTGTTCAAATTCGTTAACGCTAGAAATTCAAAAGTGCTAATTACATCATCATAATCAAACATTACAACGACTAGATGAGTCACATCATATCATATCGGTAAATATTTTTTATCGTATTAATTTAAGACAAAAATAATTCAGATTTGTGATAAATCTAGGGGTTGGTAAAAGTAAAAAAAAAAATGCAATTTACACCTGTTTTAAATTACGCTTTTATCGTCCTAACTACGTACATGATCTACATCTAAGCAATTAGTTTGGAAACAAACGTAAAACGAAAAATAAAAGCCCATTAGAATTTTTCTCTCTCACACTTGAATTTATTCCTTTGATTCGTAAACTGCGTCTGGTTATAATTATTGTTTAAAAACCGTTTTTGTTAATTTACTTTACTATTTAGTGCCTAGTTGTCGTTGATATTATTGTTAAAAATTAATCAAAATTTATCATTTAGTAGTCCTGCATTTTTCTTGTTCGACATAAGTACGTAGCCATGTTAAAAGGATAATATAAAGTGTAGGTCATTTTCGTTTCAATAGCCACTCATTTTACGATGAAAAATATCTAAAATATGAAAGATGATGTTGCGATATTCAAGCTGTGCTGTGCTATGCTGTGCAGCACATCGTTTTACCTCTGTAAATCTGTCAAAGTTCATTCAAAAAGGACCGGTTGATGTACAAACCCACTCGAATCGTCTATCTTGTCTTTTCTACATCACCGCCTCTAATAAATTTTATCACGTTGTGAACGAAATTATTTAATAATTTATTACTCTACATTGGATTTAATAAATAATTAACGTAAAAACAATCTCGTTGTATTTTACTAATAGTATTAGGTATTAAGTATGATGTTAAAATTTATCTAGAAATAAATGGAAGAATATTATTTAGGCATAAGGCTCTTTGCCAAAGCAATATTGAGCGAAATGGACTGGAAGAGTCCTTTTCAAGTCTGACGACAATCGGAATAAGTATTATAAAACGTATCAATATCGATGCAATTTCGAATAAAGTACAAACGTACATATATGACAATTTATAGTTAGCATCATTTTCTTCATTGCAATGCATAAGCTTTGCAAATGTCAGTGCGGACAATGCAATTCCATAAATGCGTCTGACAAAGTAATAAAAGTGGCTCACGAGCCCTTCGAATATCTACTAAGTACCATTACCGTTTGGTGGAAGTTAAATAAGTTTGTTGGCCTTCGAAATGCAACCAGACACACGAGGAAATTGGTTTGAATAGTCGATAAGAGCAATTAATGAACCTATTTACTGAAACGGAAAACAGAACATCGTGGATCGTGGTTTTCCATACAGAGAGAGAACAACAAACTTTGTAAAATTATAAACGATTTTCGCATACACAACGGCCCCATATTCTATATGTACGTATATTACATACAACTTTCCTACATTATATTCTCCGCAAAACTTTTAACAAATGGATTTCGCTAATTATTTTCACCCGTTATTTACATAAAACAACCACCAACTTATTCAATGATTATGTAAACTAATGTTACATACATTATAACAAAACAACTAAACGCCACAGTAGTCTAACACAACACACCGTTGATAATAACGCCTTTTGACCAATTTTCGAACTTACGATTAGGCATTTTAAGTTACCAGTACGTCAAGGAAATTCGAGACAGCACCTGTTCGTTTCTGAATTCCATCCATTCAAACTTCAGTCATTTCCTCGATCCTTTCATACCGTTGAATATTTAACAAGTTCGTTAAAACTTATTGTTCCATGATCTCTACACAGGCACGCAACCAGGGGAGTTCATGGGGCTGAACTCCTCCCGCCAGAATTTTTAGAAATTTAGATAACAAAATTTGATTATTGACCGTTAACCCACTCCCCCTGCTCTAAACACAAATAATGTTCATCCAATTAGAATTATCTGGTAGTATAATTACAGTTTGCATAATTATTACCACCATTATCCCCCAGCCTAACGTCTATTTCATCTCCAACACCAATCGATTTCAAATAAATAAAAATTATAAAAAGCTTCAAACCTCCCAGATATCCTAGAAACTATTCCTGCTCTATTCCCTGACCCTGCATGACTAGAACTATAGTTTGTGTTAGAGATGTTAATTGCAATTGCTTAATTACCATGGGACGTAAGACGTTAAATGATGACGATTACAGTGCAAATAGCCAACGGACTACCAGGACCAATTTCACTATGTAGAAATAGTTCTAAATGGAGTCAGGACAAGTTAAAAGACTTCAAGGGCTTTAATAGTTCCAAATTTTAGTTCATTGTTTGCCATCCTCTTTAGGAATTTACAAAGCGAAAAACAAGACGAGAGCATCCAAGCGAATATCTCAATTGATTTATTTAAATTCGCTCTCTGTAGTGAGCCACAAAAGTTTTTCGATTATCTCTTTTTTTTTAGTCGCTATTCGCATCCCTCTCTATCTATTCGATTCACCCACTTTTACAAATGCCAGAAATAATATATGTGTAACACGTACGACTTTATGTAAAGTGATGCATAGAGAACATTCGACATTTTATCTGAATTTGAACCTGAAGGGGTTTTCCATTTTTAATATGGCCGCTCAAAATCGATATTAACAAATAATGGATCTATTTATAACACCGGAAACCAAAGTTTCCTTTCTGTATTCAAAGTGCTCCACTGTTCAAAATTAAACACGACATTATTATCGAAACCTCCACAGAGGCAGTCAATCTTTAATGGCTTATCACAATGAATTAGCATATTATCAAGATGTAAACTAAAAAATTTACTTAAATGCTACTTTTTTTTAAATTATTTTTGATGCTTCAGTTCCGGAATTTCATTCAATTTTCTTGGTGGTATGTAATGTAATGTGAGAATTTGAAAATTGAATTTTAAACCCATAACCTCAGTTTTTGACACGCGTTGGTTGTAAAAAAACAAAAAGGAAAAACAAACTGTGAAGTCCACGTCGCGTCGGTCAAAATCGGTCATAAAATTTTAATCTTCTTCTCTCGACTCAGTCTTTTCAATACTGCATAAAATTCTTAAGCGTTTACACCGTTTATGGGAGCGAAATTCCTTCGTATAAGAGAGCGTATAAAGTAAGACATTTATTTTAAAATACACACAGCTTAAAATAATTGCTGATTGTTCGCATTTCTTTTCGAGACTGTATTGTTCGTTCGGCACACATTACAAGTATGCACTCAACAAAATCAATAATTTGTTTTTCAAACGTTGAACAACCATTACGGACTCACCCCGAGAAAAATTATTAGCGAAGAGAATGCCGAATACAAAAGGGCATTTTAAAAAGGAATCGAGGATAGAAGTCAAAGGAGTTTTTCTTGGGGCATGAAATGAAAAACCACACGACAGAGGGACTTTAATCAAGCCACTTTCTTTCATCCTTATCTACTTAATTATCTAAAGCGAATTGACATTCGGAAAAATGCAGACACATACCGGAAAATCAAGCGGTTGTTGATTGTTCGTTTATTGTCCTGTGTTCAATTTTTAATAAAATATAAAAACATCCTTCCGGACATTAGAATGTAATGAAGGATAGGTACGTTTTTTTAACCCTTATTAAATTAATGTTAAAAAAAGATTGTGGGGTGTAATGAGTATATTTTTAATGACTATTTTTCCGTGGAAACTCTATATCATCATTGTTTCAATGTTTCTGCTTCATTATTCCGTTGGTAAATAACGAGTAAGGTTTTTTCGCCCATTACCCTGTCAAATATGGTGAGGACGGTATATCAGTGTCAATTATTACTGGAAATTTTCGCAACAGCATTTTGCAATTTACTAGGTACGTCAAATCTTTTCAGCAAAAGCAGGAAAATGCTTTTGTGTAATTTATGAAAAATCCAACCGATTCGAACGTAGCGTCGGCATTGCTTTTCCAACCCTAACATATTTTGTTCTCTTCAAGCATTTATCACGGAAACGTGGGTCTAGCAGAAACTGAATTTCTCAGCCTAGCACATTCAGACACGACAATGTAACTTATATTTCATGTCCTTTTTATCCTTTAAACGTTGCAATAAGACGCATTTAAGTCAGACTTCCTTTATACCCTGCCCTTAAATAAATATCCTAAAAAGTCGTAAATCTTCCACGAGTATTAAAAATACGTACCTACATTTTTTATCTTTTTTTTTGTGTGTCCTGGATTTTCAGGATAAATCAATTTAACCATATCAATAGAAATAGTGAATCACATTAATAATATCATTAATTAAATTTATAGATCAACAAATATAAAACTAACAGAAGTTGATGTAAAGTTGGGTTACATATTTCTACGTAATTAAAACTCGTGTAAATAGTTTATGAAAATTGCCTTCTAAACGGTATTACAATTTAAAATCAATTCCAGCAAACTTGAAACTCGAGTTCGAGTATAGATTTAGCCATAATACTTCGAGAGTATAGCTCTCAGAAAACTTTTAATGAACCCATGAAATTTGTATGATATGCATGTACAGAAACAAGTTTCCTCGACATAATTCTCTGTCTAATCCATTATATCTTCCCCTTATTTCAATCCAAAGAATAAAAAATCTAATATAAATATGACATATATTATATTAACGTTTCACAAAAAATTAAGGATTCAAAGACACAGTAAATAATGTAATCAAACAAAAAAATGCTAAGAGACTTGGCTCCTGTTCTAAATTATTTAGAATTAACATGACTGTTATGTTTAGTATTGTGTAAAGGATGATGTGTTATTTTGAAACTAGGAGGAGTAGAAAACAAACAAAAAGCATCGGTCTCTTGTAACAACAATCGCCGCAGTGGCGAGCGAAAATTTTGAAAGATAAGGGTGGATTTGTTAACTTTATCTCTTGACTTCTCTACGTAGATTCTCAATTGACGGCTTTGACTGGAAATCGATCGAATTCAACCTAGGGATAATATTAATGAACCGGTCTGGGATGATTTATCTTTGTTCGCATTAAAAACTGACTTAAACTCACTGCCTCCCATAATAGACAATGCACTACCATCATATAGCATACAGTCGACCGATATTCTTCAGAAGGCGTCCGTCATATAAAAACTCATCTCTCTGCCAGATACACAATCAACAATTCAATTTATCAAACTTCCTAACGTTCATTTGTCGAATAATATCACCTGTCTAGCCAACAATAAAAATATCTTTCAAATTTGCCTTTCCACTCAACTGATATTAAATATTATTTTTTCGGATCATACAAAATCATATATTGACGTTTTTATTCAATTTCAAAATTGGTAAAGTAGATGCAAAGTGAAGGAGTCGTAAGTATTTTTATTGGTGCTCAACTTTGTGGCATCATCAGGTGATGAATAAATATCTGAATGTGAATCATGACGGTTATAAAGGATCTATTAAGTAAGTAAAAGTAGAAAATTATTTTCGCAAAAAAATTTACCTATACCTCTTTTGTTAACTGTTGTCCGTTTTTGTTAAATAAAATTTTAATAAACGAGTCTGTTAGTGACGAGTTTCTTTGCCATAAAATTTTAAACGTCGACGCCTGTTGTTACGTTGAGCAAAGTAAAATTTAATTTAAAACGCCAGCAAGCCAGCAAGCCGGCAAAATGCAGTGGTATTTTATTTCTAATTTTCGACTAAATAAAATGAATCGTAAATAAACCGTTTTCATAAGGGTTGAAACGCTGGCAAGTTGGACGAAACAAACGACAGAACAACAAAGCATTTCACCCTCTCTAGAATTTATGTATATTTTTATAACTCACAGAGTCAATTTCCGTAGTTTCAACTCTGTACCATAAGTCATAAAAACTGACTATGACACACATGAACTTGAAACGATTATTTAAATGTACTACTTAAAGAAGAATTTTAAAAAACACAACTAAATCTACATAGGTCTCCCTCTGCCCCCCCCTTCTAGTTCTGTTTCTGCTTCTAATGCGTTTTTAACTCGCTGTTTATGTCCCAAAAAGTGTTCTTTCCGTTTCGTTATTGTCTTCCACAGCAACTATTAATGTGTATCGATACGGAATGCCCTGATCGTGAGGGAATTCAACTGAATCAATTGAATGGAAATGAAGGTGATAAGTGTACATTTTAAATGGGTCGTTACGAAAAAAAAAAAAGGAAACAAAAGCTTTCTATGTACGTGATTAGGTGACAACTGTTGACGAGTTCGGGCGCATTTAACTTAGTGAATGGGGTGATGTATTGTGGAATGTTTAGGTAAAAATAGAGCGATTAAAAGTGGTAGAGTGGAGTGAAATTGATTATTTTTGCACAATTCCCTCAACTCAAAAAGCTTTTAACTGAATTGGTTGACGGTAGCAAAACGGTTCGTTCGGTTAACGAAAGTCTACCTACTAGTTCTAGACACATGGCAGCAAAACAGACTGTCGACATTGCAAGGATTGTAAAGTGCATTTAAGGAGCGGCTCCAATCTGATCTAAGTGTCAAGTCAACGTCACATTATTATACCTTTGCAACTTGACAATATCGATCTTAACTTATCAACGAAAAGCGAGAACCAATTTTACTAACAGCCCTCCAACTCAATGTTTAACCCCGTTGCCGATCACTTAGCATACACTTACTCTTCGAGAGGCTCCTCGAACCAGGACCGTACCTAGGGTAACTCTCGTCCATGTATCATAATAATTTTACCTTAAACGAAGAAATTATACAAACCAACGTTTTCATAGATTTCATCAGACAATTCCTGTTAATTAGTGCAAATACTAGAAACATACCATACGTTATTAATTTTCTTGACAGAATTGACCATCTTCATGGAAAGCACTTCACTTTAACTGCACTTCACTTCCGACTCCGAAATGATACGTAAAAATAATTAAAAGTTGAATATTAAATGATGATGGCTAATTAATGGATCAAATTCCAATGACTACCTTTCAATTCCATGTTTGCTTAAAAAGTGGCAAGGTTTTGTCACAAATTGTCAACCCTGCCACCTGGTCTAATTAGGGAAACCATGCAAATCACTTACCACTCTTTGGACGGTAGATATCTGCAATAAAAAGACAAAAAAATTAGAATCGAAAATTTTTCAAAAATAAAAAACAAAAGTAAAATAAAATTGAGTGCTTACTGTTACTACTATCACCACTTTGGTGTTATCTTTGGTATAAAAATTAACGAGTTGGTTCCTCCCTTTTGAAGTTATTTCTGGATGTAATGTTTCGTAAATTATTGAACAAAAACAGTAAGCAACCCACATTTCCATAAGCAATGCGAATCCCTTTTAGGGATGGATCTATCGCACTTTTTGTATCTGCACAAAGTAGGTATAAGGCGGTAAAATCCATTCGCCTTATTTAAATTCAAGACGAGAAATTTCCGAGCGTGTAAAGTAAAATTGGCGCTAAGATTCCGCAATGAAGCCTAAGTTACGTACGAAATCAACCCCAAGTACGTGTCGTAAAAATCAAGAGGGAATAACACGTTTCGTTTAATTAAAGTTGAAAAACGATTGCACAGATATTACAGCGATGTAAAATGCGAAATTTATGAGACACAAAAAAAGTGACATCATTTACACAACGATACAATTCCTATATCCATGTGCATGTGCTGTGCTGTGCTGTGCTGTGCTGCTCCATATGAAATTTGTAAAAAAGACACAAACAAATTGTCTAGGGTTTTGCTCCCTTCGCTATTCATTTCAACGAACATCAAACAATTGTATGTGCTACATATCAATTCGAAATTTAAATTTTCATCGCTACATGTAGGTACACTTAATATGTCCTTAATTTTCTTTGCAGTTTAATCCTCTTTAAATAAACCACAAAGTAATTAGGGTCAGCAATTATCGATTAATTTACTATCATCAGCATTAGAAAATCTATACTAAATAAAATATTAAAATCTAATGAGAAAGCACTTTTAATTTTGTTAAGAACGTCGGTATAGGTGCATAATGAGTTTAATAAAAATTAAAAGCTTTAACTTCAATTAAGGGGGGCTCTTAATTAATTGCCTCCCGCGTATTGAGGCTAAAAAAATGAAATCGACGTGGGAGATTACCATTAGAATTCCGAGAGGAAGTTTAAATACGATGCCAAAGAAATTTCTTCAGTTCCTAAACGAATTAAAAGTTTTGAACAATTTTATTCTTGAGCTGCTCCTACTTACAGCCTTTAAAAAATATAGTCCGCTGGTTCTAAGATACTTTCCAGGACATAATTTCGCTCCTTTAATTAAAATAACCCACCAAGTTGCAGAATATTTTGTTTGTTTTCTCATTCAAAAAATAAATGAGAAAAATTGAAATAGACGCACTTTGCAAATTATATAATTTGATTTAAAAAGTAACAGAACTGAAAAGATTTGAAATAATTCGTCTCTTCTGAGGGAAGTAGTTCTACAGGAAAAATTAATTGGAATTTTTGTAGAAGACTTGGGCAAATAAATTCCAGTAATTCGTTCCTTGTGTTTAGTTCTTTTCT
Source organism: Agrilus cyanescens (assembly GCA_947389935.1). NCBI lineage: Eukaryota > Metazoa > Arthropoda > Insecta > Coleoptera > Buprestidae > Agrilus > Agrilus cyanescens. The sequence goes on from OX376704.1 coordinate 821,435, forward strand.
GTTCTGGTTCATAACAAAAGAAGAATTGAGGTCAGTATTCCGTTTTAGATACCCTTAATTAATTCGGCTACACCGGAAGACATTTCAATAAGCCCATCTGCAATTGTAAAGATCTCTTCACAAAGCAATTGTCGTGTTTTTAACCAATTAGAGAACCGAATCGCCAATCTCTCTCGATGGCGAACAAAATGTTTATTTTCGAAACATTTTCGTACTTGCTTAAACAACGACAGTATCTAATACAACAGGTCCATCCGAAAAAAGAAACTAACGTAAAGGTAGGTACGTCTGTTACAAAAAGAGCTGATTTTAAAAGAAAAAAAATTAATAATAACGAGCACAGGGCTCTAGCTCAAAGAAGTTTGTCATACAAAATAGAGGCGCTTTGCGTCGGTTCACTGATGCGTGAGCTATGCTCCTATACCTACTCGTTTGGATGAACATCATTCCTTCTTCTACGTTCCCTATTATAACGTACATTATATGTGTACATACGTATATTCTGTTTTCATACGTACGTACGTACGCATAATATGTCCCATAATTTCTAATGACTCTCGTCAACGTACATATGTAGACGTTGCCTGTTTTTAAGGGGGGTTAGGGGGCGCAAATAGAGGGGAGAGAGACATGAGGAGTGAAAGTGGGAGAGACGTGAGGAATTTTCATCCCTATTCTCTATAACACACTACATAATTAACAGCTTACACCATAAACGTAATCCCATAGGCTGTAGTAGCTGCTGTATTTATTGTAAAACCTTATCGATCGTGTGCTCGTTAACCAACACTATAATAAAAATACATCAAAGGTTTTTAAAACCACTTTAGTTAAGAATCTGTTGCCGCTAAATTAGTCGCGAAACCAGAGGAAAAAGAAACACTAACGAGGGGGTAGCCGTCGTGGCCGTAGCCCGTCTAAATCTTTAAGGAAATGGAACTTTTAAACCTGTTTTCCACTGTCAACTTTACCCTTTACTCATTCCTTTGTTTTAATTTTCCTTTTTTTTTGTCACCTACTTCAGTAAGCTTCCACGGTCTACAAGATCATCTTCAGAAGAAACAATCATAATCTTGCAGGTTAAAACAAATGGAGGTAAAAAATATTTGGTACACTCCATAAATGAGCTTAAAATTTTTGTATATTTTGAAGGTTTTACGTACTTAATATTTATAATAGAAAAGTAACATTAAAGTGTTGATGATTTAGAGTTAAATTGAGGTTTGTATTTCAATTAACTGAGTGAACTAATAACTAATCCTCTTTTCGTCTCATCATGATTGGGCGTCTCACTAATTCAAAGCGCAACGTTAGATAAGATAAAATAACCGAGATAAATTTTTGTTGATGTGCTGCAGTAAAAAGGACAAATTTTAAATTAAAAAAATAGCCACGTTTACGTACGGAGGACGTTCGATACGTGATGTCGGACTTGTGCACATGAATTTCTGTTACTTGAACTTGTTACCCGCATTTTAGGCTTATTGTAATTCAGGGGCAGTCCCTTTTGCCCAGCAACCAGAAAGAATATAACTGTGTGTGTATAGCTTACCTATGTACATTTATTCTTAAATCCCAGAACTCATCCAGCGATAATGCAGCAAAAACGTTTCCATTCTAAACACCTTACCATCTTCAACAATATTTTAAAACACCAAAAATGCTACTTTTGCAAATACATACATACATACATACATACATACGTACATACGTACGTACATGTATTGTAAATTGTCTGCAATTCTAAATATGTATGTACTCTGTTCAAGAAAGAACAATAATCTCATTCTGGTTTGCTAGAAATACGCGTTCAAAATGGGCGCTATTATCTTGAGCTCTTCTAGCTTTTGTTTTTTTCTTTTTCGAGAGTTACGACAACTTTACTAACGGAACTTATATCCATTTCAGGTGCAAAACTAACTGCACCTACCGCAATTAAATGGTGCCATAAAAACGAGATGAAAACTAATTTCAAAAATGCTCCTTCGTTCCTTCGTTTTCATCCCAACTAACATGGGTTTTAGTAACGTTATTGTTTTTATTTTCCCCCGGAAAACGTTTAATGAATATTTTATGTTCAATCAACAAATTAATGTGCAACGTATATTTTACATCTATATTAATTTGTTGGTAGAACAAGATTCGATGACGACCACAATTCAAGATAACATTCCAGTGGTGTCTCGGAATGTCCATAGGGAATAATTGAATTTCCTAGTATGTATAGAAAGGTTCGCTGTCCAATTACCAATGAATTTCCCAATAATATCCCAAACAATTCCCATACCATCCTCAAGAAACTCGCCCCATTATGTCATCGCTACCATTTTACCAGCTTTAAACGAATTATTTAAATTATAAATATAATTCTAATTAACAACGAGAATCACAACTTAGTTAGTTTGATTTAGAAAGCGTCGAGTTCATTTTAGAATTATTATTACTTTATTTTTGTGTATAAGAAGGCAAAAAAGCTCATTTAAAAAACGAATGCATGTGAAGGTAATTTTAAAGTTTTACCTTCAACTGACACAAGCTCTGAGCTTGAGCGTGATGCAGGGGAAAAACATTGACGAAACACTTGAATGGAGACTGAGCAGAATGGAATGAATTCAAAAGCAGATTTAAACTAAAAATAATTAGAATTTTTCTTTTTAAAGTTAGTAAAGAAATAAATAAAAAAATGCCTCCAAACAGAAGTTTTAGTTCACTATATTATGCAGATCCATACTAGGTACCACGAATGTTAATTACTTCTCTAACACAAACTAAAACCATAACACAACCGACATAAAAGTTAAACAAAGGCATAATAATTTATTAACTGCAGCATATTTCAGATTGCAACTTTTAGATTGCACCTTGTGCTGTGTAAGTTTCATTTTAATCATAAAAACAAACGTTCGATAATTGATGAAAGTTAAATTTGCAAATTGAATTCATATGGATGTATATAACAAATGTTTATACAGAATGTGACGGTTTTAGTTTTGGAGAGTTGTTTCTGTCTGAGGATTAACAAAAACTACTATGTTATTTAAAAACGGAATAGAAGCAACTCAAAGAAGAAAAAGTGGATTTTCTTTATGTATAAACTAAAAGGGCAACAATCTGTGCAAATAGGTGACGTTATTAAAGAAATATTAGTCCTTGGAAAAGACTGATTCCAATTTCAAATCGACACGCATACAACGTTTTTTAAATTTAATATTCGTTGGAACTAGAAAATACTTTTATTATTAATACGTATGTACCTTTCAAGTCAATGGTTTTCAATTTACTTTTCCGTTTGTGAGGATAGAGGAACATTATTGAATTACAACCTATATATCATATCAAAACGTACGATACTCTTCTTTAAATCCTTTTGAGAGTAAGTAATGAAAGAAAATTTTTACTTTGAACTGAACGTTCCAAAGAACCATCTATACTAAAGCTCCAAGTAATTTAGTAATTTGGAAATTTTTCTAAAAGAAAATGCATCCATGCAGTTTTGAAACAAATGAGACCTATTTTTTTTCCCCAGTTGCATTGCAAAAACACGAAACCATTAGTCGATTCAAGGGCTACCTATCTACTACCTGCCTGTACATGAAAAATCTTTGAAATTCACACAGCTCAGTTTTGCTTTTGGCCATTTAAAATCTACTTGACCTCACGAAAAACCCGTAGCCTTTGCAATTAAGAAATCCACTCCAAAATTAATTACTATTTCTTGAAAAGTAATTTCCTTCTACCTAATGACATAAAACTCCACGAATTTGCAGTAGACTTCTCTGTCGATTAATTCTTCTACGTCTACCTGTAGGTAGGTAGTATTTTCTCTTTCTATGTAAATGCCATACATCAAGATGGAAATATGTATGTAAGAAAAGAAGCTCCTTAAGAAATAATTAAAGTTCGTGAAAGAGTTCGGGAAAAATCAATAGAATATGAAGAATCGTCATCTTTTTTCGTTATTTATAGAGAAGCAGGAGGTCACCGAATAAATTGGTACGTGTTGTCCAGATCAAAGACAAAGGGTGCAAGACAATTCTATTGGCCAAAGGCAAATGGCTGCGCTTGTTATAATAAAGCTGGAGGGAGTTATTATAGAAATAAGACCATGTGGAGTTGGTGGAGTTGAAATTTATTTAAGATTGCTGCTTCCAACAAACAACGAGAGCGCTCCAGAAATGGGCCGTATTCCCGGCGATTCGCTACGAAATGCAAATTTATCCAACAAATTATGCCATTTATGAAATGGTCGAGGCATGTAATTCCTCCTCCCTTAGTGAATATTTGGTTTCTTAATTAGCGATTTGACCGTCCAAACTGACGAATAAGCAGCAAAATGCGTACTCAATTTTTTTAAGCTGCTTCACACAAAGGGAAATTAGCGCAGGAGGGAAAACTAGCCAATTAAATTTTATGGTATCGCGTTGCCGAAAATAATATTCAAGCAATAATTAATTAGGGCAAACGCCCAATATTTAGCATTTGCGATCCGGTTACAATTCAACTGATTGCAATCAATCGAATTACTTAATGACGTTTTGCACCTTCGTTCGCGGTTTTAGGGATTGATACGACGACACAGAGAGGTTCAACTTAATCAAGCAATTATGTAGTTAAATCCTTGAGTATTTTTGAAACCACAACAGGATTTGTAAAAAATTATAAGATGTAAGTTTCGTTTCTGTGGATGTGAAAGATTATGAAAGATAATGTGAAGTTTTCGTACTTAAAGCAGTTTAATCAGAAAATGATTTTCCCGGGAATCAGGGACTACGAAACCGTATATATTGCGCCAATGGGAATGCTTCAATTAAGCAATCTGCATTGCACAAGCTCCGCATGAATTGACAGTGGGCTTTTCTAAATATGTAGCATTAAAAGGCTTTGCAAACGTTTTAAATTTTGTGCTCAAACGCAACTGACCAAACAAAAACATTTGTACTCCACGTAATAAAATATTTAACGGTATTCAGGCAGCAATTCTTATCTCTTTCTCGTTTTTAACGAAAGTTTATTAGTCTTTTTTTTTTTAATTATTCTCTGCTAATTATTTTTCGAAAAAATAAAGATACTTATTATATTAAATATTATCATGCATGTAATTATCGTGAAAACGTAGATTAGTTTCGATTTTCCACAAACCCATTCGTTTTCTAGTTTTCTTTTATAGCCATTCATCGTTAGAAACTGAGGAAAGTAAATTATCTGCCTTAGCATTTAAGTTCATTCAAGCCTGTCGGGTCTTACCGCAAGGGGTGAAAAAAGTTTAACAGTTTAACGGTATTCACATGTCGAAATCAGCTGTTGCTAAAACGAGAAAATAGGACCATACATTTTCCCGGAATACGCAAAAAAAGAAGGGTTTCCCTTTCTTCTCCAGCCAGAGGGCGGTTCGGAAGTAGGGTTGCAAGGGCAAATTCGAAAGGTTTTCCAAAGGGAAAAATAAACAGACCGAATTGTTACAGTAATTTAAGCTATGCGAATATATTCGATAAAGAGATGTTTTTTCAGTAAACAGGAATTATTAAAATCGTTTTTTTTTTACGTGCAGATGAAAAGAGTTACTTGATCATATAGGGTGGTATTGGCAGGGTAAAGAATAAAATGTAAAATAGGAATCGCCACGTGTAAATACGTCTGTGCAAATGTCGTAAATTAGGTTAACATTTCAGGAAGTCCGTCTGGATTAAATCAGAATGTGTTGAAATAAGTTAAAGTAAAGTGGAATAAGCGATTGGACATGGACGAACGAATTCCCGTTCCAGCCAGCCCTGCAGCAACCTGAAATTTATTGGAATAAGTTTCAGTCTGAATCCCATATGCAGACAGTCAATAAAACAAGCATAGTGTTAACTTTAACGGTTGAGCGCCGGTGATAAATTTCTCAAATTTAAACCAAAACCCATACCTCTAAACTGCTAACCAAATCGTTCAAATCTCAGAACAATATTCCAAATATAAATCGTGGGCATTCTCTACAAATTTTGTTTTGAGCTTTTCACAAAATTAACTTGAAATTTTTAAATCAAAACTAATTAGAAAATGACATCATTTAACAAGAATAATATACTACATTAACCAGCAAAGGATCGCCATCTGTGGTTCTTAGTCGATAACTGCAAAGGAATGTTATTGAATATTATAGTATTGCCATAGATGGCGCTCCTTGGATGTCTGCGGTTGAGTATTAATCTACCTGTGAAGCCGGAACTACCCCCGAGAACTAATAATTTCGAAATCGCGATCAGTATCTGGTAATTACGATAAATTTGGAATTTTGTATTGTAACTGTGTATCACGACAACAACAATAAGTGAGATCGATCATGTGTCATGTTTACATTTAATTTACAATTTAATTACACCACCAACGGTACACTATATAGATAAATATGTATATGTAAATAACATAATACTTGCCTGTAGGTAAATTTGTTATCATTTCAACAACAGCAAAACCGATACAAGTATTTAAACGACCCTCCAAATCGCTTTAAGCTAAATTTGTTATCCCTAAGCAGAGAGTATTAGAGTAGGATAATATTAATGATAATGAGGATAAGTTAGCACGTTCGATTTAGTCTGAAACTTTCGAACAATGGGCCACCCTTATCTCTGCATTGAAATTCTTCTTCTTAAGAAATTGCTAAATAAAAACGTAAATTCAACTTGGAAATTAATGGTCGCGATCATGGCCTCGAAGCTAAAGGAAATCGGTGCACAAAAAGTTACAAGTGCGGTTGTTTTCCCATCTTGTAAAATACATCTGATGCCATATCGGTGGCAAAAGTTTCGCCTTTGCCCTTTCAAAACCATCAGCGCGCAGAATTGCTTTCTTTCCAACCAACCAACCAACCAACGCTAAATAATCCTTGCAAACATTACTTATTTCCATCTAGGTACCTCCGACAAAATAAATGAATGGATCAGTTCTGCTTTAGACGAGACAGGCCTCTTTTAATTTGTTTTTTTTTTGCGACAAATTTTTTTTGTTTGTTGTTTTTATCGACAGGGGAAATGTAAAGCTCTAACTTCCTTTTTCAGAGGATGAGGACGAATATAGCTTTCACATATCACGCTATCGTCCAGAAGAATTGCAAAAGTTAGCTTCAAGCACTAAGTTTACAAGAAAAGAAATTCAACTCATGTACAGGGGATTTAAGCAGGTAAGGTAAATGGGGCAAAACAACAATAATTTATTAAAGTTCGTCTCGTTTTAACGATTTCAGTCTATTTCAAAAAACTAATCTTTATACTAGATATAAGTATGTATTATATCTAGAAGTGCAACTTACTGTCTTAAATTATATTCTACTTATACATAGAATACTCTAACTACCTTCATGAAGTTGAAGCAACAGGCTTCTAGAGTGTTGCCAAGAAGCTTTCGATTTAATTTATAGCTCTAAGTCTACTACCACTTTGTACCTATACAACTGGACTATTTTACCTAATGTACAAACTGCATGATATAATTCAAACTTTTTCAGGAATGTCCAACTGGTATGGTCGACGAGGAAGCTTTTAAACACATTTTTTCTCAATTCTTTCCCCAAGGAGGTAATCTTTTTTTTATTTATTATACCGATAAGTTTCGAAAATATTTGTGACGCCAATATGAGAAAATTATATTAAATTAATTTCGGATTCGGCAAGAAATTTTGTAATTAATCAAAATAGCAGAACACACGCTCGTTATAAGGGCCTTTCATGAGCTTGTGGTTTTTTTTATGAGCGAGTCGAGTACAAAAACAAGAAACCTGGAGGAAAATGTATTGTACAAGGCGCCATAAATTATAACAAATATTATACTTTAGCCAGAACTTAATTAAATATAATTTGTTGTTCTTTTAATAAACATTATCCTTTTGCAGATGCAACAAACTATGCCCATTATGTTTTTAATACGATTAAACAAAAGCAGACCGGAAAAATTAGTTTTGAGGTAAGTACCTACAACTGAAAAATAACACCCTGTATAATATGTCTCTCCATACGTAAGTAATTGTGGATTGAATAAAAAAAAAATCAGAACAGCCTCAGAAAAGACGTTATTATGAACGATACACTTGAAAAAAGGAAAAAAAAAAGGATAATGACGAAAATACATTAGAAAATTTTCCAAGTTTCCGACTAGTAAGTAACGATCTAAATAGCTTCCTGATCTGTTTAAGGGCTGAAAACCTGTTGCTGAAGGCTTTCACGAACCGCACGAATGTAACGTTTACATCCCATGTACCTGGCTATTAACAAGCCATAAAAAACCACCATCATTGAACTCATGAGATTGAAAGGGAGAAAAAAAAATTCCTTTGAAAACCTTAAGTTAAATCTTATTATTAATAAGGGAAGTAGGAATGAAATCGAATCTATTTTACTTTATAGTCGTAGAACGTCTTGACAATTTGTCGATCCTTTTTTTATTTAGCAGAATCCCAATCGCGACAGAAGGGTTGGTTCGTTTGGGTGACGCGTGTTCGGAATCGAAAGAATCACGAACAAGTACCTATTGCAAAATAAATAATGTCCAGCGATACAACTACAAACATACCTACATTAGGTACATTCGAGTTTGTACCTAATGTAGGTATGTTCGTGTCATCCACTGCAGGTATTACTAATGAATTTTCACTCTACCAGCCGTTACAATCAACACGTCTCGTAAAATTTGCTTCGCCAGTAATAAACCCTTCAACTGCCCCTGACTACACCATCAACAGCAAACGGTGTATTAACGTTATGACATACATAGATATTCCTATTATTTATTAGGTACATACTTATCATTTTACAATTAGAGATTAAACCGTTACTTCCTAAAGGTGCATTAATTAAATCTCGACGCAAATATTCACTACTATGATTAATTACAGTCAGAATTACTGCAATGTAGGTACATGTATAACAGCGTGAATCCTGAAATATGTAATGGAACTCACGACAGAAAACAATCTTTTTTTGGAGTTGATTTTAAAGAGAAGCATTTTTATTAATTACATAATTGAGTTTGTGTTTTAAAGGATTTTCTGGGAATATTGTCAAAAGTTTCGAGAGGTAGTGTACAGGAAAAGATGCAGTGGATATTTGGCCTTTACGACCTAAACGGTGATGGTCTAATCACGAAAGCGGAAATGATAGACGTCGTTTCCAGCATTTATGAAATGTTAGGAAGAGCTACAAATCCACTTGTGGACGATACCACAGCAAAGGATCATGTCGAAAAAATATTTCACGTAAGTAAAATAATTCAAACATCCTAACAAATATTTTTAAAGATCAGTTTCTTTTAAAACGACGAAACTCACCATTTTATATATCCATATCCATCCATCGAATTTTCCAGTTAATGAATAAAGTCCAACGCACATTTTAATCAAGTTTATACCATAAACACTAATGTCTTTCATTAAACCAAAAAAAAGGTCCCGTTCAAACCGATCAAATTTATTAAAATTTCGTTACTTCGTCGCCAACTCTCACACGCTACTAAACGTACTAAACAAGAGAATAATAAAACTAACGCCGAGTTGCTATAATTGCCACAGATTATGTTAACCTTGTCAATGTCACAGGACAGCCAATCAGTATTCTGGTTTTATAAAAAGCCGACTATGATACCAATATTATATCCACATTTTAGTTAACAAAATATATACAAGTACAATCGAGAAAATTTCCTACCACAAAGAATATGAGACTCGCTCTATTTTGTACAATTGCATTTTGTTCCAGCAAATTGATACAAATAAGGATGGAGTTATTTCAATAGAAGAATTGATGCAGTGGTGTTCTAGGGACGAACACTTTCTTAAATCTTTAGACACTTTAGATACAATATTGTGATCCTGTGTTAAGATGAACGGTTTAAAATTGATAGTTTTAGATACAGATAATGTCCAATTCCTTATCGATAAGGAACTGGACATAAAATACATAATAAATAAAAGCGATTGTCACATTTGGTGACCCTATTCCCTTATAGCGATTGATGCATTTACTACAGAATGTTTAGACTTTTTTTTTAATTATATCTAAGTAACTATTTGTTTGGTAATTGTTTTAAAACTTGTGCCAATTTAAAACAATTTAAAAAATAGTATGTTTGTGTAGGTACATGGCAAAGACTGAATATGAATGAGTAAAGCATATTCAACGATCTTAAATTAATTAAATCTTCTAATGGCTTGCAATAGCAACTAAACTAATTTGTTATTAAATACATGTTGTCACATCTAAAAAATATTGAATGTTTAATGCACAAGTAATATATCTAGTAGTAAACTTGTAGCAATTTGCAATTTTATTTACATTAATTCATCTACATATTAAATTTGGTAGATGTGGTTCCTGATAAAAAAAAAACAACTAGAGATTTTCACTATTCATTAGAACCGACATAATATATTATACCTAATGACCTGTAGTAGTACATTTCCGCAAAAATTTCAGTTTCGTGTTAAGGGCCGCTATGCCCTTTACGTAATTTTCATTCGACATGTACAGTAAATACATTCTTGTCTTTCTTCTCATACAAAATAATCGTAGACGAAGTTTTATAAATAGGTATCTTTTTGTTGTTTTTAATTATTGATAAAGCACATTTTTAAAATGTGCTAGAGTATATGCTATGCAATTGACTAATTGTTATTTAAGGAAAAAAAATATATTATACATGTTTGTATTATCTTATCTACAGTAACGACCGTCTTAATTCGTGGACGAACACCGTTTCAATCTTTACTAATTAATTAACTGATTGATGAGGATTTTTTCCTGTATTTATAATGACCGAAATATGTTAAGCGCTACATTTACCTTACTTCGATTTTTTCAATGTTCTAGAATAGACATAATTAATTATAAAGAACAGATGAATTTAAAAAATTAAATGTTGCCATGAGCTCAATGTAATTATGATAACTATGGTATTTTTATTGTACCTATTGCAAAAAAAAAATCACGTTCATATTCATTTACACAAATGAATTTATATTTCGTTTTTAACTTTCGAACCGGAAAAATTACAATCCGATAGTGTGAATTTCTATCGTGCTTTGGGTACATCCACAAAAAAATCCACGCGTTCCTCTAATTAACTAGCTTAATAGAAAGGAAAAAGTAGTGAATGCATTTTTCATGTAGTAACATTACGTAGTTTGTGAGGTATTGTATTTTCATACCGCAAATTTAATAGGTAATACCAAGTGTTTAATATGTGATATTTATATTTAAAACTACTTACTGATAATGTAGACACATTTTCCATGTACAAACCTACCTTCTGATCAGATAATTAATTACCTTCTGATTTTTTTTATTAATATTAACAAATGTAGGTACTAACATATGATTGGTTTTTTGAAAAAATTGTTCTTTGATTAGGAAGTAGTTTTGTACATCACTCGACGATATTTTTGTAACTTAGAAGCTAATGAAACCACAGTATTATTAAATTTCAATTGCGTTATCTACATTAAACAGTTTTGATGTTTATTTTTTTACATTAATAATTCGTAATAATTTTAGAATTTTTAATAGTGATTCTAAAATTATTTTTCAGAACTGTTACATTTTGTTTTATTGATCGTACTGTACCCTACCATTTGCCTCAATGATACTTATGTATATTTATACAGAAAAATGAACGAAATAAAAAAAAATTAATTACATTCAAAATTTCTTCTTCAATATACATAAGTATCTTAAATAATTTCGTGATAAAAATAATTGACCATTATTATACATTTATAGAATAATTATACTAATGTGTGTGTTCTTCTATACATAGCTTATTCAAAACTTACAAATTTCAAACTATTTAATAAAATATTTGCTTTATCATTAGCAAGATTGTTAAAATACAAATTAAAAAATTAGGAAATTTTAAAACGTTGCCTATTAAAATAAAACGAAATATAATAAAAACAATAAAAGCTTCGATGATCTTATGAAATGTTTAAGTGTTACATCTGCAATTTCTACGGAATTTATTGTATCTTGTAGAAAGACGTACCTAAATGACTTAAATGATTTTATATACCTATAAAATATATTTAAACAAATACTTTAGCGTGTTTAAGTAGTTTGTTACCAAGTTTGTCAAATATTGTGATAAAAATTTATGAACTATTTAAAAATATAATATGTAAATAAGAAAATAAGGATAAAATTATTTATCTTCTAAATAAAAAAAATATTAAACAATACTGATTCGTTTTTTTTTTGTTTCTACACCTACAGTGCCATTCATGATACCCCACACAATCGCAGTTCCTTGTTTAAAAAAACTGTTTATTTTACAAGTTTATTACTGAAAAAATATACATAAATGCTCATAATGGCAGTGAACAATTAAATTTAGTTTGCAAAACTATTTATTATCACCAAACTTTTGATTATTTATTTAAATTCTACCACATCATAGTACATTTTTCATTTCAAACTCATATTTATAAGAAACTAAAAATTATATCGCAATAAATGTAAATAATCCTAAGTGTCGACTTCAAACAAATCCTACAAAATCTGCTGACTAGTCGCTTAGGTGAATATTGCTTTAAAAAATAAATTCAATTGAACGTTATGGAGTTTGGGGGTATCTAGACAAAAAAGATATTTTAATCACAGCATCAAGCCATTACACTCAGTATAATTATGGAATATAAATTAAAAATTAATTTACCAACAGGTCATGCATCTACATATACAAAAGTGAAAAAGAAAATTAACACAGAAATTACATATTGTGTATAGTATATTACAAATAATTGGAAGTTCAAAAATTAATTACTGTTATAATTATTTAAAGTGGATATACATTATCATAAAATTATTTGATGACGCCTCCTTCTCACTTATCATCTTCTGAACTAGAAGTTTTTTTTTAAATAATGAGACCATTCATCTATATATTACTAATTTTCTTGTAAAGTAGTTACAACTAATACTTTCGAATACGTCAAAAACAGCTGCCCTAACAAACGTGAGCAAAAATCTGATTAAATATCAGTCTTCGTTATTATTTTAGAAAATTTAATTTATCTCCTGTCATTAACTTTAACCTTTGGTAGAACGTCACAAATAAACAACGCGAACCAATACAATTTGTATCCTCTTGCCAATTTTCTGGTTAAGATCGCTTTCAACCACAATGAAACTTTGAAACGAAAATAAGCAGAAAATGAATACGTAATACAAAGATAATACCAAAAATTCTCACCAAAAACCACGAAATCAGAACAAAAACTCCAATCTGAAGGTGAAAGAAAGTAAACTAAATAAAGAAAAAATGATTACTACCTAAATACCTAAGAGATGCCTTCTTATTTCATTAGCAAAAAAAAAAAACTATTTCGCTCATAAATTAATCACGATTACAAGGAATGTTGCACAATACAAAATAATGAGTAGAAATACCTGAAAATATTATATTTGAAAGGGTCAAGTTGCAAACAAACTAATAAACAATTCGAGTCGAATATAAAACAACAAAAATAATATGGGGTAGGTATTTTTCTTTTCATATATGTATAAATATTCGCAGTTACATCTACTCATCGATCAATTTTAAAACTTATAATGTATATAAATTATGTAATATGAGAGGAATGTATTTATGTTTAATTACAATGAGTCTGAAAGCTATTCTAATATTAATTATGTAACAAATACGATCATACAGTCATGGTCAAGTAACTTAATGATTTGATTCCTTCTTTTTTTTCTTGCAAACTACACGAACATTGTAATCAATACAAATGTTTTTACGTTTAGCTTACAAAATTAAAGCTTAATCGTTGCCTTTTAATTAACAGGACAACATTACATCAAAGAGAACAATTTCTTACCATTTAAAATTGCACAACAAAAAAATGAAACAAAAAGAAAAACTAAGCACCTTCATACTGCATTAATTTCACGTTAAGGGTGTGTAAACAATTTAAATACTCGTTATAATATTTAGGAACTCTCGATTGCTTTCTAAAAAGCTGCACTTAATTCTTCACATGTGGAATGTTTTGATTTGTTTATAGCTACCTACCAAAAAACTTAAAAAAAAGTTATTTTGTGACCATGGCTGTTTAGCACAAAATATAATTGAATAAACCTACTTATTTATTTATATCCCTCCCAGGCACAGAAATGATGTTACTTTTTTATATACTGTATATCACACCGTTGTAAGGCACACATTACTTTTTTTTTTTAGTCATCGACTGCAAAAGTATATTGGCGTTATATGTAAATATGTATAATATATTTTTATATATGTATCTATAAAAAAATAAAAAATAGTGTCCAGCGTTCGAAATTCATATGATCACAATTACACGATAACAGTTAAATCATTCATTCACTTACTTCACATTATAAAAACGAAAAAAGGATGTAGTTATTTACAATCCCGTTTGTTTGTTCGTTTGTTAGCTGCCAAACTCGTGTCTTTGGTCAAGCATAATTTTTTTAAGTACTGTTTATGTTCAAAACAAAGCATTTTTTCGATTTTTTCAACACCAAGATTCTTCACCACCGTCTTGGCTGCCATCGTCACTAGGATCTTCCCCGTACATATCGGCTAATTTACGGAATCGAGGACCGAAGTTTGATAGATAATTAAATTTCAAATCGCCATCGTCAGTGCCTAAACAAATAAAAATGACGTTTTAAATACCAAAGACCTGCCCTTCACTGTTGTACTTACATGATGCCAATGAGGAGAGTGATCCGTCGCTATTTCCAAGACCTTCATACGCGTAATGGCGTACATCGTCGTAAGGTAGGTTGCTAGGATCCCTGTCACAAATGTCCTTTTTGCCACTCAAGAAACCGTTAATGTCGGGAACTTCGGGAACTTCCTGCCTGTAAAGTCCGTCCGTGATGGGAAGTTTGCCTTCCAGATGTTCTCCCCTCAAAACGGACATATCGAACCCGGTGTCGACTTCACCACCTCCTTCATCTTCGTAATTGATAATATTCTCACATATGTCGTCCGAATCCTTCTCGTTCCAATTATCCTGCTTCCTCCTGTGAACCACAACGGCCAAGAAAAGAACTAAAACAAAATTTATTTATTAAAAAAGCATTAAAAACTATGCTAAAACAAATAATAACTCACTTATTAAAATTGCGATGCAAACCAGGATGGCTACTAAAAAGTTCGAATCTATGCTAAACGTTGCAGCACCAATAGTAGCGTAGTTACAATTGACGTGTGCGTTTCTTGATTCTCCTGGACTTCCCAGGTTGTATGTCTTCCCGTTAAAAGTCAAATTTCTCACACAGCCGACGAAGCCTTTCGAAGAAGGAACTTGAGTCCATCCCAAAGCCCTTGCAACTTCCGTCAGGTCGTCTCTTGTACCGCCAACTTGTAAAGGACCGTTTGTGTTCAAGAAAATCGTGTCTTTATTAGGGGGAGCACCCAATTTCAAACAGTTACTTTGGTGACAATCGTCAACAGATAAAAGAATTTCCTGAAAATATTTCAGTTGAGTCTGGCATCGATTTAATATTAAAACTACGCGAATTTACCTCAGGTTGTAATAAAATATGAATCGTGTGGCTAGCACCATCGGTTAGTTTCTTGTGATCCAAATACAAAGACGCAGTTCCACTACCGTAGTCCACCAATAGCAGCGGAAGACCA
The DNA here is from genome assembly GCA_947389935.1 of Agrilus cyanescens. Classification (NCBI taxonomy): domain Eukaryota; kingdom Metazoa; phylum Arthropoda; class Insecta; order Coleoptera; family Buprestidae; genus Agrilus; species Agrilus cyanescens. Next base: position 837,074 of record OX376704.1, read on the forward strand.
TCACGTAATTCCAATGACATAAAATCTGAAAATAAAAAAAAAAATTAAAACATTATTTCAATTTAATAATTAACTTCGTTTACCTCTAACTGCAGGTCTTGGAGACGCTGTCATAGGCCCAACATAAAAAACTAAACCGTTGTCATTCTGTGGCAGTATCTCTAAGTGGATCTCAGAATAGTTACAGGACTCAAAGGGAGGATACATGGCCCAGCCGTCGCTGTAAAATCCTACTGCAAGGAGTTCACATCTAGGCCCTTCGAATCCTTGTAAACAACTGCACAATCCTGCGTCGTCCATGGTGCCCCCGTTGAGACACTCGGCGCTTTCAGGCACGAGACAATCACATACAGCTTCTATTATCGCCTGGACACCCACAAAAGAAGTCTGATTGGTAAAAACAACAGCCGGCTCCTCGTGTATGTTCAATCTGTTGCTACAAGAACTTCTTAGAGGACAAACCGACTCATTAAGACATTCGTTTATGTTTATCATAACGAATTCTACACCAAGATCATTTTGAAGCTACAAATAAAAGAAATATTATAAAAGTTGCATTATAGATATTAAGACTATGTACTTACATCCTCTTGAAATTGGCTAAGTTTGGCGTTAAGTTTTTCCGGTAAATAGTATGGAGATCCGTGAGCGGAAAATCTCACATCGACAAATGAAGCGTTTGAAGGCGACGTTAAGACTGTGAAAACGTCTACGTTTTCGACGGACGTGTTTAATATTTTAGCGAGCCGATTTTGCAAAATATCTTTTTTGCTCAAAGAATCCTACGAATATATTAAGTAATAACTACGAAAATTGTTTTAAATAATTTGTTCTTACCGAATTAGGCGCTTTTATAATAAAGTCTTCCACTTTTATGCCTTTTATTCGAACAGAACCAGATTTTCTCACAGCTTCTTCCGGTATTACCTTAACAGTAACAGTAACGTTTGCAGAAACGGAATGTGTTTGTATCACAGGAGGTGCTTCTTCAGTTACGATAAATCTCAGTTCGTAGACGCCCTCTGGGGTGCCTTGTTTCATTGTAATACTGCCGTTGTCGTTATTTAACTCAAAATTTTCATTTGCGAAACCATTCCACTGGAAATTCTTGTCGCGAAGATCCCAATCGTCCGGATCGTCGACGTAAATACGTCCAATTTCAACGTCAGGTGTCACACCCTACATAAAAAAAATGAACTTACATAAAAATACCCCCAAATATACAGATAAACTTAATAACGTACATTATAATTGTAAACAAATATCTCGCTGTAACCATCTTTAGCTTCGTTGTCGTTAACATCCCCTATTATTACTATCATGTAGCTAACTCCTGTTAGTCTTGGCGTACCACTATCTGTGACAGCTATGGGAACGGTGTAGTATTTCTGGACTTCCCTGTCAAACGTTACAAGTGCCTGTAGGACGCCGCTAGTTGTTACAGAGAATTTTTCTCGAATTTCTATGCTTGCTTCTGGTGCAAGATCGTACGTAAACGGAGGGCCGTTTTCTATACTGTCGTAATCATCAGCAGTCAGTTGTGTTATGTCGCCAGGTTCTTGATTTTCGTACCAAACGACACTCGTCACGTTTAGAAATGGTTCGTTGTCGTTGATGTCTTCCAATTCGATAATAAATTCTGTTGATGTGAGAAGCGAGCCAGGTCCGCCGAGTTCATCGCTGGCGTATATGTAGACTTGATAAGCAGGAAAGCCGTCCGGTTTGTCCCTGTCCAGAGGTTTGATAAGTGTAACGCAACCATCTTTCGAAATTTGTATGAACGTTTTCTGGGAGTCGCCGACCGAGTAAACGATCCTCTGATCTGCATTTCGATCTTTAATATCAGGATCATAAGCTTTGATATTTAAGATGCACCCATCGACGGCCTCTTCTTCTCTAAGTCTTATGCGTTTCTCGTAGGGGTAGAAAACTGGTATTTCGTCGTTTCTGTTACCAATATTAATAATTACGGTGGCATTGTCAGAGTACAGTCCGTCGTTCGCTTCGACCGTTAAATTGTAGCTCTCGATTTTTTCGTAATCGAGCTTGTTGTTAACTTGAATCCTTCCGGTGGTGTTTTCCATGTAGAAAGCATCGCCGACGTTTCCCTTGGTTATGCTGTATATTATAAGGGACGCCGTGTCCGGATCTATGGCTTTTACTTCGATTACAGTCTTGCCTTTATCAACGTCTTCGAAAATGTTGTCGGCAATGTATATGCCTTGAGTGAAACGGGGTTTATTGTCGTTTCTGTCTTTTATATCTATACGAAAGGCCTGCGTGGCTGAATTAGGCTCATTATTTGATCTAAAGGCACTCGGTGAATTATCTTTAGCGACAATGACGACGGGAAAGTAATCGCTCTTTTCCCTATCGAACATCTGAAGTGTAGTTATTTTCCCTGTCGTTTTGTCAATATGGAAAAGGTCCTTGAAATTTTGGAGCTCGTAACTTACTATATTATTAGCGGAAGTTCCATCTCTGTCAATGGCACGAACCTTGAAAAAAAAAAGATTAATTAATTCGTACTTAAATAAAAAAAAAATAATTGTTTGCCATTATTTTACCTGCATGACAGCAGCTCCAGGTTGTTCGTTTTCTAACACACTTCCTGATCCTATCTCGATAAATGTCGGAATTTCATCGTTGACGTCAGTGATTTTTATATTGATCGTCTTTGACGTGGACAAATGGTCCCTGTTCGAGACACGTACAGTAAGTTGATATTCTGTCACAGTCTCGTAATCTAACATTCGAGCTACTGTAATATAAGCCTCAGAGGTATCGGCTTTTTGAGTAATTCTGAATGTCTCGTCAGAATTCGTCTGTTTCGTTTTTCCTTTGATCAACTCATACGTCAAGCCGGCATCCTGTATGTTAGATCTAAATAAAAAGAACAGAAAATGCAAAAACTAGTGTTCTCTTCATATTGTTACTATGAAATTAAACTAAAAGAAGAAATTTTCTGCACGTTTTGAGTTAGAACGAAATGAAATCTCTTTAACGCATGCTCATACAATTACTGAGCGTGCGCAAATCTACAAATTAAAATACGTAACTGCTACACTTACTCTGCTTCAATGTCAGCAATATGAGAATCGACGTCGGCGTAGTTTTCTGCTAAATAAATTGGTTCTGTTGGGAATTTGGTGAAAGAAGGAGGTTGCTTATCAGAACTAACAACCTGTATTTGGACATCTGTCGATGCTTCCTTCGGTTCTGCTCCGTTGTCACGAACGACGACTTGCATTTTGAATATTTGTCCTCTTTTCTAAAGTTTAATTGTGTCGGTTTATTTACGTAATTTTTGACGGCAGCTACTTACCTCTACTAAAGATTTTTTTAAATAAACAACACCAGTATTTGCATCAATTCTAAAAAATTCGCTATACTCGTTGAGTGTGACTGAAGAGTAAGGGGGCGTCAAACTGTAAGTGAGCCTAGCATTTTCCCCAGAATCGATGTCGTATGCAAAAACTCGCATTACCTCGCCGTCGACCTTTAAATCTTCGACGACTTGCTCATTATATTGCTGTAATTTTCATGTTTAATTCTCAAAGACCACAAAAATATGTTATACTTACAGATTTATCAAAAACAGGGCTGTTATCATTAACATCTTCAATGGTTACTTTGAATGTACAATCCGTTTCCAAAACAGGTCTTCCATTATCAGTAGCTTTTACAGTGACATAGAATTCTTTCTGATAACTCGGCTCGTCCCTATCAAACCTTACATTTGTTGTAATTACACCAGTAACATTATCAATGTTTAAATCCTGGCGTTTTATATCTGGCTTAACTATTGAATATGTTATGGTACCCCCTGATTCTTTAGGGTCTATGTCAAGAGCTGTTATTTTAGTGACGTATGTGCCCCTTTCTTGCTCTTCCAAAACTGACGATTTGTAGTTGGCACAATCTTGAAACTCGGGTTTATGGTTGTCCTTTGAATCAGATGAAACTGCTGCAATTCTAGATGACATCTCTTTGGTGTTCAACCCCATTGGTAATTCTGTCACTTGTGTAAAACGCTGGTCTGAGTAACTGTCGTCTATTTTAAAAAAAAAAAAAGATATTAGGAATAAAATAGAGCGCCGTCCCATCACTTGATCCTTTTTGCTGGTCACCAACAGAAATGCTACTGATAGATACAAGGAAATGTAACTTCTCAAAATTATTCTATTGAAAGATTTATACGGTACAATTACTTTATAAGTTCAATGACAAAGTAATCATGGATATTTTCTTGTTTATTAGTTGATAACACCAACTATATTATTGAGTAAGTCACCAGGGCATTTTATCAATAATTAGACTTCAGTTGCCATAATAAATAAGTGTATATTATTTCAATAAAAATCAATTTAATATACCATGTGATGAGATATTTAAATAATAAATAACAAGTTTCTAATGGGTGAGTAATACATGCTTCCTTACAAATCATCTCATGAGTAACTGTTTCTTCTCAGAAATTTCAATTAAAGTAGGAAGTAAATGAATTACCATAATAATTATTCGATTAAGTACCTGATTTTTATAGACGTTTTACAAATACACATTATAATTAATAACTACTAGGACAAAAATGAAACCTTTTGAAATAAATGACAGGTAGACAATATACCAATTTCATTTTAAAATTTATACAACATATTATAATAAAAATAAGCATATAGAACTATAAATAATAATAGAATTATATCAATATTGGTTAATTAAGTACTAATTATAATTTACCTGAAAAAGGGTCAAACTGAGCCACAAACCCCGAAGGTTTCGATGCAAACAGAACCAAAATCGACAGGTATTTAACCAAAGTACTTGCACTCCTCATTTTCACTTCGAAGATCAATTAATTTAAACGAATTTAAAACTCCAACAAATATTTTTTTCAGTTAATCAACAGGTAGGTATGTGTTCACAGGTATTTGCGGTAACATAACTTTTAACAGTGTGACTCAGAGTTATGGGTCGTTTACACAATGAGCACATTTCACTGATTTTATAAACGAAATAACGGTTGCTGGGTCGTATAGGTTATACCCAAATCAATTAAATTCATTATAAAAAATAATTAAACATATAAATAACAAATAAACAAAGGCACTCGTTCAAACCAACCCAAAAACAATTATCACTATACGAAACAACCCAACTTGCTTTGATTGTAGCATACCTAACATAACTAAATAATACAACTTATAGCGCTTGTGCTGTGTTGCAGTTTTACAACGAACTACACAAAGAATCCACTGTTGCCAGTGCACCACTTTAATTTAATTAAAATGAAAATAAAAATTATGAATTAAATTATTGTTAAAACATTGGAAACGAAAGATGTAAAAAATATGTATTTTTTTCTAGATAACTGAATTTAAATAGATAAAAAAAGAAAATTTCTGAGAATTCTTTTTTAATTAAATAATTATTATCAAAACTTTTAAATTACCTGCTAGGTAGAATGATTCTGTATTTAAAATTCAAAAATTCATATTATCATACATTAAAATCGTAACACTAATACAGCCTACAAGTAAAAAAAAAAAATAATCATTACTGAAGTTAGAAGTATAAATTCTTGTTGTATATTTATAACATTTTACAAAATAAAATAAAAAAAGAAAGATGTAAATTATTTCGTAACCAAATTAATCTGGCAACAGCGTTGTCTTATGTACTTTACTGTATATAGGTATTGTACTAAACTATATACCGCTCATTTTTGTAGGAGTGGCTCTGATTAAGAAAATGATAAAAGGTCTTCTATACATTATTCATTAAATATAAATGATGACACTTAGAGATATTTTATTAATAATATAAGCTTGCATATTTTATTTATGAGTTAACGCTATGTAAAAAAATCATAAGGGCCAAAGATTTGATACATGAGCCTTTTGTACCAATATTGGGCGTTTTTTTAATACCAATATGTTTTAAAATTATCATCAAAATACAATTATTAATATGTGACTAACATACATGAAGCGATTTAATTTTTTTTTTATAATAAATTATATATTAAAATAAATTTCCATGCTGGTTTATAAACTAGTGAATGTACAGTACCTCACTTTCAAAGTTGAATACCATGTTTTTATAATAAAAGAGTAATTGTATGATACTAACTTATATACAAATCGAACAAATATTTTTGATACAAAATTAATCCAAAGTTTTACGAAAAAGGATATGTAAAATATAATTATTTTATTTGCGAAGTAACGCACATACAGCACCTCATCTTCAAAACTGCATACCATATTTACATAATTTGTTTAAAAAAGAAAATTAAAATACTTACGTAAATATAATCTAAAAAATAAACATATTAAAGAAAAACAATAAAGTTAATAATAAAAACAATTATTATTTTTTATAGTTCACGAACATTAATAAAGAACAATCTATACTTTTTATAATGTATAATAATTACATACATATTTATAATTAAATTAAAGTTTATTATACTATTGAAATAAATATACTCGTTGCATTTTTAAGAAAAAAATTAATATCGTGCTTAAATTATAACAAAAATTAAAATAAAAGGTAAAATACAACAGTTAGATAGATTTGTATAAAATATTTAATAGAAAACAAAAATAAGATTTTTTTATTATTGGGTAAAGATCACAGAAAAATGGGGGGGGGGAGGCTAGTGATGTAATGTTAAGGTATCATCTTCCCAGGGTGTACATCTAAGTAACTGTTCCCTGTCTTCCTCCACATGCTTCAAAGGAAAAGTACAACCATCAACCATGCTAAATAAAATAATTTTATTTAATTAAAAACCCTTAAGAACATTTTCACTACAACTGAAAATCAGCCTCAATAAGAATAAGTAACAATAAAATTCTAACTGAATGACCTACGTTGCCTAAAATTTGCCAAATAACTTTGCGCAATGTTGGGGTTTCTCGCATATACCACTTAATAGTAATTTTACGAAATACGGAACGTATGCATCCAAAAGAAAAAATTGCCTATTATGTACCTCCTCGAGAAGAAAGATTAGTAAATTTTTGCTTTTTGGCCACTGTTTGAACCCACGCCCTGTCATTAAACCACAACTGATATTTTTATGCTTGTAATTAAAACTATGTACGAATATTAGGATAACTTCTTTTTTACATCTAAACATCTTTAAAACAAAAAACATGCATCTTCATTCTCTTGCCTTATGAAGCATTAAACTACTTTTTTTATTTGCTAATTAGACGAATATCAGATCTCATCTATTAAGCGTATATTTCGATATTATCGTTTAATTATAGTCTAATTAGATCGTTAAGTTATATAAGGGTAGGTCAAGAACAGTAAAAACAAATAATTATCGTAACCATTTATTGTATAGCCATATAAAGTAAAAAATAATTGTTACAAAATATTAACGAAGCAAAATAAGTACTAAATTTAACGTGACGGTTTAAACAGGTTCTCCATTGTGCAGTTTTGCTGTTTCGATATCTTGTGAACTGCCCAAAAATTTAAATTCAATCATTAACGACTCGACAACAATTAAATAATTTTATTAAAAAAGTGTTAGTACTAGGCATTAAAAATTATTTTTGTTACTACAAAAAGAGATAGAAATGTTTTGTGTATGTTATGATCCAACAAATGGTTAATATTAAAAATAGGATGATAAAATCAGTAAATTGATTCCTTGGATATATCACGATAAATTACATAGAAATACTGAAATTATAGATTTTCAGAAAAATACGAGATATTTATGGGCTAATCGACCTACAGTCAACATGCTATTATTCATGTTTTAAATGCATACAGAACGTAGAAACTGATTAATAATTAATCAAAGTTAAAATTTAATACATAATTTAAAAAAATGAATTAATAAGACGGACGGCCACCACCCAGATTAATGTATTAGCTGATATTAAAAAATAACAGTCAACTAAACTCGTATATCTGGCACAAGAAAACTTTCTGACCTGGTTTGTGTGGTGCCCATAGAATGATAAGAAATTGGTTGATGTCGAGACTGAACAGGGTACATAGTGCCATCACCCAAACTACAAAAACAATAAAAACAAAATCTAATTTTTCGAAAGCCACGAAACAATTATTTTGCGTCTCTTGCGAAAATGTGTTGTTGGCACTTGTTTTATTTTGTTTAAAAACAAAACTGAGGGTTAAAAATACCGAAATAGAAAGTAAATCGGTTGATAATGAATAGATAAATAAAAAAATGCCTAGATTTCTAACTAAATAATTATGGTGCATTACTAACATTCATAATAAGGGTGAGGCTGATATAATAAACGTAAAGCAAGCAGATAAGGTATATACATAATATGAAGATATTTCTGCAGGTCTTAGGGACTCAATAAATAATCAACTGACCTTGTTTTAATTGGAATAAGCCATGTTCTGGGGTTCTCCCCAAATACAGCCAAAAAATTATTGTATGTTCCTAAACTAAAACCATTTTTGTCAGGACCATGGTGAAATATGGGGGGCCGAAAAGCTTCTAAAAATCATTCAAAACTGGTATATCTATGAGCAGCAAAAAAAAAAGAACAATTTAGATTGTATATTACCTAATGTTGTACGATTTTTAGAAACCAAGTAAACATGGTAACCAAATAACGATATTAAGCTCACAGCAAACATTAAAGCGACGAAAAATAAAAAGAGGATGTGAAACCTCCCCATTCCTACCAAGTTTCCCTGCAAAATCAATAAATAGAACATAATAAAGTTAGTTATAAAATGTGTATACCTTCCAATAGGAGATAAAGTACTGCACTGATGTTAATGATATATAAATGCAGTATAAAAGAGAATATCCTAAAAACAATATAAAATACTTGTAATTTGAGAAACAAACACAATTATTGACCCAAGGACAGTGATGGTCCATTTTAAGTATACATTCCCCACACACAGAGCAATGGTGCGCCCTGTCCGGTTTTATGATCTGACATTTTTCACAATACCTTACAGAACCATTACTTGCACGGTTTGTTAGAGGCAAATCCTGAGCAAAAGTTTCTAAAATGTTTCGTTGCATTTCTTCTGAATTAGCATGCATCAGTCTGTCTAGTTCTCCCTCTGGTAGTTTAAACTAAAATATTATTGCAAATTAACGGAAAATACTCGTATAAAAACGCGTACCTTTTCGGGAACACAAGCTACATCAGTAAAAACTGTCTGCCAATACGCCCATGCAAACAAGATAAATATGATGTGGTAAAGAATCAAATATATAGTTCTCTCAGGTGTTGATGATATTGTAACTGAAAAATATCATGTTGTACTCACGTTCACTGCTAAATAAAATAAAAGGATTTTCGTGTGGGGTTGAAAAACATGGGGGCACATTATGGCAGACTTACATATACACAGTTGAACTACATAAGCATAATAAGACCATAGTATGATGGTTACTATAAACAACACTGGAACCCACTTAATTGCTTTTAAACACCAAAAGCATGGACCTTTGTTAAACCTATCTTTTCTTATAATGGGCATTTTTACACAAAAATTTAAAACATTTCCGCGATTAGATTACCAAGTCATAATATGTGCAACTCCATAACATCCAAAAGGAAGTGAAATTGTATAATAATTAAATAAAAATTAAACTTTCGTCATAAGAACATAATAAAATTCTGTTTTATAAAATTTAGTAAAATGAAGGTTATATATATTGTTATTTCTACTCTGATGTCATTTTCCCCTACCTATGACTAGCTTCTGCAACCAACAATGTTCCAATGCAGCACCAAGTATAACTTAACTCCCCATTTTGTTATAAATAATAGTTGAATGTTATCGTGTATAACTGTAATTATTTGTTAATTATTATTTTGATCTTTGCTCGTTTCACTTTCTTCGTAACACTTTAGTTTCTGCTTGCTGTTACTGTTTAAATAAGTAAAAATGGTTCGTGTATTCGTTATTGGTGTTGGAATGACCAAAGTAAGTAATATTAGAGGAACTGTTATCACGATTAAATTAAATAAACAACTCCCATTTTAATTAGTTTGAAAAGCCTGGAAAAGCAGGTGATTATCCCGAATTAGCTAGAGAAGCCATTGTGAAAGCCCTTGAAGATGCCAAGACATCATTTACTGAAGTTGAAAAGGCCGTGGCAGGCTATGTATATGGTATGTTTAAACTATAACATTTTTTGTTGTGAATTTATTATATTATGATTTTTAAGGTGATTCTACGTGTGGACAGCGTGCGATATATGAAGTTGGAACAACCGGTATTCCTATATTTAATGTCAACAATAATTGCTCAACTGGTTCCAGTGCCTTATATTTAGCCAAGCAATTGATAGAAACTGGTAGCAATTGTGTATTAGCTGTTGGATTTGATAAGATGGAAAGGGGCAGTTTACAGTCAAAGGTCAGTTGTTCCTAATTAAGCAGAATTCAATTATGTTCACAATTAGTTTTAGTATAACGATAGAACCAACCCATTGGACAAGCATGTAGCTCTTATGGCCGATATTTGTGGCATTGAGCCATCGCCAATAACCCCTCAAATGTTTGGGAACGCCGGTCTTGAACACATGAAGAAGTATGGGACGAAACCGGAGCATTTTGCTAAAATAGCTTACAAAAATCACAAACATTCTGTTAATAATCCGTAAGCAGCTTATTTCAAACTGTTTTTGAACGTTTTACTAATCTATTTGTTTAGTTATTCCCAGTTCCAAGACGAGTACACCTTAGAGCAAATTTTGAAGTCGCCCCAAATATTTGGACCTTTAACAAAGTTGCAATGTTGTCCTACAAGTGATGGGGCTGCAGCGGCTATAATAGCGTCCGAAAATTTTGTCAAACGCCACGGTTTAGAGAATCAAGCTGTCGAAATTTTAAGTTTAGAAGTTGCCACAGATTTACCTTCTACATTCCAAGAAAGAAGTTGCATTAAATTGGTACTTTAACTCTTTTTTTTTTTTCTTGAAATAGAACACATAATATAATCCAATTTTTTTACAGGTTGGATTTGATCTTACAAAATTAGCTACCGAAAAGGCTTTCCAGAAGGCAAATCTTCGTCCATCGGACGTCCAAGTAGTCGAATTACACGATTGTTTCTCAGCAAACGAACTTATTACGTACGAAGCATTGGGACTTTGCCCTGTAGGTCACGCGGGTCGTTTCATAGACGCTGGCGACAACACGTACGGTGGAAAATTCGTTGTAAATCCCAGTGGAGGTCTTATTTCTAAAGGACATCCGTTGGGGGCTACTGGAATTGCCCAATGTGCTGAATTATGTTGGCAGTTGAGAGGATTAGCAGATAAACGTCAAGTTCCAGGGGCAAAAGTGGGCTTACAGCACAATCTTGGACTTGGGGGAGCTGCTGTTGTTGGTATATATGCCCTAGGGTTTCCTTCTAGTCAACCAGCGCCTCAAAACAATCAACAGTTATCTAATAAGGGGCCCGCTGGGTTTAATGTAACCCCTTACTTAGCTATTCTTGAAAAAGCTATGAATGAAGATAAAGATAATTTAATTGAGAGACACAGGGGCATTTATGGGTTTAAAGTAAAGAAAGCAAATGGAGAAGAAGCTTTTTGGGTCATTAATGCCAAGGTTGGAAAAGGATACGTAGAATATAATTCAAAATGTAAGACATTTGTTTTTTTATTTTACGTATTATTAATTTGTATGTTTTGTTTTTCTTCAGTAAAGCCTGAGGTAACATTCACTGTGAATGACGAAGACATCGTTGATTTAATTTTGGGAAAATTGAATCCCCAAAAAGCGTTTTTCCAAGGGAAAGTGAAGATCCAAGGAAACATGGGACTTGCCATGAAGCTGACTGAGCTTCAACGTTCGGCATCCAAGAAGATTGAAGAATTAAGATCCAAACTTTAAAAATGTTGTAATTTTTTTGTATTGTTAGTTATTTTGGTTCTGGATGCTGTTATTTCATATAATTTTATATAAATGGTTCAATTTTTTGTGTGGTAATAAAGAGACTTTATATTTTTGTATTCTATGTAAGGTGAACTTGTAAGACTTAATTTGGTGTGTTTACTACTTTGTTTAAAATAAATATATTATACAATTTAATATTAGTTTCATTTAAAAATAAATAACCGATTTAATTGAGTTACCTCGTTATATAATTGATTTTTTTGTCATTTTAACAAATTTTTTTATTTGTTGTCTAAAAATAAGTCAGTAAACACTACATACATAAACTGGAGATTTTATTAATCGAAGGAAAACGTCTTATCAGCACTTTACTGATAAACAAAGTTATAATCATTAAAATCTTAAAAATATTATTTACTGAACATTCTACGAACTTCTAAATTCAGTGTTTTGTTTATTTTATCAGTATTAGTTATAATTAACGTTTTTCTGTGCAAAATTTTAATAAAACCCGTTTTTGCGGCAAATTAGTAATATAAATTTGATTTTAAAATCAGCCAAAAGACGGCAAACAGCTTACTTAATTTATGAATTATTATACGATTTATTGAATTTTATTTTATTTAATCATCGTAAGGAATAATTAACACCCTAATGATTGATTAAAAAAAAATAAAACAAACAGCGTCTGTTAATATTAATTAATTGTTTTTTATGTTTCCAGATAAAATTGTATATTTGTATTACACTTATATGTTATTAAATGTTACCCCATTGTGTATGATTGTTAATATTTCTTTTTGTGGAAAATATTGGAATGAATACGAATTTTTTAAGTTCTAAACAAAAAAGTTTTTTAAATTTAAAGAAATTGCGCACGCATGCGTTTTGATAGCAGTGGTAAAGCTTAAGCGTATCGGTAGATGGCGAGAGAAAGGTCTTTTCTAATTAATTTAAGTTTATGTATCTTACGATTAGGAATTATAATTTATAGTAGGAATAAATTAATAGGAAGTACTTTTTTTTTAATAGCTGTTACGCAATAATAACTATATATTTTCCAATTAAAATGCATTTCACTTACAATTAGTTAGGAAATAATTATTAAGCACTAAATGCATTTCTAATGGAAACGCGTAATTAATTAATTAATTAAAATGGGTTACTTAATAGATTAGAAAGTCATTTAAACAGTAGATCCGTAGTATATGATACATTGTAAGTTTACATTTTTAATAATTTTATTCTATAAAGAAAAATGTTTTATAAATAAACGATTCTGTAAAAATCGTGCAGTTTTCCCTTATTGCATTTTCCGCAAAAATAATTCTGTACCTCCGCGAATCCGCAGTAGGTACAAGGGAGCTTCAGTAAGCAAATAAAGGGCTTTACTTGTCTCCTATGTTTACTTACGCCCTAACTAAACTTAATACGGCCCGTAAATTTCACTATGCTTACACATCCTTAAATAAGTATCTGTAATCCTTGCTGAAAATATACGTATGTATGCATAAATACATACGTATTTGAATTTAAAGGTACGAATGCTCGAGACACGAGACGTGGGGGAATTTCAATTTAATTTAGCCCCAAGAAAATCATAAAATAAATGGGATTTCAACAATTCTTTAATGCAAATTAAGATAAAAAAATATTTAATTATTTGGGTTACGTCTAAAAAAAATTAATAAATGTATTTTCAAGCAAATAATGATTTCCTTAGATATAAAAATAACACTTGTTCCTAATTATACCGGCAAAAAAAACGAATTTGGAAAATGTTGATTAAATTATTTGTAAACCAATTAGTGTTTGATTTTTATTTTAATGACTCGTAATTGTGTTTGGCCATTAAATTTATTTAAATAACAGGTGTTTTAGTCTGCAATATAAGGAATGTCCATCACATACTCAAGAATACATACGTTTTTGAGTAAAAAAAAATGTCGTACATATGTATATTGTATATTCAAGTTCACTAGACCCGTCTGGAGACCTGCTTTCTCTCGATGTTTATTTGCGCCGGATATTCCGACTTTTCTCTTCAAGGTTGAAGTTAAAAAGATTTTGTAATAAAGAAGCTGCCAGATGACCTTAAACCTCGATGAACAAACAGGATCCAAAGTAGAGGCGAAATCCGCTGCTATAATAATTCGAGCCTACGCACAGATAGGTAAGTCACCATCATCCGTGAAATATCGTAATATTTTTCGTTTATTATCACTTTTGCTTCCGCGACATTCCTGACGATTTTGCAAACTTTTAAGTAAATACTTACTTCCGAATAACCAGAGTAGGTACATTTTTCGGTAGACATCGTAATAAAGAATTAAAATAATTGACGGTTTTTCAGAGAAAGCTAACTAATGAAGCAACAAGAGAAATTTTTAAGACCTGTACTGGAATTTTTACTTTCATCAGGTTTGTTCCTTCCTTCCTTCCTTCCGTCCTTCCTTCACACATGGGATACCTACGTAATAAAATCGTATATAGGTACCTAGTCGTTATTGTCTGATTTAACGAAGGTCCTTAAATTATCATTTTATACAACTTGATTTCTCTTTGTTAGGTACTTTTTTTAAATTATCGTACCTCATTTTATTTAATTGAACCATTAATCGCCTGTTGCGTATGATTCTGAATAACAACTAACTATAAAACAGTTATTTAAATGGAAGAAGGATCTTAAAGACCTTTTTGGCCTAGTACGCACCTAAAAGTCGTCACACGTTTTTTTTTTAAACTTTATTTAAGTCTTACGATTAGTTTTAATAAAAAAAGAACTTTCTTTTATAAAATTAAACTTACGTACTTTCTGTTACTGATTTTGTTTTCGTTTCGTATTGTAATTAGTTTCATTTTCGTTCACGATGGATATAGATAAACAGTAATGTTCGCATTGTCTGCTGACTAATTGAAAGAGTAAGCAATCTTCGCCAAATTATTATTTTTTAACTCATCGGTGTCAAGTGGGTGCGTTAATCATAATGTACGTACGTCTGCTATGGGAAGTCGGTCAAATTTCTTTACTGAGACTCACACTAACTTATATCCTTTCACTATCGCACGACATTTGAGGAAATTGTTTACCGGTTATGAAGTTCATTCAGAATTTATATATTGTTTAAAGAAGACAAATAATTATTAGGTACGGTGTAGTAGAATGTGAAAGTTTTTAAAGGAAACTTATTTATTAAAATTGACCAAAAGTAGGTAGTGTCTTTGGTGTAAGTAGTTAGCGCTTTTTTTTTCAGCTTTACGTATTTAAATAAATTTTAATTTGTTTTTACGTTGACTGTATGAATTCTTTCTGTAGGTAATTTTTTGTTTATTTTAATTTTTCGCATCGTTGGATTTCGTGAACCAAATCCATCTAAGTACCTAATAATTGTTATAGTGTAAAATATTTTCAATAAACAGGAAATGTGCCCATGACTAACACTTGTCGCCGGTAATGGTACATCTTCAAGCCTACTTTCTCCAGTAAACCACTTGCATTGCCAAGTTCAGTATCCCTACTTTCCTTGTTTGAGCATATTACTCAGTAAAGTGGGGATCATCTTCGGTATCTCTCGAAGAAGATGTAGATAAAACAGTGATTTCTAAAAGAAACCGATTATTTTTAAAAATGCCCTTGGATGTTGAACTGTTTTTCGTGAAATTCTAGTGCATGCATAAACTGTAACTTTTATCGCGGCATTGTGTATGTGTGTGTTCCTGTATGTGATCTTTCTTTATCTTTGCTACCAAAAGACAACATGATACAACAGGTGAGGCAGTTGGTGTTGGTTTAAGTGATAAAATGAAGATTAAAAGAATTGTGTCCAAGAGTCCTTTTGTTTACGTTTGTTTTATTGTGATGGAAAGCACCAGAACGCGATAAGTACAAACAAACAAACAAAATTGTAAAAAGCTTTGTTAACTTTTTTCTTTAATACGTACAGCGCTTAATAAGTTTCTGTGCTTCTACTTTTTTAAATTCCTAATTAAAATTCAAGATCGATTTTTAAAACGTATGAAAATGTAATACAGCTAGCTAACCAGAGGAACATGTATACAATCCAGGCCCTTTGTTTAGCAACTCTATTATGAATTTGAAATTACAATCGATAGGTACACACAAGTTGCATTTTCATTTAGTGTTTAATTCTAAATAAATTCCCAATTAATTCGCAACATCCCTATTTAACAAATGCAACGATTTTGCTTTAATTTCTAGTTGATTTCTCCTTTATTTATTATTATTTATTTTTTTTTGGCATTGGCAATGTTCGAGTATGCAAATTTGATTTTCCAATTCCCATACGGTTACGAGCATCGTTAACATGCATTATTTATAAGAAAGAAACGAATAACAAGTTTCGATCAAATTGTTGTCCTACAAACACGATTTTCATTAATTTGCAGTTGCCCGATGAGGAGAAACTTGCACCGCCTTTCACTTTTATGCGAACATTATTGTAATATTGGCGAAAATTGCAGTGCAACGTGTGTCGAAGCAAAAAAAAAAACAAAAAACAATTTCCATAATTAAAATGGACCAATTCTATTTCGACTGTTTTATAATTTTAATTAATTAAACCGGTAAAATTTATTTGTACAGGTGGTTCGTTTGCTGTTTTTGACAACAGTTTTACGATGCGCCGTCGCAGTTATCAACAGTAGCACATCAAAAGAAGCCGACAATGTCACGGACAACACAAAGAATGCGGCTACAAATGCAATCGCGGACTCTGTGCCTGCTAGTACAGAACAGAAGGGCAACAGAAGAGAAGCTGCCGGCCATCCTGGTCCTCAATTAATCGAGGAGACTTATCTTGTACTTCCCAACAACAACAAGCCAAATTTCCCAGTACCAGTGTACGGAGTACCGTCTGCAGTGAAATATCCAGAACCTCCTCCAGACATACCTCCCCCTCCTTCAGTCGTTCCTGTACATCAAATTTCTTACGGAGCGCCACCGTCCGGCAGCTATGGTCCTCCAATTCCGAACTTTAAGCCACCTCCACCAATCCATCAACATTATGGACCTCCAGTTCGTCAAGTTTTTTTTTCTTTACCACAGAAAAATTACGGACCACCACCGAAGATTTCAAAGCCTGTCAATGTGTTTCTTAAGGCTCCGACGCCGTTCTATGGCGCCCCATTTGCGTCACGTCCCTTCCCTCCGAAACCATTGATAAGTACTTACAAAGTTCCGAAACCAGTTTATGGAGTACCTCCTAAATTTTCCAAAGTCCCTAAACCAGTGTATGGGCCTCCAGCTGGCCTGTTTAACAGTTATGGTCCTCCAGCTAATTATATTGGTGTATCGACAGGTATTGTTCCCCCAGGAAAGGGCTCGTTTGACAGTCCTAAAGATTCTTATGGAGTTCCAGTAAAAAATGTTCCTTTGCCGTTACATATTCCTAAGCAATTACCTCCGCAACCGCCTTTAGCACCCCCTGGAATCCATGCCCCACCAACGCCTCCTGATATCAAGTATGACGGTTGGCAGCCTATTCCAGGTCTAGTTTCTAATCCTTCTAGTGTATATGGGGCTCCAAACCCTCCTAAACACAATTCCGTCGATCTAAACGTCAATAGCGACTTCGTGCCACCTCCTTTGGAAGTAGAAGATCATAAACAGAATGGACAAGGTTTCAGTGATTCTTATTCGGCCCCATTAAATTCAGTCACTGGTTCAGGAGGAGTTGTCAGCAGCTCCGGATTAGCTCTCAAGCCCGAACCAGGAGACGACATAACATTTTCCCTTGGACTGTCATCTTTAGGGATTCAAAATGGACGAGAATCTTTGTCGGTCATTAAAAGTATAGATTACGATTTGTCACAGTTTGGAGATTTATTAAACGTTCAACTTCCGCTGCCTGGTCCTTCTGGAGGTCTTATACCTCCCAACGGAGTTTACGGCGCGCCACCCGCTGGTCATTACGGCACACCTTTGTTGAATTCGCCAAAAACACAGATACCATTGGGTCTAATTCAGACAATTGAAAAAAACGTTGGCCATCATTCCCAAGGAAATCAGCAATATCTTCCACCAGCAGTGCCTAACCAGAAGGACTACGGAGTTCCTTCGTCCCTCTATAACCCGCCTTTAGAAAATGGTCCCACCTCGTTCCAAAGCAGTGGTGGAGGAGGAAGTTACCTATCACCTGTTACGATAACTGACTCTTATGGCGCCCCCCAATATAGCGAATTGACATCTAGTTACAACAACATACCCGTTTCTTACGATTTAACATCTTCAGTTCCTTCTGGACATGTGCCAGTATCGCATAACAATGATGGTGCTCATATTGGTGCTGAAAACTGCGATACTGATACCAAAATCAGTCTAGAAGTACCTCTTACAAGTGGATCAGGCTACAATAGCAACGAAGAAGTTGGTGCTGATTTGGAAGTGGCTCTTTCTCAAAAATCTAAAACTGTGTCGGTAGATACAAGTAACAAAGTGGAAGAAAAGGGTCTTGCGAGACCTAAAGAGACAGACGAAGATGCTCATGCTGTATCTATAGCGAAAAGTCTTCATCCGAACTCTGAACTTATAAAATCTAGAGATATCGACTTCAATAACATCCCGTTAAAGGGTTCTCAAGGAACTTACACCCTCTCAATACAACCGAGCGATGGTTCCGGATCGTTTAATTCAATTCCACCCGATCAGATTCTAAATGAAGGTATTTTACAGTCAATCTTAAATGCCATCGAACAGCCCCAGTACAGCGGAATCGGGGCGATACAGCAGACTTTTCCACAACAAACAACCACGTACTTCCGAAGAAATGAAATAAATAATAAACTTAAATTCCCCGAAGAGGGAAAGTTATCTCATTTCAAGGATTCAGATTCGCAAGGTTCCGTGAATGCTCAGGTGGTGTTAGAGGCACCAACGTCTAACAATAATGCATCTGGTAAGCGCTCAAACCAACCTGAAACAACTCCTGTGGCTCCTTTGCAGTTTCTAGACAATAACGAGATCGCGTTTTATTTTCGAAACAATGCACAAATGCACAGCGATGTGACTAAAGATGACGACAATTCTTTCGTAAAACAAAACAAAAGTAATGAACCCCATTCAGTTGAAAACAAAAACCAATACGAAAGTTACGTCTCGTTCGAAACGCGAAATACCGACGTTAGCTATGGTAATATCGCCGGTTCATCAAATTCCACAATCGGAGGTAGTAAGAACTCGTCATAGAAACGAAACCGAGATCTAACTAAATAAATACACTCAACTCGTATGTATGATTTTAATTTATTGTGTTCTATTTTTTAGGCGCGTATGTATGCATGTTGTATGATCTTTTGTACGTATAATTTTTATTGTTAAGGTGGCTATCCATCTCCAAAGGAACGCGGTACGAGATAAACCTAGGCGAGGCGTGTATTTTTTATGTACCAAACGAGGCAAATTTTCGCGCCTCGATTCGTTTTCTCGTGCAGATGTGTAGCCACACAATTAACTCGATTAATTCATCTAACTAAAGTTGTACAGTGTTGTATAAAAAAAAAAAGTGTAACAATTTTCTTTAGTTCTTTAGTTAGTGCTATTTATTAATGTTGTTTTTTGAAATAAAAAAAAAAAAAATTAAATCAATGAAGTACTGAACTGTTTATTAAAATATTATTCACAAAATCAGTCTGAAGTTTTTAGATTATATCTATGTAAGATACGTTGCTTTGTCGTTTTGTTCACAATTCGTTTAGAAAATTTCTGAAAACTGCTTTGAGATATTTAAGAATGATGGTACCTATTACTATCAAGTTCATCCATGCGTTTTTCATCATAGTTGTTGTAGTACCTAAGCCTTTTACATCTGAAAAGAAAAAGAAGCAGTAGGTCAAAATTATGATTATTTTCTTGGCGTCTCTTGCCTCTGGTTGCACAAAGTCCATTGTATCGACTGCTGCAGCCTGTTTTGCTACAACGGCTGCACGGTTTTCCCCTCTCGTAGACAGCTTCTCCTGCTATGTTTCCACCTTTTCCATAGTTACAAATGAAAAGAAAATTAAAATGTTTTCCATGTCCATAGACAGTTCTTCCGCAGCCGACGTGTGTTGTTTCTGCCCAAATCATTTGGGTAAAGTGTTTAACATCGCCACGTCGACTGCTATGAAATCCATCGACGATGGTTCTATCCATGTACTTAATTTCGCTGTACCAGCCCATTATTGATTCTTTCAAGAAATGTGTACTTGTAAAATTCCCGGAATTTGTCCCTATTAAGTATACATTTTGGCCGACATACTGAAACTGCTTAGTTTTCCTACAGGAATCGTGAGCATGACGAAAACCATCTTTCAAGCAATAGTTTGCCCAACACTGGGCTATCTTTTCCAGTTCTTTATCATATACCTAAGGAACGACACTTGGTATTACAGCAATTTATGGTGGTACATACATAGTCAAAATATTAATGGCTTACAATTTCTTTCATATTTGCAGCTTTACTATTACCACCCTGTTTTACTTTTCCCAGTGCTATTTTGTTTCTTATTTCGTTATGAAGTAGTATAACAAATTTTCTAGAGTCTCTATTCATCCCTAGGGCTGCAAAATTTTCGCCACAAGCAGTGCTTGGTCCACATTTCTAAGACATCACAGTTATCGAAGTATTTTTTAAAAAAGAAAATAGGTAGGTAGGTATATATTCAGCTTACCTTTCGTTTGCACATTGTATGAATATCGTTACCACACTGATATTGCTTCTGACAATATCGAGAACATTCAATAGAAAAAAATAAAAAAGCAATTAATAAAAATAATTGCCCTGTCATTGTCGATAGGAGCTATAAATTGTAGATTTTACACTTTGTTACACAAACACTGCAAGTTGTATGAGGCAAAGGGAGCAGAAAGAGTGAAAAAAGGATCACTTAATTATTCGTTTTGCTTGTGCAGAAAAATATTTTGTAATCGTGATTAATACGGTTATTCTTATTTTTGAATTGATTGAGGCATGTTCTGCCCATAATGTCACACTTTGCAAATATCACAAAGTAATTGTTTCAACAATAATTTATATTTCTGCTAACAATGTATTGTTCGTTATCACGGAGAAAATGAAGAAGATAATTGCATTGAATATGGAATTTACGCATTTACATTCTTTGATTTCACATACAATTACCATTTGCAGTCTTAATTTAGCAAAAAAATAAATAACAAGCAATCCACTTCGATAAATTTTGAAGGCCAATGGTTTTTATTTTTTATTTTTTTTTTTCTTCTTTAAATTAGACGATAATTTGGTAGATAGAGATTTTTTATATAAGTAAGTAGGTACCTTATAATTTATTATGATAGAGTCACGGGGTAAAAAGTGGGATAAAGCGATTTTATCATCCGTTATTGTATTAAAGGGGCTAAAACAAAGGGATACAGCACAGCAGGGCTGTTAAGGACCGTCCAGTATACAACGGGTCGGGACTCTGCTTTCTATTGATTTGTGGGACAAACCGTCAGTTGTGCACATTATACCGCATTGAGTAACCAACACTGCAGTTCCTGCGTTAGACTATCGTCCATTTTCACATTTATGTACATGTACATTTATCTCGAAAAAAAAAACCGCACCATTTAAATTCACAAAATCCACGTCGAAAAGCCAAAAAAAGTTTATTTCTCCAAGTAAAATCTACAATAGAATTTTCGAACGCGTTTTTAAAAAATTAATTCTGAAAAAAAACTTTAGTTATTTTCATATAAATGTAATTAAAACCAAAAAAAAAATTGTAACACTATTACCCAAAACAGTGAGAATTTTGGCTGAATTTTCTCATTGTTTTTCCTGTAAAAAAATTGCAACTAATTCAATTAGTTGCAACAGATGTTAAGATGAGTGAAGAGTGAGTCAGGAAACGAACCAAGTGCAAAAAGTATGTATGTAGTAGGTAATAATAGTTGCATTAGTAGTAGTAGTAAATAGCGCAAAATTTAATTACCGAAGAACTGAGAACTGTACATAAGATGTTACCTCAATAATTAGACGTAGTTCGTCTGAGATGTGTGCGTATGAATTCTATAATAAATATTTTAATTCACTTACACAGTTGGTTTAGGTTGTCGAGGAACAATAGTTCCCGAGGGAGGCAGACATAAAAGCAGGGGCGCAGCAGAGTTGCTAGGTCGAAGCTTTAATTAGCGACATTACCCTGTCTACCCAACCCCAACTCACCTTACAATCCACCATCCTTTCACTGTCACCTAATATATAAAGTTTAAGTACCCCTGATACACGTCAAAGTAATCAAAACTGTAGTTTATCCCTAAAAAGCTATTATCATGTACAGGGATTATTTCCTCTATATACCATAATAAAGTTAGTGGGTAGGTAGGTAGGTAGGTAGGTAGGTACCTTTTTCTGAAAGAGTTTATTGTTCTTGAAACCAACCATTGATTATGGAAATACATGTGAGAATATTACGATTCGAGGGTCAATATTTTGCTAAGCAACGTGAGGGCGAATCATATTTACTTTTCTGGTACGTAGAAGATTGGCTTCAGAAAACCTTAAAGTAATGGAAACTCAAGTATAACAAAATGTTTTCCTTCAGGACGCTCAAACCAGTAGCGGATCGTATCTACCCTCTGCTGGACTGCAATATAATAATTCTTCTTCCGAAAATAAAACACAAAATGTAATGTTCTTGAAATTGCATCAACAATCGAATAAAATACTGTTAGTGAATTTTTCCTATTTTTTTTGTTAATATTGTTTCAGTTGTTTAAAAAAATTTTCCTCAGATTATCGACGCCACTGTTTTAAGTGATTCCAAGTAGAGGAATTCAGTTCGTCACGATAGAATAAGTGTTTATTTGATATATTCCGGAGTGTTTAGTTTTAATTAGTTGGTGAAAAAGAAAGATTAGCCGGAAAACTCTTGGGGTGGAAAACCAGGCCTATGATAGAAGAGGACGCGTTTGGGGGAGGCTCGCCTTGAAAAATAATAAAAGCGAACTTTATCAATTTTTATGCGATAACAATTAGGCGATGATGAAGCAAATTTTAACCTATATTTAGATCTTCCAGGATGCAAGACAAATTATAAATTCGTTGCTTTGAGTTTATAGAATGTTACTTGTAACCTGGGGGTTTAAAAGGAACATCTGAAGTTGCTCGGAATGTTACCGAAGACTTTTCAGATGCATCTGACTCTGTGTTTTAGTTAAAAGTAGCGAAATATAATTTTCTATCAGAGAGATGTAACCCAAACAAAGGAGAACTGATACACCACTACAGACAGTTTAATCTGGTTTTTGCGTCAGATGGAAAATGTTCTTTATATCAACTTAAAATAATCGCTATCTTAGATGGAGAGACCCTGAGGGAAATCATTCCTCCACAAGGGGAAACTGGAGCCAGACTTATGCTCGAGAAATGTCAAATCGGAATTCTATTAAGTATACATATTATATAAAAGAATTATTACTGTATTTTTTTACGTTGTACGTACGAAAATGATTAATTAAATTTTGGGTTCTGTGGGGTGGAATATTTCGGCCGTTAGTGCGTTATATTCTGCGGGTTGGATGCAGATATCGAGGCTTTTTTAACTGGTTTCAAAGAGTATTTAGCGGGTTTGGATAAAAATGAGTTGTTCAAACGACGCGGGTGGATGAAGGAGCGTGAGCAAAACGCGCAAAGTCTCTCATTAAGACATGCAAATGAAGCCCATTTCAATTCATGGGGTACAATATCGAGGCAAAGTTAGTCGCCGCACAAATCGACAATGTGGAAGAAAATTCGTCGCCCCTGAATCATACCACTTATATTTCTAACTTCAACTTTGTAAAATGTCTAAAATGTAATAAAAAATAATATTAATAACACCTACATACTAGATAATCAATTAATTAATTAATTTAATAAATTACTAGTTTTAGTTTAGTTTTTGCCACCATCTAACTTATGTATGTATTTTTTTTTACCATTGTAATTTTGTTATATTTTTCATTAAGTTTGCTTATTATAATTTAACGTGCCATCAATTGTTTTTTAAAATACATATTTATTCCAATCTCACAAATAAAGTTCCTGATCCTTCGAGAAAAGGTAGAGTTTTTGACTTGTTTTTATTTGTCTGTCGGTCTTTACAATTAATACTCGGTTTGAAAATAGAAACTATTAGAGACGATTTCGGTTCTCGTTGAAATCTCATGAGAATCGGAAAAATAGCTTTTAAGAAGTAATAAATTTCTAATGTTCTAACAAGAGCTGTTTTCATCAAATTTCTCCCCGCCTCGCGAAGATAAATTCCCGTTGGAAATTAATGTGTAGCCTAAGCGCCCCCTTTCTTTAGATCGCTACCTGAAGAGAAGAAATTATTTCTAAACTTTTAATTGATGCAGGAAGTTCTCAGCTTTGGTTCGAGAACACTGCAGCTTCTTTACGAGTAAGAAATAAACTCTTCGCTATTTTTCTCTTAACCTGACGTACCTACCTGCTAACCATTTAGCAGCGTGAAAGCTTTTACCCCTTTGCGCTACTTACAAAAGTCTTATTTTTTTTTTTTTCTAGCTAAAATATACTAAATAGCAGTGGCGTAACTTTTGATCATATCGTTAGGGTGGTTGTAGTTTGTGAGAACATTTAGTTTATTTGCTCGTACGGTTAGAGAACTTACGATTAGTTACATGTTCAAAGACTGCGAAACAATGGGCTTGTACAGTATTAATTAGACCTGGCAGCAATGCAGATAACATTCACAATGTTTTGGATGTTTTTAATTTTGAAATTTCGTTTTAGTCGACTGATGGTCGATACGTAGGTTTCTGGATCATAAATTGTAAGAAGTTTCTTGAAAGCTAACCCCCCTAGGTGTAGAACGGCAAATTTCAGATAAGTAAATCAAGATAAGCCCCTTTACTTTAAGAACACGGGATAAAATTCCCCGAAGGATCGGGTAAAGTAAAAAAGAGAGGCTTTCACTAGACCCGGTAAAGCCTTAAGTCTACACCGAATTTTTCGAAACAAACTTTAAACTCACATATCCTACTATCCTATCTCATATTGTTTTTACATTAGTTTGGATTTCGGTTTTCAATACTTGCTTTAATATAGGTACATATAAAAAAAAAAGTAATTTGAATTTATTTCCTTCACGTTGCGTTTGTCCTTTAATTTAATTACAATCAGTAGAATGTGGTTTGATTTTAATATAAAAAACTATGTCTCTATGGTAAATACCTACGTATCGGTGGATACGTCAAAGGTAGAGAAATGCTTTAAAGTACCTGCTGACGTTTTTATAAAATGGAAAGTTCAAAGGTTCGGAAATATCGATGCATATAAAAAATGATTTCCTGGCAAAATACATACACAATTACCGACCATAAACAAACAAAACTCGTGCAAAATGCATATGCGTAGTCGGTCGGTAGGTTGAATGTTTCCTTTGAAAGTTATTAAAAAATCGTCGTCATCGCAACGTAATGAGTTCCATTTGGGCATAATTGCAATTTGAGAGGCGCGAGAGCATAACCCTAGGCGGCGGACGATGCTAAAACCAACATAGCAAGTGAAGGGGTGCTTGAAATAACAGAACGCAACGGGCGAAGTATAACCTAACCAACGGCACACCATTACATGGTGATGTGAACGAACTTTGATAACGAAATTGGCATGCAAAAATACCACCTGTTTTCACAATCGATACATCATCCCATTACGTTTCTTCATTCTTCATCGCAATTCTTTCTAATTATAAAAATCTTGCACCAGTTATCAAACTTCATTAAAAACAACACCTAAACTCAAATATTCTGTTATGCACCGTTGAAATAATATCACCGAAGAAATTAAAAATTCCATGTAAGCATGTACCTTTTGGACGACGAAGCCTCTAATGTTGTGAAAGTGAACGTGCTTAATGACGTGTGGAAAGATTCAAAAAGAGTAAAGGAGCGTTGCCTATATTGTGAACTCTTGCAACAAATGTCAAAGGAATATACATATCTAGAGGGTAAAACACTACTGAAAAAAATAAAATAATAAAAACGTAAACTGCGACAAAAAAAATAACAATAAGAGAGATTTTTGTGGTCAAGTTTAGAAAAGCTTTTTTTTTATTCGTTCGGGGACGGAGTGGAGTAGCAATTTTAAATAGAGAATATGAATGTAGATGAAGATTGCTGCAGAGTAGGAAGAGATCTGTCTTCGGGCTTCGGAGGGAAACCCCAAGTGTGCTTTATTTCAGTCCCCACCTATTCGGCAGGGTGAATGCGAAAATAGAATTGAAAGTAACACAAACCAGGTGGAGGGTAACGGTAGGCAGCAGTGTCTTGCTTGTAAAACAAGTAATTGATTATTCATCAATAGGGAAAAGAAAGTCTATATTCGGGGCCCTTTGCTTCTTCCACGGAGACAAATTAGGATTTAAGCGGTTCGTTGCACTTGGCTCGCGTAAATTTTAAGAATTACTCCGAGTTCCAAGTTCATCCGCGGAATATCGACGCTAGAGCGCGCCGCATCGCGCCGCGTAGCGAACGACGACGACGACGACGACGAAAAAAGCAATCAAAATTTTAATCTTTAAACGAACTCGCTACGCTCTCGCCGCATATTCTTTTATTTTCTGAACCACCGCCACCGTTTTAACGTTTACTTTGGCCACAAAGAATGCAACTTGTACTATACACTTTTATTCCGCTTACTTCCTTCCCATATCGTACTAGAGTTAATTCACCACTAGGTAGTCGCTTATGCAGAAGTATGTAGGTACTTTTAATTGAAAACGAAAAATATCCGAAAAAATGTTGTAAAACAAAAATACTCAAATATGTACGTATGTTTAGTTTATCATAAATTGAAATGAACCAAAAAATATTTTTACTTTAATTACGAAGTGTTTGGCCACATACAGGACAAAATATTAAGCGTTCAGCAAGAATAACGTTTATGGTAGCGTATTATAGTGTGTACATATGTTCCTATATAAAAGGAGTTACAGAAAAAGCGGCAAAGAAAGAGGACGAAAAAAGAAATTAAGAAACATTTTTCACAGGGTTAATGTTCCATGTCATACGGCCACTTTGGTAACGTATGTGGATTGAAAGAACTTTTATGGATGAGCTTTTCCTGCCTGTTACTAGAACATTAAATGCTGTCGTACGAAATAAGAGGACTAATAAAGCATTTCTTTAATAAATATAGGCACCTAAATAGAACAATAATCGATTCGTAATTGAAAAAGCTAAACGGATGAAAGTGGTACCTACGTGAAATACCTATGTATGCGAGGGTCCTTTGTTACGTTAAAACCATAATAAAAGAATATCTAAAGGAAGGGAAAATAAAGAGGCAGGCAAAAGGTAAGGCAAGGCAAGTTTGTGCGGTAGGTAATATTTTTCATAAATTCGAAAAGTCATTTTTGTGGAACATGTGCGCATTTCGTCGTAATTCAACCGACCACAAAGCGTCACACCTGACGCCTGCTTTTACACAATTCACAGCGATAAAGCCATAAGCTTGATCTCAGGGTGTGACAAGCTACATACGTGCCCATTATATAAATGGCTCATAACCAACTAGCATCTATAAAACAGGAACAACACATGAATAATGACGCAACCACGACTCGATCTTCAAACGACTTTGTGCATCTCCCAAAACGAGAAACCACTTCCACTTCGATTGGATAAATTTTCGAAAATTCAAAACCAATATTTGTCTCTATACCTAAGTATATGAATGTGTGATATTGGAAATAATATCTACTTTATGAATATAAGGGTGGAAGCGGCAGGGGTTTGATGTTGTCCGCGTACGATCGTATAACGGCTCAGCTGTTACCGCATTATCTGTCGATAACAGTGGACCTGTTGTGCAAACAGACCACAAGCGTCGTCGTCCCCGGGAAATTGGTGGACTTAATCGTCAGCCAAGATGTGACGACCCGTTCGTTTGTTTGTAAAAGTAATAGACATGGACGCATTCCTTTATTGCGATACTCTAAAAGACAGATCAGCAAACTCTGTTTACATACCATTAAAATTTTCTCTTACATAACTACATAATTACATTTTATATTTTTCGATTCGTGGAACGCCCTGTATCGTTCACCTGAGATGCTATTGCTCAGCTGCATCAGTGAACATACATATTTCATTCATGCTTTGAAGAGTTCGTAAGGTAGGTAATTTGGGGGGAAGTTTATAGCTAATTTCCTGAAGATATCGACTCGATTTATTTCAACTCCTGTCTTCGTTGAGCATACTCGTCAAATTTAGAAGTCGTAAACTTCGAATCGTAATGGGAACGGCGCGATTGCTTTATAATTGAATTCTTTTTGTTACTCCTATTTATAAAGGGACAACTGGTGCCTCACGGTTTATTATCAGAAATAATTGACTCGTGTCATCCCCTACATGCACACTTCCCTTCTGTCACTTCCACGTCTTCCAGTTCAAAAAATATTAAGGGGTCTCAGTTGCATTTGAATCCACATTTTTAACAATCTGTCTTGGGGTCCACTTGGAACTAATTTAACAGAAGGATCCTGTGAAATTATGATCTAGGACGATCAATGAAGTAAATTTTTAACTATCTTTTTGTGTTCTAAACGGTTGGTTAATATTTGCCACTGGATGACCGATGATGGTGAGGAGATCATTGTGTGGAAGAAGTGGAGTCAGAAAGTTTCGATTGAGATGTGGTGGAATGCATTGAATGATTCATAAAAAAAATGCAGTTTCATAAAGTCCTCGTGGTAAAAGATAATTTTTTTCATTGATTGCTCTTAACTGTAGTAGTTCTGTTGAGCCGGCTGGTTGGTGAGGGATCAAGGCGGCCGTGACACGCCTAGCAAGCGCGCGTTGCCGCCTCCGGCTGCCGCAGGCGTCTGTGCTACCACCACCGTCCCGACGCTACTTTACTCTACTAGCGTCGTTTATTTATCGTGTGACTGTTAGATAAAACGCGCCAGAAACCCACTCGGTCCTCCACACTGCACCACTTCCCGTCCATTCGTCGGCTGCATTTGAATTGAGTTGATCCTCCAGACGAAAGCGTCGTCGTTTTCACCGGTACGCGGAACGCTTCTTCGCTCAAACTCAACTTACGCTCAGTTCATGTATGAACTTCTTCTTCTTTCGAAGCGCGAATGTCGATCTACCACGAACGATCACGAACGTAAAGTGAACAACAAACACGTGACTTGTGACATGATCAGTCTCCTGTATACGCATACATCAACTTCGAGCGTGTCTTCAAACAAAACAGGCATCCAATAGTTCTGACAACTGGAAAATTCTTGACCAAAACTGACCTCTTACTTTTTGAAATTTTTATTCGTCTCATGACTTGACATGGAAAGGAGCAGAGCTTGAGCTTAACCACCCTCCTCTTTCTCTTTTTTCGTAATGGATTTCGGTAACGATTGTAGACAAGTGTCATGCTTCATTTCTATATAATAAGACTTCGAACTGATGCATCTCGGAAGTGTCTTGTAGAATTTGGGCTATCTGTAGAATCAGACTAACGATAAGGTTGTCTAAAAGCAACCTTTTCTTTCCATTCGCTGCTCAAAGACAAACAGTTGCCTTGGCTCCTTCACCGATCCTCGTGGGCTACAGCCTAGTCGGCGTGTGCCCTTGCACTGCGTGGAAAGCGAACTCATCTGCAACGTCCAACGTTCAAAGCTGCAACTGTAACTGTGCAGCGTCATCATCGTCATCAACATCATCGTCATCGACTCAAGGTCCTGTTCGTACGAGGGTGGCTTCCGTAAGTCGTGTCCAGCCGTATCCTTCGTCCTCGGTCACAGTGAAAAGGATTCAGTGTCAGTGTCCTCGTCAGACTCAGAATCAAAATTTAAGTCAGCCGGTGCACCAGGTAGGTGCTGCTGGTTCTGCAACCACGGCTGGAATACAATTGCCCCAGCTCCTGGTGAGCACCTGCGGATGCAGCGGAGGGACGGAGCAAGCAGCAGCCGTCCAAGTCAACGCAGCCCCCATGCTATTTGTTCCGTTCTCTGTTCCTAACATTGCTGCACCTATTACTGGCTCTTTGCAGAACTCCTGCAACCCTTCTAAGGTAAAATAACTACATTTGCACTGTATTTTTAAAATATGCATGCAGAAGTTTTAGGAATACGTTGAAGAGAAAAACGCATTAAGTATATAAATATTTATTAGTCTTCGTCGTCCACGACTATAATGTAAATTTGAGGATTTGCTGTTGGATTTTTAATAATCTCTTTTATGATATGCGGATTCGGAAAAGTGGTTTGTGTGTGCATTTTGCAGAATTCCAACATCAAATGGTAAACAAAGTAAATTAAATATTTCGTTAGTTAGTGAGTTACGAGCTTTTAGTGGAATTAGTTATATTCGAACTGTAAAACAAATCACAGGTAACTCCAAAGTACACACACATTTCATGTGAATACCGTAACCGTCCATTGTTCTGTCTCTAACAGTATAATGATAAAAACACACATGATGCAACTTGAAATTTAATTAATCCGTTGTTTTGTTGATTTAAAAATTTTTGAAACCGCTATAATTTAATTTAATCCGAACTTTTGAAATATTGTAGGCAGTTTTGTTTTTGTTTTACTTTATACGTTCTGATCGAGTCAGTCACTACAATTTGAGCTTCTATTTCGTATGTAATTTTGATAACAGCATTTTAATAATTTTTTTGAGTTGTCGTCGTCCCTCAAGAAGGCAGTTGACATACGATGCTTTTATGAAACGTACAATACAAACGTAATCCAATAAATGTCAGACAATGCATGTCTCCGTCAACAAAGAATTATAAATTGGTAAAAAGCTCCTGGTATATTTTTAAATAAATTTTTTACATTGGCCTTTGTTATCATTTTTCTCTCTTTGTTCTACGCTTCCAGTTACAGAATGTCTTTATAATCTCCCAATGTTTTAAATTTCGTTTGAAAGCGGCTTGTTTGAACACATAGGTATATATAAGTACAACAACATATTCTGTGCTTTTGGTGTAACACATCCTCATGTACGTATGTATGCCCACAAAGCTTTCTGTAAGTAAGTAAGTAAGTAAAATTGAATTCGTTCTATAAATCCAACATCGGCTTTGAGAGAACTGGTTTCTTCTTTAGACTGTGGTGGTGTAATCCTTTTTTTTCATTTTCTTTTAACGCGTTGCACCGTGTTTGTGTTTCTTCAACACTCAAAACAATTCAACTTGAGCCCTTTTACCAGCTTTGCCTCAGCGACAAAGCACAAAATAAATTGAAAACGAAACAAAAAAATCCCTTTGCTGACTGCATTTATTCAAAGGACGCGTCAAATTTTCACACTTTCTTTTTATGTCTTTGGTTAGATGCATCCAACGGTGGTAAGACATGTGGCAAACGGAAATGGAATTCCTTGGCCTGGTTGCCATTCCCTGTCCATCCTAACAACCCCCCATGTAATTCTTTCGTAAAATTTAGGTATCTATTACTTTTTAGAGGTGGTTGTTTTCCCATTTAGTTGCAACTGAAAGCTTTCGACAATATTTTTTGAAGATTACTGTAGAATTAAGCTTTACTGTATGCGCCACTGTGGCGTCTTAATTGAATATGTAATTGGAAGTCACGTTTCTGGAAACCGTAACAATTAGAAAGTAGTGTAAGTATAATTACATAGAAACTTTCTTTATTTTCAGCGGTTTAATTTTTGTTAAAACCCAACCCCGTGTCTCCTGGCCAGCTGTATGTTGTTGAATCCTTTGTGGAATGAATACCGCTGCGTAAATGTTAAAATAAAATGGAAACAAGTAACGTGAATGGATGAATATAAATTGATGCATTAAAGGGAGTGTTTTTCTCACTTTCTTTTTTGTTATTTTTCGGAAAATAAAACATGTGTTTGCATATTTCAGTGCGGCAAACGAATGTACGTGTAGGTACCTACGTTGCAGTATAATTAAGAGCAGAATTGAAACAGCGGAGTTGAGAGAAATTTTTCAGTGAAACTCGGCATTTCTTCAAAGAATTTAACTAATTAATTTCCTTTGATCGGTACGCCACGCCAGAGCGTCAGTCTGGTTCGGGTAGGGAGACAGGGAGACAGGGAGACACGGGGACCTCTATGTAAACTGTACAGTACAGAGTTACACTTGGGGGGAGCATAAAAAGAATTGTGCACCCCTTTGACGGTACGACACTTTATTTGAACTGAACTGCAGCCTGTATAAATTGTGCAGCCTTTGTTTCCAGACTGAATCAATGTGAGAAAGGATAATCGGGAAACTGAAGCGGAAATATTATTTTTCGATTCTGGATCGAATCCAAAAAAATGCATATTCACTATTTATTTATGGATGTACAGTACTTGCATATGCCCTACGATATTTACCGACACAACGACACCATCAATTTTTGGCGTTGAAAGAATAGAATAGGAGCGGCTTATTGGGAGAAAGCGAGAGTATGCATTGCACGTATAAAAAGTCAAGTTTCCCTGGGGATAAGCGAGTTCTTTTCTACATACGTACCTCTACTATATCTTAAACTTTTATGACATTTTCGCCGATTTAAAAAAATTATTTTCATATAATATCTTTTCGTTTGGCTTGTTTGCATGTTTGCTTGATGCTTCCGGTTTCTGAAGTGTCGAGGTCGAGGATGACGGTAGAAGCAGTTGACTTGATTTATTGTCCTTCTAGCGATGCATTTAGTATTTACAAGAGTAAAAATGTTGTTATTTATGCTCGAAAGGTTACTAAAGACGGATACTTTGGCCATCCGTCATTTTCGTTCAGCTAGGAATATCAGTTTAAAGAAACTTGGCAGAGATTAATAGCGTCGCTAATCAGGCAGTTCACTAATTTTCATTAATCTACGTTTGTTAAAGCTCTATTAATAATTGCACGACATTTTACAAAGATCTAACTGTAACGTAACAAATTACTTTCCCTCTGTCCATGATGTCAATTTAATTCTAATTTCATAGCAAATAATAATGTAGATATTGGTTCCTGTTCTAAATTAAAAAAATAACATTGAAACGGCTTACGGTGCAAAAGTGATGGTTAGTTTCACTTGAAAATCAATTTCCTGAACAGTCGTGGTAAAAGTGATAGCAGTCGACGTGATATATAAATTAATGGCAATCAATTTAAAGAATGACCATTGACCGGCAGTGGCAAGATCGGAGCGAGTGATGATGGCGATGTTACGAAGTCTGCTTCGACCTGATAGGGATAAGAAATATTCGTTTATGAGCCGTTTTGATACCCTACATCGTCCCGTGGCCAGATAACTTGAACCACTAGTCTGATGATTTTTCTTTTATAATAGGGGAGAGCTTTTCAAATTCGAATTCCTTTCTATCAAAATTGGGCCTGTTTGTCGCACATTTTTAAGATTAATTCTTTTTTAGACGATAGTCGATTCGGGGTAAGGAAAAAAAGTAGATATTTCTTTCATGATCTTTCTATCACGAGGTCAGTGTTTATAGTACCTACATTTTTCTTTCTAAATAAGGCAATTCTGCGAAACTTGGATAGAAAAAAATTTTCGGAGGGTTTGGATATTTCATCATTAGTTAAAGAGTACCTAATGTTTTATGTTAATGGGGTGGTTTTGTGTAGTTTGAATCCGTTTCTGTGAAAATGGGGGGGTTTTGTAGCACGTTTGGTCGCTTAATTTTTTTTTTGTACTATATTAGTCGACTCTCTGCTGGCGTGTTAGCGGATTTCATCGAGTTAGGGGGGAATGTGAAAAAATAGAGATTCCGGTGGGGCAACTTTATTAAGTGACGGCAATTTTTCAATAGCAGCATGAGTGCGAATGAGTACGGGCAACGGCAAGGGACGGATGCAGACATAGCGATGCCACTGGCTTTGCATTAGTTTGCACAAAAATGTGCTGATTTGCTTTTGGATCGTAGTGACGCACCCACCGGGCCAAATCAAATTACCGAGCACATGTTCCCTGCTACAATTCAATTGTTCCAATAATAGAGAAGTGGCATGTCACAGTCCTTTTTCACTTTAGTCCATTTATTATTTGCCAAGTAATATCGTTCGCTGACATTTTCGAAAACTGTTGGTTCAAAATCCTCGTTGTACCTACTACATTACATAGATTTTCATAATTATTGTGCAAATCTCCACGCGCCTGTGGATATTAGGTATAGCGTTTACAAGCCTCGGTTAAAGCCTTTCGAATGCATTGTTTGTCGAACAATTCACTTGAAATGTTCCCAGCTTTTGTTTTGTATATTCTATACGTGTGGATGAATACTCGTACGTGTACGACTGTGAGCAGTATTTTTAAATTTTAAGAGTACCAATAAAATACAGTACAATACAATACATCAATTTCTCGGTGTATGTACAATCTACTACAGAAGAGGAAACACGACTGGGTTACTTTTTAAGTTTTCTTTGTATCATCTCCTTTACATTTTATACGAGAAAGATAAATAACGAAAAAGAGTCACATCTGCTCTTCTGCGAAACCTATTAAAATTTCAGAAAGATAAAACTCTTCGGTTCAACTTAAAATTCACCATTCACAAAATATTCTGCCACAGATGCAAAAAAAAAAACTTGTTACCAGACAAAGTATCTGGATCTGAAATTTAATTAATACATGTGGGTACACATTCTAACGAAGCAGCCCCCTTTTTATGACCGGAACAATATTTTTTTACAAATCAGTCGCGTTCCACCTTTGTTTTACTCATGTCATATCAGGAAACGTTTAAATATGTAATTTGCATAGTCAAATAGTAACAGCAAAGCCTATCTCTGTTGGTTCAGTCTGGATATCGACCACTACAGAAACGTCACCGGTTCCGTATAACACAAATCCAACTTTGGGATTTATAATGTCAACGTTCGTATCCGTTGACAATTCACATATGCAGAAATATTAAATAAAGTTTACGAAATTAATTAATTAATTAGTACAAATTTCTTTTTACGCTTCCAAAGTATGACAAAAAAATGGGTGGCCTTTTACGTTTTTATATTTTATCTGCTAATTTTCAAATACCTATCGGAAAATACATATGTTTAATTTTGGAGTAAAATAAATTTTGAAAGTGATAAAGAGGTTGCAGTGTGTTTCTGGACTAAAAATTGTCGGCACGCTACAAGATGTAGCGGGAGAATAAAAAGGCATAAAATATTTTATGAGAACGACGCAGTGGCTTGGTAATTTGAAGTTTAAAATTCAGGACGGAGCGAAGAAGTCATACCATCATCCGACAACAGCCGCCTTAACAACCCTTTACATTTTAATTGCGTTTGCTGTAAAAGCCAATAAACTCCCCTTGCTCCCCCTTTTCACGAATAAATTGTGGCATGTATGAAAATTATTATTTTGCGAAAGACCGGTTGCTATTTTCTTTTTTCCTTCCTCGTAGAATACTAAAACGCAAATTTTTCAATCTTATACGAAAGTGGTTTTAACTTTTATTCATAGCCTATTCAGCGAAGCAAACAAAAGATCATAACGAGAGTGAGCCTTTAACAGGACGCATAATAGAAAAGGACCTTCAAGGACTCTTTGCCATTCCATTGACTCTTTTACTAGCTGAATCTCTTAGAAAATAACGTAAAATTCATAACAATAACAGCATGAATTGTGACGCTTTCAACAAATCGAAAAAAGTTCCTCCTTTTATTTATGAATGAAAATTCTAATCCATTTTTTATCTATAATAAAATAGATACCTACGTAAAATATATGAAGCGGGTCGATAGTTTCCATACTTGTGTAGGGTGTTTGTTAATTTATTAACTAAGTTATTAAATAAAGGGACAGTGGTTGTTTGGTGTTTGGTGTGTCCAACAATCGCAACAATCGCATACACATTTCCGTAGATCACGAGAGCGTAAACGTTGCTTCTTGCTGCCTCCCGTTTTTGCTGAGGTGCTCCTCCACTCCGTTCGTCCATTTGTTCTTACTGCTTCTGCTGCTTTACAAAACGACGCTACACAATTCATGACGTCTAAGAAGAACCTTTTTGTCGTGGAACGAGAGAAGAGGGTGAACGTATAACCGTCAGAAAACCAGTAGCTTACTCCGTTTCCCTACCAAAACCGTACAATGCCAACTTTAATCTAATAACTAATTAAGAACTCGCTGGTCTGGCAAGGAATGTCGACGGATTGTCTTGTTTTTTCCTTTTTTTTTTGTTCACACCGAAACATAATATTTACGCGACACAAGCAACACCCAAGGAACAAAACAATTTCCGTAAAAACCTTATTTTTACACCCACATTAACCACCGAACGCTTCGTGACACCGTCGTTTCATCATAAAATGAAAATTTATCTAAAACCTCAGTATCAAAAATTTAATTTGAGTTTTTTTTTTTTTTTTTTATTAAAAAGTAAAAAGGGGTTCGAAAGACGAGACAGCAGTGAGTAGCGTGTACGTGTATTTTACGCGATTGAAATTGATATTCGGAAGTTTCCCCTTTACCTTTATATTATAAAAGAAAGGCGAGGAAATTTGAGAGAAAATGTTTGTAGTTTTTCCATTCGGTATGATTCGTTTACATCTTGAGCCGAATCGGCATGAATATTCATAAATGCAAAGGGCACCCGGGAAGAAAATGTCCGTTACATCTCGCCAGGGAATTCTCTTCTTTCATTAAAATTAAAAATGTATCAGCAGTGACGAATAACGGCAACCCGATGCGCCTTTGATTTAACTGAAAGTGTTCTTCGTCTGAAAAAAAAAAAGCAAAAAGTTTTCTTGCCGTTTAAAGTAAAAATATCATCAAATTTCTAATGAAGGAAGGTACGATAATTTTGTTTATTCTCCCCCGCCCGGGTGGTTACTTGTCGAACAATTAAAATCGAAAGTGAGAGAAAGATCCAATGACAGTTTGTCATCTTTCATTATACACTCGTTGAACTCGCTCTTCCGAACTTGATGCTTAATTAGATTAAATAGGAGCAATCTGCTCCGTCGGTATAAAAGGCAAAATCTAGGTTACACGCTGAGCCGTACTATTCGGTTTCGCAACCTAAAACACTGAATTATGTAGGTGCACTAAGTTGCGATAATTAAATTGCTAGGGCTGTTAAGGTATAAGCTAATAAAACGTCGCATTCATGTGTTTTAATTACGCGAACCAAATTGTACCAAAAACCAACCAAAGCAGTCGACGCCTTTTGTTACCTATAGAATGCCGCATATGCAAACAATGCACGCCTGCTTAGATTTATTTCTCTTTAGCAATCACTTTACACTACCCAATTACCCCTGTAAACAAATCCTAATCTCCAGATTTAATTCCAACAAGAAACAGACAACGTAAAATACACGGTGACTTTGTATCTCAATTCCAAAGTCGTAATAGCCTCCAGCCAGCTCTACATCCAATTATAAATGCCTCAACTTTCAACTGAACACCTCAAATAACTGCTAGTCTTATTTGTAATCCCTTGGATTCCAAACTTACAATTCCCACTCTGCATCATAATTATTTATGAGTCTTTCGTTTCTCCAATCTTTTACCTTTCAATTTCCAAGTTATATTATTAATCTTTAATCGGCTTTGTATTCAATTAGTGATTTCTTATCTCCCAATTATAGACCCAAAATAATTCCTAATCTATTGCCAAGTATTGTATCTTTCTAGTGTTTGTAATCCTTATAAAGTTGCACTTATCCATGGTCAGCTCTATATCTAATTAGAGATTCGTCGTCTGCAAATTTTAGAGCCAAAAGAATTCCTAGTCTGCTGAATTCAGAGTAGGAATTCCTAGCATTCTTTGTATCTTTACTTTCTCTGATCCTTTACATCTGAATTCCAATGTTGTACTAAGTATGTTTATCTCCAGCCTGATCTGTATCTAATTAGAGATTTCTGGTCTCTAAACTATAGAACTAAAATAATCTCCAGTCTCATCTGTTAGGAATTCTAATTTACTACATCACATCTTACAATATTAGTCTCTGATTTCTCAAGTTCTATTTAATCCAATTTAAAATGTAGGTAGGCACTTCCTGGAATCCAATTTCAGAGTTGCCAGGTTTCGAAAAGAACAAAGAAATTTTGAGGTTCAAGATGTTAAACAGTTAATTTGCACGAGTGTAGAAATTAAGGGTTGTAAATAGTAAAAAGCGAATTGTAATATGTCAGTTAATAACGGCTCTGAATCCGTAGCCACAGACAATTAGCTCATCTGCAGTGTTCATTTCTCAAAGTTCATACGGGTTCATTATTTCGGAAGTTAGTGTTTGAGGGTTGCCGTTGAATAACAATTCTGTCAAGCGGTCAAATCCATTACCACGATTTATATCACTATTCCCACCCCACTAATGTCTACACGACAACATTAGTACCTACAAATAAACTGACATTTTTCAAAAGTCCTGAATACGAAAAAGCTATTATTTAAGTTACATTAACACCATTACCGAGAATGGAGTTTTTTTTTTTAAAGTAAATAAGTAAATATACGAATTGAAGTTGTGATTATGGCCTCTCCTCTGACTCATTAAAACAACAGAACGAATAATTATCTGTGTTAATACAGATTTATTCTGTTTTTTTTTTTTTTGGGTTGTAACCTCATAAAAGCGAGAAGGTCACTCACTTCAGAGAAACCACAAAATAAGGGTTTCTTTTGGGAGAAACGGACGTAATATACGACTCTGGGCTGAAAAGTACGTGACCTGGGAAAGTTGGTTTCCTTTTATTCTTCTAATTTCTTTTACAACCAACACAATGTTAAAGAAAGACACTGTTGACATTATTTAATAATGAATAATCGTTTGTCCGTTCGGTTCAGTGAACATGGATTGCAAGGAGATGCGTTAGTGTTGTTAGGTGATTTTATCAGAAAATTAGTTTCTGCCCGTAATTATCCCGACTAGACGAAATTGTCTTCCGATAACATACACGGAACAAACGAACTTAAAACAAAAATGATATTGGCGCAAAATTGGAAATTTCGCTTTAGAATATTTGTTTGTGTACAACACACAGTAAATTTTCGAATTGTTCGAAAACTTTAATAAGATTATATGTGCTTTAGTCGGAATCTCCTGCGCGGTGTTCACACATAACTATACGGTGGTGTAAGACTATAATTAAGTTGTTAACTTAGACTCTCTCGCTTGGCAAATTGGCGGAAAGCACTCGATTGATTATTCTACCATCTGCGGCCTTTCCGAACCAATATATAAACGAGAATCGCCCGGCTAATGAATCATTCTTTATCACATACATAAGTACCTACCTAATCGTTTAATCTCAAAAACCAAAAAAGCATTTAAAAAAAAATTATATATATATATATATGTATATAATAACATTAAAGTAAATATCTACTTTGGTTTTTGTTAGATTTTATTGGAATATGGGCAAAAGAAAAATCAATATTCACTAATCTTTTTAACACGTAGGTACATACTTAAAAGTCACTTTTGTGTCTCTGTTTAAAGTCCGTTCTTTGCTAAACGGTTACTCTTAATGATGTGAATAAGGTTAGATATGGGAACATACCTAGTAGTATATAATACACTACAAGTATCTTGATTTGTTTTTGTTTAGCCTTCCAGGTTATATTTCCAATAGATTTCGATATACATACATATTTTCGATATGGTTTATCAAATGATATTTGCAGTTTTCTTTAATATACATACGCGGCAGGGTGAACAAGGGGTTGGTTGGTTTAGATAGCATCAGGCAATAGTTTCTGTTTTTCGTGGCGATGTAACTTCGTACCGGTGTGAAATAGCACCCAGGGCGCTCATTTTTCTTGATGCATCACTCGAGATACGGTACTGTACTATCGTTTATTTTCCAGCTTTTATATAAGCTCTCGGAATTCAATATAAGTAATATTATTATAGTTACATTTCGATAACGCTGAAAATAGCTCACGTACAAAATATACATACTTACTAAGTACGTCATCTTTATTTTAATTAACTGTAACTCATCATTTTTTTTTTTTACAACCCCACACAGTGTCTTTTTGTTCCTGTTCCGTTCACTTGTGTTTTTATTCTTAAATAGTTAACCCTTTATGATTTTGCTTTAATTTTTTTTTTTCCGGCACTTTCCGATGAATATCTACCTTCGTGACTTTTGAGTATTTTGTGGAAGGGAATAAATATCCTGCGGCTTTTGGTCGAAGGGTATTAAAACAATATTTATCCCCAACAGACCACTGGACTCCATTAAGGGATAAAAGCGTCTCAATCTTTAGCCCTTCGATTGGACGTGACAACTGTGTTTACAACAAAGTGTAATTTCGTTGG
Source organism: Agrilus cyanescens (assembly GCA_947389935.1). Lineage (NCBI taxonomy): Eukaryota > Metazoa > Arthropoda > Insecta > Coleoptera > Buprestidae > Agrilus > Agrilus cyanescens. The sequence continues at coordinate 877,176 of OX376704.1, forward strand.
TGAATTGTTAAGTAAGTGTCGAAGTGCGTCGTAAAAATGCAATTTAACTTAATCCAAATTATACGATCAAATTGAGTGGATGTTATTTTTTTTTTTTCTACGACTTTTTTAATTAACAATCTAATTGTTGAGGAAGTTTTTATGCGATAAAAGGAAAGGCCATTTATATATTTTTTAATATGCAGTCCTGGCATGGGATTTTCCTAAATTAGCCAGGACCTGACGTTGTAAAGTATTTCTTAAGCGCTAATAGGGAGAAACTTTTAAATTGCAGTATTCTTTTGAATTCTTTTAACGACAGTGTCGCTCGTCTCTAACGGCAAATTAAAAACTTTTTGATAACTTTTACTCAGATGATGTTTAATTAAGTAAACAAGTCTTTGTGTAGCAAGCAGACCGAAAAATCTTTCGTAAATTTATTGAATTAAACGCTTTCTTTTTATTTCGACTTTTGTTGCTCGGAGAAAACGGAGCGGTTAGGTAAATAGGTAGGTACCTACGTTTGTACATAGCTAAAATCGTTTTAAAAATAAGATTCCGGATGATATATAATGCTAAAGGTTTTGTCAGATAAAATAGTGAGCCCGAATTCCGTTTTAGCTGTTTTGAATGGCTGTAGGGCGGTCTGCACAAAATTTCGCTTTGTGCTTTGCATCTGTTATGGACTGGGCCCTTTCGCCTAAAGTTATATGGCCTTGACGAACTGCTTTACTCGATTTATGATTTAACAAACTTTCAAAGATAAATTTCCTCACGTATAACTTTAAATTTATTATCTATTAATTAACATTGATATCTAACATCCAACTCTTAGTTAGTAACGAACAAAATTTTAGAGATTCAGATTAATTTTTATAAGTAGGTACGTAATTTGTAACAGTAACTAACTAAAATTATTTTTGTCAATAGTTGAGTGAATATCGCATCGAAATCGACGATAAGCTAAGTGGTAAATTTCTGAAAATGACCTCTAACACCAAGAGCTGCCACCGTAATTGAAACTTTCTTGCGAAGTGGAAACTTCGCCAATTGTTCGATAGCCTTTACGTTGGCACTTGGAAGTTGTTGCTTGAAATTGTACGCTTAGGATGGGGTTCAGTGTAACACTTAAACTGTCAGTGGATAGTAGACTTTAAAGGAGCAAAATGCACTGACTGTAAATTAGATTTCTCTCAACTTCCTGAATGTTGAACATATGTGAATGTCTCACTTGTCGTGGATTTCAAATACCCAATGTCTTTGTCGCATTTTAGTTTTAGTTTACTTTTTCTCAAGAAAAGTCAATAACTATTTACATTTAGATATATTGAAATTTAAATAATTTTTATTTGGATGCCTGTCGATTTCTTTTCAAATCAAAACATTGTGCTTTGAATTTGTGGGACCCTTTTTAATTCTTCCAATAGGTACCATTAAGCAATTACGCAGGGGAGGTAGGTAGGTAAGTACCTAATACAATTTATATCCGAGGAAGTCTAAATAAATTATTCGTTTTAATTTTGTCACGTTCTTTACAATTTGTTATCAGCGAATTGAATTTTAAGTAGCTTGACTTTTAGTAGAGTATGAAAGTTGAAACAACTTGGGTATTATCTTACGTGGAGAATAATGTACAGTGGAGTGCATAGAAAATGAGACAAGTGAATATCGGATTCGCGAAATTAAACACGTACACGTCGCGGCCGAGGGAGGTACTTCTGTATATTTACGTTATTTACTTACATACGTGTACATGAGAGTGTTTTACCTATATGATGAAGAAGAAGAATGCAAGGATGTAAAAAGTACGTGATAAGGAATAACAGGAAAACTATATGTCAAAATTGATAGATAGGGATCGTTTTGTATATCGGATTCAGGATATGAATGCTATATTGCGAGACGCCATGTGCACATTTCGTTGGGACCCTATAAATACGTTATAAGATAAAGCTGCCAGTTGCGCTACGCTCCTGTTGTCATGGCAATATATCTACTACCTGCTGCAGGGTATGTTTGAGAAACGAAAATTAGGTTTATGCTTGTACTAACTCCAAGGAATTCTTTAAATAAAAGATCTCTTAATTAGCTTAGTTTGTGCCCCTGCATGGTGTTCCTTCCTGGCCACATAAATTAATAACCCTTGTCACCAAAACCAACACAACCTTCGTATCCTTTAGGTATTTATTAAACTGATGACCAACTCGAATCTGTGCAAATTTTATACCTATGTAAGTACATTTTACTAGTTAAACGTATTAGAAGAACAAACAGAGGAAAACATAATCTTCACATAAATTAGAACTATACTGTAGGTACTGTAGAGTATTAAGTATTAGGTACCTACCTAAAGAAGTGAGGGAGGAAATGTTGAGTTAGTTAAAAGGACTTTGCCTTTTAAACGTTATCGGCGAATCTTTAGTAAAATAAGGAATACGGGCAACATCATCGTTAGTATTGTATATCAGGCAACTGCCAATAACTGTAGATAATTTGCATTTTGTCGGGCGCTAGCTAATGTTGTATGAATCGCGATAAGAGTATTGCAAACGTCTCTGAGGGAGCACGAGTATACGCGCGCCGGGGAAGAACAAGATCTTATCGATGCAAAAAGGACCTTCCTCGCTGCAACGGACACTTCTGTAATTTTAAATTGCCTCTGAAATTGCCCTCTTTGTCATTCGTAATTAGAACGACGCGTTTTTTTTTTTTAAACAAAAAACAGTTACTTCCCTTTTTTTGAACTACATACTAAAATTGAACGAATTTAATGGCGAAGAAAGTGCAAAATATTACCTACCAAAAATTTAATTATTATACACGTTCGAAATTTAATTGAACGTCGTTATAGCAGGAAAAAGTGTTTTTAATGCTGCAAAAAAAAAAACTGCGTTTTTCTTCTTTGTTTCAATTCCATTATTGTAAGTAGTGGAATTGACTTGTGTTAACATTCGTTAGAGACATAATGACTCTCTAAATAAGACGAGCGTGGTGAAAAAGTGTCTGAAATAAATGTCTTTGTCTCGAATAAAGTTACCGTTAACGAAAATATCAGGAATGAGAGATAGATTTTTATTGTAAGGGGACTTTGACGCGGCGCTGTTCCTTTGTTCCCCTTAACTTAACGGTTTTCCCTTAATCTAATTCATTTGAAACGATTTGCATCTAATTAGTCAATTTCGGCGTTTTACGCTTTCTGGTTTTTAAAATTCACTTATTTATTACTTTCATCTTTAGCTACGTAGGTACTGAAAATGGTAGTTATTAACAGTTAAAATGAGACAATAAATAACGAGGTACGTACGTACGCAAATGCATCATCGTTTGTTATAAATTATACGAGCAAAAGTTTCACGCCTGCACGTTTATCTGTTAAGGAACAAAGGGCGCCTCGAGTTTCAAATTTCAATAGTTGGTTTCGCAAAGGATGATAGGACATCGTTATCGGAGATTGACAAACAGCATCGTCTAAAAAGAATACACTTGAGCTTGTTCCTGTTCTTGCTTAAGTTCACCCTCTTTTTCACCCTCGCGTTCCCTTGTATCGATTCGCGCCTTTCATTCAGCGGCATGCTACGCGAACACTTCGGTCTTGTCCCGTCCAATTTGTCAGAGTTGACTTTTGATGTTTTCATAAGTTGCGTTAATAATACGCCAAGTCTTCGACACCGACACCGGCCGTTAAACTTTTACTCTCTCCTCTGCTACTTCTTCAGTTATTATTTATCTCTTTCGAATACCGACCACGACCACGTTGCTCTGCTCGAAACGAGCAATTTCGAGCTTCCAAGACTCAATTTAATGCATTCAATTAACTTGCTCAGAACCCCCCCATAATAATATATAACAATTTTCCAGGAGCAACCGCGCAACGTACCAGTCCGGAAAATTGAACTAAATATACATTGGTAAGGTAAAACATCTACCCGCGAGATGCTCTACAAAGAACAAGGACCGATTTATTCTTTTTCTTTATAAACTTTTTATGTGTCATTTTCTCCTGATGTTGCAAAAATAGTCCCGTTTTCGTATGTTTTTAAAAAAGTTTTCAAAGCAAATTAAATGATTAAAAGTTGAGTTAGGATGTTTGCCCATATACATTTTTATGTGTAGGTACGTGATAGAGATACACACGTCATCGCAGCATGAACATTTCAGAAGTCTTTTGCAGAAAGCAATTTTCTCTTCAATTTCATATAAATAGTTAAGCAAGTTGTTTTAAGTTGCTTCAGACTTCATACTCTGCAGTCTTTAGATAATCTGAAAGACACAGATTCCTACATCGCCAAGATTATGCTGTTAAACTTTTCGTGAATTAGTTTCAGGCTACCATAGAAACTTCTTGTAGGTATATGTACCTACGTACCTGCGCTTACGAAAATAATTTACCGGATTTCTTTTTGCGAAACTTTTGGATTAAGCAAGCAAAGCAAAATCTACTTTCAAATTACAGAACGTCTTAATGCAGCTGAGAATGATACATTTAGTGGATTTCTCAAAATAAAAACGCCAATTACAGAAGTTTTCACAGAAAAATTAATTCTTAATTCTCACCGAACTCCATTATTTCCACAGAATAATCAAAGCCTTACATCAACAAGTAGAAAAGCTCTGCATGATGACAACTTGTCTAATAGTATTATAAAATAGATTCTTATTACCAGAGACCACAGGGCAATCAAAGATTTATTTAGAACTCAAAAGCTCTTTATGAACTACAAAAATTAAAAATAAGTTTCAAAAGCTTCAAGCGCATATTGTAACTTTAGTCGATTGATTGATTATAAAGCACAAAAGCTGTCTACTGATCATATTATACGATAATAGACATATAGAAGTTCCATTTGATCACATCATCGTACACAAAAGCTCCAAATTGATAGTTATCTTTGTACACATATAACTAATAACATAGATTGAAAAAAAGTAGAGGAGATGTTAGTTTATCATTTTACTTTTGTGTTGAGAAAATAATGAATAAAATAATAAAAGTGTCGAGAGCGCGTCTGGAGGCTCGAGGCGGTTAGAGAAGGCTTTATGAGGTGGGAATGATCAATTCGCGCTCACAAGATTGGAAATATTTCATACGAAAATACAAACACGCCGGTCTCGCCCCTGTTAAATGCCTTTGATATTGCCACAAGGCTTGTCTGCGAGACTACACCAGAGCTATACAATATACATACAGATATAACCAACGGAAAAGCGGGGCGATATGATGTTTGAGTTTTCGAGCGTGTGCTTCCCGCTTTTCGTTTGTTACTAATTTCGCGCTACGATGCAGCAGAATAAAAACTGATGACGAAAAGTAGCTACTTTTGCCAACGGTTAATTGAAAGGTAGGTACATTTTTTACGTGAAATTTGACTGTTTCGTTTAAACATATGTACATACATATGTAGGTACCTACATAGGTATCCGACATTGAAATACGTATATATGATTACTAATCGTAAAACAAACTTTTGTTATAAAAACAAGGGTAGGTAATATTAAAGGAACGTATGCATGTAGATATTATATGGTTGGTTTGAGTATGAGTGGTGAATGGTGTGTTAGTAAGAGTAACGCGTCAAATATATTTTACCGATAGGCAGGGAGGGTTTTAACGGGATATCTTCCAGTTTTGGCTTGTCAAGCGGTGATTTAGGCTTGCATTTATTCGAACCGCCTCCCCACTGCAAGCACTTTTATCACGAAAAGCCAACTAACCCGTCTAGGGTCTGGGGGTTCACTGACAGCAACGATTTCACATAACACGTAAAGTGGCCAATTCCGTTTCGTCCATCTCTTTCACTATTTTAACTTGAAAACGACTATAAAAATATCGTCCCTCTTTAAATTGCGGCTACCCAAAAAAAAAAAAAAATATAAACCCTATCACAAATTCTAATCTAACAACCACTGCAGAAAAACGATAATAAACCAGAAGAAACTGTAAACGATTTTAAGAAAAGTGAAAACCATACCTATATTCCGCACCATTTTGACACTTAAAATTTTAAAAGCTCTATCTCATAAAACTGCTGCAAAGCTCTAAATTACATATACCTACATATAAGAAAATATGATTTTTTTTAGTTTACACATGAGCTATATTATGAACATAAGCTTTGGAAGCTATTTAGCCGTTATGTATCTACATCACAAACAAAAATTTAACACACGAAAGCTCTGAACTAGGTATATATTAAAAAAAGTGAAATTCCGAAGGATACCTGTATAAAATGTGTACTTACGATAAGTCACGTTGAGTTATATTACGATCATAAGCTACAAAAGCAGTATATATGATCACAAGCATAAGCCCTAAATAATAAAATTCTTCATGATACTGTCGGAGAAAAGCTCTGTGTTATTGAACAAATAAAATTATGATCAGATGACACTTAAAGAAAAGCTGTAAGTACGTTAAGTCGCGTTGAACTGTAAGTGTGTGTATGAAAGCTTTATGTTGTTTTTGTGTGCTGAAAGCTACAGGTATACAACCACAATATTAGTAAAGTAAAATACATTTACACAGAGCTTTAGCTTGCACCCTCGATATGCGGGCAATAAAAAGAGTTCGTGACGAACGACGATACCGATACTTTATAAAATTTTTTTTTAAAGATTAACAGTTCCAATAGCAAATGGTTTATTGATTTTGAAATAACATGTTCATTAGAGGGAAAGTGCTATAAAAGTTGTGGTGGTAGTAGTTCGGTTTTTGAACAGGTTTTTTAATACATATTTCAACGAACCGTTAGATAAATAAATTAGTCACCGCGGGATTATAAAACTGAACCAATATTTTATTACATATTCGAGCAATTTAACACTCTATCGAGTTTAATTGACTCTAAACTTGCTGATTATTAGGTTATTATAAATTTTGATTAGTTCCTCTGAAGGCAAAGCGCGATTGAAAATGGAAACTTTCAGCCAAAATGATTTGGTTAGAATTTAATTTTCAGTTACAGTTTGCTGTCGTACTGTTTTACAACTTCAAAGCAAACATCTAATTAACAAGTTGAATTAGTTCATACCTGTTTAAAAATAGAGAAAAACCATTAGGTACTTTTTATTGGTCGAACAAATTTTACACAATCGTTTGGAAACGCTCGTCAGAATTTGTATGGCTTAAAGTTTATTGAAAATTTATAAACAAAAAGAAAAAGATTACCAGTCCGAAAGAAGGGAAAAACTGATATTTCCCAGAATACCTCCAAGCGGAAAATTATCCAGTGTGTGGACATTGTATAAAGAGGAAAACTAAACTAAGAATAAATTGAAATGTCTTAAGAGTTTGGTGTTCGGAAGCAGCGCAGAAGAGATAGATCCGAACCACCCCTTAGATTTGAATGGCATGAAAAGATTAAAGTGACCTTTTGCCACTCCCTCGTCGGCGTATTGGGCGGCAGACGACGCCCACACGACGTCACAAAATCTATCGTTCAAACAGCCAACCTCCACCTTGTTAATGATAACAAAAATGATTGATTTCCTAAATAAATTTCTTTTTGCAAAAATGCACCGCGAGCCGTGCCGGAACTCGCCGTGTCCTGACCTTGTATCGAATTCACTACGTCCAACGTAAACATAAACACGGAGTGGGGGAAATCATCTGGCGTCGAACTAGGACGTGGAAATAACGAAACAAGGGTAAAAGTGAACACTCGGAAAAGTCACTTTTCTCTCCACGAAAAGAAATGATGCATATTTCAACGAATTTATTGAATTAACTTGATATTCTGCAATATTACAAAAAACAATATCATTTATTTTTTTAAATATGTATATGTAGATACATTTCTAGCTAAGACTACTTTGACGCAAGATGAAATTCGAGGATAACACAACTGTTAAAACTCAAAAAAAATGTATAAATAACAATACTTAGTTTAATAAGTTTTGAATTTTTAAAAGAAAAAATTATTGTCCTCATGGGTAATCATTCGATAATGAATGACTAATTTTTTTTTTTAATATTTCACGAAAGCCTATTACTTCCTATGTATTATTATTATTATTATTATTATAATCAAAATTGTTTTGGTTGGTTGGTTGGTTTGTATGTTTTAGAACACATTTGACTGTTCACTGACAAAATATAGCAAATGCGTTCAATTTTCGATGTTTACATTTAATTACGATCCTGAAAATGTTGCGGGTACCTTTATTTACCTAAATTCGAATTTATTTTCATTTAAAATGTACACTTGACGCGTAGCATTTCCTGTTGCTATAAATATTAGTAATATTTGCTTAATATAATATGCAATAATTACAATTAGTCTCATCTAATTACATTTTCGCAGGACTTTTTTATCGAACTTTAAGGTACCTAAGCGAATGTGCAAACCGTTTCCGCGAAAAGCTGTGCGAGATTTTCCGCGCATGGTCCTGCGGTCGTTTTATTTCATTTTCCCCAAGTTCGGCTTTCCACCCGAAGAGGTCGCAGCGTTCATTGACCAGGATAAAGCCCAGAGAAATATTCAGCTGCGATAGACTTAAAAAGCTCTTCATTAAACTGCTTAAAGCTCTAGATATTTATTTCAGTCTCGCGGAGTAATTGAGAGAATAAAACATGCACCTACGTGGAAGAGGAGGTGTCTTATGTTTTGGCAGAAGGCTTTCTCTATATTTTCGGTAGGTATAATCCCCTTAATCAAAGCAATTACCTACCTACCTACCTACCTACCACCAGGGAATATTTATATATAAAATTAAATACGCTCGTAACGCAACGGGTTAGTTAGTTGAATATTATTACGAAAACGTAAGCTTTGTTGAGAATAATTACGTTACAATAGTACGTATTAACAAGAGAGCATGGAACAGGTAACAGTTGGCAGCTTCTCCTGTAACCATTTACAGATATGTGTGTATGTGTGCCTCTATCTGCCGGGCTGTTGAAATTATTCATTTCAGGTAACATTATATGGAATGCGTAGCCTCGGGCCATGCGGTTAACAGAACTTTGGCAATCATGTTAGATTATACGCTTCCTTTACTCCATTCGGTTACAAACATACGTATTTTGTGTTGGTGACGTAAAACTAGCTGCTCTACTCTACTGCTAGCCGAAAATCAACCTTTACCCTCCTCCTTCAACAAGTCGAACCTTTTCATTCGCACATACTTAGGTAACTGATAAACAAAAGAAAGCTCGACTGTTACTCCTTCATAGGACACCAAATACATATACAGTGTCATGTATTCTCTCTCTCATCAACCAAAAATAGGATTAATATTTTTCACTCTTGTTTCCAGGATAGTGTATCTGTATATGAACAGAAACGATCGAAATCCTGTCAAATTGTTTCCTATTTCAGATTGGTCATCCATCAGTAAAGGAAATGTGTTTTTAACTAATGTTCACATTTTTAAGTACAAAACTGTGTACCACTGTCGAAGGTAAATTTAGAATTACAAACATTTCCACGTTTACTACAAAAAATTACGTATATACCTACGCTTTCGTGGGCTGAAAATGCAGTTCGTTTTAGTCCAAAAAAAAAATAATTTTCCTATCGATTTATTAGTATATGAATATTTGATAGTTTTTTGGAACCGAATGAAAATTTAATTTTGTAAGTTGTAGTTTCGAATAATTTCCGTTTTCAACACCCACCTTGTTAACAGATAGAGAAATGCCTTAGAAAATTAGCATATATTGATTTTGAGTAAAGCAACTAAGCTGTTGAAAACAAGTTTCTTGGTTAAAATGGCAACACGTTGCAAAACTGATCAAATTAAAACTACATTAATTTGATCAAATTTTGTTTTCGACCGCCCATTGGTATTCAAAGAAGCTTCCACACGAAACAGATTAGATCCAGAAGTTCTGATACGTATGAGATATCTGTTTTCTAATTTATCCTGATTTCCCCCAAGACCAAACATTGTTGCTTCATTTTAACGAAACTTTGCCTCAAATTTTTATTAAATTACACATTACCCTACACCGAAAAAAAAAAAATAATAATTTTAAACTTTATAACACACTTATTATTTTCGGATCTAGTATTCTTACGAAACACAAAAGATTTTCAAGTATTTAATGAAGTGAACTTGCGGGTAAAGATAGATCCTTGAGAGGGAAAACGAATTAGTTACTGGTAGGTATATATAAGAAATTATTAAATTCCGGAAGTAACAGAAACTTGAGAGTGTCCAAGACCGTTACTTTACACAATAAGCAACGTGGTAATTCATCTTCTGTGAGACGTCGTCTGCCAACTTGTCTTCCTTTTGTTACATGCACTTTTCTCCCGTTATAATTAAAAATGCCAGCTGTTGATTGCTTCTTACTTCTACAGTTTTCCTGCCACGCCATCCTGAAACAATTTCACTTCGGCTTCGAATAACCAACAATTCCAATTCAAAACTAAACCGATCCCTATAGAAACTCGGGATAAATGTACAACTCAACAAATTTCCTTAACAATTCTAAACCAAACTTCTTCACCATTGCAGTTTTCACAATTAGCCGCGCTCCTTCACCTTTTTCTTTCTATCTCTTGACTAGTTGCGAGGTCTCCCTCTGCCCCTCTCTACTCCTGTTTCTGCCTTTAATATGTCCCGGAGTAATCATTCATGTCTCTTCCACGTAAGTATACTGTGATTTAATAGTTCAGCCTTATTTTCACGTTCACCCTGCTCGTTTGTAATGTAAGGGTGGAAAGTATAATTTTAATCATTTTAGTAATTAAGTTAGGAAAGATAAAGTTCGATGTTGCTACCTGCTGGGTACAAATTAAAGGTTGCTTATAGTTGTTTTGCGAGAGATAAACGTTGATTTAGAGTTTTCGGCTTTCAACTGGAATCAAACTTTGACACAGTTTAACTGTAACTTTTCCCCGGAAGTAGAAAAACCTGCAATTAATTAAAGATGTTGAAAGAAAGGAAGCTTCTAAGTTGGGAAATTATTTTTAATTGGGAGCGTAATTTTTGCTGGTATTAACTTTCCCCTTTCTCTCTCACTCGCTCTCCTTCCCCCTTCAGATCTTTCTCCTTGTAATCTGATTTTTGATTTTAATTAAGAAAATTAAGAACGTAAAATAGGCATACTCTGCGTCCCTTCCCCTTTTTATGAATGAATACATGAAAATGTAAATCACCTCACAAAACATTTTCTTCGCTTAAAACTTTACTTATGTTGGACAAAATTTAAAGTTCGTTAAAACTGTACCGAAGTCTAGTCGTTTATAGACGTAACTGGCGGCTGTTTTACTACGTAAAATTTCATTTTCAACTTTTTCAATATTGAATTAGACGAGGCCTCTGTTGTCGTCATTGTGAATTACTGTCAAAATAAAAATGTTTATAAGACCACGATAATTCCACGGCTAAAGCCAGAACATTTCGCTTTGTTTATGAATATTTAAAAGGATAGGTAGGTACAGCCTAAAGTTAATTATTTTTCGAAAAAGGGAATCCCTCAAACACCCTTCCCTTTGTCAGCATCCATATGGAATATTCTCCTGGGAAATTTTCACTCATTCATAATCCAACAGTCACGATTTTGTTGCACTTTGACTGACGAATTTTCTTCGTACACAACACACAGCGATTATATATACTTACATATATACCTACGACATATGTATTCATCTTCTCAATTATATACAGAGTGTGTCGTACATAAGTGAAGAAAATCACTTACTAGAATAAAATACGACAAAAAGGTGGCATAACATTTTATGTTCTATAAGTATGTCAATATTATAAACAGCGCACCCTGTATATACGAGTACATATTTAAAAAGAATACCTATGCAGTTGCTGTAAAATTTAAAATGACAGTACCTACCTATCGAGTTGAAAATTGGGTGGCACTTGAAAAATTGGATAAACGTTGATACTTACGGTTAAACAACGAGCTTTAGATTGACTGGTTGCGTTTTATTGATTCAGTAAGTTATTGTATCGGCATTGGTTTGCAGGAGAGAACCGAGTTTATTTACTCTACCATACCATACCGTTGCAATCACCACCGTATGCAATCGTTTACTGCAAATGCACGAGGCATTAAAAAGGGGTGTTTATTTAACAAAGTTGAAACCCGTATCATTCGAAAGAACAAGTTAATAAACTTCCAACTCAATTCCTGAACAAAAACAACGCGAGATTTAGTTCCATTGATCTTTTCAAATTTAAAGCTCTGCAATGAAAAGGTTTACTTAGATACCTTAATCCGCTACAACACATACAGGGTGACTCTTCTTCCTCTAATAATAATTGAAGAAGAACTGTCAACTACTTCTATCAAGTTAATTCTGAGTGAATTTTCACATTTTCTGTATTACCATCTGAAGTTTTTTTTTTTTTTGCACACACCCCGTATAGTGGCTAAAATTGCGTCAAATTAAAGTTCGAAATCACTTTTGTCCGAATAAGTTTACGTTAAGTTGGAGACATACGTATATTATAGGTAGGTATAGGTAAAGTATCCTGACACACAATATGCATGGCTTATAATTTAAAGCATCACAGACAGCAATAAAACAGAAGTGAAGCGTGGGTCCATAGAAATGGAAATTTCGTTATAAATTTTAGGGAAGCCTCAGTTGACATAGCTTTTATGGCTTAAGGCAATCCAAACGTAATAAATGTGAGTGTGAGAGAAGGCGAAACACGACGCTCTTCTTCTTGGTGCTTACGAAGCACACGTATACATACATACATACGATATAAACAGATATATTTATAATATATATATATACGTATCCGTATTCGTATCTTTCTATATTTTCGTTTTACTGATGCACACTAGTGTCATGTCAATTTACTTTTTTTTTTCTTTCGGTTTTACGGTCGTCTTTATACGCGATGCATAGATATAAATTTAAGATTAAAATCTAATTCGTAACAACGAATAATTTTAAGAACAGTAAAATAAAAAAAGACAAAAAATCATCCGATTTCAAAAACAAGTAGGTAAGTATTTTTTTCTTTTTTGTTATTAGGATGAAATGATATTTTGATTGTTTCTTTTGGTTACTTTATTTTTTATTACACGTTCCAGAAATAACATTTCTGAAGTTAGATGGGTGGAAAGAAATTCTGTACGTCACAGTAGATGGATTGTACTGAATTCTACCTAGAAAACGTAAATTTTACACATAATAGACATTTGAGTTTTATTACTTTTGAATTTTGTCAACTACTTCACATGTCTTGTTCAATTTTACTCAAGACGTCATTAAATTTGAAAATATCATTTCTACCTATGTATGTACAAAACAAAGGAATGCACATGCTGATGTGCTTACTATAAGTCAATAAACACTCTTCTCACGAGGCACGATAAAAATTTATGCATAACTTCTAGATTCTTTGTTACTGTTGCCCTAGTCCGAAGACCAATACTATTTTGTGGAACTATTCGGCATCCTACCAATCTAAAGAATTTTTATTAAGCATCATTTAATTTCAATGCTTTCTTTAAAGCTTCGCTATGTAGAAAATTTTGCCGCGAAGTTTCGAGAACGTCGAAAAAATGCGAAGCCTTTTTTTATAGTTCATCTAAAATTAATTACAAGTATTTTAATTTTTTAACTTTTAGTACATCAGCTTAGGTTAGATTAGGGTACATTACATTACATAACATTGGTACATTCTTGCTTCCCTTTTTTGTTTGTTGTAAAATAGTTTTTCCGAAGAACATAGTAGGTACATAGGTGTTTAACTAAAAGCGTAGAAATAGGGAATGTACACGAGAGTACTCATATACATATACATATTATGTATATACCTACATAGGTAACGTGTCAGAGCATTATCGACCTAATGGTGTGGAGTCACTATGAGTGAGCTAAAATGTTCTCTAATTAAGTGATGTTAAGTAACAGTGAGTGTACAAAAGGCAGGAGAGAAGTAATTCACATAAAATGCTTCATTAGTACTAAAATTTATCAGAAACTTGAAACACCAAATATGTTTTAGAGAAAATGTGTAGTTATACGTATACATACATAGAATATCTACCTTTTCTAAATCTTTAAAAAATTGAATAAGCAAAAATTAGAGGTACATTCTGGAAAATTTAATAATGTAGCCACCGAAAAAAGAGAACATGCTTCATCTTCTGCACTTGATATGTTCATTAACAACGGCGTCAAAGCAATTTAAAAACAAAGGAGAATCTCTTTTATCAAAACACTGAGTATCCACACCAGATTTTTGTAAATTAACGTTGAGCTGCAGCACATTCTTTGAGATTCTGTGTACCTATTATTTTTTCATCTTTGTTTTTGTAAACTGATTCCGTCAAAAACAAAGTTGCCAGAACCGTTTCTTGTTTCTTTTTTAATAATACCACATCTCGTTCGGTCTCTGAGCGAAAAATAATAGATACAAAACCTGAAAATTATATAATAATCCCTGGGGAAACGTAGTATCTACAGCGCCTTCCGGAGCTTCAAACACGCATTTCCAGTCAGTCCCACTGGAATAATATTCAGATTGAAGCGAACGGGACATATCGCTAGATTATCTTGTTTTTGAAATAACCAAAAGAAACTGAAAACCGTTGTTCTATAATTTTTTGAAACTACTTCGCACATAATTCGTAGGTAGATATAAAATGAATTCGAAGCGTTATGTGGTACTTACCCAAAGTAAATGAAATGTTTTTTTTGAAAAATCGCTAACCGATTTGTTTTAATCGAGAAACGGTCCCAGTAGGTGATCCGTGATAAATTATTTATTAAAGAAGGAAAATTCAAATGTATCGACATTGCCCGAGAGCGTCGTATAAAAGTTTGATACATTGCATTGCGGTATAAAAACGGGAAAAGTTAGAATTCCAATTTTCCGTTGTTTGCCATTGAATTGTAGGTATGTGAATTCATCTCAAGAGTCGTAGCCAACAAAAGCTCTTGTCGCGTTTAACACGAATTGATTGTCAGTATGGTTGGACGCATTTGAAAGATACTTCTCACATAATTGAATGCTTGTTTCTCAAAGTTGAAGAATCGCATAAAACGAACAACCTTACAGAAGAGAACGCTTTCATCTTTAACCCCGTACTTATTACACTCTTCCAAACAAAATACATATTACGTTTTCTTTTACTTTTTCAACTATGTATTTAGGGACACCTTTATCTATTTATCTAGAAACTGACGATCATTAAGTAGGTACGTATTTTAACTTACTTATAAACAATATTTTCATGTTTAATAATAAGAATTTTCAACGTCACAACCCTTTTCTGTTCTTGAAACATTTATTAATAAATTTATGTAGGCATTTTTGAGCCCAAAAACACAGGGAATATTTTAATAACACTGCAAATCACTCCATCCCTTTAGTTATTTAATTAATATCTTATAGACGTTATGTCGTTATCATTTATACATACATACCTAGGTGTAACAGAGTCGTATAGTTTAAGATATTTAATCCAAGTTGCCGTTGGAAGGCTGATATGAAGTAGAAGAGGTACGTGAGAAATGTACAGTTGTTGAGCGCAATATGTTCCCAGTTAATAGAAGTGGCTTTATTAGTTCAAGATATCTTTAAGCGTTCAATAGTTTGGATCAATTCCAAGTCGACTTTCAATAAAGTCTTGTAAACGTGAAAGATTTTAAACAACACAACAACTTTTGAAACTTCCAAACGACAGATATGAAAACGAATACACACGCAAGCTTTTTTCCTTGCTTTATTTCTTTTTGTTTTCATCCCCTATTCCATGTTAGTTAAGGCTGCATATCTAACCGTCCTGTATTATCCCGTCGTCGCGCTTTCGATTGCAATTTAAATGTCTTTCTTTGGGATATGACTGCAAAAGCTTGTTTTATCGATTTAGAGGAAAATCTAAATTTAATAAATATCGAAAACCACAAAACGATAAGTACATATGTATGTATATGTATCGTGAATGAAAATACAATAAAGGGTTAATGTTTGGTATGGACAGTATGTCGAGTAACATACTTTGCCCGAGCCTTAATTTTGTGTAAAAACCAATTGAATAAGGGACGCTTTACCGCAGCAAAAGCCGTATATCTTTTTCTTAACGTTCAGTCTACTGGCTCGGAATAGTTAAGTAGTAGTAGGTACCTATTGGCTGTTGAGTACGACTCGCACTGCAGATGGCAAACGTAATTGATTTTTACTTATTGTTAGTTAAATTCTACTGCAACAACCTCAATACCCAAAAGAATTACATAGATAGCTAGCTACCTGCTATTGTTCCATTGTTCCGTGCGTAACAATTTTGCTAAAATAAATACATAATTTGTTTAATACGATAAGAACAAAGAAAATCCAGTCACGTTCCAGTTGGTTGTACGTTTTATAAGCTTTTTAAAATGCCTGCCTAAGTAAGTTTGTGTAAATTGTAAACAACTTTCGAGAACAAACTCTTGCTCCGGCTTAATTTAATATTTAGAAGTGAGATTATAAATATATTAAAGGAAAACCCAAGTTTACACTTGGGCAACGTGTTCCAGTTATAATTAATTTTTAACGTACTGTAGGATCTTTAGCAGCGAACTGTACGCAAACTTTCGCGACTGACTTGAATACGTCATCGACGTTCCCAAGGCGATTTGGCTTTTTCAAAACTTATTAAATATTGCGATCCTGATAAAGAGGACACAGGCCTTTAAATTAACTTCTACGTCAACACTTTAGTTTTAAATGTAATGCGAGGGTCACAGCGTTGCAGATGCAGCGCCCTCGGAGTTTACGTTTAATCTAAATTTGTTCACTACATATAAAGTACAACAATGATTTCGTGAATACGTTTTGAATAAGTAAATAAAACGTTATTTCCGAAAACGGCGCAGAACTGCAGGATAACTACAGTGAATGGTGTTGGTGTTATTTCCGAATACTTAATTTGAATGATATTTAATTCATTAAAGTGAGTGCAAGACCGAAATAAACGAGTCCCTTGGTAATACGACGACAGAAGTATCGTATTAAGTCAGGCTTTATACAATAACGGAAACGTGAATAATATCGTGGTTTCCTAACAACCGACGAAACAATTTAGACACACGAAAAAACAGAAGAACGGTTTAGTATTAAGATTTATTTTTTTATTTCTATCACACATTTGATGTGGTTTTGCATACTGGCCTAATCGAAATAATCTACCTTAATAATTAATTAAGTAATTAATCAATTAATTAATTGTGTAGGTTGATAGGAAGAACTATAGTGATTGTCTATATATCCATGTGAATTAATAATTTATGCTTATAACTTGTTACCTGTTGGCAAAGCTCAAATGTAGGTATACCTACACATGCGAGTGGATTCAGTAATAATATATCATTGATAATGAAGATAAAAGGAAGTTGAAAATGGAAATAAAGCAGGGAATTTAAACAACAGGTCTCTCCTGCTCATATTTTCAGCTTTATTTATTATCTACTTATAAAATACAATGTGATGCTAAAACAAACAGCAACTTCAATCATACTTAGTACTTT
This sequence comes from Agrilus cyanescens, assembly GCA_947389935.1. Lineage (NCBI taxonomy): Eukaryota > Metazoa > Arthropoda > Insecta > Coleoptera > Buprestidae > Agrilus > Agrilus cyanescens. The sequence continues at coordinate 894,593 of OX376704.1, forward strand.
TATTTACACATGTAGGTACACAGTAAATAAACTGTCTAAAAAGCTCATTAAAAGCACAAAGTTTTTTTTGTTTGCGGTGGTGGTAGAAGGAAAAACTTTCGGCAGATTTTTATAACTACAAATTATTATTTATAAAATTAAATAGGAAGGTGTAAGTTTGGTGTTAGTTATATTGCGGTTATATACACAACAGTAAGTTGGCTACTTCATCGTGCTTTGCCGGTTGGTTACAGAGATACCATCATTGTGTAATATAGTCTATGTCAGGCAATATTGCGTGTTGTAGCATGACAACATAAAATACAGTCATACCCCGTTACTCTTTTCACCTGTTTTTCCAATTTTTTTTTCATTACTATCATTAAGACAAATGAAATATGTACTGCTATATGTGAACGTATTCGCTACATGAATAATTAATTCCAAACTAAAGCACCGTATAATTTTTTCTTTGTTTCTAATGCAATTTATCGAATTATAAAAAAACTGTTTTATGAATTTTTCTATCGTTGGCTTTTCTGTACATGTTCCCATGAATGAGACGGTCTGTAATTGAAAGCTTTTATCTAAAAGTTCACTTTTAATAGCGGTTTTCCAATAGCGTGGCGTGCCCTTCTAACATACTTATTCTGCTTTTATATAGGTACGTAGTTTAAATTAATTTTTAAAATGAGTAAATAAGGGTATTATACTTAATAAGGTAGGGAAAATATAACAACAGCAAAACAATTACTTTTTATGCAATTTAACTTAAATTGTAGGTAGGTACTTAGAACTGAACCATTTCACCTAAGAATAAGTATAAATAAAAAATTGATTCGTCTAGTGTACACTGAAAGGTTGAATGAAAGTGACGACGTAACGTACGTCGAAGTGTAATTTATCCACATGCAACCTTATAATGATGCTACTTTATCTTACACACGTTTAATTATCAATTAAGAAGATGAATTAGTCTGTACAGAGTAAATTCACATTGTCAGTCTGTTTGATTCCTATTTAAACATCAATTTAATTTCAACGTGAAATTATATTATAGTAGGTACAACATGTACGGACTGGCATATGCAACCATAGAGGAGGATTAGTTTCTACTTACTAATAACAGATGAAATAATCGCTTAATTGTCAAATATCCATTAAAGTAATTATTAAAGGACGTCTATTTTTGTAACATTTAAATGTATAAAATTAAAAATTGGTGTCTTATTAGTAATTGTATTTTATTTTCAGGACGTAAAAAATGGATGGACAGGAAACACTGCACCCTCGTTGCTTGCAGTTCAGCCCATTGTTCAAACTCAACCCAATAATCCAATCCATTTGACCCCTTCTCAGCCTAAGCAAGACACATCAAGTAAGTGAAAGATGTTTTATTAATTTTAAATTCTTTTTTTGTTTTTTGTTTATTGTTTATTCGAGAAGGGTTGATGTTATGTATTGGTGTCATTGAACATTATCGTTAATGTAAAAGTGCTTAAATTATGAGTATTTTGTTAATTGGAAGAACTGAAGCGTAAAACAAAACAAAATGCAACCAACAGAAGGTAATATGTCGATTTGTAATGTGTAATGCATTCAAACTGAGCATTCGACATTCGGCCATTGTTTAATCATTATATGTTTATCGCTGACATATGTATGTATTGTATGTATCAATTACGGCTTGCGAAATCTACAAATCGCAACCAGAATTGTTAAAATCTGTATTTCCTGCCAAATCAATCATTCATCGGTATTAATTGCCGTCAGTTGTAGCAATTTCCGGAGTTATTTTACCCCTTATATCCTTTCCCTATAATCCTCCCTCAACTAATACATACTTTACTATATTTCGTATAGTCTTTACGCTAGAAATTGGCGGCGGCATTTATCTATACATCCATGATTTATTGTAGGACGTTAGGGATCAAAAGTTTTACTACTACTACAATGTAAAATTAAAATTAAAATTTTGGCATTATCTGCATTTGAAATAAAAACACAACAGAACGAAATACGTTTCCGTTTGAATTTTAAATTAGGTTTAATTGAATATATGAAGCCTGCCATGTGTGATTATTAAAACAGAGAGAAAAAAACAACCCAAATCTCTCTGCCTGTGTGTATGGTTGTTAGTAAGCTTCATTATAGTTCATATTTGAGTTTCGAAAACGAAGTAAAGCGTCGAGTTTATTATAAATTCAACAGTTTGTCCCCAAAACGCAGTAAATCGAACAGGGAGCACACTATTAAATACCGTGTTTGTTTGCTTTGCAAAATACAACACAAAGCCATCTCATGTAAGTATACTAACCAAGTTGGAATTATTCAATCCTACAAATATCGCTCTGCACATTCCGTGTTATAGTTTCAAATTTATGCAAGTTCACAATTAGGCCAACCCTTTACAAGTACCTGTGGGCTTTACGATAATTTATTATTTATAGCCGATAGACAATAGCATATTCAATATGTCAGAGAGGTTTTATCACGAAAATTCCAGGAGAAAAATTACGTTATCTTTTATATACATACATACGTATACTGTTCCTGATGATGTACTTCATGTGAGAAACGATTACAATAACTTTACTTCAAAGTTTACCTCAACATACAAGCAGGTTTTGTCTTTCACAAGGAAAGGTATTATTATTGTAAGTATGTACTTTCGAAATAACTGACGCGAGAACTACCTCAATAAGTTGTGGTACTCAATACGAGTCAAGTTATAAGGTTTATTAACTGCGCGACGCTATATTAGATTCTGCTAAAACCATAAGGAAAATGAAAGCTAAGCTACACAATGAGAAGATCCTTTCCTACTTCCATGATTAATCATACAAGTGCTCTCTAACTTTCTTAAGCAATTAACACTATGCGGTTTAATTTGTTATTATCATCTGGATACAAATGGCTATGGTATTGGCGTGATCATAAATTTGTAAGATACATGGTCGAAATTTCAACACTGTTGTTCATGTGAAGATGAATTAAGTAAATAAAATTAATTAACATTTTTTTTTTATGAATGAAAATGTAGAAGCCAGTTGGTGAAATAATTTTTTTGGCAATATTTTAACAATGGTGCAAGGTTGTTAGTGTAGAACTTGCGGCGAAAGTCAAAGCTTTATTTTTCAGTTCTCGCAACAGGCGTAATTAGGATAAAATTATCTACGAAACGCGCATACCTTCAGGCTTTCGCTTAAAATCTCTTTTTCATGTACACGTACGAGTTACTACATACATACATATATATATTTCTACACACATATAGGATGAACTTTCTTTGAAGCTTGTTTCACATTTACCTATCTACCCTTTATTTTACTATATACAAGCCGTTGCTTCTAAAACGTTTTTTTTTTTTTGACGAAACGTTATACTTTTTATAAAATATTTTTTCGATTTATCTTCTAAAACATACGTATACATAGATACATTCGAGTAAGTCTTTCGGGGAGTTAGAAGAAACCTCGCATCACGAACCCTCGTCAAGTAGGGGGATGGTCTGCATTGCGGGGGTCGTTATATCCGATTAAGGATGTTTTTTAGTTTTCTCTCTCAGTCTCTTATTTTTTTCCACAAATAAAAGAGAACACCCGATGCGAAATGTATTTCCGAAGTTCACATCGACTTTAGAGAGTCGACTGGAGACTGCAGTACTTTTAAATGTCATCACGAAAAAACCATTTCGATCAAGCAAAAAAGTAATTTTTTTTATGTAGGTTGTAATTTTGCTCTGTTTGTATCCCCTGGCCTCATAACTTGTAACGTATTTTACCTGTTTAATCAAGATATACCAACCTCTTAATATTTTAGGCATACTGAGAGGTCGGTGTTGTTAATGTTGCTAAAAAGTTTTGGATGAAAATTATTAGAACCGCAGCGCACGGAAAAGTTGCTCTTTATAATTTCTCCTTTGTTACGTTTAGGTTAAATTAATTGTATGACGACTAACGTTATAAAAAAAAAATTGTAAGATTTTGGTCGTAGATGGTTAAAGAAGAATAAATTATAATAAGTTTTAAGGACGATGGTGACCGTAAATCCGTCCTATTTTGGTTTTTAACGGATGAAATGCAAAGTAGGGTGCTTTTTAGACAGTGGAGTAAAGTGAGAGATGCATCCAGTCGTAGAGACATAAAGTAAAGCAAATGCTCCGTCAACGATGGCAACTCTCGTCGGCCAAATTAATAAAATATGAAGCTATATACACACGCCCTCCTGTAGGAATTATGGCCCGTTCGAAAATCTCATTGGCGTTTGAACTTACGACACTTAATAATTCCGTAGGTTTACACTGGGCTAAGTACTTGCAAATAAATAAATTAAACTATTCACAAATTCTCTTTCATTTCGTTTTCGATTCACTCAAATACGTCCATGCCTATACAAGTATTTGAGTTGCTCCATTAACTTTCCAGACCTTCATTATTTCGACCTTTCTCGAAGCACAGTTTACTTAATTAATTCATTAATTCGTATAGGTACCAAATCAAAATTTACCTACTGTTCATAGGCGCCGATAAAATTATCCTTAGCAAAATGACCCTATCAGAGAGAAAGTTTATTTCTTAAATATGTACATGTTTGATAGTCCGAGAATATCTGATGATGCCTTTCGCTTTTTGGCCAGTTAGTTGAACGCGATCGCTGTGTAGTACGTACGTATGATTTCGATTCGAGGATTGACTTTTGTGGTAAAAAAGTGATTTTTTTATCTACTTTTTGCCGAAACGGTGAGTTACAAGATACATTTAATTAATTTTCTAAAAGACCATCTGCCATGAGCCACCCTGTATTTACATATACTTAGTAAGTTGCGGTGAGCAAATGATTTTGCATTCTACTTCTGTTTCTGTTTACAACCACGGACATAATTATGCCAGCGAACATTTATCAAGTTTCGGGGATTCAGTGCAATTTGTTGTATGTATACCTACATAGACGTGTACACATTATGTACGTACGTAAACGTCTTGCGCTTCTTCGTCTGTGTAGGGACTATGATAAATGACTCTTCTGCAGACCTTATGTCACGATAATTAGTTATTTTGTGAATAACCTTCCAAGGTTCTGTTTTGCGACAATTTCTGCTTTATTACCGATTAGCAAGACTTGCGTATCAGCGACAGAATCAACGGAGGGTTAGCGGGACATTTATAAGCGATATAACAGGAATTATTTGATTGAGGGTGTTGGCAAACATTTTTATTATCCAGTATAAAATCATACCTATAGGTAGGTACCATATTTCACGTAAACAAGGGAAAATTACTAGAGGCTCTTAAGTGGGTACCAAATGCCTCCATCGTAATATTTTATTCTTCATTTTCTTAAAGACGTTGTCATTGTGATGTCCTTTATGGGTGTTTATGTCAGTTAAAAATATAAATTGTTTTATGACATCCATCTTAACCTTTGGCTTGGGTCTGTAGTACCTACAATAGGTCTCCCTGAACATGTGCCCTTTACTGTCCTTATTTTCTACGAAACAAGTTTCCTTTATTTCCGTCGCAAGGACATTGTTTGCTACTCTTAAATTGTACACTTCGATTAGTTGAAATATACGTAGGTATAATCATAATAAAACAAGAAAATGACGTTGTATTTTAATGAAGATGAAACAATAAAAGTTATTAAGAATAGAATAGAGTTGGAAGAGCGTAGAGATAGCAAGCAGCAATGCCAAAAACGGAGTCAATTTCGCGGTGTAGTAGCATAAAGGTAAATACTGGCGGAAGCAAATTGCAGGGTAGTATAGCGAACAAAAAAAAAATTGATAGGTAAGTTTTGTTTCAGTAATTTTCATTGTAAAACCGTGCAGCTTTTAAATGGTGCACTTTATTCTGTTGAACGCTGTACAACTAGAGGACTCGTGGGAGGCCTTTCAAAGCTCTTCTGGATGAGTTAACTGGAATTTCACACGTAAGTGCCCTCAGCATACGATACGAACCCGGTTGCGTTGCAGAAATTAAAACAAAATGCTTTCGGTAACCTACTTTTCTAATATTAAAAACTTTTCCTACTTAACAACTTAGATCATCAAGAATGTTAATTTATCATTTAGATGTCTATTTTCTTTATTATTTACGCGATGCTTTCGGAAGTGTTAACTCCCAAACTTCATTCGCTATTCGCTATAACTCCTCCTCCGTCATCTATTTTTAAAATAAAGCACGAATTTAAATCGCCAACCGAGAGTTGTGTAAGTTCTGTTTAGACAAAAGCTTTTGTGAATGAACTAGAATCGAATAAAAATTTGTACATCAATTTTTAATTATTAATATGATAATATTCAAGACAAATTAATACGTATTATATACCTACCCATTTATCTAAATAAAATTTTCTTCATTCTTTTGCAAGTGATTTTATTTAGTAGGTACATGTTGTGCGACTGAAAGTTTAAGTTGATATTTTAAAATCGAATGACGATATAAAAACGAGATGAGTACCTACAGTAATGAATTGATTGTGCAAATAGCGTTATGTTTTTGAGCTGACATTTAGATCGTGAAGGAACTGCACTGTAGACGGCAATTTATTTACAGTCATTTGTTTGAAATGCACAAACTTATTGACGTTTAAACGAACTCGAAGAAATCTTATTCTGACAATCACATTTTACAACCGCAATATTTGAAAAAGACATCACTTCCGTAAAAGGTAAACCCCACAGAAGAATACGTAGCTGCAACGTTTTCAGTTCAGTTGAAAAATCTAGTAAATTCAGTTCCGCTTCCTCAAATACAATATACGTATGTTCGTACAGGTAGGTACATGTCGACTATTGTAAAACGAGCTTTGATATTTCCTCGTCCAAAAATGTGCATAATAAAAAATAACAAATCATAAATTCAACTTGTACGTACAACTTTTGGTTTGACTTCTTGCTCTTGTTGATGATATCGGGTTAGGTAGGTACCGGTAGGTACCTGTGTACACACAACACACAATAATAGACGTATGTGTATCTACAAGTCGCCGAATCTTAATCAAGCCGACAAAGCCAGACCGTTAAGGATGAAGGGACTGACTGAGCGAGCTATAAAGTGCCTAAGGCTCATCGGCTAATCTAATCTAATCTAATCATCTGAGCCTGCGAATGACACCTTCTAATGTTAATTAATTCCCGAAGATATTACCGGATAGCACCGGAATTTTGAATAATTGCACGTGCACATTCGCCAGAATTACGTACCTACCCAATCTATACCTAATAATCGAATTAATTCAATAGCTGATCACATCTACTGTTACATATTGCTTCAACATTTTTGTTTAAATTTGTTCTGTTGATAGAACATATAATTTAAATGGGAGGGAAAGTTCGGAATGTAGGGCGAGGTTGTGGTATGTTCTTTACCTACCGTCCTGCGGGGTAGGTTACTTTATCCTCGGGGATCCCCTAGCACGCACTTGCAAGCATACTCAACCTGATAAGACACGCACTGTTATACATTTAATGAGTCGGTATATCCGCAGTTTTACACGGCAAGGGACGGACGGTGCAAACGAATCCTGAACGAGCAGCAGCAGAAAATTATAAGAAACTCTCGTAAACGTCGATATATATACATGATGATCATTAACGATTCTAAACATCAAAGCACTCCATGTTATAGTGCAAAAACTGTAACTGAAGTATTTAATTTTGAGTACTTGTTTTTTTGTAAACGTTTACCCTATTGTTTCATTTTTTTATTAACCACCCTGTATATACTTACGTATGCATTCCGCATTTAGCGTAGGGCGAGAGCTTTAGTATTCTACCGAGTGTCTGGCGTACAAATAACATATTTTCTTATGTGACTACCTACAAAAAATTTCAAAAAGGCACCTTGTTAAAGCCTAACGTTTAAAATCTCACCTCGTTACTAGCTTAGACCCTTTTAGTAATTTATGAAGTTGAGAACGTCGTATTTAATACATGATAAATACAAGATTTAATGAACCCACAATATGCAGGCGGCTTTCAGTTCTTGTTCTTAGAAAATCCATCCATCCAGTTGGGATTAGACAACGTGACAGTGCGAGCTTTGGATACATTTTTAATGAATTTATTGAGGCAAAACGTGATGATTGACGTTAGCATCACGTTCTCAATAGTTTTACTAGAAATGTTTATTAGAATTCCCTAATACGTTTTTCGACCCTTTATAGTAAAATTATTAACCGATCTACGGCTGTTTATGAGTAAAATGTTTGAAATTTCCAACCCATTTGCAATTACCACAATACCCACCCTTCAATGACCGGAAGTGTGAAACATGTGTTAGGGGTTTCTAATAAAAATTAAAATTTTCCAGTTTATTTTCGTTGATATTATTTTACGACTTTAAATACCATCTGTCTCAACCTCTTTGGTAACCATAAAATGTATGTGGAATGTTTATTCTTTTATAAAATATTATATGTTTTTGTCAACCAGTTTTTGCATTCGACGCTATAAAAGTAGGAGAACGAATAGAGAATTGAAAGCAATCGTTTATTTTTTAATTTAGCTCGTGAAGTCGTGAAACGTACGTACGCAATAGCAACAAAGACTTTTTTGAACCAATATTGCTTTCATAAGTGCATCCATTCACTTCAAATACACACGAGCGATTTTTTAATGCTAAAATAGTTCCATCGTGAACTAAATTTTTCAAATTTCACTTTTTGTCTTCTCGTTTTAATGGCAATGAATACGTTAAAAAAAATATTAACCTTTTTTACGTACCTAATAACAAATTTATTTTTACCACAAATATATTCTTCCTGGAAACAGATTTGAATTATTGGAAATAATGCAGCACATTTAAACTTTATGACATGCAATTTTAATCAAATAATGAAAACTGGTTGTTAATTACACTTTAAATAGATTAAAACATCTGCATTGTTCAAATAATTTAATGACAAGTATGTAGTTCTTTTGAATGTTAATTCGTTTCACAAACAGGAAACAATAAAAATTCGGTAAGTGCCTAAATAAAAACGAAAAAATAACTAGTGCACCGTTACCTACAAAATTATTATTTGATTCTTTTTGTCCACTATGAGAACGTTCGCATACTTACATAAAAAGTAGTTGCTAATTCTATTAAGAATAGAATTAAAAAAAAGAGGAAACTAATTAACTGGGGAAAAAAAAAACGGTAATAGATTTTATACAGTAGATCATAGAAGCACACCAGAGTTAAAAACGACTAAATGAAATATTTCTTTTCTAATTAAAAGTAAATAAAGACAAAACTGGTTAATTTATTATCAAACCTATTTAACTTGGCGTACTCAATTTTGTATCAAAATTCACTCTTTGTCGACTTTCCCATTGGAGGAACGCAAGCAAAAATAAATATTAATTATGTCAAGCAACAACAAAAGGCAAAGAAGAAGGACTTGGTCTCGGGATTCATTTACCGTTTTAATTATGTTTAATGTAATATTTAGCCTTTCTACAAAGAATCGTCTACAACACAATCTTCTGTAAAAACACCAATTACTTCTAGAATAGCAATTAACCCTCTTTAATATATCATGAACGCACTAAAGGAAAACTTAGGGATTTTTATCCGCCATATCCACCTCCTACCCAACCAAAAAAAAAAACCTTTTTCCCTTTTAATTGACTTCCTTTACCTTATTACATATTTAACAAAACGAAGTTACTGTCAGTTATTAGTTAGTAAATTAGCTTTTAATCGTCCACTTCCCTATTGTTTTATGTTTTAAGATTCTATAATTAAAAGACCTTCCTGTTTGTCCAATGTACATCTTTTGATTATTTATCAGTTATTACGTTCTAAGTAATCGATTCAGAAATACACGAATGATTTAGACAATATTTATTTAAAGGATTCGCCAAACAGGATCTAGATACTCAACTATTCACAACGCAGGATTTACTGTGTTTGTAATAACATGTCAGACATATTGTTGCAATAATTACTCACATATGTATCACCCAGTATACACAATCTGCAGGTAGGTAGGGACATGTATACATACATACATTGGTTATACAAACGCTGATGCAGATTATTTGCGCGGTGAGGTGTCCCATAATATATTAACAGCTGTGTTGTGTATGTGCTATGCATGTATTCACGTTATACATATACAATTTATCGTATATATATATATATATATATATAAACCTGTGTGTATGTACTATGTATGTATGTATGTATATCCACATGCGTTTATAGCAACAATTTTGCAGTGGAGCACGTGATTAAAGGGTCTTTAATATCCATTCCACACACAGCCAGATTTCCACATTAAATATATAGGATTTATTATTTTTTTTGTAAAGAAAATTAAATTTTTATATGGTCGAATAGTAGAAAACCTGGCGACCTTCTCGTGTTAAATCAATTAATAGAATAAATTGAATTAAAATTAATTATCCTTGATAAGAAATTAATTTGATATACCGTAGGTTTTCTGAATGGAAAACGGTAAGAAATCGAAATAGTCCATCGTAAAGGCATTTAAATATCGAGTTAAGTAATTAAAATAAAATGAAATTACGGCATAAAAAGGATAAACAAAAATGAAGCGCCGCAGCACTTTAAATTCATCAAGCAAAAGCTTTTACAGTGCACGCTTCGCAATCGTCAGGTAGGTACAACATGAAAACCATTTTCTGGGAATACAAAAAAAAAAACCCGGGCATTCAGCTTAATCCTGTTACTAATTTTTGTACGGGAGCGTTCCGAGTTGATCTCCTTTACTTCGGCTCATAACGCACCATATAATCCGTGGTTAATCACAACTCCAAAAACGTTAGCATCTTTTAACACTTCGTGGCGCATATTCATAAGCATTCTAAATGTGTGCATAATAGAGCACAAAAACGCGAGTATTATCGACAAGTGGTCCAATTTAAAATTGAATGTACACATTTTGATCTATTGTTTAAAATTTTCCTATTTTTCGATGTTCCGGACAGCGCGCAATGCGAAGAGCTTTGAAAGCTTTTGTTTTCGCCTCACAATAGAATAATTTTTTGCGAACGTTTTTTCAAGTCCTAAAGCAACTGGTGTGTGTGTGTATTGCTGCTGTTATTGTGGGAAACCGATTCTTTTTTTCTTTATTTAAAGATCGATCGCTGCCACGTCCGCGTGTTCTTTAGTGTCCACTACTTCGGAAATACATGTCGCCCTAGAGCAGCAAATGCAGTTGGAACTTCCCAGTGTTCCCTTTACACGCAACCTAATTTATGCTCTACAGAATTGTGCCCGTCAGTTGTACAACAACACTGCGAACAAATCAGCTTAAAACAACTACAGAAATTAACAAATTTAACCAAAACCATAATTATTTTCCATAACTTTATGTTTATACTTAATCCTAACCATTGTAATTATAAATGTAGGTACGTTGTAAAGAAAGAACCTTTTGTACGTTAGATATAGGTACGTTTACCAAACATCAAAGCTATTTTTTATAAATAGTTTTAGAACTTTTTGGTGGAAAACTAACAAGTGGGAGTTAATTTTCAATTTTGGAGAAGAATTAAAATTATTTGTTGTGAACTGAAAATTAAGCGATTGAGAATTTGTGTGACGATTTTCCGCGAAAGGAAAATTGTCGAATTTTCCGACGACTGCAGATAGACATACGTAACTGTTGACTAGTGTTGAGAAATTGTGCGAAGGGGTTGAAGCAAGGATTAGGAAGTTAGTTGCATTTGCTTTGCGGTGATAATTGTGAAGAAAAAAATTGCTTTGTCGGGAAAGGTCGTGTAGGAGCGCCAACTATCGGAGCAGTTAAGTGACGCGAGAAAGAGCGCCGCCGCCGGGACGCAGTCGGAGTCCTTTAGCGTCGCGTTTAGCACGCTTACCCCCTTGGACACCCCCCCATTGACGACGACGCGTTATGGCAGAGTTGAGTTTCGCGCGAGCCGCAGTCTTCGAGCGTCAAGCAACCTGATAACTTTATCGTATCGTTTTATAAAAACTGTCGTCTATATAAATGTTTCGGGGATTCCGCCAACCCTTTCACGCTTCCGCCAGTAACATTTTTGCTCCCGCCGTTGTCGCAGCGGCATCAGTGGCAGAAGTTTCGATTGTTTTTGTTCGAAAAAGTTTTTAAATAAACTTACGTAAGTTCGGTCAAAATGCTGACCATGTCCACTTTGATGATGCCGGCCCATGCCATCTCGGCCACGGTCCCATCGACTGCTGCCATACCAGTAGCTAATGGTAAGCTGGAAACCGCGACCAAAATCACCACCATTAGCCACACATCTGTACCAACATCCAATACCACCACCAACAAAGCAGGTACCATCCATCGACTCACAATTAATTAACCGATTTATCTCTTCTTTTTTTTTCATTTTTTTTTTTTTTCGATTATAAAAATGTGGTTGATAAGTTGGTGGGTGCAACATGTGTTTCCAACTTTCCTGCCTCAAGCTGTTGCTGTCGCTATGACGTATCTGTGTGTGTGTGTGTGTGAGTGAGTATATGTACGTATGTGTGCCAGTAAGTAAGTGGGTGAGTGTGTAGCGGATATTTTCCTTTGTTCTTTGTACTACAGACGAATCTGCGACGCGATATAGAAATTTAGACACGCCGCGGATCTCTGTATTTCCTTTATTTCTTTCTTTCTTTTTACACACGGAAAACGATAATGTTTGCACATCTATCTTTATGCGTTTAATTGTGTTGACGCTAAATCTGCAGCGTCTTCGATTTTAAACGTTTTCTTTTTGAAATTTTGCCGCATTCAGACTTCTTTGTATTGTTTCAGCACATTCCGTCCCGTTTTTAGCGCTACGTTTGTTTTATCTATGCATATCTACCTATATTGTATTTTATATCACGTTTTTCATCTGAAATCCTTGCAATTTTATCAATCGAAATCGTCCTTGTAAAGGATTAAATCAATATTTCAAATTTTTTTTAATCATAATCCACAGATATCGCAAATAACGCAACAATAATTAAAAACCACTTTAATTATGCGACGTTTCGACCGTCAAATTTGGTCGTCATCATCGGGATTCTATTGATTATAACAAAAGTAGATTATATACCTATAACATAAAATAATCCACAATCACGTTGCAATTGGGAAACGTCTGCTTTTAATTAAATTTTAATTATCATCCCGTTTTCTAAATGTTACTAGGTAGATACCTATATTGTTTATGACAGAGATGTGTTAAAATAATTTTATTATTTGTTTCGACGTTTTCCATTTTTTATTTCAACACTAGAAAATAAGATGTCGTATAAAAGTTTCTTTCAAGTTCTTAAGGATGCAAAAAAAAAAAAACTAAAGTAGAAATGCGAAAATGGTCATAAAACGTTTTCCGTAATTTGAACGTGACCCTTTTAGTGTAAACGAAAAAAAAAACCAACACCAGGATATTTGAAAGCAAAATTGAATATTGTTTCCTTCGAAACTTCTTTATCTATAAACGTTTCTCAGAGACAATTTTATTCCCCATGATACAGACTAAGTGACATCAAAGCTATGGACTTGGAGATCCTAATAACACTACTACAGCCTCCAATTTTCTTGTATCATCCTCATAAGAATTCGTTAAATGTGCTGTATCGGTCACTTCTTTATTTAATTGGAGACCGATAAACAGACTGCCACAAAATTACTTTCTTAGCTTTAGTCCCCTTTAGCCTGATCCTTTGAGGGTTACAAATTGACTATAAAAAAAAAAAAACGCAAACAAAATTAAAGTGGTACAAATCGATTGTTTCGTTTTTAGAAAATTTTTAAACAAAGAAGCACACTAGGTATATTTCCGTTCGTTATTTCCTTATACAGAAGGCAACAAGGCGCCCTTTGCTATTGTGAATTATTAACTTGTGTAGATTTTAGCTTCTTCGAGACGTTTCTCAGACTTGCTTATCCTGCTCCAAGATTTATTAAAGGAAGCACGTTTTACTCTTCATCTTGTTACAATATTTCTTGCGCACATTGCATTAGAGAACGCAGTCAGAAGAATTAAAAATTAATTTCCTACTGCGAAAGAATAATATCCTTTGCATTCATTAGTGATTAATTGAATTGTTCCTTGTTCTTGCTCCAAATGTACCACCACTTACGTGTCTACTCCTGTCATTTACAAAACGAATCCTTTGGTTTATTATCCTTCACCCACGTGCTCGGTGTGGTTGGTGTGCTAGCATTCTACTATATATTTATGTATGTAGTTTTCTAATCGTAGGTATCTATCTAAAAATAAATACCAAAATGGGGAATGAGAGCATCATGTACTTATGCGTATCAGAATTCAAAAATAACTCTTTTGGTTTGATCATTTTTAAAGTGTTTAATGTCAAATTTTTTGGACCAGAAATCAAAGAGATATTTTCGCTCCATGTCCCCGATATGTCTTCGTGTCTCTGACTTTTCCGTCTGTTTGTGGTTGTGCATCTTCAATTTTGAAAGTGGTTCCAACCCTAATTTTTCCGTCTCTACGTATTCACATTGATATAATTGGAGTTGGACGTGTACCGTGTTGTAGAAGACACGAATTACTGCGTATATCCGGGGTTTGGCTTCCACAGCCTACTTCCGACGTCGCTGAACGTCACGGAGCGAGGCACCGCACCGTGCGTGATGACACCATAATGTACATACAGTCATTAGACAATTAGTCGTCAGGTGCGACGCCAGATATTACCTGACCAAGTGTACAAACAAACAAACATATGAATATTAATTAATCTGGTCCTCTAACCACAGGATGGCTGTAGGATGCTAGCCATTTTCCCATGGCTTGCTTTTTCGCCATATCCACCCTCGGTGCTTTTAATTATTCTCATTTCGCGGTTACGTGCTCATAAAGCATACGAAACGCCCTTTCCACTGGGTTTATGTCACCTAAGTGTACCACACATGTGTACTCGTATCCTGTATAAAACCGTAATAATTTAAAGGGTAAAATTTTTAACGAGCACTTACCATCCTATATCCAACTACCCCCAAAACTATGAAAAATACTCAAAACATTCCAACCACCGGAAGATTTATTCTATTTATGTACTTATCTGTTATATAGGTGGGTACATACAGATATATATATATCTACGTAAATACTTATCTATCTATCTATCTATTATAGATAGATAGGTATTAAATAGTAGATGATATAACTTTAACTACCCTTCGTACGTATACACCCACCCGTGGCAGACGTTTAAAAATTACTAAGGTTTCGTTGTATGTGAAGGCTTTAATACGATTATTTCTGATCTTTTTTTCTCCCGCGGCTTTTAATAAAAAAAAGACCATTCGATTTGTCTAGTAAAAAAAAAATTTGCTAAACTTCACCCTGCGGTGGTTTCATTATTTCCGTATTCTTCCTACATTGACTAACTTAATCGTAAGCTTTTTGAATATACATATTTGTATTCGTATTTATTTTTTTCTCGTGAATAAGTTACATATTATATTTTTTATGGGTATCGAAAAAAAAAGTGCTGTTCCGGATTTTGTTTTTCGTGCTTTTTTATTTCCTTTAATATTGTAGCGGTGGGTAGATGGCCCCAAGATTAAATGAGATGTAGCAACTTAAAGGTTGACGTAGAGTTGGTAATTTTTTTTGTTTTGAACTTATCTAAAGGATAATCCCATTGAAATTGGCCAAGTGAATTTTCGGTATTTTCACGAATACCTACGTCAAGGAGAATATTTTAACGAGGACAACTAAGTATCAGATGCCTAAGAGGTCTTGATGTGGAAGCGTGCTTTTACCAAAAGTTTGACAAAGAGTTTTATAGAGTGTTAACGGCTGAAATTCTTGTAAGAACTAGATTACAACTTTCTTACCAAAGGTTCATGTATCATGCTGAAAGCATCGTTTTGCTAATGCGTTCTCTTTACGTGGAATTACAAACGTTAACGTAATTAATTAATTAATTAAATAGATACGTATTTAATCTGTTTGTATATTTGTAACTATAATGTATCGTTTTTCAGTAAAATTCTAGTCCATTAAGTACATATTTCATAAATTTTCCGTGGGTCCTTTTTTTACTGTTGGATTAGTAGTACGTATTAGTAATTTAATTAGCATTTTTGTACTAGTAATTTTCTGATAAAGAAGTATCAGAAATAGCTATGTAAGTGTGCGTGTAAGATCTGTTATCATTCCAGAGCTAATGACGAGCAAACGGTTCTATTCTTTACGTATAATTATAACGCCAGTTAATCTTTACGAGAATTCCACAAGTGGTTTATTTCAATAAGGAATCGACACTTGATTCAGACGGAAATAACGTCGGTAATGTTTGAAAATATCAAATTCTTAAGTGCAGAAAAAAAATAAATATCTTTACGACGAAAGATTTATGTAGTACCTAGGTACATTAGAGACAGAAACAAGAAATACAATACAGTAAGTCCATAGTATTAATTTTATTGTTTGCAGGCGTGATTCGACTAAATTTTATTTTTTGCTGTTTTATTGCACGTGCGTTTGGGGTAGGTAGTATAGGAAAATTTATAAGATCGTGACAGCACTATGCCAAACAGCAGTAAATCAAAATATTATTTGGGATCATTAATTATTATTCTAGCATAATACACCAATCACATAAAATATACCTATCGGTATTTGTGTTCTCGTAGCCTATAAATTTGGTCGTCAGATTTCCCCAGTTACGTATTAAAACACAATTGCTGGTTCAGCACAGAAGAGCGATCCATTTGTTTAGTTCGCCGTCCTGTATTCGAATCCTATATTTGTCTATGTGTAAATAGGAGTGTGTGTGAGGTATTTATGTAGGCAGGTATTTGTGTGCATGCTAGTTCGTCGCACTGTTAGCTCTCGCCTGCGGTCCAAACGCTTTTTCCTATTCCCCTATTATTTTTCACTGTCGATATCCTTTAGGTTTCAAAATTGCTAGCAGCTGCACAATTAAATTGGATTTATTTTACTTTATCTACCTATTAACTATACTATTATACCCCATATACATATATACACTATAAAATATTTCTTCATTTCAACTAAATTAACCGCCGTCTGATTTTGATATGGTTAATTTAGTCTGCAAAAGTTTCTACAATTTGTAATACATATGTGTACCTACCTACCTATATCGAAAAAGTTATTCAACAGTAGTTGCATATTGGACAAACTGCAGCATTTGCGAATATGTAGTTGGTTCAGCATTTGTGTCTGTTTGTTTTCATTTGCACCTTATTTTGAAAAGTTTAAAATTACATTAGCGTAATTGTAGAACACTCTTTAACAAGTGTACATTCAGAAAGGTTGGTTTGTTAGTTGCACAACTGCTTCTGTTCCATTAATTGCTTTATAACTACTCTACTGCCTACTGGTAAGTAGGTAACATTTAATCACACGAATTAGATCCTAAAATAAAAACACTTGGTACCTAATTGTTACAATAATAATTCTTTTAATTTGACATCGATCACGAAATGCTGTTTGAAATTTTATGTCTTGTTTCAATTCAAGAGTATCCTGGAAATAAACGAAATCCGTGTAGGTGTCAACTTCAAAGAAAAGTCAACGATTGCTCTCCGGTAAATCGGAGGAGATTATTAAGTAAGGCAGTTTTATTGTAAGAAAACTGTAAGCTACTTTCTTGTGGGCGTTGTAATTATTGTTCAAAATCAGTAAATAAAAATGTTCATTTCGATATCTGATCAATAATAATAATAACAACCCAATTTGAGACATCAGATCCTACCTTTCTTTCTAAATTGCAACAAAATAGTAGTAAGATAAAGACTTCCGTAACGTTACTTTTTAAAACATATGTATATGTATTACCTTTGAAGGTTTCAACCGTTTACAAGCAATTTTTTTTTTATTATATTTGGCCCTTTATGAAATTTTCGTTATATATTCAGAACAGGTACGATACCTAGTCTTCCATCAGGGACTTACGGATATACGATACAAAAAATACATAACATCGAACTTAATTCGAAAAATAGCAATATTAAATGTCACCTATATTAAATTTTTTAGTTATGGGGGAGTCTCTTCTACCTACCTAGCCTATCTAGTAAAATAAATTTAGAGTTGTTTAGGCTGTTTTGATTACGGTAAAAAAAAATGTTTACCCGCTGTACTTGATTCAACGTTTTTTTTTTAAGGGTTGCTTTCTACTTTTTTCGACCAGCTAAATTTGCTATTATTCGAAGGGTTTGCAAATACGTAATTTAAACTTTATTCATACCCTATGTTCCTACTTAGCCGCCGAATATAATGGAACTAAGAGCTAGCTGAATCGGTAAAAATAGTCGTGTGTGCTACGAAAATTCAAACTCGTTTTAATACCTATATTATGAAAGAATCTTCTGCATTAAAAAAATATAATGGCTTCAACCCTTAAACGACGTACGTAGCGTAGGCAGTGTAATGTGTTTTTTACGTAGCAGCTACAATATGGTTTGTTATTTTTAAAACTGAAGATAATTGAATTTTAAAAATCTTCAACTATGATTTTAGACTTCATTCAATTAATTTGGCCAGAAATGGGGGAATTTAATTGAAGTATTTTTTTTATCTGTAGGTATTTAGTTTATAAAGATAATTTTCGTGATTTTGGGTAGACATTAGTGGTTTTCCCGTTGTTAAGAGTGAACCTAATGGTGCCAGTAGCGAAAAAAGAAGTTTAAATCGAGTTTTTTGTTAAAGAAGACGATCTCTGGCACTAACTCACAGAGAATATAAAAGAACTAGGAATTCTTAAGTAGAACGTTTTTGGTTTGGAACCATTTTCCCTTGCGGTACTGTGTCGTATTAAACAACTTTACGACTGCAATCCCCTTTATACAGTGCTGTTTTTATTCGTCAAGGGAATAAGCATTATTGATTTCTCCAGATGAACTTGAATAAAGGAAATAAACAAACGACAATTTTTTTTATCTTTAATTTATCCAACAATAAGCCGATATGTAGGTATTTAATAAGGTTTTCTTTTCCCAGACAAAAGGCAATTAAGTTTCAATTTAACTTTCCCATATTGGACGTTTCCTGGTGTTCATTTCTATTTACTTCTCGTTCGGTGTTTGTAAACTTTTTAAATTCCTGCAGTTCTGTCTCGATTAATATTTTTATAAACAAAGTCGTTACTGTTTTAACTTTTTAGCGCTAATTTAAACTATACATTGTGTAACGTTTAAAGTTTAACAAAAAAGAAATAGAATGTCTGAAGCGTTTTAAGTTACTTCAGAAACAGAGTAACAATTTCTTATCTTAATCATTCCAGCGAGCCAATTAGGAGAAACTTTTAAATAACAAATTAGAAAAGGCAGTAGGTACTACGTAAATTTAATACAAAAATACAATAGATACTATAACAAATTGAGTACTAATTTAAGTTTCATACCGTTGTTATCGAAGAAAGCATTATTGTAAAAAAATAATGATTTTTGTTTGCAGAGCATCATCATATTTTCGTCGGCGATCTAAGCCCTGAAATAGAGACCCAAACTCTACGAGAAGCTTTTGCAGCATTTGGCGAAATATCGTAAGTAACTTTTATTTATTCTCATACAAAGTTTCTTTCGGATATTTCAATAGCCGTTTGTTATTGAATCCGACGAGAGAAAAAAAAACGAAACAAGTTTATCGCAAAAGCCTAAAGCTCCTCCTTCTCCTTATTCCTTACACACAATATTCAGGTATTAGACGGAATTACCAAACGGCGAAGGTTAAATAAATAATAATCGATCTACGATATAATGCTGAATAAAACTGAATGTTTGGTAGTCAAAATTTTTAACTTCGACAAACAAAAGTGCACGAGTAACTTAATTTCCCTATGGGCGAACAAAATTCCACGGGCACCGATAAATCTTGGTCTGCCTTTTATTAGCTTATCCGCTATTAGAGCTAACGGCGCGATTTAATCCTTCTATATGATGACAGCAACGACTAAACCATAAATAACGTTAAAATAAGGGATGATCCCAAAAAAAAAAAAAACACATTCGAACAGAGCATTGATTTCTATTTTTTAACAAATTTGTTAGGTAGGAGGTACTAACTTTAACTATAATTTTTAAAATCACTCCATTAATTTAGGGAGAATTCTTTTAAGAACCCTTGTTCGGGTCTCGTTTCATAAATCAATTTCAGTTTGTTTTGTTCCGATCTTTGAAGAAGGATTTTAGTTGAAGCCAAATTTTAAAAACGTACATATGGGTGACACTGCAATAAATCTAGCGACAGGCTAACAACGAGCAGTAAAGAAGAATTTTTGGAATTGGGCAGGTCAACTAAGGATGTCAATTTTATTGCTTTTAAAAGCATCTTGAATTATTATACGTCTAAGTTATTTTTGTTGTCTATTGGTTGTCGTTCGAAATGTGAATTGTCATTTTGCGAAACTTTATTGAACTTGCCCGGCATAAATGGCATCGGCAAGTGGACTGGTGGTGTCGAGATATGTTGAAAGGGGTTGTATATTATGCATTTAACTTATTGTTTGTTATCGGAGATATATTAAAAAATTCTTGCACACAATTTGATTTACACGATCAATTTCCTTGGCTCTGTTGAGAATCAAAGTCTATTTCACAAGAGAATAAATTTTAATTGAAAATTGAAATAACAGAGCCGACCGGGGAGAATGCGAGCAGCGTGTGTGTTATGCATTTATACTTGTACCTAGATGTATATGTGTGCGAGGGCGAGGGCGGGATCGAATTGAACCATTCAAAATGGAAATGGATTACAAAGTCGAGTGAGCTAAAGTTGAAAATAAACCATTTGCATCCACCATTTGGAAAACTGAATGACAGATCATTACACGTGAAACATGTAATTGGTGCCGTCCGCACGTTTAACACTCATTTTAATGTTTCGGGAAATGTTACTGTGTGTCTTTAATGGAAAACAAAACCGTACAGAGGAGCTACACAATTTTCCAAATTAATCGCTCAGTAAAAAATTAAACACCAGAACGAATCGCGGACTATTGGAAAAAAACTACCCGGTCGGGATTATAATTAAAAAATCAAAATAAAAACAAACACCTAGGATGTAGAAAAAAGTTGTAGATACCAAAATTTGTTTAAAGTATTTTTTATAATCGTTGGTACATTCTAGGTCATTCTCTGAACATTCCAGTGTTACGTATTGTACTTAGTTATATTAAAATAACATTAACATTTTATCGCCGATAACGGGGAAAAAGTAGGACGTTCGCTGTTATGTAAAAGACAATACATACATAGGTTAAAACAATTAAATATCTATATATGTATGCAGATAGTGGTAGAAATGCAGCAAAAAGTTGAAATACAAACACTGCAGTAAACGCGCCAGCTGAATCCAAACTTTGCAGCAACACAAGTTCAACAATTCGTCTTAACGAACAACCCAACCACCAGAATAAATGTACAATGAGTAACTACATGTAATTACAAATTTAAAACGGGTTTCGTTTTCTTTCTTGTTCATTATGAACAAATTCGAGACTGTACTGTGGTGGTGTATAATTATTCAAACAATTTGCTCAGAAATATTCTATTGTACGGAATCCTCGGTGCAATATGTATATATAGTCAAACCCATTCTTGTCCAATATTTTAATTGTAGATAAGTGTTACTTAAAAATTGAAATTACAAAATAATTTTTTTCGTCGTATCTTTTCAAAGAATAAGTCAGTCAATTGGAGTTGAAACAAGTGTAGATATCGAACAGGAGTTTTTTGTAGGTGTAGTCAATATTGGAAAAGAAAGTGCATGTCGTCGTGTTGATTAAGGGGCCAAATTGAATTTAGGAATACTATAATATCAGTTCCCGAGAACAAAATGTATCGTTGTAACGGTAAATTACATCAGGATCTATCCTACCTCTTACTGACACTTGTTGACTCTCGGGATAACTTTTTCATTTAGTTCCTCGATGTATTTCTCCAGAGATTTGTAAGCTGTAAATTCCTGCAGAACTAGTAAGCTAACAGATTGGCAAGTAAGTATTTGATCTATGAATTTTGAAAACTTTTTTCCTGAGATAATCCCGTTTGACGAAGCTTTGATTTATAAAACGGCAAACGTTAAGTGATTTGAGAATAATTCATACTTCGAAATGAAAAATTTACTTTACTTGGCATAAATATCTTGAGCGTTAATTTCATGGTTTCGAAGCGTCCAAAATGTCCTGACTGAATTATACCTTATTGTTGGATTTCTTTAAACAGAATTGAAGCTCAACTTTATAGGATAACGGCGCCCAAACAATTTAATGTTCGAATCTAAGTGCCAACTGTTCTTTTGCCAAAATGTCCTAGGGCGAAATTTTTAACTTTACTTATTTCGTACACTAGGTACTTTATTTTAAATTATTGGGACCTTTTTTTAGTTCTCATATATACACTACAATCGCGTTTATGTAATACGTAGATATAATAAATACATTTTCACCAGTGCTTTTTCGTGTTTATTTAAATTAAAATCATTTTAAATAATTTGTATTAAATAAACATCAAACGTTTAAATTTTGTATGTACCTTTGAATTATTTGAAAACATGTGTAATTATTAGTTTCATATTTAACATATTTTCGAACTTTAAATATAATTTCACGCTTTTTTGTACGAAACATAAGACGACGAAAGAAACAACTACATAGGTACTTTATTCTTTTTTAAACTAAGTAACGCCAAAATAAAAATTTCCAACAAGATGCATTAGCCAGTTTTCCCATAGGCCATCAAGTGTCAGAAAATAAAGATGTAATTTATCAAATCGACTCGACGATACAGGTACTTTGCTTAGGAGTCGCTAAGTCGTGATACTTTAACAATTTCTATTTAAATTTATTTCAATTCCATTTGATTTCAAAAGTGTACAATTTGACCTACTTCATTGCAAGCATTACAATTGAAAAATAAATAGGTACTTGATTAAAACAAAAAAATTATTTGTGTGGACCTTTTGCACCAATTTATGCATTCTGAAGATTGAAAATAAAACAATTAAGTAGTTACGTTAGGTAAGTAAAAGGTTTTCCCGCAATCAGTAATCTAAATCTACATTTAGTTGAATGAAATGGGGTTTTGGTACGACTAAAATATCTGTTGATAAATTACTTAGTCGATGCGGTCAAAAAGGCTTTTACTCATGGATTAACTACTTAACTATGCCCGAGCTCATTAATGTTTGAACATAGTTGGAAATTAAATTTTAATATGACGCATTAGATAAGGAGCTAATAAAACGCATCCGTTCGTTTCATTCTATCATCATCGTATTGAACTTTGTTCTCATGGATTTTATTATCAGTCTAAGGCTGAGGGTTCCAGTTCCGAATAAACAGAAATATTAATCTTTCCGGTAATTACATCGATTTATTGTGAACGTGTCAACAATAAAGAAAAGTTATTGAATCAAATTCAAAGGAACCCCTTCTTCGGCGGCTAATGAACAATTCGAGTCATTCGAAATAATCGCTTTCATCAAACATCTTTCTCTATCATTTATTTATTATCTCAAAATTTTTGATAGTTTTGGAATTTAAAGTTATAAAAGACGATTTGCAGCCAACAAAAGAAGCAATTTTGTGCAATGATGGAATCGTTAATATTTTTTTTGTGATGTGTGTGTTTGTGTGTGTGTGTAGCAGCCTTTCGAACCGTTTAACTACTCGAAATTAACATGTACATGTATGTGTACGTGAATGGAGGTGTGATGGTATTCTACAATGACTTGGTCAAACAATGCATTTCAAACACTCTACGAAAACCAGCATAGGTAATAATACCTCTCTTGTGTAGTGCTTTTGTGCAGAATAGGCTAAATCCTTCAAACCCAGAACTTTCCCGTTTTGAATAGAAATTACAAATGATTAAGTTCATTTCGGACAAAGGACACTGTTACTTTGGCGCCTTTTGTTTAGCTCGAAAATATTGTGAAAATTATTATCATACGTTGTTATTTATTAATCCTTAGGGGTTGATAAAAGTGTGTCGACTAAAGCGAGAGGGAGGAGAATAATGGGATGATCGATACGTGTTTTCTGTCGAGAAAAACATCATTTTCACTCACTGTTAACTTAATTACTTTACGTGCATTTTCTATATTTACAAAAACTGCTCTACTAAATAACTTATCAGCTTGTTCGTGTTTTCGATAGTCGATAAAGCTTTTTGGTGACTTTTCCTCAACACACGCAACTACCTTTAATTACAAATATTAATACCTGTCATTAAAACTTTAGCTTCGTTTAGAATCAGAACACTTATTTTTTTTTTCTTTTCAGGGATTGCAGAGTTGTAAGAGACCCCCAAACACTTAAATCAAAAGGATATGGCTTCGTTTCGTTCATCAAAAAGACGGTAAGTTTTGCATTTTTTTTTTTTAATAACTGACGTTTAACGAAAATTCAATTAGATTAAACCTTTATTAAAGTAGAATGATGTATGTTAATATGAAACATACAAAACGGGGTCATATAAACATGTATGTAGTTTTTGAATCTGCCAGTTAATTAGGGGTAGTTAGAACGTGTAAAAAAAAAATATCTAACAAAAGTATCATTTTTATTTTATTATTAACAAGAAAACGTTGTCATAATTTTTTTAACGTGAATCGTTTGCATGAATGTACGAAGGAATTCTTGAGTGAATTCTTGCCGTTACAGGCAGTTGGCCAAGTTAATTACAGGGCGCCTAAAAAAATGAATTGCACAGCTCATCAAGTATTCATTGAAATTGTCGATTTATAATAGCTGACGTTCAAGTTAAATTAAAAAAGTAGGCGAAGTACCATGATTTCTCCTGGGACCTGAGTATATACATGCAAGCAGGGCTAAAATGGATTAATTAGATCTCGTAGGGGTAAAAAAATACATTTTTAACTCGCATACTTAAAAGACAAAACGTATTTTGAGTTTACATAAAATATTTATAAGAACTTTAGTTTCATTCAAAATTTATTTTTTCTATTATTTTCTACTTAATTACTTGGTTGTAAAAATGAATTGCGTGGGTTTTTTGTTTTGTATTGTAATATGTTTAAGGAGGGGAAATAAATTTAAAATTAGATCGCAATCTAACCGGCAATAACGGACTTAGAAATAGGTATTCAGACTGACTCATAGCACCATCTCTTCAGTATTTCACCTGGAATAGCAAAATCTCGTGCTCGGTTGTTTTGTACCGCGATATGGCACGTTTTTAATGAAAGTGATATTTATAACAAAATGGGGTAATAATTTCCAGAGTTATTAGCTGAAATGTTCCACCTTTCTGATGGTTATGGCAACCGTGTTGCTGTAGGAGAAAAGATAAATTACACCCGGTGCACTTTTGCATTTAACTAAGTAAACAAATGTATACGGGGTGACCCATTCTAATCTACCTTTGAGAATAACCCGAAAAAATATTTTTAATTCTCACGAAAAAGAGGGAACACTTTTTATTTTTACTGTCATGTAAAGGGAACAAATCGAAATTGATTGGAAACTTTTTATTCCTGGGCCGTTAAAAGATTAAAATCCGCATTATATCTCTGCATCACTTTAGCCCTTTCAGTTCAAGGATTAGAACCAAATATGTACGTGTTTTCCTGCAGTAAATAAATACATTTGTTCAGTGCCAGTCAAATATAGGCGATTGATTATACATTGTCGCATGTAAATGAATTATTTAAAATTTTAATGAATTACAATTGGAATCTTTTTGTAGTTTTTTTTTTGTAATATCGAATGGAAAAAGTGCGTATTCGTTCGTTATAAATTCTTATGACGAAATTTGGAAAATATATTGTATGTAGTTTCCTACCTATCGCTCTTAATAGAGGGCAATATCATTCATTATCTGATGGTTAGTACAGAAAGTGCAACTATTATTTTACATAATGATGTCATAGTGCACACCTCATTTAGGACGTTTAACCAAATTAACAATACAGAATGTCATTAGCGTTGATTAATTGCAATCTTCGTGAACATAAACCACCAACACGCGTACGCCTAATTGATATTTAGCCGATCTCAGCATTTTACCTCTGGGATTTCATCATCAGATGTACCTATCAAATGAAGTATCCAATGCACTCACCAGTTAGTTGATAGAACACCATCGTTAATTCGATTACGAGTGTTTTAAACGAATTAATTTGTTTGAAAAGAAAAGGCGTTACGTTACCTGCCCTTTCGTCTAATCATTACTCTATCTGTACATTTTTTGTAACCGTAATTGTATTGTATGTAATACTAACCTCTAATTTTTTCTATTTCCTGGTTACCTTCCTAATGGTTAATTTAACGTGGAAAGAAACATAAGGAACAGAAACAAGAGAACTTTGTGACACGATTGTGTTTTTCCAGAACCGAAGTAATGCGACTATATTTCTCTGCTTTCCTCTATTACCGTTGTCTTCTTGTGTTTAAATAGCATTTCAGTTCGGATGTACCTAATGAACACTCACTAAAGTCTACTTTGAGATGGAGGAACGAACGCATAGCTCTTTTTGTTTTTCGTCTTTTTTTTTTTTTTCAAATTCAGACCTCAAATGAACAGATAGGTACTGTGGTGCATTCTTTTCTTCTCAATTCCTGCTTTTCCGGTTTTGCGCTTATAAAAACAGAAAAAAAAAAACATAAAAAAAGCTAAACATCGTCGTCTCTTTCTGAAACAACGAGACACCGTTTTGAAACTTCGTTATATTATGAATAAACGGAATGGTTTTGCTCTTCCCCGGACTGTTGTATATTTTTTTTTTTGTTTTGTTCTTAAATACTTCAAAAGCGCACCGCAATACCTGCTTAATTAAACTCGTAAATTCAAAGAAAATATTTTTATTCCATTAGCCATTACCCTCGAGGGATGGTGAAAAACTTGACAATAAAGATTTCCGCTTTTCGTTGAAAGCGTTGCATTTAAATGCATCGGTAACTCTTTTTATTTCTTACGGAAGTTACGTACTTATAGAATGGCCGATAACTTTGACTCTTGTGTCCTTCGTGTAGTAATCATCGAACGTTGCGAAATAGCAACGGAACGGTAGTGCAACTTGTTGCTAAGATTCGGTCTTTTCAAAAATCACTGGCAACCCTTAACTCACACGAACAACTAACTGAAGAACACTTTAAAACTTGCCATGCCGTTTAAGTTTTCACTACAACTAAATAACAACAAAACCGTCGACGAAAGCTTGTGCACCTGCCAAATACCCAAGACAATTCCATTTAATCGTAAACTACCAGCAATATTTTTACTTTTCCAAAATGAAATTATAAGGACCCAAAAGATAACAAAACATATTTCTTAGGAACTGTGCAGAATCTCGCACATGTAATAAGTATGACAAACGCATCGTGTCGCAGGAATTCAATTTAAAAGATAAAACTTTTTCCAACTCTCCCGCATCTTCTACTCAACTCATCTGAAGCACTCACGACCAGAGAATGAGTAATTGGATCAATTAAATTATTGTTTACAAGCTAAAATATTTCACGTGTTAGGAAAGTTAAAAAAAGTACACAGAAGTGTTATGTTGTTACTTTTTTTTCCGTGGAGTTTCGGTTTATGTTCTATAGAGTTTGTTGTTGGTTATTTGTGTAAAAAATCTTCGTGACCTCCATTTGTGAGAGGTGTTTCAAAGGGAATCTTTTTTGTAAATCTTCAAAAGTACAGGGACTGAAAATAATGAGAACACTAATGGTCACTTCTACTCGCATTTTTGAATCGTCTAATCTAAGTTGTGTACCATGAATGTTTTTAAATACACGCGACACGAGCACAATTAAACCATTTATTTTCTATTAAAACCGCATGAAATAATTTACCACGATCAAAGACTCAAATGACGATAATTAATTTGACGTTCATTTTTTTCGTAACGGAAAAGAAAAATTCAAAATTGTAGATTTAAAAATTTATTACCTAATATGTACTTGAAATCTATCGACGATGAGTACCTACCTACCTACTTTCTGTTTAAAGGTTAGAGATGTAAATAATTGGTTGTCAATATTAACTGTATAACCAAGCCAATTGAACTTTAAATGTCACAACAAATTATTTTTTAAATTAATAAATAAATCAATCGGTGTGTGTTTCTGTCTCTATTATTATTAAATAGGGTAGTTTAGCATTTATGAAGCGGATTTGCGCAT
Source organism: Agrilus cyanescens (assembly GCA_947389935.1). Lineage (NCBI taxonomy): Eukaryota > Metazoa > Arthropoda > Insecta > Coleoptera > Buprestidae > Agrilus > Agrilus cyanescens. Next base: position 922,654 of record OX376704.1, read on the forward strand.
TTGTTGTTCGATTCATTTTTGCATTTTCATTTAGACGTACAGGTAATATGAGAATTTGAAAAGGAGCCAATTTTTGATGGTTCTTCATTCTACCAATGATTTGGCAACTTGACTGAATTGAATTTTAAAAAAGAGTCAAGGTAACAGGTGGCAGGCATCCTGAGAATTCCGCTTTAAACAGAAGGCCAGCAGCTTAAAGCTGAGGATAATGGAAGAATATAGGTACATACGTATAAATTATGCCAACTTTTTCAATCTCTGAGTAAACATTAAGGCTATTCTATTTAAAGATAGCCTACATTTAATATGTGGGTTATTGTATCTTCTCCATACGGTTCGCAAGCTGTTGTTTCGATAAATTTAATTAGTTCTCATATCTTGAGATACGTACCTGACTATTGTATTGTATTTCTTTTGTTTTAATCAACATTCAATCCCGATAATTGGTGTATTTACAGTTAGAGCTGCATCATTACTCTCTAGCAGTACTCGAAACATTTCTACCAAAGGTACGTATGTAATTACTTGGCAGATGGCACAAGCAGCAATTTGCAAAAACTACCAGAGATTTTTTGCATCATAAAAGACATTTTAGTACCTAGATAGATTTTATACACAAAAAACAGACTGACTGACTAACGAAAGATAATAAATAGCTAAGTAAGTATTCGATTAATTTTCGATTAGAATATAAATTTCCTTGCTGTATCTGTATATTTAACAGAAGGTTTTCGATCTATGTAATGGTGACAACGAATTGAGATGCATCTACCGTCTAAATAGACTTCAAATCGCGTCTCCTGAAGGGTTCATTTAATTTCCTGCATCAATGATTCATCTGCAATAAGATTTCCTTCCATCTTGCCCGTGTTGTTGAATTAAATATTTAGGCATTAAATCATTAAATTTTGGTCAAAAAGAACTTGGAATATGTTTATTATTCAGTGAGGGTTATTTAAACGGGTCTAACATGATGAGAAAGTCAAGCATTTCACCTTCTCACTAATTTCCTCCATTACCGCAGTTCGTGAATTCTCAATGTTAGGATGTTATTTAGAACTAGCAACTCCAGTTCGAACTTTGTCTTCGACATTGTAATTGGGATAATAATGTTCTCATGGGTCAGTAAATCGACGTAAGATTTCCGCTTTGTAATCCGGAGGTGGTGCTATTTTCATTAATTACTAATTATTTACTGTTTTTAAGGCACATCGTAGATTTTATAAAAATTATAGCAGTTGTCTGATAGTTTTTGTCTCGCATACCAATCAATCGTTTCGTTACGTTATTTTTAACCAGTCACTGCAGTCGATATCAGCACTGCTGTATATAATGCCTTACTGAGCAAACATAACATACATTGTTTGTTCCCTTATACGCTTTACGTGGGGTTAAAAAATTTTTATTTTTCAATCATGAAATACGCACATATTTGTGGTCATTTAAGTATTAAATAAATAAAAAAATCCGACCATTTATCTAACTACTATTTGAATTAATTTTTTTAAATTGTTAATCTTTAGGGAAAGCGAAGTAGATAAAAGAATGTTTTTGTTTTGTTACAGGAAGCTGAAAGTGCCATAGCTGGAATGAATGGACAATGGCTGGGTAGTCGAAGTATTCGTACAAATTGGGCCACCCGAAAACCACCAGCCCCTAAAAGTGACGGTAGGTTTAGACATTGTGTTACAATTTGAAAAAATTAAAGTTATTACCTACCTACAAAAAAAAATAATTGGGGAAACGTAAAGAACGAGTTAACATTTACACATATTTCTATGTTACGTAACGTTCGCCTTCTCAAACTTGTTCTATTTTATCTTCATAAATTACGGTTCTACGATAACAAACTGAAATATAATACATACTTCAAACATTTCGGCGATCAGATTTAGAATCACAAATCGTGACCACCAGTCCACTGATTTTGAACAAAAAATAAATAAACAGCCTACTAAATATCTCACACCCTATTTGACAATTTGAATGGGCACTTGATTATTTATTTGCCTTATTTTTATTTTTTAAAATTCCTCGCAGCTGCTCTCGATATTAGAATTTTTATTATTTATTAAAGCGGTTTTAAATATATACTAGTTTAACGATTCGTATAAACGTTGGCCATATTTTGACGGTTGTTTATTGATCAGAGTAACCACAGGTAATCATGGTACCATTTGTGCAATATTGAACCATTAGCATTGCGCCAGAAGTTTATAAATTGTTTAATGGACTTCAATGTACCTTTCAATAACACAGTTCAACCAGCCACCACAAAACTGTTTCGCTTAATTGTGGTTTTAAAGTTAATTTCATTAAGAAAATCTTCATGGATGATACTTATACCTAACTTGATTTCGTTGACTACATCATCAATTACCTATGCATCCATATCATCTTCAATATCTTCGAAGTAACCAAATTGGCCAAAAGTAAAATTTAATTTGAAAATCCACAATTTCTTCCTGTCATTTGCTCGTAAAAAACAGGGGGAAAAAAGCACTAAAAAGAAAACGATCAAATGTTGCATTTCTACCTAAAAACAAAAAATGCGACAGGTTTTTTTTTTGTTTGTTTGAACCTTTGATCAAAAAGTTATGATATCCCTTATGCGTACAACACGAACTGAAATTTAATTTCCGTTCTTTAAGTAACAATGCTATCAAAATATTTTGGTCGTTACATCAAACGAAAAAAAAAAAGCTTTTATACAAAGCAGAGATTTTTAAAAAGCACTTAACATTATGTGTTATAATTAGTGTTTCCAATACAACAAAATATTAAAATTTTTAATTAGGTACTGAAATGTTCACAATAAAAGAAAAATTAAGTTAATACGTAATATAAAAATTATTTTGCTCGTTAAAATAATTTTTAATGACTGTAAATCAATTAAGCGCATTTATTAGTTGTGTGAGAGGCGGAAAAGGTATGCTAACAATTGTTTATTCCATTATTCGGAAAGTATATGGGGCAAGTTAGGAAATGAAGTTTGCTGTAAACTGTAAAAAAGCCATTTCACGTCTGCCGGAATGGAAGCCTTTTGAATAAGAAAACTAAGCAGAATATTAAAGGAAGGTTACAGGGCAGCCTTTTGATCCATCCTGTGATATCGTAGTACCGTAAGTGCTCTGAAAAATCGAGCAACTTCCTCTCTGAACTCTTCACTATTGCACATTTGCCTTATAAGCTACTCAAATAACAAGAAATAGGATTCAAGGATCAATGAAGGAAAAGGTTCAATTTGTACATGAAAGCCTTTTTTACCTCTAACGCACTGGCTGCATCTACATATGTAATATGAATCCAATTTCTTATTATGTTACATCATAGAGCAATGCTCCTAACAAATGTATATACATATCTTTAATATTAATTATGTTATCATTTATTTTTCATTAAAAAAAACTCAACTCCGACCCAATTTTTATTTAACTGAAGAGAAATGGAAATAAAGAAGGTAGTCACGAAATTTTAATTATATTTTACCCTCATCACTTCAGTCTGCCAAAATAGGTTCTTATTTAGACACGTACCTACTATATCAATATTGAGATGAGTCTGATTTGAAAAATTACGTTTTCATTTTTTCAAAAATTCTCGTCCGTCGAATCTCGTCGGGGAAAAAGATAAAACAACTTTGATAAATTGCTTCCAGCTAACACAAAACCTCTGACATTCGACGAGGTGTACAATCAGAGCAGCCCGACCAATTGCACGGTTTACTGTGGCGGCATCACCAACGGTTTAACAGAAGAACTAATGCAAAAGACGTTCGCACCGTTTGGAACGATCCAAGAAATTCGGGTATTTAAGGAAAAGGGATACGCGTTTGTCAGGTAAAAGAGAAACAATTACACCCTCTTCGAAATTATATGTATTCTACATGAAGGGTTTTTGGTTCCAGATTTGCCACAAAAGAATCGGCAACACACGCGATCGTGGCTGTCCACAACACCGACATTAACGGCCAAATAGTGAAATGTTCATGGGGAAAAGAATCGGGTGATCCAAACAACGCACCCATCGCAAGTCAGGTATAATAACAATAAAAATTTCAAGTGCTAGGTGTTTAATTTTTGGTTTTGTTTCAGGCGTTGTCAAGCACTCAATATCCTTACAGCGCCTACGGCCAACAACTTGGTTACTGGTATCCGCAAAGTTATCCTACAACTGCGGCAGCAGCAGCCCAGATGCAGGGACAATTTCTCCAAGGAATGCAAGGATACACCTACGGCCAATTCGCAGGATATCAGCAGTCGTACATGGGGTGAGTCTCATTACTTGGCTCTATTTTTTCTTCTTTTTACTATGTATCAACCACTTCTCATTTACTTATTCGAGTGCTATCGCTTTAAGAATGCTTGGAAATGTATTTTCAGTTGTTCTTGTTGCAGACTGCAAGTACCAGCGACTTGGCAGGGAATTCCCGGACAGCCGCAGTTACCAACAACGCCGCAACAAATTGCTGCGACTCCAGCGGCCACGATCCAACAGCCGGGCATCGTCTTTCCCATACAACAGTTTCAGGTGAGTGAGTCAGTCACTTTCTTTTTTCAATAAAAATCTATTTCTTCTTTTGCTTCATTTGCTTGCATTGGGTGACTGCTCTATTGGCTGCGTGTCTAATAGTTCGAAAAATACTCTGCATGCTTCCATCAGCAATAAATAATTAAAATTTAAGAAACTATGTACTAACAAACTAACATTAGAGGGTTTAAGTTAAATCTGTTTTAAAGCCTTCATACTTGGTAATTAGTTTTGTCTAAAAAGATATAAGTAAACACGTATCTACCGTACCATTTATAATTAAAAAAAAAATAAAAAAAGGTTTGAATAGAAACAAAGGGATAGGTAGGTTTCGCCCTCGCCCCGAAACAACTTTACACAGACGTTCGTTTGGGAATTGAAACAGACCCAGTTGTTTTCCAGTAATTTGTACCAATTTCCGGGGGCTTGCATTTGTAATCGAATCGGCACAGTTTTATCTTGCATCCGAAAGTTTCTGAATAGCCTCCGATTTATTCCCAATGGTACCGTTGTAAACTCTTGCAACGGGGTTCTAGTAGATTTCACGCTCAGAATGGCGCATACCTTTAAATGCCATATAATTAAAGCATTCATGCAAACAACTGTTATTCACTATCAATCGTGCCAGGCGATGGTGTAATATAGTTTAGCTACTATAAGTACCTATATTTACGGCATTGCACTGGAGAGCTTCGTTCTCGTCCCTCTTTTTTCATTTTCATTTAATCGTAAGTTTAATAGAAACGGGAAGTGGAATTCTCGTTCTCGCGAAAAGTACAAAGGTGTTTTGTAAAATAGTCGCTCTCTCCCTATCAATCATGATGATTAATTTTATGGAGCCTTTGATAAAATGAAGGCACGGTACTCTTTATTAAATATAGATACATATATGTATAACTGCGTCAGATAGATTTCAAATTAAATGCCAAATTTTTTGTGATACAAAGAACGCCGAAAGTATTAAAGCGATGTAAGTATATTAAAGTTTGCTAAAAGGAAAACTTTTTCGATGTAAGTGACGAACACCTAGCAGAATTTTTAATAAAATAGAGAGATAGATTTTGCCTTTTTGGTCCCTAAGGCCGGGACCCGAAAGTGCATTAGTTCAGAGCGTGATTGCTCATACATCTATCCTGTATGTATGTACTAACGACGCTGACAATGAGACGATTTCGTACAGTACGTAAGTAAGTAGGTAAATAATGAAAATTTCATGCTGGGACAAAATTATACGAAAAGTTCACTTATTCTCTGGTTGAGAGAGTAGAGTACCTACATTTACATTCTAATGCAGTTATCACTGTTCATTAATTGTTCTTAGTCATATAAACGAGCAATCTAATTATCTTTTGCGTAAACTTAATTTAAAATAGGTCTTAAACAAAGTATCTCTTTTACTTTATATTTATTATAAGTAAGACATCCACTTCATTTAGTTTGCATATAATTAAGTAAACAATGAACTCGCTTACGTACGTACGTACGTACGTCGTCTTGATAAGATATTTTACGAAACTTTAACTACCTTTTTGCAAACTTACACCCTTCAAGATAACAAAATTTAATTTGTACTGCATAGATTCAGTGTTTAACTTCATTAACTCGAAAACAAAACGACACAGTGCCATTCGAAATGCTCAAAAACAATCGAAATTAAATCCTGCGTTGTAGTAGGCAGTAACGATTGTAAAAAATACTAGAAAATTGTAATGTGAGAGTAGGTATCTAAATATTGTATTATTTAGCAGTGCAAAGATGGCATTTCGAAATAATACCCTACGGGAATGTACATAGTGCACACCTATGTCATTGCAAACGGGCAGCAGTTGCGTTGGTCTGTTGAGAAATTCCATGCATTGTCGTTTTCTAGGAAGTCCAATGATGAGATTTGAAATTTAGTCGCTCTACACACGTCACCGATTGATTCCCTTTTGTTCGTTTGTATTTTCCAAACAATTACTTAGACATGCATGTACCTTTTACGTTTCCACGTACATATATCAAATAAATGTTTATTGCAAAAATAAATAAACATAAAAAGTTACATTATACATACCTACATCCTTTAATTTATAATATTTTGTCGTAGCATACGAAGTAAATTTGTATGAAATAAATTAATTGCATGTTTTGCTTACTTCGCCCTCGTAATTAATGTAAAAATAGTTTAAAAAAAAAAAAAGATATGGAATGCAATAAATGTTTGCGGTACGATGATGCGCTTTAAAGTTAGTGTAAATTAGAAGATGTGGCTGTAGAGGTGTACGTACGAGTGGGGGTGCGATTAAAAAGTTTTTTTTCTATTTCAGGCTCAATGAAATACGTTACCCAATTGTAACCAACTCGACCTAGTGATATTTTAGTAGATAACACTGAGGTATTTTTATTGTATATAATTTTCGCGGGTTGTTTGTGCCAAATTTCAACTTTTCTCATGCAGGATTCATCAATTTACATTATAAAATAATAAAACTAGACAAGAGAATCATATTATATACATTGTATATGATTAGGGGGGCCTCCTGTACGATGCCTCGTAAAAATGTTCATAGACCAAATAGGCAAATAATTGATTAATGACAAGAATCATAAATCATTAGGTACCATCATATCATTCAATCGTTAAGGGTGCTTTAATTAGTAAACCAACTACAACGAAAAGATTTTTAATTTTGCTTTTCAAGTTATTATAGTTTTACTAAATTTAAACATAGAATAACAAAGCGGAGGCGAGTGTAAATTAATAACATCTACTAAATCGTTACAACTCAGGGCCGAGCTTTCATATTTCAAAAATATTTTCGACAAAAATTTGTCCTTTGTTAAATGAATATTCTATTGGTAAATACGATTTATAAATTTAATCGCCGATAATGTTATTAATCAATTATTATTATTTGTTTGTTGAAGTGATTTAAACCCCTGGAACATATACTAGGTATGTTGTACAAAACCAAAAATGTATTATTTTGTTAGAATGAAAGGATTGCGAGTGTGATATGCTCCTGCACCGCGCTATTGCGGCCATTCCTGTCCCATTAGCTCGTTCACGCTAGCTCTGTCCCTTCCTCTATCTTTTTCGTTTTTTTTTTCTTTCTCTGTATTTCTTTTGGGACAGTTTATATAGCTACCACACAGCAGGTATTGCATGTCGATGACGATACCACAAAAAAGTCAAGATTGTTATGATGATGGTATGTGTTAACAGTTAGCTGACGAGGAATGGTTAACTTCAGGAATGTTAGCTTGATGGACTCGGTTTGTCAACCAACGTTAAAGAACCAGCATTATCGACGATTGGTGCATTTTTTCCGGCACCAGCTCGATATTTTAAACAATCAGCATTTTTCTAACTTTTTTTATAGTTCAATGATGCTGTGTGTTATTGCAGTCTTAGATGTAAGAATTTAAATTTTTAAATATGGTATCTATCTATTCTATATGTTGCTGGAGATAAAAAAAGTTTTCAATTACGTTTGTATGTTCGTATTAAAGTTATTGGCTGCTGTTGCTGTTCCTTCCAACGTTTTAAAGGACTGCGTAACCTGTTCTAAAGCTCATAAGGTATTCTTTCTATTCGTTAAAAGGTCGCTAATCAGGCAACAGAATTTCAAAGCACAAATAAATAATTCCCTTTTATTAAATTTTAGAACAGTCTGCTCTTCTAGCTTTATGAAAAGTTCGAATAGGTACTACATCAGATTTCCTTCTTTTTCGTAAGACTGAAAAATAATTCCTCCGTAAATTCTTTGTTTAATTTTTTTTTCCGCAAAAATGTCATCATATTTTTAAGGGCATAATAATGTTGTCACTAATTATGGCACAACGGTTTTAATAAAATAAAATCATAATAAACTAAGAAATCCAAAAGACCCACCGGTAGGTAGACTTTATTGAACAGTAAAACAATAGGGTGTCAATCATCTTTTTAGAAACGGCGTTTCAAGACAAAAATAAAACAGCAGAATAAATTTCTTTTCCCTCTGTCGTGTCTTCTTTGTTACCTATTAATTAAACGAGTGATGAATACTTTGGTGCAGAATTAAGACAGGTTATACGGCTCAATCAATTTCCTTGGTGTAGGTACCTATTAACGAAAATTTTATCATCGTGTTTTTATTGTACGTGTATTTTTCAAGTTCGATGTTTTTCTCGATGTTTGTTATTGCAGATTGTATAGAGAAATCAGCAGATTTTAAACCGATGGGACGAAATGTAATATTTCTTGTACATATAAAAATATAGCGTTCGTACGTAAGTTACAAAGATGATACAGTGAGAAAATAAATTTATGGATAGCAACTAATAGAAAATGCTCATTAAAGCTTTTTGAAGATGTTATCTATTTTATTTTTTAATATGGTAGATATCTTCTCCGCGGTTACCTTTTATGTGTTCATTTTCCCTTCGAAAACTTTTGATGACCAGTTTCTTTACTTCTCTTAAAATTTGCTTCAATTCGTAAAATTTTTCCACTAAAGTATCAGAGACGATTTCCAACCAAATACCAATTTTTTAAGCTAATTTGGTCCAGTTTTTTTTTTAGTAAGTATTCGTTTCAGAATGAGTCAGTATGTTTTCAAAGTTACAAACAGAATAGTAAACGATGCGTATTTAGGTAACTAAGTAGATAGATAGGTATATAGATTTATGATATATACCACGGTAGTTTTTCTTTTTTTTTTTAATGCCAATAACTTTTCTATATCCATGAAATGTATTTTCTGGGGATAAAAACCTGGGAAACTTTGACCAACACACATACACATACTTCATGCCTAATAATATTTTTTTATCATCTCTACTATTCGTTTATTACCCTTAAAATGGTATGATCCTCATTAAAGTCAGAGCAGGTCGTTCCTGTTCTTTTCAAAATTAAGATTTATTTATTTTAGAAAGTTTTTCTTTGTAGTAAATCAGTCGAGTTAAATGAGCTTTTCCAGTTCAATAACTGTTGTTGGCATTAAAAAGAAAAAAAGGATACTGTGGTTTCGAAAGCTACGTTTTTGTATGATAAAAGCACAGGAGTTTTGATACAAGACTAAGTATACTGCAGAATATATAAAGATAAGTGTACCTATATAGGCAATCGGGCATAATAAATTCATACACGATTTAATACAGAGCCTGTCAACAGTATCGGGACAACCCTTTGTAAAAAATTGTCGAATTTTCCCCGAAGATTCTTTAGCAAAAATAACAGTAGGAAGAAATCTAATCTACATTTAATAGAAAACAATAATAATGGGGAAAATATAATGATTTTTGTTCTTTTGGCGCAAATTGTATGTCATTATCCTGTGTATGTGATTATTATGTTGTAATTAGCTGTAATTTACCAAAGTGAGCGTTATTATTTAATGTATAAAATATAAATACCTAAGCCATACTTAATACAATAATAGATACTATTAATTAATAATAAAAATGATGATGATGTTGATGATGATGTTGATGATGATGATGATGATATTATTAAAAAGAAAGAAATTGTTCTGCTGTGCAATATTATGATGCAAGCAAAGTGCACCCTCCGTGTTGAAGCACATACAGAAAATGTGTTATTACACCGTGTTAGTGTTTAAATGTAAGGGTTTAAACAAATACATATATATACACTTATATTTGCCCTCATGTGGTTGTACAAATATACATAACGTTTATATATTCGTAAGTCCTAAATTAAATTTAACACTACGTCATAGAAAATATTTTTTTCTTTTTATGTTTTGTTTGTTACTTCTTATATTTAAACCGGTGCCATTTTCAAAATCTACATAAAATGAATAATAGGTAGGTACTAAAGCATTTGACGCTCTAACGACGAAGTTACAACAGTTCAAAACGATAATGAAAATTTCCACTTATTATGTATTCTGAACGCAAATAATTTTCTGGTTTTCCTCAAATTTAAATGCATGCGTTATCGACATTTATTATAAATTGACGTTAATTGTTTTTTTTAATTGGAAATGTAGGTACGTACCTTTTTCTATTTTCGGAGACTTCATCAAAAAATACGAGAATAAAAAGTTGAATTCTTTTGGTCATATCAAAAGCAGCCGTTTCGCGGTTTGCTGTTTGATGTGACGTGTTGTCAGATGTATTTAAAATGCTGTCGTTTACATAAGATGTGTGCATTACATCTGTTTGTTCATGTATTTTTATATAAACAAGAAGACCCTTTGTTTCCGTCATAGTCAATGAAAAGTTACTCCTGAATTATCCTGTTTGCATCTATTGCCTTTTGCAACAATAACTTCTGAAAATGTAAGTGCACATACAGAAAGCGTTTATCGAAATTTCCTAATTCGAACTCTTAATTATTTTCTGTAATGCCTGTAAGCGTTTTGGCTCTTCTTTATCTCCTTAAAATACGTCCTAATTACTCCGTAATCGTCAGTCTTTTGTTAGAAATTTTCTTGGACGAAGTGACAAGTCGATAAGACCCTTTTGTTATGTAATAAACTTGGTCCGTTCAAATTAATTCAATTCAAATCGAATCGTCTGCAAGACCCAAATAACTGAACATTTCTTTGAAAATTATAAGCGTCTAAGATTTTATACATCGATAATAAATAAATTTTTAATAATGGACTTTGTACTACTTTGTTGAAGGAGATCGTCAAATTTAGTGTTTTATTTGCCTAAATATTTTTTTGAATACCACAGAGATGTAAGTAATTGATAAATCAAAATAAATTCAATTGAAAAGTAACGAAATCAAATATAAATACCTATGTATTGCATTTTTTATATTCTTCGACTGGTATTCTAATACCGTTTTATTTTAACTTTTTAATGTTTTAACGCAATTTTTCGATTGGTACCTACTAGAAAAAAAAAACAGCTGTTCAAGCAATTTATTTCAAAAATATGTCTAAGTAAGTATATATTACGTATAAATGGATGCGGAAGTAGAATAACAGTTTTTAAATTTATTTAAAAGCTAGATATACATACTTACTACATACATATAAGTATCTATTTTATTACTATCTTCAGATGAAATGATTTTGTCGCGAAAAAAAATTACATCATCGAAACATATCACCGAATTTTTATAATGATGCTTATTATTTCTGAAAGTCAATATTATGCGTAATTATAAATGTGTTAATTAGTGTTAAAATTTGTCCCCAAATGTTACCATTTGTTTACCTAATCGTATGGCTTCCTGCCTTAATGAAAGCTTTTATCGATTATTTTTTTAGCTTCTAGGTATTACGGATATCGTTTGATCATTCATTCATTCCTATTATATTAATTTACTGTACCTGTTTGTGTTCATTTTTATTGACAAATGTTTACTTCCTCACACTATAATATAGTTGTTGAAGTGTTTACTGTGTAAGTGACAATTCATTGTAAATGTAACTTGTTTTTTGTTAAATGTTCCTGTTAAGTTTTTGAAATTTTGTACCCCCTTAAATGTTATAATAAACTCCAATAATCAAGATATTGAAATGTAATATAGACGTTAATGTTTAAGAATCAAAAAGCACCGGTACGTAAAATGGTACATGCATTTACTAGGTTAAAAGTTTGTAGATTAAGCTGAAAATGAGTTCGGAACGGAATTATATACATAATATACATACATATATTATATAGAGTAAAAAGAAAATGCTATTCCAGGTATATGCACGCTGTTTAACAACAACATGTCGAAACGTGCTAAAAGGATGTTATTTTGAAAGCAGACACTTTCAAGTGTAAACTTACATTTATGAAAGAAAATGGAATTGAATAAAGAAAATTATAAGTTTTGTGTTTTCTTGTCGATTTCACTTAGGTACTTTTCTTGCATCATTTTTTATATCAGAAAAAATTAAATTCATCCAAAGGTGAGTACAACATTAATACTTTCATATACATACATATGTACATGTTACATATTAATAAAGGTATTCAAGTCCTTTGTTTTAGATGTTCTTATTACTTTACTAAATTCATACTTTAGTAGGTAGAAGAATTTTGTTTTTGAAATATTTTAGACCTATCTACATATCTAATCCTTACAAGATCTTCGTTTTTATATTTTCTACATAATAGGTACGTATTACATATTTCAAATGTTTGTACCACCACATATTATTCTGCAAAATTTGTTTGTGAAATATTTTAAACGTCGAAAACTGATGTCATGGATTCTTTTGTTTGCTTCCATGTAAATTGTGATTTTCCTTTTTTTTAATTCGCTATCTTCTATTTGCCATTAACAATATTCTGTTTGGGATGTTTTATTGTAACATCATGACAATTACAATTATGTATTTGGTGCAGTGCAGAAGTACATGAAAGCAACCAACAGTTGACAAATTGAAATTGTTAACAAAAGGTGTTCGGTATTGAAACGTGTCACGATAAAGCTGAAAAGCTTTATAACGAATTAAATACCATAATGTATTCAAACTGATGATGATGACACGGCTTTTGTGGTTGGGAAACGATTCATTATATCGCACCTTTTACAAAAAGCTCTAACTTATGTGTTACGTTCGTATCATTTTCAGTGGTTCGTTAAATTTTGTTATTAATTTGTTTAGTCCAGTTTTTAAAATCGTTAAACAAAATAAATTATTAAATTAAAATTTTATATTTTCCCATATACTCGAAACGTTAAGCAAAAATATGTTCATGTAAGTTGAAACATAGATACATGTACATGAGATACATGCGTGAAAGGTAATAAATTTTTATTTACGTCATACAAACTTGCTGGATGAACAGCAGGGGAATAGTCGTAAATTATAGGTTTATCGTAAACTGTGCATAGTGGTACTGCTACCTACCCATGGACACATCAACGTTTATGCTTCTAATACCAAGCCAAAATAAACTGCACACTGTGTCACTCATCTAGTAATGATTGCATTGGTAGGTATACCTACTTACAACATATATTTAAGCCAAAACCATAGTTTTCCTTTTAAAAAATACGAAAAATTTTAAAAAGTAAAAAATTTAACAAGAATAATTCTATAAAAATTATTTAATAATTTTAGTATCAGAAAAGCGCGATTAGGAAAGAAAATATTCTTTGTGGTCACTCTGTATATTTGTCGAGCAGCTAATTGTGCTAATTTTAAATGAATTTGTGCATATACATATGCAACCCACGTTTATCAGTACTTTTTGGGTTGCATACACTTAATTAAGGTATTGTTTTTGAAAAATTCCATCAAATTATGTGTTATTTTGCGAAGCACTCTTCCTATAATTATTACGATTCTTTTCTGTATTTCTTTACAGAAGAAGAATAAAAAGAACGGTAAAAAGACCCATAAGCGAATATCATTAATTCTTATTATGATTTAGTACCAAGACTCAAGACTGCCAAATTGGAAATTAGAATAAACTACATATATATAATAATTAAATATTAAATTATTTGTACAATAATTCATTTTGAGTATTTTGAATAGATGTAAGCGGCTTTAAAAAATTATTTTATTACTTATTATAAAAATATTATTTTAGTACAATAATTGAACCCTAACTTTTATATATGAATTATACTTTTATGTAAAAAAATAAATAAATATGAGAAAAAGTTTTTAATTTATCATATTTTCGAATAAACCGTCGACAACCAACACTACCCAGACGTGTTGCAGTAAAACTTTAGGGGTTTGAAAGTTAAGATTTCTCAAAATAAATTTGCAAAATGGCGGCCCGAATTTTAATTTTAAATATTTTCGCGAAAGTTTTTGAAAGTTTTTTTGTATGGTATGAAATAGTGTATTTGTTTTAAAATTATTAACGCATCTAATAAAGTTGAATATTAAAAGCTGTCTTATTTAGTTCAGTAATCTTTATCTGAAAAAATAATTAATAGATACGTAATTTATTTATATATAAATTTCGATGGAGGTGCCGAACACTAATTTCGAAAAAAATAAAAAGCGATGAATATTCGAATAGATTCTGATAACGTAATTAGTGTAAAGGTTACATGTGTACCTAATTTAGAACGAATTTTGAAACAAAAAAGTATTCAGTAATAAAACATTGAAAAAAATGAAGTAGAAAAAAGTAACTTACGTTAAAAAATGATTAGTAGGGATTGAAAAAAAAAATAGTAGGTAATTTCGAAAAAGGAAAGAAACGGTACAAGAACAGCCATCTTTACTCGGGAGGGAAAACTAAGGGGTAGGAAGCGAGGAAAGTAGTAAATATAGATTCGGTCGGTAGTTTGGTAGGGTAATAGGATAGATAGAATAGAGAAACGCAATAGCGGTTCCACGACGCAGGTTTTTAGTCGTTCAATGTTATCGCAATCGCAGTTTCTAAATGTGAAGTACGTCAGTGTCGTTCTATGGTGAAGTGTCATAAAAAAGTGGTGGGTTGGCGGAGTGACTGCGGGCGTGTGACATAACGGGCGGCCTTAAAAAAAACAGTGAAAACTAATGGGGGAATTTACGTTAAGTGGAAATGGTAATATCGGTTTAGGCACAGTCGAAGTACCTGTGAATTCGAGCAAAAACAATCAAAATTCGCTTTTCTACACCACGCCTTCGTCCGTGAGTGATACGACCGTCCTGCAAAAGACGCAATCTCGCGCAGCAATGCAAGATGAACTTGCTGACAAAACAGCTGTCAGCGGATCTGGATCCGACGATCTGCCGAGCAGTCCGACATCAGAAAGATCGAAAGATTGTGTTGACACGAACTCTAGTAGCACGTCCGTCGATTTATCGGACAAATTGAACGAGCAGATAACGACGCACAACAGCAGCAAGGCTCCTACGGCTTTGCCCCTTTTCCATTCGAGCGAGCCCAGCACACCAGGAAGTCTTTGGTCGACCGCCTTCGAAGACGGATTCGTACCGACAATACCGAACGTCAATGGTAGTATTGGATTTCAAAATTTCCAATCGAGCGCCGCTCACAATCAGCACCAGGCCCAGCACCAGCCCCAGCCCCAGCCGCAGCCACAGCCGCAGCTATTCGGCAATTCCGTTAATCAGAACCAAGGAGGCAGAAGGGCGATAACGGCGAGCCATAATTTCCCGCATAACATGGGACGACAACAAACAAGCCATCCCCTTTACAAAGCGGGATACGGCTCGTGGACGAATCCAGGTCAGAACTGGTCGGCCAGCACTTCGATATGGAACAGAGGAAGAAGTGTGCCTAATCTAAATCCCCTTCAACAGATGGGGGTTGCGGGACGAAAACCGAGTCCCACTTTTAACCATCAGCAGGTAATGTCACCCGTCAAATTTCGACGCAGCACTTCGTACCCCGGAAAAGGACCCTTTCCCCAGCCGCCTACGTTCGAAATAACTAATATGGACGAAGCTCGAGAATTTCTGCCTTATCAGGTAAATTGTGGCACCTTCTAGCAACTAGCAAGCACCGCACATCCCCTGCCTGCCCTCAGGTTTACATTCACCTTCAGCTAATATTATTATTATCTCTCAACCGTCCCGCTGCTGCTGCTACTACATGTTACATAGATAGATATATTAATTAATTATTAAATACATATATGTATTTATTACATTATCGCTGCTGTTGCTGCTGCTGCTGAAAATTGCTGCTTGCTGTGATACTTATTTAGGGTATTTTTTTTGTATGCTCTTGTTTTTTGTCTGTGATATTTTTGTTGTTAACTATCTTTTGCCTAGTAGATTTTAGTTATTTCATTATTTGTCGTTGTTGTTGTGTTTTTGTAGTTTTGTTTTTGTTAAACGCGAAAGTTTGGTTGATTTACGTATAAAAAATATTTTACGGGCACATCCGTACATACATACATACATATATGTATGTAGTTGAGATGGAGAGGCATGACTAATTTTGAAATTTTCCGTTGTCCTACTGATACATAAATTTATTAAAAAAAAATAATAATAAATATTACAACCAAACTTTATGTTCTATAGCAATTCATTGTATATTTTGTGTTTGCACCGATATTTATTTTTTTTTTTGCATATTAACACGTTGTATACATTTTTGTTACTAGAAACAATAAATTTATTTAATAATTGTCTGTCGCTCATGTTGTTTGTTGTACATACGTGCGTGTGGTGTGTTTGTTTGTTGTACACCAGCTAGTTAAGAAAATGTTCTGTTGTTAACAAGCTTAAATTTGATTGTGATCTGACCTACTTTTAAAAACAAACTATTTATTTTATACCAGGCTTTCCTTCTAATAATAGCAAAATGTTTGTTTATTCGTTGTTATTAATTCGAAGAAGCCAACACGGACACTCAGGTAGGTGTACGCAGCAGCTCATCTCTGCACATTTCCTCGATCGTAAATTAAAAAAGTAAAAAAAAAAAAAAACGACGGATGCAACCGACTCTCCGTTACTTTGACGATACGTGGCAGAGGTACACAATAAACGTGTCAAAAATCGATCTTTAGCTATCCAACTGCAAGGTACCTATTAATATACATACATGTATGTCTACCGCCGACGTTAAGTGACGTACAAAACCGACGTAAAAGAAAAGAGCACGCCTCGCAAATGACGTCACAATTCCAACTTAACGTGCGGTTTCAAAATATCGCAAAGTCAACGTGTACAGGAACGTGGACTTTTTGGCCTGCGTCCAGATCAGCATAAATTTGTATGACCATCCACGTCGATATTCTCTATACAACACCGATAATTACGTTCCACTTTATTTCTTCATTAATCAAGTACACAATTAATTCGCATAAATTTTAACCAAAACCGTGCAGTTACATTTTCTATTCAATCTGCTGTAGAACATATATACAAATATTCAAGTTATTCTGAAAAACTTTAAAGAATTTATTTCAATTTAATATTTCCAGAGTTGTATTTTTAATTTAATCCACTGTACGACCAACAAATCCTATATTTATTTACCCCCGAGATATGCTATTATAATTATAATAAATGAGACTTGTATTGTCTGTATCCATGATGAAATCATTTGGATATGTGCCCATGAATCGAAATGATGGTAATATCAATTACGTCATTGTAAATCATATGGAATAATTAATTAAAAAACAATTACATTTACTATAGGTATCAAAAAATTTTTAAATTAAAAAATATACATATTTTAAAGTTATAACGTTATAGGTAGGTACCCATACGAAACAGTAATTGCATTTTGCTTTTTTCAGCCTATTATTCTCGTTTTCACTTATCAGCACATAAATTTCGTTAACAATACGTATTGCAATTTGTATTTCAAACAATCGTATTATCGTTTAATTGTGACATAATTTTTATTAAAGGTCAAAAATTTCCGTAATTTAAATTTATCCCCTTTGGATCGAATACCAATTACGATAGGAAAAAAATTAGACGGTCTCTGAAAATAATGGCGTTAAAAAAACAAAAAGGTAGATTCGATTTTAATTAGTGAAATAAAAGAATCAAAATCGTTGTCCAATATTGGATGCAAATGTTTGTGTTTACAGAAAAATAATTTTGACGAATATTGTACGTATTTAAGTACCTACCTACCTACCTACCTAATAAAAAAAAGTTCGGTTGTCGAAATTATTTTTTATTTATATTCACATATGTATATGTCTATAATTCCATGTGTGGATCTATTTAGGTACAGATCTATCCGTGTAATTATGCGGAGGTGGAGGTGTACGGTAGCAAACCATTTGTAGTGTAAAAATAAATGAAAATGCCTTTTTTGCACTTGAATTATGTACAGATGCCACTTTCTCTCATAAAACTCGAGCACTCTGCATAGGTTCGTTGACCTCGTGTATTTTTAATGCAGCCAGAGAGTTCTTTTTAATGAACTTTACCAAAAGAGCTCAGAAATGCAAAATAGACAGACTCCTAGCATCAAATTTAGTTCGTCTCTAGGAAAAATATTTTTAAAATGACATTTAATTAAAATCAATACCAAATCCATTTATAGAACCTACGTAATGTAATAATTATCACCTAAACTAATAAAAAAAAATTAATTACGAAAAATAATTTCAGATTTTGTATAAACCCGAAGCTGTAAAGACACAAAATTCGGAAACGGTAATAGAAATTATGACTCAGTGAGTTATTTTACGACAATTATGCAGATATATCTACATACATGTATCCTCGAATTTGGCTCGGTACCAAAAATGAAATAATTTCAATACTTATGGGTTTATTTTTTTGAAAGGCACTTCCCAATTTTTTATTTCATAAAAAAAGGTAAAACTGTACTTCAATTACAAATTTACAAAACGAACGAAACAGAAAGAAAAATTAGCACAAAAGTTTAAATTAGATTGATACTTAATTAGGCAATATCTTTTGGTTACAGGATCGGTGTGGTGTAGTAAGCACTAATGGAAGTAGCCCTTTGGAAACAATGAGGGGGTTGGAACATTATTTGAACGACATCATGAGACCCCCCGATACGAATGATGTCAAAGGTAAAAAAAACATTTTTACAGGTACAAATTTGATAAAACACTAAGTACAGCGTTAGAAAAAGGAAAATACCTATACGTTACGCGATTTATAAAATAATCTTATCTTTGGGTAATCTTATTGCAAGTGTTTAAAATCTGTACGAAAGTTTATAACTTTGACACACATCTTTCATACTACAGAACAATAATAATGTGTGGGCACTTTTTCTGTTTATATTACGGTAGAACTGCAAAATAGAATTAAAAATTACACCGTAAGAAAATGAAAATTAAATAAGCTAGGTAGGTATAACGTAACAAGTTTTTACGAACATACCCTTAATCTGAAAAGCCTTTTATCACTTATTACATTATTTTTCGTGCCTCGCGATGTAACATTTTCTTTCGTAACACTGTCATCTACAAACACACTTAAACGTGTGACCACATGGATACCTTATAATATACATATTTACTTAGGTTGTGTTATGTTGTCCGTATTTTTTTTAAAGGTTGCAGCGACTTAGAAACGTGTAGTGCTGGTTAGTGCCTTTAAATACGTTAATTAAATCAGTAACTACT
Source organism: Agrilus cyanescens (assembly GCA_947389935.1). Classification (NCBI taxonomy): domain Eukaryota; kingdom Metazoa; phylum Arthropoda; class Insecta; order Coleoptera; family Buprestidae; genus Agrilus; species Agrilus cyanescens. The sequence continues at coordinate 942,131 of OX376704.1, forward strand.
CCATACTTCTGTTTCGCGATCATGAAGGTTAAGTTTATTTCAAGGCTGACAATAAAATTCTTTTTGAACAGAAAATAGCCAATATATTTTATCTATCTCTGTTCATTAATAATTATTTATTATTATTGGCTCTTAATACAATATTATATTGTAATTAACTTCGCGTCGTCGTCAGTTTTGCTGAATTGATAAATCGTCACAAATCTATTATAAAATTATAACGATCGAAAAATGATATAAAATGTAAGATTTTGTTGTAAAAGGAAAAATAAATAATTTGATGATTATAAAGAACATTAAAGTTTATATAACATGTTATCGTTGTTATTATGAATAATATGATTCTCACAACAAACCAAGGTTAATTTTTCTTTTTTGAAGAGTTCGATTACCAAAAAATTTACGTTTACAAATAACTTTACATTACGTGTTTCAATTTTCAACCTGAGGTTCATATGTATTAAACAAGTGATTCAAAAACAATAGGGCAAATAACGTGTTTGTACATCAAACACATATCAAATTGCTCAATGTTTTTTATTGATATATGTTACTATGTGCAATATCATATTCGCCCATTCCTTTTTTAAAAAACATAGGTATCTATACTCGTGTTCGATTCAATATTGCGTACCTACTTATTTATGTATCTATTTATTTGATAAAGAGATGTCTGGAATTTTTTGCATTACTAATAAGTTAGGTATACCTACTAAAATATTTTTTATCCAAAAATTTTAATGTTTTAGTTTTGGAACAAAAAAAAAGTTATTTATTGGCAATTAATCTTATTTGTCTCGATTTTAATTATGTACTTACTAATCAATTTTATCACTGATGCGTTACTTTTATAAAATTCACGGCTATTCGACTTATCGGAAAGGTCAAATAAATTTAGTGGCATTTTTTATAAAAAAAATAAATAATATTAAAATAAATAAATACATATACCTCTAGTCGTTCCCCAAGGTGATAGTAAATGTTCGTTTAATTCTTTGTAGAATTAATAGATACAATTTTGTAAAATAAATGGTTTGTCTTTTGATCCATGAAGTGTTCAAGTGAATTTTCTGTCTACAACACTTTCTCTTGAAAGAATAGAATTCGATAATAATTGTGACAATTTTCTACAGGAAATCGTGTTCAGGTAAACTAGAGCTTAAAATTTTTGCGAGCAAAATTACTTGCATCAGTAGCCGTAAAGAAATTGTTACCAGAAAAAAAAAACAATTAACGATGAAAGTGAATTGTAAGTAAACTATTCTTTTTGATAGAGCAAATGAACCGTTTTTAGCCTTTAAAAATGAAAACTAATTTCGCTGTATTACATAATTTTTAACGGTTTATTTCGATTAACCAAAAGTGGTGGCAGATACCTGCAGGTACCTACCTACACATTTCATCTTTAAAATAAATCGATCTATAGTGCAACAAACTGCATTTAATAATAAGGAAACCAAGTTCGCTTTTGATTTTTTGTTACAGTTATGAAAAAATTCACCTTTCATGGAGTTAATGTACCTACTCTATATTTCTCATGGCCATTAAATATAAACGACCTCTGATCTACCAATGAATAATTAATTTCAAAAGAATTTTTCACTTCTGTTTTCGATTGTTATATTGTTTATTGCATATTCCGCAAACAAATTTATTGCTTTCGACTGCGTTTCTAAACCGTTTGCTATTTTTTTGCAATAGCAGGTTTTCAATTAAAAAACAATATTTTTTTCAATTCACAAAACAAATTGATGTAAATACCTACCCTATCAATATTTTTTAAATTTGTACTATGGACTGTTTCGTACTATTGACTAAACGTATTTTAATCAATACAATAGGATGGACTTTAACGTAAACAGTATATAGTAAGCAATGACAGTCGATGTATTAACTCATTTAGTTAATCTAGTTCTAACAGCTTAACATTACATTTGTTATTATAATAAGTATGTGGCCGAGAACGGATTTTTAAGCAATATTTTTATAACCTCTGCCAAATTTACATACCACCATTTTTATGGCACAATATTCTGAATTATTCATACGTTTAACGTAATAAATAATATTTAAATAAAAAATTTTTTATCCACTTCGCCCTTTTACACTCTAAAACAGTCCTTTAGTAATCAGTCGAATAGTTGCTAATATTGTAACCGTATTAAACATTAATATGATATAATAATAATAATGATATGTACCTATGTTGTTATCTGGAGTTTAAAAGAATTAAGTAGTTAATATCGTCAGTCGAGAAAGGATAATGATTTAATTGGTTTTCGTATTGTGTGGGTTGTCATTGTTGTAAAAACGACAAAAATTTGATAATTTTGCTAATAGAACGGATTTGGTTAAAAAAAAAACAGAGAGATCCGCGTGGTGTTTCTGGAGGCGGGGCGTGTTGGGTGCTGGAAAGAAGTAACTTAAGTAACACGGCGCGTTGGAGTGCATAAAACTCCGTGCTGGTGATGTATATCAAGTGCGGGGAGAGAGTACCTAGTTAACTACGAGGACAGCGTTTATTTTACTGTGTTTGCGGAACTTCAAAGCTAAAACTACAGCACCAGCACAGTTAGTCTGTGACCAACATCGCGTGAGTGTGGAACTCTCGTTAAGAACTATTGCACGATGTTTCGTGCTTTCGGTACCTCCCCTTTGGTGGACACTAATGCACCGGTAGAACCGACATCCTGGGGATTGCCAGCTTATCCTCCCCTTATCAAAGGTTAGAATAGATCCTGTCTATTTTCAAATCGGTGCAAATAGATAGATAAATACATTGTAACTGCGTCACAAAAGTGTTTCTTTTTTGATTAGCAAATGATGTAACTGTTGCAATAATCGACAGACACACTACATAACTTAGGTAGTTGCGGTTAACAAACGTGGACTTTTTGTGTTATTTTTTTATTCACTATTTCGTCTTTCTGCTTCACTTCGTTCGTTATACGTACCTACATAAATAAATACGAGAAGGTTGGTTGGTTTTGGTGTAAAAGTGATGCGCCAAGTGGGACACTTAAAATAATAATGTAAAATCGTTCATTTGCGAAATAGCAATAGCAATGAATGAGCTGTTGAAAAAAGTTATTCTTCCGGTTCTATTTCCTTCGAAAAGGGCATTGGCCGTTGTGTATATGTACAAGATGAGCAGCAAAGTGAAGAGGTACTACTGTATATCACTCTTAACTTTAACCATTAAACGTATATATAGATAAATCAAATCGTAGTCATGTGATCGATTATTATTCTATTATACAATCGCGTCTACACGAACCTATCTCACATGGCATACTGGTTTCGATTATATTATTAAGAAACCTACTTAAAAACGAACACATGTCTAACGTGGACCTCCTACAGGTACGAAAAAAAGGCATTCGATAAAAACATTATTGGGCAAATTCGAGTCGTCAGCATTGAGTAATTCGAGTTTATAATTTGTATACATGATAAGTAGTTATTTACTACGCATGTACCTATGCCACAAAAATATGTTATTTAACGATAAGCTGTGAAATGCGAAAAATTATTCTTAATTAAGTATTTTTTGAATTGTAAATTGGTTCTTTCAAATGTTTAACATTTACTAAGGCGTTTTTAAGTGGGCGCAGTTTACAACCAATACAATTTTCAATATCACAATAATAATAATGATAACAATAGTTAATAATTTATTATCGTATTGTTTTTTTTTACCTCGCTTAAACATCATATTATGTATTTATTAAAAAAGACTGACAAATTATCATTTTTTTGGAATGACATGCCTAGTAATGCAGTTAACATTAATAAAAGTAACAGTAATACATTCAATAGGTCATCGAAATTTTTAGGAGTGGCTATTCCTCCACCCTAAAATAGGTACCTTTACTTTTCAATAAATAATTTGTAGGTATGCGTGCGCTATTACAAAATATTTTTTTTAACTTCAAGTGTTGTATTTTGCTTCCCAATTTCTCAGTAGTTGTAGATAAATATTTAGAATAAATGGATGTGTAAACATCGAATGTATTATTTGTCTACTCGAACACACATACAAAACAAGGATTCAAGGATAAATAACTTTAAATAGATTAATAGGTACACGCTGGCAATTTTTTTAATGTAAAATAATGGAAGTAGGTAAATCGCGTTCGAAAGAGAGCTAAAAACAATTATTTTATAGGTACGTAATAAATGCAAACAGGGACAATGTATAGCTTTTTTCTAGAACGAATTTTGGATTTTTTGTGTAAAAGTAATTTAACTTTTTGGTCGATTAGGAAAGTTTTAGTCAGTGACACTTTTACTTCATAGAAAGTTTCGTTAGCTAAACTTTGGAAACACGATAGTTTTCAGCAAATCGCGTGGTTGCTATAAAGTAGCTACCAAATTTAGTGAGAATTTATACCATCGTGTGCACCCAACCGTCATGGCTATCAAGGATGAGTGACTCAGTTTTTTCCCTTAAAAAACATTTTTCTTCGTAAATACATCGAGATACATACATTAAAATGCTGTATCTCCCAAAAACTTTTTATACTTATCATACAATTTTGTAAAAAAAAAAAATTAATAAATTTCGCCTATAAAATCAAAGAGTTGGGCTTGAAAATTTTTAATGGCCTAGCCTGACCCAGTACAGAACAAATATACATATATTAAGGGCCATAATTTCACTATTCTAATCAAACTGTTATCATCTCTTTTGTATGTTATTTAAATACAATTGCACGTCATTTCCGTGTTATTAACCGCTGATAAAGATCGTAAAATATTTTAAACAATAAATATTTTTTAATTTGAGCACGATTACTCAAAACTTTACGTGTTAAATTTGTGGAGTTTATTCCGCCAGAAAAAAAGCTTTTACCTCCAGGACAAAGTTAAAAATGGACGTTTTTTTCTAACAAGTTTTGAGTAGGTAGTCTTAAAAAATTTTATCGCAAGTTCAACGAACTTTATCACATGTAGCTTTCGTGTTAAAAATTTCGAATCCAACGCAAAAATACGTCTCAATTACAAAAAGAAGCGTCGTTCGAAAACGGTTGATTGCAGCTGAAATTGCACGCTTTGGGTAGGTAGGTAGGTACTTTACTTACGAACCGCACAATCGATATTTTAACTCTTCTGGTAGTTTTCACTCTATTGAAAACGCTGCCTGCTACATCGACTGACTGCACCTTAAAAAACAACTTTTTTTTCGAAACGGTAACGTTCGTTGCAGGTTAAATTTAAGGCTTTTAATAAACATTTTCAATGTACAACGAACCCATGTTACCGCTAGTAATATAAATAGCAACAGAAAAAAAAATAGCTTGCAATAAACACCTTTTGCCACCGATTTTGAAAAAGTCTCACTTTCTAATATCGTTTGCTTCGAAAAATCATTATTTAATCCATTACAAATAAATCTAACGACAAAGAAAATTCAGTTATTACATATCACGTATTAGGTACCTATAGATAATTGTCAATCAATTGTTTAAAGAATTTGCCACGAATTCTGAATTTTATAGTGTTTAGTTTACTTATTCAAATTAGCTTTCGGAACGGTTGTTTAAAAATTCAATTTTGTATAGATAGCGATAATTAATGTACAAAATAAGCGAGTTTGATATTGCAGGCAACGTTAAAAGTCCAACTGACCTTTAAACATTTAAAATCTTTTGTGTAAATAATTTTAACAGCACAGCATTTAGATTTATGTATTAATGCCACTATTGCCAATACTTTATACGAGATACAGCATTTTTTCTCGATTACCATATAGTTTAGTTAAATAACCTCGATATTGAAATTAATAAAAAACAAAATGTCATCATCCACAAACAACATTGAATTATAATAAGTACCTACAACGGTATTTAAAATTCCACATTTAAACTGAATTCTACTTCTAAAATATTAAATAATTTAATTTATAGTTTTTTTCACATTCACCACCTCTAAAGAATTTTGTTATTTCAGGTGCCTATAGATAGAGTCAGTCATACACATGCGTTTTGCTAATGTTAGGTTTTTGGTTTAGTGGTTTCCGTAGGTACCTAACGGCTAATCTACTTTCCTTTTTGCGATATGATATAACATGTGTAAAACAAGGTGACAGACCTGGTTACAATGAACAACCTTAAATATTTCTTACGCATTAATCGGAAATAGGTTGATTAAAAAATGTGTGTATGAGCCACAAAATCATTCTCCAAATTTATGGACATTTTCAAAGGATCCGAAATATTTTTGTCTTATTATAATAACAAAAAATAAAATAAAATGAAAACAATATTATTTTTATTGTTTACGTAGGTACTTTTTATATGTGTTTGTATGTTTACTACCACTGTTTTTCTTCAAGACCAATCGATTTCACGTTATCGAGTGTATAAAAACAAAATTCAGGTCATGCGTGTGTAATTTTTTATGAAAAATATATTTTCGAACAACGGACAATTAAATGGTTTTTCCACCGATTTATACTTATACTCCTACACATTTTGATAACGATAAAAAAAATCATTACGACATTAATGTAGATTTGGATTCATCCATCGCAACGAGACTGAAGGTTCTGTTTTTTATTTAATTTTTGGAAAATATATGTAAATTTGTTTGATTTGTCCTTATAATTCAACCATTTATGTCAGGAACTGTTCACCTTTAACCCAACACAGACACATGTGTACGGAAGATGGTAATGGTGATATAAAAAAGGAAGGCATTTACAAAACATGATAAATTGCTGGCGATATAAAAAAACCCACGAAAAAAAAAATTTGTAGATACATATGTATCACAGTACAGACCTACAAACAACATTATGATAGATAATCTTATCTGTCAATGTAGGTGAAAAAAAATAAAATTATGTAACATTACAAAATTTTCTGTGTTGTTTTGTTAAATCTTTTTATTATTAGGTGCTTAATATTTTTCTGCAATGTACTTTTAACCAAACAAGCCGTAGTACGCACACTGTTCACAATTAGATAAAATAAGGATGTTCCTTATTAAGGTTATACTGAATGCAATCAACTGTGTTTACAGCGAGCTAAAACCTGTATCTATTTCCTGATAATTAAAATTTCCTGACAATCTGCAACCCTAATTATATTTTAACTAATATTCGTCCCTCTATTTTCAGGTTTCATAAACTGTAACACAAGTGCGTTTCAGTCTTTAACGCAGCTACATGGTAAGCAATAAATCAATAATTTAAACGAAAAAGAAAAAAACTGTACCTACACAGACTGAACAACAAATAAAGACGTAATGATTAGCAAGTCGACCGAGCTACTCAAACAATATTGCACAAACTATACTACCTACCTGCTTTCTAATTTTTATATGAAATTGCGTTAATATTATATTGTGTAAAATAATGTGAAGACAGCTCTTCACGAGTCTTTGCATATTTAATCAAATAGGGAAGTTGTATAAGCATAAGCAATTAATGAAATTAAAAAAAAAAAAAATGAAATAGACAATGTGGCAAATTTTTAACGCACGTGCTACCATGGCATTGCCCTTTAAACACGTGGAACGCAAGTGTTTATTGCAGAAAAATACCACAAACACACACACACACACACAGACACAGACACACCTTTTCCTTATTTTAATTTTTTTTAATCAATATTTTCTTTACGTAATTTCAAAATATACCTAAGTAACACTGTAAATACGGTACGGAATTAACCGATCTGAAACGTAACGAAAAGAAAAAAAAATGTTTTAGGAAAAGCTCCATATTTCCCTGGATTAGATGACCAAGCTGGGACGGTATTGTTAGAAGAGCCTAGTCATCTAGCAGATAGTACCCTAAATACCCAACCCCTAAGTTCCCCGTCTAGATCGTCCCCACATTCACAAGGTTCTGAGGGAGGAGAGAGATTCTCCAGGAAAGTTTTCGTCGGTGGACTGCCACCGGATATCGATGAAGACGAAATAACAGCAAGTTTTAGACGATTTGGACCGCTCGTAGTTGATTGGCCACACAAAGCTGAAAGCAAATCCTATTTTCCACCGAAAGGGTATGCTTTTTTGCTGTTTCAGGTGAGTTCCTTTGTAGGTACATACATACGTATTTATACTTAGTTCATCATCTACGTATTACATTTTGCACCCTAAAGTCATCAAGATAATTTAAAAATAAACAAGATCATCCTGACAACTAAACTGATACTGTAATTACGTTTTGTCGAGCACCATAATATTATTGTCCCGGTGTTTAACGAAGTTAATGAAACCTAAAGTGGACTGGCCTATATTGAACGTGGGTTAATGCCAACCAAATAAAAAAATTGTACATATGTAACAAAACATCCTTCTTACCATACGCATTTTATTTATTTTTTTGTTACTGTAGGACGAAAATTCTGTACAAAGTTTAATCGACGCTTGCATCACCGATGAAGATAAACTGTACCTTTGTGTCTCTTCGCCTACCATTAAGGACAAGCCCGTTCAAATTCGACCATGGAGACTTTCCGATGCTGATTTCGTTTTAGACGCTTCGATGCCTTTAGACCCCCGAAAGACTGTATTTGTTGGAGGAGTACCACGTCCACTGAAGGCAGGCAAGTTATCAAATACCTACTTCCATTTTTGCAAAAAAGAAATTCTGTTTTAAATTCCTGGCTGTTTTCAGTTGAACTAGCCATGATAATGGATCGGTTGTATGGAGGCGTATGCTATGCTGGCATAGACACGGACCCTGAACTGAAATATCCTAAAGGAGCTGGAAGGGTTGCTTTTAGTAACCAGCAGAGTTACATTGCAGCCATTAGTGCACGATTTGTGCAATTACAACATGGTGATATAGACAAACGAGTCGAAGTAAAGCCATACGTACTAGATGACCAAATGTGTGATGAATGCCAGGGACAGCGCTGTGGGGGAAAGTTTGCACCTTTCTTTTGTGCAAATGTCACTTGTTTACAGGTACGTAAATCCGTAACTTTTTCAAAATCACAAAACACAAAAGGAAACTACTCCTCCTACGATAATCTTACAACTTTAATTTAATCACGTTTAACTTTACAAATACATATTTAATTATTTAAAGGGTACAGTTTGCAAAACTTGCTCTTTTTTATTGTCTAATTAGCCTTCCAAAAGTTACACCGTATTCAAAATTCGTCAAAAGTTCGTATTTGTATTAATTAACAACGAAAAAAGTTGTTTTATAACAAATTTTGCTTTCTCGTGTTTCGTAATGACATTTTTAGTGGAATGAATCAAACTTCCTTAGTTAGATGTAATGGATGATGAATTTGGCATAAAACGAAAAAGAAAAAATAAAAACGATCAATTGATAAAGAATTAACAATTGTTAATTTGTAGTATTATTGTGAACACTGTTGGGCAACTATCCATTCAAGGCCTGGTCGTGAGTTTCACAAGCCTTTAGTAAAAGAGGGTGCAGACAGGCCCAGAGCAGTGCCCTTCCGCTGGTGTTAACGCAGGAGCGCTTAGTATGGCTGCCGTCAGTTTTGGCTTTTTTTTTACCACAGACGGCATGCTATTTTTTGCATAGGCATAATTCTATAGTAGCAATTTATACATATTTAAATACATATGTAACCAGTTATCTTCTTTAAATAAGACGCCTGACGATAGGGAAATGATTCAGAACATTAATCAGGCGAAATTTGTCTTTTTTACCTTGTTCAATGTGAAATTACGAGGCATGTCATTGAAATACTGAGGCAACTTCATTTCTTAATCCTTTTTAAAACATCAAAAAATAAAATGAGAGCAAAGGTGTGCCTTCTCTTTGAATATATCGTTGATAATACTATTTTTAAAGAACATTTGAAATAGATACGTTTTTTATTTTTTTTTTTGTTAAAATGTTAAAGATCAGTTTGTTGATAAACTTTTTAAGTTGCGGTCAAAATTGAGTCTCATTAGTTTATTGACATACCTCGTATACCCCTTTTCACCTGCACAGAAGAATGTCGTTTGTACGTTTTACGAGATTTGGAGAACGTTTTTTTGTTTTCTTTTATTTTAACTTCAGGGTATTTGTAAATACTAGTCTAATCTATAGCGCTGTGCAGAAAGTAAAGGGAGCTCTCCCTTGCGGCAAAACACTTAGACAGGGTCGGACTTAAATGGGGAAAGGTGTTGGGACGTTACCTTTGCAAAATCGTTATTTTCACGCTTGTTCAGTAATAAAAAGTTTTATGGGTGGTAGTAGAACTTTAAGTGAAAAAAGAGAGAGAGAGACGTTTCAAAAGCGTCAAGAACACCTTGTTTTTTAAATGCGACCCTGTATTTAGCCCCAAGTACCTGACCAGTCTGCTCCCGTCTTCTATCCAAAAACCGCTGCTTTGCTTATTGTCCTCATGTATTCTTAACATCCCTTATTTGGTGTGTGATATCATAGACGTCTTAATGTATTCAATGAATTTCCTTCACATGATCACTTACAAATCAATCGACCGATTCATTCAAATAATAATCAACTTAAGAGAGAGAATAAAAAAAAAAAACAAAACTTCAGCCGGTTTGAAGAATATTTTTAGTAGACTTTGCTAATTACAAATCTAACTTTTCGTACTATTCTATTTAAAAATAAAAACAAGCTTTAATACTGTAGTCATAGGATAGTTAAACCTTCTTATTTTTGCTTATTTATTGAGAAACTATTAGTATAATTAATTCATCTAACAATAAACTATGTATTTATTGAACGCAATCGCTTAAAGATTTTATATAAATGTTAGTTAGTCACTTTTGATCTCAAGTATTCTTTTAATGTTCACTAGACTAATTTAAAAATTTGTATCGTAACAGATATTGTTATTATTTATTTACGTATTTATTTTTATTTCTCAGTTTTTTGAAAGTACATATAGGTAATTATTAAAGCTGCTTAAAAATTTTTTGCATCTCTTTTTGTGCGTACGCTCTTTAGTTGAATTAATTATTATAAATACTATAAAGTAAGTTTTTAAGACCGTCTTCTTCAAAACTGTGAAGTAATTGACAGGAAAACATATTTGTCAATGTCTATTGAAATTCAAGGTTACCTATGTAACCGCTTAGATAATATTCCTCAGCTGTTTTAATTTAAGGGAACACGTGTAACAAAAAAAAAAATGCTAAGTTTCATACCTATATTTTTTTTAACGAACTATATTATTAACAATTTGTTAAATTTCGACAAAATATTTTTGGATATTCACGATGTACCTGTAGGTATATAATTGTGTGTTGTAGTTTTGACTATTTATAAGAATTTGTTGTTAAATTAAATTAAAGAGAATTAGTAAAAAAAAAAAAAAGTCAAGAAACGTTGAATGGTTCGATTCGATGATACACTTATTTAGAAATGGACGTGGGCCAGAAGTGAACATGTGGAGGTTCATTAGGAGATTTTGTATATTTTAAATTTGAATTTTTATACTAAACTGTTATAACGGTAATAGTGAAGATTGATGTATGCAATAACGCCCTAAGCAGTCTCCGCTTGGCGCAGCAGAGTTTTATCTTTACCCGTAATTAACGAATTGTTTAATAAATTTCCTAGGTAATCTTAGGAGAATAGTTAAAACAAAAAAAAAAAGGCGCGGAGCGATAAAATTGCAGTAGGCTACTAGGCGCGAACGAACCAAAAAAAAAGAAAGAAAAAAAAATTGGTCGATTCTGTGCTGTGGCCACCGCGCTAGATGGGAACCATCTGCGACATGGTACAAATATGTATTGATATGATTTGTAAAGATTTACACTCCTTTTTCTACTGTTTATATATATTTGCTCGCCTTCTGGGCGTAGGTTCATTAGTCTGAAGTGAAACACATACATAGCATATTCTTTAGATCAAACGTTTTATCTAACAATTGCAATAAAAATGCTACCTATCTGTTCTTTAAATTTAGATGTTGTTTAGTAGTCAGTCATACCATTGCTTTTCTTTCTTATTCTTTCTTTCTTTCTTTCTGCTAAACTAAACTAAATAAATTTGTTTGATAAAAGAAAACTATAATATGTAGTAAATGCATACGTTCGTTATTAATAATTATTTATCGTAAGTAATGAATTTCCTTATTAAATAAATTTTTATTATCGAGCGGTATCTATATTTATTGAAAGAAAAAATTCAACCAAGTATGTATATTTTTACTTTTATAACTGTTTCGGACAACAATTATATTATATTAGTTCGATAGGTATATTTTAATGTAAGTTTCGACAAAGCGATGTTAACTGAACCGAGTTTTCGATTAGGCTCGGTTTATGTTTTGTAGTTACCGTTAGTGCAATATTGGGTAAAGCCCGTCATATAGAATAGTCAATTGTTTCAAAACCTACTTGTTGACTTTATAACCACTCCACCACTGTTTATCTGGAAAATGTCGATATTCTAGCACCAAAGTAGAACTATATTTTTTTTATCTTGAATGTAAAGTTTTTATTACTAGTGTATTGTTTTTATATTACTTTTATACACTTTTGTATGTTTGTTAGTCGTTTTGCTACATGGTTTGTATTTATCAAATGGGAAGTTTCTCGTTTCATATTTTGTTGGATATCAGACTTTTTATGTTTTTTATAAATATATTAGAAAATTATTATTTGACTTTCATTTCCTCCCTTTCTCCTTATTTTATACTAATTTTTTTCTAATAGATTTTTTATAATGACAATAACTAATACTGACGAATTTTACGAATTTAAAATAGCCTTCTTTGATTAGATTTAATTTTATACAATTTTTTTGTAGCTTTTTTTGCGCCTAAAATCATTAAAAACCGCCATTCCGGAGTTTCTGTTATAAATTTTTTAAAAAAAATACAGATATCAACGAAAATTCTTCAAATTTCAATATATCTACTTAGTTTATAGATCGAAAATATTTGCAGCTTTACGTGTAATTTTGCTGTATCGTTAATTTTTTCCAAATATGTATTGATAATTCAAAATAACTTCTAAGTTTTTAAAACTTTACCCATGTGTATATCTATGTGATTTGATTTTATGTCTTGTGACCAAATATTTTTGTGAACGTGTTGCTAAATACATTAACGAAGCTATCTTTTTTACCAAATTATTGATTATAAGAATTCTCGACTTACTATTTTTTTGTCATGTCTAATTTTCAATTCGAAAAACACTTGCATACTTTCTAATATTTAACTTAAGTGCTTGAAGTCTCCTTCAATAAATAGGTAACCATCGATTGATTGAATCGTACTTTTTAAAATTATTTACTCTCTTTCCAGATGTTCTTGGAATCATAAAGTACCATCTTTCACTAGTTTTTTTTTTTCCACGGTGCATTTTTTAACGTATCAGAGTAAAATAATGTTTTATTAAATTTACAAAAGTCATATACACTTAAAGAGCAAAATAAAAAATATAATCTGTATATGTTTATCTAGTACCATTATTAATAATGATGATAACCGGAGTAATCTTCGGCAGGAATGGAATACAATTCATTGTGGCCGACCTGTACACCAGCACCAGCTTTACCATGTATTGGCGGTGGTGGTGGTAGTGGCGGAAGAGGTTGAGGTGGTTTGTTAAGTCCGCTAGCAGCGATAGCTGCAGCTTCTGCAGCGTTATGTTGGGCTAACTGTGCTGCTTGAAGTGCTCTTGTTGCAGCAGCCAGCGTTGCCTCGTAATCGATTCGTGCACCATGCAGTTGCTCTGCCAGTGTCGCAACCCTCTGTCTAGCTGCGCCAACCATTGCAGTCTGAGCGCCTAATTCTCCCGCTGCTTCAGATGCAGCCTGAGCTGCTTGGTCTGAGGTAGCTTGGGCAGCGTTTAATGCAGCGGTCAGTACGTTTACGTGGTGCATTGCCTGTTGTGCAGATTGCTGAGCTACAGCTGCTGATCTCTGCGCTTGCTGCAATTGCTGCTCTTCGCCTTCCAATGTTGTCTGGGCATCTTGCAGCTGCTGCTCTATGCCTTGAAGTATCACCTGTTTGCCTGTTAATGCGGCTTGAGCTGTGGCAGAAGCCTAGAAACAATATCATACTTCTATACGAGCGAGCTTTTGCTCTTCGTTACACCATCTGCGTTTTCTACGTCATCTTGAACATTGAGCTTTTTTCATGTGCTTTGTACAGTTTCGTTTTTTTTTTTTTGTTGTAATAGGTTTAGTCAAAAGCTTTTGGTATGAAGGAATGTTTTTTGTTTTATATGTAGTTAAGTCATAGAGATTATTAATTAGACGAAAGAGAACTTCAAACCAACTTAAAGAGAGCCAGGAAAAATACTAAAAGAAAGTGAAGAAGAATCAGTAAAACCTGTACCTTTGGAGGAGTTGTCTCAACTGATTGATGACTGACTGAAAACCGTAGTTACTAAACAATAGTTTATCTAAACGAACCTAAATATCGTAAAGTAAAATGAACACGTAAATCCCCAGGCCGCTGAAATAGAGGCAAATCATATAACAAAATCACTTACTTGGTTAGCAGCTTGTGCTAAAGTATTTTTAGCAACGTAAGCTGCCTGATCGGCGGCACTTTTCTGATTTTGTACAGCTATGCTGGCTTGATCGGCCGATCCTTGGGCTATGGCTCGTAGTCCTGCGCCCTGACTGTACCCCTGCTTCCCTTGGCCTAAAACGCTGTTCCCGTCCACGCTGTGGAAATGATGAGATTCAGATCCCAATGTGTCGTCACTGTCGTATTCTTGCCTCTTCGCAGATGGACTACATGTTACCAATACGACTGGAAAAAAAAGATATATTTTTAAAATAAAATTATTTATTGCACTAGTGTTTTTCTTTATTTTAAATTCTTATTAAAAAAATTTAACAAATCGATTGTTTTGGTTTTTTACTTTTTTTTAGGATTAAATTCAGGTAAATCCCAAACACTGACATCACATTTTAGGTACCTACATATTATACAATTTGTTTCGAAAGTATCTATTTGTTACACAGTTGTTTTTTTTTTTTTTAATTATGTATTTCAAAATTAGAATCTTTTTGCATGAAATACCTTCAATAGTAGGTTTTTGTAGCTTATCTATTCTATTGCACACCTACTGTATGTGACAAAGTTAAAAAGCTTTTCGAATACTTAATTTAAAATAATTCTTAATAAGAAATTAATACCTGGTGAAGCATAACTAACTGATTTCATACATTTGAAATGTAGTGCATGATAATTAATTGAAGAAAAACTTCAACTCTAAAATAAATTTCATCCCCTTACATTATATCACCAAATAGGGCTACAGAATATATATCCTATTATTCAGGGATTATTTGTGCTAACAATTTGCAAGTATGTATCTATTTTTTTTTTTATACTTACAGGCGCAAAATGCAATGACGATAAAACGGAACATGTTGTACTTCCCGATTTCTGAAACACACGTTTAGTTAATTCCCCCAGAAGAAAATGCACAAATTCACGAAATTAGAAATAAAAAATAAATGAATACATAAAAAATCCGTTATCACTGTTATCACCTACCGGAAAGTTAACTTTAGGTTGTTTGTTTAGGCAGGAATACTCACAGTTCTTTTGAACAGATCCGTATTTATACCTTCTAATTATTTAAAATCCCCCGTAAGCGGTCAGTTCGGACATATTAAGAAGGGGACGGCTGCATCAGGTAACGACAAGAACATTAGATACAACTTACGTTTAAATAAACAACTATATTTCATTATTATCAATAATAAAAGAACTAAATTGAGAAGTGTGACCAATTTTATGAAATGCCTTTTCGACAGGAAGTACCTACTAACCGTGAAATTTTGCCAAAGCATAATTAAAACCAAACAAAAATCACTCATTATCTTAACAATAATTAAGCACGAATTTTAAACAAAAATAAGTCATACAAATTAGATAATCAAACTACAATACGCAAAGAAAATTGATTATCATTATCTTTTAAAAAAACCAAACAACTTCTTTGATAAGATCATTTTCAATAGGTAATAATGTATATCTTAACTTAATTAATGACACCCCTAATTAACGAACGATACAATAGATAATGAAATTGTAAAAAAGTAGATGTTTTGTTTTTGGAAAATGCATTTACCACTTTACGATTTCCAAAGTGTAAGTGTTTTTTCCTGAACAACCCTCGTAGATGTAGCTAACTAAGTAGGTACATATTGTCGCAGAAGAGTTGTCGTCATGCGGAATCCGTTTCTCGGGTTTGTTTGCTCCCATTATTTCCACATTTTTTTAGATTTCCTTTATGAAAGTGAAGGCATTTCAAAACCGTTTATGGGCGATACGATTTTACAAATAGGTTGAAAGTCAGAACCGACCATAAAGGCATACGTGAAAAAATCCGTATCATCTTGTCTGAAATCACCTCAACAAACTCTCTTTCACAACGCAATCATGTCCTTAATCCTTAATGAAACTACTTAATAATTAAATAGACTTTTTCTTTTTTCTACTTTAGCAAAAATTAATTCGATCTCATACGGAAGACATAAGGAAAATAAAAAAAAAATTCCCTTCATCACGTCAGAGGGAAATTGTGTCATAGATACAACAACACGTACCGTATGATAAATCTTTTTTAATAATAATGATTTTGGGATTAAACAAACAATTAAAAAAACATTTTTAGGTTCTCACTTAAATTTAAAAAAATGCTTTCAGTTTATTGTTTTTTAAATTTAGTTTTATAGTGTTTTTTGAGGTTTATTTTAAAATTAGAAGAAACGTACTCGGGGGATTTCCCGATTTCGTCGATTCATAATCGGTTTTTCACAAGCGACGGAAAAGTTGGAGAGTATTGCACTTTTCTCAATTTACGTGAAGAAAACAAATTTAAAAACTGATTATTCTTAACAAGAGGATATCGAAGAAAGCATATACAGGGGAGCGGAAAATCGATTACAGTCGGTTGCTGGCCATGTTTTCAATCTCTGAAAACATAAGAGCTGATGGGTAGTCATGTAGAATAATACCGAACGTAGCAATTATTGCTATGATTGGTACTATGTAAGACGAACGGGGATAATCCCGGATTTTAACGTTTAATACTAATCCACCTCTTGTATACACGTTCACAAAAACTACTACACAGTTACTTAAGCAACATACGAAACCCCACAAATCTCATTTTATCTCGCAGTTACTTCGCACCCCCTAAAAAAGTCTTTACCTTCTCTCTCTTTTCAATTAATCAACCAACCACCTAACTAACTTACAATTACCACATACAATAAAAACTGTAGGTACATTATAAAAAATTATTTGGTTTTTTCCTTACTATATCAGCACTCATTTAATGTAGGTACACGTGCTATGCACATTAGTGATGACCAATTACAACGTTAAATCGCTAGGAAAATATATATAACGTTTTTCAACTCTATTGGGGATGATAAAACTTTAAAAAGTGGTACAATAATAATTAAATAAAACAGTGTGAATATATACAACACATATCTACTTATATAAAGACGTAAATACCTCTATTAGGTAGAAAAATTTACTTTTTAAAAAAGACCTAACCGCCACCACCTTTTTATTATGAATTCAGGGAAAACGGTCTGAATAAAAAAATAAATAAAATTTAATGAGCATTGAGACTTTCAAGCTGCCTATTCATTTTTTAAAGCTATTCCTAAGCAGATTATTTTCCTTATATTAAATACACGCTAACGTCTATCTTTTATACCTACCTACGTTTATTTTGCACGGCATCTTTTTGTATTTTTGCAAAGGGTCGGCTGTAATTAGGGGGAAAATTAAGGTGAATTTTTAACGAGCGCCTACCGATCTTTACGAGAGACTTATGCCATTGTAATCCATACAATTTACCCATAAATGATTCGTTGTATTTATAATTTACAATTAGTCAAACAAAATATCTAGTACATACCAGGAAGTATATAGGTAATGGGTTCTCCATGAAATTTTTATATTAAAAAATAATAAACGTTCATGCTGCACCATTATACATGGCACGTTATGTAATTTAAGACATGTATAACTTGATTAGGTACACCATAAATTAAAAATCACGTTTTTTAAAAATCATTATTTTTCGATTAATATATATGTTAATTAATTAGGTACTTATTTGATTTTTGGTTTAAAAAGATCATTTTATAATACATAGATATTATGTTTTCTATGGTGGTGAAATGATGAAGAAAAATAAAAAAGTACCTACGGATTCGTTGAAGAAGTATAACTTCGTAAGTAGCATTTTTTATCATTATTTCTGGTCAGAATGTGTAAAATTTAGTAAGGCAGTGAAGCGTATTGTGTGGAATTCGACAATCTGTTCCAGGCTGATGGCGCAAGAGTGCCCTCCCACGAGACCCGCCGACTGCGGTAACTGCGAATGCTTATGCATTATTCAACGAACATTCAATTATTTCACGAATTATATCCACACACCCCAGCGTCACCGTCACTCATGATCCACCACAATTAAGAACTTCATTGGTTCCGGATTTTTCTTTCAAATTTTCCTTCTTTATTTTCAACATTCTTCGCAACCATAATAAACAATTTCCAGTTTGAAAATGTAGGACGACAATATTTTTTAAATTTCAATTATAATTGTATTCATGGAAAACGTGATTATTTGACGGTGGCAAACGGTAATGGGGATTATATTTAATTAAGGAACCAAGAGAAGGGAAAGAAGAGAATAATGGAAATACAGTGAAACAAATAAGCATCCGAGGTAGAAACAGAAACGAGATATAACTTGTACAACATTCTACCCCAGTTAATGTTTAGCTTTGCTTTAGTTATATTGTTTCTGGCTGCAATTTACCGTTGAATGCACGCATCCCGGAACAAGCTAAACTGATTACAACAATCTCTGCTAAGCTAAATAGAGTTCATAATTGAAAAAACCACTGGCCCACACACAGCATTTTGTCTTCTTCGATTAATTAAATCATTTATGCCATACTGTGCAAAATTGATTTTATTTTGCGCCCTACCCATTATAGAAACGGCTACCTACCTATATTGCTATTCCCAATTTTTAAACCTATTATCATCCTACACGTATTATATCAACTCTCACAATATACAGGGTTACAAATTCATTTCACCAAATGGTTTAAAATTTCCTTCTTTATGGGCAACACTACCAAAAACCAGATAGAAATAAATAAAAAATTACCACTAAAAAGATTGAAGTTCCAAAAAAAGGTCTATTTAGAGTGAGCCATTTTTCAATCAGACTATCAAAAAAAAAAATGAAAGAAAGATTGGAAAAACAAAATGGTTTATCTTTATGCCGTAGAATGGTTGAAATATCAAGAAACACCAGTTAGGATTGAGCCATGGGACTTCAAAAAATAATTAAAAAAAAACTGAAGTCTCAACCAATCAGATTTCTAATCATAAAACAAATAAAGTAAGTTTTTGAAAAGCTACATGATTTTCCTTTATAATTTTAATTAAGTACTTATCACCCAAAAAGTTTGATGTCCCAAAATAAATCTATATGAATTGGTAATTTTTAAATGAGTAAAATATGGTAAAACCAAATGGTTTTCTTTTATGGTTCGTTCGCTAAGAATTCTACATTTAGAAATTTTTAGATAACGAGTAAAAAATTTTGAAATCGGTTAGTGTAGTTTGTATAGACGTTGGGTGTGGCTCTGGGGATTTAGGCTTCAGAGATTCTGAAATTTCTGAAATTTAACCCCCATGGCCACCCCCCCTGTCTACGTGCTTGCTGCTGTCGCTGTATGTAAACGTAATACGCAATGTCGAAACTTTCTTAATGAAATATTTCAACGAGAAAGCATTTAATACTATAATGTCGCTAATAGGTAACTATGTCACTTTTTACAATACTTTTTACCAGTTACAAAAGATAGGTATATCAGCATGGCATTAAATTAATATTACTATAAAATTACATGGTTCTGTATTTTATTTGTAACTTTCTCTACAACGCATAAATATATGTTTTACTTGAAATTAAACAATTAATTTGATGTTCAAACTAACTATTGAATTAAAAAAAAAAGAATAATGTTCGAATAAATTTATATATAGGATTAAAAAAAAAATTGTAGGTCGTTATGTAATATTTGAAGTAAGTATTACAAAATATTGGTCTAGTTGTTATTGAATGATCTTAGGCACAGATAAAAATCAAAAATAAATAGGTTGTGCCAATCAGTACCTATACAATTGTCACAATACATTTGGTGACATTAAAAATTATTTGTCTGGCTTTCAATACAGAATAAGTTTGAAGGAAAAGCTTCGATAAGAAATTGTTCCAGTTTACATACAATAAAAAAATTAACTTTTTAACACTGCTTTCTTTATAGTGTAGCAGCTATGAATATTTCTGAAAAAAATTACAGATGAAGGAATTTTTTTTGATGTTTGAAATAATCTTTTTTTTTTTGAATTTACAATGATAATGGCATGATGCAGAAGAATTCTTCGTGGATAAAACCGAGGAAAATCGCGAAAAACTTGAACATTACAGATGAAATGCAAATAAAGTTCAGGAAATAAACCACATCTACTTGTAGTTGTAGTTTTCCGGTTTTGTTTCCTGCAAAATAGTACACTACATCCGTCTATGTAATTGGTGGATACCTGATGTCAGGAGGTTTTCCTCTAAATTTCCGTTTAAATCGGAATTTTCTATTGGACACAATGCAAGGGTGAAAATGT
Organism: Agrilus cyanescens; assembly: GCA_947389935.1. Lineage (NCBI taxonomy): Eukaryota > Metazoa > Arthropoda > Insecta > Coleoptera > Buprestidae > Agrilus > Agrilus cyanescens. The sequence continues at coordinate 962,734 of OX376704.1, forward strand.
AAGCACACCTCCAACTTTGATGCGGGGGCGTGGTTGTAGAGGGTTGATTTTCCCGACTTCGAGATCACTTCTTGTTCGAAATTCGAAGGGAAGCAACCAGTTAATTAACCCTCCTGAGCTCCATTATCTCTCGCGAAAATTGATAAAGTGAATTGTGAAAATCTTCCGGGAAAAAACAAAAAATTTCCACTGGGTAAGGCGACTACTAATATTATTAATATATAGGTACTGTAGTATTATTATAATTAATATCGAATTATATTTAACCATCGTGAGGATAAAATGAAACTTTTTAAAAAAATTCGTATTTTATATCGTAATAAAATACTTTGGTACGATGATTAAAAAATTATATTTAAATTTATTAGAGAATCTATCTATCATTATTTTGAGAAAACAAATAACTATAGATATATTTAATGTTTTTGTATACATAAGTATATCAAAAATCAGTTGCAAAAGAAGGCTATGCCGTAACTCTATACTGCATTTTCGACGGTCATCTTAGTAACGGTCTTTTTGTATTTGTAAAAGTTTTAAATTTTATTGTCACCTGAGTTGTGCAACTCCACGAATGTGACATTTTTGTACTGGTATCGTGATTTGCAACAAGGAGATAAAATACTGCCACTTCACAAAATCATTTTAGACATTTTCGTAATTTTTTTATTTTGCAATATCCTTTTCATTTTCTAATTTCTACGTTAGTGAGGGAAAATGAAAAATTTTCCAACTCGAATTGTCTATTTATTATGCTTTCCTTCTTGCAGAATGGAAAGTGTCGAAACCCTGTCACATTCCCCTAAGTTACTCACCGGCCCCAATAAACAAATAATTACTTCCAAACCAAACAACCAGGTCAGTAGCTACGTAAGTTACCTAATTTATTAAAATAAGAAACAGAATTTTCTTCTTCACTAACAATAATATTTTGAATATATCAAGAACCTCTTGTTTAGCTTTTGGGAAATCCTTGAAATAAAACACTGACAATAAAACACAATAGATAAAATAGTAATAATAAAAGCAAGTTATTAATTATTACATATCTATCATTTTAATTTTTTTTTATTCCAAACAATATCGTGCAGGGTGAGATCCCTATCTTTATACATGTTTCAGTTTCAAGTTGGTACTGTTATTCTTTACGGAGTGCCAATTGTCTCACTGGTCATAGAATCTCAGGAGAGACTTTGTTTGGCCCAAATATCCAACACGCTTTTAAAAGAGTACAGTTATAACGAAATACACAACAGAAGGGTAGCACTGGGTAAGACACTAATAGATATAGAACAAAAACAGAAAATAAAGAGTTTTTTTCTTTCTTTTCCCGCAGGTATCACATGTGTCCAATGTACTCCGGTGCAGTTGGAGGTCCTTCGTAGAGCTGGAGCGATGCCTGTGTCATCCAGACGTTGCGGTATGATAACACGTCGCGAGGCGGAAAGATTGTGCAAAAGTTTTCTCGGAGATAATTCTCCGCCGCGTTTACCGGAAGATTTCGCATTTTCCGTTCACCATGAGTGTGCATGGGGTTGTAGGGGATCGTTCCTGCCATCCCGCTACAACTCCTCCCGAGCTAAATGTATAAAGTGTTCTGTGTGCGGTCTTTTCTTTTCGCCGAACAAGTTCATCTTCCATTCGCATCGGCTGACGGCCGCCGACAAATACGTTCAGCCGGACGCTGCGAACTTCAATTCGTGGAGGAGACACATGAAGCTAAGTGGAAATCCAGCGGACGAGCTGGTCCACGCGTGGGAAGACGTGAAGGCCATGTTCAACGGAGGAACCCGGAAAAGACTGCTCTCGAATCCGTCCTCTTCCCAAGCAATCAAACATACCAAACTGGACAAAGACCCGACCAGATCCAGACCTATAATTCCTACACCGCAAATAATTAATTACCAAGGGATGCCGCTACCCATATCGAGAGTTTCCATGGACTTTATTTACAGTAAACCGCTTAGTTTTTCTCCGTTTTCGACGTTTCCATGGCTGAAACGAAGTCCCGTTATTCTGCCCTACGAAAATCCATTCTTTCCTTTAGAAAAGGGCTACCAATCGGCGTTTAAACCTGTTAATCCTATTACTGATGTTGTTATTCCACAAAAAACCGAAGATTCTGATGATGAAGTCGATATTGAAACTACCGACGAAAAGAATGAAGAAATACAACGGAACAGTGGCGAAAAGGTAAGTCTTTAAGTATGAGATTACTGGCGCAACTCTACACCTGTTTTGCGGTTCTCATCATAAACAAAAAATATAATATATGTACATACATCATAAAATTGTGATTTCAACCGCCAATTTTTTTTTTGTTTTGTTGTTAATTCATCTTTTGCTCGTGACAATGATCATTTTTAATTCTTCCGACAACGGATCAAATGAATTGGCTTAAAACGGCAGGTGGATAATAAAAACAGTTAATCTTAAACACGATTCCTTTTGTCACAGACATTAGAGCAATTTGAAACGCTACGTAATATTAACATTTAAGAACAAAACTTTACCAAACAAAAAACAAGAATTTTTAAAAAATAAAATATCATTGGTTTCTTTAGATCGACCCTAAATTCATCTTTATAGTAGGCAAAGTAATCAAAATATTTATGAAGCAATTATTGAATCGATGGTGGGGTTCCATTAAGTTTTATTTTCCGTGAAGAGTAGTAAAAGAAGCGTAACGTTAAACAATTGCAGCAGTCCATCGGAAGGCCTAATTAATAATTCAAATTTAATTTTGGGAAACAGTGGCGTCATACAGTGTTTACATTTAATCCGTTTGAAAGGTTGTCGCGTCAGAGTTAAACACAAACACTTAAGCATTGAATTACACTCACTAAAGAGACTAATGTATTAAACGAAATAGGGGCGTATCTTTAATTTACTAATCATTTCTGCACCCAGCTCGATTATTTAACGTAAAACGGACTTTGACGATGATTCTATTTCCTATTTCAAAACTATTACCGCCAAACTTTAATCGAAAATGTTTCCACGCGTTCAATCGCTTTTTGCTTTGGATTGGGGACTTACGATGATTAATCATCAAAACCAACTGTATATAACTTTCGCCACAAGCGACTTAATCAAAATCCACTCTTTTAATTACAAATTTCGATAAACATCCAAATAAAACAACATTTACATTCTCAATATGCTGAACGTTCCGTACTCTCCTAACAAATATAGGTAGGTACTTCTTGAAGAAATCAGCACAAAAATTAAAAGTTATTAAAAATATGATACGTTATGATAACTTAAAAAAAAAACACTTTCACTTGATATTTATAATTTTTTTTATAATTTGTTTCAACTCATAAGTTATAGTGTACAACTTCTTCTGAAGATGACCCTATGGGATGAAACAATTTTTTAAGTGTATTTTCTTCTAAGTTATACTGATTAACTTTCAGATAGTAGAGGCCAACTCAATCAGATTTTCTATTTTAATGCAAGTGTTTTTTTTCACGTTTTGTCCTGCAAAATTGGTAGTTAATGAGAGAGATGGTATTTTTGTTATATTTGTCGCTTTAAATTGTTGTACTATTCAACAATGAACAAATTATGATTGTGAAAAGACAATGATGTTTTGGTGTCTGCTGAGTTAATGGTGGTATCGGATATAAAGGGAAAAATAAAATAAATAACGAGACATATTCTATTTAACATAAATCCGTTGGTTGGTTAGTTGGTGGGGCGGTGAAAAATGGCACGAGATATAAGGAAAGATCGCGTAGCATTATTTTTGAAATAAACGAGCCAAAACAAACCGTACTCGAAATGGCCCTGTTATCTTGTCTGATATCTGTACGTGTCTTGTTTAGCGATATAAAAAAGCAATCATGTACAAAATCAGCAACGGTATTGAGTATTTCGATGTTACCAGAGGGACACATTTGTAAGCTTGCTTAGCGTTTCACATCCCCTTGGAATAAGAACTCGTTTAACTTGGAATTTGTATTTATTTTCTACGAGTTCTAACTAATGGTCTATTACACTTTTCGCCTTTTTTTCGACTTAAGAACCGGTAATTGGTTTTCTCAGGTCCAAAACTATAAAAAAACAATTTCCGAAATGTTTCCAAACAAGCACCCTTAATACATACTTCCGACGATATTTTTTTGTTCTAGTCGCCGTGTTATAATATAATTTACAATCTTGCTTAACGTTTGACCGAACAAACTGACTTTTATTTAACGGTGTAATGGGGTAGTTAAATTTTCTCAAAGCGTTTAAAAGGTCAACCCGTGACATTTCCATACACACCATAACAAAACGGTCATAAATCATTTTGGAAACTTTCAACGACTATGACTATCTATAGAATAAAAAATATATATATAAATACAAAACGTTATATTTTTCCATTTTATTTTAGAAAGAAAACAAAAAAGATAATGTCATAATTTTCATTATACGCCTGTGTCGCCGGTCGAAAATGAGACTGAGCTTTCGCTCCTGATCGGAAGCTCAGCAGCCTTTTCTGATGTTTTTAGAAATTTCCTTTTAACTTTGAGGGTAAAACAGAAATGTACGTAACTAGTAATCTGTAGGGTAGGTATGTTTAACTTTGAACAAAAGCATATTGAAGGAGGAGAGCACCACAGTGTCGGTTAAACGCATTATGAGCTTTAAACGCGGGAAGAGTATGTGCCTTAATTATTCAAGAGGCTATAGACGAGAGTAATTTTAAGCTTTTGTTCAATCGAACAAACGCTAAAGCTCATTGTTCGAGTACATCATCATTATAATTGCTTTTAATTTACAGCAGTTTCGTTTCCTACTGTTGTTTGCCCAAAGAGTAGACATAGCCGAGCTGAAATTTATTTACCCTAAAGCTCTATCTTTTGTACTTATTCTATTAACGTACGATCTTAATCCAAAACAATAATAGGTAGATACACATTTTAAAATCATCACTGAATCAATTGTAGGTACCTATCTACTTTTATTTATGTCTGGTTTAAAGTTTATCATTATAACAATTTAACCTAAATCCATGTTAATTAAAAAAAGCCCCTTCTTTTGAAGCGTAGTGCTCATTAGGTAGGTAGATTCGTAGACCTGTACAAGAAAGAATAATCTTAGATGAGTGTAATCCCTTGAGGAGGGCTGACCGTATTTTTATGTTCACTAAATCCTCCACCCCAGGCAGCCAGGACACGGCGATGATTATTTACGAGACAGTATTGGACTTATCGCCCATACTATACTACCCTATCACACGTGCGGTGCGGTAGAAATACCCTCTAATACCTTTACCAGCTAATTGACGGTTTTTTTTATTTTTTTATTCTTAACATGAAGAATTGATGTTTTACTCGGATTCAAATGCAAATGAAAACGAATATAAGAAGAACCACTAATCACGACAGAGCACAGACAGACCCCCTTCTGTATACATAAACGCTTTACGTACGTACATACAAGACATCTTTTTACAGGAAATACCAGAGAAAAAAAGGTGCGGCACAAGAATCAAAGGAAACGAATCGGCCGCGAGTAAAAAGAAAAATAATTCGTTCAATTTTAGACTAAAGAAGACGGCAAGTTTCTTCACCAAAAGGGCGTTGTTACATTCTCTTTCAGAATTATAGAGATAGCGTTACGTGTTACACATGTTAATACACAATATGATCCATTTGTCGACCTACATGTACAAATTTTAATTCCTCATTGCACACAAAACATTACCTACCTACATTAAATTTAAATGATTCCCTGTCATTTTTAAAAAGAAAAAAAATATTTTTTACTTTTTAGTATCTACAACTGATTCAAAATTCAAAAAAAATCTAAACAAGCATATAAAATCTATTTGAAATGAGTGTAGTATACCAGTTCTCTTTTACTAATTTCGTTTTCCCTTTAGTAAAAGTAGGACCTATTCACAGGATAATTCCCTTGTCATTTGGCAACAGAGTTAATTTAATCTGACATTTCTAGATTGAATGGGTGATTCTAAAATTACTTTAGAGAAAACAGGAGGGTGATAGTCCGACGCGTTACGCCACCACCCCTGTACAAAACGAGTACATTATTTCAGGATCTGCTAAATCGACCTAATTCTTTTAAAACGAAAAAAAAAAAAAAAAAATGTTAAACACGTCTATATGTGCATAGGTATTTTGAAACGATGGCCAAAATACCTCTCGTCTTTCTCCGAACTTAATTCAGTCAAGTTATAAATTAAACGAAGTTTGAAGTAGGAGCTCCTTTAATTAAGTTTAACTAACTTTATTTTTTAACTTTTATTACTACGGAAATCGAAATTTACGACTTAAGTCCTTATGAATACAAATAAGCTTTCGAATTCTCCAAAGAATCTACAATTCTCTACTAGGTAGGTATAATTTTTTTAGATTGGCGACAAAGAAACACAAAATGATCAGACGCCTTCAGGTTGTACAACCGCCGAATTTACGTCATGTATCTCTAGCAGAATTTGGAATTTGTCGCGATACACTCATGAAAAAAATGAAAAAACCACCTTCGTCTGTCCCGGAGAGACACAACGGAACTTTATTAACGACACAGGTGAATCGACACTTGTTTTTTTAATTTTTATACAAGAAATGCTCATTTCTTTTTCAGGTGAATCCATTTCTAGACTACCTTCAGCAATGGCACCTGCTGTGAATTATACAATAGCCACGTGTACGTCAAATACAACATCTATATTAAATACTGACACTAATAACAAACTATTCTATTAATATAACAATTATAGTTTAATACGAAATAGACTGAATTTTCCAAAATTTCCTATGCTTAATTTGATTAATTCTTTCTACATTCACTTGATGGAAACTCATTTTTAATACTTAGTAAGAAATAAAACACAGGAAGTTTCCACAAAATTAGTTTATTAAACTTTACGATCGTTTCGCCTAACGTAGGCTTCTTCAGAAGTACTACTACTCATTAGTAAACTAATTTTGTGGAAACTTCCTGTGTTTTATTTCTTACGATGCTTAATTTGATCCATTTTTTTTTTACAGTCTTCATTATAACACCCCAAATTTTAACGAAGGAGTTGAAAAAAGAAAGTATACCTACTTATTAGTCTACGCGAATTTGTGTGGAAAAGTTTTTTGTATATGAATTTGTAAAAAATTCTAAATATTACTATGCAACTTATGTGCACGCTCAAAAATGGGTGGAATTTTGTTTATATATAATTTAGGTCAATTATTCGTTGTTTTTTTTATTCGTTTTTATTTTATAACTTTTTTCCTCTTAATTTTAGTGAAAAATTTCACACCTTTTTGAGCATGCGCACAAGTTGCATAGTAGCATTCAAAAATTTTTTAGAAATTCAGATACAAAAATCGGGCCTAGTCCAAACATTTCCAAAAAACCGCTCTTTTTTGACTATTTCGTCTAGACTACTATTTGTTTTCGCCACACCTACTAATTAATTACTAGTTGCATTCATTTAGGGGTGTTATATAGTCTAAAAAATATTGGACGAGTTGTTGGGGTTTTTGGAGATTCAGAACAGGCAAAAATAGAATTCAAAAATAAAGTAGAGTAAATTAAATATTTCTTAAAAAAGTTCGTAGTAAAACCAATGTAACGTATCATTGCTGTGGTTATAATAAAATAATAATAGTAGATGAATATTGTAATTAAATACTGTAAAAAGTTAATTGAAATTTTCACAATGTTAATCATATTAACGCAAACATTATAGCAAAAAATTGATGCTTCTCACGATGGTACTTGCTCAATGAATATGTATGGGGCCGTCCATAAAATACGCCACTGAGAACTTTATCGTTTTAGACCCCTTCCACCCTCTTCGTCACGCTAAGTCAACTTCAGCGACCCCCCTAACAAATAATACGTCACAAAAACTAACCCCCCCCTATAAAGGATTTCTTGTTATTAAAACTAGCATACAGATAAATAATTTAAAAAGTTTTAGCAACTACCAAATTAAGAAATAATTGAAATATAATTGATGAACTGCAAACGTCACATTTCCTATTTGCGAACGTATTTTGTGAACAGCCCCTATTATATAAACACATATATAACAATATTTATGTATGTACATAAATAAATGTTTAAATAAAACTGCTTGGACATACATATGTAATACCTATATAATATATTGTCATGATAGAAGGAAGTTGCAACATAATTTTTAAAAAATTAGCAAAATTAGAAATTGAAAGTTCCAAGATATTAAATAATTTTTGTTTAAAAAAAATAGGTATTATTAATTAAATATAATTAAGTATCTACGTTAAGAAGATTATTAAATTTTTAAAGTGACTAATAAAAATTAATTTTAATTAAAAACAAAAATTTTGGAAATAGAATTTTAGAAATTATTTTAAAATAATAATAATAATCAGGATTTTATGAATTAAAAAAAAAAGATAGATCGATGCAGTTTTGAAGTAAATAAATAGATAATAATTAGAAAAATATAATTAATAAAAGAAAACAAATGATATTTTGAAGAAAAATTAGTTTATGAATAATAATAATAATTTTTGTTTCTAATTATAATTAAATTTTATTTGTCACAACTAAAATGTTCATAGTCTTAACGAAAATTCTTAATTATATTTAATTAATAATACATATTTTTTTTAATATCTTGGAACATTTCAATTTCTAATTTTGTTAATTTTTTTAAAACTATATTTCCTTCTATCATGGCAATATATAAATAATTGTCGATAAAAATGTGTAAATAAATTTAAAAAAATAAAATAAAGGTGCTACGCAATATATGTATAAGAAACTTTTTGCATTTATTTCCCACAACAGCGTTAACAACATGTAGACTACCCAATCTACAAGATTGTTTACAACCTTGTTAACAACCAAGCAATATGTTACATTTATTCTATATATCTATAATTCTACTGATTAATTCCTCAGGTATTAGAGCAGTGATGCTCAACCATTGTGCCGCGCCATTTTGCTATGGTATGCTACAATAAAAATTAATTTATTTGAATCGAACGCGATTTTACAATTCCTATACGAAAATTAAATATTTTACCCTTCACAGCTTCTGACTGTGGTGCTGTAAAATTGTTTCTTATTAGGGTAGATTATGTCAGATTAGAAAGACTGAAACGATGCAGGCTTTTACTCAGTAATTAACCTTTAATTCGGTAATTATATAAAACCATGGTCACTTGGTTTATTTCCACCTTCACCATATCCACCCTCAAAACCGCCCGTACCTCCAACTCATCCCTTGGGGCAATCCCATCCTCATCTCTATCACCACCTACAGCATCGGAACCACCTCAATTATCACCATGAAAATCGTGAACTCTTTTTTAATCTGCTCGTTTTTTGTATGTAGATTATGAAAAGACATGGAAAAGTGATCCGAAAAAAGTGAAAAAAATTTGTTTTTTATTTAAAATATTTTTGCATTGTAAAGATCAAAATTTTATACAATGTTTAATGGGTAAGTAAAATTATTTTAAGTTGTAAGTGTGACCCCAAATTTTGAAATTGTTAAAAATATGCCGCAACAACAAAAAGGTTGAGAACCGCTGTACATATTAGAGACTTAAAGTCACACGAGGTGGCTTTAAAGTCGGCAGCCGAGAGAACAAATTACAGGGTGTCCAATTTTGTAAATACAAAAATAAAGAAAAAAAAAAGGACAATGAAGGCAACTATTTGAAGAAAATATTCCACGTCTGAGAGTACAAAATTGCTTGATTATAAACGAGATGTAAAAAAGTAAATAACACATCCATCATTTGTCCTTTTGAGATAAATTTTTCAATGTAATTGAAAGTTTGCTACAGTATTTCGTTTTCGAGTTATAAACTAAAACTAAAATTTTTCGATTTGCAACTGTAAACAAAAAAATATTTCTAAGAAATTGTCTGCACAATCGCCCAGTATATTTTATTAGTATTATTTTAATCTCTCGGCAACCGAATCGGCCGCACCGCCTTGTGTGTCATGGCTCTTATTATTGGGAATGCAATTAACGTGAGAACAGTACATAATATACTTGTTAACAATGGATATGTACAAATCGCTTATCAGAAACTATTACATAGGTTTATCATTTCATATCAAAATACCATTGAAGGAAAAAATGGTAACAATAGCACCATTATAATGATTAAATATCAATATGGTGTACATGATAAGAAATACCTATTTCAAAAATTATATACATACCTATTTTATAATTATAGCACTGAAAGTATTTTACGTACAGTGTGAGGAAAAATTAAATTGAACGGAAAACTAAAAATTGATGAATTTAACGAAAATAATGATATATTACGATTTATGTAAATTTTCTTCTTATATTATCTGTAATTTTTTTAGTAATGGTGGAATATTGCCACATGCGAGTAATAAAAAGACTCAAAATTCAATATTTTCAGGGGAATAAAATAGTAAAATGAACTGGAAAAGAACCAGAAAGAATATAGGCTTTTTTCTAAATTTTGAAATTGTTAATTTAAATGTACATATTGAGCAAAAAAGTTCCTACCAATAACGGTTTCAAGTGGAAATTTTCTAACAATTATGTCTAAATATTGATAACTGACTATAAATTTAAAAAAGAAATTTTAAAAAATTGAATTTTTCGGATCCTATACTAGATGACGGTACTGTACTGTATATGAATTAAAAGTAGACGGAAATAACCGATCGTTTGGTTTAATTCATCGTGTATCGACGTTTTTCATCAATCTGGTCAGATATATACACAAATGTTAATTCCGGTTCTGGTCAAGTTTTGCTAGGGCCTGCGCGCTGATTACGTAACCACCTTCTTTGATAGTAGGCTCATGAACAGCATCGGTGGTTACGTAATCAGCGCGCAGGCCTTGTCTCACGACGATAACGGCGGAGTCCAGCCCTGGAAACATTACAAGAAATGGTGGAGGGTGGACACAACACGACAAAGCACGAAAATAACCGATCAAGAACTCTGATGGCATGATGGTAACCAATTCTGCCTGATCTTGTGTTGTTGTGCTTGTTCGTTTGTTTATTGTGGTCCAATGGAGGTGCTGCGTTATTTATCTAAAAATACGAAGAAACCGGAGAAATTTAAGACCATGAAATAGACTGTTGAGTTAATAAAATGCCGGTGAGAATTGTACTAAATGAAATTAGCTTGAATTCGGTCTGTTTAGTTAAGATAGTTCACCTAACCTGTCTAAAATGAAGTGCAAACAAAAAACTTTGGTGTTTTGTATATTTTTCTATACGTTGTGTTCCTGTGAAAATGTGTATAATCAGACAACGAACAATAAAGAAAATGTGGCCAATATAAAAGGATTTTACTTAAAAAATATCGCCAGTGAACTTGGGAATGAACTTGAAAGAATAACGAGCGAAGAGCTTTTTGTGTCCAACATTCAGGTAAGTACCTAACAAAAAATTTTTTTGCCTTCAATAAAATATTTTAACATTTTTTTATCGTTGTACAGGTGCTGTACAAGGAATTTAAGTATATTAATGTCTATCAGGACATTGAAAATATAGTACAAATTACAGCAAACAAAATCAATGAAAAGCTCAATGAGTCTTTTCACATATTAAATGAAACCAAAGCTTTTATTGAAAGCTATGACAAAAATTATAGTAGTTTTTTAGAATCTTATGTTTCACCATGCAATAATAAAGAAGACAATCCAGAGACATCATTACAAAAATGTATGCAGATCTACCACATACACATATTCAAAAATTATTATTACATATTTCTATTACACATTAATTTCAGTTCTTCATGAGCAAAGAAAAAATGCTAGAAAACATAAAGAAAGCCTCAAACAAATTTACTTTTTATCTACTCATGAAATTGGAAAGCATGCTAAAGCAACAATATTCAATTGCAATAAATATGAACAGTCCAATTTATGGAAACTGTACATGAACAGGGTGAAAACAAAACCCAGAAATGTTATGCTATTAGTTGACCATGGGGCAACTCTCAATAATCATCATTTAGATATTATTAAAGCAATGGGTATGAATGTATTACTTGTAGCTATATTATTAGTATTATTAATTGTTTTTAAACAAATTTTAGCCAAACAGATGGTCTCAATTCTTGACAGTAATCATAAAATAGGGGTAATTAGTATTTCTGATGACTGGGGGGCCCCATATCTAACTGACCAATGTTTGATGCCAAATCAAATTCCACCAATAACTGATTTTCAACATGTAATGTCACCAGCTACTGATAATAACAAATTTTTAATTAATAAATTCATAGACTCTCTCAGAAAAGGAAATGGTAAGTTTTAAAATCAAATTTAAAAAATATACCTATAGGGAAAGATGTGTGGGTTTCTTTTTTAGCTAAAGTTAATTATAAGTAAAGCCCTAGTTAATTAAAAAAAATACCTCGATATAGAATTTTTCTTATTTTTATATTTACATAGGTATATCGCCAATGATTTTCGATTTTTCAAATATAATTTCCCTATTTTCTATTTTTTCAAATTTAATTTAAAAATTTTCGAAATTAATTTATAGGACCAACGAACCATTCTCTGGGATTTCAACAGGCTTTATATACAATAAAAATGAGCAATTTGAACATTAACGAAAAAGTAATGTTGTTATATATAAGCAGAGGCATGCTGTCATCTTTGACTGAATCCAAAGCAGTTTTAGAAACGATTATGGAAAATCTACAAAACATTAACAATAATGTTATTATAAACACATGTGCTGTGGTAGACGGTGCGTATTATAAAAAAAAAATAAACTTCCACGAAAGTGTCGTTCAATATCAATATTCCCGTTTGTTTCAGGTACAAAACCTATTATGTACGAAATGCATTTCTTAAGGGAGATCGCCGAACAAAATTATACCAAATACAACATAGAGTTCAAGGGGAGCAGCCATAAAGGGGCATTTTTAACAGTTAATTCGAATCAAAGTGTCGGTTTAACTGCTGCCCGATTTTACAACATTATGAACAAAATTTACTTGAGCGAATTGGGACTACAAGTTTCTTATCCCGCGTGGGATGAAACGTCCAAAGGTTTAAGCCAATAAAATAACTTTAAAAAAATCATTCGAAACTGATCATTTTGTTTTAGATCTTGCAATATCTTTAACGACTTCTGTTGGACCAAATGGCGAATTGGGCTTGTTAGGACTAGATCTTTACTTCCTCAACATAGTGGAAAATATAACGTATTATAGCAATTATCATTATTATACTTACGCATTTTTAATTAATAAAAACGGTAAGCTATAAGCCATATATGGAACCGTTAAACACTAATTATTATTTTATTACAAGGTCATTGTCTAATGCATTCGTTATACCCGAGACCTGAAGTCTTCAAGCAACAACTCAACTTCGTCGACATTTCTTATATAGAAAAGACAGAAGATTTCGAAAAAGTTCGACAACTTTTACTCACCAAAAGCAAAGGAATGCACGTTTTAAAAACTGCTAACGAAACTGTAAGTTAAAATGAAAAACAAAAGTCGTTTTTAGTTACACCAATAATTTTTTTTTCTAGCTCAAATATATATGGCAGCAGGTTCAAAATCTGTACGTGGTCTGTGTGGTGGTTCGAGAGAACCATGCACCCCCAGTTCGTCCGGATAAAGTCACATGGTTCTCGTCGTCTACAAATGATCTCATTTACCACAGACTCGACATATTACCAAGTGCCAACGTTTGCAAACACCTCAATCAAATAGCAACATTTGGTAAGAAAATGTTTCTCAAAAACACTTTCTCTGTCCTGTTTCTGCCTACAATATGTCTTAACTAAATTCAGATGCTGGAGCCCTCTACTTAAGTGCTTCGACATTCAAATCACCTTTCGGATATCTGCATTCTGCGGGTGCCGCGATGTCACCTTTGACTGTACAAAAATATATGGCTTACTTAAAGGACAACACTCGATTGCTATCCAGTCCTGGATTGAGAGAAGACATCCAAGATGACGTGGTCGCATTAGCGTACATCCTGGAACTATTCAGGACGCAACACATGGACGGATTAAGATACAGATACATCGTGAGAAGGTACATTGCTTCGCCCAGTGGAGTTTTAGAGGTAATTTTTTCCAACTCAATATTCAATTTTGTTTGACTTAACAAGATTGTGTTGTTTCTTTCAGGTCTTTCCCGGTGAGCTGATGTCTCCAGGATTGGACCCTACAAAACGTGTATGGTATCTTCGGGCGTCCGACCATAAATACCAGACGGTCTTGATACCACCCTATCTGGACGCTGGAGGAGCAGGTTACATCGTAACCCTAGCCTATGCAACTTCGCAAGTGGTGGTAGCAATGGACGTGACATTGGGCTACATTTATAAGCTCATGCTGGAACACATGCCTTTCTGTTCCATCAAGAACATCAAGTGCTTCCTGATGGATAACTACGGCTATCTCATTTACCATCCGAACTTGATAGACCCTAAAGGTCACGGACCAATAGAGCAGCAGCACATAATCCACAAAGAATCTTTCGTAGCCAACGACATATTGAATCATAAAAATTTCATGACGAAAATGTCTTGCAATAACTACGCCGACGGCACAATACAACGATTCTATCAGTTGAATTTGAACATGAGCGAAGTGCTGACGAACGTCGTTCACGGAGAACATTGCATCAAATATCAAGTGACTTCAATACCAGGGACGAATATATTTGCAGGTGTTGTGAACGCTACCTGCGAATTCGTAACGACGTTCTGCCCCTGCAGCATGACCGACCGGTTCTGTCTGAACTGCAACAGAATGGAGCAGAAAGAATGCGAGTGTCCTTGCGAATGCCCCTTAAATTTGGAAACGTGCACCTATCACAACAAAAGCTTCACGAACAACCCCACGTGTTCCATCGTTCCCGAGGATAACAATTTCGTGCCGTTAGAGACGGCTAGTAAAGCGACTTTAAACCTGAGACCATGCACCCTGGTTTCCTGCGAGGAACAATCGACGTACGAATCGTGCTTAGGAGTCTTAGGATGCGAGTGGTGCCACAAGGACGTTGATGGCGAAAGTCCTTTAGTGAATCCCTTCTGCACGTCCCACACGACCTGTTTCAACGGTATATTTGGTTTGGCTACGCCATACGGACATGCTGGTGACAATGAGGTGTCTCCAAATAATATTTTACCTTCGACATTTTCCCCAGTTGTGCCAATTATGGGGTCTATCATGGGTCTCATTCTGATACTCGGCCTATTATTTTTCCTCTACCGATCTTATACGTCTCCTTCTGTGGAATGCTTTTATTTGACATCGACACCAGACAACCGAGTTCAGATGAGTGATTTTAATTTGAGCGAAAACTTCAACGAATTGGGAAACCACCAAGACAGACTTTTACAGGATACTAAGAAGGCTGAACCAATTTCACCCTATTGTGTTCCTAGTGCTTACAGAAAACCTCTGACCGCCGCAGATTCGGACCACGGCTACTCGACAATGACTCCTCACGATGAATCCGAACACCTCTCGTTCGTACCTATAGAAATCGACTCTTTAGAAGACGATTGTACCTCAGATGCCACGTCCATAAACACGTCTGTTTCGTACAAACAACCCCATGGGAGCAAATTGGAACCTAGAATCAAAATACGAACCGTTCCAGAAGTGACCGATTTACCAGGAAAATCCGGAAGTGGAAAACCTGAACTTACGACTGATCTGCAGGGGAAAACGGGACCCAACAAAAATTGTGTCGTCACACAGGTAACTGTACACCGGAATATGGAAGCCTTGCAACAGTAAATTTCTGTTCTCATGATATGAATCGTAATCGGTACAAAAAAAATAACATTTTCGACTAGATTTTTATAAAGTATTAAAATTAGCAGCTATATATTTTCGAAAATTAAGACAAAACTGAATACGCTTCATATGAGACGCAACGACTTAAGTAGGTTTAAATTTATGTACTTTTTTATGTTATTGACAAACAATTTTTCGTAATACGTTACAATTAGTTCAACAAACGAATGCAAAACAATCAAGAGTAGTACCAATTGCGCCTTAAAAGCAAACAAAAAAGTTTAAGGAAGGTACTATGCATAATGAGCATGCAAAATATACATATATTATGTACTTAATTTCGACTTTGTTAAGTTTCGATCGTCCACCCTAGTCTGTAAAAATAACGGAACAATCGATTTTTTTTTTCATTTAAGTTCTAGTCACAAAAAAATTATTAATAAAAAAAAAAAATACACTAAATTTTTACACCACGTAATTGTAGGAACCCTAAAAAATAAGAACTTAATGAAACTGCCAATTGGAACTCAAGGATCGGCCAAATTTTGATTAGTTACATTAAAAAAAAAAAATAAGCTCAAATTTTATAAACATGGAATTTTTGAACGAATTTATTATCTAATTAAATATGTTAAGTGACATTACATTTTGCACAACATTAGGCAAATGTTATTTTTATAATGGTGTTAGCTTTTTTAAAACCATTATCAAACGTCATTTGTACGTCAATTATGGTACATAACATTTATAATAAATAAGTACGTATATACCTAACAATTTTCTGATATTTGTATTTTAGCCATAAGAGCTGGTAAAACATGTTAAGTACTTTCGTTTGTTTTTTACTGCATGACATGAGACTGACATAATATATACGTATAAACGTACATATATTAAATACGATCACATTTAAAACTAATTGAAATTTGATGGTATTATTATATGTATACATACTTCAACTAACAATTAATTATCCGAAAAATAATGCGAACCTGCTCAAAGGTCGTATAATGTCTTTAATTAATAAAAATGTAAGTTATTATTAGGTTTTACAAACCAAAGATGTTTTTACAATAATTAATAATTTTAAATGTAGGCTACGTAACAAACTGTCCAATACACGAGGAGTACGTCGTTTAATCAAAGAGGTGCTCATTCTGCAAAAACCGGCTTTTTAATAAACAAAACAGCATTTAATTAATCATTCAATTAAATTTAAGTTGTCGCACTTAAAACATGTATTCATACTATTTATATTTATGCATTTAGAGTATTATTCTAGATACACCGTTTGTTTAATCAATGTTTCTGTAAATACATACATATCAACATCGTCATTTAGGTTTTCAATATTATGCAGTTGTTTCCGTCAAATGAAAAAAAAACAAAATAATAAAATGCTTGGCTAAACGTCCAATTACAGAAAGTGATATAAGTTTGGAAAATTGATATACATATGTAATATCATATTACTTGTTTGTAATTGGTTAATTATGAGAAATTATCTATTTAAAAGAACCGAATATTTCGAGATTAATTTTCATGTAATTATATACTTTGTATTAAGTTATGTTAATTTTTTTAATTTTTAATATCTTAATACTCTCCGAAGAAAACCGAAATAATATATGTATGTGCTTAGTCTATGGAATTTTAAAAATTTGTTCGACCAATACAAACTTTTTTAAAACAATTTATTTTAATATGCTAAAGTCTAAAAAAAGTATTATCAAATATTTCAACATTCTTCGGAGAATATTTTTATACACAGTATTTAACTTTGTTTGATAGTCTAGAAGTGCCAATAATTTATTTATTTAAAGTTACAATTATACAAATTAATAGAAAATATATTCAATATAAAAATACAATTTGTTTTACTGTTCCTACAAATTAACTTTAGGTTTAGAAAATGACGCATTAAAGGAAGATTTGGGCCAAGTTATTCTGTGTCTCCTCTTTACCTCTGTTTCTGCCACTAATATATCTCGGAAAGCATCCGTATCGACGACGTAATCAATTTACCCGGAAAACATCGTTCTTGTCTTAAATTTCCGCCATTTTTTTTAAATTTGTAGTAAATGTAATGTTGGCGGTCTAGTTGAAGGAGTATGTGCAAAAGCTTGTTTCAACGTTAAAATGAACAAAAAAATTTTGGGTTTGATTCGAAAAGATTTCGCTAATCTTATGAGAAAAATTATTCATAAACAGTGGTGCAATTAAGGTTCTAATTTTTAAAAAGTTGTATGTACTCGTTATCAGGGTATCGACCAGGAACCGGGAATTATTTCCTGCAAACGAGTGCTGTAAATTTCGTACGTACAAGTCAGTGAAATTCTCGCAGTCGCTATTTCGATTTGATAAAATGTTCGCGTAGCTGGTTGAAAGATGGCGACTGATTCGGCTTTTTTTTTATCATGCAAACAGAATAAAATTAGGATTATACATACATGCGATACCGGTATAACTCGCCGTCTTTCGTACTATTTAGTACTCAACACACTGACAGTTGTGCCTCGCAGTTGGTATGCATTATTGTAAACAAAATTTGACTTAAAAAAAACAGCGTGTTCGCTCGCGAGACTGATTGTGTTTTAATTAATTAAGTGAAGGTGCCAAATTCGATTTTGACAATATTTTAAATCATGTCCGAAAGATTTAAGGTAATTAAATCAGAACAAAATCCTAATTCATATACTAAGTACGATGTTGATCCAGAAGAAAATATCGGAGTTACGGACCAGGCAACAGAAAAATTACTGGTCAATTCCCAGGAGTATTCTATTAGAAATCACGAAGGATCAGGTAAAAAAAAACCTAATAAATACACTCACGAATTCTGTTCAATTGGTTAATTTGTAACAAGAAAAACACTCATCGTTCATCATATAAATAAGTAGGTATAGGTACTCAAATAATATTCGGTATTTTTAAAAAGTTTTTAGGAACAAATCAAAAAATTCCGCGCGTACATCGTACGCAAGGCCTATATATTTATACATATGTGTTTTGAAAGTAAATAGCAAATATGATGATACAAATATAAATTGACTGACATGATTGATTTTGTATACACTAATTGATTAAAAATACACTTTATGATAATCTACTGTATCTATCCTTATTATCGATATCGCTATTTATTTGTTGATATACGAGAAATAAAATTATTTGGATTGATGTCCCTCATTCTCTGAATTGTTTGGTAAAAAAATATCTTCCATCATACATTTAAGTCTTCCTTTATCATAACCGCAATACAAAGGAATTAAAATAGTAGACAAGTATGAAATACAACATCCTGTACAAGTACAAGTTCAAACAATCGTACCTTTCGAAGAAGGTAAACAGAAGGTGTTGAAAAGCTAATTGACCTTTTTAAATGACTTAATTGAACATGTGATCCCAAAAGCCGAATTTTGGAAAAAAAATCTATTTGTTTATCAATCTTTTTATTGCAGGTGTGTACGATACAGAATAATATCACACCACATTTTAATTAGTTATTATTTTAAGCCGGTTTTTTTACGATCGCGTAATCGCTAAGTACAAATATAAAAATTGATTTGGCGTTACGATAAAACCATAAAAAAAGAAATATGGACAGGTTTTTTCCAGTTAAATATAATTAGGCAATAAAATCACGCGCTTTATGAGAAACGAAAAATAATATTTTATCAAGTACCGAATGTTTATTTGTCTGCACTTTTAGAATTAAATAAAATAACTCCAAATTTGGCATGAAATATTGCTCTTTCCAAAATTTAACTTTGTGATTATCACACGTTTAACAAAAAAAGCAATAAATAACTCTATTTGCTCGTCACATTAGCACAAATGTGTACATTTATCAAGATTTATATTTTCTAATGAATTAACAATTGAAAACGATATTACTTGAAGGATATTGTATTGCTTTCTAATAAACTATACCTATGTATGTAAATATTGTACTACATATGTATCTATAGATCTATTGTAGTTTTTTATTTCCAGTCTGTCTGGAATTATTAAACGGTTTTTGAAATCAATTAATTAATGTTCGTTGAACGCAACATTTGAAACAATAATAAATTGTAATAACGGATGGGCCATTGCCCTTTAACATTTGAGTCCCAATCATGTCTAATTAGTTAACATTTTTTCATATTTCGCATTTGCACAGCAAAAGTAGCGTCGGCGTCGTTTTAAAAATAACTTAAACATAACAAACGTACTTTACGACATTTCACTTAAATCGTATCGATGTACAAACCCCATAAACATACAATAAACACGTGTTCTGTCTATCTTTATACAAATGTACTTACAACGAAACAGCAAAAGGCTTTTAAAATTGTTGTAAATCGTGTGTAATCCATGTAAATAAAACGGAAGAATTTAATTTAATTTTTAGAGATTTAGATAAAGTAGAAATTTGATAGAGGCAGAAACATAAGTAAAAAGGGACAGACAAATTGATGAAAATTTGATGCACACCCAGTTTGTTTTTTATGTACCTGCAGATACCGCCGCATTAAATTTTTTAAATTCAAAATTAGCAAGACAAAAAAAGTCATGTAACCTCTCTGAAACTCCCTGCAGTATTTATTTGAGTTCTCACAAAAGCATTTCTAAGCATTCACTTAATAAGTAAAAGCTGTATGACTAAACTAATTTTAGAAAATTACCCTTGGGAAAGACAGACACCTTAATGCACATTACATGAAAGGATGTACGCGAATCTGATTAAAATATGTAGCAAGTTTCAAAAGATTCAAACTAATAGGTGGAACTCTTAATAACGTAAAATTAGTCATTGATTGACAAAATAAACATTAGTAAACAAAATTCCAATCGACAAAATATATGGACTAGGTACCTAATATCCACCAAAAAGATCTGATTTCTATTATTAGATTGCATACTGAAATAAAATATATCGAAATATATAATCATTTACTTGCTACGCAAACAAAAAAATAAAATAAGAATCTGAATTGTCACCCGTATGTATATACCTAGTATTATGTATATATGTACATAAATATAGTATACAGAGGAAGTTTTGAGGGCATTAAAAAGGCAATACTCAACTTTTTCGCTAGTTCAACTTTACCCAGCTTGGCAGAACTTCCTTTTTTTCTTTGCAAAACTACCAATTTAGGTCAACACTTTGCTTGCGTTTTGTTGTGGCGTTTAGATAATGCCCTATTTTCGATTTTATTTATTATGTACTGAATCTCATTTTTGCCTAACTTCTGCTAGTCACAGAAACAAAAGGGGTTAATTAAAATTAATGGTGGACAATAATACATAAGTAGTACTAGAAACGAAAAATTTTATGATAAAATTTAGAAACGCTCGGATACTTTTTATCATAATGAGTTATTATTATGTTACTTCATTAAATGTAATTGGCTTAATTAAAACGGCCTATTTTCACCGAAATGACGAATCCCAAAGAGAGACTTTTCAAAGCTGCTCTATTTTATTAAAATATAACACGTTCCTAGAAAAATGACGTCAAAAAAAAAAAAAAAGAAAAACAGATTATTAAAACTTAGATTCCCTCCAGATTGAAACAAACACCCGAAGTAAGTATAGTCATAAAAAAAGAATATGCCACGTGTTTATGCAATAATTATCAAACGTTCTTAGTAAACACACAAAATTATGCCCTTCACCTAGATACTTTGTACCGATATCGATTGAAATGTTCAATAACTCCAAAAATTGTGATATGGACAAACAAACTACGTATGTACATACATATCACGTGTGTAAGTACAATAGAATTTTATTTTCCACGTTATTATTATTTTAGAAAAAATTCTACTCCTCTTAAAGAGTTGTTAATATTAGTGACTACCAAAGGCATCAAAAGAATAAGTATCTTATCAAAAAAGCTGACTACTAATTATAATTACCCACCTTAAGACGATAAATTATAGAAATACGTTTTAGATGATAGAATTGATGCCAATAAACAAGGCAAATAAACAGAATTTGTATTACTTTATCTTATCAAAGTCTTGTGACCGAGGTAAGAAAAGATAAAAGGTGTCAATAAATTTTTTAATTAGGTAACTATGACAAAATAACATCAACCGTTTCGAAAAATAAAGTCTTACGTTGTGATTTAATTAAAACTGAATGTAAATAAGGAAAAATTGTTAAGTTGATGAAATCCTAGAAAGTTTTCATTAAGTATGTACGATGGAATTGAATGGAAACCCCTTTCGAGAGAAAATATTGCAATACGAAAATATCATACAATAATTTATGTAGTCTGGCATATTTCCAGTTGAATAAATTATGCTCTTTCAAACTATTGGCGTTCGAATTTTCTTGAATATGCTAAGGCCGTTTGCTCCTACACAATACACTACTACATTACTCTCCGGAACTGAACTGATCGGGAAAAAGTAACTTTTTCCACAATAATTGATTTTACACATGAAAAAATACAACTTCTCTTAAAGGTCATGTCTATTCTAGTATCCTACTTCTGATAAATTTTTAATCTATTTATGTATCAAAAACAATTAGGTATTATATATTTGAAAAGGTGCATACATAACATAATAAATTTTTTTAGCTTTTCAAATAGTTAACTGACAATGTAAATACCAACATTCGTTTGTATAGTAAATACAAACAAAACGATCTTAATGTCAAATAAAAAATTAATTCTCCATCTGAAATTGCGTTGTTAGTGGACGTTTGTAATCAATAAAGAACACGAAAACATAATATGCTTTTTCGCTTTCTAAGGGCATTCATTTATTAACAAATGTAAATTTTATAGTATTTTTAATTGAGTTCGGTAAAGGCATTAAAAGTCTGACCTAAAAACGCCACTTACTATTAAAAAATATAAAATATTATTAAACCCTCAAGGGAAAACGTTACCTACATAATATATTTATCGCGTCCAGAATTAGAAAATAAATAAATACAATTAATAAACGTCGAATTGTTTAATCAAAAAACGAATTCAATGCGCAATAATGAAAAAAATTACATGTTTCTTTCAATCTTTTAAAATAGCCTGCAGCAAGCAACCCTTAACTCTGATTGTTTCAGATAGCGTTCGATACCGACCATATTTAATTAAACAATTGCTACCCTCCCAGTTATCGTTTCTAATCATGCAATGCTTCCAACTAGGAGGTGAAAATGTATAATACGAGCCTTCTATTTCGTACGATGGTCAATTAAATTTTTTTTGTTTCTAAAAATATATTAGATATACTTTCCATGATGCGTAGATTAATTTGTCATTCGCCAAAAGACTGCAAATAAACGTTACAGCGAAAACTGGACGGAATCCAAAGAGAGATAATTTCAGATTTAATAACCAATAATATAATTTTTTTTTTAAAACCGGGTGCAACCGTACGTATCGCACGTACACATAATAAGCATTTAAAAATAATACTGTT
Organism: Agrilus cyanescens; assembly: GCA_947389935.1. Classification (NCBI taxonomy): domain Eukaryota; kingdom Metazoa; phylum Arthropoda; class Insecta; order Coleoptera; family Buprestidae; genus Agrilus; species Agrilus cyanescens. The sequence continues at coordinate 985,911 of OX376704.1, forward strand.
CACTTAAAATAAAACTTCTAAGTAATTACACGTTTGTTTATCTTTTCAGTTTTGAATTTTCGGTGCTTAAAAGCATTAATTATACAACGTTTCCAACTTTTAAATTAAAAGGCACCAGGCTGCAGGCTCTGGATTTAAAAGGTCAAACTTTAATTTTAATATTCGCGATTCACTCACATTTATCCATGAAAATATTCTCAACCTCAGTTTTGAGGGAGGGAAGAAATTGTCGCAATTTGCATAGTTTACCGCTTATCTAACCCAAATATAACTTGACTTACACTTTTCCTACATGCAATTTGAAATTGTTCATTTCCTTCATAAATAAAACAAATATATTTTGAACTATGCACCTATGTGCAGAGTGATTACAAAAATACGGTTAAAACGATGTAATTTTTGATTTTCAAAATGACATTTCTGAATCAAAAAACTAGTAGGTAAATAATCTTTTTTTGTTTGTTTTTGTAAAATTAAATATTTTATAAGACAGGTCGACACCCTGTTTTTAATGTAGAATGTACGTTTTATTTTTGTTTGGAATGTCTGCATAATTAATTAAAACGTGGAGGGTAGGAAAAAGAGTTTACTTGATAAACAGTTAACCCATGTAATTGAGTAGGCGTGCATTATTTATATTTTTTTAGAAAACGAGATATATTCGGGTATGCAACGTTAAAAAGGAGAATATCCGAAAAATCGCGCAGGTGAAAATAAATTTGGTGCAGAGGGATGCTGCGCGCATGGTCCAGGCAATCTCTTTTCTAGGGGTGCAGGATGCGAGTCATGTTCAGTTGCTTTCCCATCTCCGAGAGATTAATAACTTTCCGGTTTTCCCGCAAATCACGGCCCAAAAAGCAACGAGATTCGCGGTAAATGCCGGTTTTTTGTCATGTCTAAGGAGAGAGATGATCAGAAGGCACCGGCCTCTCCAAATTCGAAAATAGTCGCCGATGGCCACTGTTCGCCTCCTAAGAAAGAAGGTATTTTTTTACACTCACCATCAGCCTCTGTCTTTCTTTCTTTCTTAAGTCTCAACCCCTTTTTCTTTTAATTCACGCAACTCTTTTCAATTTTTTGATTGCCCTTACCTTAGGCATCCCATATATACTAACTATCATCATCGTCATTAAACCTTCAATGTACCTAAAAGAAAATCTCTTTCAGAACTACATGTAAAACTTTGCCACTGGTTTTGTGTCACTTTTTCCGGCTGAAGTAATTAAAATCCCATTTTCTAAAACTTTTCTTTAGTTTGTTTTGTTATAAAAAAAATAGCTTCACTTTTCCCGACGCCAAACGACATAGGTACCTATCTCTTTTATCACAAAAATATTTCTAGTTAAAATTTCCTATACGAAAAAATGGTGACAAATAAAGATGCAGATCTTTTAAATGTCTATTTTATCGGGAAAAAATAAATACCTATTTTTGTACTACCGCCCATCCAGCATCCCTTTGTTCCTTCGTTCCGTAAATGAAATATATTTCTTCGGTTCAAGTAATAAAGTTACAAATAACCCCAATAATATTAGACGATTATTTTTAAGTTAAAACATGTCTAAATAATAAGATAAGATTGATAATTTTAAATACACAGATCACGTGTTAATTAGGTAATGTGTTAAAAGTAAATTAGGGTTCATAAAGACTTTTATCGTTTAATTTTTTATCTGTAATTCATATAATACTATTTGCTATTATAATTTTCATTGATATTGAAAGGGACGTTTCTTTAATAATTTATAAAGCCTGTTTTCATAAAAATTAACGGTATTGAACATCACGGAATTATTTTACGTCATTTATGAACCACCATATTTCATTATTAACTTTACTACCTTAACAAGATCATCTTGTTCTGAAGAAGACTACGTACACATACATACATATGTACCTAATGAAATAATTTGATTAAATGTAGATACTATACAACAGTTACTCGAAGAAAATATTTATTAATAAATAATTTAACCCTTAAAGAATCACATTTACTGCCAAACTACGAATTTATCAAAAAAAAAAAAAAACAATTAATAGTTTTGGTACGAGTGCGTTAACCATTCTAAAAAGTATCTAGTACTCATATTTTTTTAATGAATTCGAGCTTTTACCGAGACTCACAATTGGAAAGGGAATGCCAGCAGGATCGTGATAAATTTACGGATCCTACTATTTTATTTAACGCACATTTCATGAAAGGTATCGCTACAAGCAGCAATTAAATCTAATTTTAGTACTATATACACCTTTCACAAAAAAAAAAAAAACACCGACACTGACGGAATTATTCAAAACCGCGATTTTCTTTTCACTTTAAAATTTATTATAACTAGAAAGCTGAAAGGCCAAAAAATTCTTCAGTGAATAAATAAAATATAAAATGACCATTAAAACATGTATGTACTAGAAATGATTATATTTAACTTGAATACTAATTTAAACGTATCTAAATTTAATATAACATCAAATAATAGAACGCAATTAATTGTTTCTGTATTCCACACACATGTAAGTGAAATGTTATAGTAAATAATTTTGTTATTCATTTGGCGAGTGGAATTCTAAAAGGGGTTGGTTTGTGTTTAAATTTACAAACAACGGGCAACTTTTGTTAAGGCAAATTTGCACTAGGCTCATGTCAAATTTAACCACATCAATTTATATGTATGTACCACCCTCGTTCATATCACGTAGGAATAATATGTCTCATTAATAAGGTCGGCGGATTTTCTTTGTGCGGTTGTACAAAGTTTGAAAATTTCAGAACAACGCTTCCTGCATACCGTACATTCTCTTTACCTTTTATTATCGTATTAAGTATATGCATATTTTTTCGGCGACATTATGTAATCGAATTTGCGCCCCAATTCGCGTCCGGGGGAAAGACACTGACCCAAAGAATAGTCAAAAGGGTTGACGAAGAAGATCGGTTATCTACTACATGACATACGTACGTATTGTACTTAAACTGGCGTAAAGTAATTAATTGGTTTCTTTTAATGAAGAACAGGTAGACAGACGGTGGGATGTCCGTCCGGGGCTAATTCGGTTTGGTTTTTTGGGCCAGAGTTAGTAATAGTGGGTTATGCGGGTTAGAGAAGTAACGGGAAGCTGTAGAGGAGCTGAAGTATATCGATCCCGACACCGCCCTGCGAAGCTCCGGTTAACCTACATTTGCTTTTCCAGCTCAGCTAGTTCTCCCTTCTGGTATCGAGGCCGCTGCCACCGAACGACGACAGGGAACGGCGACGAAGTGCGACGTCACATCGATCTACCAAAATAAACCAATCTGTCTGGTAGTTCGACAAAGAAATTTACCCACTACACCACGTGCTCTCCTCTACTCTACTTACTCTACTTTTATACGTATAATTCGGCTGCTCGGCTCTCTCTCTTTTAACTTATTGTATTGTGCTCTACCTAAAACGACGCCTACTCGTATTCTTTTCCAACCTAACCGTCCCGACGGCGACGTCGTCGTCGGTAGATCAACCGTCACAGACGCTCTTTCACACGTTTTATCACCACTTGAAAAGAACGGAGCAAAATTTTAAATATAAATTTGTTCTGACTTTTTCACCAGAGAGATTAAACGTCAAACTTTTATCCTAACTTAAATTACGTATCCACTCTGTACATGCGGATAAATAAAAATCCTAAATCGAGTCGAAGGCATACAATTAACTCGCTTATCCAGTCGTTAATTCTATCCTATAATTTTTATATTGTATATACAATACTACATAGTTGTTTCAATTAATTGCTCTAATAAAAACTCGTTTTCTAATTTTCTGACTCAAGTGTTCATGTATTGTAAATACTCCATCAGTCTATCTCCTCCCTTGACTTCCTTAAATTACAATGCACAATGATTTCATGTTTCAACCAGTTACAACCAGTTTAAATGTAGATATACATAGATAATATTTACACTGCGAAACTTGCACTGTCCATTTAAATCATATTAATATCCTTCACATTTTTTTTTTTACAGAAAATATTTTTCTCTCAAAAAAAAAAAAAAAACAAACGATTGAAATTTGTTACATTGGGTTTTGATTTATTTTCGCCTAACGTTTTCACAATCTCGAAAAGGATAAACAAGTAAATTAAATATTACAGAATTTGCTAATTAAAGGAACTCGAAAAGAAATAATAAATTTTGTCGTCCGCTTCTTGCCAGATGAGAATAACACTTAAAATGCCTTAGAAACTTCTCTTTTTGAATAAATACTATACGTACTACAACATTCTATTGGCTTCTGAACGGTATTTATTGATTAAAGGATATAAAATGTACTGAGGATCTCAGACCCTTTACGTACGTAAATAAAATCATCAAGATGAACAATAAAACACGTTTTAATTATAACCAATAAAATTTTATATTCTATCGATCTCCAATTCATTATCGACACTATATGAGTACTGTTCATACGAATTAGATTCTCTCATTCCTTTTTTTGTTTGTTAATTAATATATTCCGGACGCGTAACTACATAATGTTGAACAATAATTCAATCGTTGCAACTGTGAATCTATAACTAACTTCGTTTTTATAGAATGTTAAAATTTAAAAAGCAATTTAACGTTGACGTTTTAATAATACGTAAATTATTATTCTGTCAAAATAATCTTCAATTAACATTATTTAAACTGTTCTCAAACGAAGTAAGGTAGTTTGCAATAACGAAGTGTAATTAAATAAAGTCAAGAAATACCGGAACTAATTAAACCGTTAAGGACAGTGAAGAGAATTTTTGCATTTCAAATGTTAAATTAATCGCAAAAAGTACCAACGCTTTGCTTTTAAATTGCACAGTTGTAAGTAAGCAATTAATTTAATAGAAAAAGGGCAAAACTAAATAAAAATACTAAAAGCCTAATTCGACAAAAATTTCGACACCCAAGGAATGTAGGTATCTAATTGAGGATGACACTTTACTTTTTTTCATTTGTGAAATATTATTCAAAAAAGCACTCCAATCGGAATGTGGAGTGGCATTTTTTCATCTTCGCAAAACCTTTTGTTGATGAAAAAAGCAATGTATAACATTTTTTTTTTACATATTACCTGTTTTCATTTATCTCTGTTAACTTACAATATCCATACATACATTGATATTACTCCTCTAAAAAGCTGTAGAATAGGTAATCAATCATCGGTACTCGATATTTTATATTTGGTTGTTTTTTTTTTTAAAAAAAATAACCTACCTATGTAAGGATTGATAAGTATGTGACAAATGGAATTTAAAAAATAATTAAATTTTAAAAACTACTTTTTCATTGATGGAAGGTGGTGAAAAAGTGTACATAAATAATTTATTTATGATAACAGAGAAAGGCGTTAGGTAGCATTAGGTAATATAAACAGATAGCTTTCTCTTCGATTCATGAAAACATGACGCGTTTGAAAAAGGAAATACCAGTCAAAATTGATCGTTTTGGCAAGTAGCTGAAGCATTATTAAGTCAATCTTTTATGACGGCTGCATAGCAGTCGTTAACTAGCAATAAATCATTGTACACATTTGTAAAGATTGAAGGAACAAAATCTAAAAGTACCATTCAACCAAGGGAGAAATGCTCTCGTCCTTTTAACACAACAAGAGACCTGCTACATCAAACATCTTTGCAATTTCTTTACCTATACACATAATTTATGAACCAATCTAATTTTCCACTGTTGATGGAACAGGACGGTAGGACGATAATAAAAGGAAACTGAGTTCATTCGATTATCATTCATCCTACGGTTATCGTAAACGGATTACTCAACGACATCACATTTTCACGTTTGATGGAACCGAAGAACCAAGAATAAGAATAACAACAACAAAATGATTTCGGAAATTTTCACAATCCTAATTGGAGTGACCATCAGAAACTTTGCTAATGACGAACCCAATATTTTAATATAATAAATAAGATCGTTATAACAAATGATAAAATTATAAATATGTACCTATACCAAGTACATATATCTACTTGAAATATTTTTTTAAAAACGTGCTTTTCTAAAGAAATTGTTAATCAATGTTGTAAATGACTTCAACGCCGCTAGATTAATTAAAAACCGTTAATCCCTAACATATTAATTGATAAAGAAGTAAATTTATACGAAGAGACGAGATTAAAAACTTAGTTAATCCGGTATTAAGTTCATTAATAATAATAAGCAATCAATCTTGTTAATCCGAACGGTTTAAACTTCTAGAGCTGAGTAGATGATGAACCAATAATAAACCCTTTTACATTATTTTATAATCGCAAAGAAAATCGAAACTTTTTCAAAAATTATTATGTAGTAATTCCGAGTTCATTTACATAAGTACGTTAATCTCTGAAAAGTTCCAACTCGGAACTACTGTAAAATATCGGTCCCTTGGGAACAGCAAAAGGCCCGAGAGAAATGATTATGTTTATATGAAAACTGGAATTAAAAGGATTAAGATTCAGATGGAAAATAGCAAGGATTATCCCTAGACTTACAACGGAATTAAAAGGAATTTATGAAATTATACCCTATCTCATAAAAGCTACAGCAAATTGTTTATACGTATTTATGAATTTCAAAGAAATTCCTAACTTCGATTTGTCGAATTAAATTTAACTACCCTCCTGCATGTATATGTACCATTGTATTGACATTTCTCGTTTGATCCAAATACCTAGGATATTACAGGCTACATACTCGATGATATTACAAATATTCGACACACGGACATCTCTCCTATATGTTAAATCCTTTGAGAAAATGTGTCATAAATAATAATCAATAATGCTGACTTGGTAGGAGAAAATATGCAAAGCAAGTGAGGATGCGCGATTGTATTCCAGCGACAACTGCTGACAAATTAACTTGATGTCAATCGAAATGTTTCGTTTCAAATAACGGCGAAATTTATCACCCTCATATTAACGGGAGTTAATAGGAGACAACCGTGTAACTACATTACATTTCCCACTAGGAAAATTCCTATCTACATACCTATTGTTTTTTAAATAATAATTTTTTGTTAAACAAATTACTTAATCGTTATGTGTTTTGTTGTTGCTTTTTAAACAATACGACATAAAACTCAATCTGTTAGGTATATTATGATCACATAAAAATTGTAAAATAATAATATTTTTATGATTTTTTTTTTCCTTTCATATCCAAATGGATATTTTATTTATTGTTCGAAGAATTTTACTACCATCGAGATAAAACAAAAAAATACCACAAAGTAAAGAGCGAAAATCTAATCTGTTCCAGAGACGTAAAACCGAATAATAATATAAAAAAAAACTTCTGAAGTAAAGAACGAAAAATAAGTTTCCTTTCAATGGCGTGATATGGCGAAAATTGAATGATGAAAATAAACCCGTGTTTCTTTCAGATTTCTATAACGAAAAAAACACCAACATTACTTCACCTTTGGATATTTTTTAGGCAAGAGAACGAACACATTTTTGACACCCAAAAAAATTAAAAACACGTTAAACAAAAAAAATTGGACTAAATGTTCTACAACCTAAATCTTATTATTAAATTACAAAAAAAAAAAAAGAAAACAATCAAGTAACAAATAAAATCCATTGCTTTTGTAGCTCGGTATTTGCCAGTATTACTATTTGACATAGTACATGTTACATTACGATGATTGTATAGAGAGTTGTCGTAAAACTGGAAACCATTCGAAACTGTTACAATTTTAGGGTTGAAACACGCGTAGAAAGACATACGATAGCCATTCTGTAAAGTGTACGAATGCTCAATTCGCTAAGTGCTTTGGTGGCCGTGACTGTATGTACATACATACGTTGCAAAAGAACTCGTAACTGCAGGCGAAGATTGTAAACGAAAACGTATCACCTCTTTATTTTCTTGGATTTGTTTTGTTCACGTATTCAGGTAAAGTGCCATCTGGTAAATGGTACCTGTACGACCACTTCCAAACGACAACAAAAACGAAATTCTTTTTTATCTAGTATCTACACACCGAGAAACTTTTAATTATTAACGCACCGTCAAACTTTTATTTACACAACTTCTATAAAAAGTGAGCAAGATAGTAAAAGCTGAAAAAATCAATACGAGTAAGCTAACTGGCAGTTTAAGGTAAGCAAGTAGTAAAATTTGTGAGTACGTCCCTGTGTACTCGGTCTTATTGCTCAGAATCCGAATATAAAAGTGACCTTTTTGTTGTATATGTTATAATTATTTTTATCAAACGAGAAGTAAACTCTCTGGAATTGCGTAGGGAAAGAAACAAAAATGATTGATAACAGTCTGCTACTCTCAAATTGAGACAAATGATGCTGTATATAATCAGCGACGTGAAAAAGTTACGTCTCTGAACTTTTTATTCCATCACGCGGTGCTTAAACATTAAAAAAAAGAAACCGTTCGTCAAAAAACCGCCAACACTTTTCGACCAAAGTTAAATTAAATCAAGAAAATAAGAAATAATTTTCTAATTAAAAAAACTTTTCGTTTTCTAGACGATGCTCTCGACGTCACGACAACGTCAGAAAAGGTGTCTGGGTATGACACCAATCTGTACCTTTATTCGGTAAGAATCTGACTTTTATTACGTAAACATTATTATTATACCAGATGGATCGTTATAGGAAGAGAAAGATGACCGCCCTCCGATATCAACTCTAATAAGTTCCCTAGCCGATTATTCAAATACAATTCCTCCAGCATCAGCCGACCCAGATGCGAAACCGTCGGCCCGTATGGGCACCCTCATCGGGGTGTACCTTCCCTGTATCCAGAACATTTTCGGCGTTATCCTTTTCATCCGTCTTACATGGGTGGTGGGCACGGCTGGAGCTATTGCAGGATTTCTTATTGTTTTTTGTTGTTGTTGCGTAACCATGTTAACTGCCATCTCAATGTCAGCTATTGCCACAAATGGTGTTGTACCTGGAGGAGGGAGTTACTTCATGATATCCAGGTCGTTAGGGCCAGAGTTTGGCGGTGCTGTGGGGATGCTCTTCTACACCGGTACCACCCTAGCAGCTGCCATGTACATTGTAGGAGCAGTCGAAATCGTTTTGGTATCTATGATTTCTTGTCGAAACACTCTTACGTTTACTTTAAAGAAAAATTTGGCTCCGTTAGAACTTGATTTTATATTATCAAATCCGATAACTTTTGCTACCTACTATTTATATGTACTTAATATCATTTTTTAATTAATGCGGACTTGGGTTACGCTAAAATTTTACCCACGTGTGCCACCGTTAACACTTTTGTACAACACTTGAAAATCGTGTCAAGAACAGTTAATTCCGACAACAAAAGAGGTTAGAAAACGGAAATGATCTGCATAAAACATGTGTGCATCATTTACCTAGAATGTGGCTTTTGTAGGCATACAATATTATGTAAGCTCAACTTTGAACCAAAAAATAATATGTAGCAATAGGTACCTATCGAAAAATAATGACAACGCCATCGAAAACGATAATTTTCGACTAATTAACTGGTGGACTGGACGAGTATTGCAAGAGACATAATCGGGCACCGAAGCAATTTGACATATGAAGGACAAAACCAATAATTGAACACATTAGTTGAAAACTTCGGAAATTACTTTCCGCTATCTTTCATTTTACGGCCAACATTTCCTTGCAAAACATATTTAGTTCGACTAACTAACTCACGTCAGCGTCAGCATTATATGCGTGAGTTTCTATAGCTATTAGAATTTCAGTTCCACTTCTAAATCGATTTGGAATAATTTTCATTTGCATAAAAATGAGTTATTGTTATTAATGATCCTGAGCTCTCTATTTTTTGCAATTAGTAAAGCTCGAACAAAAAGAACCTATTAAAAAAGAATTTTATAAACGCTAATCGAGAATTGTACCTATTTAGCATTAAGCATTATGAACTTGAATAACAAAAAAACAAAACTATTGCTAAAAAAATCTTGAACGCTGTAGAGTTAAAAATTATTATTATGCAAGATATTTGTGAATCAGCGCCAAAAAAAAAGATTGAAGTCATAATTGCGATAGTTTCGATTGCACATTAGCACAATTAGTGAAATCAAAACCAGGATATTTCGTGTCCTATTGGATGCTTTAAAAGCACTTGTAATTGTATGTGTACTACTGCGTTCAGAGTGTAGGTACCTATCTCGAATGCAGCGGCAAAAACTAAATCAATAATTCCGTGAATGCTTTCTATTCATTAGAGTACTCGCCGAGTTGACAAAAAAGTCGCCAACGAATTAATATAGGTACATCGGTGTTTTTGTCAGATGATTTTTCAAAAGTTTGTTTAAAATTTTTTTTTCGTTATTCTTTCAGTTTGCTAAATTCAAATAGATGTAAAAAAATAACGATATTAATACGAATCCTCTGCCAATTTACAAATTAGTTGTCAGGCTTTCACGGCCAGCGTGAATTGGAACAATAAGAACTGCAGCAAATAAATAAAATAAAAGATACCTATCTACAATTCGAAACAGTTTGAAATGTAAACATTTATGAGCCACATTTTTCGATGCAGTAGGTATTTGGGAACGTTAAATAATATTCAGAAAATTTCAGACGTATATGGCGCCGAGTCTGTCGATATTTGGAGACTTTACAAAAGATGCAAGCGCTATGTACAACAATTTTCGAGTTTATGGAACATGTCTCCTTGTGATCATGGGAATGATAGTGTTTCTTGGTGTAAAATTTGTCAATAAATTCGCAACCATCGCTCTAGCATGCGTCCTTTTTTCCATTGTCGCTGTTTATGTCGGAATATTCGTCAACGTAAACGGAAATGACAAATTACAGTTAGTACCTATATACATATTTTCCATCATCATCTTAAATCTGTAACAAACAGAGTAATGACAAAAATCTGTAATACATTACAGAATGTGCGTGCTTGGCAAACGTTTGCTAAAAGACATTCCCTTGCAATCCTGTCACAAAGAGGTAAATGGTTCCCTACATCAAATATTTTGTGGTAACACAACCAGCATGGACAAATGCGATCCATATTATAAAAGCCACAACGTTAGCAAAGTCCGAGGTATAAAAGGATTATCTTCGGGAGTTTTCCTTGGTAGGAAGGGCGGACAATTTCAGTTGGTTACGAACAAAATACGATAAACACATTTTTGCAGACAACGTCCATTCAAATTTCCTTCAGCGAGATCAATTCATTGCATATGGAAGTGACCCAGAAGATTTAGAAAAATTGGATCAACCGACATACAACCAAGTGTTTGCAGACATAACAACAACGTTTACCATACTCATCGGTATCTTCTTCCCGTCAGTAACCGGTATAATGGCAGGTTCTAATCGTTCAGGGGACCTCGCAGATGCCCAAAAGTCCATCCCAATCGGAACGATATGTGCCATATTAACGACATCCACAGTTTATCTTTCAGCAGTGTTATTGTTTGCTGGTACCGTAGATAACCTTTTACTTCGTGACAAGTTAGTCATCAGAAATAGCAAATTTAGACGTGCTGCCTATCTATCATCAACTAATTATTTCAGATTTGGTGTTTCGATAGGCGGAAAATTGGTAGTTGCAAATATCGCGTGGCCAAACGAATGGGTCATCCTGATAGGTTCGTTTCTATCTACTCTAGGTGCTGGTTTACAGTCCCTTACGGGAGCACCTCGGCTTCTTCAGGCGATCGCAAAAGATCAAATTATTCCGTTTTTGGCACCGTTTGCCGTCTCTTCTAGTCGGGGCGAACCAACGAGAGCCCTCGTACTCACTTTATTGATATGTCAATGTGGCATTCTTCTTGGAAATGTAGACTATCTAGCACCACTGCTTTCGATGTTCTTCTTGATGTGTTACGGATTTGTCAATTTAGCTTGCGCCCTACAGACATTATTGCGTACTCCAAACTGGAGACCACGATTCAAATATTACCACTGGTCTCTATCAGTTCTTGGACTGGCCTTGTGTATTTCGGTAATGTTCATGACGTCTTGGTATTATGCCTTGATAGCAATGGGCATGGCCGGAATTATTTATAAATATATCGAATACAGAGGGTGAGGTTTTTAGTGTTACTTTTACTTTACGAAGCAAGTCCTCCCAATTGCAAATTATTTTAGAGCTGAGAAGGAATGGGGAGACGGTATACGTGGTTTAGCGTTATCTGCAGCAAGGTATTCCTTATTACGTCTCGAAGAAGGTCCACCGCATACTAAAAACTGGAGGCCGCAGATCCTTATACTCGCCAAACTCACTGACGACTTGGTTCCGAAATATAGAAAATTATTCGCTTTTGCATCTCAACTTAAAGCAGGTACGATTTGATTTCAAGTAGAGCGCCCTCGTTAAAAAGTTCCAAAAACACGCTCAATTTTTGTTACTGCTTTTTTAGGGAAAGGGTTAAGTGTTTGCGCATCGGTCATTAAAGGAAACTTCACTAAATCCTATAGCGAAGCACAAGAGGCGAAAAGTAACCTGACCAAAATTTTGGAAGAAGAAAAGGTAAAGGGCTTTGTCGATATTCTAATTGCAAAAGATACAACAGAAGGCATATCGCATGCGTAAGTTTTTCTAAACCAAATTATCTCTTTTGCATCGTCCAAAGTTTCATGTCGTTAAAGGGTGCAAACGAGCGGTTTAGGCGGAATGAGACCCAACACGGTCATTCTAGGATGGCCCTACAGCTGGAGGAAAGACGAAGATGAACGCTCTTGGAGGGTATTTTTGGAAACAGTACGGATAGTGGCTGCTGCCAAAATGGCACTTCTAGTACCTAAAGGCATCAATTTCTTTCCGGACTCTACCGAAAAAGTATCTGGAAATATCGACATTTGGTGGATAGTTCACGATGGAGGACTACTCATGTTGCTACCCTTCTTACTCAAGCAACATCGCACTTGGAAAAACTGCAAACTCAGAATATTCACGGTCGCCCAAATGGAAGACAATTCCATCCAAATGAAAAAAGATCTCAAGATGTTCTTATATCACCTTCGAATCGAGAGTGAAGTTGAAGTAGTCGAAATGGTAGGTAGACTTTACTAAATAGATAGGTAGGTACTTATAACTTTTTCAAAAACACCTTCTTCGTACAGGTTGACAGTGATATTTCAGCCTACACCTATGAGCGTACCTTAATGATGGAACAACGTAATCAAATGCTACGAGAATTAAGACTAAACAAGAAAGAGACCCTGGGCATTGTAAGTACCTACATACATACATACATACATATGTATACGTGTATTTATGCGATACTGTATTTTTATTTTTAATACTCGTTACATACTTATAAATATTTTTGTGCCTAACAAACAAGGTAGACAACTTGGTGGATTTCCAAAATTTATCATCCGAAGAAAATGAACCACTGGTAACGATCATGTTATCATCGTGTGAAATCATGGTTTCCCTAAGTTGTTGCATGTTTTTTAATCGATTTTATCATCCCCATCGATACAATTTATTGTTTCACATAACTGTTTTAAATTATTTATTTATCTCTTAACTCATGTACAATAGGTATCATTACAATCATTGACCATGAACTTTTTCCTCCCATTTTCGCATATCGATTTAATTATTCCATAAAGTTTGGTTTCAAATGACGACAAAAATGTATGTATGTACATACACAATGTAGATAATAAATCAAATTTACCCTAAATTGAAGCCAAACTTTAAATAAAATTTTTACTAATGGTATGTATGCATGTATGTATATTCGATCTAGGTACAATCTATTGTTGACCATCATCACCAACAAATTAACGATCCACGAGCAACAAAGGTCCGTTTTCAAGAACCAAAGGAGGAAGAGCCGCAAGAGAAAGTAACCGATAACGAAATTGTTCAAAAAGTATGTTTTCGTAAAAAAAGCTTCTATTGCAATTATATCAATCACATAATATCATACGTTTCAGTCGAATGCTGTCGAGATAGGAGAATATTGTGAAAAAGAAAAAGAAGATTGTTCAGAAAAGGAACGAGAAGCTCAAGATGTAACAGAAAATGGAAACATTACACGTTCAATTACACCGTAAGTAAATTAATAGACGATATCAAATACTTCTGGAACAGTTCTATTTCTAAAGAGCGCATGAGAAAGCCTTTTTTTCTTTTTGTAGTGACGAAGCCAATGTAAGGCGTATGCACACAGCAATTAAATTAAATGAAGTTATTGTTAATCGTTCACACGACGCTCAATTGGTGATTTTAAACCTTCCTAGTCCTCCGAAGGATACAAAACTCGAAAGAGAATCAAACTGTAAGTTACACCTTGTTGTTGATTCTAAAGCGTTCTGTTCTATCGTAAAAATAATTACAGTAACAATTTGTTTGTTTCTAATTTGTCTGTTGTCTCCAGATATGGAATTTTTAGAAGTGCTAACTGAAGGCTTAGAAAAAGTACTTATGGTTCGAGGAGGTGGGCGTGAAGTAATTACAATTTACTCGTAAAATGAAACAACTAAATTCAAAAAGTGTAGATTTAAAAACTGTAGGTTAAAGACCGATCGACATTTCTATCGTAGTTAATAGTCACTTTAATGTGATTCTACCAAAGAGGTACTCATTTACTCTAGTATGTAATAGAATACTAATTTTAACTAGTATTTATGACAAAAGCTTGTCGACTTCACGGACTGTGATAGTCTAAGAGATAAAACAGTGCAGTCGCCAAAATATCGAAATTTCCTTTTAATTAATTCAACGTCACTTTCAAAATATTATATATGTACTTATATTTCATCAAGTGCGAGTGCTCACTTTTATATGCCTACCATAATACGATAACGAGTCCATTTCAGCATTAAATACCTACTGTCTGTTCTGCAACAATTGTTGCACTAACTCAAATTAAAAAAAAAATGGAACTAGTTCTGTTTTCAATTATCTCTATAAATGTTGATAAATAGTATAATGTTGTTTCGATTTATAGTTGTACTTATGTGTATTAAATGAGATAACACTGTAAAATTACTTAATTACCTATTCTGTAGCTTGCATTTCATATTACTGAAATCTAAAATTGAGCAATACTAAATAATAAAAAGTTAATTTTAAATGAAGACCTAAGAAAACTGAGGTGATAGGATTAAAATATTCTCTATAATTAATACAGGTAGAAGTCTGAAGACAGGCTCTTAGTAAGTGACAGTGGAAAAACTATAACTTTATGAAAATATTTATGACCAACTCACTGTCCTTAGTAAGATAGTGTTTACTAGTGATCTCATAGCCTTAAAGGTACCTTGAAGTATTAAAATTTATCTATTTACATTAAATTTATGGTATATGTATATACAAATGAAATCAAAAATTCTACTCCAGTTTAAACTATTTTTTTTTTAATAACAACTTACGTTGTTTAATTGTTAAAAAAATATCCTTTCAAAGTACTATACGTGCCTCTTTGTTGAATGTTTTCATCATGTTTTGTAATCTATAATGAATTTATTTTATTTGATTATCATTGTTGTTCGTCATTTAAAACCATAAAAAACAAATAAAATGTAAGTGTAAAAAATATTGTAATTATTTCAAGTCACATACACATACATAAGTGTAAAAATGACATTCAAAATTTAGTTGTTAACGTCTAAGACGTTTTTTTTACACATTTTCTTTCCCTTACACATAAATAATTTGGTCTATGAATCAACTGATTGTGAGCCTAATTTTCTTACAAATAATTCAAGGGCGAATAAATTATTATATTAACTTAAAGAAGAATCTCTAATTACCTTATGTATATTACAAATAGCAGCAAACAAAAGAAAAGTGGACCAGAAATGAAAATCTTTGGCCTTGTCCACGTAAATGGAACAATAAAAATAAAATTCAAATACTTAACATTAACCATCAAATCGAAGATATAAACAAATAATGGCCGTTACCTGTTGCACATGAGATCTTTGATTCTTCTAGTAACCTGTAGATACAGCATTACATTTAACACTTTTTATTTATTATTAACGGCGAATTCGTTTATGACACTATGACAAAACAAATCTACAGTGTATGTATAATATTTTAAACAATCTAAAAGAACACTAATAAACACTTTTCACTATATTTTTACCGAAAAACCCGAAAGAAAATGACCCGGCACACATCTCCTTCAAACGTGGAAACGAAAAGAACGAGGTTGCTATGATACGCCTGCTTCAAACTTGACAAAACCAAAAGTCCCCGCTATAATTTAAAATTCTCAACCTTAAAAAATTATAAAACACGCTTAATTATTATTAAAAAATACAAAAAACGTTGTAATAACAACTACTAACGTTACATAAAAGCTTGCAAATCATTTTTGAAAGTAATTTCGTAAAACAAATAAATTTTGTAAAATATACAAATTTGAAAAATAATCGTAGGATTTTCATAATTTTTACTTTAATCACCTTATAATTACCTTGGACTCCATAAAATACAACGTTTTTCTTTTAAGTCGGTCTTCTATCTGTAAAAATATACATTTGTTATCAACAAAATTCATAGGCGTCTCGTATGGGGGACGCAGAAAGTAATTAAAAAAAGTAAAATAAAATTTACTTACCAACCGTTCTTCTGTAGTGATAAATGTGTGATAAATAAAACAAATGAGTTTAAAGGTAGTTCTTTAGTTTAGTTTGACCAAATTGTAGTACAAAACATAATTGTATATAATATGTCGGTATATTTTTAATAAATTTATACCCTACTAGAACACTAGGGTCAATCTAAACAGTGCATAAAAATTTTGCTACACTTTTTTTTTTTAGTTAATGTACAAACGTTAGTTTTTATCCACGTTTAATAATCGTTGTGAGCGTGAGAACGGCACAGCCCTAAAAAAATTCACGTGGTTCGTACATGTATTCTATTTTCGAAACAAATGAACACCTTTTACACAAACTTGGTACGAGTTTTAAATAATTCAACACAACACTAAGTGAAAACATAAAATAAATATAAGGAAATATTTTTTAGGAAGAAAAAACCGCACCAGAAAACTAACTATATAACATACAAAAATAACATAATTTACTGACATTCTTTTCTATAATGCATTTTAAAGTAATATGTATCGTAATAAAAAATAAAGAAAATAAAAGCACTTTTCTCATCGACGAAATTGATGCGGAATTTTCTTTAAAAAAGACATCTACATATGTAGTACAAACCCACAATAGGCTGCAACCTAAACTATACAAAATAGACTTTGAAACGAGCTTAAGTTTCTTAAAAGGATTTCCTACAATATCTTTTTCTGGTTACACAGCCTTAATCCCAAATATACGACTAGATTTAACATGAATGGCAATAAACTCTTTGCACATTTACACTATTCAAAAAACAACGTCCTTTCTTTTATTACACTTAAACACTGCAGCCATGAGATATTTCGTCGCTGGGCTGCTGACTCCAGCGACAAGGGTGACACTGTGACTTATATTCAGGGTCTCCGCCCCTTAAACTCTGCTCTAACTCCATTAATTGTCCCATGAAATTTAAATTAGGTGAAATAATTGGCCTTACGGCCTTTACTAGCTTGTATGCTTCTATCATTGACAAATGCTTGTACTTCATGATGTATGCAATTGCAATAGTTGCACTACGGGAAACCCCCGCTTGGCAATGAACCAGAACACGTGTCCCTTTTTTCCTTGCTTCTTCTGCAATTCAGAAAAAATAACCTTTTATAAAACCCATTTAATATTTCAATTTTTATAAAAAAAAAATGTACAGTACATTATTTCCCAAAGGCATTTTTGATGATTTAAATATTATTTCCAATATAACACTCGCCGCTACTGACGAATAACTCTATTTTCAACATTTTTAATAGAAACTAAAGGCAACCCGTTTAACTAATATGCATGATTAACTGCATACACATAATTGTAATTCATTTTAAAGAATTATTAAGAAAGGAAACGATAATTATCTAGAAAATTTTGTTCATTTTGATTCATTCTAAAAAATAAAAAATCATTAAATAATGCCCCAAGTGCAGTTGTGAATAATAGAGTAAAACTTTTCACCTACTTTTTAGCAAATGTCCGAGTGGGGTTTTAATCAATTTTGCAAAAAATCGAAAAATAACTTAAAAAAATTCAATTTTTTTAAAGAGATATCGAAGGTTTTCGGTCGTTTTTGCTAAAATAAATCGAATAAGATAACGTACTATTTTTTTTTTAATATTCAACGTGATTTTTGGTCAATATTGTAAAAAAATCAATATTTTTTTAAAAATATTTTTTTTTTGTACTTTAATAGCCTACACGTGGTGTATATGTTATTAGTTCTAACCCTTATCCCAAATTTAGAAATGACGCGATATCCTCTCGCAAGAGATGATTGCTACGATTATGATGACGCAGGGTGCGCACCCCTTCGTAAAATCTGAGTAATGGGATGATTTCATTCTGGCCGCCTTTAGTCATTTCCCGTATCGCAAGCCAAATAAACAGTTTAATAATTCAATTAGGCCTTTGTTTACGTATTATGTACCGTAAGAGATAATGCACACCGTAGACTACGCTTTGACTCAACCCTATAAAATTATGAATGGCTACTGTACATAGCAAGTCGTCCGCTACATATATATTTATACAGTCAGTCACAAGCAACGCTCTACCGAAAATCAACAGAAAAAATTTAATATTTAATGGAATATCATGATTTACCAGAGCGAAATGTTTATTAATGTGTAAAATTAAAAAGCATTTGTAATTTTGTTAGTCAATAAGCAGTTTAAAAAAAAAAACAACGAACGATAAATAAATAGACTGTTGAAAAAGAAAAGTTACTTTAGAAAAATATTTTCTCTATATAGGAAGCTTTTTTGACAATTTGTGACTAACTGTATATATACGTATAGGAACCGTAATGTAGTGAACAAAAGCTGGCAGTTGGCTGGCATGGCGGGAGCTAAGGCAACAGCTGAGCACCCAGCTATTATAAACCCGAGATCGTCCTTGTCAACGGTTTGAGTCATTCAAAGGTATTACTCATCAAGCGGGCCGTTGCCCGTCAAACACACACAAACAAATAGGCGCGTGTACCTACGTTTATATTCGCGTATCCGTGTACACATGTGTGAGTCACAGCAAGTCGGCCTATTTATACAGGGTGTCAATTTATTATCGAACACTATAGCTTTCAATTTTAATTCATTAGTTCAAAGGAATTAAAAGAATTTTTTGGAGCTGATTAAGAAATCACAGCATTAAAAAAAAAATGAAATAGAAAAATAATGGCCTACAATTTAATCATGGCGCCTTTTTAAGTGAAATTATAACACGTATATTAATTAATCAGCGTAAAGAATTCAGAAATTAAATCAGCAATTAAACTTGGAATTCCAGCTGGTCTAATACGTAGAATATTTTTGTACTGAACAATAACTTCATTGCGTGTGTAATCTAATTAATCACTTGCACTAATAAGTAAGAAGAAAAAACGCCATTCATATTATTCATTCTTTCAGAAAAGTCCGGCTTTTGTTGACACAGCAGACCATACATAAATAAAACAGCTACAGTTTTAGGCATCAGAATAAATGAAGCATGAATAAGCATTAAAATAAATTATATACCTAGACATTAAACTTTTTTTTTTTCGAGAAATTTTAATTTTTGAGGAGAAAATTTTACATGAAAAATCTTGATCCGATTCAAAAGACTATTTTTACCCCCAATGAATAATTTACAAAAATTAATACTTGTGCCTTAAAAAATTTGTATTTTTACTTTCAAATTATTAAAAAAATTGAAATAAACTACTCAAAATTTTTTTTACGTACGTATAAATAATGATCGGAAAGTACCAAAAACTATCTATTATAAAAATAGATTTGCATTATTCATTTGCTAGGTGTGAGTCATTAATTTATCCGTACGGACAGTTGTTACAATTTTATATTTTTTTTACGCGTCTTTGAATGTGTAATTTTTGTTCGCAATTATGAACTACATAATACCTAAATGAACGCCCACATGGCAAATAAATGCAATTATATCGTTACGGAAAAGAAAGGGGATAAAATTCATGCTGATAATAAATGTACATTTCCGTTAAAAAGTTTTTACCAACAGTAACAACTTTAGATTGGAATAAACGAATCACGTAATGAAATACTTATCTTATATTTTTAACATCAACACAAATATATACACGTAACGCTGATGATAAGGGCTCTCATGCTCATGAACAATTAAATCATCAATAAATTATGTAATTCAATATTGAATCATCCAATAAAATTAACTAAGAAAATGAACCAATTATATGAGACCTTACACTGGGGTTGAAGAAACAAGAAAAAAAATGTAGGAATAAAATAATATACTTATGTACCTAATAAAGAAACTTACCGATAAATTCAAAGGCTTCTTCGAAATACTGCTTTAAGTTTTGCTGTCCAGAATCAGAGGCGGGTATTTGCTTATATGTGATGCCACATTTTTCGTGGTATCCCGGTAGTTGTGAGGTGACATTAAGGACGCACGTTGTGCCCAAATCGTTGAGGCAGGATAGATCGGCTGCATCTCTACTATTACCCAGGTACAAGAAGGGAAGGACCCGCGAGGCAGGATGATTATCAATGTCTGCCAAAGCAGGACAAGACGCTGACGAAGGAATACCGCGTGATGACAAACCATTAACTAACGTGCTTTCGCAGAATTCTTTATGTTTCCTATGAAATTCTTTGTGACCTCCTGCAACAACAAATATTCATCTCAAACAATTTGAAAATCAACGCCTCTCCTTTATTCTACTACTAAAAAAAAATTCGATTTTGTATTAAGGGTACTTTTCTCGTGTTTGTTTGGCCACATAGGTACACATATAGTTTGCAAGTGTTAATAACCGGATATGTCGACCTTGCTTCGTACCATGAATCACTTCTTCTGCGATTCCGCTCAACAGAGAATGAATTCATTCTGATAAAAATACGCGAGAGGTGTCAAAGGAAGTAAAACATCCTGAATATTTGTAGGTACACAGTTACATGCGTATGTTTTGATAACTAACAAGCTAAAAAAATATTATCTTTTACTGTACGCACAGGATATGCTTGTAACTAACAGTACGAGCTACCGAACTCATTGACTGGAATAAATTAAACGTTATGTTTATGAAACATGAATGTTACAATACTGTTTCATAAATAAGACAATGGATGTCATATTGATAATGAAATCAAATCACATTTCGAATCGTGATAATACTGTGATAATTTATGTAAGTACAAAAGAAGAAAACAGTCATAACGATAGGCCCTTAGAAATGTATGTATGTATTAAAAAATAAAAAATGAATCATCACCACCCCTGGAGGGCCATTAATTTATATCCTCCAGTAAGTAAATGAACAAGTCACTATATGAAAAATAAATGCCTAAATAGGTACATAGGTACATAGGTAGTTAATTACTAAAAGGAATTTTTGTTGCATTCTCTAAATGTGTAGCAAGGTAACTAACTAATTACGGACAAGTTAATTTCAACTGCAGGTTCAACAAAAAAAAAAATTTTTAATTTAACTCACTGGTTAGACTTTGATGGTTTTGCCGTAATAAAAGGCAAGATTTTGGTTTTTTAATCCTCATGACAGGCTCATAAATATTATAAACTAACATATACTATACATAAAACGTACTAGATGCGGTACGATTCGCGACAACACACAAAACACGGTGGTACCTGCTGCTCGAAAGCGGTTGCTTGCTACTTGTAAAAACAATAATTATTGTAATAGTTTTACAAACAAGTGGTGGAAGGGGGACCCAAGTATGCGTCATACGTTTATTGTACCCATTGTACGATTAAGCCACGCTGGGCTTTGCGTCATCGGCGTCACTACGAAGGCCGAACTGACCGCCGTCTTTTTTTATTTACTGCCATAAAATTTTTGTTTACCATCCTCTGCTGTAATTTGTTTATATGTAAAATATTCCAATGAGCCAAATTCTTACAATTAACAAATCACCACTTATATTCGGACACCCTGTATATCTAATTTTAACTGTGATTTGATTACACTTTGCCACACACTATTTTCGATTATATAACAACGTAAGTAAATAGAAAATACGTACGTACACTGCATCGAAAGATAAAAAACACTTAAAAAAGTAGGTATACCTAGGTACCTACGGTGTATTCATCACTTTAAATCCTAATAAACTACTAAAATTTTATTTTAATTTAAAATAGTGGATAATTTACCGAAAAAATTGAAAATATCAAATATTAATACATGAAGATAAAAAAGCAATGTTTATCAAATTAAAATGGCCATAATTAAGTATTTATGATTTATTGCATGAAACCGAGAGTATAGCGTGCAGCAACAACCGTAAATTACTCAAGGTTTGCAACTTTCCTTTTTATAAATGTAAAAATTTAAATGTACTTCACAAGAATTTACTTCCTGACTGCAAATAAATTTATTGTTCATTTTTCACCCTGAAATAAAAGTGGTTCGCTCGAATTTCTACGATTAAAATTAACCACACTGTATTATCCCTTTATAACTACGCGAATACTGAAAATATTGAAACTATGGAACAAATAAATTAAATAGCGCGCCGAAGGTTCCGTACCTCGCTAAACATATACATACATATAAATGTAGGGTCATTGGAGTCCGACACATGTAAAAGTTCTAAGAAATAAGTGATGTTATTATATATGTACCTGGAAAGGCATTGTTAAGTCTACTCGTGATTATAGCTAAAAACGACGACATTTCGCTTTGACCGATTTTCTGTGCAGAGATCATGAGTCATAAATAAAATACAGCACCGTTTGCCAAGTGCTATAGGTACATATAATACAAATGCACAAACACACGTTTATGCTAGAGATGTGGATATTGATATGTAAAAAATTTAATTTGAACAAAAAAATTAGGAAAATCATGATAAAAATATGTATGTCTTCAATTAGATTATTTTCAATTTTATACTAAAAAATGCAAATGACGCTTGAGTACGTACGTTATTTTTTAAGATAAAAAACAATAACAGGTAAAAAACGATTTTTTATGATTCATACCTACTACTATTGGACAGTTGTCAGATAAGTCCACAAAAATAGTATGAAAAAAGCAACATATTACACGAAAAGGAAGTTAGTTATCCTGTCTGACTCATATCAAATAGCGTACCTACCTAGGTAGGTATGTGATGATAAAATCAATCGAATATTAGGTACCTATATATGTATACTAAAATACTTCTAATCATTCGACGATAAGAATAGATTATTAACTAATATGTACTTACAATTAATTAGGCCAAAAAAAAGGAACGAAAACAGGGATAGATACCTACTAATTACAGATTCTTTACATTAGATACTTATTAGTCAGTCATCTATTATAAAACTGATCGTGAGATTAATTGGCACTTCCTCAAATTAAATTTAAAACTACCTATCTGGGACAATCTACATATAAACATTACTCTTTTGTCGAATAAAATTAAATTTATCTTTTCTCTAACAAGAAAAGGAGTCAATAAAATATTCTCGTATATGTGTACCTAAGTATATCACAGTAAAGTTCAGAAATACTTAACAACAGTAAATTTTTTTAGTCAGTGAAAGATCGTACTAATTATAGACCGGACAATACAATAGAATTTCTCAACTGAATGACTCAGATAAAAAAAAAAGTTGAGGTCGTTTACAAAATTTATTTTAGATACTTAGGTATAGGTGGTAGGTGCTGTACTTAGTACATTTTAAATATTATTAACAACATTAAATTTCTTGCTTGAACTTTTAAATTTCGTCTTTTTTTTTGGATTTTTTTCACTTATTGCGTTATTGCATATGACAACATTATTTTTACTTTAGAATGCGTAGACAGATATTTTGTACAGCAATCGAGCGTAAGCAAAGTATTAGTCAGATCTTTAAGTAGCATACAAAGGCGACCTGGTGGGGAAAGAACCGGACCGAAAACAAAAAGAAACTAACTCATAACTCACCCAAAAGGAGAAACGGATCCCGATTATCTTCCATAAGGGATGATAGTACAAGTAGGAGGGGATGCGCCGTAGTGACCCTTTCTTTATCCGCGGTGCAATCGTCGTAGACGACAACTTCTTTGTATGTTCTTTTCTTGAGCATTTCTTTACCCTCTCGAGTAACCGCCAGATCGGCGAGGGTAGCTTTGCCCTGTTGCAGTCTTCTGCGATTAAAACGGTCCGAGCAGTTTACGTTTATGGCCCCCGTTATATGGCTCATGTTGTACGATATAAACGGCCGACAATCGAGGATAAGGAAGGACCTCGGGCCAGGCTTAACGTTTTCAATTTTTGCCCTAAGCCCATCGGAGTCCAGTATGCCTACTCTCTTGAGTACGAGCGCACGCTGAAGCGTGGCACTCTCGGCACACGGACTCGTGGGCAAACTCACACTGGAGATCTCCAGCTTGCAACGTTTTGCCGGCTGAAGGAGCAACTGGAATTGATGGTGGTTTGGGGTCGAAGGACCAGGCTCACTTAGGCTTCGATTCAAAGGTAGCTTGAGACCTTCCCGAGGACGCCCGGTCGACAGTTCGAGACATACTGCCGACATGACGCAAACTAACGTCAGCCGCTATATCTGGAATAGCTAAAGAAAACCAACGTTAAGTGCCAAGTTGCTATATACATATATATATAATACGCATATACAAGCAGATAATATCTAAATACATTCCCGTTTTCACTAATACATGTGAACAAAATAAGCTATAGGTAGGTAGGTACCTACTACTTCCACAATAGTCACAACACCTGTACAATTAAACTGCATGTCGCAAAACAAAACATGTAAATCCATTAATTCATTTATTTTTTTTTTCAATTTACATGCAGCTGTTGTTTAGCATTCAAAAATTTTATTTTAATGAAGCTAAAAGAAAGCTAAGAAAAGCACCACCAATAGTTTATATTAGTACCTACCTACCTACCTACCTATTAATACAGACACAGCTAATCTATCTCTTCTATAAATTCAGTCATAATTTGATTTTGTACATAAAGCAATTTTGTTTATGAAGCTTTTAAATGAGAATATATCCGCTAATTCTAAATCATCCGATAAAACTGCGAACGGTAAAATTGCTGAGTGTACGTATATAAAATATATATGATAGTAGAATGACTTGATAAAAAAAATGAATTGTAATACTAGTCAAAACAAATTTTTTTTCTTTTTAATTAACTGGCTACATTTCACAACTTTTTTCTAATTGTACCTATATAAATTTCTGAGCTCATCTTTTTATGTTTACATCAACTTGTAACAAGTTTTTTCTTTCAAAAACCAGTAGCCTACGTATAATAAATAAATAGTAAATGTTAACTAATTAAAACGTAGGTGTATAGGTAATTATAATCTTTCTTGAATTACATAGGTATAGAAATAAACACTACAACACACACAAGAATGAATATCTCGTTTCGAAAACCCCTTTGGGAATAATAAAACCAAAACAACGACATATATTAACAGTTTATACCGACCAACGTATCTAATCGAACTATTCGCGTTAGTCAGGGAAGACAGGCGAAAATTTTTCTGTACTCCCTTTCCAAAATTTTGGATCCGCCTCTGATCTCAGATGATATAGAAACATGAGTAAAAAAAATTTGAAGTACCTATACCTATGTAATTTGCTGTTCTAAATTATCGCTAGGAATGTTTTGATATACGTACCTACTTACGTATGTAGGTACCTATCTAGACAACCCGATTAAAAATATGCTTGTTAATGTTATTTTAAGTGGAGCCTTATGAGTACATATTACTGCATATTTTACCAAAAATTTGTGTCTTACCATATAATTTTAACTGGCATTATAGTATTTTGGATGACGCTAATTGTACGAATAAAAAATAAAGATAAGAGACGTTAATATGCCTATTCTGATAATTAAATTAAACACTTTGCCAGTTATTTACCTACCTGAGTGAGCACCTACACTTATGTACATCTAAGCAAATAGATACCTAGATACGTGCCACAGTAACTTAAAAACGATGACAATTAATTTCGCAATTAAAATAAAACACTTCTAAATTAACAACAATATTTCTACTTGCACTGCAGAAAACGCAGTCGAATTGCTATACAAGCGCAATCGCTACTTAATTAAATTAGGTCGTCTTAACTTAAATAAATAATCCTAGACGTAAAAATCATCTAGGTAATTAATTTTGAAGAAAATATGTTTTCAAAGTTAAGCGTAAGGATATTCTATTATTCAAATAAACTGACGCATAATAATCTAATCTAATTAAACTTTGAATATGTCAAATAGCCTAAAATAAACCAACCAAGTATTTAAATTATACCTGCTATCGTGAACATGAATCATGTTTATTTTAATTTGGTACGTTCGATAAGACGTAATGGTATTACTCACCTGTTTAATGTTTAAGGTAATCCTCAAAAAGGAGATAATGAAGAAATACAAGGCAACCCTTGCGTGCACTAATTTTCATTTGAAATTCGGTTACGAATACACTTGTATACTTTTAAAGCGGAAATTCGACTTACATTTATCTGTTCTTCACTGTTTGTTTATTAAATAACTAACTACACCAGAGGCACTGACGATATAACCACAAAGCAACCCGTACGTTCGCAAAACATCCCGAAATTTACGTGAATTTCTGCGATTTATGAATACACATGCCCAGCTAGTGTTAGCTGTCACACTGATGACGACTACAGATCTTTAAAATGAGTCATACTTTAGTCGCAGCACACTCTTCGAACCCGCATTACCTATTGTTATTGTGTAGTGCACCTACCCTACAACTCTACTGCGCATGATTTCTAATTTCCTGATATCTGTTCTGATGACTAATACATTTCTTTTTTATTTAATGTTATTGATAATTAAATTTGTAGATTTGTAGTAATCCTTACAACCTTGTAATTGACGCTATTCTTCAATTCAAAAAATAATTCATGCTGCTTACGTTTACTATAAGCACTTTCTTGTATATTTCTCCTTGTAGTATCAACGCCGTCAAATTGTGTATATTATTTAAATTTAAATATTTTTTTTACTAGTATTAATTGAAATACGTTTAGATTTTTTTTTCTAGATAAATCATACATTCAATAATGTTAATGAAATGCTAGATATATATTTGAAATATATTCATATTTAATAGATAAAATAGTTTCTCGTAATTATTTAATTTCATTTATTAAATATATATTACTAATTAAATTAATGACAGCACGTATGCAACCCATTAAACTGTTAAGGACAGAACAACGCCAACACGCTAAAAGCTAAATTGGTTTTCAAAAGAATTTATCGAAAAATTATAGGCTTTTGATTTTAAAGGGCGTGATTTAAACATATTAGATAAACAAACGTTTGATAATCATAAGATCTAAAGTTGTTTTCTTGGTATTTTTGAAATAAATTAAGAGCGCGATGTAACTTGGTGCTAAAAATGGATTGTGATTATGTGTTGTTTATGGTGTATGTTATTATGGTTATTATGATACATACAAAAAAAACATAAACAACAACATATTCAAGTTTCAAACGACTCATCTGGTTTTTTATCATAAAGTAATCAAACATAGACAAGATAATAAAAAAGGTTATAATAGCAAGGGCATTATATCTGGCAAGATTCATCTTTACATGTTTCATTAATATTTCCTCAAATTTGTTGTGTCGTGATATCCCTAACCTTAAATTCTGAAGCTAATGGAATTGTGCACGTATTTTTAATTATATTAATTTATCAATAAATATTGTATTCAATGTGGAAAAGTTAGTATGTTTAAAAATGCCTGTTAGTTGGTTGGATAAAGTCTATCGAAAAATTTTATTATCGAAATTTTTCACAAGAGGATGGGGCCGTCCTGACGATTTAACCAGGTAAATAAGCATTTTAAGTAAAGTTAACGTTAATTTAAATTCTATTTTTGCCTTAACAGCTTGATTAAATTCAGAAAAATTGTTTCAAATAGAGAGACATGCTTTAAATTAGTCCCAAGCGATTATCCCATCACAATTCTATCCGTAAGTAACAAGAAAATTATGTAAACTTTGTGAATGTACATTAAAATAGAAAAACTAAGGCTCAGGCTTATAGGCCGTGGTCTATAGGAATTGTTTAGTCCAGTCGTTTCATCAGCAACTGCGGCTGACATCTTCAGTGGAAATGTTGATGAGAGTGGAGATTGTACCTCAAAATCTCGACAGCAACTGTCGAGCCCTAGTTTTTCCATGAATTCCGGTCGTGAGAGCTTATGTTCTTATATTGTACATTAAAATACTTTAGGAACAATTATGGGACGACTGCAAAATTTTGGAGGGCAAGTTTGATTCCCCATTAGAAAATTATTTACCTGAAGTAATCCCATATGAAGTGAAAACAGCATATTTCCAACTAATTATGCCACGCCAGTGGAAGTATGGTTGTACAAGACCAGTTTGTATACACTTAGCAGGCACAGGAGATCATGTATGATTTATACTCGTTTTTTGCTGATGTTTGTTCTAATTCAATTACCTAATGTTTAAGTATTTTTGGAGAAGAAGGAACATAATGGCTAAACCACTTCTGAAGGATGGAATAGGATCTATAATATTAGAAAATCCTTTTTATGGACATAGGAAACCGAGAAATCAAATACGATCAAGTTTACATAATGTTTCTGATATATTTGTAATGGGAGGCTGTTTAATTTTAGAATGTTTGGCTTTGCTTCACTGGTGCGAGAGAATAGGCTTTGGACCTTTAGGAATATCTGGATTGTCAATGGGAGGACATGTACGAATTAAAATCATTTTTGCACTATTTTTTTTTTTTAATTTATACGGTCAAATTGTAGATGGCTTCTTTAGCTGCTACTAATTGGCCTAAGCCTTTAGTGCTAGTCCCTTGCCTATCATGGTCCACCGCATCTTCTGTTTTTACAGAGGTGAAAATACGTTTTTTACTATGATTCGTTTTTTTTTTTTAATTTGCTTCTCATTGATTTTTTCTAATAATATATGTGATTTAATTAACTAAAGTAATGTAAAAAAAGTCGCTTTTGAATTGCTTTTATTTATTTTAGGGGGTAATGAGTGACGCTATTGACTGGGAGCTTCTTGAAGAGCAGTTCAGAACAGATTCTCGTTATTCAGAAGAATTGTCGAAAATGTGTAAAATTATAAGCAATCCTTTCAGGAGTAAGATTTTTTTTTAAGATTCAATTTCGGTGATTACTAAGTATAAAACTTCAGATGCAGAACTAACGCCAATTAGAGACATTTTCAAAGAAACTTTAACTCCTTACGAACTTCTTTCGTTTTTAAAGACTGGAAAAGCACATTATTCCTCTTTAGAAAATAACAGAACTAAAGAAAATTTAGTTTGGAATATGATTCGTTCTCGTGAATTGAATGATTTAAAATCATTTATTCATGTCCAAGTTCCTGAAAGCTTACGGAGATCAAATAAATGGCAAAAAGAAGCTATTTGGTTCATGAAAGGAATGATGGACGAATTTACTCATTTGAAAAATTTTTCTGTCCCGTTCGATACATCGTTAATTATAGCTCTATGTGCCTTATCAGATGGGTATGTTCCTAGGGAGGGTTGTTCTAAACTTGAAGATATTTGGCCGGGGGCAACGGTTAGATATTTGGATACTGGACATGTTGGAGCATACATCTGGTATTTAAAAAAGTTTAGGTAACAATTAGTCTTAATTTTAGACAAAGTTTATGCTGATTTTGTTTTTTTATTTGCAGAAAGGCAATTGCAGAAGCTTTTGAGAAGGCCATTATAAAAATGGAAGCAGAAACAGATCTTTGATAAATTCTATTCAATAGATGAATAAAATTTGATGTATCATCAATAAAGTGCCTTAAATATATTTGTTATTGTAGAGAATTGTCTCTAAACAACTTGTGATACTTTTTTAAGCAATGAATAAAAAATTTAAAAGTTTTTTCGTATTTATGTTAATAAAAAATATTTTGTACAAAGAATATTATGGTAGCTACACTAGCTTTTTTATTCAAAAATAAAGTTTGCAAAAAATGGCGAGCAAAAACTAATTTTAATTTCGTCTATAAAGATATCAAATAACGTAGAACTAACGCGCACCCTGTCTTTTTTTTTAAAGTTAACTTTAGTTATGTTGAAAAAGAATTGCTTTATACGATGGGTTGCCTAAAGTAGTGGTTATTGAAAGTAATGTACACATATGAATAGTAGAAATATCTATTTTTATGTGTTTTTACGAACATAACAAATATTTGTTAATTTATTGTTTTTAACAATTGAAAACAAAAGAAATGTCATTGTCCCATGCCGTTTTGAAGTGATCATGATCACGTGAGATTAGCGTCAGACGCGTGGATATGAAAAAAATCGTATTTTCGTACTGCGTTGCCAAGTTACTTTTTGAGATGAAATTTTATTTTCAGCTAAAGATGCATAGAAAGTTTTTTCTTGTACGTTAGTAAATTGCTTAAATTACGTCAATCTTTTTTATTTATTTATTTTAATATACATTGTTTATGCATCTTTTTTGGATTGATTCAATAAATACTAAAGACTTTTAACTTTTATTGCTAAAATTGTTTCAGTTAAACGACTACTTTCAGTTCATTACTGTTATTTCTTATCTATTGCGATGATGAAAATTGAATGATAAGAAAAACAAAGATCATATATGACAACTATGTAAAATTGCCGTTGGTGTGTCGACTGTTGTCAAGTCACGTAGCTGATGTCAGAGAGGTAGATTTTGCGTATGGAGTTTTGTGATTATTTTTGGAGCAATAACAGCAGTATTTTCTTGTGGTGAATTTGAGTATTTGAAGTGATTATATTTTAAAGTTAAGAAATAGAAGATGTCATCCTCAAAATCAAGCGTGGACGATCTTCTTGGAGGTAAATTTCTTTTATTTACATTCGCCTATTTGTCAGTTTGATGTTGACAAAAAATTAAACGCATATGATAATACAACATAAACAAAAATCTCTTAACTACTCGTGTTTTAAATAATGCTATTGCACAGTAAAATTATGGGTTGAAAATAAGGTTTTGTTATTGTTAGGCGATTTTTATTAATTTTTTATGTATTTATCTATTTTTTGTAATCATCGCTGAAATTTGGCAGTTCGTTTGCTATTGTAACGTCACAGAAAAGCTTATGTGTTAAGAACCTTAATTTTTTTAGTCTAAATCGTAATTTTGTTTTTATATCTAAATTTAAATGTTTTTTGGTTTTATGACGTCTCTTTAAATTCAAGTTTTTATATTTTAAAAAACAATTATGTATTTAATATCTGTATAAAGTAAACACAAATGAAATAAAAATTTTCTTTGTTATTTGACTTCAATTGCACGCAGTTTACAAAACAGATAGACTTTTTTTCGATAAAACTTTTTTTGGAAATACAATGGAAAAAAATACAGGAACAAAAAAAAGTTGTGTTTTTGTTGTCTGAATGGACATGTATTTAATATTCGCAGAATCTTGGGTTGATGTAACTACAACACCGACTAGCGGGTCTCAGGGGGGTGGTACTCCAGGTTCTGTAACTCCTCAAATTAACGCAGACGAGTACTTACGCCTCCTACGCGAAGCTCAACGAGAATCAAATCAGTCATCAGCAAGGGTTTCTTTAGCTGGCTCTAGAAGGGAATCACCTAGAAGCAGCCCTAAATCGCCACCCAACAGTCCCGTCCAGGGGACTCCACTTATTATGGAATGGCAGTCATACTATCTCAACACTGAACCAAAAGATGTAAGAACTTTTACATAATGTATGTAAGCTTTCACGGCCAGCGGTAATTTGTTAATGAATCGTCTTCAAAATCTTCTCTCGGTAGTCCCGTTGTCTTTCCAATATTTCGACAATCATTTTTATTGGTGTTTCGTATTAAAATATCTAAAATTTTGGTAAAAACCGCATCTAAATTAATTGATAAATAACTGAGTTACTGTTTTTTAAAGTTTAAAACGGGGATTCCCAAGTAACGGAGGTGCAAAAATTTGATCTAGTTTATATGAATTAACGCGACGTAATAGCGAATCAGATTTATTGAGACGGTTAATAGTAACTTGAGTTAGTCAGCCTCGATGTACCGGAGACTTTATTATATTTATTAATTTTTTTTTTAAAATAAGGATTGAATTAATGCGTGTAAATTTGATATTAGGATGCAGACTTGTTTAGTGACTGGAGCAGTCGCCCTGATCAATTACCGCCGAAGAATTGGAGTTTCCGCCATCCGAAGAGGGACGTCCTGAGTATTCGTTATGCAAGAGTGGGAAATAGTAGCATATTTTCGCGAAAAGGTCTTTGCACTCTGTTTTTAACTAATTTGATTTCACTTCTGCTAGGTACCGGAGTAGGTCTGTGGCTTAGTAGATACGGCCTGTTCGTCAGCGCTAAAGTGCGCTAGAAACGAACATCCATTTCGTGCCACAGTTCTATATAAATATAAATATATATTAATATAATAATACAATAGATAAAAGCATCTGCACGATTTTATATAATTAATTAATAATGATAATAATACTACAACTATGTACTTCGACATGTTGTGAAGAGGAACGTGAACGAAATAATTGATTTTTGTACTATTTTATAGGACTTGAAGTAAAATACATAATATATTTTATATTTTATTTAATAACATAACTTTTTTAATATACCTAACTCATTAATTAATGATAATGTAGACGGTATACAGAGAATATGCTTTTTATTTTTATTTTCTATTCTAGCTCGAAATGTGTTTAAGTTATTAAATATTGTTAGGTCCTTATGTTATCTCTCTATATAATATATAGATTATATTAGTACATATGTGTATAATTTAATAAGAATAAGCAGTCTAAATGAAGAGTTTATACATAAAAGGAAAAGATATTAATTTTATTTAATTTAAAACGAAAGAATCGTGCTGTGATGGAAAATTCATCCTTTATACTGCTTAATTTCACTATCAAAATCAGAATAGATGTTTGTTTGAATTAATCATACTCTATTAAATTTTTTAAAGAAATTTTTGCCTTTCTTTACTTATTAACTAATGGCCTTCCCACTTGTGCGCACGTAGAGTACGCGTGCGAACGCGCTTGATTTCCCAAGGGGTATTTTGAGAAGAAATAAAAACTACGGTAGATACAATTTCTGAAGCTGCTTTATTTTAAAATATTTCCTCATGTGGCCGAAAGTTGCCACGTATATATTTGTACATTATTAATATGCGTACATGTAAAAAAATTAAAAAACACTGCGCTCAAGCAATCTTTGGTTATTTTATCAACTAAAAAATAAATGTATGTAAACGAATCGCAATAATGTATAGGAGGTACTTATAAAACTTTATATACGTATAAAATATTAATGGAATTGTGGTTGTTTCTTTGTAATGGGCACTAAACGTTCCCTGCGCCGTTTCGGAATCCTTCTTCCGATGTGGAGGAGTACAGGACCGGATCGGATTTTTTTAAACACCCCTATAGCTTCTTTATGAGAGAGCCCATGTAGCGGCTTACCATTCACAGCTAATATTTCATCACCTAAGAGACAAACAACGACAAAGTGATTTGTTGGTCTATTAGGGGTTCGACAAAGTAACTTACCCTCTTTTATTGTACCATTGTCAGCGGCCTGTCCATTTGGGAAAATGGTCTTTACATATATTCCGATACTTCCCTTAGGAGAGTCGGTGCCTCCTACAATGCTGAACCCTAGGGCTTTATAACCTGGGCCTTTATTAAACGTAACTTGGCATATTGTAAAGGAACTACCGCCACCCCTTGGCAGTGTACAAAATTTACTCTCTTCTTCTTCTTCTTCTTCCTCTTCTAACTCCTCTAAAAACTCCTGCGAAATATTTTTTTTTTTAGTTTTTATGATTTGTATTAAGTACATATTTTATAAAAGAGTTGCTACTTCACTTCCGTCCCCTGTAGCATTTAATTTTAATTATAGCGGTAGGTATAGCACTACCTGTCTGTGTATTAGTCCGTAGTCCTTGTTGGTGTGAACTTCCGGTCTTTGTTCGGAATTAACAAATCCGTAATAGCTGTTGGAGGTAACGACTTTGGACGTCTTAGCGTTGTCTTTGGCATTAGAATTCTTATCGTTGTTTATCTTGGCGGGCGAATGGGATCTTGTGCGTTCTCTTAATTTCCCACTTACTAACTTAGCCTTTGGTATTTTACTGACGTTGGGGTCCGTGGCGGACGATGGTTTTTTGGCCCCACCATAACCAACCGGAAGAACATGCTCGTAACCTATGGACGACGGACCTGAGTCTACTTCCTTTCGATGGGGCTGCTGACCGGCCGATTTCTTGGTCATTAAACCATCAGCCATCGACCATCTTCTACTTGGAGACTTTGCCGTCTTGTTTTTCCACGGTGGATCGTCGTAGTCCGGCTCTGGCTCGAACGGAAGAGAGTCGTATCCCTGACTTTCGCAGCTGTGATAACCATTATCAATTTTTTGATTTAAAATTTCGTGTGCTTCGTAGTCTGAATATCTAATAAAAAAATTAATAGATAAAAAAATATGTACAGTATTTATTTAAGTAACAATTTTGAAAACCTTGTGCGAGGTCTGCTACGATGTATCTCTTTTGGCCGAGAAGGTTCATCACAGACAAAATTAGACGGATTACGATTAGGACCAATGCTAGGCACCCTTTCGTTAGGCGAAGGAACATAAAAGGTTGGCTTTTCCTCGGTAGGACTGGTGAACACCTCTTGGACGGATAAGGCGCGTCTTTTTCTTAAGCCGACGTGGATTCTGTTTAATTTCGAACGTAATAATTCTTGAACACTTCCCGCCTTTTTACCGGGAAGACGTAACGACGAAGAGGTGTGCGGGGTACTGACTAGAATGCGTGGATTGCTACTACTCTCGTCCAACAGCGCATCTCGGGACTGTTCGGGGGTACTTTGGGCGCTAGGAGTCCTCAACGAAGCGCAACATTTTCGAAGACGTCGCCACCTTTGCGAAATAGTGCCGTTCCAACTACTAAAATCTGTAACACATTATTATAAAAAAAAGAAATTAATATTTAGATAAGTACATTTAATTTATTGAAGTAGGTAAAACATGATGGTGACCTTAAATTACGTATTTAAATGGAAAACCGATGTTAAGTACTTAAAATTACTTTGTGTTTCCTTTAATAAAAAAACGAAAATGGTGTTGTTTCGTCAAGCGTTTTCCCACGTTTGAATACAATGAAAGTTGCTAATTCCTTTGTAACTGTAACTGCTACTTATTGTGAGTCCATTTGGACAACAACGTAAATATGCGGTAGATACTTTTAATTAATTGCATATTTCTACTTACTAGAATGCACAATTTTTTTTTAAATTTATTAGAACAAAATAACAAACTTAATTCTTAAAATCAAAATATAGGTAGATATGTACCTATTAATTCTTAGGCCATATAATTTTTTCTCAATAAAAAAAATAGTATGGTACTTTGATGCAATTTGAAAAAACTTTGAAACTGCAAACAAAATTATCCGATACAAAAAATATCTACACATGCATAAAAAAAAAATAGGTACCTAAGTATGTACAATTTATTTATTAATGATGTTTTGTAAGTATTAAATAAATTTTCGCTTACCAATGTCATTAAATGGTTCACAAAGGATCATATTATCAATGGCAAAAAATTTAAAAAAATGAAGTGGCACAAAAGAAACTAGAAATAAGTGGACGTACGGGCATTAAACACGTTAATCAACATATACAGGAGGAGAACTAAACTACTAAACTTGACTTGCTGTGTGCTATGTATGGCATTAGTAGTCGATACAGCTTGGTGAACATAAACAGTAATTCAGGACCGTAATCGCACTAAAGTCAATAGAGACGACGACAAAAGGGATATTTAAGTGGAACAGATAAAAGAAAACAAAGATAACACTGTTTGAGGAAACACAGGCGCAACACTTTTCAGATGTACCCCAGCACATCTTGAGAAAATTATCTTTAACATACATACATAAGTGCCTACATTAAATTATATATGCGCCTATTTATAAAATTTAGTAAATAATATAGGTATGTATAAGAAAAATAAAGAAAAAAAGATTAGCTACTAAAAAACTTTCTACCTTATTAATAAATAATTAATGAAGAAAAATATCGTATGTGATGATTACAATGGTACCATAACCGGAAAGGCCTTAATAACAGTGTAGAATCCATTATAAAAAGTACAACTATTTCACTCATATATTATCCCTGGAACTGAAGGTTCTCATTATTATCTAAGCAAAAAAGAGTGTATTATCCTTTGTGAGAAACAGAAGAAGCAAGCAAGAAATAATACTTAGTGAAAGAGAATTTTCTCACTCAGTGCAATAAATAAATGCAAATTAATATTGACATCATTGGTAATTAAAAAAATAAACGCGCTAAAGGTGTCATTCTTATTATAATCATCATCGATTTGCTAACACGTTGAAATGTTCAATGTTTTGTAATAAATTATAATTGCTCTTCGTGCTGTATTTATTGCACAATCGAAAAACTAATGCACATAATGTGATGCCTCCACTTCAATTAAACTTGACGTTGTATAAATTAATATTACAAATATAGAAATAATTAATTTGGAATGCGTAAGTAGGTGGTCATAGTAGGAATCGGGGGCTTTATTTACAAATTATTACATCAAAATTTGGAGACATGTGGGATATTAATTATTTAATATCTTGCTATTAAAACAATATATATGTATTTGGTGATGGCCAAGGAGAGTATCATGTAATATACGTACGTATATTTACCCCGGCTCCTCCATCAAAATTTAGAACTACATCATTATTTTTTTGTATTACTTATGTCAGAAATATATTTAGTTCGTTATTACTATTCATATCAATATTAAATAATAAAAAAAATAATTCAACATTTCTTTTAACTGATGTAAGTACGGTTCTGCAAAATAACTTAAGTATTGTCTTGTATTTGATGAGATCACTTGGCCAGGTTTCAGTAGGTTGTAAAACAATAATTATATCTGTTACCTTTATATACTACAAATGCGGCATTGCAGAACAATACATACCTATATATCGCAATTACATGGCTTTGATATGTATATTTATAAATATCATTTAAACGACCGTGTATATTTATTATTATACAACTTACTACATTACATTAAACATTACAATACATAAACACACTTAAACTCAGATTACAAGAACTATTTATCATCAATACGTAACTCTATACTTGTAAAAATAGTATTTCATCGATGTACAGGGTGATTAAAAAAATCATACATACATCATTAATTAAAAAGGAATCTTTTTGAACGTTTAGGTTCCTAAAATTTATAGTGATTAGCACAGATGGCGTTCTCGTGCTGTCTGCGGTGGTACAATAAACATCTGTGTTTTGGTTATGATAGATACACGGCTACTTTATTCCTAATTACGAAGCTGTAACTGTTTGTTTACCGACATCCCAAACTCATTATCTTATTCTAATAGAAATGCAGCAAATTCTACGTACAAGTTACAATGCGCTAAAAATATAACTAAATGATAATTTTAAGACCCATTAGAGGACAACGAACTCCGAGTTTAAATAAACGAATCATGAAGTTAATGAAAAATGCGTTCAACTGCTCTAAGTGAATAAAACAGAGCAAGGTGTGTTTCCCGAAATAAAAATAGGACTTTTTTTGAAAGCAAACCAAAATTTTGTATGTACATTGTATCTATCAACAAAAAAAAAATATGTACTTACAGTAGAAACCGTACTAAGTACATAAATATGCAAAAATGTTGTAGGTAACAAAAGTCTTAAGTAATATGAATATATTATGTGGTGTGGTTAGCATTCGTCTAATTTAATCAAAAAATTTAATTAATTCGCATAACTGTAGGTATTGTTTTTAATAAGTTTGTAAGTACTTATGGTGAATTTTTTGAAATTGTCACCGTGAATCATCGCGAATATATTTAAGTGTAAGTTAATTTTAAGTGCTCTTATACAGTGGCGGCGCATATTTATTGACAATATGCTCCAAAATATATAACATAAACTTACAACCATACTATATCATGTACTCATTTTAATACATACGTACACTCGAATAATGTAACAAATATGGGTTTCTTTATAAAAAAAATTGTATGGTCTATAGTTGCGCTGCTTCTATAGACAAACCGCCTCTGTTTTTAACTATTTATTATTATACGTATCCTGAATAGTTGTATGACCAAATTGAAGACGTGAGAAGGCATTTAAGGAAGGAACAGAATAGGGTGTGCATACATATGCGGTTATAACTAACGGATTTTAATACCTAGGTGGGTATAAAGACCTATGTCCACATCGCAAAAAAAAAAAATAATTTGCTTACTAAAATTTTTATAAATATAATTGTACAATTTTATTATCAAATATTACTTGAATGTTCTTCTTTCTTCCGTTAAGTTGTTATGTTAACAAGAAAAATTATTTCCGCTAAATAAATACACGTATTTTAATGAATATTAAAATTTCTTTGGCTCGCTCTAATTATCTTTTAATTACGTACAAGTCTCCAACAAACAAACATTTTAATTTTGTCTTTATTTCTTCTCAAAAATTTCATAACTGATACAAATTTGTAGTCGAAAGCATTTATATTAATTAATATTGGGTAAATTGTGTCGCCACTTCCGAATTATTTATGGGAGTCGATTAGTTCTCCATTAATATTTTGGAAACAATCTTAATAACAAATTAATTATTATCTACTAATCAACAAATATTTAACGAATAATTCTGCTTTTCAAAGTTTTAAGGAGCAGGTAAAAATCGAAATACCGTTTTGTAAACAAACAAGTTCTAAAACATGTGGCTCTAAGGAAATTGGGGCCGGCCAGGATGTGAAGTGACTCTTCTTGTCTCCAAAATGGGACTCATGATTAATAAGAATAGTAAACGTCTACATGTGTAAGGCTTTAAGTGGTTCAATTTACGATTTTTATGAGTGCCATCAAAGAGTAGCACACTAAACAGAACTATGTATTTTTTATGATATTTATAATCGAATTATACAGGGTGGTGAAACGTACAGAGATTGATACGAAACAAATATGCGTATATAATGTAAGATATCACTCAAAGGGTCACTGAATTTGATAACATACGTCTACAAACATATGTATATAGGAATACCCCATTCACATTTATATAAGTATGTATTTAAATTTATATAAATCCTTGAATGTAAATAATGACTGATAAAATATTTAACACCTCAGATCCTATTAGTTGTAAGTATAGAAAAGTATTTTTTTTTCTACTTTAAAGTTTACAACAGGAGCCCTTAACGAATATAACCAGAGCCTTTTCGACCTTGTCCTTTTTCAAAAATTATTGCCAGCACCTATTCTGTCGATTAGTTCCAGCTTTCACATTTTTTTTGTTACATGTCTAATAGTAGGTACCCATAAACCATTTATATGTATAATAGGCATGAAAGGGCAATTGTACTATACAGGATGTTGTTTATTTTTATCTGTTAATCTATAGGATTTAATATGCTTTTAATACCCATTTCTCTGGGGGTAACAAAAAAATATTTTTTATTTATGTAAATTGAACTTAAATCAGCCAATTGTACAATACAAACCATCATAATAAGTACAAGGTACATACTCGGTTTATTTTAGAGATGTGACATTGCATAATTATACTGTTTATTAATTAATTGCAATTACCCTGTTTGTATTTACTAGATAGATAGATACAGCTTAAGAATTAAGTATGTATAAGTAGATTAAAAGGGTTGTTACCTTTGTTGTTTTCTTGGACGTCACATACAGCGGCAGATTCGAAATTATTTACTTCAATACTGTGACGCAGGGGAAAAATTCGCACAAGTTGGGGAGAATTTTCAACGCCGGTCACACCCTGCGTATTCAGCATCTTTCGCGCAGGCTCTGTCGTTGTCTGACCAAAAAGGACCATCTTGATATCGAAGCAATTACACCAAATTATTTTTTTCTCTCATGATAAAAGACATGTCGATTAGAATTGGTCGATTAAACAGCGATATCGGCCAGTTTACGCGCGTCAACTGCCACAATATTATGGACAGTCGTTTTGTAAGCGAACTATTTTCGTTTAACACGCCAAAAACGAAAAAATTTTGCATTCCCGTCTCGTTGTGATAAGCACACAACATTTGAGCGATATAAACCGATCTCTAACGCTCTTCGCTCTTTCAACTGAGCGCAAAGCGTAGTGAATGAGGTAGAGGTACCAAATACACAAGACGCTGCCGTCCTCGGAGAGAGGGGAACTCAACTGCAGGGTGCCCGAAATAAACGGAAGGGTAGCCCACAGAACTTTCGCCCGAAAAACATTTTTTTTTTCTTTCAAAAAATCTCGATTAGGTATATGACAATAAAACGAACGATTGAAAATTGTATTGTAATTTTTTATTTCAAACAAAACGAAACAATTTAAACAAATAATTTAATTCTCATTTTTGGGAGGTTTATGTTTAATTTTCTTATCTAAAGCGTCAGTGTTTAATCGGCCGCCCCAGAATGGCAAAAACATGTCCTTTTCTTTAGCTAAACTATCCTGATACGAATCCAGAGATGCGTTAATGACCGATGTTTTATTAGCCCTAACAATAGTGTGATGATGTTGAATTCTTGGGCTTAGCCATTCCATAGTTTTTACAAATGATTCTGTTGTAGGCACCATAGCGTCTGCCAAACCTATATTTAGACAATCGGCAGCTCTAAAGACCTTGCCTGTCAACAACATATCTAACGCCTTCCTTTGTCCTATTTTGTTAACCAATCTGCAAAATTATTAATAATTCTATTATCCAATCGCGTACATACGTAAGTACGTCTACCAGTGGCGGCTTTTACGTAAGGGTCACACGGCTGGAGTATGTATTTTAAAATCATTTAAAAAATATATTTGAAACCC
Organism: Agrilus cyanescens; assembly: GCA_947389935.1. Classification (NCBI taxonomy): domain Eukaryota; kingdom Metazoa; phylum Arthropoda; class Insecta; order Coleoptera; family Buprestidae; genus Agrilus; species Agrilus cyanescens. The sequence goes on from OX376704.1 coordinate 1,026,869, forward strand.
TGGCAACAAGCTCTTTCATTCGATATGTCACATGGTATTTTTAAATTTTTTTAATTTGCTCCCTAAAATGACCCCATATTCAAAATTTATTACACGTCCGTATCTGGGTCACAGAACATTGTACGTACCGAATAATTCATTATTTATTTACCTTTTACCGCGCCGCCACTGATAATTGCACTTGGTAAGACGTACCTTGTAGTTCCTCCCCAAACGGGAATTAATCCCATCTTAGCATGAACAAAACCGAATTTTGCGTTGCTAGCAACTACAATATAGTCACATGTAACTGCCACCTCAGCACCACCCCCAATAGCGAATCCTTCCAAAAGTGAAACGCTAATTAGAGGGAGACGCTGAAGACGATTTAATGTGTCTTGCATCCAGGTGCTCATATATTTGGCACCCTGTTTGGTGCCAGTTGCCCTAACAAAATCTAAGTCTGCCCCCGAACAAAAAATATTGTTATCTCCATACAAAATAACAGCCTTTCCCGTTTGCCACTTCTCCAACTCCTCTACGCTATCCCTAAGATGTACCATCATCTGGCCTACAATATTTTTTCTCTCGCTACTTTCCTTAGTAATTATTACAATAAATATTTACCACTAATTGCATTTCTTTTTTTTGGATTGTTAAGAACAAGAGTTGCTATACCAGTCTCGTCATTTTTATTTAAATTTACGTTTCCTTCCCCAAATTCCCATAAATATTTACGAATTTCTTCAAACAAAGGCTGAGAAGAATCTGAGCTCATTGATTTTATAAAAATCGTTTGAGTTACAATCTAAAATACATATATTCCCAATTACAATTAGGTATCATTTGCTGCCAGTTGCTGTCGTAAGCCGGAAAGCACGTTTAAAATAACTTCCTTTATTTAAAATTTACGTTTCCTTCCCCAAATTCCCATAAATATTTACGAATTTCTTCAAACAAAGGCTGAGAAGAATCTGAGCTCATTGATTTTATAAAAATCGTTTGAGTTACAATCTAAAATACATATATTCCCAATTACAATTAGGTATCATTTGCTGCCAGTTGCTGTCGTAAGCCGGAAAGCACGTTTAAAATAACTTCCTTTATTTAAAATTTACAGTTATCCTTTATAATGTGACCATATTAAATTAAAATTACGACAGGCACATGCTGGCAAAATAAAATAGCCATATTTCTTTGCATAAAACAACATATAAACAGTAGTTTAAAGATATAAGAATTATTTTTTTTACCTTCCAAGTAACGCCACTGCTTTTACAGTACATAGTGTGGGAAAATTGTATAAGTATATAAGCAAAAATGTGCACTTGAATTATGCTACAATGATATTGCATGCAATGCTGCAAAACGGGTTGCCTGCATTACATGTATAAATGAATAAATTAACCTATTTGACAACATTTATTTATATTACGAGAATTATTTAGATATTTTTTGATGTGAATAGGTAGCGATCGCTAAATAAATATTTAATTTGCTATTTTTTTAATAGGTAAATAAAAACCATAAACAAATTTAAATTTTTTTTATCTTACCTTGCAATTTTTGAAAGTGACAGCTAACTTTGAACGAATCATTTTGGCATTTAACATTAAATACCTTCCATTTCATTTAAAAAATGTGCAAATATAATTAGAGAACAATTTGTTAATTAATTTTTTATTAATTCATTTAAAAATTTTGAACTATTATTTTTGAAGATGCTAACACGACTTCTTTATGCGGATGACACCAGTGTCGGCTCGTATGGAAGTTACTAAGGGGTATTTTTTAATTGTTCTGAAATTGTTTAAGATTAATTTTAATAAATACGTCAATTCATTAAAAAAGCAGTAAATTAAATAATGTATTCTTTATTTATTATTGAATTGCATTGACATTATTATGAGTAGTGACTTTTCCATTGCATTTCGTTTGAAATTTGGAGTAATCGAAATAATCCTGAAGAAAATTTAACAGTTTTACCATAAAGTATACAAAGAGTATAAAAAATATCGTAAAGATGAAAGCCACGTCCAAAAGGTAATAATCCATCCATATAAGATCGATACTTCTGGTTCTTAAATGAATCGCTCCTTTATGTCGAACAACGTACTCTATCCAGAAAAGGGCTGTTTTTAATGGACTCAAAGGTCTATCATTGTAAACTTCAGCCAATGTTTTTGCATTTTGATAGTAGGTCTGATTGGCCATAATGGTTTTAATGGCTTGTTTGATTTTAATTTCGTCGATATCGTCGTATTCAATGCCAATTCCTGCCCTTTTCGACTCAAAGAGTTGTACATTGAGAACCTGATGGGACAGGAAGGGAATGCCAATTATTGGTACTCCGCAGAAGGCTGCTTCTTGAATGCTCATTTGACCTCCGGGGGTAATAAACAGTTTCGTTTTCGAATGACACAATATATCAATTTGGGGAAACCACTCCGAAAAGTAGATATTATCAGTTAGATGGGAAGTCGTTAATTCCTGAACGTTACCCTTGATCAATACTGTGTAAGGCAACTCAGAAAAAACGCGAAGTAATGACTGTAATTTTTGATTTTCGAATGTACTTAGTTTAACCGCAGTTCCCATACTAAAATAAATTATCCCTGCAGTTGATTCTGCTAATGTTGCCAGTTTCTGAAGAATACCTAACAATGACGAAACAAGATAACATAAGATTTAGTAATTAAGTACTTACTGATGGTAACTTCTTTGGTTTCTGTATGTGAAGCCCTCCTACTTCTATCAATCCAGGCACTGTGGGCCTTGGATCACTTAAACCAAAATACGAATTTACCAAAAGTAAACTCATATTAAACGCCAATTGGTCTAAAGGTGGCAAATCAGTGCCAAAAAAATCTCGTGCTCTCATTTCCGATGGAATTGTTGAAATTAAATGATATCTATAAATTACGTGATGACAAAAAAATCTTTATGAAGATAATAAAAAAGTAAATTTACCCTAATTTGGATATTACTGTAGCCATTGCTAATTCAAGTTTTTGTCCAATTGTCATATTTTTATTAAACGGGATAAAATAGTTTGATATGTAAGATGGATTATCAGGATTTCCCATCCTCTCATCTGCCCAAGGAAGATGCATGCTACTCGTTATTCCTATCACTGGTGCTTTGTATAAATGTGAAAAGCCCAATAAACAATCTGTTCCAAAAATTTCTATTAGAATTCCGTCGTACTTTTTTCCCGATTTTCTCAGCGTCTGTAAGGCTCTATGTTGAAGGACTTTTTCGCAGACATCGGCACCGTGTGTCCTAAATATTGACCACGCTGTTTCGAAACGGGTCATTTTGCTAACACTTTCTATCGAAACATTGTTATCAAGTGAAGGAACGCTTCCAGAAATGTCAATATCATTTACACTAATAAAATTTTATAGTAATTGTAACAAATCAGTTAGTTAACCACAATTATTTTTGGACTTACTTTTTTACAGGGGTTTTTTGAGGATAATGACTTAAAACATCTATTTCATGGCCCTTTTCAGCTAAACCTTTAAAAATAGTTTCATACATCAAAAAATTACTCCGAATGGGAAGAGGAAATAAACCTAAAAATTTGAAACCAATTATGTACGGAAACATTAATATTACGACTGATATTTCTCGCATATTGAACTTTTTGGGTGCTGTACTTAAAATTTCGAAAACTAAGTGAACATTTCAAGACGATTCGGATAATATAAAGATTATCTTTTATTTTCTTGATATTATAACACCTACCAGTCATTATTATCCATTTGTTCGAGTCATTGTCAAACAAAATAGCCTTAAATAAAGGTGTTAAGTGGGATTTGCATATAACAACTTTTGATTTGTGTATGACGTGTGATGCGAGCCTGCAATCCCCATTGAGCGCATCTCCGAGTGGGGGATAGGGGAATTCCTGATAAAGTTTGTATAATAATCAACAGGCGCATTGCAATATATTTCGAGTACCTACAACTTATTTTATACATTGTAGTTAATTAATTTAAAAAAATATGTTTTTTTATCGATCTTTTAAGTGACACCTAATTTGGGAATACCTTGAAAATTATTTTTAATGCATAACTGTGTAAATGTATCGACGGGAAATTTATTCTGAAATTTCATAATAAGCGCCCACCTACAGACCACATAAGTAATTTAAATATGGAATATGCAAGCAACACCACGCTTTAGTTCCTCTACTATTTATTTATTTATTATATAATATAAGATTTAAGTTTGCAAAAAAATATATAAGTACGTTCCAAATGTTTTCAGAAAATAATTTTATTTAATAAAAATTAATTAATATAATACGTCTGGTGTAATAATTGTATCTTTATTGTTAAGTTGTAGTAAAATAAAAATTTAAAAGTTAATTGTGAGAAGGAAAAGTGTTGAGAATCTTCTTCAAGAAGAATAAGAAGGTTAACGAATATAGACATGCGTTTGTATAAATATTAATAAATTTCTGCACACTATTACGAGATCATATGCATGTTGTTTAATTTAATCTCCAGCATCCGAAGAAAGGTATAAAGTAGCGGGGCAATGCAGCGTATGTTCGAAATACTTCTAACAATTTACACCATTATCTGTTGTTTGATTCGAATGGTGTGTGAGGTTTTTGTTTAGTTTTGTGAAAAATAAGGTACGTCAAAGAACTCCCTTTTATTTATCGACTAATCGTTTTATTTACTACAGTTACTGTTTATCAGTACCTAATAAAACCACAAAAATCTATCGAATATCGAATCGTGGTACAATGTAATAATATATTATTAATTATTACATTTACTGATTTTCCTATTTTTTTATTAATAGAATCAATAAAAAAAAATTTTTGTTCTCATTCAGGCGTAAATGTATTTTTTAAATATAACTTAGATGGTAGACCTTATCAGTAACTTTATTTTATGCGTTTAACTGTTTTAAAAATAATTGCAATAATAGATAAAGACTTTAGAATTTTTGTAAATTACTTTTTGAATGTTAATTTTTTTAAAAAAAGTTATTTGAATCTTCCCCTCCACTGTTAATTGAAAGGTAAGCAGGTATATATTTTTTTATCTATTTTGTATGTAGGATGAACAGAATATACCTACTTGTACGCTTTCTTGATCGGTTTGTAATAACATTCAAGTATCATTAAGGTTACTGGTGGGCCGTTCTAGTCTTTTTACGAATTTATAAACAAATAGACCTACTGCTGCTTATCATTCAATATATGTACCTATGATTATAATTGTAATATCTTTCGAGATATAGTACAAAATTTGCATACTGATTGCGAGTTAAAATCATTTCTTACAAATAAAATAATTTGTCCACTCTACTGCCTAAATTCTCAGTCTGTGATAGTTATAAAATGCTTCGCAAGAACGTAATAAACATATTTTTAAGTCTTCCATCTCTTTCCTGCACTACTTAATGATCTTCTTGTTTATCAGAGAAGAAAGATAGTTATAGTTTTTTTGTACATCTACAAAAAAATTATTTCGTTCGTTTATCAAGGTGACTTTGCTTTACAGTTAGAACCGTACGAGTTATGATAAAAGTTCACATAAAAATTGAGAAAAGCTTCGACGGTCGATACTTTATTCCATAATTTCTTACAGTTAATCTGTTCAGTATTAATAAATATCGTGGTACAACTAACACTCATATCAGTTTGTTTCAAGAGTTTTGCATAAAGTTGTGTAATTTTGTTATTAGTAAAAAAAAATGCGACTTTTTAAAAGGCGAAATTCAGACCCCAGCCCTCAACAAGCACGAAATGGTTCCAGTGAAACTTATCACTCATTTGATGTGGACTGTTTTACCCCTAACACAGAAGGTACTTAAAAAAATAGTTTATGAAAAATGTTTATTTAATGTTCACATGTATGCATCTTAAAGGTCTTTCCTATCTGGGAAATGAATTTGAAACTAATTGGGATTTCACGAAGACTAATTCGTCCGAATTTCTATCAAAACCGACAGGTAGAAGTTGCTGGACATTTTGTCAGAAACGCGTAGGCAAATCGGAACCGAAAAAGTCAAATATGGCAAGTCAACCATCTTCCATCGAAAATATTCCTTGTGGAGATCAACAAAAGAGCAGTAAGGAATTTAACAGAAAGCAAACACCTGACACACTTCATTCGGATCTCAAAAGGATATACGAAATATATAAAGAATGCAGTAACAAGAAGAAAACAGTAAAGGACACTGTTAAAAGTAAGAGAAAACTTAAATCGACAATGGAAAATTTAGAACTAAACGAAAAGCAACTTCTGGATTACCTCCTTTTGGTGAAACCAGATGCTAAAGAGCTTAAAGATTTAATAAACGATTTGAAAGCGAACGAGAAAAGGAAGTCTAAACAAATGACGTCACTCGAAGAAGAAAACACCGGAAAAACGCTACGTAAAAAAAGAAGCGTCAGAAACTTGTTTTCTTTAAGTTTTTCTAAATCCGACGACGAAAGCGAATATGCGAACAGATCGAAACGATCGTCTTCATCGAGCAGTTTATCAAGTCTTAGTAACATGTTAATGCACACAAAAAAGGCACTTTCTTTGTCAGAAATTTCTTCAATGGTATCTTCAATAACTGAAACAAAATCCGATGAAAGCGGCTACAGCACCGACTCAACCAGAAACCCTTCATCTTTAAGGGGATCATTCAAATCAACTTGTTCAGATTCCTCGAATAGATCAAGTAAAACTGTACGATTTTCCGAAACAGATAGTCCTTACGATAACTTGGACAAAACACGAACTGGAAGTTCCATGAAACGACCGAGATCAGACAGTACGGATGACAACGAATGTACTCCAAGTTCAAAAAAAATAATAGATTGTTACAAAGCCCTTACGTCTGACAATATAGAGTCAAATTGTACTCCAACTATTGAAACAAGTAATTTCAATTCGTACTCAGAAACTCCAGTAAGGAACCGAACTCAAATTGGAACTAAACACGTGAAACTCATGGAAGAATTAGTTAAAAGTTTCAATGATAAATTGGGAAAGATTTCCTTGGACCATGATTCAATTGTAGTACCTGACTCTAACTATCCTTCGTCTGTACGTTCTGATAAAACTTGCCAATCCTTTAGAAGAACCCTTATTGAAAAGGATTATAAATGTGTTCGTTTAAAATTAAATCCTTCGCAAAAAACTGGTATTACCATTGCTCAAAAAGATGATACTTCAACAAAAAATAATTCGTTTGTCATTACCGAAATAGAACCAGGATCAATAGCTGAAAGGTAACCACGATTGTACATTCATAATTTTTTTATGATATTGTATTTTTATTTTTTTTTTCAGAAATGGTAACTTATGGATTGGCGATGAAATTGTTAAATTAAATGGGGTGCGTGTAAGGGGTGCTACATATACTTCTGCCCTCAGATTGCTTTCTCCAGTTAACGGTGAATTAGAAATAATTATATCTCGTATGAAGATCGTTGATAACGACAGAACAAGGGGACGTTATAAGACGTTAAGGGAAAGAAGGTTTGATACAGATACAGACGAATTATCGAACAAAAAAATTTTTCATAGAACAGACTCCGTTGATCAAGTGGTTAAAAAAACACGGGAAAATACGCATTTGCCCTCTACCCCCAAAGTTCCCTCTGTCCCCAAACTTCCTGTGACATCTAAGCTACACTATTCCGAGTTAACAAAAAATACTACAAATTATAAAATTCCAAGAGTAGTTGGGGAGATGTTTAAAGAAGGACCTTTAAGTCCAAGATTAACACGTATGAACAGCGATCGCGTGAGAAGAAGCGTTACACCAACACCTTCAACCAAGAAAATTTCTACTACTTGTAATTCTACTCCAAGAAACAACAAAAATGTCATATTTTCCGTAAATTTCCAGAAAGGTCCCGATAAAAAGTGTTTAGGATTCTCAATCGTTGGTGGGGCCGATACCCCACGAGGACCAATGGGAATATTCGTGAAAACTGTATTCGAAAATGGACAGGCTGCTGAATGTGGAAAAATCAAACCAGGTACTTAGCTATAACTTAATTAAACCAACTTTTTAACTTTTTTATTAAAATTCATTTATCGTTAGGTGATGAAATCCTTGCTGTTAATGGAACTTCTTTCCACGGCTTAACTCACAAAGAAGCAATAACTATCTTTAAAACCATTAAAACTGGCAATATCAAAATTGATATCGCCAGACGACGTTTAAACCAAAGAAAATTCGAGTCAATTTAATGTTTAGTATGTATTTTTATTAAACAATATATTTCTCTGTCTTTCTTTCTTTTTTTGAAGAAGCCGACAGTGACAAATATGAATTCTTTTTATAATTTGCGAAATTCAAAAGGGTGTTTTTCTGACAAACTCTATATTAGTACTTATTTTTGATATTAAAATTGCCTCCACTGTGTTACTGAAGATGGTATAAAACTTATTTTTACTTCCTTCTTGTTACCTACTAATACGATTTTGTACCTTATTTTTTTTATGCTGATGAGAATATTAATTCTTTTTTAGTAGTCTTTTGATTTATAGTAATTGGAAAAAAAGGGAAATGATTGTTTATTTTTCCTTGATTGTAATATCGATTCCTTATATTATTTACATTACATATGTATTTGGCATTTATTGTGACCGATATTGATTATGTAAGTTTTCTATCGTTCTATCAAAACCAGTTACTACTTATTAAGATTAATAACAAAAGAAATTGTGTTATAACGTGTTGATTGGAATAAATTGTTTCCCCATTAAGTTTCAAGTGTACTATTTGAAGTGTATGTCTAAATAAAAGATTAACGATATATAACACCGAATATTTTAATATTATCTTCTTACATTGTCTGGAAACAAAAAAAATTAATTTGCTGTACTATTTTGTTGGTGACCCACTGTATATATACTTTTCTAGTGAATTTGTCGGTACTATTGTAGTTTGAGGTTGGTATGGTCGTTGGCAACATTTAAAAAACTAACAGCAGCCATATTTCGTTAATTTAATGTAAATAATTAGTGAGTGTGTGTAAACTAAAATATTTAAATAATTGTATTAATTATTTGCTTATCTACTTAATTTAATTTATCAGCTCTGTTCTAAAATGTTACATAAAGGTAATTGTTTAATTTTATCTGTGACAATAAAAACATAACACTCGTTTTTTTAGGAGGCATGATGTATGCCGTGAAAAACAACAATTTATAGTATTTTTACGATAAATACAGATCCTACACTTACTATGTCCACTTCAAATGTTAGGACATGTATCTAAATAAAGTTTTAATCATATTATTTTACTAGTCATTCTAATAACAGTGAAAATTTCAACTAACCAATTATGGCCAATAACTTTGATCACGAAGACAAGTCAAGGTAAAGTTCTTTTTTTGTGTTACTTTTGAAGTTAATTTTCGAAGTTTTAGCTGGTATTTTGGATCTATAAGTCGCCAACAAGCGACTGACCTTTTAATGTCTGAAAAAGAAGGTGGTGTGTTTCTTGTGCGAGATAGCAATTCTTCAGCAGGAGATTATGTTTTATGTGTTAGGTAAGGAGTTCTTCTTCCTATTATTTAGTGTTTTTTACATAGATTTTCTTTTAGAGAGGATAGTAAAGTCAGTCATTACATAATTAACAAAATGCATCAAAACGACCATATTATATATAAAATTGGAGATCAATTATTTCCTGACTTACCCAGTATTTTAGCTTTTTATAAATTACATTACTTAGATACGACACCCCTAATCCGCCCTGCATCAAAAAAAATAGAGAAAGTTGTAGCAAAATATGATTTTGATAGTGTGGTAAGAATACAAATTTTTTGACTGGATTAAGGCATAATAAATCATGTTTGCAGGACACTGATGACCTGCCTTTTAAGAAAGGTGAAATACTTACTATTATTTCAAAAGATGAAGAACAATGGTGGACAGCCAAAAACAGCACTGGGCATAGTGGCTTAATTCCAGTACCTTATGTACAGAAGGTATTCTAATTAGAATTTATAAATAAAACAAAATGACTAAACTAATTGTTTCAGATTGAAGAGGGACAAACGCCGGAATTCCCTAGGCCAGGTTCAGGCGGTTCTGTTCCAGCCCCCATTCATCATACAGAAGCAGCAGTAAAGAGAAACCAAATGCAGGTAAATAATAAATATTGTTTCTTAACACTCCATTACTACTCCAAAATTAATGATTGAGATATCATCATATTAAGTTCCTTGCTATCAGTACAGAATAACAGAATAAATAAAAAGGTTTTAAAAACAAAATTTTTATTGTGGAATTTAGTTTTAATTTTTTTTTAACAATACCAAAGGTATGCAACCTGGTTATCGTACGTGTATGATTGATTCCAGTAGATTATGGTTAGAGAAACCGAAAAAAAAAATCAATGTGATTTCAAAAGCATAAGACGCGTTTCGACTTTGTGTCTGATTGAGGATGATACTTTTGTAAAACGTTTAGAGGAATTTTGGGGTTTTTAAGTGTTCTGTTCCACAGTATCCCTCTATATATATATATATATATATATATTTTTTAGACAAAAAAAATTGTTTTTCTTACAATTAGAATTTATTATTAACGTGTATATTTATTCTTTCAGAGAAAACTTCCTGCTCGAGCGCGTGTGAAGCAGGTAAGGGTACCAAATGCGTACGATAAAACAGCACTTAAATTAGAAATAGGTGATATAATTACTGTGACAAAAATGAATATCAATGGACAGTGGGAAGGTGAACTGAACGGTAAAACGGGACATTTTCCATTTACTCACGTCGAATTAATCGATAACGATACCGACAGTTAGTGTGGTAACGTTGCTACAAATTATATTTTACTATGCATTTGTTGTCATTGTCACGAGGTTATATCTTATATAATTCAATTATAAATAATTGATTGATTTTATTATGTAATGTATGTGATGCTTTTGCATTATTTTATTTATACAATACCTACATAGACTATATTTTTCAGCTACCTACATATCAATGTAGATGACATACTGGATTTTATTTTAGTCATTCAATTTAATAAAATTGTACGTAATAATACACCAGTTAGTATGTCCTTTACAATTCTTTGCTTTTTAAAACGAAAAAACGATAGTACTGTTCTTAAAAAGTCCATTCTACTCTCAGACGTTCGGTATAGGAAAAGCACAACGTATAAACCTTTTTTATTATTAAATTAAATCGGTTATTGCATACAAAATTTCAAATAATAAACTTTTATTCAAACAGTAAAAGTATTTAGATTTAAAGTTCTTTTAATGACCTCAATGTGATTTATTCGGCTGTATCTTATTTGTTTAAGAAATTATCGTACCAAACAAAAGATCTGGGTGCTTTACTAGATATTGGATGGTCGCATATCACGTTGTTTTTTCCTTAAATTTAATACATTTCGTCGTAGACATTACGTGGGTAAATAATGAGCACGTACTGATGCTAAACTTGTCATTTTAGAACTGTATGACATATTTTTTAAAGAAACGATTAACCCGTGACGACCTTTAGTGAGATAAAAGTGCCCCCTGGAATCGGCAACGTTATAAAATGATATTTTATTTCGTACGTACTTATAATCTCGTCGAAAGCGTAGCTTAACCGAACGTCGAAATAAAAGAACTTTGTGAAGTGATTTGTTTTTTGTATAGTCTTATCGCGAAACTACTGCAAATACAGTATTTGCTTTCAGAAAACTCAATTGAGAGTGAATTGTGAATAATTGAGTGTTTTTAATTAAAAAGTGACTGAATATAGAGTAATGCTGAATAGCCCTAGAGATTGCCTTGTTATCCGCTATCGTTTGAACAATTTGCATCAAACTTGGAAGTGGCTACACCAAACTATTGCTCTTCACGACTACATCGTATCTCTTACCTCCTCATACACTAAACCTAATTTTAAATCAGAAGGGTATTGAATAGGTGTAAAGGAGGCACAACAGCTACAGGACTGCCTTAAACATTTTTTTAGTTTATAACTAATCAAAAACTTAAAAAAACGAGTACCCAAGAAAAATGGTTTTAGGACAGGGTAAAATTTCAAGATTCGCCTTCACTCTTTGCAAATTACCTTTTAAATATTATTCTACAACAAAGACTATTCAAAAATCAGTGTTTATATCGCAGTCAAAAGACGTGTTGGAAAATTTGGCGCTAGAAAAATGGTTGTACAATAACATGAACTTTAAAAATCATCACGTGCTAATGCTGTGGAGAAATGACCCTTGTATTATAATGGGTAGGCACGCAAACCCTTGGCTAGACATTGATAACAATCAAAAAAACAATGTACAGATAACACGTAGACAGAGCGGAGGAAGAACAGTTTACCAAAACAACGGTGATCTTAATTTCACATTTTTTGCGCCTTCTAAACAAATTATAAAAGAGCACAATCTAGAAATTATAAAAAGAGCGCTAATTAGAAACTACAATGTCAATATAGACATCAAAAATAACGAATTATTCCTCAATAACATAAAAGTATCCTTTATTGTTGTCAATTAAACAAGAACAATTAATTTTTTTGTTTGTGAAAGAAAAATTTTCCTTAATATAACAAAAGTTAGGTGAAGCTGCCTTAAAAATTGGCTATCCAAATTCTTATCACCACGGTAGTTTAAGGGTGGAAAATAGCAAACAAGAGGTATTAACAACTCTTTGGAAATAATTTCATAATAAAAAATAAAATATATTCCAGTTCAACACATACTTATCCAAAAAGAGAACCTGGAATTTGAATTGCGAGAACCATAATATAACAATAAACGGAATGCTAAGTGCAGTAGGATGGGAATTTTTGCGGACAGACGTCCGAAGTCTAAATGATGGTGGACAAGAAGAAGCAAATAAACAAAAAGGATTTCACATGGTCAATCCTAAAGAAGCCTGGTTCCCAGGTACTAAAATAATTTTTATGTAACGTTTATTTTTTTAAATGCCATATTTATAGGGATTAATAACATTAAAGAAAAACTGAACTCATGGGAATGGTGCTACGGTAATACTCAAGATTTCACAGTAACTCGTTCATTTGAAATTCCATTAAAATACACAAAATCAGAAGAAAATACAAAATTGAAAATTGTTGTTAAAAAGGGTATCGTTAGTGATATATCATTTTTCATTCCACTTGGTCTAACAAATACAGGTTTTACTGGAGAAGCAAGTGTTATTTCGAATCTCAAAGGTCAAAAATTTAACGATCATGTTCTTCAATATTTAATGAAATCGTTAGGACAGAGTAGTGAAGACAATTCTGATAAACATAAGACCATCGTACAACATATGCAAAGGGTCATGACATCTGTTTAATTAATATGTAACTTTATCGTTGTTTATTTTAAGTTAATTCGTATAACTGTTGTTTCAGTTAATTAAATTTCTTAAGGACATGTACTGATTGCATGTTTTTATATTTTAATCGCATTTATCGTTAATATTCAAAAAGTGCTTGTTTAGTAGTAAATACCCTTACTTGCAAAAATAACCAATGAAATCTTACGTGTGCTAAAACCATTTTATTTTTATTATAACTGCTTCGCTTTTAGTTTATAGAAATTGTGTAATAATTATTTTATATGCCATATGCAAGTTTTCTGTAGATGTTGTGCCTTTACTTAATGATAAGAGTATATTTATATTAAAAAAATATTTCGAAATGTAACGATATTTGTTTTATTTCGAAGAATCTTAAGTGACGATAAATGATGAGGGTATAAGTTATCAAAAATGCCTCTAAACTAAGATTTCTTATAATGAAAGACAATTATTCGATCCACGTGTATTCATTTTGAGCCGTACAATAATCTGAACCATACATATTTACTTCACATATGTATGTGTGTATATATTTATAATATATTAAAACAATATTCAGTACAATAAAAATATTTATAACAATAACATTAATATAAATAAAACCAATGAAATGCCGATTTTTAAGAGTGAATAATATTATTTGATTTCTTTTAATATTAATTAAATTTCGGATGCGTTTATTTTATGTTGAGAACCGACAATCGTAGACATTCTCACGTTTTTTTCAGAACCGGCGACGTGTTCTCGTTTAATTCTTTTGGCCGAATTTTCGTAGTCCTCGGAGACCGTGTTTATATTTCGCGTTTTTATTTTTTCGGACGGTGACCAATCATCATCAATATCCGGTTCATAGAACCCGTGTTTATTTTTAATTACCTTCTCCTCATTTAACTCGCTGTTAAAGTCACCCAAAGCAGTCTTTAAATTGTTAACTGTTTCCTTAATCTCTTTTTCAAACTTCTTACATGTTTCAAAGAACAAAGAATTTTTTACACCGCTCTCAGAACAGTTGTTCTCTCCTGTTTCCAAATTTTTATTCAACTGCTCCAGGATCTTAGAGAAATCCACTTTCTCAATCTGTTCCTCGTACTTCGAATACTTGTCCTCTGCCTCCCCGTCCTCGTCTTTTCCAAATAATAGAAATTCCTCCATATTAAGGGTATCTTCTTCATTCGTTGCTGTAACAAAAACAAACAATATATTAATCATTTTGTGAAAGTACTAATTTCATTTAACTTGAATGACAACAACAAACTGCATAATTAATATTATTATAATGAGCCAATATAATTAACATCAATATAGGTTTCTAATGACACGGTTAATTAATAATTGCAGTTATGCCATTATAATTATAAATATGTAGGTAAATACCTGAATGACTAAACAATAAAGCCCTTCTTGCTGCAATTTGCTGCTGGTCGCCTAATTCTTTATCCTGAGCAACTCTCATATTAGGCAAAGAAACCAAAAGCGCAGAAAACAAAACAATCATAAGGCAAGTTGCTGGGGTAGCTTTAGTAGAGCTGTTGTCAAAGATTAATGCTTGCAATTTGCTAAGCTGAGCCATCAGCCTACTATTTTGCTTCTGAAGTTGTTTCACCCTCTTTAACAGGAATTTATTTTCTTCTGATCCACGCTTTACTCTAACAAAAAAAAGAATCAATTACAATTAGATAAAAAACGATACAGTCAGCTTCTGCGTTTTAGTATAAAGCAAAAAAAATCCGTTCAAAAACAGAATACATGATTAAATTAACAAACAGCTTTTACCTTTCTTCTAATCCATCCACATATTCTTTCTTACGCTTTCTGGAATCTTGTGCTGAAATTTTATTGCGGATTTTCCTTCGGATACGTTTCAGTTCCTTTTCTTCGCTTTTGGTAAGGGGATAATGTGTTGGCAACTTTATACCTACTTAAAAAATCTTAATTAGTGTTTAATTATTAAATAAAGTAGTAAATAGACCTTCTTTAATCAGTAAACGTTTCTCTTCATCTGATAAAAGTAAGGGAGGATACTGGCATGTTCTTCCAGTGTTTACTTTTTCTGTTTCCTGATTACAACCTAAATCTAAAGAATTTATAATAATTATGTTTACCGGGTATTTGATTAATTACCTTCGGCTATTTTGGGTATTGGAATTATCCTTTTTTTCTCAGAAACCACATCGCTTGTGTTCGATATTTTTATGTTTTTCTCTTGCAAATCTTGGGGGTTAATAATTTTGATAGTTTTGAAATTTGCGACGTTAAAAGGTAGCAGAAGAGGTCTATTAAAATAATAAGATATAAATAAATTAAGAGAGAAATTTAGTATAACTTACTTTCCATTTCCAGAAACTGGCTGAACCCTCAGTATCTGTTTTGCCTTTGGACTACCTAAAATTCAAATTATGTAAATGTACTTAATGTAATTTTATATCATAAACACATATATTATTTTGGAGTGGTATTGTCTAGATATTTACTATCTGAATAAGTGTGATAACAGCACTTTGCTTCTCAAAATAAAGCTAAACAAACAAAAAATAAGATAAAGCCCTTATAAATTGATATCACAGTTTTTGTCACCAAATAACATTTATTTGTTCTAATTAAACTGTTAGATAATACTATTAATCACACATATGAATGGACAAAATGTTTATGGATATTTAGGTTTAAAACATAAATAACTTACCTGTAGTGTTATATGGATTCGTAACTATAACCCTTTTGGTACCAGAATTTTGTCCAATAATTTTAATTTGGCTATTTTTAATCACAGGAAATGTTTCGGATTCATCTTCAAATGTGGGTTTACATTCTGACATTAAAATGTTGTCATCATTTAAGAGAATGTTTTTGAGATTGTTTTGAAAACTAAAATGTTTTCATGTCAATATACCAGTTAATTATGCAAAAAAAAAAAACATTAATAATTACATGTCTGGGTCATAACAAGTGCTTGATTTTCCACTGTCTGAAGAAGTACTTTTCTCAGATTTCACTTCATCAGCATGAGAACTGTTATCACTTAAGAAACAAAAATCTGTTTCAAGATTGAAGAGACCGTCCTGAGCATTTTCGTGTTCCATTAAATTAACGTTATCAAAAAACTCGGAGCTCTACAATAAATACACATTCCTAACTGTAAATTATTTCGACATGGCCGTTAATGACCAAAACCAGTTATTCACTACTAAATTAATTGTATACAGAATAATACCAAGTAATTCACTAACCATGAGATCTCCATTTTCGTAATTAAATGATAAATTTATGTCATTCAAAGAAGAATTATCCACATCTTCTTCACTGTTCGAGTTTGTATCGAATATATCGCCCATCAGAAAATGTGACATATTGACACTAAAATTTCTGAATTTACGACGAAGTAAGTAAAATTATCGTTTACACTTCAAAACTAATAACTGTAGGAAAGTTTACATTGTATTTCCAACACAAAATATTTATTTTTATTTCTAAAAAAAAATAATTTCGACAACACGATCAGCCACCGTGGAACAGGTGACGTCAGGTTAACACCATTTCGGAAAGAGAAAACCATAGACTAATACCATAGACTAATACTAAATGAACCGGCTAAACGCCTCGATCTGAATAGCACCCTCTATTGTACAACCATAAAAGCAATTACGTTAATTTGTTTTTTGTATTATCTAAAACATAACATTATAAGTCTGTTTAATGTAAAATTAAAATCAAATTTATTAGTTAATGAAGCCAATAAAAGGCAACGACTATAATTGCCTAATTGATAAATTCAAAACAGATGTTAGAATTGAGAATTATTGCAGCGCCATCTTAAAGTATTATATGAAAAAGGAACTAGTGTTTCTTATATTGAAAAAGATTTCTCTATGATTTTTTCTGACAACAACCATGTATAACAAAAGAAAAAAGTAAAACAGTTGTGGTTGTGTTGTCGTCTGGTGGTGTCATGGGTTGTACGTCAAACGCCATGCAGGATTACGCATGTGATAGTGTAATATATGTAGGAATAGTCCAGTAATGGACTGTGTTTTGCATGAAATTTTCAACAACACATCCGAGCCAGGTTTGTTTGTAATTTACACTCATCAACTTTTCATTACTATTAAGTTAATATTCATATGATGAAAAGGGATGCTGCAGTTTTGATTTGACGTCTCAAATTTGATATTTCGTATAATTACCGATGTAGTCATGAAATACTCTACTTTAGAAATGATCATCATGCATTTTAGCAAAACTACATTTTTATACTAAATAATTTGTTTGAGGTAAATTATTTAACACTAATTCGCTTAACCTCGTTAATTTGTGAAAAATAATGGTTACTTTTTGATATAAAATTAGAAAAACTTAGGTACTTCCTTTTAATAATAATTGTACAATATTTACTGTTTAAAATTATCGATGAATCTCAACGTGCAGTATGACCAAGAAGATTTTTTCATTAAATTGATATTATGAAATGATCCTGTCATTAACTATTATATTATGTCAGAATAAATCTTGTTAATCAAAATAATTTACGGGAAAAACCGGCAAACTAGACAGGTAAATAAAAGATCTTCATCTCTAGTTTGTGTTAAAATTGGTAGAGGTATTTTGTGAACTACAATTAGGGAGCAAGTATTTTGTACCTGGAAGATACCTACATAGGTATTTTACCTAAGAAGGATCATTGTGCTATTATGCTATATTTCTTGGGTTAACCTCGACCTTGAGCTAGCTGAAAATAGTATCCGGCATTATTAAATTTAAAACATTACTTTTAGTTTTTTAGCTTTAAAATTACACATCGACTTAAGAGAAGCGTGTGTTAATAATCACCCTGTATATTATGAGTTAAAAATTTTATTATTATTTTACCTGTTCAATATCGTAACATGAATGATTATTATTACTAATTATTTATTAGTACATACACATGTTAAAGTAATTATACCGAGGTATATTAGTTTATTTTATGATATTCGTTTGTATATCATGTTTCTAGCGCGTGTGCTTATAAGATAGCAAAAGTTATGAAAACAAACTTAGACAATGTATTTTCTTTGCTTTGTGAATTGCCGATGTTTGAAAATTTCTCAAAGAATCAGGTACAAATGAATATTCTAATAAACGAACTTCCTAATTGCGTAGAAATTATGAATTATTTTTAGAATTCATTTCAACATCAGTATATTTTACCTTTTTGCAGTTTTGATAATTTTTTTTATATAAAAAAGATAATTTTCTTTCCTTGTAAAATCAAGTAAAAATACAGTAGCTCTTCACTGATTTCTTATCAGTTAAGTAAAAACGATAAACACCGCCGTTGTTTTTACGTTAGAAAAAACTTCGTAGGAAAACTAGGTGGTTAATGTAAATACATTTCTTTCAGAAATCACATGGAATGATGTTAAGGATCGGCCACTGTTCGATAAAAAAAATAGAGTGTTACTGTGCGATTTTTTTTCGGAAATAATTTTATTTATATCATTACAAGTATGACAAATAGTTAATAATAAAAAAAACGCGACCGTAGAAGAAGGAATTGATTAATCGAACGATGATAAAG
Source organism: Agrilus cyanescens (assembly GCA_947389935.1). Lineage (NCBI taxonomy): Eukaryota > Metazoa > Arthropoda > Insecta > Coleoptera > Buprestidae > Agrilus > Agrilus cyanescens. The sequence continues at coordinate 1,045,723 of OX376704.1, forward strand.
TTCTACTTTTATGTTTCCTGTGTTGTGTTTCACGTGTCCTTTGGACATTACACACATCAGTGGGCCGTTCATGTACTCGGAGGAAAAGAAGTAGCCGACAAGTTAGCACAAGACCATGGATTTAGGAATTTAGGAGAGGTGAGTTTTTATATTTTTTTAAATTTTGTATCTCAACTGAAAAAGTACGTTTTTTATTTAGATTACAAAATTGAAATTTTTTATTTTATTTCTTGGAACTAATTTTTGAAATACGTAAAATTCTTTTTTTAAATTAATTGTTATACTTATTTAAGTATGTTTTTGTGAATTTAACTGTTACGACTTCGAGTGGGCAATTTTCAAATTTTAACAACTTATTCCTAATTATTGAAAGACATTTGGCGTCAGATGTCTAATTTTATTTCGAAATAACAAATTTATTTACTGCCTATGTGTAACTAACTGTCTTAGTTTGGTTTGTACGATACTGAAGAAGATTTTAAAGTAAACATTTAAATAGTTCTAAGTATACTAAATGCCACCGTCACTTGTTTTAATAAGTGTTCCGCCATAAATATACAGGGTGTATAAAAGAAACATCAGACCCGATTTCAGCCCCACTTGCAAAAAGTAAATTAATGGTATAAAAAATCAAAATTGTATTGTAAGTGAAATTCTAATTAATTGTTTTTTAATTTTTTTTATGAATATTTTATAAATTACGCACCAGAGCAAGAAAATGAGTTTAACATCGTCCCTTACTTATTTCAATAAATTGTTTTTGAAACCTTTTTTATTTTAAAATAAATAATTGGCTAATAATTCACTCATTAAAAGCATAATAAGCAAATATCCTCATAAATTAAAATTAATTGTGGTACAGTTAAATAAGTTATCGAATTCACTCATCGTCAGGTTTAAAGCGTAAAATATCTTAACCTTTGACTTGGAATAATTATTTTAAAACCGTGTAATATTTGATATTGTCTTATCATTATTTTGTTTTTAATGATGACACATAAATACTTAACTTTACAAAGATAAGTGATAAAAGCTGCGTAAAATCTAGACTAAACAGGTCGGGTTTTTATTAATTTGTTTTACGAACGCTCTATATTTTTTTATTGGATGTTTATTTTTTCTTCCAAGACCTTGCACTGTTTGCTGTTTAACATATGCAACTCATATAATTTTCAAATTACTGGAAAATGATTTAATAATAAAATTTACAGCATTAAATAGAAATAGCACTGTTGAAAAAAATATTTGCGAATCTTGGTCGGTCTCAAGGCAATAGTTAATAAATACACAATACGTATTTATATACATACATACATATGTGTATGGTATATTGCATGATCAAAGGTCATATCCGGAAACTGACAATATTTTTTTTTGTTTTGTTGGAAATTTGTTCCACTTAACAAACTTATTGTATTTGCAATACAAAAGCTTATGTATATGCATATAATATCTACAATGTACACAATGTGATATTTATTTATATATATTATTCATATTTAGAAAGTTTTGAACTGATGAATTTGAAATTGTATTTCAGATTTTTTCCGACTACTATCACTTTGAAAACCTAAGGATTACTAAGCGATCTGTTAGACCTGACATACAAAAAAAGACTTCTTTGAGTGTAGATACTCGAGTTCTTTGGGCTGAACAACAAGTAGCTAAAAAAAGAGTCAAGAGAGATTATAAACTTCAAGACCCACGTTGGCCTAACATGTGGTATCTGGTAAATAATTTTCTTTGTACAAAATCCACGCCGTACCCCAATAACGATCTACCATTTTTCCTACAGAACCGTGGCAATGGTTTAGATATGAACGTCATTCCTGCCTGGTTGAATGGCATCACTGGTAAAGGAGCAGTTGTAACAATATTAGACGACGGTCTAGAAAAGGATCATCCAGACTTAAGCCAAAATTATGTAATACCTACATTTAATTAAAATTTATTCGAGCTATCTTTAATTTATATATATCGCACACTTTAGGATCCTATGGCATCCTACGATGTGAACGATCAAGATTCGGATCCTAGTCCTCGGTACGACATGATCGACTCCAACAGACACGGAACAAGGTGTGCTGGTGAAGTAGCTGCAGTGAGCAATAATTCGATATGCGCTCTTGGAGTGGCACACGGTGCTCAAGTAGGAGGCGTTCGAATGCTGGATGGAGATGTTACCGATGCTGTAGAAGCTAGATCTCTTAGTTATAATCCGCAACATATTGATATCTATAGCGCTTCCTGGGGACCTGATGATGATGGTAAAACAGTCGATGGACCTGGTGAATTTGCCACGAGAGCCTTCCAAGAAGGAGTGACAAAAGTAGGTACCTATAATTATAATCAACTAAAAATTAAGGATTTGATAATATCGTACACTTTTTTCTGTAGGGTCGCAATGGTAAAGGATCGATATTCGTTTGGGCGTCTGGTAATGGCGGTAGAGACCACGACAATTGTAATTGCGACGGATATACGAACTCTATTTACACCCTTTCGATATCCAGTGCCACAGAGCAAGGTCATGTGCCTTGGTACAGTGAAGCTTGCAGTTCAACATTGGCATCGACGTACAGTAGCGGTGCAATCGAAGAGAGACAAGTAGTTACCACAGACCTTCACCATTCCTGTACCAGTAGTCATACCGGAACGAGCGCTTCTGCCCCCTTGGCTGCCGGAATTTGCGCCCTAGCGTTAGAAGCAAACCCAAATCTCACCTGGCGCGACATGCAGCACATAGTTGTTCGAACGGCACGACCCCAAAATCTGATTTCACCCGATTGGAAAATCAACGGGGTTGGAAGAAATGTATCGCACAGTTTCGGCTATGGTCTAATGGATGCTTATGCCATGGTTCAACTAGCAAAACGATGGGTTACTGTACCTAAACAACATAGCTGTGAAATTCCCGCACCTCATGTTCAGAAGTAATTATGATTAATTAATTTACAAAGGGACGATTGGTGAATAATATGTAATTAATTTTATTTAGGACAATACCTGCTAAAAGTTACGTTACATTGACGCTTGAAGTGAAGGATTGTGATGTTAAACTCTTAGAACATGTTCAAGCCAAACTCACCATTAGTTCTCAAAGACGGGGAGATCTCAAGATTCATCTAACCTCTCCAATGGGCACCAGGGTAACGCTATTAGCTCACAGGTACGTTACTTAAAGTTAAAACTTGCTATTATTTATAATATAACTATTTTTTTACAGATCTAATGACATGTCTAAAGCTGGTTTTAGTCATTGGCCTTTTATGTCGGTTCATTCGTGGGGTGAATCACCTTTTGGCATTTGGCAGTTAGAAATACACAACGACGACCGATTGCTAGGTAATTGTTGTCACGTCTTTTAAAAATGTGCAATGAAATTAACAAATGTTAATGTTTGTTTTTACTAATAACTAACGTTTTAACACTTACAGGCCGTGCTGTTCTTCAAAATTGGTCTCTTGTGCTCTACGGAACAAAAGAGTTTGTTTCAATTTCTGAACAGCCGAATTACAATAAGAATTTCAGAGTTAGACCTAATTTAAAAAAGAAAACGAGTAAAAAGCAAAAAAAACCGAAATCTGCCTCGACAAACGTGAAACTCCCGAAAACGACAAATAAATCTAAAAACAGAAATAACAATAGTAATATAAATAATAGTAGACTTTCAGTTTCAAGTAAAAATAAAAAATTATTTACGACCGTCACAACCGTTCCTACTATTTCGCATTTGTTTTATAACGTTAATAAAAAAAATACGAGTTTAGTAAGCGTAAAAGTAAAACCGTATTTCAAATTTGTTAAAAATATTAGTATAACGTATCCTGTAATGATTCCTGTTTCTCGAGGAACAATATCAAGAGAATCTTTCAAAAAAACCCAAAAACCCAAAGAAAAAAGTCGCGACATAAACTCCAACCATAACAGTAAAACATTAAAAAATAAAATAAGCGAATCAACTACTGTCCCTGAAATTCTTACTACTATTAGGGGAAAGACTAACGGTAAAAATGTGTTTCTTGCATGGTTATTGTCCTGCATGCTCTAGATATCGTAAATAGAATTAATAATAGCCTTATTATTTACAAGATTGTTTAATTTAATTCACCATGTTATGTGTATTTTTCATCTGTATTTTTATATTGTATGGGTATGTTGTTATGGACTTTAAGAATATTTTATTTTTTGATGTTCAGATTATAAATAGCAATTTAATGTAACATTCTCTTTTATAGATGCAGAAGTACGTGCATGGGATTTGAAATTATACGGGACAGCAGTTGCTCCAACCGATCCATTCGACCGCAATTTAGTAAATGAGTTTGATGTAAGTATCTTTAAAAAAAAAAGATCGAATTCAAAAAAATACTTTTGATTGCCAGAAATAATATATAGAAATATTTTCATATGTAAATATATTGAATATTAACTTTTTTTTACAGAAAAGAAAGAATATCTCAAGTATTGCGCTTGGTGTTGGTGTTGTTAACACGGCATCATCGTCGGATTGTGCAAAATCAAATGGACGTATTTGTCTAGGTTTGTGCCTATTTTTTATGTTGCTACTTTCCGATTTTTTTAATTTAAAGTCATTCTATTACTCTTCTTCGCTTAATTGGCCAGAAATAAGTAGCAAGAGCTTTGTATCCCAAATAAGAAATTATCAGGCGTTCTTGACTGGCCTTGTCACAATAACAAAAAACAATTTGCTTTCGTCTAACATATTTTTATGTAGATTAACTGCTAACAGTGTCTGCGATATTTTTTTGAAAAGATTACGTGAATAACAAGTCTAAAATATTGCAAGCTGCTAATTTATTTATTAAAACGTTCGTTCATAACATCTTACGATATTTTTTTTAAAACTAAAAACCAATGCAACTAATTATAATTACCTGCAAATTTATATATTTTTAAAGTCTTCCTTTTAAAAAGTTGTTTAATTTATTTTTGTATATAAATCTACTTTGTGTATATGATACTTTTAAATTATTTATACAAATGAACTTTATCTACTTACAATAATTGCACCTTGTTTCGTGACACATAATTCTTGCTATATGTGCCAACTTTTAGCGTAAATAATTTTAATTTGTACAAGTAATCAAACGTTTTGTCGTTAAAAGTTCAGTGTCATTATTTATAAGTGCAATTACGTATTATAATAAAATATTTCATGGTGCCAAGGAAAATAATTAACTAGATCCAAAAAGAATATTAAAGACTGCGCTCTTTTACATCTATGAGTAAAATAGTACCATAGTATGAACCGATAATAGCTTCTGTTGATTGCTTTCTAGCGGTAATAGACTGTGTTCATACGACCTTTTGGCATTAAGCCTTTAAAAAGAAAACTATGAAAAACAAATTGGCTCAATTTTAAGAGTTAAAAGGCTACTTTTTACAAACAAGGGAAAATTTTAGCTTTAGGTGTAATTGTACAATACAATTCAAAATCAAATTGTGGATTAAGTACGAAAAATAAAGACAAAATCAGTAGGTTTTCAGAATCTATCGTAATCATCAACAGCACAAATAATTAGGACATAGATGATAATATTCAAACTATTTAATGTACTTACTATTCTTTTTTTAATTTATTTGAACCTGTTAGATAATTTTATCAGAATTGGTATTTTACATTATTTTAAGAGCTGTTTTTTCATACATGTTAAACAACAGAATGTAATTAAATTAATTAATTATCAATTGATTTTTTGGCTTATTATAGAAGACAATAATGCAACGAATCATGCATGCTTAGTTAAACAAATTGCGTACAGCTTTTATTATATTTTTAAAACTTTTTTTATTCTTCAGTTCTAAAGGTATTACGCGTGTCTTTTAGAAATAATTTAAGAGGATAATTTATTATTTTTTATAATGGCATGTTAAAATGGCTCTTAAAAATAGTTAATAGTTCATTCTCAGACAAAGATACATAGTTTTGTTCTTTGTGGGTGTAATTTTGCTGTGATTTATTTAAATATTGTTGTATGTAGAAATGTTACTTACTTTAAGCATACCGCAAACTTTTAGTTCCTAGAAGAAAATAGTACATAATACCGAATGGCTTTAACTATTTACTGAAATTATAGTTAAGTTTGAATTCATCGATTCTGAGAACTGTTGCCAATATATGTAGTGTTGATTCCAGTGTCATTTTTGAGTAGTATTTGTGGTCGCAGCAAATTGTTTATATTTTTGGCAAAAAAAGAACCAAATAATCTAAACGGACAGAAGTAGTCTATGATTTAAACGTTTTAATAAAAAGCAAATTGCACAATTTAATGCGCTCTGTATATCCATTTATGAAATTATATTATACGTATGAAAAGGTACTTAGATAGATACTTCTGTCCTATACGACAATAGCCGACTTATTTAAACTTGAATCATAAAATTGAACACTTGCGAGACTGTAAATATACATGGAAAAATGTTTGTATCAAAATTAAAAATAAATTGTGGCTGAATTTTCTCATGATTTCTCCTTTCTATCACTTTTATACTTAATATGAAATTGTAGACAGTGTTTCAGATGTGGATAACATTTCTGCAACAATGAACTTTAGGTAAGTTGTTAAATTGGTGTGGTGGTGTATGTTATCATGTATTAAGTTTAATTTTCGTTTGCTTGCTTTTATGTTACAACACCTGTCGAATAAATTTCAGTCACAATTTATTTTTCCTATATCCAGATGAAATCTGCATCAAATTGAACACGCTTCCATTCTCTTTTCATTTATAATTTTTGCTTCCAGGTTTTTTATATCTACACTAAAGTTAAAACTCAATTGCATTTAAGTTCTTCGTTTAATTTACCTTTGTAGTTAGACATTTTATTTGGTTTGATTTGATGTAGAACGTCTTTTTGTTACATTAAAAAAAAAACGTTGCCGAAAAGATTTGTTAATTTTTGAGGTAAGGTGCCTTTCTGCTGCCTGTTTGCGATGCGCATCTTTAGCAACGTTTTTTTTTTTAGTTCAATACACACGACTTACAAATGTTTTGTTTTCCTTTTCAGAGTGTTCATTAGAGTATGTGTTGCACGAGGGGAACTGTTTGGAAGATTGTCCAAGTCAGTTTTATTCAAGCGGGTTAGAAATGAGCAATGGGGCAAATAAAAATCAGGAAAAGGTAAGTGAAAAAGGTCGTGTTTGTTTACCTTGTCACTACACATGTAAAATGTGCGTCGGCTCAAACGATTACCAATGCGTACAATGCTTCCCTGACGCAACTTTAGTCAATATTAGTAACTGGGAATCATATTGCTACTCATCACGAATTATAGTAAACATCTCTGCTCAGAAATGGTACTTCCGAGTATATGTTTTATTATGGATATTGTTAAGTGGACTTCTTATCGCAATTATATATTTTATAATACCAAAACGTAACGGGCAACGTGCTGATTTTGATGTGATAAAAAATATTAGAAGTATGGAAAAGAATGTCAAAAGTGCAGTGTATAGCGACAGCGACGGCGAGTAGTATTACATATACACACATACCTACATTTTTTTTTTGTAAATACTTATTAATCGAACCCATAAATGTATTTTAATTAATCAGATTAGTTCTGTTTTTTTTCCCTAGTTGCCCTTTTTAAAGAACAAACAACAAATCGTAGTTCGTGAACGTTTTTATTGTTTTATGCATCATGAAAACAGAAAGGTTCACATAAGAAACATATTATATTAAAACACACGTCGAAAGAAAGATAAAAAAATAGTTAATATGGGAGTATAATACTATTAACAATCATTCTCATAAATACAAACAAAATTTCTATATTTATATAAACGATATACGGATATTGTATCACAAGTGCTTTCTCATAATACCTATCAATTACTTTTTTCTTGACGATTTATTACACACAGTGACATTACTGTTGAAATGTTAAATAGAAAAATTTTGTATTCAACTGCAAGGGAACACCTGCGTGATCTCTCCGATCCCTTTTGTCCTTCCTTCTCTAAAAAGTAAACGTTGTCCAATTCGCACATGTTCCGGAAGTCTAGTAAACTTGAACAAAACCGAATCTCTTTCATTTGTGTATATACAATTGGAAGAAAAAATACCGACAATAACCGCTGTTTGTCTAATATTTCCTATAAATACTGTTGTCTGGAAACCACAATAAATAGCAGTCGAGTGAAAAAGAACACATATGTTCGCTTGGAAATAAAAGCAGCCTACGGCCGCTTTGTCTTCGGTACTTAAAAGAAACATGCCGTTTCTTAGATCAGCTATTTGTCTGTTTAGACAAATAGCGGCACTTTGACCCGCTCTTACCATACGACAAGGCACCTTATTGCGATGTATCGACTGTACTGTGACCGTTGTGAACGTCCCATTTTTATGTGGACCAATTTTTAACTGCATGCCTTCTGTTATGGCTCCTTTTGTTAATAATCCTCCCATTACTTGACCAACGTCACCCGCTCGAAAGTTTTCATCTATTTGAAACTCTGGCAGTTCCTAACAATTTATTGTCCAACCAATTATACATGATAGTTAAAAATACATACATGTCATAAAAATTTAATTTACCTGTTCAAGCCTTTCTCTTTCCGTAATGCCTAAACCAGGAGGTAGAACAAACAGAAATTTTAATAGTAACTTCAACCCTTCTCCTGTAACACTGGATACACAGAAAATAGGTACTATGTTGTCCTTAAGCTGGTTTGCCCCGGCAGTTATCGCATCGTCGACGTTCTTAACGATTAGCGGTACTTTTAGACAACCCACTTGCTTTAAAAACGATTCCAAACTTTGTAGAGTACTCTTGGGGCTCACCAAATCAGTTTTAGTTATAACAATAAAGAAAGGAACTTTAAGTGCAACTGCTATACTTAAATGTTCCTGAGTCATTCCCACCGCTCCTGCAGAACTTGATATCTAAAGAAAAAAGATTTTTTGTTTACTTGACAACTGTTACATGTTTAAATATCATGTAACTTACCACTAACATGGCATGGTGAGGTGAATAACCAGAGAGTCCCTGAATTGTAGTACGAATGTATTTCTTATGACCAGCCAAGTCTAGAAAAGTAATTAATTTATTTGATTCTTCACAAATGTCTTCTGCTGTCATAAGATCGCTGTAACTGTAGTTTATTTCTTTCCCCTGTAGTAAAATGATTAATATTAGAGGTAGTGTGATTCAACTGGTTTTATTTATACCTCAGAATTAAATCCAAGTATTTCGTGAGAAATTGATGAAGTCCTTCCACTTCGAACTTCATGTAAATGGCGAAACATATTCAGTCTAGCTCTGCCGTTTCCATTGTCTAAGTGGCCCTGAGTCAAAACTCCCAAAAGTGTTGATTTTCCAGCATCTGCATTACCAAGAACAGCAACTCTAATTTCTATATTATTTTGGTCATCCGGTACCTGTTAAATAAAACATTTATTATGGTTCATTCAAAGGATATAGCTAAGTACAATTTAATTAACAAATGATCTACCTTTCTAACAAGAACTTCTGTTACAACTTTGCTGTTTTCTAAAACCCTGTCCCTTAGAACTGTTGTTGTAGCTCCTAACTTTAATGCCATTCGTTTTAATGTCTGCAAACTAGCAGCCATGTCGTTGGATGAAAGTCCTGTGAGAGCACCTGTGTCTTCCACCCCAATTTCGTAAATTGCCTCTCCCTGGCCTTCCCTTAATCTCCATTTCATCTTCAAAAATATACATACACAAAAACTTACTTAACAAAATTTGTAACTGAATCAAGCCATACCTGTGTAACCAGATGTTCAAATCTTTGCTTTGACGGGTTGATTATTTTAAGTTTATATTCTATATTACCCACTTGTGGTTCAGGAGGTAATACATTCTGATTTATATTGTGTAAATTCCTTTGCTGAGAGCACTTGGTATTGCAATCACCCGGATCAAATAAACTAACGAGTGGGTCCATTGCTTTGCAAGTTTATATCATTACAACCACAATAATATAAATTTAGTACGGTTAAACCCTTAATAGTCTGGATACTTATCTATTTGTTGATCTTCGTTGCATTTTTAAAACCTATTTACGAAGACAGTTAAAATTCTTTAAAGATACCATACGTACGTACATACATGATTCTTTAGAACTAAAAATTACACAAAAACACCGTAAAATGTACTAACTAATACTTACATGTACAGTTTTAATAACTGCGGGAAAACTAAATTCAATTTCACATATCGTCTTCAAATCAAAATATATAGACGAACACATAACCTACAAAACAAACGTCAAAGGTGATGTAATAACACTCTTATTTACGAAATCGCACACAGTAAACTGCATAAAAGTTATACCAATGTGTTTCTTTGTATTTAAGCAATATTAGTAAGTAAGGTTTTTGACTTTTAATTACATCAATTTTTTTGTTTTAAATTTCAAGAAAAGGTTAAGTTAGCTTAATAGAAAACTATAACACTTGAATTACATATTTTACGATTTCTTACCAGATGGCGTGTGCTAAATTTCCCGCCGATGATTTAAAACTTAAAGCAATGGATTTATTGTTACCGCTAATTTGACTCAAAAAGTATTGTTTTTCAAATATAACATGACACAGCTGGTTTAGAAAAACAAACGACAAATTGAATGCAGACTTTAATAAAATTTGAAATGTTATGACAATTTGTAGACTAATTCACAACGATTTATTTCTATATACTTCCATAACAACTGCAAAAATAAATGTTATAACTGGATAGAATCATTTGGAATAAATCAGGATATTTAAAAATGTTTGCTTTGCCGAATCAAAAGTAGTAAATAACGATAAATTAAAATAATAAGGAATAAATCACTCTAGTACAATATAAAAAAGAAATTTACATGGCTATCTATACCAAGCGAATAGTATTCAAAAGCAAGAGCAACTTAAGACTGATTAACTTGAGCATAAGCATGTTGGTAGTGTTTACTTTTTTCATTTTAATTTAGTTAATACTGTAATCATGTTAAGTTCTTTGCTTTTTTTATTCAATAGTTATTACGAAACACACGCTGTACAATTTAAAATCAACAAAAAACTATCGGATGAGATTATTTCTGTTTGGTTTTACGAGATAACTGTTCTTCTACTGCTAATTTCAGTTCATAATCCTTTATCACATTCTTTGCTTGTTTTATGCTGGCTTCCAAAGTATCCAAAATATTATTCCACGACTTGCAATAGGCTAAAAAAAAAAATAAACATTGGTCTTAATTAATTAGTCTACAATAACAACATATGTACCTTCTGTATCATAATCTACTTCATCAGTCATTTTTAATATCTTTTCAGCCTTATCAGCCGCAGTATAGAATTGATCAATCGTTTGCTTATGGTTGTCTAACATATTGTCTTCGGCTATTTGTAGTTCTGATATTACTTCGTGAAACTTTAACATTTCAGGCGTCATATCGTTCTCCTGAAACAATATATTGTGGAATTGATCTGTACGTGTTGTAATTCAATTAAACGTACATTTAACGATCGCAATTGCAAGAGATCTCCGTCACTGCTTTTTACGTTATCTGCACCATCTTCTTCCTGGGCGGTAGCGAGGTCCCCAGCTCCGAGTTCTTTAACACGATCAGCATAGCGCAAGGTATTCAAAGAATGCTCGCAGGACGAAACACCGGGTGAAATCATAGCTATCATGCATGTTCTGGAATTAGGCCCTACGAAAGAGTCTCTTAAAACTTGAGTCAATTTACTGACCCTAAAAGGCAAGTGGGACCCTTTGCGTCCTAATGCGCGAATGCATTCCTTTAAGGCTAATAGTGATTTGTTTATTTCTGCCCCTTCCATTCCTAAAAACGAGAAAATTGCAATGTACTTATAATTGTTTATCACGTTGTAGTTTTTCTTACTTGTTTGTCGGTCAGCAGAAGAGGTATCTGCGCCTCTTTCGTTCCCGGCTAAATCAATAAGCGAAAATTTGCCATGGACTTTGTGTAGGGCGTTGTTTGGACGAAGTATTATTTGGAATATAGCATGTGATCTGGAGGAATTTGTATTTGCCGAAGTTTGGCCGGAAGTCCTCGCTTGGTTTCCTTTCTGAATAAGTTTCAAAACTTCATCAGAGGATACGACGACTTTCTCTGTAAGTCCGACAACTTGCACTTGTTGTTTCCCATCTTCCAATATTCTCAACTTGGCTTTATTAGCAAGCAAGTCAAACACCTTGCCGGAATAAATTTCAAAAAAGCTGGCAGATACAACAAGATTAAGATGCCTGTATTTCGGGGAGTTTGCAAATCGAAAAACATCACTGGCTGCCATCGCATAAATTCCTTTCTGACAATCCTGATTTTTTCCAACAAAATCACCCCCCATGGTGTGCGTCTTGCCGGACCCCGTTTGACCATAAGCAAAACAAGTAGCAAAACCCCCCTCGAAAACTGTTTTCACTAGCGGCTGGGCAGTATATCTGGATTAAATTTAGCGTATAGATACTAATAAAAATATTGTATATCATTTACTAACTTGTAAACTACTTCATTGGTACAAGTTTCATCGAAAGCATAATCGAATCGGAACAATTGGTTTTCCAAATATTTAGTCAGATCTACTTTATTTTTTGGCTCGTGCACAATCAACTGGTTTTTTGAAGGAATCGTTATTACGTCCACTTCTTTTTTCGTCGATTCTCTTTTGTTTAAAGGACGCTTTCTAACACAAACGGTAATTAAATGATCTTCAACTACGTCGTTTTCACCGAGTGGTTTTATATCTAAACTACGACGATATTCTCTAAAAGAAAAATCCTCACATATTTTGTTTTTTAATTGTTTATTATACATACTGGATCATGTTTAACAGTTCCCAATGCGGATTTCCAGGAGCCATTTGTAAAAATGCTTCTTTTTCGGCTTTCTCTTCGGCCTGCCGTTGCCTTCTCTCTTCGCGATTCTTTTTCAATTTTTCTACTTCTTTTACTACGTTTGTTCGACGTGAATTCTAGAATTTTATTAATTTAGTAACACTTTAACGATCATTTATTTCAATCGTAATGTTATAAACCTGCGGGACAGATGCAGTAGATTTCGAATGTGGAATGCTAGAAACCTTTTCTTTTTCATTTTTTTCGGGTTCTAAAATGTGGCCTGAATTTAAAAAGTTGGTGAATCTGTTTTGTTGCTTAGTTCTTATTGATCCATTGGTTCTAGTAGAAGCAAGTAAAGTTTGTTGTACCGACTGTCTAGTGGGATTCTGCAAGGGATGATAGTAGTTTTTAATTAACGTATATAAAATAAATAACAAAATTTGCGAAATTTTTTAAAGTTATACAATTGTAAGGGAACGTTATTAATGTTTAGGACCTGATTACTATTAAAATCGTCATCACTTTCATCTAATTTTCGTATAATTTGCGATGACTGCCCTACTGTAGAACTAATCTCTTCCCCTGATGACCCTGAAGAATCCTTAGCAGCATGTAGAGGAGGAAAAAGTGATAAGAAAATAGATAATGTATATATGCATAATAATAATTTTCAATTAGACCTTAAATAAAAATTACCCTCTGAAGCTGAAGTCCGGTGTTCTGCAAGACTTCGTTTGTTTTCACTGGTATATCCTCAATTATTCTACTCTCAGGTTTTGTAATTGAAACATTTGGATTAAGAGATTCTATAATGTTAAAGTCAATTTCTTTTCCTTTGGTTTCTCCCTGTTCAAACCACTCTACAGTTGCGCTGTTTAATTGATAATTAATGCCGGCCACAAATGCGGAATGCACACGACCTGGAATTAAATTTTATGGAATTTTGAAATATATTTTAATCAGACAATTGGATTTTGTTGAACATAACTAATTATCTAACGTACTTATTATAATAATCGTACAAATAAAAATAACAATAACAAAAATATACATTATTATAACGAAAAGTATAAAAAAAGAGACATAAATCAGTAACACTCCAAAAGAAAATAAACAATAGTATTTGTGTAATTAAAATTATTCATCAATTCAATGTAAGCATAAACTTGAAGAATATCTTGCTGAATCTGTGGGTGGTTTGACCTTGTTCAGTACACAAACTATATAAGGTATCAATAAACCTAAAAACCTACACCAAGTTACGTCATAGTGCAAAAAAAAGAACAGACTCTCTAATGTTATCCGAAAAAGAATACATTTTAATAAAGGGATTACGAATATAATAAGAAAAAAGGGAGTAGCAGTTAAAAAAAAACTTTATATTCACATTAAATTCATATTTATTTTTTTATTTCACGATAATTGGGTACTGAGAGTGGAGGCTTCAACAAAAACTTTAAAATTTTGACAAATAAAATAAAGTAAACAAAAATCTTTTTTAAATAAATGCAAAATATTTATTTATCGTTATAAGACTCAGATAGGTAGGTACCTAAGAAGATAATTAGTGATGCATGTCTTTATGAAAGAAATGCTACATTTGAGATAAATGTACCAAACTACTATTGTTTACCATCACAAATCGAAAAACGTTTAAATATGATGAAAGTATAGTTAATAGATATGTACCATCTACCAGCAAAAGAAATCGAATAACAGTTTTTCAAATAGATCTGACATCACTGTCCTTGATTTATTTGAGTTCTGTATCTGAATTCCTTAATATTATTCTCTTAAAATATTTACTCCTCTATCTGTTTCTTTTTTGCAATTGATAGGTACGTTCATTATATTCCATAAATGTACAGTGTGTAATAATACGTAAATACATGCATATGTACAAACGAATACATACATAACGACATACACAAAATACATTTAATTGAAACAAATTAAAATTTGCCGAATCTAAACGTTAATTTTAAGAAAAACAGTTTTAAAATAATTCGTTTAGAGCTAACGTTAAATTAATATATATATTCAAATTAATAGAGGAAAATACGAATGGTGAATCAGCTGCAATTTTTTAGAACATATTAGGCATGCTATTACAATAAAATAAAAGAAGGTCTGTGAATTATATTACAGGAAATTAAAACTATAAGACACACGTTATGATAAATTGATTGTTTATGATCTATAAGTAGCATCGAAAATCTTCAACTAAAAATATTTAACATACCATCAGTTCGCTTAATATTGATACTAGTTCCTACTTCAAGTACGTTGTGATTTTCCATTTTCAGACGATATTTGAACTCCAACGAATAATTTATTTAGTTAATTTCATTAATAAATAACTTAAAAAACAATATTTATTTACAAAATTTCAAATAAACGTTAACAACTTTCACATTGAACCTCACACATTACGAACATTTACAACGGTAGAAAACGTATAACTAGTTATGCGTCATTGCGCATGTCACGGTAATGCGGGAAATTTAAAAAAAAGCCCAATACAATGAACTCTAACGTCATACCTAGTTGATATTTTTAGATATAATTCATTATTTTCATTTATCAACAGTTTATTTTATTAAGAAATTATTCAAGCTAACACTTCGTATTAACAGAAAATTAATATTATCACGATATTGATTCTTCTTTTTAACGCATCTTTATAACAACACAATTTGTTGGTATACACCCCTATAGCAACGTGAAAATTAGTTTCATATTGTTAATATATGACAAAAACTTTAATTTCGTCTATACGTCATACATAATAACAACTTCTTTTGTATTCCACATACTCATATCAATAATGCTCATCATCTTTGCCCCAATTAATAATAATCGATATTATAAACGTGCACTTCATTAAATTGGCAATTCCTCCCCATTATTAACCCAATTAATCGTTATTTGGTAATTTAAACTAATGAATGTCATTTTAAAACATACCTTTGAAATAAATGCTCCAGCTAAAGAACTTTTTTTTAAAGTTTTAATAGTAATTAGTAATCTATTATAATAGAAAGTCATGTGGATATATAAATAAAACTGTAGATATTTGCTTTATTACATTTATTAAAACGAGCGCATTTTATCATACATTACAGTAATTCTCATTAGACATCATAGACTCCTTACATTGAGTAAATGAATCTAGATAAGGCAGTATTAAAGCAATATAACCTTGGGACCTGGGCTTCTGTATAATTAACTGAGGTTTTTTGAAAATATTTTTGTTTATTTCTAAAAGTTTTCCCTTAATGCAACTGTAAACTGGGTAGGATGACCCATCAGTGCATCGTATATAACAAAGAATTGAATTTGGATTCAATTTTTGAGCCCCATGTTTTGCTTTACCTGAAGACTTATTTTGTAACCGGTTCACATTACCTACCACACTATCAATTTTTAATATTTCTTTCCTGTCTTTTATAACAGGGTGCCTTTCTGCCAAAGATATTAAACAAATTCTATTTGTATGAAAACTAATGCATTGATCTAAATTATTTTCTTGTGTGCTATAATCTCTACAATATTTTACAGTATAATATCTATCTGCTACACTTAAATATTGATTACATGTCACGCCAATAGAGTCCATGATGTCAATTAATGCCATTTTTAATAAGTTCAAACTGATTTATGCTCTTTTGAAGACCCTTCGGAAATATTTGACCATAACCTAGCTTTCCTTTCTAAAGATTTCTTATAATTTGCCTTTCTTCTTTCTAATCTTTCTTTCTTCAAACAAGCAATTACTAATTCGTCTTCACTGTTACAATATCCAAAGAATTTAAGGAATAAATTCTGAAATTGTTAAAACACTGAATTACAAATAAATTATTGTAAAAAAAACTCACGTTTTCATGACAGTTTTTCAATTGTTTTATCAACTGGTTGCACTCATCCGTATGTAAATGAGGCGATAAATCTGTATGCATTTTAAACAAACACTTATAAGTAAGTTTCTTTTTCTTATTAGGATATTATTTAATTTTCTAATGATTAAAAAATTAATTAAAAATTTAACCTTCAGCTGTCAGAAAATTAAATCAAAACAAGTGGTTACGATAGATACAGTCGTAGGAATTGAATTAGAATTATGCAGATATTTACAGAAAAATTCAAATTTGTTGCATTTAATAAATTAACTTGTAAAATTAAATGCCTCTATGTAGAGCTGTTTAATAAAAACAATTTAAAAATGTGTAATTACTTGTTTTTCTCTTTAAATAAATATAAAATCTAGCAATCCTTTTGTTGACATAGAAACAAAAAGAAATTTGTTAAACATTTAGTTTAGTGTCGTATTCAGAAGAAATAAGAATCTAGAGCAATGTCGGATCCCCCTTCGCCAAGTTCCTCTACTTCAAGTTTCTCATCATCGAGTTCCTCATCTTTGAGTTCCTCTACTTCGAGTTCCTCTTCTTCGAGTTCCTCTTCTTCGAGCTCCTCTTCGTCCACTTCCTCTGATGAAAGTGACGCTGATGAAAGTTCTTCACGATCAGTGCACGGTGGTATTGAACAATTTAACAATAATGTCCCTAATTTCAATTTACAATTATATTTATACTATAACTACTCGGCGCTGTTATGTAGACATCAACGATAATGACTTCTTACTTTTCTGGTATTAAGTTTTATGTCTTTGGTTTGGGTTCTTTTGAGTCAAGATTCTAAAATTCGGTAAAATTGTTTTTCAATACAAAAAGAGCCAAGTATTAATTGCAATTGCAATTTTATTTATACATTAATCAGATTTCGGGGCTGTAATTAATTATGTTGTAATTTTTTTTATAAAACGCTGCAAACATTAAAAACCTTTGATATGAGTCGTCATGAAGGTATGTGTTGAAAATAGAACAGAATAGAATTAACATATCTTTAGGGAAATTTACGAACGTTGATTATAATTTTAATTATATTTATAGCAAAACTTTCAATTTTTAGGTGTGAGCTGTGATTCATGCTTGAAGGGGAACTTTCGAGGAAGAAGATACAAGTGTCTTATTTGTTATGATTATGACTTGTGTGCTGCTTGTTATGAAGCTGGTGCCACTAATACAAGGCACAATGTGGATCATCCAATGCAGTGTATCTTAACTCGTACTGATTATGGTAAGTACACACACACAAACTAAGTTATTTTCTGCTGGTAATTTTATTTTTTTTTTGCAGAACTTTATTATGGGGGTGAGGCCCTTACTAACATAGATCAGCCTCAATCATACACTTGTCCTTATTGTTCCCGAATGGGGTTTACTGATACTTCTTTGCAAGAGCATGTAACTAATGACCATGCCGATACTTCATTCGAAGTGGTATGTAAATGTTTCTTTTGAAAATATAGAAATAATAAATGTTCAATTGCAGGTTTGTCCCGTTTGTGCTGCTATGCCGGGAGGAGAGCCAAATTTAATGACGGATGATTTTGCTGGTCATCTTATGCTAGAACACCGCACTGGACCAAGAGATCTGATTTCTTTCTTAGATGAACCAGTTGGTAGAACTCATAGCGCTCATAGCATGAGGCGCATTCCGCATCATCTAAGCAGTGGAAGAGGAGGGCAATGCTCCCGACCACGCCGCTCTAATATGCATTTCAGGTAATTCAATTAACAGAAGAATCAGTCAACTTGTCATAAAAGAAAGTCACACATACTTTTAGTGTTTTCAGCTCAGCAGGATTGACTTCTTTGTCCCCATCATCTCGCGAAACGGTGGATCCTATAGCTGAACTTCTATCCCAATTGTCAGGAGTAAGACGTTCAGCAAGTAACACAAGTTCCAGCACTCCAACACAATTGCAGCAGCTGCAAATGCAACTGCAACTTGAACGTCAGCAGGTTAATGCCGCACGTCAACAACTGGAACGCTTACCGAGACGCCAAATCCAAAATCAGAACGTTTTAAGGGAAACTTCTTCAGCAGGAGGAAGTAATGGAGGAATTGGTACTTCACTGTCATCCACATTGATATTAAATCCGACCCCTTCTACGTCTCAGACTGGCAACGCAAATGCAACACCCATACCACCGCCGCCATCTAATTTCCTGCTTTCTGGGCTCTTAGATGAAATATCATTGAGCTCAAGAGGTGAAGATAGTCGCTTTGATCGCTGTTCGTTCGTACAAGATCTCATACTGTCTACTCTGGTAATATGGAAGAAGAATAAAGAAGACAGGGAGTCTAATTTGGCTCTTGCTGTGACTGGCGAGGATTGGAGAAACAACAGGAGAACTTTCTTGGAGAAAGTCCTAAAGGTTATTACTTTGACTGACTTTTCGATAGATAAATTAGAAGATCATTTGAAAAAGGATTCGAAAAATCCACCAAACGTTCTAAGATAGTTATTTAAATTTAGTGATGTAAAAGGCAAATTGTTTGTATATATTTAGACATGGAATTTCAGTTTTTGTTTTTGTTATTAAAGGCCTTTTGATAGCCTTTAGACGCATCGTTCATTTTGAAAACGTTGCTGGTGTTATTTATTTATAAAATTTAAGCAGTTTTCTTTTCTAGCATTTACTAACTGATAATTAGTTATTTCATTGAATTAAAAATATATGTATTACATGTACCATTTAATGAAATTCACGTTATAATCATCAACTTTTTTTCCCGTTAATTGCTTCATTTACTTTTGTTTAACTAAAAAATGTAATGTATAATTTTGAATAAATCAAAATTGTATTTTGCGCTTTTTTTTCTCTTTTTTTACTTGCAAGCTTTTCGACTAGGATGTGTCAGTAAAATTTTTTTAATGAATACAACAGTAGGATACAAACGAATATTTATTTGTTTTACTCATTTTAATAATATTTTTTACAGATCGTTAAACTACAGTATATGTGAGTGGATGGACATTTTGGGTAAGTACAGAATGTATCCTTTTCTAATTGTAAATTATCATTTACCATTTAATTAGCAAAGCAATATATTAGTGTATAATAATTTCTTATAGGAAAATTAATGAATAAATAAATAACGGCGAATAATGAGATTAAGTAACTATAATTTTCTCGGTAGTTTTAATGTAACATTTTAATCATTCTCAAAAGTTCTAACTTGTCATGCAAATATACAGTATTTCAGGATTCATTTAAATTAGCTGAATAGCTGCTTACAATAATTAATAGATTCTTTTTAAAACCAATAAATGCAATTAAGAGATCACACAAAAATTATAGTGTAAGATAATATAATATAATGATTCTGATCTTTAGCAAAAATGGCAAGCATTTTTGTCTTTCATATTAGTAATGATTAAAATTTGTTTTTTATAACTCAATTTTTAATTTATATAGCACTCCAAAATGTTTACATTTTACTATCAATTTCTACTTTCTAAATGAGTATAAAGAGACATTTTCAGAAAGCCTATATAACTATTACTCTTCTTGACAAGAGACCGATTGACCACACATTAATTTCAAAATAGGAAATACATCGTGTAAACACTTCTAGTAAAATAAGGTGCATTTTATGTTAATGTATTAGAGATATTTTTAGAATATCTTTATGATGCACAATTTGTAGTCAATTAGTGAATTGTCGGATGTTATACATTTTCATTTTTAATGTAAACTACTATATATTTTTTGGAATGATTCCTTCTTTGTTCTAATTTTGATGTATATTTAATTAACTTTAAAAAACACAGTTGAAGTAAAAAAAAATATGAGGTTGCATTACCACCGAACGATGAATATATAATATCGGTGAAGTATTAGAGTAATAGAATCACACTTTTCCAGTGACTTCATCACATAGGGCGGTTAAAGCTAAGCATTCTTTATTCTTCTGATCTAACGATACCATCAAGGAAGCATTCTTTATTTCGAGTCGTTTTATTATTGCTTGAAGTTTATGAATTTCTGCATCGTTCGATTCTCGTATATTCGTCATTTCTTTGCCAATTCTAAACGCAAAAAGAAAAAATAATGTAGTACTAGAAAGTGATTTAAATTTATACTTACTTTTCTATTTGTGCTTTTGCATGGGCTTTCAACGAATCGTACTTTTCCTCGCTTTTCTGAACCATTTCTTCAGATGCAGATAATCTTTGCAACAGGGCCTCCTCATTCAATTTATAACGCTCTATTATATTTTTACTTCGTTCATATTTCCTGTAAAAATATTTGCATGAGTTAATACTTTTTAATGAAAATTGTTTCTTTAATTTATTTTACTTACTGATGTACATCTGAAAATGCAAGCTCAAGATTAGCTAAATGTCTCTTAACAGTTTCGTGTTCTTCCTTTAATTTTTGGATTTCATTCACCTTTTCTTGAATATTCATTTCAAACTCGGCCATTATTTTCCTGAAAATAAGTATTAAATTTATCTACATGAAAAATATAATAAATATATCAATTACTTGAAACTATTTTCTTCTTTAGCTAATGTGTTTATTTCACTTATGAGCCTAGCTTCTCTAGTTTTCAAATTTTTAACAGTCTCCTCCAATTCATTAATGTTTTCACTATCACTTTTTGCAGATTTTTCTTCTAACTTCTGTTTTAGTTGTTTTATCTCTTGTTTAAAAGCTTGTTCTTTTCGTATCAGTTCAGCCTGTGTTTTTATAATTACCTCTTCCTTCTGCCTAATTTCCAGTTCTAATGTTGCCCTTTCTTGCTGAGAAGCATTCAATTGTAATTTTAAATCAGAATTTTCTTCTTCTAATTTGTCTGAGATATCCATGTTCTAAAAAAGATTTTTTTTTGAATTATTCAAGCTAATCAATAAATTATTGGTATGTGTCTTACAGTGTATGGTTTTTTCTCTTTCAATTTTTCTGAATTCTGATCATCACTACAGTTATTCTGATCTTTAGGACTAGCTTTTACAATGCCAACATTTTTTTCGATATCATGAGGCAAAGAGTATCTTTTTGGATTCTTTTTCTTTTCAAATATGCTATTATTGTAATTAACTGGTAATGACTTCCTGGTTTTTGTTAAATTTGGGTGGACTAAGCTCTGAGCCCCTTTGTATTCTTTAGCTGTGTTTTGGATTAAATGTGTTATTTCTGACAGAACTTTAATTGAGGTTTCTGGTTCACTTATTCCACTTTCTGATCCACAATTTATATAGCATTCATTTTGATTATTTTCTACATTAATTAATTGCTCATCATCTGGTATAAACCCAAGGGATTCTGACTTTGTTTTCTGTCCCTCACTATTTGTATTTTCATTTGTGGAAGTATTTATATTTTGTGTATCATCCAAATCTTTCAGGGATTTAGCATCATTTACACAGAATGTCTCTAACAATTTTTCAGTTGTGGGATTTTTATTTTCATCAAATGTGCACTCTTTATTGTTATCATCAATAAACGAATCACCCACAAAAGTACTAGGTGTTAAACCGTTTGAGATGTTTTCCTGGGTACAATTGGCAGCTGTAATATCTAATAATTTATATGTACCATTTTTATTTGGGGAACACTCTGAAGTGTTTTTACATGGTGACACTTCAGGGAATGTTTCTTCTATAATAGATGACTGCTCGCAGGCACTAGAAGATACCAAATTTATTTATTTGTAAAATACACATGCATAAGTAAGGACTTACGATTTAAAAAGTGGATCGAACTCTGTTAGAATTGATAATCTTGGATGGGTAACAACTGGTAAACTATGTATTCCTAAAATCAAAAGGCAAATGTTTTCACAGATAATAAACAATAATCAGTAAGTTCTAAAAACTAGTAAACAACTTCTGGCTTTTAATTGAATTTGGAAAATAAAATATATTACAATTTAAATTTTTTGAAAACATATGAGGAAAATCCAAAAAAATGAGTCAGTATCGTATCGTGACGTTTCGGGGTATGCGTCACCGAAAAAAAAATTATCACTTGCAGTCAAATCACGTAGAATTTTTTACGAACAATTATTTTGTGTGAATGGAAATAACGATGAATTAATTTTTACAGTACATGTCTGTATATAAATATTTACAGACTGACGCAAATCAAAATAAATTTCACGTCACACTCCTGCAGCGACCGTGGCTAAAAGCGCATGCGTAACTACTTCAAAATTTGAGCCGCGAAAACAAGTACATAAAGACAATTTTAGAACTCAATTATCAATTAGTATTAAATAAAAACCATGCACTAGAAAAATAATTATTTTTTTACCTTCTTCGTTTGTAATTGTTGCTTCATTTTTACGCTCTTCTAGCCCATTTAGTTCTTGTAACTATCAATAAAATAACACTTTATCTACACAACCAAATATAAATTCAACCTGATTTTAATTATATACATAATTTTGCAAATGTCCTATTTTTTTGTAAATGTTAATCACATGAGAAATAGTAGAAAGGGCAGTAGTAAACTTACCGAATTATTTGATAATAAATTATCGGTACTGGATTCTCTTAATTGTACGTCGTCCATCACTAATGATTTGAAAGCCTGATAAACGAAATAGAATGTAATAAACTGATCATAAAACTATTCTAGGATTCTAAGAGCTGAGTATAATTTAAGAACGTAACGACCAAAATATGACATAAACGACCGTTAGAACTTCTTCGTTGACAGTACTGCCAGAAATTTAAAATAAAGTAACGTAGCCAACGTTTTAAATTTAATATTTTTAAAAAAAGGTGTATTCAATTTCTATAATCCTTAAAAAGATTTACGTATATAAATTGAAGTTATACTTTTATTGAAGAAATTTAGTCCAAACAGTAATTTCAGTATGGTGATTTGTAAGAAAAATGAAAAATGTGTATTTAATAAAGTAATGTTTGTGACTGAGGTGACGCTTAAATATTACGTAGCATAAGTTGGCAATACTGATAAAGAAAAAATAGAGCCAATTTAAGTTTTCGCAAAAAATGATGAAAAAATTTGTCCTTTAAACAAAAACTTTGAAGTATTATCAATCGTTTCGTTTCTAACACGTTGGAGCAAATATTGAAAGGAAGAAGCACATGCAATGGTTAAAAGAAAGCTGTTGTGGATTTATATGGTAAGATTACAATTTACAATTGTTTGTAACTATTCCTAAAGTATTTCTCTTTAAGAGCATTTATTTTATTAATGAAATTATCGGTACTGCTGATTGTATAGAAAATGGCGTAACTAATTCATTACGGGAACATTTAAATAACAGGTTTGAGCTTATGAAAGACAGGATGATATTAATGGAACACGAAAAGCAAGACCATCAAGGTAGTTTGGTAATTTAACCTTTAAATCAATTTAGAAATTCTTATTTTAGGCGTTCAGTCATTCCACTTGAATTTCGATACAGCAAAAGACCTTTTGTTACCACTTAATTGCAGTTCATCATCATCTTTTCAAATTTTTAATAAAACTTTTGTGCTTGTTGATTCAAAGTTATATTGTATGTTGCCTGTTATTAATAAGATAGTTTTCCAATTCTGTTATCAATTAGAACATTTAAGCAGAGAAGAAATATTGTTTGGGAAGGTAAAATTCCAAATTATTGTGTTGCAGCCATCAATTTTATTTATCATTTTAAGGCGATTGATTTTCATGATATGGGTCTATTATTAGTGACGTTACCCAGTGGATTTTCTTATCTTTACGGATATTCAAAGCAGGCTCAGCAGTGGTTTTTTCTCCAAACAATAAGAAACAAAGACCAAGCAACAGGTGTCATATTTTTTGAACAGAACAAACACTTATATTTGGCCATTACAAATAATAATTCGAAGGAAGCACCTCTCACGTAAGCAACTTATTGCAAGAATAGTTTTTCTTTAAGTTAATTATTTAATTTTGTTTAGTATTTACAAGTGGACAGGAAATCACTTCGATGAAGAAACTGAACTACTAATTGGTAATTGTGATGGAATTACGTCGTTTACCAACAGTAATGATTCAGAAATTATTATTTCCACAAAAATTAGTAGTGGAAAAGAGGTAACAAATAAAATAACTACAATTATAATTATGTTAAAAACTTTGAAAATTATATAACTTGTTTTTCAGTTTTCCACTCATGTGTTCGAATTTAAAAACGATCAAATTATAAAATTGCAAGCTTTGAATATTCCTAATCCTCAACATGCAATTATTTACAGTCTTAATGGTAACATTTATGTAGCAATATACAGTAGCGAAGGGAATTTTCAAGTGTTTTGGTGGTCAGGTAGGATCATAAAAACTAAATTATGAAGCCCGTAATTAACATTTTTTTTACATATAGGTTTAAAGTTATTGCCCTGGTTTAAAATGT
This sequence comes from Agrilus cyanescens, assembly GCA_947389935.1. Classification (NCBI taxonomy): domain Eukaryota; kingdom Metazoa; phylum Arthropoda; class Insecta; order Coleoptera; family Buprestidae; genus Agrilus; species Agrilus cyanescens. The sequence goes on from OX376704.1 coordinate 1,070,800, forward strand.
TTACCTGCACAAATCTTGAAAAGGCCATCGTAACGTCTTTTATGGGAAATCCCTCGGTATTTCTGGTGGAAAAGGTGCGAAACTTTTTATCATGTCTTATAAGATCTTGATGATATTTTTGTTGTACAGGAGTATCTTATAATTATGCAAGTGTATGTGGATACCTGGAAATTAATTTCCAAAATAAGACTTCGTAAGGATATCAGTAAAAAATTAGATTTGGGACTTTTTAAATACAACAGTAAAAACGCTCTTATAATGTTTGGTCTGACACACAGTAACATTTTTTCACTTTCATTAATAGCTTTTGATATTACTTTCTTTAAACAAGGTAACAAGGTCTAATTATTTTTCTTTAACTAAACAACTACCTATACATATCTTTAGAAAAATATTTTGAAGAACGAGATATTTTGTTACAATGCCTAGCTAATGTACAAGAGATTGTCGATTTACATGAAATGGATGGAGTGGATGGCTCAGAATTATTTAAAAATAAATCCGATTCTCATACAATTTTAAGTAGTAAAAGGGGAGACACTACATCTGTGAGTTAAGTTTATTTGTAGTTAACATATGTATGTATATTTTTATGTTTACTTTTAAGCTTCTGGATTTTGAAAATTATCTCCAAGAAATCTTGAAAAAACTGAATAACTTAAAATCACAACTAGAAGAACTTTTTTATGCCCACAACATTGTAAATAAGTAACATATAGTCATGTAATTAGCATTTTTAAATACTTATTTCTTTGCTAGGTATTAGAAGGTAAAAATATTTTAAAAGGAAATTTAAATGTTGATAAAATTACTGCACCAAATTTGATCATTTTCGTTTTAAATAATGTCAAATGGGTGCCTGATCAGTGGCTTTTGTATTCCAAGCCCCAAGTTGTAAACGGCAAAGTTATTGCTAAAAATGTCGAAGCTGAGGAAATGTTTTTCTCACACCCTAACTCTAGTAAGCAATGATTTTAAATTTTAAAAATACTTTAAACAAAGCTTCGGTTTCAGATTTACTTTTACAAAATGGAAACCAAGAGTTGCAAGGGAACTTTACTTTTGATACTTTGACAGCAAGTAGAATATATTCTAAAAATATTAACGATATTTTATTAGAAAATATATATTTAAATAGTAACACATCTGTAATATTGACTGGAAAAAAGCAATTTTGGAAAATCAGAAATATGGAATTGAAAGCTGAATTTATTAACGGGGTAAAGTTTGATGCTAACTGTTTATTTGCAATTGAAATAAATATTTGTCTTACAGGAAAACCCTAAAAACTTTATTAAAAATTTATCTAATGTTTCTTTGATTAAAAACATTTCACTTCCAAATAAACTGACCACGCTTTATGTAGAGAATATTAACGGAGTGTCGTTTGAAAATTTGTATAATATTACGTTTCAAAAAGGAAAAACGAAAAGAATTACAGGTCAGAAATAATTACGTATGATTATTATTTTTTTAAGTCATATGTGTTTTAGGAAATATTGTACTTCCACGTCTCAGTGTTGAACACGTTACTGCTACTACTTTATCAGGAAACAAAGTAGAAGAGCTTTTTACCACATCAACAGAACAAAATGTAACGTCTTCGTTTCAATTAAAAAATGTTGACACCGGTAATTTGAACGTTGCATTTATTAATAACATTGATTTCAATTCAGAAGTTGCCACATCTGAAAACAGCAGAGTAAATGGTAAGTTTTTTTATTTTTAAAATAAAGTTTTTTAACTTACTATTTATTTTTTCGTTAATAAGGGAAATATGACCTATTAAAAGAAGCTTTTAGAAATAATATATGGAGATTATAAACGTATTTAATAGATTTGTACGCTTTTAGGTTTTATAAGTATAGATAACGTAAAAATTGAAAACGATTTGTTTATTACTCACGAAAATAAAAACGCAGAAATTAAATTTAGAAACATAGATCACATAATTGGTACACGAGAATCAGATTTGTTACAAATTTATGATTCTAAAGTTATCGTTAAAGGAAATTTATACGTTCAAAATTTCTTTATTGGAAATTCTGCTAAAATTTCGGTCAGAGACGGTAATTTTACCGGGAGCTTTATTAATAAATATTACTGGTCAAAAAGTTTAAATCAGGTAAACGCGACATATGTACATATATTTAGTATAATATAACAATAGTTGTTTATCTGTTTAGGAAATACCAGTTCATTTTGAAGTACTGCGTGGAGTTTCTACGACTTCGCTTACAACAGATACGCTAAATTCCATTAGTGTTGATACATTTCTTCTAAATAATTTAGATGATAAACCCATCGCAAATTTTCTGTTCGAAAATTTGACTGTTGTGGGAAATATTAGGTTCACAAATCCATCCACACAAGTCAAACAATTAAGGAAACTTGATAAAGAAATTGTCCGATTTTTTGGCCAGTGGGTAATTTGACTAAATGTCATATATAAACGATAAGAATTTACTTTTTAGATTTATCATCAAAGGCAAAAAGAAATTTTTACACAAACTTGAAATAGGCAACTTTAAAATTAACTTTATAAATAATATAAACGTAGATTCTATCTTTGAAAAACGTTCGGAAGTAGCTGATGGTAAAGCGTTTTATAATTATAAATAATAAAACGTTTAATCTAAAATAAATTTGTAGATGGAGAGGTATTTCAACAAGCTGTGATAACAGGGAATCTAATAACTGAGTCAGCCCAAATAGAGGGTATAAATGATGTAAAATTAAATAAAATTGTTTTAATTAATCAAGAAAATTTCGTAAATGTTTTAAATTTTAGCCACATTACAGGTACAAAAAATAAAAAATTGGTATTTATGTAATGTAGTATATTTATATTTTTTTTAGTTAAAAATCTTGAAATGACAATCCACAATGGAGAAGATTTTTTGAATTATTGTTCACTTATTGATAAAATTTATGGAACAAATACTTTAAAGAAATTAATTGGAAAGAATGTCTTTGTTTCGAAAATAAACGACTTAATTAAAATCAATAACTTGAACAAAAAGTGGCTAAAGGATTTTCTTTCAATAGTAATAAATTGTTTACTTTATCTTATTGTTGTCAAATTACATTTTCTCTTTTAGCAATCACCATTTTTCGCAAACAAAGTTGAATTTTTGGGAACTGTTACAGCTGATAACATACAAGTGGCTTCTATAAATCACGTCGATTTTGTTAAATTAACTGAGCGGCTATTTTATAGAGAGTGGAATCAAAATATTTCTACCCAACACTCATTTAGAAAACTTAAAACTAGTACGTTTCATTAATTAGCGAACGTAAAAACTCTAATTTTAATTAAATTATTCTTAACTTAGGTAATTTGTGGGCAGATTATATTAATAAAATTAAAATTGGAAATCTTGTGAATACAAAAAGTACAGAAGCACAAAAATTACGCGCAGCAGAAGGTTTGGTCCTTCATTCTATAAACTTTCAAAAGTCAGTTTATGCCGGTGGTTTACTATGTGACATCGCGAAAATTGTCGAATTGATAAGAAATCCAATCGTAGAAACATGGAAAAATATCCGTGTATTTGGCTCAACAACCGTAGCTGATGAAAATTGTTTGCTCGGGGAAATATTGGCGAAAAATGTCGAAATCGTCAAGAATTATGCGATAACTGATGAGGTATTTGTCAAAAATTATTAAACGCATACTTACTATAAACAAAAAATATAATTTAAGGTACTTTTTAATGGTAACGTCTACGCTAATAATGTTTATATCAAAGGCAACATCAACAAAATTAATTTGTCACATTTGATTGAAGATGCGTTATATATTAATGGAGAACAACAGGTAGTTTCGTCTCAAACAAATTTCAACCTGTTATTTACTAGTGGGGCAACTGTTACTGGGATTGTAAAAATTCCACTAATAAACAACCTAGATGTTAGAGAAATCGACAAAAAAATTGTACGTCATGCAGATCTAAATAGGACACTTATTGAAGGAAAAAAGACTTTTTACGAAGGCCTACGAGTGGACGTTATCACAGTGTGTTTATTCCACAAATGATTTCCTTTTTGTTTACTATAGTACATGTTGTTTCAGACTCATCGCTTATTTAATGTGGCCACAAAAGCCTTCGTTAATTTAAACAGACTAATGTTCATACCCACTGTGTATTTTAATTCGATTTATATACGGAATAATTTAAATATTGAATTTATTAACAATTTAAACGTCACACACAGTTTAGAACGGCTTCTAAAAAAACATGCTGATGAACATCAAACGGCTTATGGAAATTACTTTTTCCAAGATGTAGAATTCTTTAGTAAGTATATAATACAATCTAAATTTTTCATATATAATTTATTATTTATTCTTTAAATAAGGCAATTCAAAAATCGAGCAAATAAATGGGGTGTTTTTAAAAGATTTAGTGACTGACGAGGGAGTACAAAAAATTGAAGCACCAGTAACATTTACAGATGTAGAGATTCGCAGGAAAATAAATGCCGATAGTATTAATAAACACAGTCTCAAGGATCTTTTTGAAGACGTGTTGACACAGAAAAATGGCACACAAGTTATAGAAAATATGGTAACTATTCCTGTATATTATTCTTTTAACACTTCGCCAAAATCGATTATTGAGATATCATTTTAAAGATTTCTAATAGTAAAACAATCCTTATATTTTAGGAAGTTTCTTCTTCATCTTTTGCTGTCAGCGACATTAACAGTCCTTATATAAACGGATATTTAGTTGACGATATCAAAAGGCTCTTTGAGGACAATAAGTTAGAAATGAACTTCGAAAAAGTTAGACTCAAGCTTCACAGAACTGAAGAAGTTGTCCAGACTTCTATTAAAAAAATGAACGGTACGTCTATTACAAAAAAAAAATTAGGTATACACTTTAATTACATATTATGTTTTCTAGTTAACGAAGGCAAATATATGTACATTGAAAATGCGATAAATATGCAGATATCACTGCCGAGTACGGAAACAGCGTACACAAGTATTAACAATGGTTATCTAATGTTACATATAATTGGAAAAGAAAGTGGAGATGTTTGTGGATTGCCAACCGATTGTCATTGTTCTGTACAACATGCTTTCCAAATTTCACCGTATCTCTCCGTGCATCCACTTTTTATTGGTGGTTTCCAAAGGACCTTTACTTATAATGACGAAAATATAACAATTAATGTAATAACAAATACTGTTAGCACAACAGAACGTTGCAGGTGATTATTATATATTAACAATTTTATTTTCTTTTAATATTTTGTCTTAATCTAGCCATAAACACCCTCATAATGAGCTAACTCATGTAACGTGGACGCGCAAGAATAATCTAAATAATACAGGGTCCTCGTATATTTATCCCAAACAGATTTTCGGATATGTATCGGGGGTAAAGTTTTTTACCCACAGAGATGATGTTTACATTGTTATAAGTCGATATCACATAATTAGAGAAGAAAATAGTTTAAAGTGTTTAGTTTATAAGATTTCTAGAGGACGAGTACGTACTGTAGGTATATTTATTTACTTCAAATAAGAAAACGCATTTCAGAATGAGGTTGCCCTGATTCAAGAAATTGAGAGCGGTGAAGCCCCGGTTTTGGATTTATTTTATTCTGCTCAAGGAGTCGTTCTTATAATTTGCAATACTTTAAATAATACTGTGTACAATAACACAGGAATATATCGTTTCGACGAAGCTTCTGATAAGGTTTTGTTTTAGCTTAATAATTATTATTTACTAAATGATGTATTAATTTATTTTCAGTTCACATTATTACGATTTATACCAGGAACCGGTTGTGCATCAGTTACTGCAGTGGTCGAAGCTAGTGACAGTTTGATTATACTGCAGAAGAATAATAATTTTCCATTAGAAGTTTATAAATATTCCCATTTTTACGATAATTACTATTTTTATCAAAGTTTCTTGTTGGATTCTCCCGTAATCAGCGTCTCAGCTTTTTATTCTGGAGGTAAATTTTTAAACTATGACATTAAATTTTAAAAGTAATTGAAACTAAACGTACTTACAAATTCAACTAAACAGACAGCTTTGTTTGATTTGTTCTTCTTTATTAAAAAAGAAAAGTTCAGGAGTCACGCACGTACACTACAGCTTTTTTAAAATGATACTTTCAAATGCTTAGTAAATAGTTAATCGTGTAACATAATAAATTAACTTAAAATAACTCCACGTTTCTTGCCAAAAATTTTAAATGAGTAATGAAAATTGCCAACAAAATATCGGGTATGTCTGTACTTTATACACTTGGCATTGCCCTCTACAATTATCTTAACCGTCACTGACTCTAAAAATACTTTTGAATAAAATTCAATCTTTTATGACATTTCCGCAGGTTTTGGTATAAGCGATGCGTTTTTGTGTATCGTCACAGAAAACGGATATTTTTATATTTATTCGTTTCAACATATTCAAGGCTGGAAACTAGAATCGAATGGAGAGTTAGAGGGCCTAAAGGCTCTTATTCCATTTGAAATGAACGACAACATTTATATATTTGCCCCATCGACGACATCTAGTTTCTTATTAAATGTTGTTAAACACGGTATTAAGTAAGAATGAAAAAAACTTACAAACCCCTTTAACGTTTTGTTATATACATAAATAATATTTAATATATTGTTTTTTTTTTGTTTCTTTTTTTTTTTAATAGTCCTTCATACGCGTTTAATAAATTATTAATATCGAAAATAACAGCATTACTTTACAATACATTATTCAAATTTTCCGCGTAAAAATTTGAAAGCAGGAAAATTTTAGTTGTAATGTTGGTTAAACTGAAGTAAAATACAATCTGTCAAAATAATCAATATTGAAGTGTCAAAACCTTAATTAGATACAATTATACGACAATTAATTCTTAGATACAAAATAGATAAATTTAGAAGCATTGTTTTAATTAGAAGTTATATTTTTTACTTCTCCAATTTCTTTAAGTATGGCAAGTCGTAAGAGAATGAAAGGTAATTTATCTCTTACAGAAATGTCAACAAGTGAAAAACATATAACAAAAAAGGTTAGTAGTACACGTATTTAAAGCAGTAATTTTCGAAAATATTCATTTATTTTTATATATTTTAGGAAGCAGAAATGCGAAATGTAACTTTAGGCCCTGCATGTCCTCCTCTTCCTATGAAGCTACGAAGATCTAATGGCAGGAAACTATTTAACTTCCATGACTATGCAGTGCCTGTTTATTTTAAGAAAAAAAGTATCCTTTCATTTATAAAATGTTAATCGATTTGGTTTATTATTACCCTTAATAGAATTATAGTACCTTTAAGTGTAATTTACAAGAAAGAATTAAAACTTAGTTACATGAAGCAAGTTTTTGAAAACCAAATTAAAGTTGGAGAAGGTTCCTTTGGAAATGTGTATAGAGCCCGTTCAAAAGAAGACAATGAATATTATGCAATCAAAGTTGCCAAGAATAATCACACAAGCTATAGTGACAGTTTTGGTGAAGTTATGCGACTTGAAAAGATTGATGAGCATGAAAGATGTGTCAAATACTTCTTAGCTTGGGAAGAACAAGGTCATTTATATATTCAGTTAGAGTTATGTGTGACAAGTCTTGATAAATACGCAAAACAGAACCAGTACATTCCTGAAGAACAAATGTGGGATATTTTGATTGATATTCTTGAAGTAAATGTCTTAATATTTTTAATCATTAAATTTTTAATTAAAAGATTTCTTTTGTATAGGCACTGAAACATTTACATGATCGCAATTTAATACATTTAGATATCAAGCCAGAAAATATAATGATTACTACAGAAGGAACTTGTAAATTGGGTGATTTTGGGCTCTTACTGGATTTAAATGAAGTATATGTTAATTAACTTGTTTTTATTATCCTGTGGTTTGCTGATTTTTTTATTTTTTACTAGTTAGAAGATAAAAAGAACCACCACAGATCTGTAAATGTGTCAGAGGGAGACTCGAAGTATTTGGCTGCTGAAGTTCTTCAAGAAATATATACTACAGCATCTGATGTCTTCAGTCTTGGCATTTCTATGTTAGAATTGGCCACTGATATAATGTTACCAACTAATGGAACCTTGTGGCATCAGCTACGCAGTGGAATTTTTCCTGAATTATTTGAAGAAAGTAAGCAACACATTAATATTTTTATTGAAAAAATCCTTTTTGACAATTTTTTTCTGATTGTTTTTAGAAGTTTCTTGGAGATTTAGAAATACAATTCAAAATATGATGAACCCCGAATATTTACAACGTCCTTCTGTTGAAAAACTGCTCAAGACAAAAACGATAAAGACGATTTTATTAAAACGTGAGAAGGGATTAAGAGAAAATTTCATGGTATGTTCACAATTTGTGACAAAATTGATAATAAATATATTGTAAAGTATAATTAATTTTTAAAGATTAAAATACCAAAAATATTTCAGCTAAATTGGAAAGACAGTAATGAAAATTGTATAAATGAAAATCTTGAGAATACAAACATTCCCATTGTATTTATAAAAGAGTCGGCCCTTTGTAACATGAATATGGATTACTCAGATTCAGATCTGAAATGTAGTTGTAGAGAACTTGATAAGTAAGTTAAAAAGAAACTATATCCTTTATTAAATTAATTAAAGCAGTTCATTATAAACAGATATTGAATAAAAAATCTTTCAACAGACTTACCTAAAAAAATTTTTTTTTCAGTTTTCTAGATGAATCCTTGTCGAAATCGGAAAATGAATATGTAAGTTGTATTCATACTTCTACACCAGTTCGCCCAAAAACACCTGATTCAGGTTTATCGCTCGTAAAATTATTTTCAGTTTAGAAAATCGTATGAGTATGACATTAAACTTATACTATTATTTAAGATTGTTTTCCATATGAAATAGTATTATATTATTATTACCTTTAACGGACGAGTTTAAGGTAAATTACATTAATTGTATTGGTATTATAAATTTAATGTCATACTCATGTCATAAAATTTTTAATTAATGATCTCTAACATTGCAATGTGATATTTCTGGAGTTAATCTGTTAAGTTTTACGTCTTTTGGTGGTCACGGAAATGATTGGCGTAAATATCTGGAGTTTCTTCCACAACACCAAAAACCACTGAGTTATGCCTCTTTTAAATTAAAAAAGGTATAATTTAGAGTTTTATGTCCAATCATTTGTTAATTATTGCAATATTTTACCATAATGGTGCTGTCCAAACTTCCTTTGTAATTTGTAGAAGAGTATTATCGTATAAGTTTACATAATTACATAAATAATTATGGCACATTTCTTGTGCCTTGTTACACTCATATTTATTATATCAGAGTAATTAGTTTAAATGCGAAAAGATTTCCGGACTGGGTTGTCATGGTCTTGAAGGGTGACGTCCCCTGTCCCCTGACGGCTCAGGTTCGAATCGAGCCCGAAAATCTTTTGCAATTAAATACCGGCCTTGAAAGGCTACATCATTAAGTTATTAATTTGTTTGAAAAAAGGTTGTTTCTTACAGTTAGTAGTTTATTTAGAGAATTTGTTCTTCCACTTCTTTTTGCTATTAAAAATTGCTCTTTTTTACTAATTACAAAAACAACTTGTATTAAAAAGAGAGAGAAATTTTTATTTTTTTATGCGTTATCTCTAATGCAAAAGTTTATGTAACCTGTTAATTCCTAATAAAATTCTCTAAAGATCGCACATATTACCTCTTTCTTTCAACCAAAACTTATTTACACAATAAAGAAAGGTTTTTCAAATTGAAGTACACGTTTAAATAGAATAGTAAATAGTAATTTATTTGTATGTAGATACAAAATATTATATTTAATAATAACTAATAAGCCTACGTATTTTGTCTTTTGTATGTATATACATATCATTTAATGTTATTTTTATATGGCATGTTGGTCGCAATTTTAAAGTGTACTGTGTTGGCACAGTCGTCCGTACCAACCGGATTCACAAACACAGGCGTTATCGACGCAAGTGCCATGTTTACATCCTAATTTACATATACTTCTGTTTAGTTTGGCCCTCCCAATCTCACAATGATCTCCCCTGAAACCACTTGGACAGCGACACTTATTAACTCCCTTGCATCTTCCTCCATTTAGACATGGAATTATACACTTGGCTAGAAGTAAGTAACATTTATTTATTTTATTCATTTTTTTTAAATACCACTTACAATATTCGCAATGAAGTCCATAATATCCTTTAGAACATTCACAAACATCTTTTTGAACACACTTGCCACCATTTAAACATTTTTCTCGGCATATACCTATAAAACAGAAGAATCAAAATAAAAAGTAGCTTGTAAAAATAGGTATCATATCTTACCTCCTTCACAATGTCTTCCTTGAAATCCTTCAGAACAGCTGCATACTCCTGGTGATGTACAGTTACCACCATTCATACACTGAGGGTAACATAAAGCTGTTCTACAATACTGTCCCATGTATCCTTCAGGGCATTGGCAAATTTTTTCTCTGTTACACCAGCCATTATTTGCACACTTTTTATCACACTCTGGATCAGGATCTGAAGAATTAGCTATTAAAATAACTTTAACTACATGCATACTTAACATAGTTTAAAAAAAGTCTTACTTCTTTGGGCACATTCCTTCCTCAAATTTAGTCTCAGAGGGGTCCCATTAACAGGCCGACCTTTTCCTTTCTCTATAACTAATCCAATTGTAAATGATGCAATCCCAGAATTATTTCCCAAACATGGTAGGAAAATGCTAAACTCTTTAGGTCTTTTAGGTACTCTGCCCCTGGTTTTAATGGATAAAACTGGTGGTTCTAAAATACTCTCATCAAATGATTGCAGACGATCAAAATGGTAGGAATACTTTTTCCCTCCTGACTTCCATGTAAAATTAACATACCCTACTTCTGATGGTATTATGGGCAGATATTTTTCAAAATTAGGATCTAATATGTATGGCAAAACATTACCATTTACAATGGCATATATTTCCATGGACATTCCTGTTAATGAGAAAGGTAAAAACTGATTCAATTTCACAACCGTTTGTATACGTTTATTTGATATTTACCACTAAACATTTTTACTTGCTTTTCATCAATCCAAAGGGCTAAGTCTCCAGTATTTCTAGGGTCTGACCTATCAGATCTTGATATGCTGCACAAGACTTGCAGTGCAAGCAACATCACGGTTATAAACAACATTTTGCTGCAACAACTTCTAGCTTTTGTATTGACAAGATTTCTAAGTTAAATAATTAATATATGCATTAGTATAACACATAACACCATTATTATACTGTTTGTAGCACAATTCATTCACTATTGTAAAACATGCATAATTTTTCGGTTGAAATTAAAAACACTTGTAGGGGTGACCTAGTAGTAGTTCTGTTCTTGTAAAAACATGTGTAACGTATTTTTGGGTCTATTTTAACGTCAAAATAAATATTCAAAAGTTGTACTGTGTAATTTCCAAAAAGGATTTCTAATAAATAAATTATTTTCCTAATATAATAAAAATGTTTTTGTACCTGTGGCGCCATCGTGAAATATAAAGACTAACTAGAGCTCTCAACGGCGAAAGAAAACTGTAATGAAGAAGGTAGAAAACTGTTACAATGAGGTAGAAAACTGTAATCTTCAGTGAAGTTAATACGAGGGGCAGTCAGAAAATAATAAAATATACCTTCTGCTACTTATGCTCTCCTGGTACAAAATCTCGAAATTTTAAGTTTTGGTTGAATTTCTAATATACGAGGGGCAATCAGGAAATATTTGGAAATATTAAAATAATTGAAAACGTTACAAAATTCAAATATTAGTACCAGGAGAGCATAAGTAGTAAAAGTCATTTCGACTTAGTTTTACCCAATAGTATTAAGATATTTTTTATTTATACGAAATTTCTATTTAATATGTATGCCAAAACTGAAGATTTTTTTGTAAATAAAACACTATTTAAATTAAAACGGAATTTATTAAATACCTTTATTATACATAATATCTTACATAAAAGAATAATTAATTTACTTTACAAGTCTCTACAAACTAATAAATGATAATTACTATAAAATCAAGTAATAATTTCAATAATTTAAATAGTCACAATTTTAACGTTAACAGATTAATATATAATATAATATTAATATAATATAATAATATAACATATTATTACCTAATAATACGAAATACTACCATATAATATACCAAAATTCAATAATTTTGACGCCAATTGAGTAATATTTTCGAAAAGTAGCATCTTATTGCTTAATTTTGCAAATTTATAAGATATTATTAACTAATAATACAAAATATTACCTTATTATACACCAAAATTAGATAATTTTGACGTTAATAGAGTAATATATTCGAAAAGTAGCATCTTATTGCTTAATTTTGCAAATTTATAAGATATTATTAACTAATAATACAAAATATTACCTTATTATACACCAAAATTAGATAATTTTGACGTTAATAGAGTAATATATTCGAAAAATAACATCTTATTGCTTACTTTTGCAAATTTATAAGATATTATTAACTAATAATACAAAATATTACCTTATTATACACCAAAATTAGATAATTTTGACGCCAATAGAGTAATATTTTCGAAAAGTAGCATCTTATTGCTTAATTTTGCAAATTTATAAGATATTATTAACTAATAATACAAAATATTACCTTATTATACACCAAAATTAGATAATTTTGACGTTAATAGAGTAATATATTCGAAAAGTAGCATCTTATTGCTTAATTTTGCAAATTTATAAAATATTATTAACTAATAATACAAAATATTACCTTATTATACACCAAAATTAGATAATTTTGACGTTAATAGAGTAATATATTCGAAAAATAACATCTTATTGCTTACTTTTGCAAATTTATAAGATATTATTAACTAATAATACGAAATATTACCATATTATAGACCAAAATTAGATAATTTTGACGTTACTAGAGTAATATATTCGATAAATAACATCTTATAGCTTACTTTTGCAAATTTATAAGATACTACTACCTAATAATACGAAATACTACCATATAATATACCAAAATTAGCTAATTTTGACGATAATAGAGTAATATATTCGGAAAATAACATCTTATTGCTTATTTTTGCAAATTTATAAGGTATTATTAACTAATAATACGAAATATTACCATATTATAGACCAAAATTAGCTAATTTTGACGTTAATAGAGTAATATATTCGGAAAATAACATCTTATTGCTTATTTTTGCAAATTTATAAGATATTAGTAACTAATAATACGAAATATTACCTTATTATATACCGAAATTAGATAATTTTGACGTTAATAGAGTATATATTCGAAAAATATTGCAATATTATAGACCAAATTTGACGTTAATAGGTTAACATAGGTAATAAAGGGTTTTATTTTTATTTGTATCAAGGTATGATTATTATCTTCTAAATAACTGCAGAATATGTTCCAAGGTGAAGAAGACAAACAGCAATACAAGTCCAGGTAAATAATTTGTTCTAATGGGAATCTTCAAGCATAATAAATTTACTTTCTGTAATTTTTTAGAAACCATTTGAAGCATTCTTTCAAAAATAAACCATTTTAAAAGGAGGGGCCCTCCATGTAGAATAATAGTTCTAAAATAGTAATGAAAATATTAATTTATAAATAAATAAAATAAATACATATTTAATTCAAATAAAATTTAATGCAATAAATCGTGTTTACTTTTAATTATTGAGTACAAAAAAATCCAATGTTTCTTATAAATAATACTATGTATTTTTAAATACTTTCTAAAACTTTGCACTGGCAAATATATAAACAAATACAACTTACTTACCGGCAATAAGTCCCTTTAAAACGGGAAAATAATTATCTGGCATGCTAAGTGTTCAATTCTTCAAGTCAACAATTCTTTTGTTTTTTCAAAAGCAGCAAACGAAATTTTTATAGGGCCTTGCTCTTAGACTAGGCCTTGCTGCTTTCCAAAATGTAACTAAAAATAAGAAAAGCAAATTATAGAAAAAATAAAACAATCATTTTTACATAGTAAGTTTTATAAATTAAATACGTACATCATTTTTTCCCAAATATTTTAAGAAAAATAACAACCATAACACGAGAGCGATCGTTTTGACGTTAATGAAACTTAAACGATGTCCCTGGTAACGAGATTATCCGCATGTTACCGAAGATATACCGAAAATTACCGATTGATAGTCAATTTTATTTTTTTTGTAAAAAAAACGAGATTCTTAAAAATATATAATCAAATATATTGATATTTTAATAATATTTTATTAGATTCTCTAGAATTATTACGATAATTCGTTAAAACAAAGCATATCTGTACTATTTAAACACATAGTAGTAACTGGAAACGAGATTATCAGAAAGTTACCAATGGTTACCAAAGCTGACTACATGCTTGACAACTTAAGGTTAAAAAGAGCTGCCAAAACCTTAAAATATCTGAATTCTATGTTGAGGTTAAGAACTAAAAATTTCTGTTTTTTGTTAATAAAAGTAATTATAACAAATAGCAATTGTTCGTAATTCGTGTAAACAGTGAAGATAATTATTGGAATTTAAGTGATTAGTGTGTAGTCATTTAATGTTAAGAATAAAGAAGAAACTAAGTGAAGGTTTCAAAGATGAAATTAGGAAACTAAAGAAATTTACCGTACTTATTGGCCAGTGAAACTAATATTAATGTATACAAAGCCAAATGGAACTCAGGTATTATATATTTCTTTATACACAGGTCAGTTAAAACTAGTATTGTTCAATATTTTAGATAATTTAGTATGGAGTTAGGAACAGAGTATATAGATGAATTTAATGTAGATCACGTTATGAAACAGATACATCATATACTATGTAGTTTTAACATCGAAGAGAATCTGCACTTTTTAAAAAATTGCAATAATAATGATTATGAACAGCCAACAGATAATCAGGAGGTGGTTCCAATTCCCATATGGTCAGATATTGATTGTGAAAAAACATTATCATCTTTAGATAAAGAACAACCTTTAGATCTATTTAATTACCAAGTAAGTAACAACTTACCAATAGTTGGCATGCAAAATTATGTTTTCTTTGTTTAGAATCCGAGTTGTTACATTTGCAATGGTTATTACGGTCCAAGTTTTGATGAGCCAACATGTACAACATGTCATGCATTTTTGTATCCTAATGTAGCCCCTGACCATCCATTCACAATTATAAATGGGGTTGGTTGATTAATTAAGCCTAAAAATGGTAATATTAATTGATCTAATAATGTTACAGTACAGTGATGATGACAGTGACTCTGGGAATGATGAACCTGCTGACAATTTGTTTCGTCCTAATGCTTTTAATTCTTGCACTGAAGAATCTAAATTTCCAATGGTGAAGGTTGAAGCTGATGACTTAGTCCAAAATTTGAAAAAACTATCCTGCATGGATCACAGAATTGATGTCAACTTGGAGGATTTACCTCCTGAAGGTAACAATCTATGTAGTTGACCTTACAAGGTCTTTAAAAGCACATAGAATGTTTCTATCTGTTCTACAGTTTCAAAATAATAATTTTTTTTTTAAGTTTTATCTCAAACACTGAAATATTTGGACGATATATCGTTATGGTGCTTCAGTCAAATTAATTCACGCTTTGAAGATATAGTTTTAATGCATTTTCGCTCCAACATATGGAGCAGATTTGTGCGTGTTAGATGGCCCCTTCTTTATCTTGAGAAAGATGAAAGGGACTGGTTCAGTGTATGTTTTTATTATCCCCCTTCTTCGCACAAACACTCGCTTAAATTTATCTTATTACAGTTATATTCATCGTTAATGAAGAGTACATGCTGCTTGAAGTGTGTCAAACAAATGGCAGCCCAACAGAGTCCAGCTGGCGAAGAAAACTCATGGAGGAATAACCGACTTAAGTCAGAACAAAGAAGTTTACGGCTGGATCCATTGGATGGAATAAATGCAATGCCTTTGGATTTTATGTCTTGTCATTGGTTGGCATCAATACAAGGACCTGCAGGAAGTCCTTATGAAGGAGGGTTGTTTTTCCTTTATATTCAAATTCCTTATTCTTATCCAATGACACCTCCAATGGTCAGGTTTCTCACAAAAATTTTACATCCAAATATATCAAGGCACGGAGATATTGGAATCGATTCCATCCATCACAATTGGTCTTTAGCTTTAACACTTAGTAAAATTTTACTCTCTATTCAGTCGCTTTTGACTGACCCATTCTGTGATGTAAGTGTACTGTACTTAGTGTCAAAGGAACATATGAAAGATTTGTCATTTGATGTAGGTTTCTTTGGGATTGTTGCAGATTTGTATGGAGCCTGAAATAGCCGGAATGTACCAAAAGGATCGACAAGGCTTCGAGGAACAGGCTCGGAAATGGACTTGGAAATATGCTATGCATGATTTGCGTCCCTTTTAATTCAAATAATTCTGCTTGAAAAAATTACATTCTTTGTCCTTTCAAGGTTCTCAATTTTATTACTTACACCAATGTATTTTGATTTAGTGGACTTTTATAACTAAAAGAATGCTAATTCTCTCAATGAGTAGTTTAAATTATTCATCAGCACATTAATGTAATACATATTTTAATTTTATAAATTAGATTTTGATATTTATTTAGTAAAATTGTTAAGACGCAGTACTGGTGATAATAAAGCGATTAATAAGATATTAACAAGTTTGCAAATTTCCTGTTCTGCTTCACCTACCAATTAACTTTACCTTTATTTAAATAAATAAAAGACAAAGTTTTGTTTTAGACACATATGTATGTACTTAATCTATTCATGAAGTGAAAATATACATTATAAACCGTGACAAACCAACTAAAGCTTGCAAAGAATAAACGTAACAACACACAGTCTTATACTTTTTTTAATAACTAGATCGATAATTTAAAATTAGTTGTAGCAGAACAGCACATTAACAAAAGAAATTGTATTAAATAGCTAACTTATAACTAGTACAAAAACAAAACGAACTTAAAATATATTCCTGTTGCACATTCATCGTCAAAATGAGCTTTAATTAATTGTATGTATTTGTTGATGATAGTGATCATATGAGTATTTAATTTGCGAGTAATGTTATATTTTTAATAAGATGGATATAATGTTTACAGACCACTTCCTCATTTAATAAACACCTATATTATTTTCTCATAGTTACACTTGCGTTATAACTTTGAAGCTGCATTAATTCAAAAACAATTAATACTTCTAGTTTACATAAACCAAAATATATATTTGACGAAAATTTTAATTATAAATAAATGAACTTCGATATTTTTCTTAAACAAAATTGCTTATTTCCATAATAAAAAAGAAAAACTACTCCGCTGAACGAATTGTCCATTTGGCACAGTATACAAAATTGGTTTCGATTAAAAAATTACTTTTTAGTGTATAAATAAGAATACTTTTCCGTTTAGTACGGACATCGTATTTGCTTCACCCTGTATGTACGTTTTTATTCTTCAAAAATTCTACGTTACTTGCTACAAACATGACCGTTTAAAAAATTTTAAGTAAATTTTGTTCACCGTAATTTGGTGTTTAATTATCACAGACAAGTTTATAATAGTACTAACCGCTGAAATACTGAATTTTGAAAAACGGGAAGGTGATGCGCTTTTAAGACTTTTAGGAACCATGATTTATCATGCTAGACTTCTTTAATTTAAAAAAAGAGAAAGAACAAATGGCTACAAATTAATTGTGTATTTTTTAAATGTTACTTATCAAAAGTTAATATTGTAAACCAGAATTTTTGTATAAAGATATATTTCTACTTTTAATAAATTTAAGTGGGATTATCTTTGTTTTCTATACCTGAAGGTACATTTGAAGGAATTGTAAATACAGGTTTTTTTAACGTCAACGGTTTCGTTTTGATTTGTGGCTTAGGCCCAGATTTAGATTCCAATACCGGAGTGTTATTTACTTCTGCGTCAGAAATTATAGAATTAGTTTCTAATTTAAAAGACTCTAAGTAAGTACTTTTTGTATTTTTCTTTAACGTACACTGATTTTGTTTGGCAAACCTTTCAGCAGCTGTTTGCATATCTGGACTGTCTAAAGCATGAGGACTTTCAACGGACTCTACAGATCGAGAATCTTCAGAAGAACACTCTTCAGATGTTGAATTTGTTACAGTAGAAACGGACTTTTTTTGTAGCTCCTTTGGTTTTGTATTCGTCATCAATGGCAGGTCCATTACTAAATCTGGTGTGTGATTTTGTCTATGCAACCAACTTTCAGTAGTCCTGTTTTGTTTCGTTGCAAGTGCCAAGTTCGACTCTGGAAGAGAATTTACTCGCCTTTGCCACTGTTCTATATTTTGGGTAAAATTGACCACGTTTTCGTCGATTTCTGATTCAACCTGTCGTAATTCAATCGACTTGTTTTCTTCGTTTAATGAAACGTGAACCTGCTTTTCATCATCTACTACAGAAGAAATATCTCGATATTTATCCGTAGAAAGTTCTTGTAAAGGTAGTTCGATGTCAGTTGTATCATTGATAATCTCGGTTTTAAAAGACAGAGGGTTAGTATCACAGAAACTTTCCACTGGTTTGATGACATTGTGCTCGTCCTTCGAAGTCTATAAGGTAAAAAAATATAGTGTAAAAATAGCAAACTATAAAGCTTCTTTAGCAATTGGATGTTTACACATTACAGTAGTATCGCTTCATATACATATATGTATTAATAAAAGAAAAAAATATCGCAACCAAAGAAAACAGTGGATTTCCTGTAGTTTAAGGTAACCAGCTATTTAATGTTAATACCTATATTTAAATTACTATTTAATGGTTTAATGGAATTTTTTGTACTAGTTAAAGAAATGATGTACAGGTAAATCAATAAATAATAAGAAAGATTAACTTAGATACAGCTTACCAGTCTATGTAATAAATAATTAGATTATTTGAGAGATAAGCATCTTATAGGAAGTAACGATAGATACAGACATTGATAATTCCTATTTACTAAGCAATACGTACAAACAAGTGTAATAATTAAGAAAGGCATATATACCATGCTGATTTGCTCACCTCAAAATTAGCGTCCTGGGCAGAGTCTAACAAATGTACTATAAAACCAATAAAAAATGTAAAATAATAAATTGCTATGAGCCTAGTATACTACAAATACTAAATAAAAAAATATATCTTAGAATTTTAGAATGTTTACCAAAAGCAGTTGATACAGTTATAGCAATATGTAAACTGTTAATGCAATATATTCTAATAAAATTAAAATCGAGTAGAATTTGGTAAACATAACAATTCGTACGTACATTAAGCATAGTGTCATTTAAAATAAAGATTTGAAAATAAATTTCTAAATTAATGCGAAACAAAATTTTCTTTTTGATATATCCAAAAAGTGTTTATTAGTACGTATAAAGTAGTCAAATGCATAACAAATTTTAAAGTAAATTGCCTTGCCAAACGATGTATTCTGTGACGTACTCAAAAAATGATGAAAAAAATTAGAATTTATTAGATATATTTTCGTCACACTGTAACGCACTATTTTGATGATTCTGAAGTAATTCATTCTCAAATTATAACAAATTTGTTATGCACTTAGCTACAAATAAAACAGAAAAAACTATATAAAAAACAAATTTATTTGCAATTACTGCTGTACAGGCAACATGCACAGAAATAATTTACAAAAAATTTAAGCAAACAAAAATATATGTAATTCCAACACCGGTCCAATAAAAAAAATAACGGTGCAAAAAAGACTTGAAAAAAAACGGCATGAAGGAAATATTAAATAAAACCATTTTACAAAACAAAAAACAATACTGCTTCTAAAGTACTACCGTTAAATAACGAAAGTACGGTAATAAAAATTAACCAAATACTGAAATTTCAGTTCTGTAAATAATATAACGTTTAGAATTTTTAAATTTAAAAATAATAAAGGAAACTAGAAATTACTTAAAGCAATATTAAATACAGTAGAATTTAAATTTATTTCGTGTTTTTAATTAATATTAAAATCTCTTGCTTATAATTTGATTTTAATCGACGTTACCTAACTATAGGCTATAATGATATAAAAAGAGATACGAAAAACGATACAACTACGTATATGATATATAAATGAACTGTTCCGAATACGAACAGATATTGAATGAACCACAGCCAAGAAATTTACATAAATGATTGTAAGAGAAGCAAGAAACTTTAAAAATAAAAGTACCTTGTCAAAGAGTCTTCGTTATAAAAGTAAAATCTTAGTTTTTGTTGCAACAATTCGATTTAGCGTTGCTTTTTCTAAAAATACGAAAAATGATCCATCATCCCAAGGTGAAACTATAAATTAACTAATAGAGTTTAATTAATACTACGAGTATTAACAAAAAAAAGGCTAAATAATGGCCTCTGTTTTTGCAACACGAAAAACATGCCTGTAGTTATTACACGACACACAAACAAGCACATGCACAAAATTCGTTACACAAACATAAAAATTTGAAAACAACACAGCACATTATACAAAAACGTACGTTTATGTCTTATTTAGAATATGTGAGAGATCGAAATAATACCAAAAAACAGAAGAAAAGTGCCAGAACACTGTTCACTGCACGATTTTGTTGTTAAAATAAACGCGACATTGTCAAGCCTGCTTTCAGTGTGCAATAATCAGACAGTAGTTTCTAATACCTCTCGAGACTGGTTCATCAAAAGTTGAGGCCGATTCTCCACTGATACTGTTGCTTCTGGCGTTAGTTCGTTTATCCATGACACCTGAGTATACTGAGCTGAAGGAGAATTTGTATTCGTTTGCAGTAAGTTCTCTGAGAAAACAGAAACATTGGAACTCGACGCCCTTCTTCTCATCGATTCTTCCGAAGAACTGGATTTTAAATTATCAGTTTTTTCTTTATCCTCATCTCTGAAACAAAAAGTTTCATACAGACTATATATACAAAAACTATGAAGTTACTCACTTCATTTTAAGAGATATGTATTTATCTGGAATTAATCCTTCCTGGCCGTTAACCGTTCCTCGCCACCAATCATTTGATACCTGCGTATATAAGACTACAGAGTCACCTTTTTTCAAAGACACCTCTCTATCAGACCTTGCAGTAAAATCAAATTGTACGGTAGCTTCCATATTTTCAGAATCTGTAATTTAAAAATAATTGGACCAATTTGAAAAAGAAAACATACATTTCATATTTACCATCCTCTGAGGGATACACTTCAGATTCCAAATCGTCTGGTCCATGATCTGATGGCGAATCACCAACATCACTACGATAAGATAAGTGATAAATAATTAATTATTAAATTAATTAATTAATAGCACTTACTGGTCATCCAGTTCTGTTGAAATATATTTTTCGTAAAATATGCCACCGTCGTTTGGGAAAATTTCTTCGTAATACATAATAATATTTTTGATTAATTCGTTAACTTGGTTCTGGTACTGCACTTGATCTTTATCATCTGGTACTGGCACTAACGTCGGACCAAAACAAATTGCCAAATTATAAGGGTCCATCATATTCTCGTCCGAAAACTCTGATAAACTAAAACAAAACGTTATTGTTTTAATATGTTTTTTTATATTTTAAAATTGCACTTACTGATTTAGAAATGCGAATAAATATCGCATTACAATCATTACAGGTCTAGACAAACTTTGTATCAATTCTCTCATTTTAAGTATGAATTCACGTTTTGATTCCAATTCTGTAAATAAATGCAAATAATAATTAACAAATTAAAAGAGAATAACGTTAAGCCTTACGGGCCAATTCCATGAATTGCTCAAAATAAATAATAGGGAATAATGGCTCGCGTAATTCTCTAAGAAACAATTTTAGTACACCGGCTACACTGTTTATATCGGAAGCGTCTGTTACATCAGACAACGGGTCTTCACCTCTTTCAAACCACTCCCGAAAATTGTTTATTTCAATTTGAGAACCAGAGACACGAAATATTCCTTGATGATGCAAGCCTGAAAAACGATATTCGACACCAGGTAATATTTGTTTTTCAAATTGACTCACCATAAAGATTAATGACTCTAATACAGGATCTCATAATAAGAGGTATTTCCTGGTTTGTTGCTTCCAAATATTCCTCAAGAGAGCCGCCGAATAACTTTGGCTGCCCACTTATTTGTAATCGACCTATGCGTTTTCGTCGAGGTGTTTTAACATGTTTTACAGGGGGGCCTTTAGCTTCTGGGGTGTCTGCCAGTAACGATTGTCTTATGTAATCTTGCTTTGCATCCAGTCTAGCAATTCGAGTTGAACCCAATATATATTCTCGGAATTTCTAAGGCATCAAAATTTCATTATTTGATAAAATATTTTTTATAAACTTACAGTTAAATAAAACTCTTCGGTTTCTTGCCTATCAGCTCGTTGTTTAATAGAAACTGTTTCTAACGGTTTGGCCGGAGGGACGGGATGTTCTTTAAAAAATCCGCTACAATCATAATCTTTTGCGTTTAACATTTCTAAAAGTGTCGATTCGGCTGTTTCTAAAGTTTTCCAAACTTCTTCGGATTCGGTACGCAAAGTTGTAAGTCGTTGTTGAAGCTGATTTAGACGCGACTCCATTTCTTGGTGTAACACTTTTTGTAGCTCAGGTTCGGGGGGTTGCTAATAGTAAAACAATTATATTATATTTTGTGTATCAAAACTATGTTATTTTACAATTAGACCAACAAAATTCTAAATTCAAAAGTCTTTTCTTTATCTGATACGTCCAATAATAAAATGTTTAATCATCTTTAATCCTTAATTACGTTAACTAAAGTCAAGGAAATTATATTTTGTAATTTGTATTGTGTGACCCGAAAAAATGCGACGAGTGGACGCGATATCAAAATGTAATGGACTAATCAAGTGAGATTAAATTAAAAACAATTGTAGTCCTTACATCATCAGTCTTTTGTCCTTGAAACTCTAATTTCTTAGGAATCATAAAAGCCGTATGGTTATACTCAAGAAACCTTTGTTTATCAAGTCTAGAGTCGAGTGAATTGATGCAGGCCGAGAGGGCATCCAGTCCACTTTGCACAGATTTCTGCCTGCCTTCTTCGGCCGAAACGTGCATCAGTAAAGCTCTAGATACACAGTTGTGGAATCCGAAGTCCATGCACTGGAAGTTGTTAAAAATAATTTACCTTGAGGTTTAAAATACACTAAGAAAACAAATTTAACTAGTCTTCAAAATATTTAATGGTTACGCAAATAAACGAACTAACATCGATAAGATCGGACAAGTCATCCACAAAATATTTGTGAATTGTTGTATTCGATGCTTCCAGACATAAAATATACTCGTTTCTTGCTTTTAAAGCTTTCAATTTCGCGTCGGTATATTTATTTTTTCGCTAAAAAAAAAAAAATGATACGTAGAACATCCCACTCCTTCAAACATCATACAAAATAACTACCTTAACTACCTCCTTCTCTATTAATTTATACTTTTTAGACCTATCTAATTTATCTTGCGATAAAGTTTGCTCTAACTTTCCCCTTTGAGCTTCTGCTGCCCTTAATTTGATTTCTGCTTGTCGTAACTCTGCCTGATAACTGTGATACGTTTTCATTGTGGTATGGAGTTCGTGTAATACTCGTAATATTTCTTCGTGAGTTTCATATCCTATTTCGCGGCACTGTAATATCAAAAAATGATGTTTCAAAAAAATATACGACCAATAGAGAACAACTTACCCTTTTATATATCCTTTGCACATCTTCCATCACCTGAGTTAAGCGGTTAACTAAATGAGTAGAGTAAACTTCTGATAATACCGCATGATCTCTACTTAAATTTTTCGTTTGAGTAACCAACTGCTGCCAGCAAGCGTAACTCGAAAACAATGGCCACTGCTCTCTTCTATAACAAAATTTACAGTTTACCCATAATTATTTGTTTTTTCATTAACATATAATACACTTTTTCAAACTTTCAATCTCTACTACTCTTAACTCACTTTTGTTTCTGTTCCTTATGCCGTAACTGAAGGCTTTTGGCGAGTTTATCCAAATTTTTTGAGTAATCTAATTCTAGTTCTCCTCGACGACGAAAAAAATCTTGTAGTTCTGTAACTAGAGCTACCTGAGCTTCCATTCGCAAATCTAAGCATCGTAACTGTTCATTTAGCTGAAGCCTGATATCTAAAAATTAAAAAACTTACTGAGGAACTAATTCACTAAACAAAAGTTCCTTTTAACTAATTTTGAGTGATAAATTAAATACCATACATTATTATTTTTTTTTTAAATATATTTTATGGAAATAAATAAACAGAATAATAAATATTTTTTAGTAATTATAATAAAAAGTTGTCCATATGGTAGGTATTTATTATTTATTTTTTTTAATATCTATTCATTAATTTTAGGTAGGTACCAAAATAAAAATATGTTTATGACGCCTTTCGCTAACTTCAAGATATTTTTTGTGCTATTTGTAAATTTAGATTATGGCAGGTATTTTTCGTGATTTTGATGCACCTTAAAGTAAAAGCTGTTCTTCAACGCAGCAATCCAGAACGAACAGACAAAAACACAACGGTTCATCGAGCTTGTAGGTACCTACCTACCAATAGCTAATTCAAGTCCACTTTCACATCATAGTCAAACCTACTACAGAGTATCTGTACGAATAGTAAAAGTCCGTGAAACTTTTTTTTTGTAGGGCTCACATTAATAATATAATCCAGTTAATAAACCTATTCATTCTTAATCTCCTCTATAAAACCGTTCGTTTTTATTTCCAATTGCAAAACGAATAATTAATCAATCATTTAATTTAATTTAAAAATGCGTAAATTCGTAAGGTGTATTTTATTTAAAATATCAAACTGACTTCCGGTAAAACAGGAAATGTTGGAGTGATAAAATAACTTCCTAAGCTGCACGTTGTTTGTCATGCTTTTTTTTATATAATACATCATAAAATACGAACGTTTTTCTTTTTTTAAGTAATACCTATGCTTTATAAAAAGAATATTTTAATTAATCACACGAAATTTCAACTTTTGATTTGATAGTAATCATAAACAATAAACATAGGCTTTTATAATTCTGTAATTTCAGTATTGTTTATATAAAATTTTAATTGTAACCTTCACACTATAATGATGCTATAATCGTTTTGTGTTATTGATATTGTATAGTATTTATAACAGAGGTTTTTTATTTGAAACAATAAAGGCGAAATTTAAACGTTGTTATGAAAACATAATTTTAACAATAAAGTGCAATACTTTCTCTATTTCAATATTTTATGTTATACTTGAGCAAGCCAATTTAAATAATAAAATAATCATACAAAACAATACTGAATATAAGAAAGCTAAAAAACGCCAAATAAATACAGAATTTTTTATAATTCCATTATTTACACGCAAAAGAACTAATAAAAAAATTAGGAAGAATAAGACAGAAAAAACGCAAAAATTAAATCAACAATTGATAGAGCAAGAAAGTTTTAAAACATAAGGCAGACAGATGCAATGTTGTAATGATGCTGTGGAAAATCGTGGGAAGAAAGAAGACGCAAGAGGGGAGAACCAGACAAAATGAGTCAATGAGAATGATTTAAATTTAAAAAGATTGTTCAGCAGGTCCATGAAACAGATTTAAACAGGAAAGAACCAAATGGATAATAAAGGGGTTAGGGTTATGTTCGCAGAACAGAACAGAAAACTTAATACGTACTTGTTGTACAGTACATATAAATGTACGGAAAAAGATCTCTAACAAAAAATTTACTTTATCTTAAAATTAGTGAAAATAAATTCATATTTATAGCTTCAGATCATTAATAATTAATAAAAAATTAGTTTTAGATACTCTAACTAATTAAGAAAAATAACTTGCTATTTAAGTTAATTCATTATCTCATGCAATTGCGATTGCACAATTAGTTGCTTGCAGCAATAGTAATTAAAGTAATCATTCATTTCGTTGCTACCTATTTGTGCCCAACAAAGTAACTACCACAATTTGGTTTGTTTATTTCTTTAATAATGTATTCATAAATTTAAAAAAAATGAAAATAAGTTGTAGGTATGTAAAAAAATGTGCTTTATAAAAAAAAAACTCAAGTGTATAAGTTTATATGCTACCGAACAATTTAGTTGAAGATTGTTCTGTATATAATTTTTATAATTAAGTATACATTTGCTCAGCCTCTTGTGTTTCCCACGTTTACATTGCACCAGATTTAGGCTTATAAAAACTTCCTACATTATATGTACCTTCTTGTAAACGTATTCCAACATCTGGAAGACATTTGTGAAGTATATGTACATATATTAGCCAAAAACTATATGCATGCGTGTGGGGCCTCGTTTTTTCTTTTTGCCTTCCTGCCACTTTTATTAAGTTGTTATAATGTACTTTGATTGCTGGTGAACCTTGCACTTTCGTTACAATATAAACGTTCAATTAAATTTTTCAAATAGAATTAAAATGTTTGAATAACGGTTAAAGGGTTAAATATATACGACTCTTCAGACCAAAAGGAAATTATTAAGGGTAGACATGCAATAAAATCATAAAAGTTATTGATTAAATTAAAACATGTGGGTGTACACACCCGGTCTTTGTGTCTAAAACACTTACATTTCGTTAACCAATTTATTAAGAAAACTTCTTCATAATTAATCATTTAATAAAGTAAAATGTCACTTCCATGTTATGCTAATATAATCAGTTTTTGTTTTCTAAATTACGTTTTAAAAATCTATACTTTTAATTATGTTTTATCGATAAAATTATTTTGGATTCTAACGTGTATATGGGAGGCAATTTTACAATATACAATATTACTTTTGTTTTGATTAATTTATCTAACAAGACATCAGCAACAAGTAACTAAAGCGTATAATTTAAAGGAACAATGACCTTATACTTCTACAGGGCGTTTCGTGGAAATTAGCCTTTTTAAATAATGATAAAGAAATTTTTCCGAATTTAAAACATTTATTAGTATTAACTTTTCCTTCCGAAATTAAAAATTTCAACCTGTAGTATTTCCGAACGTTACAGACAAAACGGCACGAAAATAAAAAAATCGGCGTTTTTATATTTTACTAAAATTCAAAATAATGTTAAACATGTCACGTTTGGCAACGTTTTATATGTCTGAATTTATCAATGAATTTTTCTTAATTTAAACTATAAACTGCATAGAGATGCATCTACGCTAATGTTTTTTAAAGAACATATTTTCCATAAAAAATGACTGTAGGTACTTAAACAAATTGAAATTAATCATAGACGAAAACTAATGATAAAACCGAATTTTGGACCTCAACGCACCCCTGTATACCTACTTCCGATAAACAGTAGAAATAATTCTTTCCCCTATCATTAATCCTCCCTAAATTTTCATCGAACGATGATTCACACAAAATAAAGCATTTAAAAACTACAAAATTAATAAACTAGTAATTAGCTGTTTTTTTTTTAACGAATGTGGAATAGGTACCTAATAAGAATATGTGTAAAAAAGCAGTACAGTATAAAAAAAATCCTTTCAATAAAATAACGTGTTTTTGAACAGATTTTTTAAATGTACACCCCGTATATTATCAGGTGTGTGTATAGGTATTAGTTTTACTATGCCTAGATTACCGAAAATATAACATGTACCTACAGGTAGAAAATAACAGCTTGACAAACCTGGGAAAACATCCTTTATTTCAGGAGTGTATGGATGAATCCATCCATTTCTCTGTTGGATGATACACTGAAACATCTTTTACAGATGCTGCAGCAGGAAGCGGCTACTTTTATCAGTATTTTTGCATTACATTTTAACTTGGTACAAGATGAATCAATTTTGTCACAAACCACGCCATTGACTTTGGCATGTGAATACACAAGGAAAAATAATACGTTTAAAATAAGCACGTGTTATTTCTAAAAATATTTATTATTTAAGGTGGAGACAAATCTGTTCGTTTTCACTGGCAACCGAACAGCTTACTCGGATCACGGTAACCAACATGAGCGGAGTTGCCATGTTTACGACAACTTTATGCGCGAACTACAATATTTCGACTATTCTAACGAGATCTCTATTTCTACAATTTAAAAATTTGATTTGCAGTTCTTTATCACAAATTCCGTCATAAATATATAATTTTACAAAAACTCGTTTGTTTTATCAGAATACAGACTAATGGTTATTACCTACTCAGTTTAAGGAAATAATTGGCTTAATTTCTTTGTGGTTTATAATTTTTATGGGTAGATAAGTAAACATACAATCTAATCAGCAACACTATAAATTATGTGGTTAATTAGAAAAACAAAAATTTTACTCGAAATGACATTACAGACATGTTGGTACCTAGGTGCTTATTAATAGACCCAAAAATTAAACACCCTATAAATGTGGTAGATTTTTGGAAATATACATATCAAATTTGTAGATACGATAAAAAAGTAACTACCTATAAATATAAATAAATCTTTGTTTGTTCTTTATTTGTAGGTTTGTTTAATTTACCTAAAACATTTTTTTATTGTCAACAAACTTAATTTTACTGTTTTAAAATTTTACTATTTCTTAGGTACCTAAATTCTTACCGGTACTTTTATCTCTCTTTAGTTTTCAATTAATCATAAAATTAAACTAAAACTTAAACGGGTTGTATGGATAAACGAAATTATTAATAGCGATAAATACCACTGAAACTTAATAAAAATAGGTATTGTGTTCCAAATAAGTCGGTAACTTCAACAATATTTGTATTATAATCTAAATACAGATGTGAAGATAAACAATAATATTCCAGTGTTTTCTACAATAGAAACAAATAAAAAAGCTTAACCGACCTTGAAAAAATTGCATGTATGCACAGAATTTATATTCCTGGTAGTTTCGCTTATTAATCAAAATTAATTAGGTACTACACTTGTATCAAAACAAAACGTTAAAATAAGAACTTACTATTAAATACCAAAAGTTTTCTCGTTGAGCCCAACCGTTTTATGGGAGATTTCTGATCCTGTTCCTTTTCATCCATACTCAAGATTCATCAACCAACGTTAAACAAATATAAACTGCAATATATCTAACCGCTACAATTACCGCACATGCACTCTGATTGAGAATTTTAACAGGACACTCACTTTTGACTCTCACTTCTTGTTTATACTCAAAAGCACTTCACGGCCTGTACAAAGGAACTGTTTTGCCGCACACATTTACTTAAACGTTAAACCGAACTATTGTTAAAGTTTTACGTTTAGTTTTTCCTAAATCAAACAAATTTCACGGCGTTTCGTTAAGGACGATATCCTCTATAAATGTTTTTTTTTTGTTTATACGTGCTGAAGATGTATTTTATAAAGGTACGGTAACTCGTCAAGCAGATACTACGATGAGCAGCGGCAGCAATCAACAAGAACAACCAATAGCGTCGCACACGTACAACTGGTCGGTTGCTGGCTTATGTTTATTAACTTGGTATTTTAAATTCCGTAAACGCGCCCTCGCTCTTGCATAGAGACAGTTAAATGTTAAAATTCAAACTTTCTAACGTTTATTCGTCGTCGTTCGGAATTAAACTACAGATGTCATTATAAATCAATCATTTACCTGCTGTAACAGAACTTTTTAAATAAAAAATCATAACTAAAATAATATGCTATCGTAGCGGTTGTATATATATATATTGTATATAGAACCGGCTTCAAGAAAAAGCAAATATAAAGTTGCAAATATATCTACAATCATATTCAAAAGAAAAAAAAATTACACTGATAGAAATGCGATAAATTTTTAAATGTTTTAAATGAGACATTTTAAACAACAAATAGTTCAATAATTTTACTTTATGCTAATAGTTAATAGTAAATCAAAAATTACATTCACAATTCTTTTATGAATTAATGCAATATATAGAACGTACTAAATTTGATCCAAGTTTTGGCGTTGGGGTTTGAGCTATTTAGTACGTTCTACAACACCACCAAAGTTTTCTCCAGTTTCTAATGCAATATATACAATTTACTTGGCTTATTTCTATAAAGAAATACTTTTCCTGAACCATATTTAATTCAAATTCAACTATTGAAACTGATTTATTTTTATACGAATAGAGATCGAATGATACTTAAGCCGATCCTGTTTTATTTTAATTTAATGTGAACGATACATATGCAACCAACGATACACGAAAGTAAGCGAGGGTGATATAAACATTAATTAGCAAACATACAATTAATTATGAATTATATCGATTATTTTCGTCAACTGAATTAGGAAAATTCAATAAAACAACACGCAAAACAACATATGAAAAACTAATATCCTCAATAAACAGCTTTTCTGAACTGTAATATGAATAAAAAAGGTCCCTCTAGGGACAACATCAAATAATTCTCCCTTTGTGCTTAATATATACTTAAATTTCGACGCTAGATAGCGTAATGTTTCTCTGACCAATGAAAATCAATAATTCAGATGTTATCTACTGAAGAAAAGGGGAGACTTGAGTTTAAAAATTAATTAAACGCTCCCTAGGGTGAGATACGAATAAAACGATCGCAAAACATTCCGTTTAAAGATACGACTTAAATATTTAGACTCTTTCAGACAAAAAATTAACTGAATCCTTTAGAAACGTTATCTGATCTTATTTTTTTTTATTCAAGTTTGAAATTCAAAAAAAAAAAAATTAGACGGAAATATATATTCAAAACCAACCCTATAGTAGTAAGTATTCAAATCGTTTTGTAATATCGGGCAGCAGGGATTGCAGAGGGTGGAAAATTGCGCGTGCGTTTCAAGTATTCACGGTCAGCTGCAGTACTACTAATATCGGCGTCATTTAACGACGCAGTGATAAAACGCTGCGTTTGTGACCCTTCGGGCGATGCCCCAGAGAGACCAATGATGAGGAGCAGCAGCTCTGAACTGCTCCTAGACAACCAAGAAGAGCTCCTCAGGAAACAAAAATTGCAAGAGTTAGCTCTTCAAGAGGCTAGTGTGACCGGTGCATCCGCCGCAAGGTCTTGCAGGGAAAATGCCCTCTTCTATTCGACCAGTGTGTTGGCCGTCATTGCCATGTCGGCAGGATCGTCCCTTTTATTCCTGGTGCCGCTCTACGTCGACCCTGCCATTTCAACCCTCGCTTCCAATTTTGTCCCTGAGCCTGTCACCTGTATTACGACCAGGAGAGACCAACTCGTCGGTAAGAAACTTGTATTTTAACGCCTTTTATGGAATAATTACCAAAGATGCTACATACATATATTTTGTCTGTAATTAGTTTCTTGTTTAAAAATTATTTTTAAATAATTAGTTTCTCCCACCATGTGGATTATAATTAATTTTAGGGCTTGTCAATTGTTCATGGAGTTCTTGTAGAGAGGGCTGTACAAGTGATGCATATCATTGCATCCACATTTACGTCAGTTACAACGACTCAAGCCCAAGTCCAAAACAAGTCAACGATGCCGTACTGCTGGTGAATATTAAAGGATGCGGGTATCCCCCGAAAGTCACGTGTGCCAATTTCACAGATACGTACGGAGTCGAGGGTGCCACTTACCCCTGTTATCATTCACTTGAAAATCGTACACTTGTTTTGACACACTATGATAAAGATGAACAGGTAAATTAAACTGCGTAAAAATAATTACTCATTACTTCTGTATTAACAAATAGTATAATTTTTATTTAAGGTGGCTATAATAATTCATTTTTTCGCCGTGCCGTTCGTGATAACATTAGCAACGTCGGTTGCTTTATGCGTTATGCACTGTGACTGCCGATGCCACGTAGTTGCGCACCATAAGAGAGTGCGAAGGTCTCGCATGCACCAAGACTTTAGTGATGGTTCTATAAGCACTGGAGTTGATCTTCATCATACTATTAGTCATCATTCTGATCTTGTTGCAATACGTAACATGTGATGTTAGTGCTTCGGTCTAATTCACGTACAGGGTGAGCCAAAGGAATTGGCCCAAAATTTCTCTTTTTTTAACTGTTATTACTATTATTTTAAAAAGCACCACATCATACAACTTGATAAAAAATTAATTAATATATTAATTCACTGTTCTTTTTGTCTTTAGTAATAAAACCAAGATATATCTACTTAGACAATAAATACAGCTGGAATTATTTTGCTTCACCCAGTATGTGAAATTATATTAATAGTCTAAGGGCTGCAGCTGAGATCCGGTATTGTTTTATGGGGGCTCCTTAAGAAAGGGATCAATTTTCACTATTTTGCTAGTCAACTTTTCTCACGGTGCATTAGAATTGCTAAAATTTACACTATATAAATGGATCTCATGCCTAGAAGAAAAATGTTTAGAACAGTTTCGATTTTCTATACTGATTTTACAGCTCTTAGACTATTAAATTACCTAACTAATTTTTTAGTTTTATGATTTACTTAACGTACCATTTTGTCTGTTAGATACTTGTGTAACTGTAGAAACCCCAACTTATGATGTTTTCCTTTAGCTGTGATGATGACTACTGTAGTACTGTAGGTGTTATGTTTAATTGAGTTTATTATTTTCATTATAAATATGTCAAAAATAATTAAGTAATAGAATAAGGTATTCAAATACTTAAGATTGAAGTTAATGTTATCAGATTTTCTCCAACATATTGTTCTGTACAAATTTTATAAGATTTTACCCTAACCTACATTTAAATACATTATTTTATATGTAAAAGGTTGCTTTAGTCTTCCATATTTACCACAAAAAGAAATCACCACGTAAAGGGAGCTCTTTCCCTTAGTACGCGAACTCCAAACTTCTCCCACTCCATAGATGAAATCCACAATTCATGTGCCGTTTCTAAACAAGACATTATTGAAGCCCCTTTCCAAGCCACCATAGCAGAATCCATGTCTCTTGGATTTGTAATAATGTCTAACTGTTCTGTTTTAGAGTAAGAAAATAAAGTTAAACTAAAGTTTAAAATTACCATTAATAAAATTTACCTCCCCTGTAAAGATACGGAATCTGTAAAGAAATTCGATTTTGCAACCACGTAGCTATTCCAGAGAATTTCATGCCTCCTCCTACTACTAAAATACAACCGTACATTTTCCTTTTAAGATCTTCATTTGCTTAAAAACAAAGACAACTTTATTAAATTAAATTATTTAATTCCTTTTAAACTTACGACATCTATCAATACTCTGCAAAACTGCCTGATCTAAGCCTAAAATCTGGCCTGGATTAACAACAAAATCCTTATCAATATTTATTACTGCAGAGTCTATAGCATCCACTACAATGTCATCATCGTTTGTAACATTCTGACTTCCACTCTGCTCTAAATAATTTTCTCCAAATGCGTCGGCTGAGTTTTGTTCGTTTTCTTTTAATCCTTTTTTCTAAACCAAGCAAACATGTGCATAATATAATTTTTTTCTGAATATATTATGTATGAAATACCCTCGATTCTCTTAAATAATTTTCGTCGTGAGGATCCTCAGGGTCGCCTAAAGATGGTTTTTGAGTACAAACTTGTTTAGGACCCGTAATTTCAAATAATTCGGGCGTAAATAAGCTCAACGGTGCCACAATACATTCATCACCAACTTGAATAGTATATTGTAACACCGGTTTTTCGGGTTGTTTCAATATAAATGTTCTCTCTTGAGAACCGCATACATCCTACAAAAGAATTTTTTTTTGTTTCAAATGAAAAAGTAGAATAAATACACATCGTACCAAATTGACGTGACAGAAATCCTCTTTCAATTTCCGTAATAACATCGAGTCCAATTTATTTTGTTCATTACATGTTTTATACGGAAACGCACATTTTTGAAGAAGCCAAAAAAATACTTGCGTTATATCTCCTCCACCATAATCAATTCTGACCTACAGAAAAAAATTCAATAAGAAATAATTTTTAAAATTTATAAAGACTATTTATTTACTCGTGTATTCCTATGACAAATGCCATCTTCAACACATGACACAGAAGTTTTTTGGTCTCCCACATCAACTACACAAGCATAACTTAATCCTGATCCAAATGTTGCTGCAACGTGATCCTAAAATAACAAAAAAAGGAGTTATTTTTCTCTTAATTCTAAACAACAATACTGTTATTTACTTGTACTAAAAAGCAGCTTTTAAAGCCCATTTTGGACACCAAAAGTGTTACAAGTTCTCTTAAGTATGTCCTATTGTAGACATCAGGAATAACTAATACTGCTTTGTAAAGTTTGAAAGACTTCTTATCAATGTTAAAGTTTGTCTCCAAAACGTAAGTCCAAATAGTTTCTAAATCAGCTAGAACAGAAGTCATAGAGCCTCCAGGACCAGAATGAATGTTAAAATCGCCCCTTCGATATGGAAAATGTATATTATAATCTTCATAAGAATTCATTCTTAATATCTATAAAATAACACCATTAGTCTACAAACACTAATATAAAAAGCAAAACAAAATGTTACATCATTTCCAACAACAACACTTGACTCAAATTTAGTCCATTCTCCACCGGTTGTAGCTAAAACATCTGGCTGAACACGTCTATTAAATGCTGCTATTTGTTGAGGAGGTGTTGCATAACGCCTTCTTCCATCAGACTGCAAGCAAGACTGTAACGTATGAGAAACTTGGAGTCTTGCTTCTTCCATTTCTTGAGTCTATGTATGAGAAATTTCATTGTGTAGATGTAATAAATGTAATACATAGCAAAAACATACCACAGCAACTCTAGGTGGTAAAAAGAAATCCTGATATTTGTATCCCAGTTTTAAACGCTTCCTTGCAATTGCATGCAAAACTGTAACAGGATTTAAATCAGAAGCTCTACCAATCCTCAAGTTAAGGGAGCCAGGATGAATTACAATTATAGATTTTGAATGAATGTGCTATTAAAAAAATGTTTTAATGTAAAATAAATGCAGTATAGGTTGGTACAGTACCTCTGGAGGAGTCTCGGGGTACACCGGCATTGTCACTAAATTTTTATTCATTGAAGTTGTTGCACTGTTGTTTCATTAACATTAAATTAGAAAAAAACGTCAAACGGCCAACACCTGCTCAATTTTGGTTAGTTTTATGCCTTTTTAAAGAAGTTTAAATAATAAACATTCGTTTAAATTAGTATGGTTATGTTGGGTTATGTTTTGAGTTTTTCTGCCATAGATATCAAATTTCTAATCATAGATGTGTTACAGATTTTTAAGAAATGTTCAACTAAACTACAAATATTAAATACCACTTTTACTTATTTCAGATAAAGTTTAATAAAATTTATTATAAACATTTCAAAAATTAAATTTGCATAAATTTTATCTACCTAATTTTAATTGCATATGTTTAAAAAAAAGTACCTAAGAAATTTAAAAAAATATTTTAGGTTTAAAGAAAAAATAAAACAGACTTGCTTTTCTATTAGGGTTTTACTTATTATGTTAAAAATATATTTAAATTTGAATTTAAAGAAATTTTGCTTCTTTTCGTGTTTATATCAAACAAGATACGGTTTCAAGTGAACTCGGGAGGATCTGATGATTCGTCATAAGAAATAACGATATAACCAAAGAGTTATAACCTTGACTATGGTTATAACTGTCCCAGTCATTCTTTGTCCCAGTCCCACTCCTTCTAGCACTTTGTAGAATAAGTCGGTGTGTCTCTGTACCAATTGTAAACGCATGGTAAACGCAATAATATTTAATTAACTCTTAGGACCCCCTTTGCCATTACCATTACGTCATATCGCTCATTAGAGGTAGTATTTCGTATAGAAATCGTTACAGTGAAGTGTAGTGTTATTGAACAAAAAATACAAACAAAAAATCGTTATGAGCGCTCCTGTTAAGAAGGTTCCCATTCATTTGCAGGTAAATTTATTTCGTTCTTCTTTATTGAGTTATTTGGGTCAACATTTACTTAATGAAGGTAGTTTGCATTTTTCATCTACTTAAATGCATTTGTTTATTTTTAATTTATTAAATTTGTGAATTACTGACCGGCTATGTAAATTTATTTTACAATAACCTCCTCGTAGGAAAATTTTAATATTTACAGTTATTTAAATAATATAAAATATCTATAGGTACAGTTATTCTTTTATTTTCTCTTAATTATAATACCGGTTCACGAACTATTTATAAATAAGGTCTTTTGCATTTTACTGTAGCTAAAATAATTTTAAAAGGGCTAGGTAGCAAGGAAAATAATTTTTCTTTCAGTTTATAAAACTGAAATTCATCAGCGTAATCATACATACAAAAATTAGTCAATAAGAATCGGCTGACTGCCACTAAATACCTAGTAATTTTAAACTGGATAAGATAAGATATTTTTTTGTAACATTTACTTAATGAATGTCTATTTTACCAATACCAAACAAATATTTTCAGTTAGGTACCTACTTACAATGTTTTCGTAAAAAAATTAAATTATCTTATCTGTTATTTTTATACTAGATGCTATTCAATGATTAATAAGTAATGATAAAAAATATGTAGCAGTTAAATGTTTATAACAACTTTGCCCTCTTGCGATTTTTCGTACAATAAATATCTTGAAACAAAAATAATTATCAATCGAAGATGTCACACGAAATCAGGAGCGGATCCAGAATTTTGGGGAAGGAATAATTTGATTCTAATTTAATAATTAATTGTAAAAATGATTTGAATTTTGGTTTTACTAGTCCCGAAATTGGGAGACGGTCGAACCCTCTAGGATCCGCCGCTGCATGAAGTAAATATATTAAAAAGAAGTTACAATTAATTGCCACTATTGTATGCAATACATAATATAGTTGCCTACTTCCGGTTTAATTTAAATGATTATCCTCGTAGCAGTCGTAAAAATTAACATAACGTTATGTGGGTCTGTTAGAATGTGCCTATTTACTGGTAGAGTTACATACCTTCCTTAATATGAATATAATATGTCCTTATAAAATGAGCTAGAGGAAATGATATTTTAAACACGCACAGTATATTCGTTAAGGAAATGAAATACGAGGTGCGGTTAAGAAGTATTATTTTCTATTGGAATTATTCGCATTCTTCCAGTAAAACCAATTTATTTTAGAGTTCTCAAAACCGCCTTTTAATAAAAAGCGGTAAAATCGTTAATGACGATGGTATATCAGAAAATGATGTTTTTATCGAGGATGGAATCATTAAAGAAATAGGTAGAAATCTCATTATACCGGGTGGTACTAGAATGTTAGATGCAAGGGGCTTGTTCCTTCTTCCGGGGGGTATAGATCCCCACACACATTTGGACTTTGAATTTATGGGTGCTGTTACTGCTGATGACTTTTACCAAGGGACCAAAGCCGCTATCGCAGGGGGAACAACTATGATAAGTACGTAGACTAACTCGAAATTATTCTAATTTATTTTCAATGATTACATTTTTCCAGTTGATTTTGTAATTCCAAAAAAGGGAGAGTCTCTTATCGACGCGTATCATTCTTACCGCCAGAAAGCCGACGATCAGGTGTGTTGTGATTATGGATTGCACTCGGCTATTACTAGTTGGAATGATAGAGTCAAAAATGAAATGGAAATTCTTTGCTCGAAATATGGAATTAACTCTTTTAAAATGTTTATGGCTTATTCGTTTAGACTCGACGACTCAGAATTGTATTCTGCTTTTGAGTATATTCGTAAATTAGGAGCCATAGCGCAAGTTCATGCGGAAAATGGTTCAATTATTGAGAAAAACACGGAAAGATTACTGGAAAAGGGCATAACAGGCCCAGAAGGGCACGAACTCTCAAGACCTGAAGAAATTGAAGCTGAAGCAGTAAATCGAGCCTGTGTCATAGCCAAACAGGTATATGCGATTTTCTGTGTATTTAAGCATGAGAAAACCTATCCACAATACTGTCGCATATTTAATTAATTTTTTTGTTTAAAGAAGACTAACTTACTTGGGATATTAATAATTTAAATACCTATTACAATTCTTGTATTTATTCTATTTTATTTGAAATGATTTAACGCTCTTTCTAAATAATTTTATTATTTTAATCTCAACTGTTAAGCTAATTAATTATTTTTATTTCTGCCAAAATTTGCAATAGTTGTGCTTTTAATGTCAAAACAGTTTACAGTAGTGCTTATTATTAGAAAATGTACTTAATTAATCTTTTTGCATGATTAGTTACTGTACAATAAAATATATACAAAAGTTAGGCTCTGGTGGCATGTTGTAGGTAGCTTGTCCACTGTATATTGTGCATGTGATGAGCAAATCAGCAGCTCAAGCACTGGTTACTGCTCGTGATAGAGGTTCCCAAGTTTATGGAGAAACATTAGTAGCTGCCTTAGCCACTGATGGTTCACAATATAAACATAAATGCTTCCATCACGCAGCTGGCCATGTGCTGAGTCCTCCTCTTCGACCGGACCCCACAACCCCTCAGTTTTTAATGAATTACTTGAAACAGTAAGTTTCTTTTCGTTCTTGGTTTTTTTTATTTCTAATTTTTAATTACGCTTTATTTTTGTACTGCTGTCCCTGGCATTTGGTTTGACTGTCATTTATATTTCTTTTTTCATGCTAATATCACTGGTCGTCGTTTTTCTTTTTAAACGTCGAGGAATTTAACATGTCTAATGTCTCTTGTGTGTCTTTAGAGTTGCTTAACAAACCATTGTGGAAGGAGGTTCTTTAAAAAAGTATTTTTAAGTTGTCTTTAGACTTAAATTTCCTTTAATGTTAATGAAGTGTTTCAATATTATACCGAATGCATCAGTGTAGAGTCAAGCATTTTTAAGTACAGGTGAACGTTCCTTTGTATGTGACGCATGTGTCAAGTGGCCTTGTTGGAAGTGTGATCGCTGAAAAACAAACGGAGGGCCAAGTAGTATATGGAGAAGCGCTTTCTTCTGCAATTGTTCATAACAGAAATACCAGCAAAGTTAATAATGAATCCCTTTCCGAGCTTTTGGGGCTATTTGCGTCGTAAGTGTTTAACAACTAACATTTAGCCCTCCCTCACATGATATTGATATTAAAAACATTAGGCTATCAATAATTTAATTTTGACCAACCTTGTACAGTAGATGTAAGTTATAATTCACTATTTAGGCAGCCTGTAGAATCTATATTTTTATAAGTTGATACTAAATTTAAAAAGTCATCTAGGGTCTACTGTATGAGACAATTTACCCAGATTGCCTGCATGGGTTCTACCGATGTGTTCGTAAAATTGTAAAAGTATACTTTGTTATTACGTGTTATAAAT
Organism: Agrilus cyanescens; assembly: GCA_947389935.1. NCBI lineage: Eukaryota > Metazoa > Arthropoda > Insecta > Coleoptera > Buprestidae > Agrilus > Agrilus cyanescens. The sequence goes on from OX376704.1 coordinate 1,110,097, forward strand.
AAATATTTATAGCTAGATAAAAGTTATTTATTTGCATTTGATTAATTTTCAGAGGTAATTTGCAAGTTGTCAGTAGTGATAATTGCACATTTAACAAGGCTCAAAAAGAACTGGGTAAAAACGATTTTTCAAAGATACCAAATGGAGTTAATGGCGTTGAGGACCGGATGTCTGTTGTATGGGAAAAAGGAGTTCACTCAGGATGCATAAGTCCTTCGGAGTTTGTTGCTATAACAAGTACGAATGCCGCAAGAATTTTCAATCTCTATCCAAGAAAGGGATGCATTGCTGTCGGATCAGACGCGGATCTTGTCATTTGGAATCCGAACAAAACGAGAATCATATCAGCTAAAACTCATCATCAAGCCGTTGACTTTAATATTTTTGAGGTATGATTAATTATTTATAAATTAATTAATTGTAGATATTTGTTTGCATATTAAGGGAATGGAATGTCACGGAATACCAGAGTATGTCCTTGTAAGTGGTAGAGTTTGTGTTGATGAGGGTCAACTTAAAGTAGTTCAAGGCTTTGGCCGTTACATCGAGAGGCCAGTTTTCCCCCCGTACGTCTTCCATCAATTACAAAACGGATCTGGTTGCGAAAAGAAACTTTCAGAAGTATGAAAAAAAAAAATGAAAATTTTCTGTTTATGATTCTAATTTTGTTATTTATAGCTGTCGATCGCGGAGCAAAAGCAAGACTTGGATGACCATAAATCGTTTCAAGGTATTTTGATTACATAAAAGGGTAGGTCTGTACAGTAATTTATTTTATTTTGTGTATAGAAAGCCAAGAAGAACAGACTCCACAAACAGCCTTTTCAGCTATTGATGGTAATCAGTGGGAATTTTAGTATATTATTTATATTAATTTTATTGTTTTTTCAGTTTCAACTCCATGTTGTAAAGGAGCTAGGCCAGAGAACTCAAGAAATATGCAAGATTCTACTTTCTCGTTATCAGGTGAGCTCATTTTTTGAGTAATATTCTAGTTTTTCAATAAATGAATTATTATTATTTAGCTGAAAATGAGACAGATGTTGAAAGAAGATCCTGTATCAGAGTTAAAAATCCTCCAGGAGGAAAATCTTCAGGATTTTGGTAAACTATTGCGCTTTTTATGTTGCGGGCTACTTTTAATTTGTTAAAGAAATTACAAAATTAATCACTAAATGATTTTTTTTATTGATATCCATTTCAAATATTTATTGTAGAATAGGGTGATTTGGTAAATTTGGTTTAACTAATTAACATATTTTTTAAAAAACATTTTGAGCCCTTATTTAGAGCTTAATTGTACCATTACGTACGTTTGTCATATTATTTAATAATCATCGCGTTTTATATATTATAAAGAATACCAAAGTCACTTTAATTGTATGCTACAATATTTAAAAAAAATCGTTAGCTTTAAAAAGTTGATGTTATTTTTGAAATGGTTGTGTTCTGTTAATAAAAATAATTAATAGTTATTAGCACTGAATATTAATGTTATTAGCTGAATGTGTCTGTTTGCAAAGCTTTTCATCAAATGTGGTTTATAAAAAATATGTAAGAATGTATTAATATAAAATAAATAGCTTGTGTCAAAGAATTGTTGTTTATGTTAAAAAATAAAATAATTATTAAATTTATATAAAAAAAGTTCTTGGTGAAGAACAGGAAAAGATAAATAATTATCGTTAAATAGGTAAGTAGTAAAAAATTTTCATCGAAATTGTCCCGGCAACCTAACAAACAACAATGCAGAGCTGGTTGTCTAACTATGATATAGAAATCCCGGTAAATTCAAATATATTATGAAATTATGAAAAAGCATTTGAATTTAAAAAGTTCTTGGTATAAATAAACAAAAAAAAAATATTAATTAGATAGGTAATCATAAAAAAATATTTATATGAGACAAGAAAATTTTAATTAAGACCTCTTCAGGTAACCTTATAAACACCAGTGTTGGGAGGTACTAAACTACAGGACAGAAAAACCCGGGAATATTAAAAAAAATTGCAAAGGTAAGCTGAATTAAATTTTCATTTTGCCAAAGTAAAATTTGTACTTTTTCAAATAATTTAAACCTTATATTAAAAACTTTCCGTATGTAGCGCGTTTACCAAAGACCGTTTCGAATTTATTTTTGTAAAAGCTGTAAGTTAGAATAGTTTATTCGAGTTTATTATACAAATAAGTTTATAAACCAGAGAGCTGTGTTATCACAAAATTAATACATAATACATGCAAGTATTTTTTTTTAAGTTTTGTCTTCTTTTTTAAATATGTAGGTACCATAAGTAAACTTACTTAGCTTTAACATTTCCCAACTTAATAACACCAAAAAATGATTTTCCTGGCTCAAACAACGAATAACGATGACTACCTACATCTCTAATACTAATTTCATCTCCTTCTCTTAAATATTCAACTCCAGCTGTATAACATGTGTTACCTTTTGTTACCGTACTCATCGAATGTGTCATCACTGTGCATTGAAGAATTGGATCACGATTTTTGTGAACATGAAAGCCATTTGTGTCGTGTTCATCCAAGTAATAAATCTTAAAAAAAATCTTAGTAATTTGTATTTCATTTACACAGCCAGAAAATCCACCGTTACCTGTGCATATACGAAATACAATCCGTTTTCTTTAATTTTAAGATATCCGTTCATGAAATCAAACTTTTCATTCATGCCTAGGGGTTTTACCCAATCACTCTCCTTCCAGTCTGCAAATATTTGGTTTGGGTGACGCAGATGCCCATTTCCTGGTGTAAAAGTACTCAATAGTTTTTCTATTAATAACCAATGGTTTGATAAACATTTTTACCTCTAAAGTTTTCGTGTTTTCCCACTACGTATTTACTTGTGTCGCCAGAAAAATGCACAACAGCTTGTTCAAGAGATTCCAAATTGTTTCTGTGTCTGTTTCTGTTTCTTCTACGCGAAGGCGGTGTGATTTTTGGTTCTATTTCTTCAACGTCGCCCTAATTCATAAATCGGTTCCGTTCATTATTATTTAATTTTTAATTTAACTTAATGCTCACATTTGATCTCCAAGAGTTTCTAGCTCTTGTTCTTCTGGTAACTGTTTCAGTAGGTTGTTGATTGCCGGATAAAATTTCACTACTGTCATCTGATCTTAATGATAATCTTAAAGAATTACTATTTTTGTTAAATTATATATTAAGTGTTCATTAAAGAAGTTACCCCTCTGAATTGGTGTCACTAATTTCTCTTTTGACAAGAGAAACTGTTAGTAGCGATGCGTTGGGGTTCCCACGCGCAATTTCCAAATTTTCCTCTGATAATTCGTTTTCTAAGTAGTCACTGCCATTAATGTTATTATCAGTATCTGATAAGTAATTTGAATCGTATAGGATTGGAATCCAAATTTCATCATCATAAAGCTACAAAAAATATTTTTTTTTTTTGACATAAATGAATCGATTTTAGATACTTTTGGTTTATGTTACATTTGTTTGTTAATTTCTTGTGCGTCTTTTTAAATGAAGCGTGTACTTGAGTTTAATTGCGACAATTAGAGTCTCTAGTCTACAGCGTAATTAATTAATTAATCAGAGAAGAACAAAGAAATAAAACAGTGAACAAATCTGTCATGATGTTTTTGCAAACTAATTTAAGAAAAAATATGTATTATTAATATTATGTAGTCTATAATTAAAAAAAGAAGTTATTAACAGATTTGCAAATTGAAATTGATAACTTTAATAAGAATTTTATTAGGTAGGTACTTAAGTAATTCCTATTTGGTCATAACATATAAAGGCAGTCTTACCTCAAGATCATCGGGATTTTGGTAAAATTCATCATTAATAATTGTAGTAGCAAGTTTGATATGTTCCAGTTCTTTTTTAAGCAATTTCACTTCCTCGGTTAAAATTTGTACTTTTAAGACACTGAACACAAATAACCCAAAGGTCGTGGTTGCGATAATAAATACAAACAAAATAGCAAAAACCCATACAAAGTTTTTGCTGCATTCGGTAGCATTTTCCCTCTCGCCGGATACCATTAAGCTCGAATTATCTTTTAAGACTTTTTTAATATTTCGCATGATTGACAAAATTATTATTTGTTTATTACGGTTGCTAGAGAACTTTTCATCGAAATATCTGAACACTAAAAACGGACTTCTCGATCTCACACACTGTAATATGTACAGAGATAAGGCATATGCATTTGTTCAAGCAACAGACCGGGCCACAATAAATTAACTTCTCTATTCGTTTGGTTCACTAAATTTATTGGAGTTTGTGAGTGCTTCTAAATGTGTACGCTTATCTGTACTCACGTCCAACCGAAGGAGTTTATAGGGTTCATTGAATATTTCTATCAATGTACATATTTCTAAACAAACATATGTACATAAATGCATTTACAGATATTTTCTTGTCACTTTTTTGCAATATATACCATTTTTTTGTTTTGTTTTTTTGTTTTTTTTTTGATACTGTGAAAGTACGAACAGTTTCCAGTACCGACTGAATGCTGAACGTAGTGTTCCACAATAAAATAAATCGGAAAAAACAAAAATAAAGTAATTTTTTGATTTTTTGAATAATTTGTGTTACTTATAAGTATAATGTTCGGTTGTCCTTGGAAATAAGTATATTTTATGGTAAGTAATAAAAGTAAAATTAAATTCGTGCTTCATTTACGCGCTTATTCTGAGAATATTGTCATGTTCACTGCCAACAAGATGAAGCTGGAGATCAATATTCAGGTCAAATATTTGTTACGATAATAATAGATTGATTGAATTCCTATACTTACTTGTGACTTGGGTGAATTTTATAAATAAATAAAATAAATCATTAAAAAGGATCTTTCTGAAACAACATATGAACTGAGATTATAAAAAAATCAAGTTTTCCAAAAGTGTACCTTAAAGTTTTGAAGAATTTACGATAATATATGAAGATTAATTAGTGAACACTTACATAATGTCACTGTTATTTAAATTTACTGAACGTCATTATATTTTAATGAAATAGTGATATAATCATAACAACCGATTATTAATTATAAAAAAATAAAAAAAGGCAATAAAGTGTTAGCTTCTTGCAAATCATATTATGTATTTATTGAAACTTAAGAATATATAACACGTTAAAACTATCTACAAAACTCTAAATGTAAGGTGGTTAGATAATTCTAGATAAATTCATCTTTTCATGTGCTAAAATGGTAACTATATATAAGATAATGGATGCGTCGATATAAGTTTTTAGTTCAAAGGTTCACGTGTTGTATTTGGCAAAAACAGACATAGCAAACCACCCCCTATAAGGAGGGCGGCCACTATGAACGTGGGCGCTGGACAATACATATCTAGCAATTGGGCAATAACTATATTACCAATAATACCTCCCAAACGCGCTGCTACCATAGATATAGCTATGCCAGTTGCCCTAAAATTAATTATTTATTAATTATTTAAGATCAAACTATAGTAAGTACCAATTTACTCGGCACTAAAATAATCAGTTCAATACATATATCAAGGCTCTTAACGATATCTTGACATTGCATCTGATTTACGTATTATTATTAGTGAAAAATTACCTGAGGTTTGTCGGGAAAATTTCTGTTATTAAGCAATCTAACGCGGCATTACCGCATGAGATGACACCACTAAATACTGCAGATACTGCTAAGTTTTGAACGTTATTATAGACTAAATACATGCAAGCTGAACAAATACCAGATGTAACTGTACTGAAAACTAAAACAAAAGATACAAATAAGAACGAAAGACAAAACCATAGACGAGATTTCTTTACCCAAGAAGAACTTTCTACCAAGACGATCCATCAAGAGAACCGCGATGATGTTACTTGGTAAAGCGGCTGCTACAGTGACCAAAGATTCCATGAAGACGTTGCTTTCGATGGTACTTGAACACGTAGCATCCTGGTGACTACCGTTGTTAACGACGAAGTCGGTGACTACACAAACGCTTGCATCTGCACCCGGATGGGTTCTGGAATATTCATCGAACCTGGTAAAAAGTTCTGGGAACCACATCATCAAACCGTAATAACTGCAGCAACAAAACAGAAGACATTGATGGAACTTAACTTATGTACATATGTCAACCTGTAAAACCTTACCCAATGTGGAATGTGAAGTTTATAGTGATGGAAATAAAGGTTAATTTAAGAATTGGAGAAACGAAAAGCTGCTTGCTGTTGTCCAGAATGTCAGAAAACATTCCTTCGTATTTTTGTAAAAACGAAGTTGGTTTTACGTATACTTCTTGGTTATCCGTATCGTCCAAAATTAGATGTTTAACTGGATAAGTTTCCCTAGGATTTCCGGTGTTCATTTTGTAAATTCTACGGAATATACTAAGCGCTTCGTCAGTTCTTCCTCGCGAAAGCAAGAATTTCGGACTTTCTGGTAGAAATAGCAGCAAAGCAGCCACGATGAACGATGGAAGAGAACAAATAAACAAGAAAATTCTCCATGAATTGTACTTAAAGTACGGCGTATCTATTCCCATTTCTGAAGGAATTATAACCCAAGCTAACCCTGCTACGAATAGATTACCAAGGGTCCAAAAGGCTGCCATGAACGAAAGCATGGCACCTCGTTTTGATTTCGGTTGAAATTCTGCGAAATAGGACCAGATCACTGGTCCACTGCCCCCTAATCTGTAAACAACAAAATCAATCCCTTTTCCCACGACAGTTGAACAAATTGTTATCTCTAATGCAGTAATGATGAACTTACGCCACCCCGTTTAAAAATCTGAAGACCATAAACACCTCATAGCTCTGGCTGAAACTGGATGCAACAATGCACAGAGCGTTCGTGAATGAGATGACTATGAGGAGTTTCTTACGACCTAGAGAATCTGCTACTGATCCCCAGGCGTACGCTCCTGCCATCATCCCGATGAAGATGATGGAGTTGAGCCATCCTTTGGCCTGGGTATCGAGATCCAGATCGCACTGCGCGGACGGTAGGATGAAGGACATCGAGATGACGTCCATCTCCTCCGCCGTGCTGACGAAGCCGCATATTGCTAGCAGGAGGTAGTGGAACTTTCCATATCCTGTCTGCTCGATGGCACCCTCGAAGTCTGCCTTCTCGTTGCCCGAGTATGATAATGGGGACGATCCAAATCCGCCTTTCTCAGGATCTTTGCCGAGATCGACGGTCTTAAATTTCGGAAGCTCGACGCTAGTCGGTCCACAACCGTTTACGACTCGCTCGTCTTTTACATCAGAATTATCGTTATTTTTGAAGGGAGGGACAGTTTCTACCATCCTACGATATCGCTGGTTAGTTTGTTGTTTTTGCGGCGAAAGCGGGAACTCCTGGGGCGGCTAATGGGGGCAGTAGGCTTTGGCAAAAACGAATTTCCTGAAAACAAAATATGTACCTACACACTTGTACGTTTTGCTCCTTCGAGCCGAACGATTAACATTTTCCGTTCTTTTTCGGGTCAACTTTAAAACTTTTCGTTTAACTGTCATTTTGATTCTATTTACCGTATTAAACCGTTTTGCCTAGGTATTATTTGTTTAAATGTAGAAAGGTGCGGGGATTAGATAGAAACAAGTTTATTTTCATCATCCCGGTATTGTACACAACTATCTACTTATGCAAATTTCTCATTACACGGACGTAATTTAATATTATGTAAATATGCGGCATATATAGATAGGTACCTATACATATTTGCTTTTTTCAGGTTTGAAAAAATTTACTACGTCCGATATAAAAATACACCTATACCTACACGTAAGTGTAATTAATGTAAAGTATCTAAGAAAAACAATATACATATTTATTTAATAAACTCGAACATACTAATTAAGTGTAAGTATTATTTTTGTACACTTTGTTTATGTTTATCTGGCAGGTAATAACAAGACCTTTTACTTAGATCGTATATACCTAATAAATAATTGCGCTAATGCGAACGTTTTTGAAAGTTCAAGTATAAAACAACAAAACAACGGTATGTTATTGAAAATATTCTAATACAACATACCGGATTATTGAAATCATTTAGTCAATTATGTCTCAAATTAATTGTGAATAACTTTTTATTTAAATGGATGAGTTGAATGTCCTCCATAAATTTTTGATGTTTACAGTTAGCACATAAAAAATTGTTCAATCTTACTTACATTAATTTTTTTTTCGCTCTAAATTCCTGACGACAACAACAACACCCTGTACATCTATATAATAGCGATGAACCGGTTAAAACTAGACACAATTGCGTTTAAGATGAAACATTCGGGTATTATATTGGCCAATTAATTTCAAACTATTGAGTTTATTAATTACACAAACATAACGATTAAACTGGAGCGCAGTTGCTCTGTTGTAGACGTTATGGAGACTAAATATATTTTTACTATTTTTCTAACAAACAATGGGCACAAACTTTATTGCAAATTATATCTGCAGGTAATTATTGTGTTTTGGATAACATTGTTCTTATGCTATGTACCTTGGTTAACTCTAATCGTTAGTCAAAGAATGTGCATTTAGGATTAAAAATTTATCAATAACAAATGCATAATATTTTTTTTTATACCCAACATGAGCCTAATACAAATACCATTTTTTGTTTGTGCAAATATACAATTGGGAACGAATTATAAAATGAAATCAACTGGAAAATTTTTATTACGTACATACTTAATACATTCGGATATTTATTACTTTTTCAATGTTTCTATTTCCTCAATTTCGTCGTGTTCAACGAATTTATTTAATACTTAATAGTTTATTACGGCAGAAAAAACACAAAACAAGAAGTGCGTTACAAAATTGATACTTATTTAATTTTTATTATGGTGTAAAAATTTTTCAGAATTTATTACCCCCTTTAAAACTGTAAATTAATTCATCGATTGAGTTCATCGTTTATTACTTGTTGATTAGTGTATTTATAAATACATAATTAATATTATTTACCTAATTGTAAATAAATGTCCATAACCCTGAAAATATTCGCAAAAGGAGAGACTGCTGATTTGAACAATTTGAGAAACGCGGTCGAGGGTAATGAAATACAGTCATTGACGAATATAATGTACAAAGCTCGAAGAGTAACAGTCTTAATTAGTACACTAATTAAACAACTAAAAATTTTTCTGCGTACTTTTTAACAGTAAAAATGCTATTATTTTTTACTACAATATTTTTCTTTATAAGTACTATTCTGTAAAAATTAAATGAATCACTGTAAAAATGTTAGATAATATGTACCAAGAAGTAATTAACCAATTTAAAAAAAATTTTCTGTTGGACAAGAGAGATAATACTTTGTAAGAATTTAATCGTCAACTCATTATCCTATTGTTTTTCAAAGAAACTTCGACGTATCTAAAATTTATTTAATATGTAACTTAAATTGTAAATCATTATTAAAGTATACAATTTAAAAACGTGTTTTGGTGTAACAAACGATAGACAGTAATTATATTTCATTATATTTTGAGAAAGATTTTTAAATTTTTCACAACAGAGGCTTCTGTCTCGTGATGATTTATAACAAACGATAAATCTTCACAAATAACTAATATTTAAACAGTATATTGTATGTGCGTCAGTTTATAAATATGCGTTTGCAATGAACGGCCTTCGTGTGATAGACTGTTTTTATATTAATATTAAGACTCAAAAATTTAAAATTCGTTTTATTTTCACGTTATGGAACTTTAACAGAAAAATTTTAATTTTGTTAGCTGCACGAAAACAAAATACTTAAATCAAACTTAGGCTTACCTTTTAAAAAAAAATAGTCAAATTAATAAAATTCACGTTTGTTAAAACTGGCTGCTCGCTAGTCACATCGTTTCATTGTGATCTTTTTTTTTTTTATATAGGTACAAACATTCATTGAGACAATAATTGTTCTTGCAAATATTTGAAGTCTACTGATTTGTTTTACGTTGTCACCTTAAGGATAAACGTGATACTAAAGTAAGTTTTGGTTCTTAGACTTGCGATTTTAACTTGGTACGGATTTCTGTTGGAGGTTATTCGCTTCAAGGAAGACAACTATTAACGTTATTATCAAACTTTTAGCGCAATATATTTCTTTTATTTATAAACGCACTTAACAAATTTGTTGAAATGGAAAAAAAAAATCCTCTAGACATCACTTACTAGATAGAAATGCGCAATGGGAAAGTCATTAAAAAAACTTACTCTATCATCCAATGTTTACTGACACCCACCCACAAATGTTTCAAACTAATTTTTAAAAATCGTAATTACACTTATATACGGTCTAAACGTGACTAACACAAAAGGTTTCAAAAAAGGATATCACAAAAATGTAGTACCATATATAGAATTTATCAATTACTCATTATTGTATTGTCCCTTTTTGGTATAAACTGTGATAAGTTATCCTATTTCAACATATTTTCCAATATGAAACACAATTTGAAAAAATTTCCGTTTTAATAACGTTTAAAAGACTACTTTCGGTATTTGTTTTGATAATTAAATTGATTAATTAACGAATTGTAATTGTGGAGGAGGGATTGATTGCTCGAGTTGGAAGTAATTTTTTTTTGGTTGTTTGATGTCTTACCTGGTGTCTTCAGAGATATAAATTTATTCCACACACTGTGGGGCTGCAGGCAACCTCCACACGAACTGGCAAGCCTGATCATCAGTGGGACTTATATAGGAGAGCACAATGACTTTTTTTGTTAATCATACACAAACAGTTACGAATTATACAACTTCATTAATTAAACAAAATGTTAAAATTAACCATTCGTCTGCGCAGATAAAATTCTGTCAGATTCGAGCAAAAGGTAACGAAAAAATATGTCGCAACAACGTACCTACATAAAATAAAAGTCAAGAATCTACGAGTGACATACAAAAAAAATACGTATTAAAATATCGTTTAACGACGTCACACATTTTACATTGCAATAATTAAACGCGTATGTACTAAATGTTTGTAGTCATTTTAATGGAAAGTCACTTGTGTTTGATGAATTCATCGTTAACACGGTTCTGGTTTATTAACTGATATATTAGTTATTTCATGGTTTCGAGACTCGAATTGGCGCAATACGTTACTGTTTACAAATTAAAGACTGTAATAAAAAAGAGACTCCACGGACACCCCACTTGTCTAGAGACCAGTCATAAAATATCAAATTTTTATTACAATAAATCTAATAGCTAGAGCTAATCATTTATTTATTTTATTAAACAAAAAATAAAATTACATAGGTACTAATACTTGAAGAAGTACCTAATTGTTGTTTTAAGAAACACGTAGGTATGACTGACTAATTTGTCATATTGACTTTTAATATTGAAAATACAAACAGCGCGTTTGTTCCTCTTTTTACCAGTTTTTAGTGACACTCGTGTATAACGCAATCATTAATTTAATATTTATTTTTACAGTGTGGTAATTTTTTAGTACTACAAAGTACTGAAAAACCAAAACTGAAAACATAAACTCAGATTTCCGTAATAATTATTACCATATTTTTTAACTCAAAAAAATAAATGCAAAAAAATATATAAAAATAAGAGATAGGTACATAATTCGGCCATTTTGTTTTTATTTTTGGCGCCTTTTAAGTCTTTTGTCCTCGAATCTCAGAATGCTTTCTACATTAATTTGTAGTATTATGCAAATAAAAAACAATAAAATTACAAATATTTAACAAACAGTAAATTTAGAACGGTAGCATATTTGACGAGATTACAAAGCCTAATATGCCATATCTTATTTGTAAATATGTAGTATTAGAACAAAAAGATAACGCGTAACAAAATGGCGTCTTTAAATAATAAATAGCTTTTTATTATACAGCTACTTTAACAATTATATTTCTTGTAATTTTAAAAATTTACCTAGACAAATATGTATATTATTAGCACGTTAAATATTTACAGACTAGAAAAAAAAAAAGATTAAGAACATTTAAGGACGTTTCCATAACGATTTTGTAACTTATTTAAAAATTAATAAAAAATTAGTATGGGTCAAGGTTAATATTAATTATTTTTTCAATAAAGAAATACGTAAATTTATTGAATCACCTCGCAAGAAAGAGGAAAATCAACGGGCTGTAAAGACAAAAATCTGCATAGGGATTAAAATTAAATTAAAAAAACAAAATTGGTGCAATACGCGTTATCAGGAGGTGTAATTTTTTTTTTTTTAAGTAATTATACAATGTACTTACCTAATAGACATAATTTAATGAATAATATCATATGAGTATGAATAACTATCTTTGGGGGTATTCCATTCAGTAAATGTTTCGAAAGGGTGCGATGTAGAGGGTGTTTCTGTTAAAACGGGGCACTACCATTTAATTTTTTTACATTTAAAAAGTACTCTATACGTGACAACGACGAAAACAACAAGTGGCTAGTGTCTAGTTCGTTCGTTTAAGAAGATAAACTTTATAGCTGATTATTCTATTTGGTTAACAAGGTCCATTACGGCCCCTTTTTCACATCAGATTGTCTTTCTTTCTTTCTTTCTTTTACGACTCTGAAATTCACCAGAGGAATGAATGGCTACCGTACGAATCAAAAATTAAAATAGACAGCAAATAAAAAGAACACGTAGGCTGAAAAGGATGATATTCAATTAAGAATAAGAAGAAGAAGAAGAAGAACATCGAACTCCTTAGTGCCATACCTATGTATTTATTATATGTATTTTCGACGGTCATTAAACAATTTTAAAGTGGTCACTTAACTAAACAATAAAAAGGAAGCCGAATGTTACAAACACGAAAATGTTTTTGTCTCATCCGCAATAGAAAAAAATAAACGGTTTGTTTAGGTTTTCCTTTTGTAAATACATACTTAGATGTGTATTATGCCATGAAACCCTGGTGCTAATATACTTAAAATAAATTGCACTATCAAGGACAATAACACATCAAGCGGTAATCGTACTCTACTGGAACGAATTGTTTCTGCTTTATTAGTCCTTGTTATCCTGCGTTTATATTAAATAATAACTACTCATATATTTATAAATTTAACACGCGTTGACGTGAATCTACTTTTTACGTAGGTAATCGTCACCTTTTTAAATAAATACAGAGAATGATTTAGCCACATAAAGTGAGTTGACCTCGCGTCAAGAGGGTTACGTACGACGAATATTTTATCTAAACGAATGGTCAACTTTTATCTATATATATTTTTTTTAATAAATTTAAAATTACTTTTATTGATATTGATACGAAACGTTTTCTAAATAACTTTTTGATTTAAGGTCGTAAGGTCATTACTAATTGAAAGCAGATCGAACCTCATTAGCACCTAATCTACTTCTATCCATGTCAAGTTCGTTTTACTTTTTAATAAAAAACTGCTATTACATATTTTAAACGATTTCTTGCTATATATTGTTTGTATTTGAAAAAAAATTATCACGAATGTGGTAAGTACAAATGGGGGTAGGCAGATGGAATTTTTGGTCACCCAGATTAATTTAATTACGTAGGTATGGTCCATTTTAGCTATAAGTGATGGAATTACAAATAAACAATAAACTATCATTGCTAAATATGTACGTATAATATATATATATGTATATATATTTTTTTTTACAGAGCATTAACACACAAACTATAAGTTCATTTTATACTTACAATTAATCATTTTTCTAAGCGAGAAGTACAGTAGGTATATTTTCAAAAACTGTTTGTAGTAGATAGTAAAAATAAGAGTATGTATTCGTAAAAAAATTTCTTATTTATAAAACATCTTTTCTCGCTAAAAAGTTGTTGTTGTTAATTGTTTTTATTTAAAATTGTCTGTAAAGCTGTATGGGTTTAAAGAATTATATTATAATAATAAAAAAAAAAAAGTTAAAGAAAATTTGTTCATGGCCAAACGAAGTTGACAAAAAGGAATATGAAATAATACTGCTATAACAAAAGTTAATTAACCTAACCTAACCTTTTTAATTTTTTATTATTTGTTGTACATCTTCTTAAGAAAATGCGTTGTCATTTCGAACGATGACTCATTTAAATTAATATTCGTTAGGAATTACTCCGCGAATTTTGCTTATACATTGTGGCGTAATTTCGAATGCTTACATTGTATGTGTACATACATCATAGGTAAGATCCAAAAGGCAATTAATTGTGTCTAATTATTAATATACACAGTTACATATGTATACAGATACTGTTTTCACAAATGATTTTTTTAATATCATATTCAGTTCAATTAAAAAAAATAGCATTTCTAATCGGACGTAAAAAAATAAATTGATGTTTTAAAAAAGGGACAAGTTGTTCCTAGTGCGTATCACATTCTATCAGCTTTACAGTAAGCCGCAATAGCAGTTACTACATATGTACTTTTCTAGACTCTACGTAATATCTAATATCATTTTTTTTAAATTTATTTATTTACCTATTTACTATTATATTGTATCTAACTACCTACCTATCAGGCAAAACAAAGCCTTAAAAGAATTTATATTTTATATGAGCTCTGTTATTTCCTCTTCTAATGAGATAGGTACTTATTTTATTTTTTTGTAAGATTTTAAGAGCTCACATCACGTCACATTTATGCCTAGATATTTACAGATTCACCTACTTTAACGAGTAATTTAAGGTACTCATGTAATATGCACATATGAGATGCATTTGTCGGGGTTGAACATAATTAATGATATCTACGAAAATAATTTAGATATTCAAAACGAGGCACTTTTAATTAAAAAAAAGCAAGCAAGCAAGCAAAATAACTGTCTTTTTTATGTAGTCATCTGATTTTGTTTAGTCTATTACATAATTATGCAACATTATTGTCACTTTTAATTTAGAAATTAATATAAGTACACATAATTAGAATTAGTATTTAAAACAAAGAATTAAATAATGGGTTCGATGTCTTTAGACGAAATTTTTTATTGCTTTATCATTTTGTAATTATGCAGTTTGGAATAAAGAAATAATTTTTTTTAAAATAAACAATTAGTTTATATTTGGGTTACGTACGTAATAAAATTTAGTAATGTACCTAGTACTATAGTACCTACTGATATTTAAAAATATTTTTTTTTGAGCTACATATTTTAGCAAACATGCAGCGTCTACATGGCAAAAACAAAAGAGATAAATAATTAGAATATGTCTATATGTTCGTCGTACTCCCTGTTCCAATATTCACCATTACAAATCCAATCCTCTTGTTTTGTATAAGGATTAATACCAGCCGAAAACCATCTGAAAATTATATTTTTTCAAAATATGTATTAATTTAAAAATTTACTTTTTCACGTAGACTGCAACGCAATATTGATTGCATAATTTTAGCGAAAAGCATAAAAAAATTTTGTCACACCTTGGTGCCCATTCCATTCCTGCCCTTTTCCCTTTCCGTAATTTGTTTGCTTCCCTTTGCTTATCTTCCAGTCGCGTTTTTTCTACAGCAGCCCCATCGATATCACCCTGTTCTAATTTTCTTATATCAGGTCTCAACCGCGAATCAGTTTTACAAATTTTACTCTTTAATTCGTGTCCCATTTCGTTTAAAGACATGGCAAACGCGGTGAACTGGTAATACTGAAAAAGAACCCTTGTAGGTAGGTACTCGTAAAAGTTCTTTCTCCGGTTTATAACTTACGTCACTACAATTAAGAGGTCGAGGATTTACGGTCCATATGGTGGTCGAATTTGGAATGTCAATGGAGTAAGTTGAATCGCTTTTTGGCAATTCGCCCTCTATTATTTCGGAAGGGCCCGAGTCATCGTAGTCCTTCGAAAATATTATTTGATTTAGCAAATTGTTTTCAATCAGAAATTTATGTATTAATATATTGTCAAACCTCTTGAACCGAATTGGATTTTGTGAACGCCGAGACAGTCAAGCTGTTGAGTTTTTGAAAGACCTTTTTAGGTGTGTGAGAGGGTGAGCCTGTTGGGCTTTTGTTGTTGCCCTTGTGATCGCCAACTTTTTTTAACTTATTCGGATGCTCTTTCAGATATTCCTCGTAGTATTTGTAATTGACGCATTTGAAGAATTCTGTCCATTTTCCGTGGACATAGCTCAACTTTTGTTTACTAAAACGAACTAAAGTTCAATCAAACAATCATCAAAGATACGAAACAAAATTACTTTCTGTCTGTTATAAACCCCTCGACCCTATGAAGCTCCTTCGAGTTTAACCCAGCAGATTTGAAATTTAGGTGAGCTTTATGGCCCGTGCTATGATTCACTATTTCCATCGTACCACACTGTTCTATCCACAGTTTTCCTACTATAACGTTGTGGACACAACACTGAACGTTTGTCCATGTGTAGGCTTCTTTCCATCTAATAAAATTAACAGGTAGATAAGTAAATACATAGTTTAACTTTACGTTTCTTTAGTCTAACTTGGGAAATTCAAGGGTAAGTATTCCTTTCGGATGTATCTCTACGGTTTTCCCCCAATACTTTAATTTCGGATGGATCGACCCATGAAAAACCCAGCCACCGTCAGGACTCTCCGCGTGGAACGCTGACACGGGAGGATGATGACTCACTTGTTCGCAAATAATTTTAAATTCCTCCCTCTCCAATTCGTACGTTTCGCCTAGTAAGGGGTTAAAGGGTTTCCCCAGTCGTTCCCAATTGGCAGCTAGAGCACTCACGGCAAAACCTTACGAAATTTTTAGTTTTTGTTTTTTCTTTCGTAACAATGTACTTATGTACCTATACCTGCGACATATTGCATTCTTGTCAAGGGATCGGAGGCTTCAGTAGCTTGACGAAGCAAATGAGAATATTCCATGTATTCGGACATCCTTTGAAGGAAACTTAACGGTTCATTGAATACTACAGGCATCGTTATTTTACTAAGTTCTTTACCCACGCAATTTTTTAATACTGACCAAATGTTGAAATCACTGTGTTGCATTGGAACTGGAAGAATGAGCCTAAAATTCAAGTCGTGCCACTCAGTTCCACATTTAAGCAACAACTAGTGCGTTGATTTTTGTTTAAAAAAAAAGCAACAGTCTCAACACAACATAACACCTGAATACAAAAAGCAAATTCATTCGAGAAATAAAAACGAAGAAGTATAAAATAATGTTTACAACACTCATGAGTGATGGAAGAGCTAAAAATTTTAGTGATAAAATCGGTTGGAACTTATTAATATCAACGAGTAAAAATAAAAAATTCTATTGATTGCAGGTGCAGGTTATTTTTAAATCATTTTATTAAAGATATGGGCTGTCTAACTACATTTGTTTCTACCATGAACCCACCTGTGCTCATAGTTAGTATTTGCCATGTCAAAATCCACCCTCTCTTTACGACTTCACCAATTATTTCTTCCAATCGAAAAACATTTTTAAAACGCAATGTCATTAATTAATTTGTTATATTGGCATTGTTTTTAAGACGATACAAACAGCCCCCCATTCAGCTGAAATTATGTCATCTAACAAGGAAACTACAGCTTTTAATTTGTTTTATGATTAATGATAAAATACTATTAAGCAGGTGCTTTTATTATCGCGGAAAATCCAAAAAATTTAGGTATCGAAAATGATGAATGAAAAAGGAATGAAAAGAGTTTCTCAAATACAATAAATAGAATAATAGCATCGAGAGAAAAAAATAGAAATAATACATACGTTTAGTGGAAATTAAGTACTTCTCACAAATAACAATTCAATCGATACATTTAGCCCTTTTCTTCCTACTTTTAAGACCTACTACCCTAACACTGTAATAAAAGAGAGACGATCGAGTGTAGGTTTCTACATTTTACGTGCCCTGCGCATTCACCAGGGCCTTCCTTTCAATGAAACCCAACTGTCCAGAATTGATTTTGTACAGCAAACTATGCGTTCTCTCCTAAACTGATTACTTTGAACAAAAAAAAAAAAAAAAACGCCCCGGAAAACTTTATTTGAAATATTCACAAAAATTACTAATACCATCTTTATAAAGACAAAACATTTTTGAAAAATTGTACCTACAAAAAATATTACGATGATTTCTGGAAACATAAATTGTATTTTGCTTATTTAACTTAACCTGGACGTAGAATTAATTTTGCCTGCCTATTGTTTTCATAAATGTTTCGTTGTTTCTTAAAGAGAAATGTTAAATCAATCGTTACTTTTGGAATGAAAGGAGGAGGAGGAGGAGGAGGAGGATGTCACATCTGCCTTCTGGAAGTAAGACGGCGGTTCTAAATAGACGATCTGAATAAAAGGAGTACGGACAAGGATAAAAATAGAAAGGCAGGATAGTTAGTTCTTTTCCTTAAAGCGTTCTATTACTAATGTTCTTGGTACCTACACAAGTTGAGGTGATTAATTTCATGGGACTATTTTCCTGTTAAGAAAAAAATAAAAGGAGGCATATTGAAGCGTGCCACATGATAACGCGTTACTTTCGATGTTCGGGATCATCAAGAGGTGCGACACGGTCGGATATTCCTCTAATTTTAACACAGCAACAGCAGCAGTAGCACCCACAGGGCAATCAGAATTAAAATATATTCAACGAGATCGTTCGTAGTTTTTGGAGCTACAGGAAGCACCTGTCCGAACTATGTAATCTACTATGATACCTAACACGTTTCCTGTGTATCTGTATCACACTCGGTATATGCCTACATAATATGTAATACCATTTCATAAAAACATATTTAAAAAAAAAAAAGATTTTCTATTTCTTTTAATTCCAATAAAATCTATCTGTCTATTTTACGTAGATTTAAAGACCTGATCTAATCTAGTAGATAAAACCACCAGAAAGGTAGGCACAATTCTTGTGAGTAATAAAACTGTTTATCTTGATAAAGTTAGAGAACAACAAAAACAATTAATGCTTACAACTGATGACAACAAATATATAGGCACGTAGCGAAATAAATTTAAATTGACTTAATCACTCTGTAATGGTCCACAATTAAACTTTTACATAAAAGGTTTGGTACGTTATCGATGAGATTAGAACTGAAGATTTCTAATTAATTATTTAAAAAAAAAATGTATACAAACTTACATATTATAAACTAGGTGTTTCCTTAAAAGTAATAATCCTACCTGAAAAGATGAAAAAGTAAAAATTAAAAAAATTTTTTTAAATAAAAATGCAATTATTAATCCAAGCAGAAATTATTTTTATAAAACGTTTGATACGTTTTAGTAAAAAATTACCTTATATCGTTTTAAATAAACCAAAGCACCATCTGCAACAGCTCCAATGTTTCACTGCACTTGCACTAATTACACTTTCGGACACTAACATTTTTTTCTTCCTGAAACAATAGAAAAAAAATAATTATTCTATTTGTTACATACGGGCATTTTTTTAATAAAATTAATTTAACTAATAAGGTCTGTATAACCTGTCAAAACATAAAAACCGAAAAGTGAAGCAAAGACAAAGTGTGTTATCTTAGAGAGGTCTGTTTTATGTTCCATTACGAACATTAATTCCTTATGGCTAATGAAGAGGTAGGTGCAAGCTGGAAAAACGGTATCTACAAGAACTTTTTTCCCATGTTATTATTTGTATTTAATCATGTCTGGTGCACGTACCTACATACAATATCTAATCGACTAAATTTTGGTAGAAAAGTGAATTGAATTAATAATATCGCAGAAGATACATAAATACATATAGGTAAATGAATAAAAACTAAAGTGCATATGGTGGTTTAGATAATAAGTTGGGTATCATCTCCCTAAAAGGACCATTAATATGAACCTCGTATCATACAGGAGGTACTTGTGATGCTACCAACTTCTCAACGTTCTAAAGTGTTCTGGACTAGAAGGAACCAAGTCTCCAGATTAAATTCTACAGGAGCAATCATCCACTTAACTTAAAGTATTCACATTAACTAATTATAAATTTTTAACTGATTCTGAGCGTTTTGTTTTTCAGAACGAGACTGAACCCGATGTAAACATGACAATAAAAAGTTTGAGTATAAACAAAAACAAATTTGGTGTTTCTTTTATTTTTTTAATAATAATAAATCTTGACACTTGAGTCGGTCAGTCACTAAATGCAAACGTACCTACATAGAATATTATTTTTTACCCTTTCAGATGTGTCCACCTCGTATAGCTTGACCATCTCGCAGCAGCGGTTAATTTGTTAAACAAACAGACGTACAGATATTAGTTGTTGTTGTTTAATTTTCGCTGTATCGTCAGGCACATGCACATTTATTAGTTGTTAAGATATACAAGAAACGGAAATACAGAGGGAAAACATGAGATGCATCAACAAGCTTAGAAACTTTTTCATATCAACAGTATGACGAGTTATAAAATGCAGCATGGACCAAAATAAACAAACTGAATAACACACAATTTCATGCACGCTTCCTTATCATAGCCATCTGCATTACATATTATACGTATGTACATAAATCTATTTTTTTGGTTTTATTTTTAAAATTATGAAAAAGCTTTCTTCAATGAAAAATTTAGTGTCAGGGACGGTCTGTAAAGTTAATTTCGAAATACATAAATATATTCTTGTTGTTGTTTAGAGGATTATAAAAATAATAATTAATAGCTTATGGATAAAGGAATATTTGTAGTGACAAAAAACAGAATTAATTTCCGCTGGAAGATGCATAAGGTACGTGCATATAATAGCTTATTGCTTTATTAAGTTGAAGTTGCTAAGCAGGTACAAAAGTTACTTTTAGAATATTGTTAAGACAATAAGGAGGAGGTGAGGAGGTCTATCTACCTACCTACCTACCTACCTACCCATCCCCGTGTGTGATAAATAAAAAATGTGAGTCGGAGGACACGGGTACGCTACCTTTCGATTCCGATCTTTCTTACATACAGGAAGCTATTCCACACACGTCGTATTTCTACTTACATATACCTTTTGTACGTCCGGTTATCGTTAAGCTACGATACACCACAACAGTGTCACATCTACCTTTCAATTCACCGCCTTTTTTAATAATCCTTGCGCTGCATAAAAATAAATAATTGTTAATTTTTTTCCATTGACGTTACGTTACGCCTAGCAACAATCCTCAAACTGGAATAAATCTTCGGATAGGTAATTAAAATCCTTGCAGATAACATCGACATCAACACGTGAACAGAATTTTATTCAGAAACTACCTAGGAGCTATTAAAAAAAGGATTCAACCTTCAAAGGTTCTATAGAAAAAATGAAATTTATTTCGTCCACTCAAAAGTCTTTACCTACAGGATTCATATTTTTGTAGATACATAGTTTGATATCGTTAAAATTAATTTTTTTTATAAAATTATTTGCAGTTTTTTTTTTAATATGCTTATCATTCTGTATTCGAAAAATTAAACCCAATAAAGAGTCCAACACGTGTCCTTGCCTTCTTTCAGAAGTTTTATATCAGAGCAATTTGACTCATATTAAGCCATTAAATCAAAAATTGCTAAATTGCTAAATTGCCCTCAAATGAAAACAATGCACAATGTACGTACATACGTATGCTCATTGAGGCACGTTTACATTACAAATTTATATTATTTATTAAGTAAGTATGTACGTTTAAGAATATAGAGAATTAATCTTTTTTTATTCAACGATCGGAACTGATGGTTGTTTCAATTGAAACAAATACTTACAGCATATATCGGTGGGCTGCCATTCAACCGATTAAAACATTTAATTAATTAAATTGCATTTAATTAGTGCGGTTCTAGATCGAAGTTCAGATGCATATGCGCCATTGGTTAATTAAAGGAAGTTTTTGGATCGTCTTCATAGGACATCCATCCCTCCCTCCCTCTCCCTAACCCTTTACTTCCACGACGACAAATTACCACTTAAGTATTAATTACTTATTAAAACTTTTACCAATGATTATTTTTTTTTTGTTATTCTGGCAAATGTAAGATTTCTGATCGAACTATTTGTTCCGGAAACGTTAACAGGGACCGAGTCAGTTGTATAGTATCAGAGTTAGAAAAACAGAAGTGACGGAGTAATTTGAGATCATCCCCAAGAGATAGTTTGAGAAAAGGTAGATCTGTCTGTGTGTGCATAGGAAAGTGAACGGGTGCCGGTGTAGTAAACGAAGGTATCCCGGTTAGTTGCAATCAAAACATAGCTTTTGGCTTATTGCAAAACATAAGGTTATTTATGAACTCCTCCTGTACCGTGGGGAGTTTGTTTTAGCCACTAAGCGATCGTACAGTCTGAAACTCGGTTAGAACGTTGTTGTAGTACCAGGGGCGTGCCCAGAAGTCCGGACGCGACGGTAGTGCTCGCACTAAACGCATAAGCTGGCACCTAGGACAGCTAAATCGAAACGGGGCCCTATAAACTGAGAACTGAGTAGAAATGTTCAGACGAAACGCGCGTGCGACAACGATTTGATTTGAAAATTCTCTGAACGAGTGGTGCGTCTGCGGAAAAATTAATGTTGGTAAAATTAATTTTCGAATCGTTCGCGCCTGTTCATGTATCGTTGTTTCCCGAAATAACGAGTGATTAAATAAATACATTGTGCACAACAACGACAAAAGACTAAAATTAAACGCCTCGGTTCCAGTTTCAAAATTGATTGGTAAGTTTTCGTAGCTACGAAAATCTATTTGCCCCAAATCGACTAATTGTAACTAATCGTAAGTAGTTGCCAAAAGTTTGGCGTCTACTTATGTATTAGGTATATGTAGATACCTACCTATCTATATCTATACCAACAAACAATATCGACTTCGATTCTATTTCAAGAAGATACAGCAAAAGCTAACACCGCAACTCCATCGAAAGATTAAGTATAAGTATTTTAAGAAAATCCCAATTGTAAACCTACTTGTTTGCTCTATATTCTACTTAATTTCAAAATTTACTTAATTTAAGTACACAAATTGTTATCGACAAAATAAACTTGGACACAATACAAAGATCACTCTGATCACAGACGAATGTAAATATAAATGAACCAATTAATTGCATGGTCAAACAAAAGTTTTAATAACAACCTAATAATACTGTTTTGTTGACGGAAGCTTTTTCGAAAACTTATAGGTAAAAAAACGTTTTATTGTAAGTAGTGTATGTATGTATGTTGCTAAAATTATCAAAGATTATGGTTTGTTGGGATTTTAGGAACGAGAAGGAGATGTTAACTTTGGATGTTGTAAAAATAATTGAACGAAAATGTTTACCCAGATGCCCAACGGTAGCAAAATTTCTTTAAAACAACATGCTAACGCACCTTCTGTATACAGAACCGTTTTTTATTAATACGTCGTTTATACCTACTATTATATTCAGTTTGGACACCCTTATACTACCAGTTTCGTTTTCTAAACAACTTTTCAATAGGTCATAAATTGGTATAAAAATAACTTCCAAGGTGCCTGTAGAACGTCA
This sequence comes from Agrilus cyanescens, assembly GCA_947389935.1. Lineage (NCBI taxonomy): Eukaryota > Metazoa > Arthropoda > Insecta > Coleoptera > Buprestidae > Agrilus > Agrilus cyanescens. The sequence goes on from OX376704.1 coordinate 1,133,480, forward strand.
AGCTCTCCATACACGTTTTTGCCCTCATTTTATGAATTAATATTTTCTTCCCATCCCTGTCGAGCAGCATAAATGTATCGATTTAAGAAAAAAAAAACCTATTTTATTTAACAGATTTTTTATACAGCCGTAATGTAAATCCTGGCCAAAAAGTTTTTATAAACAATCTGTCTCTGCACAGAGAAAAAACAGGCTTTTATGAAATCTTTTTTGATCTCGCTATCGTTACTGATTCACACCTAAAATATAACATTTCAGAACGTAATTGCAGTGAAGAAACTTTTTTATTTATGATTATTACAGTTTGGTGATATGCATGTGAATTAAAATTCTTAGTCAACAGTAAGGTAAAAAATTCACTTTATCGTTATGTGACTCACAAATCCATTTTCCAAAGGACGAATAGATTAGAAAATGCCAAAGTAATAAGAAATAACGAAAATATGCATCGTAAATATAAACTGTATTTCTCGTTAGCAAAATCAACTGGCATAAAGTGCATCTACTTAAGATTATCTGCAACCAACAGTTGTAATTGCCCGTTGACGATATTTTATTAAGTTTATAAATCCTTTGAATTTATCCTTATCTCAAGAAGTAAATGATTCTGTATGTATGTGTATTCACTTTACATAAGTTTATCACTTACAATTAGAAGCTAACAATATTACACATAATAATAAATGATATTTATAACGTTACGTACCTACCTAGGTACTTAACAAAAAAATGAAGATACGACACTGTCATATATGTAGGTAGTAAGTATACAGTTGTAATATGTATTGTATTCCGATTAGCAAAGAAGCCGTTAGAATAGAAGAAGTTAGCGGAACCCAAAATTGGCAATAGAAAAAAAAAAAAGACAACAAATAGACAGTTCATCCCTGTCCTTATTGAAATTCCAAAACGAGATGCGCAGCGTCAAACAAAACGAAATAGCAAGTAGAATTTAAATAGGTTTGTCTTATAAAGGTGGCTATTGTTTTAAATTTCACTTGTAAGATGGCTTGAGATACATTACTCGAATACTAAGTAGACATTATTGTATGAATGTTGATAAGTTTGAATTGCCTCTTATATGTGATATCCGGTGACACCAAACTACCTCAAGGACCGTCTCCAAAATCTTTAAGCAGCTGTAAGAGAGTTTTTCGTTCGTTCGTTTTAGATTCATGGACTGCATCTATACGGTCGTATAATCCTTAGGTGTATCAGATTTCGTCCGTGATCTAGTTCTTCTAAAAACCGAACTTTTAAAGGCCCCGAAACCAGTGATCATTTTAAATTTTATTAACTCCTTTGTAAAACACCAACTTTTATTTACATAGTTTGCTTAATTTGTTTGGCTTCGGTTTCACCGACATAAACTAACATGAAAGAACTATTTGTTTAAGGTAATTTGTAAAACTGAAACCTCTCTTAACTTTATGGTTTTCCTACTTTAAAGGCAAAACAATTACATATGTACTAGAACGAAAAATCTGTACCATCGTTTATGCATGCCCGCATTGATCTGTAAGGTAATTGATTTTTTTGTCGATATTCACAAAAGAACGCTACTGCAACTACTAAATGCATATGACGTGATTTACCAAATATACAATCGTTTATTTAATATTTCCACTTAAGCTCATTAAAGCTCGTGAGAAAGACAACTTATTCTCGATAAAGAATTATTACGCTACAAACGTAAAACGTAGTAAGTATGTAGTACGTATATAGAATTAGATCATTTATGTATTTTTAACACACCAAACGGTCAAATCTGTTTGAGATGCTTTACACATACATATGTATGTACATACCTAATAAAATATCAACATTCCTACAGTATTTCAAAATCAAAAACAAAATTTAATATTTATGGATTTAACGATGATAGCGACTAACTTTAAACGATTCTATTTTTACTACCGAAATATGTATCAAAATTAAATTGAAAAATCAAAATAAATGTAAAATTCATTCACAAGTTTAGAGACTAGTGTGACTGTTGTCTTGACTCGTTCGGTAAGTTCTAGTGAATAATGACAACCAGATGTGTCCTTTAGAGATCCTGACCCTTGTTAAAGGATGGTCAGTAATATTGCTTTCGCAAAGCATCAGCCCATATGTTTTTGGTCCATAAAAATTAATACCGGTATAGTTTGAAGAAGTTCTGGGAGCTTAGCAGGTAGTCCGTCAACTTTCAAGTGTGTGAAATACTATAACTAAAGCTTTTTCTTATGAGAAAAGCCACAATTCATGAACAAAGTACTGGGTACTGGGACCGAAACCCGAGAATATTTGGAAGGAAACAAATTAACACATTTTAGGGTAACTCGTACTAACCCCAACCCAACAACATGTAGATACATACAATACCTAATGTTTTTTTTTTTCTCAATGACATTTGTGAGGCTAGACTACTTGAAAATGAAAAACAGAGACGGATTCAGAAAATATTTTCAGAAAAGAAGAAAACGAAACCCTCTATTGTTTTACTTATTAGTCTCGTCTCCAACGAAGGAGGTATAAAAAATTACACAATACGTACGTACACTGCAGATGTCAAATAATTAAGTATACATGTTAATTTATGTCGACATAAGTAGTTACAATGACTTAATTACCATAAGATTTTTTGCTTCTAATTTGTTTTTCATATATGGCGCCTCCTACCATAAGGAAGTATTTATGCAAATAGATACGTATAATAAACGCAGGATTTAAAAAATAATAATAATAATGTGTCTAGAATATACAACTGACCTATGACCCTTATAAAAAGAAAATGGAGAACAAAGGTCTGTGGAGTATTTCGAAAGAATAAAAGCAGTAAATCTTATTTTCCCGTCTGACGAAAGTACATACGTATGTACCTACATCTGCCGTCGCCATCGTGTGAAAAAGTCGAGGGTAATAAATATTTTCGTACATAATTTCGACCATGTGTTAATCAGTCGAAAAATTAAAAAGCTACCAAAAGGTACGAATAAAGTTCACTCACCTACGCAATTAATTAAAAATAAACATGCCAAATATGTACCTAGCTACAGGATACATTAAGACACATCGAAATTGCTTATTTTTCTACTGAACCTAACGAAAAACAATGCCGCGCTTCTTTAATTAAAAAGCGATGAGATCGATTTCCGACAACTGATCGGACGGATCGTTTGTAAATAAATTGGAAAAATTGAAAAACGTTTCTTAGTTGTGCCTACCAAGACGATGCTGTAAAATATGTTTTGGGACGGCGTTGTTATTAAAATGTCGTGTCTGGTAGGTGCATGCACATACATAATTCTAAAAAGATCGAGTACCTACCTACTTATAAAAGTTTCTGTAATGAATACAAAGTTTTAGTTTTATTAACTTCCACTGGCAAAAGTCAATAACTTCCATTGTAAAGTTAAACGGTTCCACTATTACCATTAATAGATAATAAAATGTTAAATTCTGAGGAACTTTATGAGTAAACCAGATGTAGGGAAGTGCCGAATGTTGACCGTACCGAAGACAAGAACATGACTTAAATACTGTATACTGTAACACATTTGTGTGCATCAACTTCTGCTATATATCTATTCATAGACAGACCTGTATGTTATACGATTACTACAAAGAGGCAATCTTTTCTTTATTTTTTTTCTTGAACGTTTTCGAAACTTTATGACGTTTCTATCTACGCTAGAATATGTTTATTTAATAAAGCAGTTCATAAAAATGTCGCATTATCTTACTATGTATTAAACAACTGTCTTTTGTGTTAAAGTACACGATAGAAAAGGTTTTCTTTCACGTTTTATTTTCAATTTTAGATGAAGTGTTTCAAGAATCGGTTGCCATTTCCGGTTGATTAATAGAAAGAATTTTCGGTTTTATTTTTGAGGTCATTTCGTAGTAACTAACGTCTTAACGTTTTATTTTAAACCGTAGATGATGAGTACGTAGGTTGCAGCTTCCTCCTGTACCATCTGATCATTGAAGCGTCGTCAACATTGGGGGTAGGCTTGTAACACGCGTCTCTTTGGCGAGATGTACAAATTCTGGCACATGTGGCGCACACGTGCGACTATATTTTCCGCCGTTCAAATCTACCTGCCCTTCTTTGCTCGCTCCTCTTTTTCTCCATCGTCCGTACAATGTGCAATATTTTAGACGTATGTAGGTACTAAACAACTACCGAAACTTACAACAATGTATTCACCCCTTTATTACAACATTAAATGTTCTATTTGAACAGATTTAGCAAAAAATTATATTACATACACAAGTACATACTTGTAAACTTTTATCTTTGAACACATATGCTCATTCATCCAGCACGTTTACGTTTATTTCTTTTAAACTAAGCGGAAATGGTTTAAAAGTTTCAAGGAATTTTGAGTTGTGTTAGAAGCAATTAAGTACCTAATTGTGTTTTGGGACAATACTGAGATGAAAATACGGTTGTGTAGGTAAATAGATAGAGGACAAATGTTTTCCGTTGAGTTGAAAACTATCAGTCGAATTTTCTTTGAAGGAATGATACAGATAGATACATTTGGACGTCACAATTTGTGACATAGAACTTGTTTCGTTTTAAACGTTGTTGCCACGAAATCAGTTCCGTTATAAGCGAATTGAAATACACATAAAAATGAATACGGCGGCTATGAATAGAAACACGCTAACTTTGAAATTAGTTGTCGAGAACCAAAATGAACGCGCCAAAAAACAAGTGAAAAATGAGCTCCAACATGCGGCCGAACAAAAAACCTTCGCCACTGGACCAACATAATATGCAAAAAATTCTCTACTTCTCAAAACAAATGTGTTTCGAACGTATTTACATCTATTTTGCATTAAATATTAGGATATGTTTAAACAACAAGAATTTACGATCACGAACAGTTAATAATAAATAATTACTTATCAATATGTACATGAGTGCATATATAGTAAGTAGTGTTTAAACGTTTCTGTACAAATATATTTAGAAGGCCAATCATTTGCCATCAACAAACCATTTATTATATGAATTGGACTTTTTGAGATCAAAAGAATAGCTTTGATGTAAGTACCTAATCGAAGGTTTATTAATGACCTAAATTAAAAAAAGTTGCACTATATAGGTCAGTAACATTAAATCAAAGAAATTTCTATTCAAAAACGGGTACAAATTTGTTTTATACATTAACAATATGTACGTATGTGTACTGTACTCGAAACTAATACAACGACACCACATAAAAAAACGACAACAAAACACTTATTGTAACATAGTTGGCAACAGATTTTTTTAGTTGTACAAAAAGCGTATTGTAATATTTTTTCGTAATGATACTATGCGACACCTGCCAGGTTACCGCAGTGGGTGGGTAGAAATAGAAGAAAAATTACCTACACCACCCACAGTTTCTACTATGTACTAACACCTAGTGTATATAAAACAAAAAACTATAAACATAGTGTCCAGCGCATCCACTATTATTAACAGCAGCAACTGTTTTTTTTTAAATGTTATTTGAAAAATAAAAAAGAGCGTGTTCAGCGAATACGTGCTGAAATAATGCAATAGGTAGGTACCTATAATTGTTTTTTACAAAATTTACCTTTCAGCAAAGATAAATATTTCTTTCGATAATAAACATAGTAGAGTCAATAAAGCGGACTTAACCAGACCAGACAAAAATGAGTCAGCGAACTATTTTTGCTTTACAGAAGGAACTCTCTTAAATGTGTGTAATCGCTACAAAAATCGTTTATTTTGTTTGATGGTACAGAAAAACTCGCTTGTAGTCATAATAAATCATAAACCGTAGCCAAAAATTTCTTTTCGATAGAACAGAAAACGAACGCCCTGTGTATAATAGAAGAACGCGTGCAGATGTGATTTGATGAATGAATACTTATAATTTGACGCGTTTGCAGATTAAAGTAATTTCGGAACGAGTTGCATTCCTTACAAAATAGAGTGCACTTATTAATAGTTTACACATTGGCTGGAAGGAAAATTGGGAATGGGAATAACATTTTCAAACGTTCGCCGTCATCGTAGCGGAAGTTTAAGTTATAACCCACGCAACTAAATTCGAACTCTGCAATTTTTTTATTTGCTTTTATAGTCGAAATTAAATGAAACCCAATATGTACTGAAGCATACATTATTTTATTACTCAAACAAATGAGTAACATACATTTCCGTACCACACCGTACGAATATTAATTAATTTAATTTAAAATATCCGAGAATAATCGAAAAGTTATCGTTATTTTGTTACAGATGTCTAAAAGAAGAAACAATCGAAAAACATGTCTCTTTTGGCAATCATTTTATTTTTGGGGCTAGTTTTGCAGTCTGGGGCCCTCAAAAACAACGACGACAACCTTAACAGCATAGGTATTGTACCTACTTGTACCGTAGATATTATTGAAATCGAAAAATTCAATTTTATCTTTAGATGTTCTGAATTCGTCCGAACCAGTACCATCTGACGATGGTCATGAGGAGGAAGATGTAGGAGGCAAAGTGTCCACTGGCGGCCATGTGGATGAGAATGCAACTTTACAAGCGCCAACGTGGGCCAAAAAAATGTTGAAAACTCACGTGAAACCGGCAGGGAATATGATAAGTTTAAAATGTAGAGCCAACGGCAATCCAACCCCTAACATAACGTGGTACAAAAATAATGAAACACCTCGAAGACATCTCGGAAATATTCGGTATGGAACGTGGTCTTTAACTTTAGAAGACCTCGTCCCGGATGACGCTGGTAACTACACCTGTGTCGTTTGCAACGCTCTGGGATGTATTAATTACAACTATTCAGTGGACGTAATAGGTACGATTCGGTCAAGTTAAACTAAACGGCGTATGAAAAGTAATGCTCTTCATTCACGATTTCCCAACTAATTTTGACTTCATTAACTCCAGGAAATTATCCTTAATGCCAGAACGTTGGCTAAGTATTTGGCTATTTTCGAAATTTCAAACGTACACTCTCCTCACATCATGTAAAAGCATTACTTTTTATCAAATATCTAGCCAAATATGACAGACTATTTGCTTTATTTTTATTCCCGAATCCTTCTGAAATTCTCACCGTAACTAAACGAGTAAAAGTACAACAGAGTCCCCGGATTGTGTTTGCAAAAAAGTCACGTACCTACATTAGTAGCAATACCACAAGCTGTATGCTTTACTGGCTAATAAAAGATATACGAGCTTATTTTAGAGCAGGGTAAAATCCATTTTAAACTCTTAGGTACTTCACGTTTGTTGCTACCGACTGCCGTAAGAAATTACTATTTTCCTCAATTCCACATCTGAAGACAAAAGCCAATTTGTTGTCCGAATTTATTTCATGTGCTCGTTAAATAAGTTAGTATGTCCAATTTGTACCACAATAAGTACTTAAAATTCACCTGATTTCTTGTGCGTACGTTCTGAGAAAAGGTCCACAAACAATGCCGTAGCTCATGATAGAGTGGCATATTTTACTCAATACACATCACAATTTCAATATGTAGTGAGTGGACATTCTTGTGGTTTGCATTAAAGATTTGATAACACAATGACACATATATTGTAATAATTATGAAATATTCATGGCAAATAGTCTGCTGTTTGACAAGTAACATACCTATAATTAATTGTTTTGACTGATTGATTAGAGCGTTTTCCATCAAAACCATACATTAAAGATGGTTATCCCCATAACATAACAGCACAGGTAAACACAACAGTGATATTTGAATGCCCACAAGTTTTTATGGACCTAATGCCCTTCATATACTGGATAAAGACTGCAAATTTATCCTTTAATTTTGACAATCCAAATCCAGAAGACATCCTCAATCAGGTACTTCAATATGATTACGAAAGACTATGGGCACGTGGGCAAACGGCTTTTTTTTTATCTTGTGTAATATTTTATAATAATATCAAACTACTAAGAAAGGTGGTGGTCTGGTGGTTCATATTATAATCTTTTACCGGTGACGGTCTTTCTAAAATCCTCCTACAGCACTATTTTTCTACGTTAATATCTACGTATTTCATAAAACAAGCACACTTTCCAATTTCTTTTGTAGCCGACAAGTTAATCAGTTTAAAATATAATTGCCAATAACTTTTTTTTTATATTCATCGCAAACTTAATGTTTTGATTAAATTTTAAGCTGTTTACTTGGAAAGGGGCTTCACAATTATGGCAACACACTGCATGACGCGCCTTTGAGGGTGCAGCATGTGAGATTAAAACTCTCCCTCGGAGATTATGTCATACACTAAATTTTTATGCAAATTAAATAAAACCTAACATACATATATACATATGTATATCATCTTCAACTTTTTCTTTTTTCTGGTACCTAATTAAACCATATGATCCTTGGTACGAAACATATTAATGTCAAAAGATTTGGCTTGCAACGCTTTTTTGTTACAAATAAACAGCTGTTAGATGGAACATATCACTTGCAGCGTTAATTATTATATTAACGAACTTTTCCTATTGTATCCTCATCTCTTTTGTATGTATGTATGTATATCTGTGTAAGAAAAGGAAAGGGCTCAAACGATAACTGTACCATACTGTATTTGTGTTAATTTTTGGGGCATGTGGTCATGTTTTTGTCTATTATTTCTAGAGAGGTATCACAACAGACCTATCATAACAGAATCCCCTCAAAACGTTACCGCATTAGTCGGTACTAATGTCAACTTCACTTGTAAAGTCATTTCCGATTTAAATCCTTATGTTTATTGGGTCAGCGGGAAAAATATCAACTCCACAAAACTGGTAGGTATTACAAATTAAAAAAAAAAAAACAAGAAACACCGGTTTCTCATTCCTCGTATTAATTGTCTATTTCATTATTAATTAAAAAAAAAAAGAAAATGCTAAACGATATAATAAAAAAGTATAACAGTTAAAGCCTGAACATTACATTACATCTACTACGCATTTGTTTTACAATTTATTTAATAATATTAACATTTACTTTTTTATTACATCATTGTAAAAAATCTGCACATGTGTCTTTTTCTTCTCTAACTCTATTCTGTCTGAATTATGTAACTTTGTACACGCTTTTTAAGTTCACCTAAGCATCTTACTATATGCATTTTTGTGTTTTTGTACTTGCTGTATTTTAATGTTTTCAAAAAACTGCAAGCTTTCTTTAAATTTTATGTTGAAGTATTAATATGTTAGGTACATATATCACGAACGTTGAGGATAAAATTTGATTTATTTTTTTCCATCACTAGACTGCTGAGTCTATAAATCCAGAGATTCTGGTCTTGCAAAATGTGACATATGAAGACGAAGGATGGTATACGTGTGTCGCAGCAAACAGTTTAGGAGCCTCTTACTCGCATGCCTATTTACAAGTCGTTGAACGTAAGTAAAAATAGCACACACTTCGACTACATTTTTGACAAATTTGCATTTATTCCAGATCTATATACTGATACTCCCCCTAAATCAATTCTTATTCCAAGCTTAATTGGGGTTGTTTGTCTTCTTTCTGTATTTGCTTTGATTACAGTAGCCGTGGTAATGAGAAAATTAAAACGGTTCGTAGCTATTTCTATTATCATTGCTGTATCTATAATAAATTTCAAATTTTATTCTAGCGAGAAAATGAAGAAACTAATGGCCATGGAGAAAGCTGCAAGAGCAGCGGTTATCACCCAATGGACAAAAAAGGTTATCGTGGAAAAACTTCAAAACAGTTCCGCAGGTGTAACGGAACCACTGGTGGGAACGTTGAAAAAATCGTAGACGCATTCATTTAATTAAAATCTTTTAACCGATTGCAGTTGATGCCAGTGGTCACAATTGAAAAACAGAAAACACAATTAAACAATTCGTCAGACATGATTTCCGAATACGAACTTCCCATGGATTCAGAATGGGAAATTCATAGAGAAAAACTATGTTTGGGGAAAGTTTTAGGCGAAGGCGCGTTTGGAAAAGTGGTCAAAGCCGAAGCCAATGGATTAATAAAACACGGACAAACTTCAGTCGTTGCTGTCAAAATGTTAAAAGGTAACAGTAATAACAGTTTCCAAAATTGTATTCTACTTTACTTATTCTACATAACTACTACCTACTTAAATGTTCAGAGGGTCACACTGATAACGAAATGATGGACTTGGTATCCGAAATGGAAATGATGAAAATGATTGGAAAGCACATCAACATAATAAACCTACTGGGATGTTGCACTCAAGGAGGCCCCCTTTATGTTGTTGTAGAATACGCGCCGTACGGTAACTTAAGGGACTTTTTAAGACAACACAGGCCGTCGTCTGGTTACGAGCCTGCTGTAGGAATGACCCAAAAAGAGCATAAAACCTTAACACAAAAAGATCTCGTATCGTTTGCATATCAGGTTGCAAAAGGCATGGAGTATTTGGCTTCTAGACGAGTTAGTAAAATTTAAATAGACCCAAATAGACATATGTAAGTACCTATATTGAAAAACCTTTTTTTTTTTTATAGTGCATCCATAGGGATTTGGCAGCAAGGAATGTCTTAGTAAGTGACGATTATGTGCTGAAAATAGCAGATTTCGGACTTGCGAGAGATATCCATTGTAATGACTATTACCGAAAGACAACAGATGGACGACTGCCCGTTAAATGGATGGCCCCGGAGGCGTTGTTTCACAGGGTTTATACCACACAATCCGATGTGTGGTCGTATGGAATACTGCTGTGGGAGATAATGACTTTAGGAGGTAATAATCACCTTGTGTAGAAGGTATTGCTGCTATGCTATTTTAATAACACTTGTGGATTACTTTAAGGAACGCCATATCCATCGGTCCCGAGTGTAGAAAAACTTTTCCAGCTGTTACGTACAGGTCACAGGATGGAAAAGCCCCCTTGCTGTTCTTTAGAAATATATATGTTAATGAGAGAATGTTGGAGTTTTCAACCAAACCAAAGACCTGTGTTTTCAGAATTAGTAGAAGATTTAGACAGGATTTTAACGATAACTGCGAACGAAGAGTATTTAGATCTTGGTCTACCGCAAGTAGACACGCCACCTTCGAGTCAAGAATCTAGTGATGACGAAGAAACAACTTTTCCGTTTCTGTTTAACTAGTCAATTCTTTAAGAATCTGTAAGTGTAGTATATGTAATTACTTGGTGCTTTTATGCATTTATTATAAGTAAATTTGTGCCACTTAGTCATAACAAAATATAAGATTCAACCAAATATTTACGTGTAGTGGCATTTTTTTGGGGACAGTATAGTTTTTTATGTTTTACAACTAACGAGATTATTATTTATATAGACCACTTTTTACGTCTTTTGAAACTTCATACCTACTAATTTTAATATTTACCTCTGTCCATTTCTTATTAATACGATGTTAGTACAAAATGGATTTTTTTTTAATTAAGCCGCTTTTAAATTTATTTTTGAAGGGGTATTCAAAAGACTGAGACAAAACTATTATAGCAGGCCCTCCAGCTTGACCATGTAACAGAAAACATATGTATGTGGAACTACAGTATTATCAATCTTTGTACACCTCCTGTGTGTTATGACTTTCATAATTGACCAAGTATGGTTTAGATATTATTTCATTTTGTACATGTGTAGGATATGTGGATGTAATTGGTAGCTTTTGTAAATTATACTTCTAATTATAAGTGTTATAATAAAAAATGGTAATGACTCCCACGTCTAATAACGTAGATAAATAAATGTCTGTGTTTTACTGTAAGACTGTATGTATTCTATAAGCAAAAATACAATATCACTTGTAATAATTTCACTTTGGAATACTTGCTTGAAAAATCAGTTGTACCTACAGTAGTAAAATAAACTAAATAATTGTTATTTTGGCTCTAATACAGGTGGTGTTGTTAAAAATATTTTACAGCTTTTATTTTTCATACCATAAATTAAGTTCAAGTGCAAAAAATATAAATTATTCTTACTATGTAACAGTGTTTTATTTTCTTATGGCAATATATTTTAATAAAGCAGGCAAAAATAAAATAAATGTTTTCACTTGCATCTATTCTGCATAACCATAAGAAACATTTTAAATTGGTGAACCACCCCTGTGCTAAGATAAATTAATAAAAAAGTTGGATCGAGTTAGCTATGTTAAAAATATTTTTTTGCTGTATCAAACGTCAAACTAAATTATTCAATTCTAGTATACAAAATTTTATTTTTTTTTATATATTTCTAGTTTTTACAATCGAAATCTAAATTACCTGAAAATGTCCAGTAAGTTGTCCAGGAAACGAAAAGATTTCAAATTAGACACGAAACACAAGAAACCGCAAGTATCTATACAATTAGCTTTATGTCGCTTAGAAGAAAAGGAAATGAAACTTGTTGAACGATTAGAAATAGATCCAGAAAAGCCTATTTTATTCCGGAACAAACCATCTGTAGCAGTCCTAACTATGTTCACTGATTTTACACTCTTAAGGAATTTAAGCAAAGTAAAGTTTAATGGCAATAACTGTCTGAATCGTAGCACAAGCAGAGAGCAACTTATTATCACTTCTACCGACATATTATTAGCACAGTTCTCATGCCGTCAAGAAATACACAAAACTTTCGGCAACTGGAAAGAAATTGTGCACGCAAAACGTATTAAGACTGAACAAAAAAACGAAATCCCCGACAACCGAGAAAATAAAACCACCAAGAATAAGTTTTTAAAGCAAAACACGAAGCAAAAAAGTAAGTAATAAACGTTTAAACAGTAAAACTGTTTAAACATTTAATTCAACAATGGCCAACTGACGTTTCGGAGAGCTGCATTCAACAATCTGATTCTGACGAGCGCGAATTTTAAATTCCATAGTGCATGTTCACTTTAGATATTTAAGTGAGGTTGGTATTATAGTGGCTACTAACTGTCACTGTCATTCTCCATTATGGAGTGGGTTCGCAAGTTGGTCGATAATATTGTTGATCAAAATTGGAGTAAATCATAAATCACGAAGCATCTCGCTTAAATAAAATGCTCTTTTGTAGATCCTGATAATTATGCTGGTCCTGACAACGGTATGGATGCTAGTGGCATTGATAAAAAGACAGTAAGTGATAAGGTTCGTGACTATGTTCGACGAAGACGACTGAATTCAGATGTGAGTAAATAAACAAATGAAGCCGTTAAATAATTTTCCTGTTCTCGAGTGTATAGTTCACTTGTTAAGAATTCTATTTTTTCTTTTGATTTTTTTAAAGAAAAGTCCATTTTCTTTTAATAACCTCAATTGTCTATTGATGAACATATAATTTGTTTGTTTTTATGTAAACATTTAGAAGTAGTGTAACTTATATTAATTATTTTTTATTTTTTAAAGGGAGCAGGATCAGATTGTCTTGATCTGGACTTTGTGTATGCCGATACTGATACTCATGCAAATGAAATTGCTGAACTCTACAGTTATACTGAACAACCAGAGTTTCAACTTAATGTTAAGGCTTTTGAAGATCAAATGGAACAATATGATCTGCCTCCAAGCTGGCAGAGACTATCAATTCCTCAGAGAAAATCGGTAGTCATGAAACTCCTTGATCAACTGGAAGTTAGCAGTAAATTGATAAGGATGAAAGCAGCCCGGTGCATCTTATATTTGGCACAAGGTTGTTGGGCTGAAATGCAGTCTGATGCTGAGCAACAACAATGGGCAAGAACAAATATCATGCTGATGTACAATTTGGGAGTGTTTTCTGCTTTCATGGAATTATTCAACATTGAAATCGAGTAAGTATTAAAGGTTTTATTAAAAAAAAAAAAAATTGATTTTGTTTAACCAAAATTTTGATTTTATTTCGTCAATAAAAAAAGTAAATGACATTTCAGTCTTTAATTTGATAAAGTATTAAAGGAAATATGGTTTATTAAAAAAATATCTGAGATATTTATGGGAATTAGTATTGAATTAACACACCTTTTGATATTTTTTTATATTATTTCAGTAATAGCAATGCAGCTCACTCCGCTATGAGAAAAATAGCTATATCCTTAGCAGACTCCCAGGACCTTAGAGTAATACTGTCAGTGTTGTACATATTTGTAGAAGTAATGCGCAACGATAAATGCTCAGAATCGAGAGAGTATGAAACAGAAGTAGAATCATTTTATTTGGAATTAAGTAAGAATCTATTAATTTATCGAATATTAATGTCTAATTGGTATCTGTTAACAGCATCTGCAGTTGGTGAAGATCTTTTAGCAGTTAAATTATTAGGAATGGTCACGCAATTTTGCAGTGGCGTCGCGCCTCATTTTCCTATGAAAAAAGTAATTTTATTGCTATGGAAAGTTATTCTTTTTTCTTTGGGAGGCATGGAGACATTGAGACAGTTAAAAGCAGAGAAACGTTGGAAGGCAGGCTTAGCACCTCAAGATGAAGATACTTTAGAAATAGCAAGAACTATGAGAGCTTCATCACCACCTGCTAGTGCCTCAGACCTTCTTGAAGCTAATCACAAACGCAGTAACAGATTCATAAAAAAGGTAAAACAAAAATATATATTTTTTTTTCTTCAAAAAATTGAAGCTTTAATTTACAGAGTTTAATTAAACAAAGTTCACTGGATGATCATGAATCATTAGGCATAGAAATTGATGGAAATGTTGGGAATGAAAATGCTGATGATATTGTTTTAGCACTTGTAGAATATGAGGAAATGAAGGCTGACAACAATCAACAAATGATAAATAACTATCAAAATAGACCAAGCACTCCTATTTCCACAGGTCTGCCGTTACCTAGAGGTGATTGTTACATTTCTTATAAGATGTTTAAATAATACTACAAAAATTATTTCAGGTTTACCATGGAAGCCAAAAGTAAGACGGAAAGATATAGATCTTTTTCTTGAAAATTCCAGAATGAAATTCGTCGGCTATAACTTACAAGGAGATCGCGACAGTTTAGCGGGACTTCCGCAACCGATACACGAAGGAGTTAAAACATTAAAAGAAGTAATTAAACTGATTCTGGCTATGACTTGTTGTTATTTAACTAAGTGTTTTCTTTTTAAGCATGTATATGTTTCATTAGCTGAACTTCAAATAGAAAATGAAGAAAAAATTGCTAGAAATCCACTCTCTTTCAGCGAGACTGACATAGAATTGAACCCAACAGAAATACTCTATCAAGCAATGCTACCTAATTTACCGCAATACATGATTGCCTTGCTAAAGATTCTTTTAGCTGCTGCTGCACCTACCTCAAAACTAAAAAGCGAATATATAAATATCATGTCGGATGTTTTACCGGAAGAAATGCCGTAATAATTCTTATTTTGTTATATAAACGTTTCTTGACATTTGAACTTTCAGTATGACGGTCCTTCAATCAATGAAACTTGGAATAGACGTGAACCGACACAAAGAAATAATTGTAAAAGTTGTATCTGCTATCCTACTCCTTTTGCTCAAACACTTCAAACTAAATCATATTTACCAATTCGAATTCATGTCTCAGCATCTTGTCTTTGCAAACTGCATCCCATTAGTATTAAAGTTTTTCAACCAAAACATAATGGCATATGTGGGAGCAAAAAATATGTTCGTAAATTGTAATCTAAATTTATATTGTTATTTATTTATTTTTAATTTTACAGCATTCCAATTTTGGATTTTCCATCTTGTGTAATTGGTGATCAACCGGAATTGACTGCAGAAAGTTTGGAAATAGGAGATGCTGCCCCATATTCTTGGAGGAACGTATTCTCGTGTATTAACTTATTAAGAATTTTAAATAAGCTTACCAAATGGAAACATTCTAGGATAATGGTAAATCTTATTTTAAAATTAACTACTAAATAATTATTTTCTGTTTGATTTTTTAGATGCTTGTAGTTTTTAAGTCAGCTCCAATTCTTAAGAGAACACTCAAAGTCCGCCATGCGATGACGCAGTTATACGTTTTAAAGTTAATAAAAATGCAGACAAAGTATTTGGGAAGACAGTGGAGAAAATCTAATATGAAAACTATTAGCGCAATTTACTCAAAAGTTAGACATCGTTTAAACGACGACTGGGCTTTTGGAAACGGTAAAACTTTTATATAAAAAACTATGTTTAACACGTACATATTTATTTTTTATTATAAAGACCTGGATGCAAGACCATGGGATTTTCAAGCTGAAGAATGTGCTCTACGTGCTTCGGTCGACAGATTTAATAATCGAAGATACTCAAACGCACTCAAGGTTAATATAATTTATACATTTTTAACTAAGTAAGAATATTTAAAAAGTCGTTTTTTGACAGGATTTAGAATTTGAGCCGGTTGATAACTGCCTTAGTAGCATTTTGGGATCGGGTTATGACCTTTCGGAAAATTTCAAAAGGCATTATGAACTCTGGTTAGAGCAAGAAGTATTTCGTAACGAAATAGAGTGGGAAAAACTTTTAAAAGAGTAGATACTTAAAATGTAAAAAATATACAACAAAAGGTACCTTGTCTAATTGAATGTGTGAAAATTTTTCATAAGTCTGGCTGTTAAATAATCTCATTATGTAGATAATGCGTAGACCAAATAAATGAAAACAATTAGAACATTCAATATTGTTGCACATTAATCCCGCATGTGCAAGTTAGCTTTTAAATTAAAAACAATTGTTTACTAAATTAATAATTTACAGTACAATAACGGACTGCTGTATATAAAGTCTTATTTAAGAAATTCCTATAACATTATTTTTTCTTTTTTTTATGAAAACTAAATCATGAAGCATTTTTAAAATACATTTCTCAATGTTTGTTTATCACATTTATGTATATACAGTTTTTTTAATAAACTGAAATAAAATAAAATCGTTTTTTTTTTATAACGACATTATTTACCTTTTTAGGGCTTATCGTCCTTTTAATTTAGTGAACGTTTATTAGCAAACACAATAGTATTTACTTAAAATATAATCTTCCTTATCTACCTTATTGAACCAACTTGAAAATTAAAGGTCAGACATGAGTTTAGACATCAAAATGTACTTTAAACTGCATTAATTGTTATTGATAAAATTTTTACTTTATATGACAAAGATAATTTATATTCATAAAAACAAGTAAAAATTTATTTGATAATTTAAAATTATGGTTTTTTTCATTATATGTAAGATGTTCTACATGAACATCTCAAAAATATCTTAATACTGATAATTTCAAATAATCAAAAGCTTACATTCGATGTAAATGAATAATACAAAACATTATTAAAAACAAATGTTCGAATCACAAACATACATAATTTTTTAAACATGTAGCACCATAAGATAGTATTTATTACAATAATTTGCGTCATTAATGAATATGTACCGTTAAGAGTTGATATGATGATAAAATTAATTAAGATCACCTAAAAGGTCACAGGTATTAAGGGGTTGTAAGAGATAATAGGAATTAATTAATTTAAAATAAACTGGCCCCTTCTATTGTCTTTTAAGTCCCGAAAAGGACAAATTTAGTCACCCAAATCGCTATCTCTATCACCAATTAGGAAAAGCAACTGAAAGGCGACCCCTAACAGAAAAGTTCCCAATAAGTCGCCAATTGCGGTAAGATAAGGGATTGCCGAATTATCAGGATCAATTCCCATTTTCCACATCCACAAAATCATAACTTGTGCAATATATAACAATAAAAATACTTGTATTAGAGCCGCAGATAAATAAATCGCTAAAAATAACGGAGTAAAAGACGTGTGACCAGCCTGTAAGTAACTAATAGTATAGGAAAACGTCAGATGACCGGGAATCACCATAGCCATTAACATACGTGCAGTTGTCGAATGATTTGTTTCACTATTATCACAGAAAACATTACAAGGACTAAGACATACTTTAGTTGAAGGAGGAAGTTGACCCAAATGAGATAAACTGTGAAGCTGGGTGGAAATTCGGCTAGCTTGCACAGCAACTAGGTTTCCACCAACTCCATTAATGACTAGTTGAAATACAGCAACACCTTTGTATTGAGATACTGTATAATCTAAAACTAAACCACCTACACTACTAATTAGCATGGCAGAAACAACTGGCACCCATCCATTCTCTAAAACTACCATTGTATACTTATTTTTACTAGCACACCAAGCAGACAATGGAACTAAAATAATTGCTAAAACAATAATTGCAATGGACAGTGACGAATGCATTGATTTATACAAAAGAGATGCCAACCATGAAAGACAGGCCAATGTTGTTAAGTCTCCTAAACTTGCAGCAATTGGGGTTGCAATGTTGTCTGGATTTATTTTAAATCGACGAGATAAAATAATCACACCTATCATAATGACACCTAAGATTAAACTTGCCCCAGAGGCTGTAGCAACACTGCTAGCACATAGTAAAAGGGCATGATTGATATCAAACTGTCCAGATGGTACCCAACCCAAAATAACTGCTGCTAAGGAGGCAAAGAACCCAACTATTATAGCCTGACATTGAATTAATGCAAGATTGGATACTGTAAGGTTCCACTGTTGCCTGCTAGAATCCAAATGTCCCAAATTTGCATGTGTGGACAGGCGAGATGCTAATGTCATTTCCAAATTACCTTTAAGGCCTAGTAATGCCGGTACCAAGATGTAAACTTCTGAAACTTTTTCATAAACAGGCCAGTGTTGAACCACATCTAAGAGCAAACTTGCAGCAACCATTCCAAAACCGGACAGAAGAAATGGTATAAACATCTGAACAGAAGTGGCCCATAATGTTTCTGAGTCACTTTCTGGTTGAGCTGTTGAAGATTCTTTTGGGCTTTGTTTTGGAAGCAACTTCGAGTCATCTAAAGAAAACAACTCTATGTCCTGAAATTAAAAAACAAAGCAGCATTTGCACAAAAAGTACCAACAAGGATTTAGTATCTAATTCACTTACAGAATCAGTCATAGACATAGTTGATTTATTATTATCTAAAGTTTTTTTCCTGTATTTGATTAAATTTTCTATTGAGGATTTATAAATATCCATCGTTTATTACAAATGTCCCTTTTGGCCTAAAAAAAATTAAAATATTTAAAAAGCCGGTTACAAAAACTTTTTATATATTACAATCATTTTTATGAATGTTTTTCATATCATGATCGACATAAAGAAAACGATAAAACACATTTTTTGTTGTTACACTGTGTTAATAAGTATCTTTTCCGTTTTTCATAATATAACATCATTAAAAACAAAAAACACAAACTTTAATTAATTTACACGTCAACAGCAAACAAACTTAAATTTAACGTGACAAGATTGTACACCCATGCCCAATGACTCAAATATCAAAACTCCATGCTCCAGATAAGATAAACATATAGACTTGCAAAGCTTATCTTTTATCGTTTAATAAATAATTTTACAATTTAATAAAAATTAATTAATAAATTGAAGGTTTTTGATCCTATTTATAACTAACGTTATATTTTGTAGATAAATTAAATATCAAAATTATCAGAAAAAGTTGTGAAAAGATGCACATTCTTTAAATGCACTTAAAAAATAGTACTTACATAAAGAAAGTAATAAAATAATAATTACTAAACAAAAAAATGATATACTTGGTTTGAACTGCATTGGATAGGTAAACATGCAAATATTTTATTTATGCAACGTTCCATAATTGCATAATAACCAAAAATAGCAAACCGTTAATATTAGCAAAGCATTGAATTTATTAAAGAATAAATTAATTAATTCTAATTTAATAATATACTTTTAACTCAGTTACATTATAGTATTATTTTAATATATTTATTTATCAAAATAAAATCGTAATAACGAAAGTATTACAAATATTAAAACGCTACACAACAAAAAATTATTTAAAAATTATCTTACATCGTGTTATTTATTCATTAGTGGCCTCCAATGACCTTCAATTGTTTTTTTTTTTTAATTTTGTGAGTTTACATAACCTCCAAATAAACCAAGTGTCATTTTTTATCAAATACGCTTCGATCATAAATTTTTTATAAAATATGTGCACGAATGTTAATTTTATTACCATATATTTAATTATACTTGTATCATTGCATGTATTTACTTTGAATAGAAGTTAAAGTTGTCAAAATGTTCCAAGTTTAACGTTCGAAAATGTTGAGGTTTGGATCAAAAAGCGACAGCAATGTAGTTTTTAAATGTACAGTGCGACTTTTAGAAGACACAGAAATTCTAGAATGCGAGTATAAGGTAAATATATTATATTAAACTTTAAATAAACTTAACTTACACTTAACACATAGCCAAATCAAAAAGGAATACATTTGTTGGAGTACGTTTGCCAACAGCTTAACATTGTGGAACAAGACTACTTTGGATTGAGATATGTTGATTCTTCACAGCAAAGAGTTAGTAATAACAATAATACAATGGGTAACATATATAACATAGTGACATATTTACAGCATTGGTTGGACTTGGGTAAATCGATTACTAAACAAGTTAAAGACATGCAGGAAGTTTTGTTTAGCTTCAGAGTTAAATTTTACCCCCCAGATCCATTTAAACTAAAAGAAGAAATAACACGTTATCAAATATTTATGCAACTAAAACGTGATTTGCTACATGGTAGACTATGTTCTCCTAATGAATCAATCATGTTAGCTGCTTTAATAATTCAAGGTTTGTTTTTTTATATTAAACAAGTAACAGTCATGTTTAAATAATGTGTCAATGTCAGGTGAATTAGGTGACTATGATCCAGAGGTTCACATGGGTAATTATGTTTCAAATTTCCGAATTTTGTTAAAACAAACAGAACAAAACGAAGAAAAAATAATGGAAATTCATAAAAGAGATTTAAAAGGGCAAAGCCCCTCTCAAGTTGAAAATAAATTCCTCAAAATTGCCTCACAATTAGATACATACGGTGTTGATCCACATCCAGCAAAGGTATTAAAAGGAAATGTATGTGCATACTTTAAAATTACCATATTAAAGGTATTTCAGGATCATAAAGGTACTCAGCTTTACTTAGGCATTAACTACAGTGGCATCTTAACATTTCAAGGAAGCAGAAAGACCCATCACTTTCGTTGGCCTGACATTCAAAAGATTAATTATGAAGGAAAAATGTTCATAATTCACCTTAATTATAATGAAGTAAATCACTAATAATAATGTATAATTATGCAAAAGTTAACTAATTGTAATTTCTCTTTTAGAAAAAACATACAATTGGTTTCAAATGCGCCACGGGGGCATCTTGTAGATATGTATGGAGATGTGCAATAGAGCAAATGCTTTTTTTTACGTAATTAATATTTACGCTTATTATATAAGTATGTTTTTGTTAAATAATCACTTTTTAGGCTGCCGTGTAGTTCAGATGCTCCGCCAGTTGTAATAGGTGGCGGTTTCTTTTCGTGGGGGACAAAATTCAAATACACTGGTCGAACTGAGCGAGAAATTTTAGAGGACGCAAATCCATTGGAACGTAAGGAACCTAAAGTTCAGCGCACATCTAGTATAAGTAGGAAAGCTGCAAGTGTGCCTGCTACACCATCCACGCCATTACAGCCTCACTTAGGTGTTTATCATATACGTAGTTATACATTCGGTACTTTAGAAAACAGTTTTTAGGGTTTCATAGCCAACATTCGAGTAATTAAATATGAAACACTAACGTTTGCGCGTTTGACACGAATTTGATTTTATTTAAAACGTAACTGACTGCTATTGTATGGTCTAATCACAGCATGTTCGATATTGCACCAATTTTTATTATTACATACTATATACATTATGCAGGGTAGTCACTAAAGTGCTTAGACTGTACAGCAGTCGACATCACTATAAAATTGGTAAATGGGTGTATATATATGTATTTTTTACAGGCTACAACACACTTCCTTGCTCTAGTCATTCTGATGGTGGAGGCTTTATGGTAGAACCCAACAGTAATCTTGGGCTTTACGTTACATTAGATGGTTCTTCTACACATAGTTGTGGTGACGTAGCAGGACTCCAAACGATGAACGAGAATCATGAACCGTCTGGAGGTATGTTTATTTATAAACGTTATAATGTTTCCTTATTTTATATGTTAATGATAATTTTATTTTTACTAGCTTTAAAAAATTCTTTAGAACAATTTAGTGAGTATAATTTTCGGGATTCGTTTGATCACTCGTCTTCTGAATCTCAATTACACGAAAGTAGTAACTATAGAAGTTTGGACTCGAGTTACTCGCATAGATGTAATTACAATCAAGCGTTACAATTTCATCCCCGAACTGGATCTCACATGCTTTTATCTAATATCATTCCTACAAGTTCAACGCAGTCAACTTCTAGTCAAAAGCATAAACAAAAGAAATTAAAAAAAAGAGTAATATTTTTAGCAATAATATTTAGCGTATTTTTGTGCTCTGCCTTTATAATTCTCACTGGAATAAGCTTTCAAGTGTTTAGCGGTATAGACATTTTGTCAGTTTTTAAATGTAATTTATATGAACTTTTTAAGGAACAATTCCAGCATTTGTTTTCAAACTTTCTTTAAATTTTAACTGAACTTGCCCGTTTACAAATTTTGTACTTTTATATGTATGTACAACTTAAGCGAGTGCTAATTATTTTGCAAAAAATCGGCAGATAGTCACATATCTTGAATAATTGCTGCCCTATGACGTAAAACATCCTTTTCTCATCTCCAAGTAATTGTTTAAAACTAAAGAGATATCTCTAACACATTTCAAGTGCCATAAAAACATAGCTTAATATTTAAAATAAAACTAAAATAGATGATATAAATATATGACTGCGTTATTTTCTGTACTTCTCAAAAGTGTTTATCAACATTTTGTCGTGCTTCCACGAATATAGTTTGCTTGCCTTTTTTATTAAAAATATTTTGTGCTGTATTTTTCCGTACTAAGTGGACCAACTGATGAACATGAATACAGGTGTGATTTATCAATAGTTGGGATTGCAAACTATTAGATACTTTTCTTAATTTCAAGATGTATAAAAACAAAATAATGAATCGCTACAAAATTAAAAATTTGCAATACAATAGAATAGATTAGTTGTATGTGCACAAAAAAATACATTTGGTAAAAAGACATTAAATAAATAATAGAGCTACGCTTTAGAAAATTAGTTCTCAAAAATGTAAATACAAAAATGTTCATTGTCAGTAATATGTTAGATAACTAATAATTCCTCTAGTCAATTAAAGCATTAAAGGTGCCACAAGACCTGAAATACTTAGAAATTACCAATAAGCTTTAAATTATTTTATTTGCTAATTTTGTTATACTGTTCAAGTAGATTCAATTTGTTGACTATAAACTACAGTAGGCTGTAAATACAGCTAAGGTGTTTCAATAGTACAATTTTTACATTGTGATATTGAATGCGTAAGGCTTTAATACATAGATATTTATTTATATTATTAATACGATTATTTAGAGCACATTTTTGTAATTATCTATGTATTAGCCAACGGCTTGAGTTGAGGCTAGTTCATAAGACCTATTTATTTTTATTAATCAGTTATTTAAAGTAAATGCGGATTATTGTTGTATTAAAACTGTTTGCAATCAAAATGTAGGTAGGAACGTGGCAGTCTTAGTTTCTTACATTCCAAGACAAATTATGCACTTTTATTTTTTAAAAAACATTATTGTCTGTGATCTATCTTCAATCTGCAATTTGCATAGTTATAGGAATAATACATGACCATTGTATTTGCAATCATATGAAGCAACTTTATTTACAAATATTTTAAGTTTGTGATTTAATTATTAATGTTTTATACGCTTATTTTGATTTAAATATTCTTTTTTAATACACAGAAGCAATATGATTATAGTTTATCATTTATTATATGGTTTTTAAAAAGTACTGTAAATCCTAGATTGTACAGCTGTTATAGATCTTCAAATATTGTTAGAACGTATTATAAAAAATAGATACCATCTTGGATATTTAGTTTATTTTGCATGCGCATTTATTAATGGAATAAAAAAAGTGTCTTTTTAATTGATCCAAGTAAAAATATTTTCATTAATCATAAACAGCGTTTCATTCAAGTGTAATTGTAAAAATTTACCTCTTATCAACAAAACATTTTACCCATCATTTGTATCACTAATTTGGTGAAGAATATCGTAAATAATTTATAGAAATTTCGTATGGAGATAGTCACTTGTTCTCAATCAAAAAAGGTTCGACATATAATATTTATTAGTCTCAAGATGACAAAAAAGGAACATTAAGTGGCATACATGATTATAAACTCATACAAAGAAAATACATGAGTAAATACAGTTAAAAGGATGGTTAGTAATTCAAAATATTCCGAACTAAAAAAAGAATTGCATGTATTTATTAAAAGATTGCATACAAACGTGACAAAAATACTGAACTAATAATAACAAAAAAAAATAATATATGTCCTAACATTGATGTTCTTATAAGTGAAGAACGAACGACTAAAAGTAGATTATGCTCGAAAAAAAAATAGTAATAAGCACATTACAAATACGAGAATTTGCATGCGAAAAAAGGGTTGGCATATATATAATGTTTTCAATTTTGCCCATTTGTGCTAAACAAAACTGGGGGAAAAAAATGTCAGTATATGTATAATCATAATAAGTATAGTACAAGAAGATTGATGGTAGTGATAGTAAATAAAGCCAAGTAGAAACTTTAAATACGGAATTGTTTATAAATATAGGACAAAAATAGCCAACCCTTTCAAGGGAATAGGCAGTTGCCGATACAATGTAGAATTAATTGTAGAATATGCTGACTAACTGGACCCAAAAACCAGCCTCTATCTGCAAAACCTCTGGTCCACGCTAAACAAATCAATTTCGAAAAACTAATAATGACTTAAGATACCTTACTCGTTACGTCTAAGAAAACTATCCGCTATTATATACCTACGTTACTTATTACGAGTTTAATTTTTTTCCACACAAATTTGACACTCTTGAATTAGGATGAAAAGACTCGTATTATATTATTAAACAAATACACTGTATTTCACCAGTCACTTAATTTTATAAAATGCTAAAACATAAGGTAGCAGAAACTAATTGTAAATTTATATGTAAGTATTAATCGTTGGAACAAAACTTAATTATGTCAATTAGAAGTAAATGAACTAATTATTCTTGTCAGAGTTAGCTTTTGCGGGAGATCTACTGTGCGATTTACTCTTTCTATCTTTGCTGACCGATCTTGATCTGGAGCCATTCCTAAACAAAATAATTAATAATAAAAAGGTTTTTTTTTAAAACCACGTTTATCTCAGTAGCAAAACCCTTTACAATAAACATAACAGCAGCAATTGACAATAATCAAATACCTTATTTTGTTTATATTACCGCAATACCGAACCCTAATTATTAAAGCAATAATTAAAAATACATCATTATGTATTTATTCTCTAAAACTCTGAGAACAAAGTATGTGATGTAGTTTATACATACTCACATTTCCATTATTTGTTAATAAAGAATGAAATTATTACAAAACAATCCCAAACATATTTACTTCAAACGTTTTCTCAGTCTAATTAAACAAGTCACTATTTTATAAACTACAATAAGCTTGTTAGGATAAGTAAACATCACAATAAACAATATTGACAACAGTTAGGGACGAGCAATTGTTTTATAATATATATATATATATGTATTTATATATATTATACCCAGAGTTTAAGAGCTTCAACTTACGTCTTATGATCATCGCTTGGCGACTTCGAACGAGATTTCGATTGTTTAGAATTAGATCTTGAGCGTGACCTCGAATTAGCTTCATTTTTTGATCTAGCAAAAATTTAATTCTATTTGTTAACAACATTTCCATTATACTGACCTTTTTACTCTTAATTTTATTAAATTTATTTTTCTTAATTATCCATCTATCTTACACAAACTATTGAATATTTTTACGAGTGTCATAAATTATTATAATTAAAAAATAAATTATTGACAAGCCTCTAATGTGGTTTATCAAATTGAATTAGCTGCTTTTATTTACTTACTTTGCCGGAGTTCTAGATTTAGATCTAGCTGGAGACTTAGATTTAGAACGAGCATTAGATTTTGATCTTGAAGATCTTCGTGAACGGCTGCGAGATCGGCTCTGACTGCGAGATCTTACAAAAAAAAATTAAATTAAAATACTACTTATTAACTGACAGTAATTATCTAATATACCTCGTGTCTCTGCTTCTTGAACGGCGACGTGACCTGGAGCGGGAACGACTGCGGCTGCTGGAAGATCTAGAGCGACGGCCTCCACGACGTTTGTCTTCAATAAGTCTTATACGACGGCCATTTAGTTCGGTGTCATCCAACTTTTCGATGGCACTTTTCATGTCTGAGTAGGAAGCGAATTCAACAACACTGCGATAAAAACTCGATTTTAAAATACAATTCTGACTATTAAAGAGAGAACATGTTTGTTGTATAAATATTTTCAGAACGCTGGGATTGCTGTCTTCAGATTCATTTCAGACCCGAAAGATGATTATCATCATTAAGTAAAATAAAATGTTAGGTACTATAGATTTAGTGAATAAAAAAAAAAAATCAAAAAATACTAACCCTTCGTTACGATGTTGCTTGTGAGCATCGGCGTAAGTGACTTCCCCAGCTTGCCGCATGTAGTCTTTGAGGTCCTAGTAAGAAAGGATAAATTACAAATCAGAAAAATTAGTGCAGTGGTATAAAGAAAAAGTTACCTGCACTCGAAAAGGACAATTTCAATTTCCCAAACTTAAAAGAGAATTCAACAAATATTAAATTCAAAATAATATACTGAAAGTATCCATGCTTAGTTACAATTTGCATCTAACTTAGACGTGGTAGTAGGTATAGCTTGTATTTCTCTTGAAGTGGGAAAAACACTGAAGAAGTACAATAGAACAACAGCACATTCAGGAAACCTCAAAGGGAACAACGAATGTAAGAAAGACGCCTTCCTGGTGATTTATTTATGAATCGAGTGAGTGCTCTTCATCACCATCATCTATTCTAGATTATTGAACTTTATGGGCGGCGAAATGGAATAAAAAAATCCTCTTCGTGCCGATACAGGATACGTAGAAGAAACTGCTATTTACTCCCTCTGGTAGACCAGGTCAAGTTTATGTAGACGACTTATTTGGGAAGAATAAAACTAATAATTTGTTTTTTATTCAGTTTTTTTAATTGACTTAAGAAGAACAAAAATAAGCCGTAAAAAATAAACTGAATAAAAACGGTGCAAACGGCAACAAAGCATGGATACTATTTAAAAATTGCGCATCATGCTAGGGCATTACCTGCGCCACACCATGCTTGCGAACCACAAGGTACCAATGGGATGGCGGAAATAGACATGTGTGACTGCCACTCGAACGCATGGGCGAACCACATTGAGCTTTGAGCATTGATTGAGCCTAGATACCACATACTCCAAGGGAATGGGAGCTCGCTCTTTACAAAAAATTATTATTTTATACATACACTACAACTTCAGATTACGTACAAAACTAGATGAACAATTACAGATACCAAAAGGCGCTGAGAGTTGTTTTTATTGTTTCTTATTCTTTTACTACGTTTGTTTTTAAGTGACCGGTAGCGTAAGTTTTTTTTTTCTCTTCATCTTTTCGTCGAGTTAGTGTTAAAGCCTTTCTTTTCTTCGACCTTATCAATATCATCATCATCATCATCATCATCATCATCATCATCATCATTATAATAATCCTCTCAACCACGACATCCTTTAAAATCATTTGAAATTGGAACGGAAATTCCTTCGTCAATCCATGTCTTCAGTTGGCAGATTCGAAATGGATTACTTAACGTACGTTTCGATGGAAATGAAGGATACGAACTAAACACACATCAACTGATAAGGTAGAAAGGACAAAAGGCTATGGGATGCTCATCGCTGCACTATGGTTGCCCATCAAGATGAACGGAACCGGACGGAACATTGATCGACTCGACTGCCTTCGAATGGGTGGGGACAATCAGTGGTCTTTTATACGGTCCCACTGAAATGACTCCTGCTCATCTCACGGAATGGATTGGAATTGACCGCTTCCAGTGAAGGGGAAATAGAGACCCAGACCAAGATTTACTTTTTCTTCAATCATTCTTATTAACGACAGGTCTTTTTAATTTTACAATAATAAAAACAACTTACCTGCCAGCTTACACGAGTAGACAGGTTTTCTACAATCAGCCGGTACTCTGTACGCGTTGGAGGTCCATACCTAACACGAAAAATAAAACAATTAACAAAAGCAAACATGTTTATCTTGCTCTCAGTATGAAATTTACTTAATTGAGTTATTTTGTTTTTAGCAGTTTAATAAGGTAAACAATATAAGATAAAATAACATATTACCTATCATTGTGTCTGACATCTGAATCACGACTAAAAAGAAAGTATAAATTAGTAAACAAACAAAAAACGTACATATATTATGCAAATAAGTGTTAATAAAATGTAGTAAATTCAAATAACCTTAAGCAAACATTTAAATATCATTTTAAAATATAGAAAAACTATAAGAATCATACTTGTCACGGTTGCGACCACGTGGAGGGCCATAGCCCCTTCCACTGCCACGCCATTGATCAGCACCCCTTGGAGTACCGCGAGCACGTTCCACAGAAACCCTTGAACAATTAAATTACTTTTTAGATGAAATTTACCACTTATTTAAAAAAAATTACCTTTCACCTAATAACTCCTTTCCGTTTAATTCATAAACAGCATCATCAGCGTCTCTATAATCATCGAATTCCTATAAAGTGAATAGAATTTAAAATCCCTGTTATAAATCATTAATTATTATCCCAATGTATTACCACAA
Organism: Agrilus cyanescens; assembly: GCA_947389935.1. Taxonomy (NCBI): domain Eukaryota; kingdom Metazoa; phylum Arthropoda; class Insecta; order Coleoptera; family Buprestidae; genus Agrilus; species Agrilus cyanescens. The sequence goes on from OX376704.1 coordinate 1,162,296, forward strand.
AAGCAAATCCATTCTTCATTGCGACTTCCTTTATTCTTCCATATTTACGAAAAAATTTTTCAATATCTCTCTCTCTCACACGATAAGTGAGACCACCAACGAATACTCTAGTGCCCATGGTATTTTCTAAGAATGAAAATTTGTTACACAAAAATATTGTATTGACCAATTTTTACTATTTATTAAAGCAGTAGTGCTAAATAGAACATCTACTAACCGCTTTATTTTTAAAAAGGTGTTTCTGTTAATAAATTAATGATTGATAATGTTATTTTAACGATCGCACTCCACGTTATTAGCGAAAACATTGAAAAAGGTAGTAATTTGGAGAAAAATAACTAGTGAATAACCCTTTACTGGTTGGATGCTGGTTTTTTTCTCCAAATTGTCATAGAACCAAGAAAAAATATACTTTGGAAGTGGAAATTTAAAAAACATTACAGATTATCATAAGTGCACAGACAACAACGGAGCGCCATCTGTTGTAAACGCCATAAAATATAAATACATTACAGATTACAGATAGCATTCGTCTTTCAAAAGAAACATGACGTAATTAGTTAAAATTATGTCCTAATCATTATCAAAAATTAATATTTCACTTATTTGTTACGATTTGGTACGCAACACTTGTAAGATAACACATTGACTTGCGCACAAGAATTTCGGTAGTACGTACGCTAATCGCAATGGCCCCTTTCCAAATAATTTTCGGCGTAGTTTTGATTTATTTTATGAAATTACTAATTCAGTCCAATACATACCAAACAAAGTATCTAATAATTTACGTATTGGGCAGTTTTAATTAATAAAAGTTGATAATAGAAATAACACTGAAAATAGTACTAATTTCTCTCTAAAAAATATACGTAATCACTTTTGAGTTAAGTTTGCTTCAATATTACTGTGAGGAACAATTATCCATATGTTATCTACTACGAACAGCGATTAGGTATTCACCACGAGGTTTAAGAAATTATAAATTTTACTCATCATCAACATATATACATTAATCAATGCGTTGATGTAGACAAATAGTTATTCCAAATAACAAAAGCTCAAAAATAGTATTAAAACAAGTATATTTCTCTGTAGTTGTTAAAACAACGTATTGCAAAATCAATGACCCATATGAGGAGCCACCGATTTAGGAAAATATTGCAATATTTTCGTATTTCTTTATAAAATTACACAAAACATAAAAGTTTGAACAAAACCAATAATAAAGATTTAGCACAAACCTGTAAAATTTCAGAATTCCAACTCCTTTTTCGTCAATACGGCACGCACAACTGTAACAACCAAACAACACTCTAAAATGGCTTCTGCCGATGAAGCTTCCACATCTACAAACATGCGCCAGTGCGATCGTTTTACAATTTTTGAATTTATTTTATATAATCTGAAAATAATTTTAAAGAACGAAATAATTTTAGTTACAATTTAAAATTCAAATCATTATATATATTTAAACAATTCCAGTAAAATTATTTTTACTTTTATTTAAAGAAATATTTTCAAATATTTGGCGGTTAATATGACAAATGTGTGTTGTGAAAATATAATACTGTATATTTTAATTTAATAATTACGGAGATAGCTATTTCCTAAAATTTCTTTTGCAATCTTTTCCTATTTTAAGTTCCATTGTTTTAGATTTTAATTTTTTCTTTATATAATTTTTTTTAAAATTCTTATTTTTTCTTTCTGCATTGTTGGTAGAAATTTTAGAAAATAGTTTTTCTGTTGGCTACGATATTCTTTGCTACACACACTTGAGGTTATGTTGTGAGATTGTCATTAATTTCGAAGTTTTCGGGATAAATTTGAAATTAATTTATATCAGCAATTTTCTTCCAGTGATTAGTGAATAAGACTTTTTAAATGAATCACTGAAGTTTTTTATAAGATGAAAAAACAATGACAAGTGTTCAAGATAAACCATTAAAAAACATTACCAAGTCATGTAACCTCTAAATATAATGTATCTGTGCTTAAATTTAGCACTTGAAATCTTTTTAAAATGTTGCTCCGTTCTTTAGCACTTAAATAGGATGATACATTTCCTAATTTACACAGTTTAATCATTATTAAAAATGGTAATAGTACGCTGGAGGTTTAAACAAGTTCCCAAGCAAATATTGTACGATTTTAAAAACGTCGCTGTTAATGTATTTACTGAATAATTATCTCTTTCTAGTGACTCCTCTCAACAATTTCTTCGAAAATGCAAAGTAATTATTTGGTCTTTAATGTACAACCATTTTTTAGACCAGAGTTATGCTGCTGATGTCTGTATGGAACCCATGTTTTGGTTTGTAGATAATTTTACTTGTGCAATTGGACCAGTGAGTAATGGAGTCTTATTCATCTGTTTCATAATTTAGTATATTAATTTTTAGTTATTCGTGGCAGCTGTAATAGGTTTAACAACATCAGTAGTATTAATAGCTTATTGGATTGGTTTGCCTTATTGGTGGAACAGAAATCCGTACATATGTGTAATTCTAGTCATTATTGGACACTGGTTACTTATAAATATTTCTTTTCATTATTATATGGCTGTTAGAACATATCCAGGGTATCCACCACAAGTAATGTTACTTTTTTTTGTAAATATCCTTTTTAAAATTGTATTGCTTTCAGGGAGAGTTAATTACTGAAGCTGTAAGCATATGTAAGAAATGTATTTCACCAAAACCTCCACGGACACACCATTGTTCAGTTTGTAATAGATGTATTTTAAAAATGGATCATCACTGCCGTATCCTTACGTACCTGTTTAATTTAATATTTCACCTAAATTAATTATTGAGGCATTATTTTGATGATTACGTTCACAGATTTTGTTAAAAAAACATTTTATAAAATTTTAATAATCAGAATTATTATTGTATAAGTTCCTTAATGTATATTAGCATGGCTGAATAACTGTGTTGGTTATAAAAATCACAGATACTTCTTTTTGTACATGGTCTACATGATATTAGGGGTTTTATTTATAATTGTTTGTGGCTTTGAATTGGCTTACACCGCTATTTGGCTGGATTTTGAAGATGGAGAAGAACCAGAGCTGGAAGGTCACCCTGTAAAATATAACCGAACTGGTGCATTAATCCCTGTGACTGATTTTTTATATTTAAATGTTGCCACTGAAGATTATTCTGCTCAATCTGAAAATGGCAGCCCATGGAGAAGAAGAGCCATAATTTATATGGCCTTAATTAACAGTGGTATGCATATTAAAATGTATACAAACTATTTTAAGTTCAATTGAAAGTTTTTTTCCAGGTGTATTTGTAGCGTTAGGTGGTTTAGCTGTGTGGCATAGTAAATTAATTGGAAGGGGTGAAACAAGTATTGAATCTAATATTAATAAGACAGAAAGTGAAAGACTTGCAAAATTAGGAAAGGCATATATTAATCCGTACAATTTTGGTAAAAAGAAGAATTGGATATTATTTTTAGGGTTGGTACAAGGGAGGTGTGTTTTTAAATTATTTTTTCTTCGTTTCATATATTTACTAACGGTTTTTTGTATAGATCATGGTTGTGGCACGTTTTACTGCCGTCTGCTCATGAACCAGTTGGTGATGGACTCATTTGGCATACTATACACGATGACGATATAAGCAATTGGCCGTAACTGATTCTTGGAATGTATACTTACAATTAGTATGGTTTTCTCTTTTTTTTTTATTATTATGGTATTTATATATTCTTCTGTCGTACAAAAATTCTTAATTTTTTTAAAAAAGCGATATTAGTAACTCCAGCAAAAACGTTAAGTACTTAAATAGCTGCAAACGAAATTTTTAGTAGTCTTTCATACATAAAGTCCACAATTTATTACTCTTCTCATTTAGAATAGAATAAAATAGTTTTATTTAAAAGAAATTTTATTTTGGTGATCGTTTTCTATTTCTCTTTTTACAGTTATTGTTTGTATTATATCTAAAGGAATAATTTTATATATTTAGATACGGTGGTACGTAAGATTTTCTAACAAAATTGAAATATTAAGTGAATCTTCCGTTTTGAAACGAAGGTAATTTTAATACGTATTTATAATTGCTGGACCACAATAATTAAATTACATTCCATAAAACTGACTGATTAGATGCAAATATTAATTTGTTTTAATATCATAAAAAGTACAGTAAGCAATGTACTTATTAATTTTATTACAATTCAAAATTTACTAATAGTTGATATCGCGTTTTCACCAAATATGCTTCTCAATCCAAGGAATGAACTGTGATACTGCTGTGTAAACTGCAGGCGAGTTTTGTGCCCCACAATAATTTTTACCAAACGATGTTATTCCAACGACGTAAAATAGACATTGATTATTTCTTTCAGTTACGACTAGGGGTCCTCCAGAGTCACCCTAAAATTATAATTAATTATAGAGAATTTTACTAGTCATGTAAAACAACATAACATCCACATTCTAGAATAGTTCTTTTAAATCAACTCAAAAGTGTAATAGAAGATTTTATACATATACGTAAATATATCTAGTCTTTTGTAAACCCAAAATTACAAAATTTGAGGCCCAATTTGCGTTATCAATTTTTGTTTATCGTCGCCGAAGAAATGTGTACTTATAAAAACTTCTATTTTCATATTAATTATACAGTATTTTTGCACACAAAATCATAGTGATCAGAATTACAAGAGTAGATTTAGTTTTTTGTGGTAGACACTTTTTTTTAATTTCGTCTTTTTTTAATACTTTTGTATATAATTGATAAATATAATACCTGGCAAGTATCTTTTCCTCCTTTCTTTTCTCCTGCGCACATCATTTTGTCGGTGATACCTTGCGGTAGTGCCCTACGATAAATTTGCATAGTATTCGGGAATGTCCTGTCGCATTCGGAATTGTGGAATACATTAAGACCCACTTTTAAGAGTCTATCACTTTGTTCTTCGCCTTAAACATGATTTTTATTTATTTTATTAATTGCAATAAATGTATATTATACATATATAATTTACCAGTTCCTGTTCTTCCCCAACCGGTGGCTATAACTTTGTCTTGTCGAGTAGAGAATTTAGTCCATAAGCAAGCAGGTCTTATAAATTTGGAAAATTCGACTTCTCGATCGAGTTTGAGTAATGCAATATCGTTGTATTTGACAGGTGGCCGATAATTATCATGAACAATTATATCTGCTACTGAGTATTCTCTGTGTTCTGAGCCATCGTCGAGTCTGTTAAGGTCCAAGTCTCCTAGCCTAACTAGACTAGGCGCGCCTCTAAAATTTAAAACGTATTAGTCCAATATAATTATTTTTTTTCAATTTGTACCTCGACGACTTAACACAATGTGCGGCAGTAAGTACAAATCTCTCGCTTATTAATGTACCTCCGCAAAACCATTGTAACTCATTATCTGAATTGTACCCACCAATAGCAGCCTAAAATTTTTGTTTGTGAATAAAAATTATCTTATTAAAAGTTTATTAGAAAAAATACCATGAAAGGAAACTCTCCGGCTAAAGCTGGACTTCCGCCAACTATTAGAGGAGTACCGCTGTATTCACATTTTGACACGCTTATATCTATTTGCTCGGGATTAACTAGTAATGGAATAGCACTGACGATATTGGATACAAGTTTTGCGTATTCTTTGCATTCTAAAATTGTTTATAAATTATAAGGGCTAAAATAATCGCAGATTTATCACACTTACTTTGTTCAGCTTTTGATACGGTGTTTCCGCCGAAATAATTGTTTTCAAAGTCAGATGGGTAAACGAATGAATCGGAATTGTCGTTTGCTCTATTTTCAGTATTAGGTCGCTTCAAGGTGGTCAGAAAGGGGTTGTCTTTAAATGACGGTATTTCTTGTCTTTCTTCGCGATTCTCGTGAAAATTAGGATATTCTATTGCAAACAAAATTATTTATGCGGATGAGAGTTATTGAGGATTGTTGTCAGTAAGTGTTTCCAAATAAGTTATGATAAAAACAAAAAGAAAGGCGAAATATTTTCCAGGTAAAATAAAATGCTTAAGTCGTAAAAATTAATATTAGTTGTTATTCAAGAATTGTTTAAGGTTTTTCCGTAATTATAAAAATAGCTAATAAAGTGAAAATAATACGATTCGAGCTAAAATATTCAAATTAAGAAGTCTCAAACCAGTGCAGAGTTGTCTACATATAATTTTATGTGTATATTTAAGATGTTTCTTTATTAAAAATGGTAGGTACACACCAATTTTATAAAAAAAAAATTAACTTTGCAATTTGCTATTAATTAATATTGTTGATTATACAGAATTTGACGATTATTTTAAAGTATAATGTTTTTTTTTTTTTCGGATTTTACGTACATTTAATTTATATGAAAATAGAAAACCTTGAAAAATTTAATCGTAAAGAAAACAACTAGTGCGACGAATATCATACGCAAAAGTTAATTATAAAAAAGTTGATTGAAGGTTTCATACACATACCTTGAGCAAAAGCTTTTAACGTAAAGAGCACCGCACTGTAAAGGAACGCTTTCGTTAACATTTTGAAGAAAACTAGATATATTATTTATACAAGAACTTCGTTTCTCACGTACATATGTATATTAGTATATAAGAGTCAGAAATTGACCGTTAGTAGCAAGTATAAAGTGGCTCTCCGTCTTTTAATATTTTATTAATGAGTTATTCACATTGGATTTACCCACATTTCATTCGTATACAGACGTAACTAGTTTGTAAGAAATGATGATTTCCAAATAATTTCGTTACATTCTATATACACTTCTTATAACTTGTTTACTTCTTATTAGGAATAATCAAATGCGACCTTTCATTAGCTTAATTGTTATTTTATTACTCAAACGATATAGAGAAGTTTTTGTTTTTCTTGTCCGTAAATTCTGTAAACAAATACAGCCCTGTTAAAAGGACATAATTTATATTACTCCTAAAGTTACAAAATAATATTAATAAAATTAAGTAATGAGATATCACAAAAGTTAGATTCTTTTTTCCCACGATTCTGTTCAATTTAAAAAAAAAACCTATTCGATCTCGCCCTCTAACGTTTAGAGTGGTAACTGTGGCTTCCAACTTGGCACAAACGTGGAATCAAAATAAGCAACGCAGCTAACAGCAGCTTGTAACGGTTAGGTTAGCTGACAGCCAGACGTCAGGTTCGCACATTGAGTTACTGTTTGGTTTTCGGTCATTACTTGAATTAACTTTTTATTTTTATACCTTAAAAATGATTGGATACGTAAGAATTGGTGTAATTTGCTCTGTACTGTTAGCTGTAGTTAATTGTGATTCATGTGTAAATCCTCAAGTCACACTAAAACCATTTACCTCTCAAGATGCTACAATAATCACCAATATTGCTTATATTGCCGAGTTTGACTTTAAATGTGGGTCTGGAAGCGTTGACAACTTGTATGCAGATGTAGAAGGCAACATAGGTCCTGTGTCCCAAGTTGGACCTACAAGTTATCAGGTAAATTACACAATAAGTTCCTGAATGTCCTTAATATTCACATGTATTTTTTATCGGGTACCTACAGGTGAGCTGGGTTGAAGAAGTCAAATCTGCAAGGACAGGCAATAGAGAGATCAGATTATTTGATGAAGAAGGATACAGGGCTTTGAGGAAGGCCATTAGATCAGGTCAAGACATAGCTTCAATTGAGCCTTTGGTAAATGTTGTACTTAATCACCCTGGAGCTTTCTCAGGACCATGGTTTAGAAGTGAATCTGTTGCTGTTGTTGTTGGATTTATTATTGCTTACATTGCTGTTAGTTCTAGATCAAAATTGTCATCATAATTTATTTGTACCATTTAAATCAATACTTATAAGACTTATTTCAATAAATAAATTTTGATATATATATATATACGCTTTTTTTATATTTTCAAATTTAAAATAATTTACAAATATGTGTACCACATTACTATCACAGTATTCGCTATTTACTTTCAAAAGGTGCAAAAATTGCTATAATAGTGCAATTTGGGTTGCCTAGTTTAATGTAAGGTCGACACGTTTACTATACAGGGTGTTTTAAAAAATTAAGAAACTTTTTTCGTCTATAATGCGACAATAAAAAAATTGTTTAGTATTCCTAAATATAAATGTATAGAAAGATTTTTTATTTATTTCAAATGACCCAAAAAGTAAGCAAAACATGTTCAGTACCTCCACAATTGTCCACATTTCGGAATTTCGAACAACTTTTTCCTATAACTTGTTCTCTTTGGACACATAATCAACATTTATTAATCTTACATTGAGCGTTTTGTTCCAAAATTTTTTTGAAAGAATTTACAGTGACTAAAATGAGAATATTGCGTATCTTTTGGTCCATACTGTACATGTTTGTATGTTTGTGGTGTCCGGTTTTAAAGTTTAAACAAAAAAAAATTGCAAACCAAGGACATTTGCTTCTTATTTATTATATAAAAGCATAAGATTTCTATACAAAAATCGAAATAAAATTCTTTAGATCCAGTTTTAAACGTATTGGCTTTTTGGTAATTCCGAGCGTAAATTCGTATTAAGTCTCCTTCAAAACAGATTAATTCCGAAAATACTGGTCCGATTAGATCGGTTTGGTACATAATAGAGTTTATCCATGTGAAAAGTATATACTTAGCTATGTACCAATTCATGTAAATGTATGTGGACGGCAGCAATTTACAGAATGAAAACGGTTTTATACTGAAGCTTCTTAATTGATGCGTACATTATTCAACCTTTTAAGAGATATCAATATCAATAAGGGGTCACGCTATAATGTTCAAAAAATATTTAGTATAATTTTCCACTGCCCGAGGAAATACTTAATTTCTAATAAAATTGTATACTTGCAGTGTTTTCAATTAAAAAAAAAAAATGATTTTACCAGTGATAAGTGTTTATGTTGTGATATCTTCCCTTTTTTGTGTGGGTTTTATGAAAGTAATCGAAAACAATATTTCTAAAACAAACGTGAGTGCAGATGATTTTGAAGATGCGTATTATCCAGCATTAAACTGGTCTGACGAATTCGATTGGAAATTGTTTAAGGTAAAAAGATAGGATTAGAAAATTAGTCTGTCGTTTTCTTTTTGTAATCCTTATTTTAATAAAAAAACACTCCAAACGTATCTATTTTGGAATTCTAGTCCGTTGACGGGGATGGATCAAATGTATTGATTTCTCCTCTCAGTCTCAAAATTGCACTAGCAATAATCTACGAGGGTGCTGCAGGATTAACTGAAAGTGAATTTCAGGATGTTCTGAATTTTCAATCAAAAGAAAAAGTCAGATCACTCTACACTAATATTATTAAGTCTTTAAAGGTAAGACAAATTGAGAAAGAACAGGTTCGCGTGCAGCAATTATTATTAATTACGAAAATGTCGCTAATTATCTTTTTTTTTGCGTGCATGTTTTGAAGAATTTGAATTTTTAATTTTAGAATGGAGATGGTATTAATGAAATTCGTTTAGCTACGAGATTGTTTTTAGATACAGATATAATTCCTAGTCAAAAATATTCTGCTAACGTAAACGCGTCTTATGATGCTGAAGTAGAACCGACAAATTTTATCGTTCCTGACAAAGCGTCCCAAAAAATAAATAATTGGGCAAAGGAAGAGACAAACGGTTACATATCCAATATAATTTCAAAAGGTACCCACACAAAATTAAGATAAAAGACTATACCTATTCCTGTTTAAACTGTTTCGTAGATGATTTAGAGGATGTGGTGCTATTAGTAGCAAATGCAGTGTTTTTTAAAGGTTTTTGGAAAAAATCCTTCCCAAAAAATAACACAACTCTAGGAAGTTTTTACACAACTCCAACAAGTCTTGTTACTGTTGATTACATGAATGCTATTGGAAATTATTATTATGCCGATTCCAAAGAACTAGAGGCTCAAATATTAAGAATACCATACAAAGTTGGTCGACTGTTTTTTATTATTGTTCCCTTGTTATATATATATACATATATACTTATAATAATTTTTAAGGGCAATAAATTTGGATTTTTCGTAATTCTTCCATATAGTAAAGACGGTCTTCCTAAGCTAATAAAATCGTTAGATATTGCGAAATTAAAGAGTAGCATGTATAAACTGGACGATGTTGTGGTTGATGTAAGGATTCCAAAATTCCGATTTCAATTTACTACCACGTACGCCTCGGTATTACAAAAAGTACGTATGTATGCGGAATGGTAACAAAACCGCGTACCTAAGTTTTTGACTCCGGGACTTTTTAGTTCGGGTTGCAACAGATGTTTTCGGATGGTGCCAGTTTACCAGGTATTTCACACGGAGTCGGTTACGGATACAAAAAATTGCAAGTAAACGATGTCCGGCAAAAGTCCGGTATAGAAATAAACGAAGAAGGGAGCACTATCTTTGCAACTACAGGTAAAAAAATCCGAAACTTTTTCTTCTTGGGAAACGAACATTAAAAACTGGGTTTTTGGTTTCTTGTTTGGTTTTTTTTTACACAGACCTCCCTTTTAGAAATCCATGTTGGGAACAAATTCGGGGAAGTCGATAACATTTTTAACGTATCGTACCCATTCATGTTCTTCGTTGAAGATCAGACAAGTGGCACAATTATTTTTATTGGGAAAGTAATAAACCCTCTAGCTACCGATGCAATTGCTGTACCCCTTCGGATTGGGGAAGAAGCTAACGCGGGCGGTAAGCTGTATTGATGTTTTTACATTTTTGTAAGTCGCAAAGTAGATAACAAATTATCGCACCCTATTAATATTTGAAATCTTTCGACTTCTTTTCTCTTCTTAAATTGAAATACTAACAGTTTATTTCTATTCAGGTGGTACTACTTAAAGTATGGTAAAATCGTTTAATCATCCAGATTTTGGCTAAGGGAGGTAACCGGTACTTCTTCTATATAGGACCATTATATATTTATAATTAGTGAAATTTTCTGTTAGATCTTATCTTTTGAAACTAAATTACATGTATTTATAGATAGTTAATATGATAACGCTTTTACATTCTTCAATAAATACCTGTACCCTTCATAACTAATGCATTTTCCATGTCTTTGGTTCGGAATGATAAATAATACATTCGTATGTATGGTACTAATTGTTTCATCTTTTAATATTATCTCTATCAAATTTAAACAAAAAAAATTTCAAATATAATTAGGTACAATTACAAATTTAAGATAAAAATTTTTTTGTGATTCCTGATGAGAGAACAGATTGAAAGACGAAACGTTGGAGTGTCTACTAAAATTTTTATTATTTAGAGCTTAAGTTTTCGAAAAATATGCTTATTAGACTAGGTAACTATTCGTATGGTTATGCATTAAAAATTAATTAATATCTGGTCTGTACGTGTACAATATCCACTAGGAAAGCAAATAGAAATTTACGTGTGTATGGTGTATCGGACATACATACATACATACATTAATAAATATACAATGAATGATCTTGTCATTGCCGATTTGGGATTTCCAAGGCCAATTATGCGACTTCACACCAGGAAAGACCGTTCTTTTAAACAAACCAAGTTGACTTCGAGTTTAATGAAGATTGTTTTTCACTTGTTATTGTGTTATCAAACATCGCATGTTGTCAGTATTATTTAACATTGATGTTATATGTGGCAAGATAGAAATTATGTTGTTCTTTTTATTATTGTGCAAAGGTAAAATCATTTCGTATTTTCATTATTATCATATTTAGTTCATTAAATTAACTGCTAAGAAATTTTAATACATATAAGCAGTTTTAATCATGAATAAGCGAGTTTTTAATTATCAGTTATTTTAACATGTTCTTTTTTTAGTTTATTTATCGTAAATTAAAAAAAAATGCAATAAATAAATAAATTAATTTAACGGTAACGTTTTTTTATGGGGATATGGTTTTACCCAAGTGCGTGCATTAAGTTTTTCAAAGTTTTACGGTTTCCTTATTAAAAATAAGTACAGAAATCCGCTCGTTATTTATATTAAAAACAAAAAAAAAAGCTTTATTTAGAATCACAAATATTTACCACTGCATACTTTCTCTAATTATGTGGTCATTAAAACACATTTTTCATTAGTAAAATGGCATTTTATTACCAGAAGACATGCGTTTATATTTTTTAGTAGTAACACCAAGTATAACAGCAGCTCAAAATTTTCAATCTGGACCTGAAATCCAGTTGGGTCCAATTATGGAAGCAGATAATAATATTCAATCTCGTTTTAATTATTTTGATTTAGAGTTGTTGCGGGTAAATAAAAAATAATATAATTATCAACTAAATAAATAAATGCCCATATTGTAGAGTTTCGGGAATGAGGGAAATTATCTTATTTCGCCAGCTAGTCTAAAAACGACATTGGGGATGATTCTAGAAGGCGCAAAGGGAAGGAGCGCTGAAGAAATAGCGGAGCTGTTACGAGTACCTGTCAGTCAAAAAGGCATTAGGGACAAATTACAAAAACTATTATATGATTTGACGGTGAGTTTCATTCTCATATTAATTTAAAATTACTTTAAATTGAAACCTTGAATTATTTTTGTGCAGTGCATTTAGACTATGAACTTTTAACAGTAAATTGCCTTGAATAGAAATTGCTTTTAACTAGATTTTATGGAACATCAACTTTCTATTCTTACAAAAAAAAAGAAATCAAAACTGAAAAATAAAACAGAAACGGTACACGTACAGGTACTTTGACATTAATTAGCTCATGGGCAATAAAAATAACATAATTAGTTTACTGTATGTAACTGATGGTCATTCTGCACTGCCATTTAAATGGTGATGTGTTAGAGGAAACAGAACAAAGAAGTACTGACCGTGAAGTTCGCCTATTGTAGCGATTTAATTTTTTTTTAATTATTGTAAAAAATGTAAAATTATCTACAGCAACTAAATAAAACTCTTAACTAGAACGCCGAAACGTGTGTTAGGTTTTGTATTTTTATTTGATTTTTTTCTATACGACTTCAGGACAAATCAGGATCGACAGTTTTAACATCTTCAAATGGACTGTTTTTATCAAACAGCTTTAATCCATCGTCCCTCTACCGAGATACATTATTAAGCTTTTATAAGGCAAAAATTATGCCACTCAATTTTTCAAATCAAGTCGAATCTGCAGGGGTCATAAACAAATGGGTTTCTGATGCTACACAAGGCCAAATTTCGGAATTGGTAGACGCAGGTAGTTAATTAAATTTAAACATTATTTTTCTATTGTACTGTATTCGACCTTTAATTGAAGTACCATATACGTAATTACAAAAAAAAGCAGAGTAAGTCAAAAACAGTTTTCAGGTTCATTTGATGGGACCATTTCTGCCATCATTGCGAATGCGCTATACTTTAAAGGAAATTGGAAAGAAGCATTTAATCCTAATTCAACTTATGAACACAAATGTTTTAAAGCAAAAGGTGTTTGCCATTCAGTACCAATGTTGCACACCATTGGAAATTTCAGATACAAATTTATCGAAGAATTAGATGCTGCAGCAGTCGAACTTCCATACAACGTAAGCAACTCTATTACATATCTATTAAAAAGGATAAGGAAATGTAATCTAAATGAGACCGTAATGGCAGAGTTTTGTAAATTTTTATTGATCCACTTCACCTGAGACGGTTAAAGTGCATCTATAATACAATTCAAAAGCATACTCTTAAATAAACAGGCAGTCAAGTGGTAATGATAGCCTAGTTCAGTTACCTATTATTATCTTATCGATAAATGATTAAATGTGTAATAACTTAAGCGTTTTAGGATAACAAATATGCAATGTTAATATTGCTTCCTAATGAAAAAAGTACAGTGGAAGGCCTTATTCGTGATCTTCAACATGTTTCATTTTCCCACATAATAGATGTACTAGAAAAAACAGAAGTGTTGGTTGAAATACCCAAATTCGAACTAGAATATTCTGCAGATATGGTTCCAGCCTTAAGTAGTGTAAGATATTTTGTTACCAAGATAATTACCTCAAAAAAATATATACTCATGTTATATTATTTTAGTTGGGATTAAGGAATGTTTTTGGATCAAATTCGGATCTGACAGGAATTACAGAAAACGGAAATGTTAAAATTGATAGTATAATCCACAAGACCAAAATATCTGTAAATGAGGAAGGCACCATAGCTTCTGCTGCCACAGGGGCCGTTGTTGTGCCTTTAATGGGCCTGACCGTTCCCGAAGTAAAAGCTGACAGGCCCTTTTTATTTTTCATATACCAAATTGAATCTAAAAATATACTATTCGAAGGAAGACTTAATCAACCAGAAAACAGCAAAAATCAATTTAGCAATCAAAATTATCAAGGGCAAGTGCCTTTATCAGTCCTACGAAATCAGCGGGTACCATCGAAAGGTGTCGTACAATCCAGACTCTCTAACCATGGTTACTACTATCCCTTAGATTCATATCGAAATTATAGCGCTGCAAGAAAGGGGGGAAACTTGTATGGGTACTAAAATTAATTAACATATCAAATTTACTATCACAATTATTAAGAACATCTGAAGCTCCAGTTTTATATGTATGTATACTTATTATTTTTAATACTTTAATTAAAAAGGTGCTGATCTCTCAAATAAATAAATGTGATTTTATTAATCTAAATGTTTCTATCTTATTTGAAGAGTTTGTCAATAAAATAATTTTGTAGAAACATTCATGTTTTATTTTTTCCTGAAGCAAAAATTCCAGTGAAAGTAAAAGACATTCTAGGTATAACATAAAATTAATTTATTTATCGGTATAATAGTTTAAGATGTACCTAACATTTAGAAATATAAAAAAAATATTCATATCACGTACTCTTAATGAATATCTAGATAATATGCATACAGATGAATCACAGTCGAATATTTTATAAATTTTTGCACTATGGTGATAAGCAAACCCTTGGCTATTCAGTCCATGCGGTAGAAAAAGTTCATACAATAAAATTTTTATGGACTTGAAACATTAATTTCTATGCAAAAGTCTACCACCTTATGCATACTTTTAAATAAATAAAAAAAGAATAAAGAGATTTCTTAAAAACAAAAAAGTATTTGGAATATAGGAACATTAACCATTTCGTAGTTCCTACCCACACATGTCACACATAATTTAATGCTATACACAAAAAGGGTCTTCACTGAAACTAATTTCACAACTCTGCAGAATCAATAAAAAATTATAACAGTAAGATAAGTTAAAATTGTTAAAAAAATGCATTAAATATTAAGACAACGTAAAGTTTTTTCAGGAACTCTTGTGGTAAATTGAAACGAACCAGCTCTTTCTTCTTGACCTTCTGGTCTTTGTACTTGAGCTGAACTTTTTACGAAAATTATGTGTCCAGCACTATCACCCATCAATGTGGTCAAACACTTATTTTGCTCTGAAATGTTTTTTTTAACTAGAACTTCCAAATGAAACAGATGCTCGTCTTTTTCTTCAGGAAAATGTTTTCGCATAAATTCCGCTAGTCTTATAAGATATTCGGCATTATGCCCACTTGGTCCTTGACAGTCCGAGATTTGAAGCGCAATTTCTTGAAGGGGGGCATCCCCCAACCACATTGCATTTCTGGAAGTTGCGACATATAATACTACAGTAAACGAAAAATCAATGCCTGAAGGAAAAAACGATGTAAATTCGGCTTTATAGCCTCCCAATTTACATTCTCGTTTCGTAAGATACGGTATAGCAGCATCTCCACTTATTCGAAATGCTACGCCATGGACAACACCCTGTAAAAAAAATGATTATTAGGGCTAAATATAGCAGGGTGTCAATGCGGCTATGGACCTTTTTTTAAATCCAAAAATAGGGGCATAAAAGGAATTCAAACGTACTGCGTCTAAGATTGGTTTTGATTTTTTTTTTCAATATGAAACTTTTTTTAATTTTCGAGAGCCCTAGAATCCTAACTCAAACCCTGGCAGAAAATTATTAATAAGATTAATAAACTATTATAAAATTCCTAACGTCTAGCAATAAACAGATATATAAGAATATAATTTGTTAGTTAAGCTATAAACAAAAAAGGCATTTTTTTTTAATAATAAACAGGTAATCTTAATAAACGGGCCATGTTTTATAAACATTTATTTTTTTTTACGACAAATTAAGAATAAAGTAATTTTGCATCGTATGTGAAACTAAGTAGGCTTAGAAATTCTGTTGATTCGTTCTTTTGGTGTTTGTGTTTGTCAGAGTAGCGTGCATTGTCAGTGGTGCGTACATTTTTCCAAATAAAAGTCATATTTGTGCAGAAATATTGATATAGAACAGTGATCATATAATTATTGAACGTCCGGTACCGGTAGTGATATAAGACTTCTTATCAAAAGTAGTAAAAACATGCAAAAGTCGTTTATAATTTTCTAATTTACTTGTCAAAATTTCTAAACCAAACCTCAATGGATTATGGGTAAGTTTATGATATGCTACTTTCCATTGTACATATGCGTACACGTGGTTGCATAAGTTATTATGTAAACACTAAACAGTCTTTTAAAGTTTTTTAAAGAATTTGAATATTAATTATAAAAATACTGTGATATACAGCATTATTAATCTTTAATAATGGTTATTAAGTTAAGAGGTTGTTACACAATTAGTCCGTTTTAACGAGGATTAAACATAAAATTGTAGCCACTTAAAATTTTGGACGACGAATTCAGCTACATTAGAAATTTAATAGTATCTCAATAAAGTGCAATTGCAAACTTCCGGTATAATAGTACTGCCAATTGTTTATATTAACTGTTTAACAAAAGTTTTATTAATAAATTGCACCATGATAACCTTAACACAGACATCCTTATAACTTTTTAAAAGTCGTTGTTTATTATCAATAACTCTTTTTGGAATGCTCTATTAGGATAGTTTTCGATTTTAGCGTTGTTAATCTAATTTATCTTAATATGTAAATGACATTAACATAATTCTAATGTCAATCAAAACGAATCAAAAGGAAATAAATGATAAAATAGTTAGCGGAAAATATTGACGATTTTTTATTTTTAAATAATTTTAATCCATTAATAATGAAGAGGTACTTTCACATTTTTACTAATACATATAAACAAAGAATTTAAGTATAGATAAGATTATGTTACGTATGTATACGTAATTAATAAGCTAATCTGAAATTTTTTCCGCATATTTTCTTTTAATCAAAATATCTACATAAAAAAAATTACGTACTTATTCAATTTTAGCCAGCTTTCAGTTGCTTATAAACTATTCTTTTCTTTAGAGTATTTTTATTTTTAAAAATATGTAGCATACGATGTAGGTACGTAGGAACACAAAAGCAGCTGGTGCAAAAATAAATTTTATTTTAGAATACTAAGATCTGTTGGCTTTGAAAATATTTGTATAAAAAAAAAAAAAAAATTATTCTATTATACTTTCTGATTAAAAGAATAAGATAAAATTAATAACCCAATTACATTTTAAAAAACAGTCTGTACTGCTACTGTTATTTAACTGAAGTTTAGTACTTACACTTTCTTTTTTTAAATGTTGACAAACAGAAACCGAGGAACGAAAAATGAATCATTGTAAAAACCGACAATTTGATTTGTGTTTAGGTTTTTGGTTCGGTTCGGTAAAACCGCAAATGTTAGATAAGGTTGGAAGATTCTGTATCGATTAAAAACAAACCATAAAAAAATATTTCACATTTGCAACCACTTCTTGAGTTCCAGAAAATGGTTTTATCACTCTTTAAAGCATTGATTGTGTTTGTTTCTATTTAAATTTAGTTAATCTTACGCGGCTTAAATATTTAGCAAACGAAAATGCATTAGGCACGCAAAATTAAAAACTACGCATTAGTACATTAATAATAATATTTACCTCTTTATCTTCAACTAAAGTTGCAACTCGACCAGGCTGAAACAAATAAAAAAGAATTAATGATTTACTTTTTGAACCGACCTCGTATAAGGAGTACGTGTTTAAAAATAGTTTTGCTAACGATAAGTGTAAAGAACAATTTAATTCACGTATCAGGAAGTGAAGTATAACTTTGTTATGGTAATTGGCTTAAAATTAACCACTGCAAACTAATCCACAACTTAGTTGTATGCAAAGCACGTGTTAAGTCAAAATTCGATACTACGATATGTTTATGGAAAAGTTGTGCGAAAGTTTATATGTACACACGTAAATACAGGCATTTGTTTCTATGTTAGTGTAAAAAAAGAAGTTGTCTTTTAATACAATTACCAATGTTATTTTCAATTAAAGTTCTTTAACATAATATGCATAAACGTCTGCTACTATAAAATGTCTTTTTGCAAACATTTCCTGAGTAGTGTTTTAAATATAATTTGGTAAGAAGTTCTTTGTGAACATTTATTAAGAAAGTAAGGCAGAAATGCCTTTTTTCCTAAAAAGCATGCGTACTTAGGATAGCGGACGAAAAGAGCAAAGACATTCACATAAATATTCTACGCTACTATTAAAACTGAAGGGGCACCAAACGTATGTCGTAAACATACATACGCATATTTATGAATTTTGGTAACTGTTGAACATGGTGGTTGCGAATATTTGACAATCTGTAAATAGATTTAGTTTACAAAATTTTATCGATTGTATCTAATTGTGTTCTTTATTAAGATAACTGAATTAGACATTAGGTAAGAATTGTTTTATAGTTTTTGGTAGTTATAGAACTTAAAACATTGTAAAACAATTTAGGGGTTATGTCAATAATGCTGGAACTCTTGTTTATTGTCTCAGTTTTATAAAAAAAATCAATCAATAGCATAAATTGTTTTATAAGCTCAGTACTTTATATTTAAAAAAAACTATAAATATGATGATTTACTAACAAGACAAATTTTGATCATTTGTGGGATTTTTACATTCAATAGTAAAATGAAGAGGGCTTAAAAACTTCCTCCAAAGTTTCGGCCATTTTGTTTTTATTGCATTGTTTAGTAGTTAAGTGAGTATTCGGGTTAGTGCGTCGCAATAGAAACAAATTGAATTTTTAGTCGGTAAGAAATGAATTTGAATTTATAGTTACATTAAAAATAAAAATGTGTGTTTGCATAATGTACTAGCAAATGATAATACACACGAAACCTTCGTAAAATAAAATTATTTTCGATTATTGAAAAGTTCCAGTCAGAGGTACTTTGCAATGCATATGCATTGTGGGTAATACAACAACTGAGTAATTTCTCTTATTTATGTATTATTAATTAATTATATTTTTAATAAGTGCGAAACGATGACAAAAAATATTGTTTTTTATGGGTACCTAATACAATAAAGGCGGTAAGTCGAAATTTAATACCATGGGGAACTGCTAGGTATACGTAACCCCAGAATGGTAACAGTATATCCACCTGTATTATACATCAAGTATTCAGTTTACAAACACAGATGGAAAAGTACAGATTTTCTATTGCTATCGATTTTTAAACGTAAATTTCCAAAACTAGAAAGCAGCTTTTTTGATTTGAACGCAATTATAAAAACCACGAAATTTTTGCGTAAATATTGTGGTAAAACGCAGATTTCCAATTGTAGAAAGTCATTTGCAAAACATACTTGTAGTAAATATTAAAGGAAAAAAAATCAAAGGTACGTAATGAGGCAACTAATTTGGAGCGCAAAGAAAGTAACAAAGAAATGGGTTTACAACGAATAACTGTTTCAAAGTCATTGACATGAAACTATTTATAACAATGAAGGATCAGGATAAAAGAGATAAAAAGTTTGAGCAAACTGACCTTCTGTTCGGTGCCTCTGTGGGTGCTATTTCCTTGCCAAAATCTTCTTGAATAACCCCTTATGCAGCCGGCAATAGCTTTGTCAAATGTGAAGCCGGGGTTCCAGCAAAGGGACCCGTACCCAAAAACCCATAAGTACTTGGTGTCTTCTAATTCGATAGATTCTTGCAAAGGGACCACCAACCCCCTAGACGAAGAACCAGCCAAGTTACTCATGTTTTTCTGGCTGATGCAATGCCGCACCGGTTGAAACGAGAACTCGGAACTCACATTCGCGATACTTTTGAACGTAGTGCGCTTGATTCTGTGGAAGTCAACGACGCTGGGTGGTGGCATTACCTACATTGCGAACGACACCAAGTGCTCGACCTGACGGTGATGAGCACACGCAGTTCGCGTGTCTCGTTCGAATTTGGCGGTTAATTTTACACAAACTATTCATGAAAAGACGTCATACGTCGAGACGGGACGCCCGCCCGTACATTTGAAAATGGGAGCAGGGTCGATGTCGATGTTATCCATTGATGACTGATAAAAATATTATAATATTAGATGACGTATTTGATAAAAAAAAATTACACGACAATTAAGAACACAATCTTCTTTGAAATAATTAAACTATTATTACTTACCATTTTTAAATTAATTAGACGTACCTACATTATTTAAAATTGACGTTATCCCCTTTAGACAATTCGAACCATCAAACTTTATCATTTAACTATTAATATACGACTGAATAATAATCTTAAAATAAATAAACTAGAAATAATAATCACAGCAGATGTTACTTAAAAAAAAAAAAAAAACTTATTATGAACAGTTACTGTCCGTTTAAAAACTTTTTTAAATGTACAGTCCATTTCATAAGATATTTCATAATTAATTCGAGTTTTATATAGACATTAATTTATTTTATAACCCTGTCCGATTATATTTTATGATTTAGTTATATAATATTGTTTTATTTTATTACAGTGTTATGCATCCAGGAGGGTGAGAGTTAATGTACGACGTCGACAGGCAGTTTGCAGTCGGATTTAATGTAAGTCTTCTATAATCTTTAGATTTATATAATTTTGTATTATGCGCCGATGTAGTAACAAGGGTGTGATAACAAATTACATAGTACGTTTTATATGTCGCATTTATTTTTGCGGTATTTTATTTGCAATCGAGCGCTATCTACCGGGAACTGCTGGAACTTGAGCAGAAGTAGCGTACGATATCTTCTCTAGTAAGACTCGTATATTGGATCGGTTTTCCTTTTCATATAAAAGCCGATAGATGGCTCTTATTGTACGGTTTCGTTATAAAAATTTTTTCGTAATTTTATGAAAGTTGGGAAAAGTTTTAATTTGACTAAAGAATAAGTTAAATAAAAAACGTAAAAGTAATAGTCGAAGATATGAAAAGGATAATATATTTGGAAATAATTAGTTTATATTTAAAAAAATAAATACCAAGTCAAAATATTTAAAAAATTATATATGTAGGTACTTAATCAGTTAGGGAAGAGGAGAAAACTGTTTTATAGTAGTAAATTGTAAAGTTTGGCAAATCTATACATAAGTTAGTAGGGATTATGCTAAATTACTAAAAATCTTAGGGGCATGTGGGAAGCAGGTAAATTTCCGGCGAGTGATTTCCGAAATACGAAGGTTGTACGGTAGACACCTGTTGCCATTTCTGTTTGGGAGATTTTTTTTAATGTGATATCCTCCACCACATGGTTTATTGTGTTTTCCGCCCTCAATTCTTACAACCACACGGATGTCTAAATAAGAACCCTTTGGCTAGCAATCCTTACATTAACGTGTTGGTAAAATAAAATTATTTTTATGTAGGAGATTTTTTTTGAGTTTAATGCATCGACAATATTCTAAATTATTATCTAATAGTGAACAAAGAAAAATGATTCCTGATGATTAATTCGATGTTCTTTTGAAATATTGCGAACCTTCAATTAGAAGACATTAATAGTGATTCAATGTCATACATTTCGTGCTATTACCGTGTAAGTGGCTATGATATGTAAATTGTAATAATGTTTCTGTTTAAATGTAGGTACTTAATCGTTGTTGTATAGCAATATAGCGCTGTTTACTGGTTTCAAAGGATACCTACGTAACGTAACATAATGTAATCTTCTCTTCTATTTTTTATATAATTGATATCCTTGACATTTAAATATGAATCTTTAAATATGCACAGTATCCTCGGTTCCGGTTTAGTGTGTACAAGCTGGAGGCTTCCGGGCTGAAAAATTACTAGGAAGAGTTTTATTTATAAAGATTTACAATTTGCGTTTTATGCACAAGGTACAGTTACAATAAATAAGTACTGTGAGTTGCCACATGCTTGCTTCTCCTACAACCATCAAATATGGCTTTGAAAGTTGGTATAAATTAGTACACGCATCCATATACATGTAAATGCATGTGTGTATACATATAATAATACATTCAAGTAAATTGTACCTATATTAACAGAAACATCGGTGAAAACATGTTGTGGTAATACGAGAATGCGCGCATGTATAGTGATTGCAAAATAATTTCGATATGATTTTTATTACGAAAAAAATCCATATGATGATTATCTTGATTACATAGATTCGTATATTGTAGTCAAGAACTAAAAAGTATTATCAAAAAGACCTGAAATAATAGAATCGCTTTTATTTTTTGCGAACTGTATGCCTGACCTGTACAGTTATTTTGTGGCGTACTGTATAATTAGAAGCGTTGTGCATTACTATTACTAGGCCGTTAGCGTTTTAGAAGATCCTCTCTATTAATGCAGTGAAGATGCAACTTTCATTTCTGCTACATAATTTCAAATGCTTTTAGTGTTCATGCCTACACTTTCTACGTGAATGAGAGAGATGGCCCTTTCAACTTCAGTAATGAATTCCGTGTTTATTTTACTCATAAACTGTTATTATACAAGGTGTCTAAAAAAATTGCAGACACAAATGTAACTATTTTTTGCGACTACCCAAATCGAAACGGAAATTATTGTTAATTAGGTATAATTTAATATTTTTGTTTAAAGGGGTAGGTAAATAGCGTTATTGATATAAACGGTTATTCATTATGAATACTTTCAGCATTTGTAATACATATGTAGAAATATGTATGTTGAGGTGTGTTGCTGAAAAAAAAACGTACGTATCGAATAGGTCAAGAGGTGGACTATATTCATTTATATTGAGGCTACTACCCAGGAAGCGGTTATTGAACTTACACATACACATAGGTATATATATACGGGTACGGGTACGGGTGTATATGATATATAAATTCGATAAACTTCCGAAATGTCCTTTTGTACATAGGACAATAAAATAACTCCAAACGATTGTCAACGTTTTGTTTTAACTATCTCGATAAACGGGCAACATAAAAGTTGGTTTTATATTTGAGAGGGTTGTGTATGTATTTTAGCGTAAAACATGGAAGGCGACGCCGTTATTCAGTCTCCGTTTCTGTCGGGATCATTGCCAAATCCTTCTTAAAGCTTTAGGGTAAATAAGAAGTTGAAAGAAACCGTTTTGCAGTAAGTTCTTAATAACGGATTTTACCCCAGGTGGCATCTCCTGATTTCGACGAAACTTCGCGTTAAATACACAAGGGGAGAAATATTGGGGATGATATTTTATATTTTCAACTGCCACGACTTTGACGGATGGATCGTTTTCAAAGTTTTACCCCCGCTAGACACGAAAAATATTTAACGCGAGTCGTTTCAATTCTAAATATGTATCTATTATTAGATAATATAAAACTCTACGAAAGTAATAATTGCTTTTTACTTTTATTCTATTTATACACGAATTGGCTTTTTTGCCTCGATACTGTAATATAATTCTATTGATTTAATTCGTTGTGCCATCATAATTGCAAGTTGTCTGTGAAAAACTTTCTTTTGCAATCCATGTAGATATTTTTGTGCAAATTTAATTGCTGGTGGTTTGAATTAAATTGTCTGGGATTTTTTAGGGCAATTAATATAAATGAAAAGGAAGAATACGTAACATTAAAAAAAGTAGACACCAATTAGTCGAAATTTGTGAGAAAGTTAAAATTTGTAACGCTTATAGTTAATTAAATTAAGCGGACAATCAGAAAGTAGTTTCATCATATTTGATGACAGTTAGTTAGTAGCTACACAAATTAATTAAATATTAACCAATTAATCAACAAAAATTTTCGGATACTAAGTACACCAAAATCGGCAGACTTTATGTAGGTATAATAATTATCTATGAATAGTTTTACATGAAAATTATTTAAAGACGTTGCGGTTGTAATCAAATAGATAAATCAGGTTGATAAATAATATGTAGATATAATAAAAAAAGAAAAATTCGTGAGATGATTACGACTTGACTTTAATGGCAGGTAGCTTCCGTGTGTTTTCCTAGGTTTAGAACCTTGAATTTTTTATGAAGTAGATTTTAATCCGGGACTTAACTTACGTTACTTTAACTTTTGTTCTTGAATCGGCAGAACAATAAAATTATTACTTAATAGTTTAAACAATAATTTTTGACATACCTAGTGATGTTTATTGAACACGACATTCCCAATCAATTTAAAAGAATTTGTTTATGTACTGGCTGATGAGCAAATCGATTGGATTAATCAGAAGAAAAAACAGCATCACGAATGCCTTTTACGGAATGTGTATTACTCACCTAAGCGCGTAAGGTCAACGAGAGGATGGTATGCCGAAGAATGATACCATATACTCATCAGGTTTCCAGTTTACTTCTATTCTGCCTGCTGTAGAACTATGACACTATATTTGCGTCATTATTTCTTTAAGACACCCCATATATCTACTATTATCATCTCATCTCAACTCATCGTCAGTTTCTTTGTACAGTACTCGTTTATTTTTATTAATATGTCATTATGAGTTTCCTAAATTGTTGGACTTAGAAAGTATCTAATAATGACTGACGTGGTATTTTTTTACACACTTTCCTACATGCGATTAACTCTCTTTTCATTTAGGTACAATAAAAAACGAAAACTAATAATTACTTAATAGCAGATAGGAATTTATAATTAGTCACAATATAATAACCGTGACCTTTTAATATGATTGTAGTGCAGTTATGCGTAGGTATAGGTAGGTACTCTTAATAAATACCGCGTTTTATTATAGATATGTACAATGCATCCAGCAATGACCATTTATTTAAACCATAGTTGGGAAATATCGGCCGTTAATCAGCCAATAGTAAATACGTTTTTATTGACTTTAAATTTCCAAAACGATTGGCTAAAAAATATAAACACATTATTAGGTATTTACTTCTGTTTTTAAACATTGACATATGATGTGTGGGAATAAATACCTGTCGATGTCCCACTTTTTTGTACTTTAGGATAGATAAGCAAGACGCGTCTGGTCTAAGCCATTATTAAGTACAAGATCTTTATAATATTTCATCAAACTATGTATATAAACATCATAAATTGTACAGTTGTTGCGACAATCAAATTTTTATGTTAGGGTTATGACACTTCAAATACTTATAATAAAAAATAATTTTCGAAGTGTTTCTGTATTAGGCATATATATGTAGGAAAAGAGAAAAATAACTTTACACCCTGTACATATATTTTTATCTGTATATGTACCCTTTGCGGTTTCGGGTTATTTAGTCTACGTACACGATGTTTTTTGCGATCAAACGAGATGCCGACTAATGCAGTTTGCGGGTGCGGGAATGTTTTTTTTTTCATCAGTTAGTAGGTCAGTACCTATTAGATCTTTTTACAATTAAACAAATGTCCAAGACGATTTAGTTTCATACTGTCTTTATTTAACATACAATAAATAGACCCTTTTGTTTGTTGTTTGAGCCCAAATATCCCTAGACTACGATATATGTACAAACCTACATATATCTGTGTATATTAATTGTAGGTACTGTAAGGATATAATGAAAACCGATAGTAGAGATTTTTTCTGTTACGGTTCTGTTCTCTTCTTGCACTGTCAACTAAATGTATAAATGCACTTGTTTTTTTAATTTACTATTATAAGAGTTATATAAGACAAGACCATTTTGAGTAATAATGGTGTAGGTTGGTTCCCAGTCACCTATATAGGTACATACATACAGCATGCGAAGTTGCAATACTACTTTCACATCAAGAAGCTTCTTCTGATTGGAATGTTGTACAGTACCGACGAGTAGAAATTGCACGATGCGTTCGGGCTTTGAATGTAGGCTAAGTCGACTTGCAGGTTACTATTAGTAGATGGCAGAAATTGCAAAGTTGCTTTACGAAATTCATTAGACAAATAATACCCACGTAGATAGGTACCTACGTAATCTTCAATTTATTCAGTTCGGTTCGAATTTGTTTTGCGTGATGATCTTTTTGTTTTCTTTATTATTGTTATTACTATTATGTCAGTTTTATCGCATTTCTAACTAACTTCACGGTTCGATGGACAACGTGACGTTCAAGATACACCTCATTAAACATTCTATTTGACACCTTATTTTATCCCTAGTCTAATTGTTCAGTTAGAAGAACCCTCAATTTCTTTGTTATAAATTAAATTACATAGGTATAAATTGTAAAACATTCTCATTTACACAAATTTAATAAAACTGCGAAATGCTTCCTTATCGTTAATCATCAGAAAACAAATATGTACCTAATATAACTTTCGGAAAAAATAAATAATGAGTGAAATATTTTAGCGAAGAATTTAACAAAGTGAAAATTTTCTTTTACGTAAGAATAAATTCTTTTAAAGTAAAAGGCAAGCCAGCTTCCATTTTAAACACCAGCAAATCTAGGTACTGTTCATGATTTATTGCACCTTTCTCCTTTAACACTGGGTGAACATCGCTATTAATATGCAATGCGATTTTGTGTTAAAAAAACCTTATATTACCACGCAATTTTAATTAACGTTTACTACGTAGAACACTTTTCATCCTTTTAAAAACGTTTTAAATATGAGTCACTTAGGTATAGGTACACCTAATTAACTTTAAAAACTATAATGTTTTCATTTGTTTTTATTGACAGTGGTATTTTATGTCGATTGTATTCCGTTGGTTTGAAACGTTACATGTCAAATAACTCGCAACTTGACGTGAGAAGGGTATTTTCTAAGCGAACAATAATGACAAATTCCTTGTAAAGCAGAAGACAAGGGTTGCCACACGCAAAGATTGCGACTCTTTAGGAGACGTCTCCGGGCAAACGGCATAAGACTTTTTCGTTTATTTCGGCCTAAAGTACCCCCCCGATTATCATTTATAATTACGTATGTAAACGATAATAACCGTCTATAAATTTGGGAGATAATTTTAAATGAAATAAATTCTTTGTTCTATATAATATGATTTGCAATCGTTGTTTGTTTATTTATCCATTCAATCGACACAGGCAGTTCTGTTAATCAATTGTTTTGTCGTTGTTATTTTATTAGAAAAGTGAATCACGCTTCATATTTTTATTCCAGAGATAGACACAGAGTTTACCTAGAGAAATTTCAAAGCCTTCCGTTCTTAATTATATTTATAAAAGAGTCACAGATCTGGTGTTGTAATTTCTAAATTTAGCTGACAAAGAGAGTCGGTATCAAATTCGTTTTTTTCATGCGGCGTCAGTGTCTTATTTGAGGTTCTATTTTTTAAGAGGTTGAATAAATTAATACTTTTAGTCTTTTGATTCTTGTAAATTGCTTCGCCCAAGATCAGAAGAAATTCCTCTAAAGAGGCAGTAAATATCCTATAATAAATAATATATAAATAAATACGTATAATTTTTCAAAACTTCATGTGCTCGTTCTGAAAAGTTGAAAATTTCTTTACACGAAAGAGAGCTTATGTGGCTTATACAAATGACTAGGTACTAGGTAGTCGCAAAATAGAAAGCACGATGACGATGTTAAGACCAAGAGGACGGACAGACAGTTCGCCTTTGAGTACCGAGATTTATAATTCTGTAGTTTGTAGGTTATAAGAAGCAACAGTAACGTGTCGCATAACCCCGGGTTCATGACCCTAACTGACATTCACCTGTCTTCTATGAAAAAGATTTTTTTTACTTAGTAACTGCTAACGGCAATGTACGAGATTTGGAATTGTGCGTGGATAAACTGCAATTTTGTTTTCTAATTCAACCTGTTTATCCAACAAAGGAAAAAATGATTAAGTAAATTTATTAGTAAGAGAACGCAATTTAAATATTAGATTTAAGAAATTGCCAAAAATGGATTACAAACTATCTAATTTTTATTTGTATGATACGAAAAACAGCGGCGCTAAAGCGTCGTCATCTCATAGGTTTATCGACGGCGCCATGTGGGGATATTATGCGGTAAACATTCTGGCAAAACCGGAAGTTTCCGTCGAGATGACGTTTCTCTTCCGCATAAGAGAACGATTGTGCAGACTCGATAACGTTTGCAGTGGTTTTCTTTAGACAGTAGATAAATTTCTGAAGTTTCGATTAACTTGACGACTTCGGTAATTGATTTGTCGGATGTTCGATATATACGATACGAAAGTTCAGTAATTTTGTGTTGAAGGGAGTGAATTCACATATACCTACAGATGTATGTGTACGTTAGACAGACGTTATAAATGATTATATACAGATGATGTGGAAAAATTAACGACGTAATTAGCCCTTTAGTTTAGATTTGCGAATGTTGCCCAAAGAAAATTGCCGTTTAACATCTGCGTACATAGACAGGAAGTAGGTCAATTACAGTTCTAAGTTTAAGCTGTTGCCGCCAATTGACGGCAACTCGTCTTCAGTTTTTCTGCAATTACTTAGTAGTTGGTTACCATGCATTTATGTATGGTAGGTAGGTACCTACTCTCAAACTAAAAGTTCGATTAGAATTTTTAAAATAAGATTTAGGTTTAAAAGTCCCTATAGAGATTGCATAAATCGTCGTTAATATAAACTGGGTTTCCTTGTAGTACGTATACCTAGGTTGCGTATTGCGATTGCTCATAAAGAGTGGAGTAAAGTTTTTAAAATAAGTAAGTGCTGACTGCGTCTAACGTAGGTAAGGATAAGGTAAAAAAGTAGCATGTTGTAAATTAATCAAGGTATGGCAACATAAACTGTAACTAGCAGGCAACACGTAGTTCCATTCGCACGCTTCGAATTATTAGTGAAAGGCAGATGATTTGCTTAATTTACATGGATTGTGAATGCAGTGAACGGCAAGACGAACCGCGAGAAACGAATTTAGCATGTTTTTCTCAAGATCGAGATCTGTAAAATTAGTTAACTCTGACGACTTCATGAAGGTCAGCCTTCTCGTTAGAACTATTCGCGCTCCGGTGGTCGACAAACTTTTCGCTTTAACTAAACTGAATCGAAAGTGTGCAATTGCAAGACCAAAAATGTAAAAATTTTCGCCTCCAACCATTAATTAGATGACTTTTAATTAGACGTAATAAGGATATGACTCAATACTTTCTTTTCGATCGAAGTTACAAAAGTCACATTTTTAAGGCTTATGAAATTTAGTTTTAGTTACAAAAAGGTACATACATATTAAATTAGTTAGTTCAACTTTGAAATGGAGCACAACGTGTTTTAAGCAGCTGTCGTCAAGTTTTTCTTAAGCACCCGTATGCATTCTCCTCGTGAAATGTCCACAGTTCACCTGCCCTAAAGTTGCGTTTGTTACCTATATCTATATATACGATATTTATATTCCTTTTGCGCTTTTAGAGATAAAACAACGGAGTAAATTTTTACATTGATGAACGAATTTTAGTCAAATTTTAACGAGTAAGCACTTTTCACTAAAAATATTCTCCGATCAATACTGTTTTTTTAATTTAAATTTGGACAACCTATACATATTCGTAAACATTCGTGATCCCTTGATGTGGCAAAACACCTGCTGAAAGTCATTATGTAGGTAGGTAGGTAGGTAGTTACATTGCGTGATAATAAGCCTTGTTGTACGTTAAGTTGAAAACTGTCAAGAATTATGTATAAATCTAATTAAGGCCGAGTACTTTTTAAATTTCGGGTTACCTACCGAATGTGTTTATTGTAGATAATTCAAGTTTACGGTTGGTAGGCAGTAATAGTAATGAACGTTTGACAAGACAACAAAAAGAAGTTTAATAAAAGCGCTCACGAAGAAGATATAATCAGAACTAAATATTATACTTATATATACATAAGTAGTATTATATGTACTTACCATTTTGCTGGGAGAAAATTCTCACTATAATAGTCATGTTGGTGCATATTAAAATGCGAATTACACGGAAATTAACACTCGGCCAACGTGTTTATACCTACCTATGTTATATATATTTTATTTCTTTTGACATTAATTGGAGATAGGAGAAGGGAAAGGGGAAAAGTAGCGGTAGGTAATTAAGAAAAGGCTTAGAAAATGAAAGATTTTTATAAAGAACAAAATTTACTAAACAATACAGCCGTTTCAGTATAGGACTGCATGAAGAAACATGAACAATTATAATAAACGGTATTATAATAATGACATAAAGTTTGCATTTTTCTCACTATAAATATACATCAATATCTTACAAAAGGTCTTGTGTTAGACAAGCTTTGCGGTAAACTTGCCGACGTGATTAAGTATTACAACAAGTGTAGTAGTATATAGGCCGTTTTTAGCAATACCGAAACGCCATTGGGAAGGAAGAATCGATTGTGCTGTAAAAGGCCTTTCGAAATGACTTAGTTATAATATTACAGGAACATATTATCTTTGTTCAAAGATATACTCTTAAAAACTAGACTTAAAACTAATTTAAATTTACACTACAGATACATCAGTCGCTTCCGCCGTTAGTAGTAGGATTAATGGAGACGATTCCTTTGGCAAAAAAAGAACGGCGAAAGGAATCGTCATCCGTCACATTAATACGTATTACTATTACGGTGGACGTAGGTAATCTAACATAATAATACAAATACTGGGAAAAGTATAGTCCTTTAAGTAGTTGATTCTGACTTAGTTTTAGTTAGTTAATCGTAAGTTGATCACATAAGTAAATGACAAATATAAACAAGATGTCTTATCGTATAGCATGTCGTCATCATTTCCAAACTCGACCGTTTTTACATCATACAAATTTTAAATACATAGTTACCTACTGGACGTTTTGCCTACTCGCAAGACAGGCTCTTAGTTCCGCCAAATCTTTGGTTCCTAACCTAGATCCCCCATCAATGGCCAAAATGCATGGAAATATCGAATCATTATTACTTAACTAAACTATATATACAAACAAACTTATACAACACCATTAGTGGGAAAGATCTGGTCTTGGTTGGCGTCTTCCAGAGCGGTATCGCGAGCACGCAGAGAGCCCCGGGACATCGTGCATTGTACTGTCGTGTCCTATAAGTTAAGTACGCAAGCGAAATAAATAATAAGTCTGCGATCCTAAC
The DNA here is from genome assembly GCA_947389935.1 of Agrilus cyanescens. Lineage (NCBI taxonomy): Eukaryota > Metazoa > Arthropoda > Insecta > Coleoptera > Buprestidae > Agrilus > Agrilus cyanescens. The sequence continues at coordinate 1,193,496 of OX376704.1, forward strand.
CGCATCAGCTGCCGGAGCTGAGATATTTAATAAATAACTGTACAAAACGTGGCTCCGACCTATGATGTGGACGGATTCATCACAACATATTCATGCACTCAGCTCAAACGCACAACAACGTAAACGTAAACGTAATCATCCAATCCCTCCTACTTTATTTACACCTCGGTTGCGAAAAGACCCGGCGATATCGCACCTGCTCGGTGGAAATGTTCTCCTATCACATAAACCCCGACATTGGGCTCCTTATCCACCGACCTCTTTAACAGGGACGGATCGCTATAAGAAAACAGCTAGTTAGTCGAAGGAACGGAAGCGTTATATATATAATAACATACATATGGAGGTAGGTATACTTAGGTATAGGTAATGGGAGTTAATTCCAAAAATATCTCATTAATTGAATGGTGGTGTTTATAGTCAGAAAAGAAATTATAGGTTATTTACCTCACTCCACACACAGCCGAGGAGTTTGACATCACAGACATACGCTTGATGTGTTCGTATTCGGGTTCGTGCTGCAGTTTGGCAGCAAGTAACGCAGAAGCGGCGGCTGCAGTGCGCGGCCCGTGCTCCGTGTTCAATTGCTTTTGAGAACGAGACCTCTGCAAAGTATAAACAGGCCTTCCATCGATGATCTGATGGTGCAGCGGTTTCGAAAAACAGTCGCTCTCACTGACGCTCACGTTGGAGACACTACAGTCATCGGGAGAAGGGAGATTTGACGCACTGACTACGTTATTTGTGCACTTTCCCCAAGAGTTTTTAATGATGTGCGTATCGGTAACGATATTACTGCCACGTTTTGAAAAACTACTATGAGCCGTATTCTGTTCGTTTTGTAAGCGAGCTTCTTCGTCCGCACGAGCTTTCTCTCGCTTCCTGCGTTGTTTTAAGCAGATGATGACGCCTACCGCTATCAACACTAGAAGTGGCACGAATGTCGAAATGGTCGCGATCACTACCACGTGTTCTGTAGTAAGGTTCGAGTCGGACGACACCCTTGCGCTAGGAGCCGCACTAGTTACAGATTCTTCACAAGTCCGTCCCATAAAATTGGCGGTGCACTGACATTCGAACCCGTGTACGCGATTCACACAAGTACCGCCGTTTTGACAAGGCCGCGACTGGCATTCGTCAATTTGTTCGCTGCAGTCTTTGCCTGCGAAACCAGGCGCACATTTACACTTGTAGTCATTGGTCAATTTTATGCAAGTTCCGCCGTTCGCACACGGTTTCGCGAGGCAATAATCGACGCGAGTTTGACAGAGCGGACCTACGAATCCCGGCACGCATTGGCATCGAAATTCGTTCACTTTGTCCACACAGGTGCCGCCGTTCAGGCAGGGATTCCCCAAACAATCGTCTATGTTTGTTTCGCACCTCTTCCCGCTGAATCCTGACAGGCAGATGCACTTAAAACCATCGACGTCATCTAAGCAATTGCCGTCATTCATGCACGGGTTGGAGATGCAATCGTTTACTTGGAGTTCACAATCGTGGCCGCTGTATCCGGGAAGGCACTCGCACTTGTGACCCATTTCCGTTTCTATACAACTACCACCATTACGGCAAGGGTTGTCGTTACAAGTTTGCACGGAAGTCTCACAGTGAGGACCGTGGAAGCCTCTAGGACACACGCAAGTATGGTACGTGCCATTTTTGATGCAAGTTCCGTCGTTCAGACAAGGGCTGTTTTGGCAATCGTAGATCGCGATTTCGCATTCGGTGCCGGTGAAACCTGGTGCACAGCTGCACGTGTAGCTGCCCTGGCCGGTGTTGAAGCAGGTTCCACCGTTACGACAAGGTTTGTGGTTGGTGCAAAAATTCAAGTCTTGATTGCAGAAAAGACCTCCCCAGCCTTCATCGCAAAGGCAATCCCACGGCTTAACACAAGTTCCGTGCATACAACCCGGATAACGCTGACACTGATTGCATAAAGGACCTTCCCATCCAGACTGGCATCTGAAACAATAAAGTCATACATAAGTTTTTTTAGTATTCGGCCAGAATGTTTTTTTTTTCTTTCAAAAAACTACTTGCAGATTTGATGTTCCACAAAGCAACTAAATAAAGGAATGCCAAAACGAAATTTTGTGAGAAAAACTGAATTGTAATTTACAAGTTTACGCTTGTTTTTATATCTATCTACGTTTCCTTCACAAAATGTTATGTCTGCAGTAAAAATATCTTTCATTTCTTTATAAAAATCAGCAGACGCAAGTGGTTCAATTTGCGTGGGAATGAGAGGACAATTTTATGCATTTGCTTCATGAATGAACATTGTTCGTATTGAATAAATACTAAGTCGTTTACAGCTGCCAAAAATATAAAAGCAAATGTGGAATTAATATAACCTCGAAACAAATACCTATGTGTCTATATATATATATATATGTGTATAAATATTTCATAAAATTTGAAGTTGTATAAAATTAGATTTGGGATGACGCATGAAAGACCTATACAACCGCGGTGTAGTGTATATAGTTTGGTTAGCGTCACTGGTATTACAGAATATAAATCGGGGAAGCGATGTCTATTAAAACAGAAAAATACACTTCGACGGATGCATTCTCCGTGGAAATAACGGAATGATGAAGTGGAATCAGTTTGTAAAGTCTTAAGCGTGCACCGTAGAGACGAGAAAGACAAGAATACGATAACGATGACGAAACAGATCAGTCGTTAGTGAAATGCACCAGCGCAATCGTTTTTAACATTGTTTCGATTTACAATTAGATAGAAATCGACAGTTTTGTGGTTAAAAAACAAAACTCCTTAAATATTACAGACAATAGGTAGGTAGGTACCTACTTTACCTTTAATAAATGAATCGAGTAGAAATATAATGTTGACTATAACGAATGAGAAGTGTTTAGAAAGTGTAAAAACAGATTACACAAGTGCATTTCGATCGCGCCCCGAAGTGGCAATTGTCCCGTAAAAAAACGCCAAGTAGAAGAGAACAGAACAACTAAACAGGAGAAGATGTGATACAATTGTTGCGTTTTTTCTCAGGGCAATAGGCTGAGCAGCGTTACATTACTTAGTACCCTTTAATTATTCCGATCATGCGTTTAGGAGTGAGTGTATTTATTCGGATTGTATCGAGGTGCTCATTGAGTTGCAGCTTGGATCGTCGGTTGCGCGGGGAGAAGTGGCGGGGATGCAACACGCCCACAGAGCTGTTTCCCACGCTGCCCGGTGGCAAGTATGCAGGTCAAGGAAAGGTTACCTGCGGGTCGGCGGCCCAATCCGCATACGCCATCTTATAGGTGCACTCTGTTGAGCGACTCTTTCGATTCTGCCCTTCTCTTCCGCGTAATGATAATGTTCTTTTACATCCACCACATACGAATAGACATGTTATTACTTATTAGTTATGTTATTACAGTACCTAGTAGCTCGTATTATTTATTGATGTCAAATATCTACTTATTACTGTTCTAATTGTCCGCGGCGGTAATTCAATAATTACCTAATTAATTTTTCGTAGTATTTATTAAGTGAAAAATATTAGCATAAGGTGAATTGACATTTTATGAACTGGCAGGTTCAAACGTTAGTAAATAACGTGTTATGCAAATGTGCTTATGATGATGAGTACGATTTTGAGTGGTTTCAGTATAGATACGTACGTAAGTACACTTCCTTCAGCAGGAAATGCACTATGCGAACGTGGATTGAACTTTTCGCCAATGAACATGTAGACGGACGGGTTTTATTTATTAACTTTTTAAGAACTTTATATGCACCGTCTGCAATAACGTAAATTAATTAATTAGGAGAATATTTAATGAGTGAAACTTCCCTCGGAGTGAGTGTCTTTTTACTTTAATCATGTACAATCTTGATGCAATTTGAAGAAATTTATTCCGTTGCTATACTGATTAACTTTGATGTAATTACATACATCAGCTAATTGTCAGAAATTGAGGAAAGTTAACGCTCCTGAAGTAAGACGAACGAACGAACGAACGAACTGTTTATTGGTAGGTACCTAATACCTACATGTTATTTTGTGCAAATCGACGGTTAAGAAGTGTGCACGATTTTACGAGTTGTAAAGTAATTTTATTCACTTGGCTGCCATGATGAATTTTAATTACGTTTTGGTTTTGCTACTAATTACTTTGCAAGAGTCATAATTCTCGTTTGTTTTAACAACGTCGTTTTAGTAAAACTTGCGTGTCAGAGTCAGAGTTAGAGCCATTCAAAGGCCAACCAGTTTCTTCTTTTAACTAAAAAATATACAACTTCCCGTTCAACATATGTAATTATTTATCTGCAAATGTTTTAATCAATAGTAAAAACTTGAATTAGTTTGCAAAATAAAATGTTGGCGATTCAGTAGATACTCTTTTGTCGAATCACAGTAACAAGCCAGTTATCGAGGAAGCTATTGTGTAATATACCGTATTTTATGCTAATTTCAACTATGTTAGAGCTCTGGGAACATCGTACCAACTAAACAAAGTAATTTCAATGATAGAATAAGAGGCGTTCGGCGGATAATAATGACGTTAAGTTCTTACCTGCACTCGTTTGGTTTCGAACAATGACCATGTTGCTCATCACAGCCTGGTAAACAACGGGCTGTTAAAAAAAGAAAACGGAATTAGTAGAAATAGGGAAATAAATTATTTACTACTTCACTAATAAAACGTTCAAAATAAAGAACTCTTGTAAATTAAGTACCTATGTAAGTACATGAATATTAAAAGGGAAGGTGATCCATCCTTAGTAGGTACACTTTCGCTAGAGTAAATTTCAAAGTTTGGTAGGTATCGGAATAGAAGCTAGGTAGCTGATAAACCAATATGCTATTGTTTAATTTGAACAATAGAGCAGAAGAAAAAGAAGCATTAACGGCAAGCTCAGTAAGCTCAGTCAGTAAAATAGTAGCAAGAGTCGGGCTTTGCTAGCTAGTGCTTTACGTTCTAAAGAACAATGATGGATGATGGTCGAGGCCTGACAAGAATGTAGTAGTACCTAGTAGTCGCAATATGGGTATATGTAGTAGATATACTCGTACATGACGAACGGACGTACGGTGTGCCATAATACGTGCAAGAAAAAGAGAACGGTGCGCAATGGAATTGTTCTTTCTAACTCGAATGTTCGCCACGGTCTTCTGTCCCGTCTGTCCGACAGACTGGCTGGCTCATTGTCAGCTAGTGCCTCCTCCGTGCACCCTGTATACTCACAGGTATGCGCTACGGCCAAGCAGATCGTGGGAAGAAAGCCGGCTGCAACCGACAGCTGACTTGCTCACGTCTTTGCTTTCGCGGTCGTAGTTTTTGTTCTTTTACGATCAAAAATTATATTTTTTGTCCTTTAATGTCCGTATTCACTTGCACGATAGACGCATCATTCGTAATCGAGTTCTCATCTCTCTCTTTCTTTCTTTTTTTTTTTTTTTTTAACAAATATTTGTGTTCTTTTGTTCGACCATTTTTTGCCTTTTCAATTTTTTTCTATAGGTATATACATACATATAATGAAAATTTTATCATATTTATTATTAATTTTAATAACAATAAGAAATGTCTTAATTAACGACATTGTTGGCTGAAATTTAAAATAGAAGTACAAAAATCGATATTCTTTACCTAATTGAACATGACTGAAACAAGGTAACAGCAATTTCTGCGATATTGGCTCAGTTCCAAATAAAACGATTTAAGCAACCGTAGTATAGGATCCTTTTTCTTTTTTTTTCGAAACAACTTTATTAACAGGAACAATTCAAGGCAGTAAAATTTCAAGTGTGGCTCAATATAGGTGGTAATTTATAGTAAGATGAAGAACGTCCGTCGCGGCAAGTACACATTAAAAAAGAAGGGAAGCCGATAGAGACGCACATCTGGCGCTGCTACTCTACTCTTTGCTTTGGACGTTTATATGCATATGATGATACTTATAGATAGACAATGAAAATACACAGCGGGTACTTACGTGTGGTGCAGTAATCGCCGGTCCAGCCAGACAAACAGACACGTTCACCCGTGGGAGAGCAAGTAAAATGGCCGAAACTGTCGTCCCTAGGCCGACATACTGTCTCACATCCCTTGCCGTAGTAATATGGCTCACAGGTCACCCTGTATTCTATTCGTAATGTGGAATATTTCGAAGTGTGATTGTCTTCGGTCCACTCGTCACTTACTTGTAAATATCGTTGTCTAATAAGGGTGGTAACCAAAACTGTAAATAAAAAAGTAGGTAGGTAACTTTTAAATTCTGATACCTCGCAACGGTAATTCGAACAGGAATTGGGAGCTGTGGCGTTGTAGCTACTCAAAAGAACAACATTTTTATTTATAGTAAGAACCTTGAGTACCTACGTCCCAACGAAAACAACAGAATTCGTTGTGAGAAAATGTTTAGGTGTAGTAATTTTTGGTGTTAAATAGAAACGTAATTCAACAAATCGTCGTCAAAAGGCAGACGTGAAAGAAATAAGGTGCACCTGCATGATGTACTTCGCAGCTGTATCCGGCAAAGAACAGAACAGAGGCTGGATGATAGCTGCTGCGGGGAAGCGAGAAAGAAAACAGTCTCTTTACCCACCAACAACAACACCACCACCACACCACCACCACCAACCAGCTAACTCTTTGAACACCTTTAGCTTTAGCTTCCAACTACGAGAAGAGTGAATGAATAAATAAAACTGAAGTTTATCAGGAACAGGTTCTCTACACCCCGACTTCATACCTGTATCAACCTTCATCCAATTCCCTTAATTAGTTTCTTCAAAGCTCCGAATTTATAATAATTAATTCCCCAACAACTGACATCAATTACAATTATTTATTTTTAATTATAATTGGATACAAACTTCTATGAGGAAAACCTTTAAATCGCTTATTCATTTTTTTACAATACTTACCAGCACAAAATAAATTATGCCAGTATGTACCTACATAGAACTTCCAACAGGTTAATGCGAAACTTGAAAATAACTTGAAATATTGTTAATGGCTCATAAATCAGCTTATTAAATTTTAATTCCATAGTTATGTTCAAAAACTGAACCGAAGAAAATTGACGCGTTTCTTAGACCATAAATTTTCTTTTGTTACCTATTAAAAACATTATGTACGAACCTACGTGTCTGGGAACTGGAAAAAATGCGTGTTGGCGTTTATGAGCAGTAAGTTTAGTAAAAGTAAACATAATGGGAAGTTATCGCGAACAAGGGTGGGAAGGAAATTCAAGACAATATTCCGTCACATCAAGACACAGCGAGACGATGCGACGTACGAAGCATATAAAGGCCAAGCGATGGCGCAAAGAGAGGGGTGGTGGTTGGTTGCTGTAGCAATACTAGTACCTATCTGAAGGGACAGGACATCCGGTTCAGCGTTTAAAATCGCACAGCGCTTCTCCTGAGGAAATGCTTTGTGTAACTTACCATGCTGATGTAGGTTGTTCACGTAAACAGATGCATCATGTAGCAGTAGGTGTTCTGATACATACAAAAACATATGTATGTGTTGTGTATGTCTTTCTATTGGCGACCGAATTAATCCGTAAATAACTTAAATAAAGAATAACTTGCCACCTAGGTAACCCATTTACGAAATATCCTGAATCTTCTTTAGCCGCAATTGACAGTCGAACAGAATCGTTAAAAATAGAACCGATCACTTTCGGCTAGATTCGCGAAAGAAAGAAAAACAACAGGGTCGCCAGGCGTTTAGCTTTTATGTTTTTATTTCAGTTTTAATAGCCGGCAATACGCGACTTAACAGCGTCAATTTTATGAGGGAACCGCAAAACTGTTCTCGTTTATTTCTGTTATAGAGGTACACCTACTCACTTGTATGTATGTAAAAGTAAATATGTATATGTGCAATATAGGTACCTACAAAAGTTTTAAAATACCGAAAATAGTTTTTGAAAGTATAAACAGGTTATTTATAGTTACCACAAAAGGGCATACTTTTGCACCTTCTTTCCATTCAATCAGTTACAAAACGAAACATAAGTAATTGGAGAAACTTTTTTTCTTTAATTGAATATTCCAAACTAGGTTAAACGAAAAACTATTTAATTTGTTATTTATAAACGTTCTTTAGCAATTGCCAAACACATCTAACTACGGTTGTTAATAAGGAATTTTATGAAATAAAAATTACCTAAATTTATCCTAATTACACAGAAAGCTACTTATTATTACTAGGTAGGAAATTGTGGATTATTAATTACAGTAAATATTAAACCATAACGAACTAAAGCAAGTTTGATTAGTTTTACGAAAATTATTTATGCTGTTCGTTGCGTAAGTGTAACTTCATAATTCATTCATAACGATGATCTCGTTGACTTAAAGCTTAAACTAAATGAACGCTTTATCTTAAAGGCAATTTCAAATTATTTTACGTTGAATTTTAATGTCATTTTAATGAAGATTGGCGTTGTTTTTTCGTCGAGTCAAACTTCGAAGGAGAGCCGAAAAAGCGGCAACATTTTTATGGTAGTCACAATATTACAGTAAAATCTGTAAAATAAATAGCTACATCAGGAGGACAGGTTTTGGTTTAATTAACGGCCATCCGTTAATGCATGGTACTAAAGGAAGATGATATTAGGCTCGAGACAGAGACAGGGCATTCGTAACGAAAACACGTAACAGACTATACTAGAGTTACAAGTGCTTTCTCAGGAGTATTTCAATATTATTCCTACCGTTTTACAACAGCTTCCTTAATTCTCGTTTAAACGGGTTCTGTTCCATCCTTTCCCAAACAAGTACCTACCTAGATACTTTTCGTGGAAAAAAAAATAGATTTGTTTTCATTTTAACATCAAGAATAAGCGTGATAGGTAAGTAGGTAGGTACCTACTGTACGAAACTTGAGAAAAGTCTCAATGAATTTAGTGCTGACTTGTTAGTAAATCCGTTAGATAAATTATCACCAAAGTTATGCTTTTTGTTGGAATAAAAAGATAGTAAAAGATGCCGTTAAGTAGGTACCTACCTATACTTATAATAGAAAAGGGCAACGCTCTGATGCATGCAATGCAATGGCGACTTATGAGAACATCGAAAGAAAGAAAAATATAAAAATAGTGGATTATTAAAACAGTAAATATAAATCATCCCGCGAATCCTGAAGCACGTCCGTATGTATGCATGTTATTTTTCCGGAGTTAATACAATATGCTACATGTTTTTTTTTATGATGTTAGCAACGTAACTTAGTAGAACGTGTGAACAGTTTTAATTAGTTCCTATATACGCAGGTTCATGTCTCTCGATTTCTTAAATGATCCTTCCTCTTTGAGCTCTGTGCTGTATAATTAATTAGGTACATCAGCGTCAAGAGCTCTATAGTGCCGGTGGAAGTGACTGGAATTACACGCGATTCGCCATAAAAGTAATTAATTCATTTGAAATTGCAAAGGTACCTACGCATACGTCTCTTCGATTTAACGGGTTCTGAATCAAAAAATGTTGTCTGCAGAGAACTTACTTAATAATTACAAGTATTAAAAGCTACCACATACGTTATTAGGTAGATACCTACATAGCTACAGCAATTTGAACGATTATTTTTTAAATATTAATATTCCGAGTTGTTAAATAAATAAATAACAAAACACGATATACAACTTTTTGTATTTCGGCTTTGCATATCTGGGTTGTAAATAGTAGAAGGACAATATTTATCATCGCACCGAATATTTAACTATACGCATCGAGGGGCACATCATAGGGGAGGGTGAGGACGGTTATGTTCATAAAACACCTGGCAACGAACTTGCAGACCCATAAATTTTGAAAGCAACGTACCAATTTATTGTATTCGTAAAATTCAGCTACAATAGAACACTAGCTACGTTGCAAAAATTTAAAACTTGCACATATGTTTCTTCTCCGCTAACAACAGATTTTGTCACATTGCTTCATCATGGTATTTTGGCAAGTTTACAGCTCGATAAGTCATTAAAACAGTGAAGAACGCCAGAGATCATTTGGTAATTTTATTTTTAAACGTTATACAAAGAAATACGAAAAATACCAAAAGTATCAAACGGCTAAAGAAAACGAAACAAGTTTCATATTTAGCGTTTCGATTCGAATGAAATGTAGATTTGCATTCTTCGAAAATAGGCTATCATTGTGAATTAAGAGATGAAGGTGCAGTTCGAAGAATACAATAGACTTCGAGACACGAAAAGAAAGTAAACCAAAAATGTTCACGACTTTGTAACGTTTTTTTAGATTGCGACGAGGGACTCTTAACAATACAATCGATTGTTGCAACGAGCTACAGAATCATGCTTTTGTTTGATTAGGACAATGAAAAGATAGAACGGTCTGCTGTAACATTTTTAAAAATTTCAAAAGAAAAAATAAAAGTCGCTTTAAACGCGTTACAGGGAAATTATTTCATCTTAGGAATCGTGTACGGGTAGCTAATACGTACATACAATAAGCACACACTCGGCCTAATTGTAATCAAAGGTAAAGGCATTGATAAAAAATTAAGCTTTAAATTAGCGTCTAGATGTTTGTATGAACATCGAAAGAGTGTTTTATAAACAATAAAAGTTTGAGAATAAGTGTACATACGTGACTTATAAACGAAATTCGTAAGTATGCTGACCTTTTGAGAAACTTTGAATTTGATTGGTACAAGAGTTTTGGCAGTTGGAAAAATTATTAGGAATAATTGGGGACAAAGGTTATAAATAGGAGTGTATGGGATAAGCCAGCTAGAGGGAGTTTTTGTAATAAATTAAATATGTAGTTGTAAAAGTAGTCTTAAAAAGATCAATATAAAATAAAAAAGTTTTACGGTTTTATCTCGAGTTAAAAACGCCACAGACTTGCATAATCGTATTTTACGTGATCGTGGGGAGAATAGACGAAGGGTTATTTTACTCGGCAGAGTTTAGAAAAGACCATAATCCACCGTGTAGCATAGGTAAACATTTGGGTAAAACGGAAAGGTCTTGCATGAATCAAGAGAGGGTCGAAATCCGGTTGACAGCTGCGGTGCATGTGTGTAAAGCTAGACTTGTGCGCACTAACGTTTTAGAAAAAGGGCCACTGCAACGAATGTGTATGCAAATTTACTTTTGCTATATTGGTTAGTAACGAAGTACCGATTCATAATGTTCCTTTTATGTCAGGTACACATTAAGCCAACGAAGGGGTTTCACGTACGAAAATATAATCGCACTCGCACACAAAATATGTAGTCAATTCAACTATGAAAACGTGTGATAACTTAACATCACAAAAATTCGCTTTATAAATTCAACTTAAAATTGTAAATACGAGGTAGGTACATAGGTGTAACTGTTCTTTTGAGTCACTACAAAAGCTCTTAATTAATTAATTAAATTCAAACGAACTTACCTTCGTTGTGCGTTGTCAGATTTCCATGATATGCTTGTACAATAAGAGAAAATGTACCCTGTAAAGAAGGATAAATATGCTTTATATTTTTGACAAAAAAAATTGCCTATGTTATGACAAAAGTTTTTTTTTTTTAAATTTTCATTGAAAATTTTTTGTAGTGATGGAACAATTATGGATATACGATTACAATAACGATTAGTAAACGAAAAGGCAAAATACGCGAAACAAGTAAAAAATAAGAACATAAAATATTAAGTTATATTAAACAAAAATAATAAAAAGATTTAATAATAGTAACGAATCTAGTAGAAGCTACCGCTGGGTAAATAAATCCCCTATGGCAAGGACATAACGAATGAATGAATGGCTTTATATGAATAAATATACAGACAGCACCGCCATACAATAGTGCGAATTATTTTGCATCAGGATTTTTCTCGTTATAACGTAGCTCTTTAATCAATCAAAACTGACTTTTACAATAGTGAAATCGTACAGTAATCGTATTCAATAATTGGCGATTACGATTTATCGTCAAACTTTAACAACTGTAGGATGAATCGTAATCGTAATAGTTGTAACAAAATGGATTTAATTAAACTAATTGAAAGTAGTCGTTTAAAAATGATGTCTATCGAGAGCTGGATACGATAGAAGATATACTTAGTCAGTCTATAGAGTAACTTTGATTGGAAACATTGGTTTACTTTACGTTTTTAACTTCATCATTAGTTACGTATACCTCATTATATCCCGGGGCTAAGATGATGGTGCAAAATTCAAGAATCATATGTGAAAAATAATAAATGCACTCACTTAAAACAGTAGATAATTATTGAAATTTGTACTTTGTCAGTGGAATGTAAGAGGAATAAGGAATGATAGTGGTGTAAGTACAACACGAATGTGCCACAGTAAATTATGTAAAACCGGTTGACAAATAACAATTTACAACTAACCGGGCATCTCTTCTTTCTACTTATTGCACACGAAATGGTGGGAAAATAGTACTTTCAAGCGTTTTTACCACGACTTGGATAAATCAATTGGAAATTTGTAGCAACAACATTGATACCCAAAGCTAATTGATCACCGACTGGTTTATAAAGCAGCAAGAGCGATATAGCGAATGTAAAGCGGCACCTGATTTAACTTTACTATTATAGTAATAAATAACATGCTTTGCTCAATGATACGCTTTCAAGCATTTTCATTTCTTTATTTAATTAAATAAGTAAATTACTTCTAGCACTGTTGCATAAACTATAAAATTAGCAGCGTTATTGTTTAATTAAAATTTCACGCATTTTTGCCTCAAGAATTCGATAGTTGCATAATTCTAAGAAAGTTGCAAAATTTATTAAATTTGTGCTCAGTTTTTAACACACCACTTTGACAGTTAAAACAAATGTACTAAATCTTCTTGTTTATTAACTTTCCTCTTTCAATTATAATTCCAAGTGGATTTCACAATTTTTGAAATAAATATGTAGGTACCTACGTAATAATAATAAGAATACAAATTCATGTTTATTATTAAATAGGTACGGTAGGTACCTAATAATAAACATTGACAAGTGAGATTAAACCTAGACGTAGTCTACGAAGTATCTACGTACAATCGAAGATAAAAATTACTTCAAATAGGTACCTAAAATGAATAATATTTAAAACAATTAATTCGTTTTTAAATACAGTGCCTATTAACATTCGGATTTGTACGTAAGTAAGTGGCCTGCATAGGTAAATCGCGAAAAATATTTCTTAACAAGTTAATTTACATTTGTCAGATAGCGAGAGAAAAAGTTGCAGTGCAACCAGCCAGCTACATTCATTTTATCGATAAATCTATTATTAGTAAGTTTAAATTCGTGCAACCTGTTTCCCACGGTGAGTATCTATCTGTACCTGCTCAGAGCCAGTTTATAGGATGCTGCAAAATCATCCAACGGAAATGGTAAATACACTTTCTTAGTATTAGTAAACTGCACATGCGTTTTAATAGTTTTCAAGTTATGATTATTTCCTGCTTTGTACGTAATTTTATGATTTACGATTTAAGAAAACAAATAAAAGTTAAAAGTTTTATATTGCGCGAATACCTATACCTAGCTAATAAATATGTAAATAATATTGGTACGGATTGAATAAGGTTAGGTAAGAAACGATAACGAGTGAAGTTTATGAATAGCCCGGAGGCGTTTTTGAATCTCATTTGTCGTTAATATATCTACGTAGGTACCTAACCTACCTAGTAAGACAGTTCGTAAACAAATTGTTTCCAATCAAAATTGCATCACATTAGAATCATCTTTGTTTTTTTTTTTATCAGTTACATAAACGACTCTATAAAATAATAAACTAGAAATGATCGTTTCGTAAACGACCCTATCGCTCAAAAAAGAAGTAAGTAGGTATTAGAAATTCGTGAACTTACCGGCCACGTAAAGGGAAAAGGAAACCTTATGGGGCTGTCAAAACCATCCTGAGATTCCGTCTGTGGGTTCGTCAAATACGGAGGAGTTATGACTTCCCCAAAAGTGCACGGTCCTTTCAGATCGACCACCACTTGATATTCTTTGAGACAAATTCTAAATTGTGGTTGACATGTTCCGATGCATTCCGAATTTTTCATTTTTCCAGTACAACATTTACCGAAATCCTCTTTGCCGGCATCATTGTCAAAAGATTTCAGTCTCAATTCGAAAATGCCAGAGGAATCCGCCTAAGAGAGAAAAAACTCTTCAGTGTATTCCTGCACGAACTTTAACGCGTTTCTGTTAAGAATAAGGTAATTTGTAGGTGAGTTAAAAACGATAGGTAGGATACGTGCAACGTGTATGCATGTATAAGCATCTGATGCTAGGTACATGTGTGTTGTGTACATACAACAAACGTTCGGTGGTCTCTTGGGATCGAAAGCTATTTTAAGAACTCGTAGTAAAGCAATGAATACCAAAAGCATTCGAATTTAACTTTAGAAAACGGAATCAAAAAACGAAAAAGTACGAGTCAAACTGCATCTTGAAGAGCACGAGACAGTGACCAATAACAATCAATTTCAGTGTCTCGCGCGTTGGTTTGTGATTTCTGATTCCTCAGAGAATAGAGCGCGAATTCTCATCTTTGAATGTTCATCACGATCACGACGACTTGTCCGTCTTTCATCACACAAGTTTTTGAAACGATCTAAAGGACTTACCTGTTGTAAGACCAAGACGAGGCCGACTAGAGAGAATCTTATCCAAGACATGGTAGCGTCAATAAGGATTCAGTAGCAGCTTGATGCCGTTACCGTCGAGTCGATCTAAAATACCGAGCCATAGGCAAATTATTGTCGAACACTAACACTAAGTCACAAAAAGCAACATTTACAAAAAAACTACAGGCACTTTGTTAACTACCACCCATTACGGCTTTACGACACAACACACTTCACTGAACAGCTCCAACAAAAGAACGCCACCGTACATTCACGAAAACTAGTTGCAGACTGTGGCAATCAACAGCACGGCCGTGTGGTAGCGTAGCGTCGTCAGCGTCTGTCCTGGGGAGGGGAGCAGTAAGCGCACCAAGGGGGCCGATGTGTGCTTCCGCTAGCGCTCTACAGTCTCCGCCACTGTACAACTGCTTCCGAGTTATCTAGCCCGCTTACTACCCTCGAATGGCCAGCCACCCGGCTTGCTGTCCTTAATATTATGAGGAGCGGCAGCTGTTATTCGACGGCTGCTGTTGTCGATGTGCCTGCCATGGGGTAGTAGTAGTAGTAGCAGTAGTAGCAGCGTACGAGCTGCATACGACGCTGCACCACTTTCTACCCCATACGCCACGCCACGCCACGCCACACCACACCACCACCGCGCGTTTCTTTCTGGACGGATGAACTGGAGACGCGATGCGATGCGACGCTCAACTGTAGACACCTTGTAGTACGCCAAAACAAGAATAACATGCTTTATGTACCTACTATTAATACGCAACTTTACTACTACCAATATGCAAATTAAGGACCTACGATAAATTCACTATTAGGAACGTTATTGTCACGTAAAAATTATAATGACTCAAACACTCATATTAAGATTCAATATATAGCCGTTTGTCTAATCTAATCGCTCATTTCACTTCAAAAAATTTTTAAAAATACCAGGCAATTTTCAAAAAAAATTATATAACTTTTTCTAATTTAGTACATAAGTTTTTTTTACATCATCATGCAATTGCACATTGAAATAAAGAAGTTGCACTTTTGAGACTTACCAGAAGAGCTGTTGTCAACTTATAAGACGTCGAAATAAATAACCAAGTCGATAAATTACTTCACTTTGTGAAATTGGGGGTATTTTCAAATTTTATATTATAAATTATCCGTTTATGAACCATATCCTCCAAAAGTCGCGAGCATACTGACCAATATAATTAACTTTAACATATCATAACGTCATTTCGGTAAGAAAATCGGTGACTGACACGAACCCATAATTCTAATAAGGTCTATTACTTTTTGCTTTTTAATTTTTTTCTTACAATTAATAATATACTTTATTCTTATACGACAAAAACTACCAACTACATTAATATTTCTTTATTAGATGCTATTATACAAGGTGCGTTTCAAAAGTACAATACATGTATTAAAAAACAAAGTACATATGTAAGTATTAATGTTGATTTAGTTTAATCGTATACACAGGACGTGTAATTAAATTACTATTAATTTTATATCGCATTGGGTGTTCATGAAGAAACAATTTTTAAGTTCACTTCAATTTCGTAAAGTTTTTTTTTTATAGCGACGCAAACTAACCACAAAACGTTAATGGGTCTTCTGTTTGTTTCTTTGTATCTTCATTAGCTTTTCCAAAGTTTACCCTTGATTTCTATTAGCTATCTACGTATGTAGTTAAGCTTTCTGTTTTACTAAATCGTCCCACACTATTTTAAAACATCTAAAAATAGAGGTAACGTCTGCCTTAACCCTTTTCACTTAAAAACCCTTAGCTGTAACCTTGGAACTCAAATCTCCTCCCGACCAGCTGTGTAAAAGTAATGAGTCTTATCTATATGAGTGTAAACTTTGACAGCTGTCGATATTCTGCAAAAGATTTTACAGTTCTGTATCCTGTTCTAGACACTTTCCCATTATCGCAGTCTTCAAATGAGCCACCCTCTTTTTACGAAAAAATATTAATATGTATGTAGGTATGTAGTTTCAAAAAGCATATATGTATGTATAAGTATATGTAGGTAGATATATAAAACAAAAATTTGGTTTAATTAAAATGTGACTACATTCGAAATGAATTATTTTCAAAAAA
Organism: Agrilus cyanescens; assembly: GCA_947389935.1. Lineage (NCBI taxonomy): Eukaryota > Metazoa > Arthropoda > Insecta > Coleoptera > Buprestidae > Agrilus > Agrilus cyanescens. The sequence goes on from OX376704.1 coordinate 1,210,197, forward strand.
CATAAAGTCATTGTGGCGGCACATGAAATATGTTCAATATCAACGCTTAATTTGATAATAAATCACCAGGTTTTTATACGGAACCGAACCAGTTGGTCCCAAACAATTGCTCTGATTAGTTTTACCTAAAGAATTGTGGGAGAGCAGATGTTTTACACGGTGTTAGCTGATGATCAGTCGAGCAAAAACCTCGGTTTTTTGATCGTCTTTCGATCTTGTTTGTTTAATTACAGTATAAAGATACGATTACACCGACACGATGTCATAAAAGGATGTCGATTTATTTGTTTGCGGTTGCTGTATTTCCCTTTTTTTTTTTTTTTATTAATGAAACTACGTACCTAAATTATATAATTTTTAATTTTTTCCTTTGACCAGATAAAAAAAGCCTGAAATTGATTTTTATAAGCAGAAAGAAAGTTAATTGAGAAGGGCCATCGCTTTCGTTTCTAAATTTTTATTGCAAAATTTCAGTAGGTAAGCGATTCTAAAAGTCTGCCATCTGTTTATCTGGTAAACGAGAATTTGTTAGGAAAATCCAAAATTACCTGTAGGTAAATCTCTTTATTGTGCTTAGAAGGTACAGATCTACAGATGATGTATTGAAACTACTTGGGAACTTCACTCGTATTTCGAAAGACATCAAAACAACATCTGCTGAACACCTTCGCGAATAGTGGCTGTGGGAAAGGTAGACTGTAATAAAGACATTTTAGCTGCTTTTGTTTATCTAGGTAAACCGTTTCTAAATTCGACTTGTTCGAGACTAGGCATATTTTTCAGAAATTATTGAATTACGGCCACACCACTCGGTTACTGTTATTAAAATGTTATTAGGGGACGCTAGTGAAGAAACTTTTAACAAAGCACATGTTGCAAAAACAAAATCTAAAATGTTTTTGAATAAAAGGTGGGTAGGACATTCGTTTTGAGATTAAATGGCTTAACAAATTAAGTAAATTCAACTAAAAAAGGTGTGACTAATTATAAAATTGCTATTTAACTAGGTTTTGTTTATTAAAAAGAATACGCACAAGTATCCAATTTGCAAACTTTCTACTTATAGGTTTCTAGCTAGGTACTTTAAAGAACTGTCATGCAACGTCTGTAAAGGTTGATACAATTTGTTTATTTAGAAATCAGTTGCGATTTTATTGATATAGGTACTTTGTGAAATTATAATATGTAGTTATTTTTTCTTAATTTGTTATTAATGTAAGGATTGTTTATTTGGAAATACATATTTATTATTTTTAAATACAAACAATAATTTATCATTAATAATAGAAAGGCAATAAAAAAATCATTACGATCAAATTTTTGTAAAATATTTGCGAGTGGTTTTGCAGATTTGTGACGTATGCGGGTAAAAATCGAGATTTTTCCTTTTGGGATAAAAAGACACATATGGTGCTTAATTTAGGTCAGTAACCACCTGGCTTATATTAAACACGTGGTTACCGAAAGCTGCTAGAAGGGCGGCTTGTTGAGGGGAGTTGTGCGGAATTCGATGATAGGATTGACAGTAGACGCGTGCCCGGCCCTTCTGTGGTGCTACACGAGAATTTCTGCCCCTGCACTATCTTTCAGAACCAAGAATATATAATATATATCATTTGAGCACGTGCTACCTCATTAAGGAAGAAGCTTAGGCTTCCCATACGGCACAAAATTAAATTTCGTGCTTTTCTGATGGCCCGTTTACAATAAAGTCTGATTTAGTTTAGTCGCTCGCAACTTGGTAGATTTTTAATGAACTTTACTTGTTTGTTAACAATAACATTTACGAGAGCATTTTTCCGACATGAGTTAAATAGAGTTCAAATAAAATAAAATAAAATAATAGGGGGGTATGTCATAGAGATACTAAAAATGTTTTTATATTGTTCTTATTCATGTTCATTGGTAATAGAGGAACAAGAAGAAGAATCCTATCAAAAATCATGATGGGTAGAATATTCTATGCGTAAGGGCAGGGTTTTTAGGGACGGAAGTTGTACTACTATAGAGTGGTGCGGATGTGTGGGTGTTTAAAAAAAAAACAATAAAAGAATCGCGAGAGGAAGAAAAGAAATGAGACTTCCGTGAGTACAAGTTGTGTTCTTGTTACACAGTGATAATAGGACAGGGGTGGATTTCGTACAGGTTAGTGCAGCTGCCAGGGCAGGTAATATGCTAAATATAGCGTTTTCTCTCCAGAAAACCTATTTCCGGTTGAATCTTATCCCTCAAGTGGTACCTACCGAATCAACAGGCTGGCCGGAAGCCCTGAATGCTCTACTTATTTTACAGAGGTTTATTTGTTTTCCCACCGGTAAAGACGAGCATTATTTCCACCTTATGTGCGGCTTCCGGACGCTATGTTAAAATTTCATAAACGATAACACACCCCTAACTGGGCCAAGTTCATCTTCTGGGAAAATTGCAGATTTACATTATAATCATGTCCGATTAATTTGATAATAATAAAGGGGCTGCAACCGTTTAGCGTTTAATGGCTGGTTAGCTTAATTAAACAATCTCCCGATTGTATACAGGGCGTTTTACATCTAGTAGACGAATTTCATTTATGTAACACTGGCTTATTAAGATTTTACATAGGAATTAAAAAATAAGTCAATAATGGTCGAATTTTTTTGTGTAAGGAATAATTGATTTTAAAATTCAAGGGGGATGGATAAGACAGGTAAAATGTCATTGAATTTTATGTCGACAAGAAATCTGCGGTTTTGTAGAAATTTGATATGTAAGTAGACTTAAAAGAAATGTTTTTCTTGGTAGAATGATTTGTAAGTATAGTTTATTGTAAGTTAGTGTAATGAAAATTATAATAACGGCGAGATATTAAGAAGGGAGGTGGATGACAGGTGCCGTCGCGCGCTTCCACACTCCAGTAAGATGGAACAATGGCCGTCTCCATGAACTGTGCCCGTTTCGCTTGGTAGTTTTGTTTTTGTTAAGAAAATCGCTGCACATTACTCGATTTTAATACTTCTTCTACAGTTTCATGCTTTACGTCCAGACAGTGGCGTACTGATTAGGTCGGAGGTCATTCTGACCAAACTCCGACCTCTCGTTGCGCTTTTATGGGAACAAATTTATATTTACCTATACGACTAAGGGATGTTGCCGAAAAAGACCTATTGAAGTTTATTAAAAGATTAAGGACGTACAGATGTGAATTGGTGCGAGTTATTTAGAAGCTAGTTTTATGTGTAGAATTGTATTTTTTTTTTTTAAAAAAGTTTCGTCCATTGGCAATGGTCATCGAACAAGCTATGCTAACATTGTGAGAGCAGGTGTATTGCTATTGCTGCACCTGTCAAAGCGACATCGTATGGTGTAAACTGCCAAAACTACCGCCTTTTTAAAACTCGATTTCGAAGTCGTATAATTTTGATTCGCTACTTAGCAATAACTTCTGTTTGATATACGATACACACTGGCAATTATTTTTGAACCAATGAACCTTTATGATTTTCTGTTAAAAACTTACCACTGTTTGGGGACCCCATTTTTACTACAGATACAATAATTTATTTTCTTATTATTGCATTAATAATAATTGTTTACGTGATATTTTTTTACGTGAACATCTGATGATTTATTAGCTGCTCTTGAAGTTGAAACATTAAAAAACAGTTGACGTTGTCCATCGTCAATGTGGTCCATTACCATTGCTAATTGCCAACTGGCGATAATTGTCGAGAGAATCTCATTCTGTTGATTTTACACATTTCGTTCAAAGCATCTTCTAAACGCTTGAAAGCGAATTGTCAATATGTAACTAGTTTCAAATTTAGTTAGGTACATAAACATTATTGTATTTCTGGATTTTTCCAAGTGTTTTCCTCTAAAGCTGAATAGATAATTCTAAAAGTATACCTACTTCTTAATACAGCAGCTGTCCTCCCTTGAAAATTGTTAGAGATGTGTAGGTATAACACAGGCAATCCCTGGATCTTTCGCAAAAACAAGATTTTATATTTGAGATGTAGCCCTACATAAAAAATACGTAGATAAATAACTATAACGAATAAGAAACATCAGTATTAGGCAATTGCATTTGGATTTTATATTCAAAATAAATATAGTTTTTTTTTTTCAATATTCAACAGGTTTTATCTTTAAATATTCTTGAGTCTTGACTGAACTATTCAATTGGACATATTGGACCTTCTGGTATATCAGTTATGGTCATTGTATTCGTATATTGTAACGGAAAACGTCATCTTTTAGTTAAAAACAGTAGCAATATTAGGTGGGTCCCTAAATCTGGTAATTATGATGAAAAATAACGATCCGTGCACATCTTATTTTCGGAAGAACTTATGAAGGTAAGAGATAAGAAGGTAAAGGAGGCAAGGAAGAAAGCAAGGAAGTTGCCTTAGGACCTGCTATGGCGCCCAGCTGCCTCGCTACATCTGTTGCTGCTACAGCTGCAAGATGCAGTTGATCAACGGTGATACCTATGTACTTATATTATCGTATGTAATGCATTTTTCGTTTTATATATTTGTGTACATGCGTATGGACCTGCTTATTTATATATTGTATTTGATTTTTAAGAGTAAGTACTTATCTATCCGATCAAGGAGTATAGCAGAGGTCAAAAGAGACTTCCTTGTTTGTTCCCCTTAGTTATCCTTATCTATTTAAATGTAAACCGTGTAATATAAAGACCCTATTTTGTCGATTTACGTATTAATTCGGAACAGTAGGCTGTATTTCTTATAAATGCCACCTTTATATGACTACCTATACATAGTCCACGTGACATTTTTTTTTCGTCTCTCCCGTTTTAATTTTTATCCCGAACAGGCATAAATCACCAACTTTTGTACGTAAGTCAAACACAGTTTTTACAAAGAATAGAAATGTCTTTATCGTAACATTTAAACTTAATTCAACATCGTAAGGATTATTCTTGTAATAGAAAATGGCAACTCACTGAGTTAATAAAATGTGCAATTATGTACAACATAGACGTTTTCGGTAGAGTTAAATTAATTACGAAGAAAAAAATTAAGGGAAAACATTTACATATGCGTATACGTAGTGATAGTTGTTATGTTTACATTTATTTTGCCCTATTGTGTTAGGTTATTACACCGTTGCATTGGGTTGGTTGGTTGTAAGTACTGTCGTATGCAAAACAAATTTCTTCTTAGTTGTATTGTAATGGGCAACGTGTGGGGTAAATATGGGATATTGTTTGGTGAAAAGGATTAGGCGGTAGATTTGAAATTGAGTCACGTACTGTTTGTCGTGTAATCAAAAGCTAAACAAAAAGTCTTAGAATCTCATATACCTACCTATGTACCAATATGTATGTGATGGAATAGAATAGTACATTGAAATCGTAGACATCTGTGCAAGTGGAGCCAACTATCATCAAGTATGCATAGGGTAGGCACAATTTCGTTGCAGAAACTTGTTGATACCATCCGCCAGGTATTGAAGATACAATAGAGAATAGAAAAAAGAGACAATGGATAGAATTTCGGGTGGAAAGAACATTGACGGACAGTAATAGTTGGGATTTTGAGGAACAGCTGCCGCCGATTGTATAGCACGCGTACGGGCACGTGCCACCAACACCAGATATATCTATTCTATACCATACACATACAAACAGATCGTACGCATGCGTCAGCTGCTCAACAGGTTTCCTCGTCAAGACTTTGCTTGCTTTTGTGAAATGTGTAGCAATTTACTTAAATTTCACCCACGCTTACTGAATTATGCACGCCGATGCTTCAACGGTGTTAAATTTTATTGGTTCCCATTTGCCAGAAGTTTTGCCGAATTTTCAATATGCCACACGACCAACAGCTTCGAGCTGCTTGCCACGCTCGTTCAGATACAGACAATCTCTTATTTCTTATCTCAAGTTTCTTCATTTTTCCAACTATGTATTAATCTTTGGATATGGTCACAAGTAATTATCTATTCATCCCCTATTTTTCTATTTCGTATGATGAGAGGTGTTGATTTGTAGCGTTTTGAAGGAAAAAAATGGTAATTTAAATCTGGCAAACGATAATAAACGTGGATATATTATTCAAAAACGCTTGGTGCAACAACCAAAAAGATTGATTTTAGGGAGGACAGGTGTTGAAGCAGCTTACACCTGGTGCTTGATCGCCGCACCTCTTGGCCTATAAAGGCCACATACAGTTCCGATATCATTACTATTTCACAAAATTTGTTTTTATACTTTTCTTTTTAATGATTTTCAAGATAAAAAACTTCGGAGACAGAGGCAGAACATATAAAGCATCAATCAAAAATGAAAAAGTCATTAAAGTCAAGTTAATTTTGAAACCGTTTTCTTATTTAATATTCCGTTTTCTTTTTTTTTTTTTGAGATTCCCCTCTCATCCACATCCACCCTACATTTCGCTTCCCAGAACATATTATAAAATTCCGTCCCCTTGTTCTTTCAATGGAACTCCTCATTCATTTTCAAGTAGTATCTTCTTAGAAAGTAACTCCAGAATATCGATTTTGGCCTAAAGGAACAAAGCCAATGCCTTTTAAAGTAGGTCCTGAAATTTTTATGTGCACTTCAAAAGCATATACATATACAAGTTTTACATGAGTTCTCGGACCATCATTAACAACCATTGCCTTCAGTCCTTCCAAGCTTCATATTGCATTCCTTCTTATTCGATAAATTAAAAAAAAATCCGATGATGTAGATGCGGTATCGATTATTTATTTTTTAGACTCGACGATTACTCGATTACCATTTCACGCACGTGGCTGACGCAAAATACAGAATACATCGGCACTAGTTAATTTAAAAGACATTTTTTTAGTATCATTTAATGATAATGAGTGCGTTAATTTACAAAAAATGTCGAACTGCGAGATATTTTCCGATGCTAGGTATACGTGCAGGTGTTTTGTTCCCATATTACTATATGGGCACTACACAGGTTACTTACACGTATACATACACATGTGCCATCTACGGTACAATAGTCTCACATGTATGGAATACAAGAATATACATAATATTAAATTTATTGACCCGCATCTTTAAAATTTTCTCCTTTAACTTAACGTCCAGCGATTAACGATACACCAAATGAAAAATAAGTACCTATAGTTATTATGTACATTCTGAATTGGCTACACCAATTCCTAATGTAAGTACTATACTTATCTAAATTCTATTTTTTTTAAGACAGAATAGAAATATAACGAGAGACGTTTCAAAACAAACATTTTATATTCTATAAGTAAATTGATGGTTATTGAAACTCTTTTTTTTAAAGCGTTGACAGTAGGTAAGTGTAAGCTTACATTATGCCTACCTATATGTATCTACATACATATGTTGTTTAAATTACACTTACATTAAGCTATTGTATTAGTTAAGCTAATTAACAATTAGAGTAATTAATTACTAAAAAGTTAGTGAAACATTTCATTCTAAATACTGTATGTGTAGTAGGTACTTAGTGCGTTGTTTGTTCATTCATAATTTGTATTTTTGCTATTTGCTGTCAATGAAGTGGGCTCACTAATGACATACAGTAAAGGCTGCATGAAATAAGTTTTAGCATTCTAAACATTTCATGTCAAGCTCGCACCTATGTATATTGAAGATACAGCTGTTCCCGTTTGTCAGTCGGTAAAAAAATTTGACGGTTGTCACAAAAATCTAAAAATACGAGACCCATTTCTTGTGTTGGTGCTTTTTCTTTCTTTCCGAACGGACTTTATACTGGGGTAACACAGAACTGGGTCATTATGCCGTTTTTTGTACGTAAACAACACATTATTTACCTGACAAAATAAAATGCATTCATATCTAAATAATTCAGTACGTTAGTATTTAATTTGTAAATTAATAAAAGCATTGTGACAAGTGAAATTTGAAATACATTATCGACTTTCAGTTATCCTTTAATGGATTTTTTAAGTGAAATAAGGATGTAAAAAAAAGGAAAAAAACGTTTGCGACATTTTGGACGAGTACCTAAAGTTGGTCATTTAAATCGAATTGTCCGATAATAAGGAGGTAATTACGTCTATGGCGCATGCCTGTATGTAAAAAGAAACTGTTAGTAACGCGATATTATCTAGCAAACTTCCGGCTCCGTCATGGACTGCGAGTTTGACTGCGGTTAACTTCCTTGTGATCGTCTTATTCCGTATGTGATGTATATGTAGGTATATCGTCTACCTGTCCTAATGCATCTTGATAAAAAAGCCTTCTCCCTGTCGTTTTTTTAAACCGCAGTAATTTAGTTAGTAGGTAGCTATACAAAGTGAATTCGAACTTTACCAACGCAAATGACTTTTTATCAAGTACCTAATTCTATGTAGGTATAATTAATTTCACTGTTTGACAAATTAATTCCGATACTGCTGCAGCTTTACATTTCGTGATACTCAGATTTGGAATATTTTAAATGTTCAGGATGTACGTTGATGCCTTGACGTATTTATCAAATAATTAATCAAAAATGTGATAAATAATCGCAGGTAACATCTATTCTAACATGTCCGTATAGAAAAAGTGCAATTCCGTCTCTGGTGTGTTGAAGGTTGTTTATTCAAGGCAAAACTTTTTTAGACTATCTATGCAATAAACCATTAGCTAATGACTCATCTCTCATAAACGACTAATTAATTTTTGCCACTCATAAAAAAACTTCTTCTTTGATGAATTTATTTCCGTATCTATATCATCATCAAAACTTATTCGAAATTTTCCAATAGTAGGTACTTCTTTATTTTCGTTGTTTCGAAATAACAATTTTGGTTCACCAAGCTTGTTCGGTTTGTTCCCACGAATTGTTATTAACAAGTTCATACTTGTTCTCTCGTTAACTGGTACACATGCGAAATCTGAGCATCTAAGCGATAGAAAAACAGATGGTTAAGATTTTTGGTACAAGACAAAAAGTCTCCACTTGAATAAGAACTCAAAAGAAAAAAAAATTTCTTGTCTACAACTTGTCGCAGTACCAGCGTGTAATATAATTTTAAGTTGCAAAAAAACAAACCTATGAATGGTTGGTGTTAAATTCTTTTAGAAGTCGTCGTTACAAAATTTTTGTACATATTTAATATTAACCCACATTGGCCATCTTCAATTCTTTAAAACAACCCCATCAGGATCGTGCCTTGTTATACAAGTGATTGTAATAAAACAATTTATTCATGTTATCTCATATGTTATTTTTTAAAAAACATACACATTACATGTATGTGTCATTTCGTGTGTAAACAAACATTAATGTAGTGGACTCCCGCAATGTTACTTATAACAACATATTGCTTCCACCCACATGGGATCAAAGACTTATCCAAAACAATTTTTTAAACTAGACACGTACCTACTACTTACTTTATTCCGATAAAACACTTTTTTGAAACCTGTTGCTACTGTTTTTTTAGTGAATTATGGTGACAGCAATATTTCTGTTTTAAAGACACATTGTAAAAGTCAAAGTTCACAATCGAGAAAACCTACTGATTTATAAAATAAGTCTGAATATAAAATTATTAAATTCAGTGGTTAGGTATTTGTCCGTTTATTGAATGTTTAGGCGCACGGGACTAGCAGAATCAGCTGTCAATTACAACTGGTTAAGTCGTAAATCATGTGTAATTCTGTGGAGTAAATGGGGGTTAACATTTAACTCGGTGTTAACTTTGAACCCTGAAGCTGGAGCCTAACGAGAGCGAATTACCAGTGAAAATGGGCAGATGTATTTTGTTTAAGCGTAATTCTTTCATGTCATTAAATTATTTGTGCTATCGGTAACTATGTACATTGGTAGGCGTTATAATTTTGCCTGTCACGAGCCCAAGGAATGCCTACCGAATGGGATGCATAAAGCGGTTACAACAACTAAATAGTAAATTATGATTACTGTTACACCGCTAACTTCACGTGCTCTTATTAGTAGCAGATGTGGCACATACTCGAAATATTATAAAGTAGGTACCTACATATATTGTAGTGCTTGTTATACCTGCATGAATTTAGCGTTCCATAACCCCCTGTAAACGTTAATTATTGTATTATTGTTCGACATAATCCGGACCTGAATAAGCGAAATTTTGTGAGGTGCTCATCAAGTGACCAGCGCTTTTGAATTAGTCTCGTAATCAGCGGAAAATCATTATCGGCTATGTCTGGTGGCGAATAACGTTAACATCCCTATTAGATGATTAATACATCACATCGCCCTTCATAAAGTTAGTTACAAAATTAGGACGCATGCTGTTCTGACAGCTGATTTTTAAAAATTTTGCTTCCCCTTTGCGATAAAGAATAGCGCATTAGTTTCAATAAGGGGTTGATATTTAATAGAAAGGGGTAGGTATCTACTAATAGTAAAACATTCGTTGCATATGTTTCTGGAACTGCAAGTGAAATTTTCAAAAATTCATTTGTAATTTCGGTAGCTTATATACTTACGATACTTTTTTCGAGTATTAGTCACGTCTAAGGATTTGGTTTTTAAAATATAATTGCAAATACGTAGGTATGTATACTTATGTGGCGTGCTATTAAGTATATGTGGAACAGCTAACAGCTGAAGTTTCGAAATGATTAGAGTGGAATAGAAAAACACCCCTGTTTTTTAAAAGCGTTAAAAAAACGGCCCCAGCAGACACATTTGGCTCTCGAATATTACAAATCATATATAAATAAATATTTTCAGGTTTGACGGATGTTGTAAAAAATAGCCGCATGAATATGGCTTAGGGCAACTAACATATGACTTCCTCTCTTCGATCTTTAATTCCGATTTCTGAACGTGTGCCAGTCCACCAACACCTTCGTGTAATCTTTTTTTGTGTTGTTTATGTGGGGATGATGAATGCAACGTGGCATCGTGTATTAAAAAAATCTGCTCTTTTTGACACGTTTGTATTATTCACACACAGTGGCGGCGGATCGTGCGTTGATTTAAGTTTTTTGAAAACAACGATCAAAATTAAAATTTAAGTATCAACTTCTTTAATTGTCGTTACAGAGTTTAGTCTTAAATTAATGTAGTTGGCTTTTGGTTACGCCTAGAATTCTAATTAGTTAGATGTTAGGTCTAGATCATAGTGTACCAAATTTATCGTCCTTATTGCCCTTGGCACTAGAAACTACACGTATAAATAGGTACGAAGTTCTGTATATAACACCACTCTACAGTACACCGTGCCAATTCGTGTGCATTCTTCATTGCGAAGATTTGTTGCTAAAATTTGGGTACCGAATTCGTTCAGTGTAATTAATAATAATAATAATAGTAATTTATTGCTTTAGGTGAGGTATTTAAGTACCTATTAAATTTTTTTTAAAAAAGTTTTTTTGAGGGCTGATGACGGATCATAAAATAAAATTCGTGGTGCATCAACAGTTGTCCAGAGGGTTTTAAAGATGTTCGGAGAAAATTTCGAAAAGATAAAAATAGACAGCTGATGCATACACATGGCAATGTTCAAAAACCATCTGTCGAAATCATGATTCGGTAAAAAATAATGTGAATACAGGTAAAAGAAAGGGTTGCAGTTGCAAGAAGTTAAGTCGAAGGTATAGGTATACCTACTATCTTGTATAGAATAAAGAAAGGTATAGGTAGGTGGGAAGGCAATAGCTCAAAATCAGGACTGCATCTGGAACGCAGGTGGCGCAGGATGGAAGAAGGTCTTCCTTCGTTCCTTCCCTACCTCTAAAGCTCAACTGAATTTTCGCTGCATGGCAATTTTGATTTTACTTAATACCGATACTATCTGCAAACGAATATTTTGCATAGCAGTACATAAGGGGTACCTTTTTTTATCGCAAGTTAATTACTTTTCTTATGTTTTTACGTACATCATTAAAATGATAGGAATTGTTAAACGTTGAAATAAGTTTTAATTACACCAGTTTACATCGGTTTTCGTCGTTAATTAACGAATTCTTCACTGTAAGATCTCTGATTAAGATTAAAAATAATTTAGGTCTAACATAAGTTGTAAATACATGGTCACCACAAATTCACCTTGAAGATGCTTTTGACCAAACGCAAAACGTTGATGTAAATTAAAAAATAATTGCGTCAATTACGTAACTTATAAAAAACATAATTCATTATGTACTAGATACAATTTAAGTGACATATGTTATACGTTAAAATAACTGAAGTTTAAGAAGTCGCTGTCGTTGTACCGACAAATTAAGGGTCCATCTGTAGTGGTCCCTCTACAAAAAACAGAGGCGAAAAAATTCAATTTTACGGTAGGTAGGGCCGGCCCTTAGATTACTACTGAAATAAATTTAAGCCACAGGAAAAGGCGGATTGGCCCCATATTCTTTAATCCATTAATAAATTCAACTTTTGTATTTTATTAACGAAATATTTTAATTACAGAACTAAGTATGTATTTCTATGCCTATAATCGTCTAGCTTTTTAAAACGACATATAAACTATTATAATCAATAAATAATAATAGACAAAAATTTCCCTTGAGAAATTTTTTTGAACTTGATATTATTTCATTTGTTTTAAGCAGTTTTAGGGTATGTTTTTCACACATATAAAAGATAAACGGTTAAATCTATTAGGGGGAGGAATTGGCAATTTCCCCAGGCTTCTAACGTAGAATTGTCCAGTGGCTAAGGATTTCATTAGGGGAAGAAAAATGAGATACGACAAGGGGTAGTCAGTCAGTGCCTATATAGGGTTGTATTTTAATAGTTCAATTACTTTATATAGCTTTAAAACTATTTAATTAACAATTTTGACACTTGGGGAGTACAAATACATATATTTATTTTTTACGTTATTGTTAGTGCTTTTTAATATACTTAGTATCTTCTAACGATATTAGAGAGACACACGGCACACGTCACTGTTATCCGTTAAAGCGTGAAGTTTTTCAAATGTCCTCACAGTTGCAGTGGTATTATTGTTAGAGTCTCTTATTATTTTCTTGGTGTCCGGCAAGACAGAGGGCTGGCTTGGCCGGCCACTCTTCCGTGGTAGTTCACCAGCCGTAGTTCCGCAGTCACGCCGGCTGACCGGAAGCTTTGCGTCATGAAGAAACAAACTTCTACGCTATATTACTCCAAGACGCTAGAAATGGCGCTATTTAGTAGATACTTGTTGTAACCATCCCCAAAATTTATCAAAACCGAAAACAACTAAATATAATATAATAATATAATATTATTTAGAGTTAAAAAGGTTTTATTTTTGATACGAACGGTTGGTAGGTATGTTGTGAAGGTGCTGGTAAAACATTGATGGGCATGCAAAAAAATTCGGGGTACCTACCTACCTAATCAGTAACAAAAATCGGCACGAATGCATGAATCGCAAATTAACCCGAAGTGATTATAAAGGCAATTCGCCCTAATTGCGAAACGTATGCACCATTCGGTCACGGAGTTCCTACCTTTAACGAATTTTCATTAGGAGCCCCAAAATTCATGCTCTCCTCATTACATATCGATCCCGGCCGCGATAATAATTACAACTGTGTGCCGTTAACGTTAACCAACTTAAATAAAGCAAATTCATAATGTTCCGAAGCAGCATTTTGCCAAAGGAAGTATTTCATGTTACTTAGTTAGCAATTTCGTGGCAGCGTTGTTACAGAAACACAGATAAAATCGGAAAATAATAAATATGTTCGTAAAAACCAAACTGGCCATATGGATCCAGACTTTCCAACAATTTTACGCGATAATTAGGTACCTACTACAGTTTCAGTCCGTTGTTTTCTAGGATAATTACAATAATTATTTAGGTATTATTTGATAAACCGAACAATCTACAACTAAGTACATGTTCAATTAAAACATACTTTTAAACTCAATTTGAACACTTTAAATTAACATTAACAATAACTGATACAAATGTCTAAATCCTCCACCATATAATTATGTGACATTTTAATTGAAACTTCTTATAGACATCACAGTCAGAAATTTTTTTTTAGACTACCTACCTACATTAGTCGGTGGATTATTAAACTTTTTAACACTCTGTAAGTCAGTGTCAACACAAATAGCTACTCGAAACGTGTTTCGTTTCCTTTCCGATGTTTCTGTCAATTCTACCCTTCGGCAGTGGTACAGTCAAGGTAGATATTTAAGCGTCTAACTACAAACGTTTTATTGGTCTTATATGTAGCAGGCTGCGTATTTCTTTCACATTCGTTCGCATATGTTTTTCTTATTTTTTATGCAGCATTTGGCAACACGGTGTCTGTAACCAAAAATAGCAAAGAAGGTTTTCTCGAAGGCCCCATCTGCCACCAACACACCTATTCCCGAACCCAACTCATCATAGTCATCACTGAAAGAAATGTTCTGCCAGTGATACATTTTTTTTAGATAGGCACATCAAAATTTTGATTCCCAATATAGACCTTAGTGCTACATTGTCAAACTAATTTGGTAAAATACCGATAAAAAGAAATGTCAATTACCACATAGGTCCTTGTTATGTATTGGTAATTTTTTACAGTTTATTATGGTTGTTTATTAACCAACATTTTTATACCCCTGGGCCATTGGCCATCGAGCTACGCCACTTTCTATTGTCTTATACAAGTCTTCGAAAAGGATAACGATTTAATACACAAGCCGATTTTAAGTTGTTTTTTTTTTTTTTTGTAGTAGAGCATATGTGTCTTTCATGATTCGTATAAGATATAAGAGTCAGAAAAAAACAAAGAAAAGGAAATGCCTAGAGCGTAAGTAGCTTCTTAATAATAATAGAAGTGGACGAAAATACATAAGTATCTAAAAGCCAAAAAGTTTTACATAATTTACAGCGCATCAGCTGTGAATAAAAAAACGTCCCGCTTTAATTACTTCTAAAATAGACAAACGCTATCAGAGGATATCATATTTACCGGATAATTATTTTCGTTTCTTATCTAGATAGCTATTTCCGTTGGGGATGAAACTTAACTAATCGTGAGTAGGTATTCGGTTGCTTCCTTTAAGAGATACTTTTTTTAATTCAAAAACATGAAAGGTACCTACATATGTAGTAATATTTTATTCTAAGAAAAAGGCCAAACAAGTATTTGTACCTACATATACATAGTAATAGTTAAAAACTGAGTCACTCAGCAAAGTACTCACGATTCTTACTAAAAATTCATTACAATACCTCTCCATTCAAGCCACGTATTCGTTTACAAACCTGAAACAGCTCAATTTCTATGAGAATGTTTTTTGGCAATTATTCAAGATGCATTTTAATCGTTTCTAAATACAAGCTCGATCTTACGACCTCATTCAAACATTATAAACAACCGTATACGAGAGCTGTCAATAAATTTTCTTGACAAATACAAATCAAATTCTGAAAAAGCCACTTACATTTTACATTAACCGATAATTTTACTGCAAATAGGGTTCGTTTTGGAAAAAAGTTACGATAATATCCACGAAGTAGTGGCTATTAAGTAGGTTTGTAGATTTTTATAATTTCACGGTCTGAAGATTCACGAATATATGATTTTCATAACTTACCTACTACTAATATTCCCACGGTGGACAGCGAATTTACTCTACAGCACGACATTAACTTTATTACTTTGTATTAAGATACACTTACCTTGAATTTTTTTATACTTACACATCAGCGAAAGTCCTTATTTCAGTCAAATCAAATCTTCATGGTCAGTGGTAAAAAAACCAGTGGCGTGTACACTTATATTTTTTATTTATTTACATTAAAAAGTTCATTTGTATTATTCAGTTATCAGTTTTTATTAGATTAAAAAAAAACATATCATCTCTATTAATATTCACAAAAAAAAAAAAAAAATAGAGAGGGTTTCTGATGGCTGCAATCTTTTTTTGATATTTTTATACGCCCGTAGGAAATGTTAGAAAAAAAAAACTTCAATTCAAAAGAAAAGTAGAAGTAAAAGGGTGTTTCTTAAAACGATGTAAAAAAATCACAGCCTTACAAAACAGTATGAAATATACACTTATTAGGTTGTAAGTGTAAAAAACGTCTAATACTGAAATTGTCATAAGCACATTACATAAGAGAATTTTTCAGAAACGCCGTATTTTACTTTTAAAAAAAATACGATGTTTTATAAATTAATTTCATCGTATTTTGTGTACAATAGTATGATTTTAAAATTAAAAAATGGGTTTTAAAGTAGATATTAACGAATAAAAAGTAGGTGCACATAATTAATATGTAAAAATTAAAAAAAAAAAAAATCAAAATTAAATATTTTTAGTTTAAAAAAATCGCCAAAAAAGTAGCTATTGTGTACTTTTCACTGTCGTAAATTTATTTTCAACTATCCGAAGAGTGTTGATCGGTGTATTCGTACAAATAACTAGTATACGAAGGGGTGACAGTATTGGTACTAGCTATCGAGCCACCATCTGATGGTAAAGGAACAGGTAAAGGTCTCGCCGGTTTCCGAGGTCTATACGTTCCTCTGGTACCGGTATGTGGAGGACCACCAGGTTTCAAACGCGGCCTACCTGGTCCTCTACGAACCGCTGTAGGACTACTTTCTATGCTCGACGTACTTTGTAATGAACCCATACTCGATACTTGAAAAGTTGATGCAGGAACATCAAACGGCGATATAGTTTGGATGGTACTACTAGACTCAAAAGAACCAATCGCCGAGTCTATTAAAAAAGAAATAATGAAGAATAAAACACATCTAGTAGGCCACCGGTAACGTTTAATGGCAACCACAAGTAGTTTTTAATGAGAATTCGAGTGGACACGTTCGGGCCAAAATTTATGCGTCTTATGGCTGTAGAGAACAAATAGGTACTTGATTTTTAAAATCGCGAACTAAATCTGGTGTGGGTAGGTTTTTTTGTTTTTTTTTTTAATCGAAGTGAATCAAGTAGTAGGTAGTACTGCAGGTACTTTTGGGTGGTACTCTGTATACATCCTTTATTTGCATGATAGGTATCGTTCAGAGATCGTATTTTTTTGTCAACAACCGAGGTTTTTTTAGCTGTTCTCTGCGCATCTGGCGGATATCCTCAAGGAAATCTATTGAACTAAACAAGAGGGAAGAACACGAATATTTTTTTGCAGGTAGCGAGGGTTACTGGCGTGGAAGACACGCATGTAATGTATGTACATTCAAATATGCACGTACATGTGCACAACGCATTGCGAATACCAATTCATTATTGTAATAACCGATTCTCCTCTTCAATTGCTTTAAACTATGTTGACTTACATAATCGGTAGTCGGAATAATTATTTATTATTATTACATTAAATTCCCACGATTGTCTGTCTGTCTACCTGACGTTTAAACCAATTAACAAACGAAAAAGTTATTGTAAAACTTTTAAAAATCGATAAATTAGTTAAGAAAAACAAATACGACATACCGCTGGGAATGGACGTTACGTTAACAGTAGAAGAGCTGGTGTTAAAACGTCCAAGAGCTGACATCCTTCTTGAACCTCGAGGCCTACCTCGTTTCGAAGTTCCCCGTCCAGGAAAACGAGGTTTCACGGTGGAACCATACAGATTATAAACCGTATATTCTAATGGAAAATAAAAATAAAAATAATGAGACGAAAGACCGACTGATTGGCGAACGCGAACACTTACTATTATTAATAGATGTGTCGCCTTCCACGTCTAAGAAGCTTCCGTCACTGAGGTCATCAGATGCTGTCAGGACCGGCGAATTATCGCTCCGAGGACTATTAGGGCCGCTGTCCATACTGATGATGGTCGCTTGCTGAAGATGTTGCTGATCCTCCATACTGATAGTGTTACCCCCTTCGAGAGCACTGGAGTTATCCTGCTGTTGCTGTTGGTGTTGCTGCTGTGGATGTTTAACACGCTTCGTTTCCAGACCAGACATCTGCACGGCCTTCAACCGGAAAATAGACCATTAGTGTCGCCAGTCAAGCGAAAATGTATTATCAACTACTGGCTCTTCGTCTACATTAAATTTCGTACTGACCACAACTATACCGGGTGTAAACCAGCAGTCATAGGTCATAAAGTAGATAATAATTTTTAATAAAAATACAAAGACCAACCTTGAAAGCCAATAGATGACTTCTCTTCCTTTCCATTTCTCGTAAGTTTTCTAACTGACGTTTTTCTTCCGTCCTTTGTCGATCTACAAGTAACCCTAGACGTTATGAACGAAACAACGAGAAAATAGTTTACATTAACTCACATTTCTGTTCTAATTCCTCATCGTCTAATAGCAAGGAAACCACTTCTTTTGGTTTTAGAGTATCTGGTTTGAAATTTCCGCCGCTGATTACCAATTTTTGTATCTTTTAAGGAGTAAACAGTTTTAAACAAGTTAAATTTACGTTCCCGGCTTGTAAAAAAATCGCATAAAAATTGTTTTTTATGCGATCTTTAAACAAGAAGAAACGATAGAGAAAAATTTTTACCTCGCTTTTCTCACGAGCTCGTTGTAATATTCTTTCCTCAATAGAGCCTTTACAAATCAGACGATAAACGGTTACTTGTTTTGTCTGCCCTAAACGATGAGCCCTATCCATCGCTTGTTGGTCGACAGTTGGATTCCAATCGCTGTCGTAAAATATTACCTAAAATAATAAGACTACTGTGGTACTTATGTACATATTGACCAATTGCTTGTAATAGAGTCCGTCGATATTATGAATCACTATTTGGGTTCCTTTGCGGTGTTTAATTCACTTTACGTTCATACATATGTATTATTGTGCCGGTCATTGTCTTTGCCGACAAAAGACATGAAATGTTAAATGAAACTTTACAATGGTTGAAGGAAGCTAAGCTAAAGGATAGGATGAGTATGAGTATTGAGGTGTCTACATCCGTTCGTCTGCCAAATTAGAGGTGTGTAAACGAATATAACAAAAGGATAGATGACGAAAAGGAGCTTTAACACGTGTACAACATTGGCAAAATGCTGCATCAATTCGAGAGGGTGGCGGCCCCCCGAACTGTACCTGATTCTACACGTGCGAAAGGCAGGAAGTGGCCTTGGAACCACTCACTATATCCGGTTTGTTATGCAAGAACAATCTACGCTCACAAAGTGGTTGCATTTCGAGTATCCTGCAGCCGATACTCCTTGATTGTTTACGGATTCTCTGTTAGCGCACTTAAAATTACGTGTACCTACACACCCCCATTTAAAACTACACCTCCTTTAAAACTACAACATTAGAAACTGAACAAAACGGAAACTGGGCTGAGCAAACGCTTCCTTTTAAATATTAACCACTTAAAACGACACCGACATGTTAAATGGATACTTCAACCACAAATTCGAACCACAATAGGAAATAAGTAGATACCATGAAAGTGTATTAATAAAAAAATAGAAGGTTCTGATAGTGTGGAGAATATCAAAATCACTAATAGCAATTTATAGAATTCATTATTTTTTTCGCAAAGTATTTTGAAATTTGTCCTTTGTCCAGGTAAAATAATACCTTTTGCAAAGCAGTTACATTAATATTTCTCGTCTGTCTCGCGGTGTGTTGGAAAAAATACCTAAATTACAAAAGTTATGTCGCCAATTAAATGTATCAGCAGCTTCACCAGGCCGACAGTGGATCGAATAAGAAATAAATGAAATGCCGTTCTTTCTTACGAAACCATTCAGAACTGTTTTTGTTCCAGCTAAAATTCCAACGTCTTTTATAAGAATGTTCACACAAATTAGCAACTTTTTCCTTTTATTTTGTAACCTTGCCCTGTCTATGCAAAGAAGCCTAAAGTCGGTCGGTCAAGTTGGCTCATTTGAAAAACTTTTAACAACTAAAATGTTGCAGACAAACAAAAAATTATTCACTTGCGTAAATCACTTTTAAGTGCGATTTTTTCCTGCCATATTATCAATCAATATGTTTTTCATTTTTTGGTGTAGGTAACAACCAACAACTATTCCAGTTACACAATTGCATTTTATTTTCGGTTTTTGTCTTATATATTTTTTTCTTGATGCCCTGTAGAAAATCGCTTGTAACGCGTAACGGAATAAATGTCTAGATACCTATTGTGGAATTTAGTGAATTTGGTTTAGCGAAGAAAATTGGCGACAACTGAATACGCGACAGTTCGGCTGTGAGGAGTCGTCTTCTTGGTCGATCGACGAACTTCTTCGCGTTGTCTGTCTTGTGTCTTTTATTATGAGAACCGCCGTTCGCTATATTCTCCCAGCATGCTTTAGAAGTACGTGGCTAAACTTCGACGTATTAAATCCCGATAAAAATGCGAACTACAGTCTTTATGTCTCCGTTTGAGACTCACAAACGACTGCTGTTTAAAAATTCATACAGGGGTTTCAAATAAAATACTATTTTTTGCTATAAATACACTCCAAAAATGCGTATAGGTACTCAGGATATTAAAAAAGGCACAATTTTTTTATTAATTCAAACACCCCCTTTAGAACAAAAAAAATCGTAATTTCCATTCTCTTGTGTAGTTCTACAGCAATGTATTGGTAATACAATACAAATAATGTGTGACATACTGACTGTATACCTTATATTATACATCATTAAAGATAAAAACAAAAAAAAAAAAATAAGATGCTGTATAAGTTGAATAATATCTCGAAATAATATTAAAGTAAAGCAAAATAAAATATTAGTTACTTTTTTATTTCAGTAATGTCGACGTACCTACTAGTCCCAGTCCAGAAGTTTGCGCCGATATGTTGGGATGCAAGAAATTATACTGCAGCCCAAACATAAGGATGAAAGTGTAAGTTTTTAAATATTTTATCCGATTTGTTATACTCCTTTTTATTTCTGTCCACGATCAAATATCTATTTACTCAAAGTAGTTTTTCAACGGTAATTAAAAATAATTTTGCGCAAATTAATTAAAAGACTTCCTTATAGTTGAATTAATTGAAACGCGTTTGTTAGCGACGACAAACTTATTATATTTACAATTTCTCGAAACGTTACTTTTCCTTTTATTTTATTACGTCAAAATATCATAAAAGACAAACGCGACAGCGATTGCTAATTCACCTGTTGAATGACAACAGTGAGTCCTCTAGTTGTACTTTCCGAGCACGTTTATCATTTCATTTTACTGTGAAAACTAGAGGAAAACTAATTTGCATAGGGGACAGACAGAGCTGCAATATAAACTACGTATAAACTCGGCGTATGCAGGCATTGTATCCAAACAGTCTGTATATTTTTCTCACGCTAACTCTTAAACAGTATTAATAAGCCACCTTGACTGTATGCATAACGGGGTCTTTTGATTATGCAAAATAATTAAACAGAATCTTGAGAAATAATATAAAACCACATTATTAGGAACGAATTATTCAATGAAATAGTTTTGCTCTTTTGTGATCCTTTTTTGTTTCAATATATCAAATAGAGCAAAACTCCGTTACAATTCGGTTATGTAACAACTCAATTTAAAACTACGTACACACTTGGTCGTAATACGAGTTACAATAGATTTATTTACTACGATTGCAATTTATACAATCAAGTAAAAATGAAATAAATAAAAGCAATAATAAGCCTATGAATTTTATTGGACATTATAGCAGTCGAAGGAAATTTGTAGTTACTTACCTTAAAACACCAACAACGTGAGAACGCGTCTCTATACGTAAAACTACATTCAATATAAAAAAATAAAATCAAATATTTACACTAACTAATTTGCTAATAAAATACTTACCTCTTATCAAACAATTAGTTATAACACAGCACATAGTTTCTTCTTTAAGAATAATTTCATTTTTTTTTTCTAAAGATGCACGTTCATAAAAAAAATTTATTTTAAAAATGGTAACTTACCGTGTCGGCTGCAGTTAAATTTATACCAAGTCCACCCGCCCTTGTAGACAATAAAAATACGAAAATGTCAGCCCTAGCTTGAAAATCGGCAACCATGTCCCTTCTTTCTGATATTTTTGATGAACCATCCAAACGCATATATTTATGATGTCTGTGCCACATGTATTCCTACAAAATTCATTAAATTTCAATATTTCTATCGTAAAAACGTTTATTAATCAATCAAACCTCAAGTAAATCTATCATTTTTGTCATTTGGGAATAGATTAGAACTCTGTGACCCTCCTCCTTAAGCCTTTTCAGCAAACTATCGAGTACACTAAGTTTACCAGAATCTGTGACCAAAGTTTCTTTATCTAAAAAAAATATCTTTATAATAAAAAAAAAAAAAAAACCATAAAAACCGATTTTTTACCTGGTATTACAATAGAAGACCAGCCATTAGTAGATTTTAATGTATCTAATGGATTTTTTACAAAAACGCTGAAGTACTTAGCGTTAGAATAATTTGTTTCAATATCGAAAGCTTGTGACCAATAAGAGTTAAAAGAATTGAAAGAATAGTCGTCGATGTGCTTTTTCCAATCCCAAGCTGTTCTTCTTGAGTAACAGTAAAGAACTGGAGAACAGATTTCCAGCTAAAATCATTAATAGTCTCTCAGTAATACTTCTGATTTATTATTTATTGAATCAATTACCTTAGGAAGATAACAAAACAGGAAAGAGGGTAACTCTGTCTTTTGACAATCGAATATTTGGGGAGGTCGTTCTTTATAAGTTAATTCTTTAGACATTGTAGTACTGGCAGATGGGATGCTTCTCTGAAAATTCAAAATAGTATGTTAATTTTCTTAATAAAAACTATTAGCATCAGTACAAACCAATTCATCATTAACGACGTCTATTATTGGTTCAGTTTCTTCAGTAGCTCCTTTGCATCTAATTTTCTTGTGTTCGAGTGTTTCAAGCATCGAGTAGTAGTGATGAGTTGCATGTACGTAAACAACTCTGCTTTTTGTATTTTGCCAAGTAAACACCAGTTTTTGCAAATTATAACTAGAATCCAAATGTGCAGGTGTCATTTTAAAAGAGGACATTAAATTTAAACTTTGTTCAACATTTTTTGACCAATAACCACGATAATACAAGTTGTAATTCCGTTTTTCAGTAGAATAATAACTTTTCCACCTACAAAAAAATGTTCAAAAAACATAAATCGTTTCTTGGTTGAGTGTTTACTACCTTTGAATAATATTTCCTTGGAAAATAAAATACAATTCCTGTGTAGACATTTTTAAGCTAGCGCAGAAGTTGAAAATTGAATCTGGATCAGTAATAGCGTTGTGTATACATTTTGGTGTAAATAAAAATTTTTTTAATAAAGTTAAAAACATTTCTAGGCGTGGATTAAAATCGTAAACTTTGTAAGGTATTTGATACACACAGGGTGACAAAAATAGTGGAGATTTGGCGTCCCGTCTTTCGAATAACTCTGGGTGATTGCAAACCTATAAAAAGTGTACGACTTATTGTCTAATAAAACATAGAAAAAAACAAAACATACTTTTCTAAATTGCATTACTAAATTCATTAAATTAGACGTGAAATTTTTATCGACTACATGAGAATCTCCTCCCCCAACTGTATAATGTAAAAGGTCCTCGATTTGAATTTTCTGTTTTAAAGCCATGTAAAGAAGCTTTTGACGTGTGGTCAAAGGACAGTAAACCATAACTTCTATTTTATCTGATAATTCATTTTCAACATCTTTTTTAATGCGTCTCAACATAAAAGGTTTTAGAATCATATGAAGTCTTGACAAATGTTCTGAAATTATAAAAAAAAAAATAATAAAAAAGACTATCAAAATACTTAATATCTTACTTTCGTCTATTCCAGTTTTATTTTCTGCGTGACTTTCAATGTCTTTTGAAAACCACTCATTGAATTCTTCATGTGAATCAAACAGTGTTGGCATAATAAAGTGCAATAGGGCCCAAAGTTCTGCCATACTGTTTTGAATAGGAGTACCACTAAGTAACAAACGATTTCGACAACTAAATCCTAAAAGCGTTTTCCATCTCATGCTGCAACATAAATAAAACAATTAAATAAATGTAAAAATAATAGCGTAAAAGTTGCAAACCTATTAGTGCTTTTAATTGCTTGAGCTTCGTCTAAAATCATGTATTGCCACTTAATTCTGTTGAAATATTTTATGTCAGTTATAACAATCTGATAACTTGTTATTACAATATGAAAACTGGCGTCTTTTGTGTGCATATCTTTCTGATCCCAAAATTGTCGTAGTATTTTTCTTTCCTAAATAATTGATTCAATAATTAATTAAATCACAAAAAGCATTTAAATATGACTTACATTAGGATTTCCCCAATATGGCACTACTTTAAAAATAGGTACAAACTTGGCGATTTCCTGTTGCCAATTATGCAATGTTGAGGCTGGTGATATAATAAGAAAAGGTCCCCAAACCGCTGTAAGAAAAGTCTCGTATTATTACTCAATAAATGACAAATAAATCGTGAAATCGTACAATATTTTTCAGCTATATGACAAAGAAAAGCGATGCTTTGTACGGTTTTTCCAAGTCCCATTTCGTCTGCTAAAATGCCACTAATTCCTTGGTCATACAAGTTGGCAAGCCAATTCATGCCTCTTAGTTGGTATCCTTTCAGACTTCCCCGAAATATTAACGGCTGCTGATGCTCTCCTTCAGTGGAATCGGTTTTTTTGACTTCAATAGTCGAATGAGCCTCTACATCAAAATTTCGCGTACGTTGACGTTCACTGAAAAATGCTTCTTCAGCATTTCTTTTTGCCTTTGCCTTCATAGCTTCGCTAAAATTCGACGTTATTAATTAGAGCTTCTCAAAAACAAATTAAGTTTTGTAGTTACCTATCATAGTCATCAATACTGATCAATCTTGGGATCTTTTCTTCATCTAGTTGACTTAATATTCTCAACTGTTCTTCTGGTGAAGCTTTTCCTAACTTTTTTGACATAAAGTGGGCATATAACTCAGTTTGAGTGATAAGGAAGTTTAATTTACGTTGTTGTCTCTTAGCCTCTATCAATTCAAAATCCATTTTACGTTGTTCTTCTGCTTCTTTCTCTAATTTTCGTCGAATTTCTCTGTCGACTCTCTTTGATCTCTTCCAATATGCAAGATTTTCACGGGAAAGTCTCTTCATTCTCCACTGTTGTTCTTTTACTACTCTAGCAGAATGAAGCTGTAACAGTATAAGTAAATTTATTTTCAAACACAATGAATGCATACGTACCGCTTTTTGTCTAACAACTTTTTGACATTGCAGAGCTACCCTTTTGCATTGCAAGATAACTTCCTTGTGACGATTACATTTTGATCTTTGCTGTTTGCCAACTTCTTTTTTAACCATACTTGCAAAAAGTTTTCTGCGTTTTGACGCCATCATTTCTTCCCATTTTCTTTTTGATTCTTCATCTTTAAACTTCTTGGCTGGTTTCTTAACTTGACTGAATATTCCACTGTTTTGGCTGGAGGACATGTAAGTTCCTACATCAGAATTTATATTAGAATCTTCATCGAAATTTTGTACATCTTGCAGTGGTTCTCCATTATACTCTGTTACACTACATTCCTAAAAAACAAATTTTATTATGTAACTACTACTTATGTCGAAAATATCAACACTTACTGTAATTTCGTCCAAATTGTCTGGGGGTGCAACATACTCATGTTTTACAGTGTTTTTTACTATTCTTCTTTTTAATGGTTTTACAGCCAACTTTTTGCTTTCTGGGTATTTGTCATTTATTGAAAACAACCCCGTACTGTAGTAAGCATGACTTTTTTGAAGCTGTAAATTGAACATTGTTTTCTAGAAATTTTTGGCAATTTATTTTCCTAAAATTCACCTGTTTTTTATGTGCTATTGAAGAATGTAGTTTACGAGTTTTAGCAGCAAAAGAAATCTGTCCAAAAACGTCATCATCTTCATCAGATTCCTCATCCAACACCTTCAGTATCCATTCCCTATCTTCACTTAGGTTTTCAACATTTAAAAAGTGCATGACTCCATGCCAATCTTCGTCTGAAAAACAGGTGTCTTAAATAAGAATAAGCAAAGTATCATGCAACAAATTTACATACTATTGCTATCAGAGTCAGAATCACTGTCACTGCCTACGACTATCACTTCTTCATCACTGGTATCATATGATTGGTCTTGTGAATTTACGAATGCTGTTAAATCTAATGCTTTTTCAAGTCGCTGTATATGGACAGGCCTTGAACACCCCGGCTGAGCCACGTCTACTGCTTTTCCATTTTCCTTATCCATTTTTTTAGGATCTGAGGTTTAGATAGTTAACCTCAAAATTTAGGAAACACCACCAAAGTTTAAATTAAGTACACTACTTGTTTAAATAATAGCAATTTTTTTCATTCTGGGTCAACATAACAATTTTTAATTTATTTTTAAAAATTCCAGTTGTACTTGTTAACAAAACTAACACTTCTTTTTCACGATATATTTGCTTCACTATTGTATGTCCCCAATTTTCATTGATTGCAAGATGCCCTGTACTAATTTTCAACGTCTTTTTTTATTTCTTTTTCCAGAGAATTTAATAATTTATGTATTAGAATACATAATTCTTTTCCATTTTAGCATTTTAATTTTTTTATGATTCTAACCTAAAATCAATTTGTTATTTTTGACGTTCAATTTTGTAATTTCCAAAATACCCTCAAGATAGCGCTATATGTATCTTCGAACATGTATATTGTTCTGATTTTAACACAGAGAGGGCAGCAATAGTAAGAAGTTGAATAAAAATATTAAATTTAAACTGACGCAACGTTCCACGAAAGAAATTAGTTAAGGAAATTTAAAATCGTAATTTTTTTTGTTTCTTTTTGTAAGTGTAATTAAAGTAATTTAATAACAACCTATCTGTAGGGGAAATATTTGTTGTTTTTAAATATTATCTACAATTTAATACTTAGAGACATTACAGGTGAACTGTTGTAATTTAAATTAATTAATTAAATTCAGCAGCATTAATTAATTAAAATGTAATCAAAATGCATTATTTATATTAAACCTGAAATATACTGCAACCAATCCTTGAAATAGACGGAAATGCCTTATGTTAATTTTATCTGATGCAGTTGTACCTACCTAGCATTTTAATCAAATAAAAGACAGACAGAGTGTTTTGCAACTTTGCAATGGCTGTTAAGAAATCACGTAAGTTATTCTGTTAATATGCTTTTAATTAAAGTAAATAAAAGTAGCAGTTTTTGTGGCATAACACATATTTAATTATGTGATAAATTTTCTTTTGATTCAATTTTTTATTTATTATTTATGTATATTAGAATGTTTTGGGTAGAAGTTGAAATGTGTTGGACCCAACTTCCTTCTTATTCATAATAAATGAATGTAAATGAAACAAAATCCTATTTTGTGTATTGATATTTTTTATTGCTCATCAATATTTTAATACGTGGAACTTGTCAGGCAACTAACTCTTTGTTAAGGCATATACATATAATATAATATAATATAATATAATATAATATATAAGCAAATGTTTATTTTTCCTAATAGGGAAACATAACTTATGCAATAGATAGTACGTTAAGACTCAGAATTTCAAAGTATTCTAATAGGCGAGTGAAAATGGAAAATTCTGTAGGTGCGCCAGAAAAGATTTCTTCCGTATACCTTTTGATCAGGGTCAGGAATCCGTATGTCGAATGACCTAATAAATGCATACTAATTGTCTAATGTTCTAAATTCATCACAGCATCGAGTGCATTACCGACATATTGCAGACTGTATTTCGTTCCAATGCCAGAGCAAGGCAATCCGGTGGTGGACACAATTTAATTAATTAAGGGCATTGCAAACGCACACTCACAATGCCTATTAGCCTGTTTCCTTTTAGATAGTCTTTAATAAGTATTAATGGAATCGTCTTTGAAAATTGAAGGGAATAATAAAAGACAGGAATTATTCATTAAGTTATTTGGGTCTGACTAATTGTAAATTGACATTTTTATTTACACTTGAACTATTGACCTATTAAGGATAATTAATCCAGTAGTTTATTTTATGTTTTTTTATTAATTGTTTTGAGGACGAAGGAAAATATGATAGCTTTACTATTTTGTTCACCGTGTATAGTGTATACCCTAGACTGCGTCTAAGAAGCTTCGACTTTGATTGCTTGTTTTTTCGAGAGGGCAACATTTAGGGGTATATACCTACCTACCTAAGTAGAAACTTGTTATAGAGGCGATTATAATGATCGGATTAAAATAGAATATTTTGAGTGGGTAGGTTTATCTCGTATCTACATTGTGATTCAAATTAGGTACGAATAAAGAAAGCGCAGCAAAACAGATGGAGGTCAAATTTGATAAATGCTATATAAATTTATAATAATAAACGATCCAAATATCTACCGGCTATTTTTGTACAGAATAGAGACCCTGAATCCTTCCAAGGATGCAAATAAAATGCTTTGAGAATCAAAGTCTGACCCTGTGCGAGGTGATCAAGAAAAAATATACCTACGTATAATGGCTTTAGTGCTTACACAAAACGACAAGGTTTAGCGCAAGGCAACCGACGTTTTACATTTATGTGATAAAGACATGTAAAGATGTGTGTGAAAACCAAAACATTCCACCACATGCGCCCATTTTGTATGCACCGCCTCTTTGTGCTACTCACAGTAGGTACGATGTTTGCACATTTTTCAGTTTTTTATAATTGTCAAATTGCAAAGAAATTTAAACTACATATCTTAAAAAAAAAACAAACAATATTTTCGTTAACTTTTACCTTCAATCGGTGTTTGAATTATTTCTAGAATCCGACCAAAATTTGATTCTTTTGACTAATTTTACTGCACTATTTTGTGAAAGAAACAATTAATTGAAGCAGTTACTGTATAACGACATACTTTTCCTTCTGGAAAAGTAAGAGAACTTTCTGAATGGATCGCGCTTATAAAAGCCATTAAATAACGTACCTAAATCTTTCGGCTATTAAAATTAGTTAAATAAATAACTACTCGATTAGATAATCTGTGTCATTATCACATGTCAATTATATTTAACCGGAGACTATTAAAAACTCTCCTTCTTATCCATATGGTATTTCTGTAAATTTCTCACAATATAAAATGCGTGTGACAGTTTTATTCTCGTGAATTTATTGATGATAAAATTCATTTCCATGAGCGTAAGTGTTCCGGTTACCATTTTTGGTAGGTACTAGTTCCCGTCCCTTTTTCAATCAGATACGTTCAAGTATACATATGCACACATATGTATGTGCGTACATAATACACATATACCTACAGGCATCTTTGTATGTATAAAAATATACAAGGTGGCTCTTAAATAATGGGACGTATATAACGAACGAAGGGATATAGGATAGATACAGATCAGTGGCAGAAACAAAAGTAAAGAGACGTATATAGATTTGCAAATTGTTAACGATATTAGAGACTAGCTTTTGAGGAACGAGAGAATATTGTGGAGGATATTGAACAACCCTGTATCATTTATTAAATCACCACTAAAATAAACGCAGACTTTATTAAACAATCTCGTAATTAAACACTTAAATGTTTATTAAGCAAACTAAGCTGATAGGGAAGAACGTGCTTTATTATCCTTCTGCAACTTTTTTGCTTTTTTAACTAATTGTAAGAATAAATGTGAAGACGCCACAAGATTGCTTATCGCACATAAGTCAGCGATATGTCGATACTGAAATAATTTTTTCTCGTTTATCAAACGTTGAATACCTTTTTTCAATATTATTATTTTACAAAAACAATTTTTTTCGCAGTTGTGGAAATAAGTGATGGTTAATAATAAAATCGGTTGTAATATTCTGTTTCCATTTAAAACAATTCAACATCCGGCCATGTACCTATGTACGTAGATTTTTTTTTTCTTTCGTTTACCTGCTGGAGATGGTAAAAAAAATTATTTTTGTTTCTAATTTTTTTTACTCCGGCTTTTAATGAGCTTAACGTACAGGAATGAACGCTAGGAAAACCCACGCATTTGACGCTGACGAATGGTTCAATTTATCATTCTTATGTAATTCTAATGTAGGTACCTACCTAGTTTTAGATAGACAGGGGAGGGTGGTGGTGTTCTTCTGTATAACACGAAAATTATTTTTTTATTGTAGATATGTAAATTTTTATGTTAAATGATAAATGAACGTACCACCCCAGTATAAAAAAAATAATAAAAACCCAAATATTGCCCACACGTGAATTGGCTGGTTCTTAAACGGTCATTAAATTAAAAAAAAATCCACGTGTTAATGTAATTTTATTACTTCTACGAGTTCAAACTGGTATAGGTAGGTATCAATTTCAAGATCAAAAAAGTAATCAATACAAAAAGAAGAGTAGGTACAAGATTTAATATTACTATTATGTGATCCATTCTAATTTTTTTTTGTTGAGGTAACCACAGCATGTAAGTTTTGAAAACGTTTTGATAACGAACAGTGGCGGCCTTGAGAAAAAGGCCTTGCAAAAAATTCACGTACATACATACGTGGGAATCAGAAAATTAACGAAAACGAAAAATTCGCGTACGTGATATTGGTGGTGCGGTTAGTAAAACGAAAACTTAAATAAAATACGCAGTTTATTCAGTCTCATAAAAAATTGACTTAACCACTGGGAAACTACATTATTATTACAATAATAATTATATAAACGATTAATTAATTACAACAATACGTAGCATAATATCTTAACATAAAAAATTAAACAACATTGATATAAATGAGATGCAAGTGATGTTCAGCCATAATCTTAATACAAATAATATTAATAATAATAATAATAATAATAATAGTCATCGATGTATTTTCTTATAACAGTAATTATCGTTTTGTTCAAGGCAGGTACCACTCCGGCTTTGAATTTACAAACGTCGTCTTTATTTTATATTTTTTTTGTTTTGTTTTGTTTATTTGTCTTCATCGCGTATACTTCTCTCTTTCTATTTTTCTCGGGTATCATTGACGATGGGGTAGGTGGTTTTTCCTCGAGCATATAACACACACCAATCGAATCTAACAACCGTAAGTTCATGCAAGATAAGATGATACATACATACATGGCGGCAGGTTTTGTTTCTCACAGAGGACGGATACAAAATGTAATTAATTACCTGCTACTACATACTACGACTACTACGTAACATAACATAAAGCGAGGGCAGTGTAGTGGCAATCGTTGGTTGTAGCAGTAATAGTAGTTAATCGGCACCAGTCGTCCTGTTCCTTGGACGTAAAACAATCTCAAAACAGTCCGGTGGTACGGCCATGCAGCAAGGTCTCAAATTGATTTCTTCGTTGCTGGATATGTCGTAGTATTGCATTATTGTTGCTATTATTATGAAGCTGAAACACTGCACCAACCTCTGGCCGATACATGTCCTTTTACCTGTACTGAACGGAATGAAATGGGCAGGCTTAACTAGTGTCCCTGTTTCCACCGAAATAAATCTTTCCGGACTGAAAATTTCCGGTTTGTCCCAGTACACGTTACCCACGTTCAATTCGTAGTTGTTTATGAATACCATTGTGCCCTTTTCGACCGTGAAACCTCCGATCTCCGTTTCTGCGGTCGCTACATGCGGAACTATCGGCGAAGATGCCGATCGAAGGGTCTCCCAAAGTACAGCTTCAGTGTAAGGCATAGCGGTTCTGTCGCTAAGGTTCGGTAGTCTTTCCCCTTTCGTTACATTATCGACCTCCGCTTGGATTTTCTTCCCGACCTGTGGATTTTTTACTATCTCTGCCAGTGCCACCATTACCAAATTGCCTACAGCCGAATGTCCTCCTAAGAAATCTTCCAATTCAAATATTATATGCTGCCAATTCATGTTAGGATCTTCGTCCAGATGTAAAAGTAGAGCGTCGGTGAAGTCCTTGGGTGGTAGAGACGGATCGAGTGCTGCCCTGTGCTTTTCGATTATTCGAGCCAAAATGAATTTCCTGATTTCGCCGGCCCAATCGGAAAGTTTTTGCATGTGGTTCGCGTATAGGGGTAATAACCAAGGAAGGAAATCGACGGCGTAACCCTGATTAATCTCCCAGAATATCTCGTCGAAGTATCTGACGGTCCTTTTGAATTCGACGTCCCTATAATCGAACTTTGCGGAACACATGTACTGGGTGAACATGTTCATGCATGCCGCTAAAACCATGGGCTTGAGAGCAACCGGCTTCCCTTCTGGTAATGATCGTAGCTCGTCCAAAAGAACCCTAGTGCCCTGACAGCCCACCTGGTTCACGTAATCGAATTGCAATGAGGTAAACTTTGGCGAGCAGTAGTTTCGGGCAATGCTCCGTCTCGTTTTCTGCAGCGAGGACCAGTCGCACAAGGCAAGAGCTGAAACAAGAATACACGTTGCTATAATAAGAGTAATAAAAGTACAAGTGGCAGCGGAGTTTCAAGGCCGCCGCAACTGATAATCCTACGGTTACTTGTGTCTGGAACGAATGTCAAGAGCCCTAAGCGTCGTTGAACGTTACGTTTAGTTTAGCACCAGTGACCCACGAAATTTTGTCTGTTACGTAAGTCGAATATTCCATTTCCCATTCCGTTGAACTACGATATACGTATGTACCTAATTATGGACTTTATCAAAGCGACTGAACGTACGTAGGTGTACCTACCTACCTACCTACTTACTAAAATTTTATTCGAATGCAATAAAAAATCGTTAATTAGTTGTTTAACTTTTCGTTAGTTTAACGGAATAATTATATAATCGTAATTATACGTAATTGATTAAAAGAAAGCGCTAATAAAACCATGTGCTGCACAAGCAACGTATTAAGTACCAAGAATAAAAAAAGACCGTCCATGTCCATGTGTTTCGATTTCATCGGGAGAGTATGCAAGTTCAAGTTCACGGTTATCCACTCTAGGATGGAATTATGAATGAAATATCTACACGCTTACATATGCTTATGTACAACATACTTAGCAACATACGTACAAATATGGACCTGACAACCACTCCTACTACAACTTTGACACATTAACTATTTTATGTAGTACACAATGAAAATTAATAGCTACGGTGTTCTAGAAATTCACTTGCCAATTACTTTTATTTTTCAATATAAGTAGGTAAACAAACTTTTAGGATGTGATAGATTAGAAATAAAACCGACCGCTTATCGAGTAGGAAATTTAATAAACTTTTCCACACCCTCGTTCGAAAAATAACTTATACTTAATACCAGGATTGTTGGCTACCTACTCGAAAACGTTTTTTTTTTTAATTAGAATAAGTTTTTAATCGGATACTTACAATTATTTCTGTCTCCACCGAAAAGTTTATGGAATCGCATAAAGTCAGGTCGGCCGCCAAATTCGGCGCCCTTAGTTATGAGTACTTCCCTTATGCTATCGAAGTTGTTGACGACAACGCACGGTGTCGCGCCCAAAGTAATGCTGAAGATATCCCCATAAAGTTTGGACAGTGCGGTAAATGCTTGGAAAGGGGTTTCATGTTGTCCCAGAAGATGAAGGCTGCCGATAACGGGCCAAGGTTTGGGTCCCGGTGGCAGGTTCTTTTTCTTCTTTGGCTCTGATAAACACCACACCAATAACAGGGTTAGTAGTAGCGCGGCTAGTGCGATCATTACGAGTATATGTGACC
The DNA here is from genome assembly GCA_947389935.1 of Agrilus cyanescens. Classification (NCBI taxonomy): domain Eukaryota; kingdom Metazoa; phylum Arthropoda; class Insecta; order Coleoptera; family Buprestidae; genus Agrilus; species Agrilus cyanescens. The sequence goes on from OX376704.1 coordinate 1,243,729, forward strand.
TGCGTCGTTCACCTATACCGAAAGCGAAATCACTAGCAAGTACCCGGCCACGGCTACCCTTTATATCACTTCACTGACGATGGAACAGCGTCGTTGGTTCGTTGGTTGGTTAGTTGTCGGTAGTACTTGGAGAGACATTCGCTCACAGTGGCCCCCTCTCACTTGTCCTCCCTCCCCCACGCCGACCCAGGGGGTACATGCGGTTTCGCAACTCATCGATGATAATAACGATGATAACGGATCGAAATCCTTTTTCGCCGGATAAAAGAGAAACAAAAATGATTAATGATTCGTCGTGGTCAAGGAAAAACCGGATTTGGCCGAAGGAAAAGTTGGTCCTGCTATTGCAATTTTCGAACCACCTGCTCCGAGCTGGCAGCAGCTTCATTAGGATTGACAATTTTTTTTCTAGATTAAATTCGATAGAACTTCGTAGAACTTTAGAAACTCGATTGCACAATAGCTCTCACTCTCTAGAAGTTGGAAAATTAGATAATCGATTATATCTACTATTTTACAGATAAATAATTAGGCGAACAGTAGATAATTAATCGTATCGTAATTATCTATTTATTAAAAATTAATAATGACTTTTATTAAGTAATCAAGGCATTTCTTCTAACACCCGCAAAGGTATTTAACAAAATTCCCTCGCGGATCCGATAAATTAGTTAATTATGCCATCAAAAAATAATTTTTTCATGTTTCGACAAACTAATTAGTCAAATTATACATGTAATTAGATGGGCAAATAAACAGATAGCAGCGGTTGTTAAAAACAAATTAATTAACGTTTATTTTTAAGAATAACCTACTCCTACGAACTGGCATAATTGCAACAGTAAAATAAATAGCAAAATATTAGCCATGGGAAATTATACTATACAGGTACATATGTAGGTAGGTACTTATAAGTATACTCTCTATTCCTTTCAATATGAAAAATTTTTAGGAAGTCGTTAAAAATAACAGCAATTTTCAAGGACCATATCTATCTAATATCTATTAGGTATAAGTATTAAATGCTCTAAGCATCGTACCGTACCGATGGTCAGTTTGAAAGGAATTGGTAATTGCGGATAATTATCGAGAAACAAAAGTAATTTAGGTTGTTTATTACTTTCTTAACATTTTCCATTAATCAATTATTATAAAACATCCAAATGGCATTAATTAATTCTCGTACAAAGTAAATTTTTAATCATCTTTTCTAGATGTAGATACATAACTGTATTTCTAATATGTATTTTTTTATTCAATTTTTGTTGTAACAAATACTTAAAATTATTGATATTTCATTTCCTTCTAGTTTTTGAAAATTTATCAAGTGATATGCTTTAGATAGTCCAAATAAAAAGAAATTCAAAATCAGGGGTATCCTCAAGTCCCTTGCTGAAAATAATAAATGCAGTGGGGATACTGTAAATAACTAATTAATTAACTAATAACGAAAAATTGAGAGTTTTTAATTTTAATTGGGCCATTTGGATTTTAGTTTTATTAGTAGATATTTCAACTGAAATTAAATAATTTGCAATGGTAATTAGAAAGCAAAAAAAATTTGGCGCTAAATTTAATACGTTATTGACAGGATGTGCACCAGGCTTTACATAAGCTAAAAATATTTTACTGAGCAGGCAATTCTCCATCGGTTTTGCAATAGTTCATTATAATAGACAAAACTGAAGCATTTGTAGAACGAGTCGGTAATAAAGAAAAACATTACCTTATAGATACCTATTAGTTAATCTGACTGACCAGCGAAAAGTGCCAATCTAACGAAAATTCATTGACGTTGCATTATAAAATAAAAAACGTGATAAATAAATAACACGCAATTAATTTGTTGACTTTCAGACTCTTGAAAGAAATACGAATTAAATTTTATATTTTAGGATAATGTGGTAAAAAAAGTAACCCGATAGCTAACAAAAAAAATAAAAATAAAATATAGGGAGATATTACTGAATTGTAGATATAAGGTTCCGGTTTTACAACGCTGCACTTTATCAGTAGGTGCGAAATTACGAAGGGGTTTTAATCATATTTATGTTATGTGATATAAGTAATGCAGTTACGTACTTCGAGTTTTACCCTTGAATAAATACCTACTCACAAATAATATCGATTTAATCATGATACTCGCATAAACACGTCTCTTGTTAATTTAGGTCATCTTTCATGTTTAATCTCTTATAGAAAAATAGGGTGATCATAAAATCGCTAGTACCTATTACCTACTCAACTACACGGATTTGTTCTTTTCATATTGCAAACTATAGGCATCCTATTGAATTGAATGTAGCTAATACCTGGGTACGTTATTTATGACCAGAGGATTTTATTGTATTGTAGGTATTTACCTAGTAAACGTGGCCTTTTATAAAAGGATTTTACATCCTAAATATTTATTGCAGTTATATTTTAAATAGGTAAGAAAATATTTCTATGTACGATTTTTACAATTGGTGTCTTATTAATATGCACCTCTGTAGAAAACGGAAGTGGGAAAACGGAAATCAGGAAATAATATATGTATGTATATACCTACCTATATAAGAACATGGAATACTTATGTATTAGGTATATATAATGAAGGTCGTGTAAGTGTTGGTTTTAATGTAGGTACTTTGCGTTTAACTTGTGATTTTTGCTTCGATTTCAAATTGAAAAGTGACGGAAAATTGCACTTCTAAGTGATCTACTTTGTTTTTAAAAACGACAGCGTAAGCGTGTTTCTTTAAAAAAAAAACAAGCCAAATCGTCGTTACATTTTAACTTACATGTATGTTAATTATATCATCGAACCTAAATTCAATGAACTATTAAACAGAAAAACAATCTTCGGGTTATTAAACAACAAAAGAAATTTTAATTTTGTTTACTGTGTGAGTGCTTAGAAAAAAAGTCCTATCGTGTGCCCTACATGAGATAAAACTTGAGAAATACCTACCTAAGTACCTATTAATATATAATTATTTTATACTTATAAAAAGAGATTGAACTTGGAGATATTTAAAGAACAAGGTCGATATATTTCAGACGGTTGCAAGTGTGCCTACAAAGCAAACAAAAAAAAAAAAGAAATCATGTAATGCTCGTCTAACAAATCGTAGGTAGGTAAGGTACCTATTAGTGGCGTATCGAAACGTGTGTTATAAAATGAGAGAAAAGTCACTTCATTAACAAACTTACATAGTTGCAAGTCGTTTAATAATTTATACTTATGTAGCAATATAATCTGCTAAAGATCAAGTAAATTATATATTTATGTATGTCATGCTTATGAAACACACATACAAGTATTGGATTTATTATCAAAATATGTATTTACAATAGATCTTGTAAACTTCGATAAAAAAAAATAAAATAAAAAATTATTTTAAATGAATTAAAATTCAACGTTGTGTTCAGAAGAGAACCGGCATAGAACGTAATCGTATGTATATAGAACTTACTAACACATTTTGGTGTAGGTACCTATCTATCTAATACCTATATATGCATGCCTACGTAGGTACAATGAAAAAATATTGTTCTTCCTTTTAGGAGCGTTACTGACCTTCAAGTAGTTTTTCAGGGTCATCACGTAAATAAGAACTTTATATACAGTGGTCGGTGTTAAATAATTAACTAATGAGGTTTCGAAACCAAATATGACATAAAAGTAATCGTCAGTTAGATAGGTACCTACCTATGTACCTACTTCTTCAATAGCACCATTTCCATCATCAATTTATTAGAGAACTCATTTTAATCAACTTTTTGACATTTAAATATGTAATTATACCTAGGTAATCGTATTATTTAACATAATTATAAAATCGGAGAAATTACTTTTTCTATAGATACCTTCCTACTTACCTATCCAAATCCACGTTTAAGAAGTACCTAGATTTAAATTCCATTTTTTTTTTGGCATCAAAATTTAATGACTTCCTGATTAGCCTATGTACCTATTAGTAGAAAAGAATAGATCCTATGTATTACCTACTTACACATCACAAGCAATTTTATAATTTTGTTGAAATTATTTTCTAAATGTTGGTTTGAATTAGCTTAGGTATAAATATCATTTTAATGGTTCCCCTTTTTTCATTTTTTGTTATAAATAAAATTAGCTACGATAAAAATACAATCAGGTGCGTAGGACGTTTTTTTTTTATAGATTTCGTTTTTTTTTTTTTTAATTCCAGAATTTTTTGTGGCAATCGATCTTTAGGCCTTTGACATCAAAAAGTTCAATGGCACCTCTCCAAAATATTACCTTGACGTAATTTTGCTAAGACTGGCCATTCTTGGTGTAATTACATTAAAAATGTTACAAGAACCTGTTTAAGATACATGTATATTTATTTCAGGGAAGTACATATCTCAGTTTTGCATATACGGCGATCGAAAGTTCGCACGGTAATACTACGGAATTCGATGCAAATAAATGAAATTATACGTACTTGTATCTATATATAGATCAATACAAAAAAAATTTTTTTAGTTAAAAAAAAGACCGTTCATCAACTACCTACTTACCAATAATTTTATAACGTCTTTAATTCGTAACATTTTTCCTTTGGTCATTTAAAACATACTTAAATTTCAACGTTTTGTAATAGGTACATATTTGTATACTTACATCTGTTTAAGTAGTTATGTATTTTTGTAAAAATGAATTTGACATTTTTCGTTAAACGAGGATTTATGGTAATATTGTGCAGATTGTTACAAGGTTTTAAATTTAAATGAAATAACGTGTTACATACGTAGAAATCCGGCCCATTACCCAAGAACCGAAAAATGTTTACAGTGTGTATGAACGCGGAAAATTCACATCTTGACCGGTTTCTGAACTTTCTGTGTTTGTATGAATTCTAATTTTGAATTAATTACCACATGTACCTAAGCCACTTCTTTATCTAATACTCGAAGAGTTACTTATGTTTAGAATTACACAATAGATAGGTATGTACGAATATTTGATATTGGTAAGTAATACCTATCACATAGTCTTTTTGTTATTTATTTAAGTGTGATTTTTTTAAGGGTAATTCATATGGTTTAATTGAGAAAATACGAGTGCCAGATATGTATGTATTTAAAAGCAACGAGGTGATTTGAAGAAACGTTTTCTTTCAGATGGCAATAAAGGGTTGTTTTCAATATACGGGGTTAAAATCTTTGTATTTTCCTTGTGTTATGAAACGTATTAAAATAAAGAAAACTACCAGAGTATATAGAACGGTATAACGGTAATTCAACACTTAAACATTCTTAACAGCTCCCGGAGAATTTTTATAGCTCCTTACATATAAAGATTAAACAACATAGGTAAGCCTTTTATTTACTGTTATTTTTACGTTTGTCAGGGCAATAAAGTAAAAGTAATGGAATGCTTTCCGAACAATTTTGATTTTCAATAATAATTCGGGACCTAGGTAGGTATTGAGCCTCTTTACTTTTCAAACTGGTATTTAACCGAACTGGAACTGGCCTTTACAGTTATATACTTCTTTTTTTAACTTACTTAACTTCTTCGGTAATACAATATCTGGTCAATAAAGTAAAAGTTAGGAATTCTTTCATCTTTTCGATTTCAACCACTATGTAGACCTAGGTACTTGGTACCTAATTTTTTCACTAATTAGTTTAACTATTTCATAAATTTATTTATTGTAAATAAGATAAGTAATTCGTTAAGCGCATAGTATTTTTTCTAGTTTATAATTTAAACAGCTGTGACAGGTATAAATTGCCATGTCGAACTTTAAGCCTTTTTTACATATTTACAGCAAAAGATAATTATCAAATTCCTTATACATCGATATAAATAGTAGATAGGTATTAGTTAAGACACGAAACATTCCGCGAGTTTATTTACTAATCATCTAGAAAATTTACATTTCACATCGAAAACAAAATAGTAAGCAGGAAGAGCTAGGTTAGGGTCAAGTGAAAGGAGTTGAATAGTAGGTACAGCTAGAGCTAGGCTGTGGAACATTGAAATACTTCTACCAGCAAGCTTTTATGTATGTATACTTATGTATTACTGTTAATACCTACAATACATTACAACGGTTTGTGACACACAACATTTAATATTTATACTAAATTTTGATAAAATCAAAAATTGATATTCTACAGATAAAAAGTTACGATAAACCACTCCAAAAACTATGATTGAAATTCGTGCTTTATCTCATCGTAACATAAAAACATTACGAATGCTTTAAACGTTTGATGAAAGCCATAAAAATAATTGTCACATTGTTGAGGAATTGCATTTTTTCTTGTTTTTTTTTTTTTTTCAGTTAAATCCATATCGAAATCGATCTTCAATCAGTTATGAAACAATTGGTAAGTTTTGACTGATTTAGTACCTAGATTTAATCATATTTTACTACATAATCATAAGTAAGTCGTATTTATTTTCTTTCTCGAATTGTGCTGGGAAATTCTAAACTTCTACAGCCTTACTGTGTACAATGTTAATGACTCTCAGTAAGACAGGAATATTAGAAATAAATAATGTCTATTTTTAAAGTATGTATGTCAAAGAGAAAGCTGTCAGTTAGTTATCTTAGAAACTGAGAGTTTATAAGTAATATTTAGTTACAATTGCAACTGCCTTGGAATTACACCGATAATATTTGCAACCACAAAAAAAAACTGTTGAAAAAATTTATTAGAATTAATTGTACATATTTGTTTATTATATTTATTTATTATAATGTAATTATATCATCCGTGTAACTTTCAAACAAATAATGGCTACCTAAGATGTTCTACAATTGAATTAATTTTATTTTGAGTTTGCTACATTATCGCAGTATTGTTTATTGTTTTGCAACTGAAAAACAAATGAGCGTTATGAATGAAAAATATTTACTTCCTACAAACGTTGTTTGAAAACTTTTCATTCAATAATAAGTCGTTGGAAGGGTAGAATTTTGACGAGAATTAAATGTGCGCACAATTTTCGTGATGCAATAACCCTAAAGTTTACAGGAAATATTTATATAAATATCGAAGTAAACAATCCTTTCAAATTCATTCATTAATAACACTTGTAAACACTTTGATGTAATCGACTACTATGCTGTGGCGATCATTTTTACTAGATCTACGTACCTACAGGTACATAATTAAAGAGAAAACAAAGTGTTTATAATGTTTGTTTTAAGGGCACAACTTAATTTTTTTTCTACATTTTTCCTATTTTAAATTATATAGGTACGACACATAAAAGGCAATTTATGCACCTGTGCAAATTGAGGGTACGTACCTACATATGTACGTAAAATATTAGGTACCTATGTGCCTATGTAATTGTGACACAGTTGGTCTTTTAACGTTTGCAGTTTCTTTTTGCATTCAAGGACGACTTAATTGCCTTTGAAATTACCGTTCATATTACTTAAAACAGGAAGTTATTGTCTAGACGAAATATTATATTTATTACATGAGGACAAGTCTTAACTTACAATTGTCACTGTTAGTTAATTCATTTTCAGTAACTTAACACCACTAAGTATACAGAATAGTACACAATTAAAAAACGATATTTGCAAAATCTTTATTATTTATTTCACGTAGCTAGCGATTTTTTTTTGTTTAAATTTCATTCACAATCAGACAAATTAAAATTCTCACATTACATATGGTGTAAAAAATATCGCATTTTTTCGATTTAATATCTTTTTTGATGTTGAAAGTTAATTTAGGATTTTATTTATTATTTTATTTTATTTTTTTATTATTAATTTACTTACTTAAAATAAGATACGTTTACATGTTTGATAACGCTTTACAATATCAGAGAATGTCATGTTGTAGAAAAACTTACGTAAAAACACCAAACATTATATTTTGCATAGGTACCTGGTCAACGATTGATTACATTGTAGATTTTACGTGGCATACCTACCTATATAGCAACCAAGTTCGAAAATTAACTTTATGATAAAAATATCGTGCATAGATAAATAATATTAAATCAAAACAAGATCGGGGAGATCGGGGTGAAACGAATAATAAAAAGTTCAGAGTGACGAAACACACGATCTTCTTCTTTTAAGATGAAATTTAATAATTATCAATTACCTAGAAAAAAAAAATTTTATTTTACGTATTTAATTAACTAGTAAACGTATAATATAACGTTTAAATTAACACATAGTTGTACGGCATTGCGATTGATTAATTAATGAACAGAAAGAAGTTAAAAGCAGCCGATCATGTGAGACCTGAATGTGTCTGATTCATGCGACTAGGAACGTACATATGTGCCTGCCGATCAGTTGTGAATAATCTGCATTAGAAATTCACAATAAATGTGTGACATGGTTTTTATTCCTGTTAATTGGGAAAAAGTAAAGTAGATCAACTTTCCTTTCGATCAATTCAACGACACAAAAAGTACTTAACGTGTATGTATCACTTTCGTTATTTCATAATAAAATTTGTCTTTACATCAGGTACAAGTAGGACATACCAATTTCTGCAATCTGCGTCCGTTATTTACAATTCTATAACGTCACACTTGCACTTTAATTAATCGCTTCTTTTTATCTAAATTTAAACGAAAACCTACAATCGGGATTATTCGTTCAACACACACGCTACATCCCCCATAATCCCTAAAGAAATATTAACAACTGTTCAATCTAACTCAAATATTTGACAATACCTAATAGTTTTACAATTTATTAAAAGAGATAACGTTCCCAAAAATAATACTAAAAACCCAAGGTTCCACACAAAACGTTTTGAAACCTACGACGCGTTTTGACGCTCAAAGATTCATCCTTAAAGACTGTGATCTTGATCTAGATTTTGTCCTCGTGATTTTTGAGCCGCAAGAATTCCTAAGCACGTTTACGTGAGTCAAAATCAGTAGCCTACTTTTAGCAGTTTAACTTGATTCTGTGTCCACCATAAACAAAGGTTGCAAGAAGTTGTGAAATTGTTAAGGAAGTACTTATTTTCTACCTCTTTTTTCGTTTTCTTTGGCATTCCGGTTTATTTAACTATATTTGCTGCTAATTAGCATTCCATGTGGAATTTTAGTTTCACTCTGATTCATAAATTACGCAAACAAACATACGCCGAGCTGTAAACATTTATGGTGAAATAATAAAAAAAAAAAATAATTTTCATTAATTGGTTATTTTTTGTTTTGAGTTGATTATTATAATTGACCATATGTACATATGTCTCGCTTTTTTTTAACACACCGTGTAGGTATAGTGCATATTAATGTTTATCGGAAAAGATAAAATGTTAAATATGAAGGCACCCTGGATGATACAAATTCAGGAGTTGAGCTAAGTACCTCTGCATTTGCGACAAGAAAATAATAACATTGCTAAACGTAAAAAGTAAGGAACAGTTATGCTACTGTACAGTTATCAAAGATTCTTCATTCTCAAAACTAACGGATTTAATGCATATTATATATGTATGTGCATAGTCGTTGCTAATTTCATCACTTTCAAGCCTTGCACGAATATTACATTTATAATATGTACCTATTAGATATAGTATTACATTTGACCACGTAGTAAATAATTAAAATTGACTATTGTGTACAAAAATTTGTAATTTTTGAAAATTACATAGACAGTATTGTTATCATAATAAAGAAAATTTCCATAATAGGTAGGTAATGTACTTATTATGAAATATTTTCAAGGTAGTGATTAGTTATCAATATAAAGTAAAATAGTGTCAGTGTTAGACACAGATTATAGTAGGAGCAAATTAAAAATTATAATTTAGAGATTTCCTTAACTACAGTTTACAATTACGTAATCATTTATCTTAAATATAATTAAAAAGATTGTTTTTGACCTTCAAAAGCTCAATTTTTCTTAGCTTTACGGAATATTTTATTTTTCTACTAGTACCTATTACCTACCTAATCGTAACACTTAATTGTTTAATAATAGTTTGTGTGCCACAGTGCCGGTACGTATAAAAATGACAGGGTAGAATTTATTGGGCAATTATTGGAAAAGATGCTCACAAAAAGAAAAGTGTCTTTCAAGGCTAGAAATGGTTACAATAAAGTAATAATATTACAAGGTAAACATCATAAATCCCCCGGTAAGACGGCAATTTCTTAGAAGTGCCTACTACCAAAAAGGCAGTATCCCGTCCCTACTCACTTTGCTTCCACCACTTCTAGTTAGCTGCTTTTAAATGTAATATACGAAATTAGATTCGCCTTACCCTCAAATCACCATGAAATTTTCTTGTTGCTACATAATAATGCCGCTTATTCGTATACAAAACCATTGCAGGTATATTTATTATATCTTCTCTCTTCTCGATTTTTTTTGGTACTTATAAAAATTATTACAATTATTATTTGATTGTATTATTTTGATTATTGATATATGTATTTAAATTACACAAAAAAGAGATGTACCTATGTTGTTTATGATCAGAATAAAGAACAAGGACGACAAATATAGTAACCTATATTTTAAAATTCCCAACGCTTTATAATATTATAATGTTTGCATTTATTTTAAAATACATAATTAAAAGGCCAAGTTCAAGATATTATATCACACTGTTTTACAAATAATAACTCGGTATTTTCTAAGAGGCAACAAATTACCTTCAGCTCTGCGAAGAAATATTAAGTACTTATTCACATGGAATTTGGCTTTACTGTTAAAATTTAAAACCCCTTTAGTAGATAACGAGCATTATCGCCTCTTTTCCGCCAATTTATAATGCCAATACTGTACTGTACCTTCCTACAATTAATATATTAAGACTAGTTTGCTTGTTTTTGCATTATGACTTGCCATATTTATATCCAAAGCATTAATGCTCGTTATCTGCTGTGGGAGTTATAATTTTTTTAACAGATAACGTCAAATGAACATTCTTTTGGTAGTTTTGCAATACACAGGGTTCCACTTTCTTGCGATAATACTGTGGGCAAACACCCCCAAATTATAATGCAAATACTATAGGTACCTACCTTCTTTAGGTAAGAATCATCCAGGTAAAATAAAGTATCTGGTTTCACCATCTGTTTTGATACGAACAGAGCTACACATCTGTTTTTAAATAACAATTTGTAGTGCCTGAAATGGCTTTTTTTTTAATCTCCAACAATTTACAATAATTAAATCGAATAAACAACTTAATTGAAGTATGTATAAGCTTCTGTACTAACTTATAAAAGTGCGGATATGAATTTTATCGGTCAAGGAATACTGAAGGCTTGAAATATTTTATTAGTAGGTACGGATTGAATTTATAATTAGTTTCACTTTGCACGTCTGTTTTACTATCCGAAAATTAATGAAATTAAGATAATGTAAACAAAAGGTGTTATATGCACATGAAACAATAAAAAAAATCTATTTTTTATACCATTACAGATAATACAGTTCATTAAAAATTAATACATATAATTAATTAATTTGCAAAAGAATTAGAAGAAATAATTTTAAAAATAAGGGTCACATAGGTACTGTCGAATTTAATTTCAAGTATTCCGTACCAATTAGATTAACAGTTGCGTGGTTACAAAGATACAAATATGTATTGTTTTATCTAATTATCGTGATAATTATAGTAAATTTTATCAAAAATTATCAAGGCATTTTTTGTATACATATACATATATTTTTTTACATTTTAAGATAAAATCTACGATCAACTACTTCGGTAACTTTCGGACAATCTCGTCACGATTTTATTTCCGTTTCGTCCATAATAGTGGAAGCACGTTGGAGGTATCTATTAAGATTTTTCACAGAAAATTTTGGAAAAACGTGTTGGTATGTACTTAATTTATGCCGCAATAGGCTTGAAAGTCGGTCCTTTACATATGGGACGTAATTTTTAGTTAGATATCTCATAATGTTTACATTGGTGGCAAATTAAATTCAGAATTTGTACGATTTAATTAATATTAATCGATATTGTGAAAAATAACAGGAATTAGTTTATCAAGAGTAATTTGTTCGTGTAAAATAATTCAGTGTGACAAATTAATTTCTATTGCCATTCATTTATATTATTATGTACTTATCTCCTTCATTTGCCTTTTTCTTTTTATAGGTTGATTCTGGAATGGGAAATAGCCATCAGTATTTTGCTTGCTGTCTTCAAAAAAACAAGAGGATTCTTATTTCAACAATTCAACATGTTATATCTTCCCAATTCGTGAGGATGTTAACATGAAAAATTGTATTTATTTTGACTCAAGGAAAACAAACCTAGGTAAGTAATTATTATTTGTTTTTTTTTTTAATTTAAAAAATGGTTCAGTGTCTTATTTGTAATAAACTTGGCCTATAATGAGTCATAAAAACTTAAAAAATATGCCATTTTGAGCAATTTTTCAAAAAAGCGAACAGTTTTTTGAAAAGCATTTTTATTTATTTTTATTTAATCAAGCAAACAACAAGTTTTTAAAAGTTACATTAAAATGTATCAAATTAATTTGTGTTTTCTGTTAAATTTGCTTAAATTTTATTTCATCAATAATATGTAAGATTTTTCTACACAGAATAAAATATATTTACAATAAAAACAAACATGTAGCTCTTAAAACATTAGTTTAATATTCAGTAGTCATATTCTTTGTTTTGAACAGTAAATTATTGCAATTAATTGATATTTGAACATTTATTAATACAGAAAATCGTTCCACAGGGACACTTTTGGACGGAAAAGCTGCCCCAAAAAATAAGGGTATTACTGGCTACAACGAAGAAGTTATTGGTGCTACAATCAATTATAGAAGTAATAAATATTAATTAATTTTTTAATTATTAATTGATAATGTATATGTTTGTAAATTATGCAGCATTTATAATTTCAATTGTAATATCTCTTCAATTATTTGTAAGAAATTGTAATAATTAGTATGTATTATTGAAATTGTTTTACTATAGACATAAATAAACAGTTATAAACTAATATATTTGGTTTTTTATTTTAACGTAAAATAAAAGTTCGTAACTGATAATATATTCAATAATTTCCTGTAATTCTTCTAAATACATAGTTAATTTTCAATAATAAATGAATTATTTCATTTTTGATACCACTAGCGCCATCGTACGTTAAAAAGCTGAACTGCAATTTTATATACTAATGGAAACTGTAATCTGAAGTTCGCGCTAAAATTTGTGAACTTGAAAATATTACTAACGATACTTATGTTCTCCTAATACAAAATCTCGAATTTCCGAAGTTTCAACGAAAAATATGAACTTCGAAATTTGTGACCAAAACGATCTCATACAACTTATGCTCTCCTGGTACAAAATTCGATATTTTTAACTTCCAAAATATTCATAAGGCAAAACGATCTTATTCAACTTATGCTCTCCTGGTACAAAGTTCAAAATTTTTAACTTCCAAAATATTCATAAGGCAAAACGATCTTATTCAACTTATGCTCTCCTGGTACAAAGTACCGAAATTTTTAAAACAAAAATTTTTAGAGGCATAAAAGGATTTTTAATTTATGTTCTCCTGATACAAATTTTCTCAATAAAACGTATTATGTGCTACATGAAACTTTATTTAATTTACACACATACATATAAATACAATGCAATTACAAATTTAGTTTTTACTTTTATATTATTATTATACAAAAATTACAATTAAACAGTAAATGAATAATACGTTTATAAACACTGTATTTTATAAAGTAAAAGAGAAGACAATGAAACAAAATAGTAGAATTTTAACAAATAAATGCAAAAAGCAAACATATAAACAGTTATTTATAAATAAATTCCCACTTTATTTTGTAGTTTCCACATCTCCCTTATAGCTACCCCATCATCCCAATTGACAAGTAATTATATTAGTTAATTTATAACGTCATAAAAATTTGAATTTATTGACATTAATATCTCCCTTATTGATGGGGTTGAAAATTGAATAAAGTTGTTGTTAGTGATCGCCAACAACAACTATGTCTTCGAAATTTCCCCAAAATTAATTTCAACCCCTATTTTAATGTCATGAAAATTTGTATTTATTGACATTAATATCTCCTTTATTAATGGGGTTGAAAATTGAATAAAGTCGTTGTTAGTGATCGCCAACAACAACTATGTCTTCGAAATTTTCCCAAAATTAATTTCAACCCCTATTTTAATGTCATGAAAATTTCTATTTATTGACATTAATATCTCCCTTATTAATGGGGTTGAAAATTGAATAAAGTCGTTGTTAGTGATCGCCAACAACAACTATGTCTTAGAAATTTCCCCAAAATTAATTTCAACCCCTATTTTAATGTCATGAAAATTTGTATTTATTTACATTAAATCTCCCTTATTAATGGGGTTGAAAATTGAATAAAGTCGTTGTTAGTGATCGCCAACAACAACTATGTCTTCGAAATTTCCCCAAAATTAATTTCAACCCCTATTTTAATGTCATGAAAATTTGTATTTATTTACATTAATATCTCCTTTATTAATGGGGTTGAAAATTGAATAAAGTCGTTGTTAGTGATCGCCAACAACAACTATGTCTTCGAAATTTTCCCAAAATTAATTTCAACCCCTATTTTAATGTCATGAAAATTTGTATTTATTGACATTAATATCTCCCTTATTAATGGGGTTGAAAATTGAATAAAGTCGTTGTTAGTGATCGCCAACAACAACTATGTCTTAGAAATTTCCCCAAAATTAATTTCAACCCCTATTTTAATGTCATGAAAATTTGTATTTATTTACATTAAATCTCCCTTATTAATGGGGTTGAAAATTGAATAAAGTCGTTGTTAGTGATCGCCAACAACAACTATGTCTTCGAAATTTCCCCAAAATTAATTTCAACCCCTATTTTAATGTCATGAAAATTTGTATTTATTTACATTAATATCTCCCTTATTAATGGGGTTGAAAATTGAATAAAGTCGTTGTTAGTGATCGCCAACAACAACTATGTCTTCAAAATTTCCCCAAAATTAATTTCAACCCCTATTTTAATGTCATGAAAATTTGTATTTATTTACATTAATATCTCCCTTATTAATGGGGTTGAAAATTGAATAAAGTCGTTGTTAGTGATCGCCAACAACAACTATGTCTTCGAAATTTTCCCAAAATTAATTTCAACCCCTATTTTAATGTCATGAAAATTTGTATTTATTGACATTAATATCTCCCTTATTAATGGGGTTGAAAATTGAATAAAGTCGTTGTTAGTGATCGCCAACAACAACTATGTCTTAGAAATTTCCCCAAAATTAATTTCAACCCCTATTTTAATGTCATGAAAATTTATATTTATTGACATTAATATCTTCCTTATTAATGGGGTTGAAAATTGAATAAAGTCGTTGTTAGTGATCGCCAACAACAACTATGTCTTCAAAATTTCCCCAAAATTAATTTCAACCCCTATTTTAATGTCATGAAAATTTGTATTTATTTACATTAATATCTCCCTTATTAATGGGGTTGAAAATTGAATAAAGTCGTTGTTAGTGATCGCCAACAACAACTATGTCTTCGAAATTTCCCCAAAATTAATTTCAACCCCTATTTTAATGTCATGAAAATTTCTATTTATTGACATTAAATCTCCCTTATTAATGGGGTTGAAAATTGAATAAAGTCGTTGTTAGTGATCGCCAACAACAACTATGTCTTCGAAATTTCCCCAAAATTAATTTCAACCCCTATTTTAATGTCATGAAAATTTGTATTTATTTACATTAATATCTCCCTTATTAATGGGGTTGAAAATTGAATAAAGTCGCTGTTAGTGATCGCCAACAACAACTATGTCTTCGAAATTTCCCCAAATTTAATTTCAACCCCTATTTTAATTTCAATAAAATTTGTATTTATTGACATTAATATCTCCCTTATTAATGAGGTTGAAAATTGAATAAAGTTGTTGTTAGTGATCGCTAACAACAACTATGTCTTCGAAATTTCCCCAAAATTAATTTAAAAACAAAGATATTGCAAAAATACAGGGAATACTGAGATCCGGACGTTATCCAACAACGGCGAGATCCGATCCTCGTTGTCTTAGTGATCCTAATTTCATTCGTTTCGATGTCCAACAATCACTGGCACTGGCTAGTGTTACTACAAGAAATAGTGGGACTCTGAGTGTTTCCAATGTCTTTAAAAAATCACAAAGTAAAGGTTTAACTAAACTAGAAGTTAACAGAAATATAATATACATAAAAATAATAAGTGTTCTCACCTTAGTTGACTGCGGGACATTCAAAAAAATGATCACTAAGGAAGGAAATTCACTTCGTTGCAGGCCATTAGTTGACTAGATGCAAGACTGCTGCAATTAGTATTAAAATACAATGTAATTATCATCAATCAATTAAACTGTCACTTACCAATTCGTTGCAATAAACTTCTCTCCTTGGAACAAGTGAGGAGGGCTGACAACCAATACCCAAGAAATATGGCTTCCAAAAATTTTGAAACATAGCTATAAAAGAAATTTTTTACACGATATTATGGTTACAAATTTCAGTTCTCTTATTTTAAGTCTTGTGTAATTTAAACTGTTCAGTAGTACTTCATGCAACAATTCAATTCCTCCTTAAGTGTACCTGAAAAAATATATAGAAATTTTTGTTTAAACAATTCAAATAACTAATAATCTAAATAATATATGGCAATAGAACATTTAACATTATAAAAATTCAAGTTAATTTTCAGTTAGTTTTATTTTAACAGTACTACGTTAACTTAAGAAAATTACATCTGTTTTAAGATAAGAGCCTGTTTGTTAATGAAACACTTATTTAACGTAAAACAAAAAAGGAGAGAACACTGCTTACATTAAATATTAATAGTATTTTATAACTACATAATAAAGCCAATATGTATGTGAATAGAAAAATAAATTAGTTCTAAACCAAATAATTATACTTTTTAGATGAACTAAAAATTATTTAACAAGCAGGCATATGTGGTGTAAAGCCATGTTTTGGTTCAGCTAAACGCTGTTTCACCAAAAAGCCAGCTATAATGTCAGCAACAAGATGAGGTTGATCTTCATGAATTGCATGGCCTGATCTTGGCAATACTTGAAGTTGAAATTTTCCTATAGAAAATAAGAAATTATTTACAACATATTATTTCTAAAAAATTATAAATGCCCACCTTGCATTTGACCTACTGTTAGAGATGTATCTAAACCATGAATATTAGCAAGGAGCAACACTTTTGGGGCGTGAATATCTAAAAATTTTTGTGACAGTCCTCTGAACCATCCAGTCCAAAATGGTTCTGTTTTACTTAGGTCAATTCTCCATACATAGTTGTTGTTTGTTGAAGGAAGCTTAAAGTTATCATTACCATTTGTGGAAGCAGTCGGAGGAAGCTTTTGGCTACTTCCTTCTTTGTCACTACCTTGAACTTCTTCTTCAACTTCTTCATCAATTGCATCAGCTGAACGTTGATGAACCATTTTATTTTGTTTTGGAGGGCTTTCATTTTGAATAACTTTCTCAATTTCAGAATCTTCAGCAGCCAGAACTCCTGTTTTAACACTGCAATGACATTTGACTAGTTTTTAGGATATTTAATGTAAGTGATTCTTACTTTTTTATTTGGCCAGGCATAGAAACACGAGCAGCCTCTAAATTATGAGTCTGACCTCCTCTAAAACTCCACTGAATAGCATCATCAATAGTTTTAAAACTTGATGGACGACCACGTAAAATACTTTGCATTGATGATAAAGATTCAAGAGCTGTTCCTTCTACTACATCAATTACACAAACACCAGCTGCATTGATAAGTGATGCTGCCTCAACAGCCACAGCACCACCTAAACTATGACCGACCAAAATAATTGGAGGCATAGATTCTCCATATAGGGTCAACAGAACATCTATTATATCTCTACGAATAATACTTGTTATAACAAATACAAAAATATATTAATGAAAATATTACTTTGCTAATGTTTCCAACGAAAGATCTTCATCATTTTCTGTAACTGAACTTCCATGACCTCTCAAGTCAATAGCTAATAATTGACACTCAATTCTGTGTATTATTTCTTCCTAAAAATGGAAATATAAAAAATAGTCTAAAACCCCATTCACATGTTACATACAGCAAACAATGACCATGTAAGGGCAGAATATCCACCACCATGTATTGAGACCAAAAGTGGACCGTTTTCTCCTATAGTATAGACATGAAATTTATTGTTTCCAATAAAGACGTCCTTTTGGCTGACAAAATATTTTGACCATTTTACCGGGCTATAGTCATTAGAATTGGCTGCAAACCTAAAATTGGTGTTGCAACATCAAAATTATAATAACTTGTTTTATTAATTAATTACACTTACTTTTTTGGACCCCAAGATAAAACACTTTTTCTCAAATTAGACATGATAGACTCTTTTGCTATTAGTTTAATTCAAAAATTGCATTCTAATTGTAATAACCATAAAAGTTTAATGTTGATTGTGATAGCGAAACTGTTGACCTTGACGACCAAATAACACGCCATCTTTAATGACTACGGGGACTAACCATTGATGCAAAAGTGACGAAGGAGAATAACCATAGAGAACATGATATTTAATTTGCAGGAGTCAATTTTCAAATTTAAATAAGGGATTTATACTCGACCATGTTTCATATAGAATTATTCAAAAAATTCTATTAAAATTATTTTGTTTAAATTCTCAAAACTGATTTATGATTAATTAAAAACTAAAGAACTAAGGAATTTATACCTTGACGAAAATTTTGTTTTCGCTTTAAATGCTGCAAGTAGTCTTGGTTGTTTCTTATAACATTTCTTTTTCAATTTTAAAATACAAGCACGAATTTGTCATGTACTGTTTAATAAATTGTTGGATAATAAACGCATTTATATCTTACATATCAATAAACGACTCAGAATATGTATAAAAAACCAGTTTAAAAATGTATTCAATTTATAATATCAAAAACAAAATGCAAACATATTACTCAACGCATGAACATTTCTAAATGATATGTAAGTAATACTATGTTTATGACGAATAAGAAAGAAAAAATAAAGGTATTTTATTAAGGAAGTAATTTAGGCAGTAGAAATGTGTACGTTGAGAAACTGTTGCAATACATCGAGTTTTAAATATGTAAAAATTACAAAAAATGCAATATATTTCATTATCCATCAGATTACACACCAGATTATGTACTAAAAACAATAATTTATGCAAATGATGTAAAACGCTGCAATCCACATTATTTAAATTAATTTATTTACAGTGCAGTGCAGCAAAAATGGAAAAAATGTGGAAAAGCAGTCCATCCATCATAAGCAACAACTTGATACCCAGATTATAATAATTCTTACAATCACAAATTGCAAACTTTACTAACGTCTTAATAATCGTCCAGTCCACACACTCATTTATTTCATTTTAATTTTGTTTGCCGAAAATAGAAAACGATTAACTATTTAATATACACGTACTCGAAAATGGTCATAGAATGTCTTTTTTTTGCTTTCTTTTTAAGATTAAAACGTAAACGTAAATATCGCATCACTCAGAAAACCCAATGGAGATAATAAAAATATAGCAAAAGGGTCAGGAAAGGGAAGAGAAGTTTTATAGGATTGTCTTTTCATTTGAAAATGTAGGTCCATATCCCTATTATTTACACTAATGCTAGCAAGTCGTCTCGAGAATAGGACAACCACAACTAGTGGAGCAAACGAAAGCAGTCCCATTGCACACTGGCAGAGACTGTACTTTAGCAGGCGGTAAATGCCGTGGGCGAGGTGAACTTTGAGCACTACTGCACTGACGTTCTGCACGAGCTAGAATACCAGACAGAGCACGCAGAGCGTGATGAGGTGATGGGCAGTGAGAAGATAACGCGGGTCGACTAGATGCCAGACCCGCGGCCCCGTGCTAGAGCAATTTTTCACCGGCCGAACTGGAAGTTCCAGAACTGACAGTGCAATCTTCCCCATTAAGTAGTTGTCAGTTAACTAATTCAACATTAACAAATTTTTTAAGTCTCTCTAAATAAACGTTGTGAAGCTCAACATCGTTATGACCAGCGCCCTAAAAATTACCAATATCTCCGTTAATACCTCACCACATTTAACGATCGAGATATCATTTTGAAGATTACGTTCTCCGTTATTGACGAAATGTAAAGAAACAATTTAACACCGTAGTTTTGGTTAAAATAAGTTAAAGGCGCCAACGGTTGATAATCAGTTCAACTAACATACGTGATTGGTTGCGTATACGCAAATGTAATCTCACCAGAGTAGCAACGTGCAAAAAAATCGCAAAGTTCGCTAATTTAAACATGTTCATAATATTTTTTTCATTTTGTGCATTCTGCAGTAATTAAAGACTTAAACGAACGCTTTTTATATATCATGAACTAGAGATTTTGCAAAATAAATGTCGTTCCAGAACTTTTAAAGTAAATATTTAACTTACTTCTACCCAAAGAGGTTCTACAGCTCTTGGACATTTTTCAAATATATTCAGTCCATGGGAAAAATCAATTACTTCGTCTTCAGTACCATGAATTACTAAAACGGGGGATGTCACCTTAGGCACCTTATCAATACTGAAAGGCATAAAAATACCTATTATTTTCAAGTACATTAAAAAAATATTTGTGTTTAATTAATAATAGGAGATAAAAAAGTAACACTAAACATTTTTGAGAATATACAATAAAAAAATGATATAATATTGTACTTTTTAGTATATTTTTACCTTGGAAAGGCATCAAAAAACCATGTTCTCTTGGTGTTAGGAAATGCAACACGCATCCCAGACATTAAAGGAGAATGTAAAATAACTGCTCCAACTTCATATCTTGAGGCCAAGTCAACTGTAGGCACTGTACCAATACTCTGCCCATATAAAATAATATTTTCGGGGCTAATACCATATCGAGTACGTAAAGCAAGCCAAGCAGCATCAATATCTGCATACAAATTTTTTTCAGAAGGTTTACCAGCACTTACACCATAACCTGAGTAGTCATAACTAAATATGTTGCAATTAATCCTTGATCCCAGCCCTAAATAAAAACTACTCATCTGTCCTAAGTCTACTGCATTTCCGTGTGAGAAAAGTAAAGTGAATCTGGCAGTACTACTACATCGTACAAATAAACAAGCAATCCTATTACCACGATTGGTTCTGGTAAAAAAACCTTCTACATTTTCTTTATCTCTTTCAGAGTATTGCCATTCAGCCCTATCAGTTAGACTTAGCGTATATCTGCCAGTACCATCTGCGTGGAAATCGTATGTTGGCTCAGGAGGTAAAAATGCTAATTTAGCAGCGATTCTGCTAGGACACGGTGGACAACAAAACAAGCAGCACAATTCACTAAAGCTAAGACCATTCATTTTAAACAAAATATGAACGTTTTAACGTAAAAAAAAACAGGAGAAACAAACTACGATAATTATTTAAACAACAACTAAAACAGTGAAACTTTGACGTTCATTGTTGACAACGCCATTTTGAATTTGAAAGGCTGGTTGATTCACAAGACGTTCATGAAATCACAGACTGTTGTAGATTCCTTTTAATATTGAAGGCAGCGCCTGCAGAGTTGGTTCTGCTAACTATTATTTCGTACTATTAACACTAGATGACAAGAAACACTAAAAACTTCATCATCTTTACGATAGATGGCCAAAAGCCTAATGCTTACAGTTATCTATTCAATAAATATTCAAATTTGAAATTCCTTATCATTACCACAAACAACAACAAATTTATTGTTTTCTTTCATGTATTACTTTTTGTTCGTAATAATGTATATTGTATTAGAACAGACATTTTTGTAGAATTTCGAGTTTTGGTGTGTATTTAGATTTTCACAGTACTTCATTTATTTTATTATTAAATAATTACATACATAATTAGATAATTTTGGAAGATAATTCTAAAAAATCCTTTTTTTTTTGATAAATGCTGAAGTTGAAAATAAAACTTGATAGGTAATAAAAATTAAAGTACTTTATACACATATTTTTTATCTAACCTGAAGATGATTTAAAAAGACGAAATATTTTATAGTTAAAAACAAATTAGTAAAATTTTCAAGTTTTATTCTAATATAAAACGTTTGGTGAAGAAGTGACGGTAAATATTTTTTAACTGAATGAACTACATTTCCACATAAATAAAAAAAAGGTTCAATGATTGGTAAATAGGAGTGTGTGTGTGTGTGTGTGTGTGTGTGTATGGTGGTCAAATACACCTTGTATATATACTGTGTTAATAAAACGAGATGAATGTATAGTTCGCACATACATTATGTACATACAAATTTATATACATACCAATTTACGAATCTGTGAAACGATAAAAATAATAGTTGAATCAAATGTTACCAATTGCATAAATGAAAGCGTCAACAACCTTAAAAATTTTATTCGATGCGTTCCAATAAAAGTTATGCCATTGCTGCTTGTTACGCTTATGAATTAACTTTCATTAACCAGTCCGTTTGTTCAATTTCGAACCCACGTTTAGGAAATTGTTAAATTATTATTCGCAGTTTACGTCACAGTAGGATATTTTGTATGACTACGTGAGAATGATCATGTTCTCCTGCATAAAACTGATTCGATATTACTGTCGCAAAATTTGCCAACTCTAACATCCCGTGCTCGAACTTTTCCGAGCACGTGGGGCAAGGCATCACGTTGATTTGCTAAAATTTTATGCATCACAAGATCGCAACATATGCCAAAAAATCGTTGATGAACATATACCACCATATCTCAGTTATTTTACCTTTGCATAAAATTTAAGGGCATCGATAGGCAATTGGATTAATGATTTTTTAAATATATATTCCAAAAAAATTGTTGAAAAATGCCGGATGTTCCTTATTATAAAATAGGCAAATGGGAAGGTCGTTTGCGTATCTTAATAATAAAATGAGAAGAGTAATGAACTTTGGATAGAACAATGAGCTATAAAAAGGCGATATAAAAGTGTTGATTGCTGAACAATTACTTCAAAATTAAGCAAAAGTATATGCTATTACATTTAAGTATAAGCACATAAGGGTTAATATTTGCTATAAAAATTCTTTCAAGTGAACATCATTTAGCTTGAAGAGAAAAGACATACCTGCTTATGTACTAAAACAAAATTTAAACATTGAATGAAAATTTTAAATCGGTCGTAAAAACAAATTTGCAGAGTATCAAAACATTAATTCAATTATCAATATTTCTCTTCTGCTTGGTAGCTTCATCGATTCCTTATCATACGATTAGGTTACTAGGACTACGAAGACGTAATGTACACGTATCGTTCTTATCGTGTACATAAATTACTTGATTATATAAAATCGAAATGTTAAGAAAATATACTTAATCATTTTCTTTTATAATTTAATTCAATCAGCTTAAAATATTTAGTCCTCGAGAATTTTTAGCTCTATTAAATATTACGTAGGTACTATATCTGTGTATAGTTTTTAGTATTCTATAAGAAAGAACAATTTAATTCTCGATTATACCCAACCCCACGATTAAAATGTAAATGCATTCATACAAAAAAAAAAAAGATTTACGTTTGAATTACTGTAACCAATATAGCGGCACGTTTGTCACGAGTAAGGGTAATAAAGTCGTAGATTTTTTGACAATACATGTGTAAGTATTGGCCCATTCGGGTTTCGATCACCCTCGACCCTGGTCATTTCGACTCAATTTAAGTTCTTTCTTAAGCATATTTTGTGTAAATAGAATGGTAGTTGTTAGGACGAGGTAGGGAAATAATAGACCAACGATAAGTCTCCATTTTATCTGATATCAGATTGTTGATTCACCCATGTCTTTGAATTGAAGGGACAGCTAGTGTCTAATTTACATAAAACAGTACCTACGTATCCGATTCATTCCAAACAGCCCATTACTATTCTCTTCGGCGAAAATACACCTACTTACCATCAAAATGGTTAGTATGTACATATGTAGGTACACGAAATATTGTAATCACGTAAAATTTTTGAACGAAAAAAAACTAATTAAAAGAAAATACTCACCTGACGGTTAACGTTCCCCGTATATCTTGATAATAATTGTCTGTTTGTATGTCGTCACTATTGTTTTTTGCTTTTAAAATTTATTATTAAGGAAAACACGATATTTTCTCAAAAATAAGATATTGACTTTTTTGATAATGACTGAAAATGAAGAGAAAAAAAGTACCGAATAAAATTAACGGCGAGGTATATTCAATTCTGTAGACAACTATATACAACTTGAAAAATACAATAAATAGTAGAAATAAATAAAGGAGAAAGGATATCAGCACCTGAAATTGGTGAGGTGTATAGTCAGTCGGGTTGCGGGAAGACCGCGCTGTCAGTTACGGTGGAATATTCGTATTCCAGAAATGTTGTCGATTCTCCCGCATAATCTTCGTCCAGCGACGCTTCTTCCAAAGGACTAGGTGAAGTGGAGGTCGTAGTTGTTGTGGTCGACGTTGATGATGTTGTTGTGCTACTTGAAGATGAAGACGATGTCGTTCTTCCATGCAAAAAGGGTTTTTTTATTTTTGCACCTTTCGGATGCTTTCTTTTTTTAGCACCGTTATTTAATGTCACTTTATCACCAGGTTTAGTCTTTTGCCTCTTTTTTTCACTCACATCAACTCTTTGGCACTCATCACTGTCTCCAGGCACGCACTTACTATTACTACTATTAATATTAACGCTACTGTTTCTAACGGGTATTTCTTCCAACTGATGTGTCTTCGTACACGACACCATTACTTGTCCTTGTCCTTGTCCTCCTCTCTCCTCGCCATCGGGAGGACATTTCCGTTTTTTCTTCTTTCGTTTTTTCCTTTTTCGACACCTTGGCAGATGCGACGTTGGTGGATTCACGGTAGACGATAAATGATAGCGATGGTGGGCATGAGTTGCCGACTCCATGGTTGGGGAAACTGCACACATGTGCCCTCCGTGATGACGCAGGGGGTGCAATTCCTCCGCACGTTCCGGGGACACGACGCGAGTTAAGACGCGAGTAAATGACGAAAGACGTCCCAACTGTTGACGCGCCCTCAACATCACCTTACGAGGCTGACCTCTTCTGTTTAATGCTAGATAAAGCGTTCTTTTTTCATTTGAATACTTTGCTGACGAGTACGTATTATAATGATGTTGCTCGATCATTTCGTTAAAGACACATTCGTCTCCGAATTCCCTCTGAAACAACAGGAGAAATTTCATTTAATTTTCAATTTAAATTTCATTCTTCTCTTATTTACACGCAGCAATCCTCATTTAAATATAAATGGAAGTACTTATTCCTTCCATAAATTGCAAACGTAACACAAGTCAAACTCCTTTTAAGTGCGAGCACACAATACGAAATAATAACAGTGAGGAAAAGAACACATGAAAAATCTATACTATTATCTCACGCTCAACTGTAATTTTGCATTTACTGCCTTAACCCACTGTGTCATTAACACCTACGTCCCACTATTTATTAATTAGGTATACTGTGAAAAAGTAAAATTCTTAAAGGAATTCTCTTGAATAATCAGCGATTTCATGTTTAAATTTAATGAGAACAATTAAATTTTTTCTCATCGATTCGGTATGTCATATACATCTGATGTATGTACCCATGAAGAATTCAATACCAGTAGTAAATTAATGTTTCTTTGATTCCCGTCTCGCCATCAGTGAGCTTTAATTGGAGAGTGTGATTGTAATGATAAGCTTTAAACGACATTGCCCCTTTCACAACAATTTATTTTTAATAAATAATTACTCGACAACTTTCAATTCAACTCGTTATTTAATTCTACACTTAATTAATTGATAATAATCTTTTAATTTATCATCCGCGTTTACAATTTTCATACAGTTAGTTCCTTATGAAAATCAATCGTGTGTTGTTAATAAAACTTAAAAAAAAGTAATTGTTCCAATTACTAGTAAATTATTGCATAAATAGTCATTTATTTTACTTATAAATATCTGCACGATAAAAAAATTCTTTTTGTATAAACCTTGAGCTTTTTTTTAACGACTAGACTTTATAAGTAGGTAAACAAGTCCGACAGACATCGTTTAACCACTGATAATAAATAATAATTAATTCTTTAAATAATGTTATAATCGTATTATTTTCAGGTCTCATGCGAGCAGATTTTAAAAAGTCAAATTATCTCAGTGTCAGTGCCAGTTTGGCCGATGTCAGCCGACATGCTTTTGTTATTATTGTTGTGTTAACGCACTAATGAAAGCGATTATATATTCAGAATGTCGGAAAGATTTATTTTTTTCTGAGTTGGTAGGTAGGTACCTACTTAATAAATTTGCATGCGCGACGACACGATACCACGTACCACGGTTATGTTAATACGGGTTCGGTCTTCTTTCGATATAAATTAATATCTTTCATTTAGTATTAAGAAGAAGACGAACGGATGAGAATAACATGCTTAGGTACGCTCTGTCAGAATTAAATCCATCATGAATTAAAAAAAAAAACTTAAAAGAATTATGAATTTACTTACTCGAAAATTGTTTCTTATTTTTTTTATACATATTTGTTAGAAAACTTCACGTTTAATTCCATAGTTTAAAAAAAAAAGGGAAAAGATGACGTTCACCGTATTTTTAATAGGTGTCACATAGCGAGTGACAAACAAGATATTTGGTAGCACTACTAACGTGTCTTATCAAAATTATAGGACTTATGGGAATAAGTAGTTATTTAGGCTTTACAAATAAAATTAGTTAACCATATAGCAAGTTCTTTAACCCCAATTTTAATATTAAACAGACTAAGTAAATCATATTTTATTGTGGCCAAGATTACTAAAGTAAAGTAGTTATTTTAATTGCTCAACGTGATAAATAAAAAACATAAATCAGATGGTATTATAAATAACACTTTTTTTTATACTCTCCCGCTGTCAGCGTCTGCGTATTTTATAGGCATATTATATAATCTAAGTATTTATGATATATAAATTAATAAGTACCTGCCTATTATTTAAATACCTATATGCCTAAATCAAAAAAGAATTCACTTTTTTCGAAACTCAACCAAAAATTTAGATTCTTATGTTAATATCTATAAATATTTATTTACAACATTATAGGTACCTGGCATATTTGAACCGAGAAAAGCTAGCTATTCTTATATCATAAAAATGATGATTTCAGGAAGTATCATCTTATTGGCATATGACCGCTTGCTTTATGTACCTATATATGTTTGCCAGACAATTAATAATAGCTTCACACTAAAACATTAACTGAATGAGGTGGAATTGAAACGACATATATTTATTTATAACTTTCGACCAATTGTCGGCTATATAAATGGATGTACTCCGACCTATTTAAGGTCGGTCACTATGCATCTACTTTTATAAATAAATCCCAACAGTAGAAATTATGAAATTTTGTATAAGGTGGTATTTACTCCCAAGGGCGAAATCCACAAAAAATTATGTTACGTTTTTGTTTTTTAAAACAATATTAGGAATCATTAACAAAATACATCTATAAAAAATAACACGATTATTATTGTTCGTGATTGCACGTTTCGTTTATATACTTAGTTAGAGATAAATACTGTTCATTACTACCCATAATCAGTTAAAATTAAAATTAATTACTATTGCTGGTTTGGTTATTTCTTGAGGAGAAAATAACGAAAATTTAGTTGATTTAATAACTTGGGTTAACCAGTGCTTTTGTCGACTCTTTTTTTGTACAGAAATCTCATTATAGGTTGTATTCATACCACGTGCAATAGCTGTAAGACATTAAAGAGAGCCTTCCAATTTCGAGAACGTGTTCATAAAATTTATGAAGGGCTAAGTTTAATAAAATCAATTTTGAATCGCCCGACTCATTTTCTTCTCACGAACATTCAACCAACCATCTGGGGAATTAATTGGTCCATTCGATAAATTTGATTTTTTATCAGTTAAAAAAATGAACAAGGGTGGAAAATAATTAACAAATAAATGAGGATGGCACCTATAAAATCGAAACGTGTTTTGTTTGATTTTAATTGTATTAATTGTAAGTTTTTAGAAAAAATTTTTTTTTTCATTGTATCAAACGTGTTAACGTACAATGGACGGTCTGTAATAAATTTCGTTTAATGTTGTTTTTTAAGTGAGAAGTTTAAGCTCGAAAGGGGTGAAAGAATACTAAAAAGGAGAGGCCTAGACGTTCTTCTATCGAGTCGATGTCAGCGTAATTTTACTGCACCCTGTTGAGATAATCCTCGAAACCCTTTAACTTTGTCGCCCGGTCGACGTAATTATGGAGGGCATTAAGATAAGAGTGATAGGGCTCCCCTTTTCTATCTTCTCCATTGAATTATTTTACCGCCTTTATTTATAACTTAATCGAATCGTTGGCAGGTTAATAAAATTAACATCACAAATAAAATTTCGAGTCGGTGTTGCGAGAACTATACGAGGACTACCAAGAAAAAAAGTTCCATCGTGTACCTACGTATTAGGTACAAGAATAATTTGTGACATTTTGTTTCTTTTGCTTAACACATGTAGCTTCAGAACTCGATGTAGATACCTACCTAATGTATATTTATTTATATGTAAATTTGAATGAAGAGTTTTTTTTCTTTTTCACAGCCACCTCTGCTAACATTTAAATAGATATTGTATAAGTATGTAGGTATGTTCGAGCATACTATCATGATATTATCGATATTCAAATCTTCGCCAAACACGCCTTTAATGAGCGGTTACAGACCTGAATGACAAACGAATTACTTCCGCCTACTTAAAAGTTAGTTCGCGTGCGAACAAAAAACGCACGTCTTTTTAAACTGTGCGGAGAACCAACCTAATGAGCATAATCGCTTTGATACTTGACGAATATCAAATTGCAACGTTTCTTTCTACTACACAACTCCTCCTCCTATTTAATTGATAAAAGACTTGCGACAAAGACTAGAAAATTACGATGAGTTCAGTGAATTCTGTTCCCAAGGCAGACGAACAGACGAACAGACGAGCAGACCATATACCCGCGCCATCGTTTACAACGAGGAAGCATTTTACAAAGCTCTAATTACTTGAAAATTTATTTATTTCTGTCTCGTTTAACGTCAAAAATTGATAATTAACTATTATTACCAGGAAACGAATAGAATTAAATAAAAATCGATTGATTACAAAGCGAAATCACCACTGACATTTGAAAATTTTTAATAAACATTTATTTATTAAGCGGACACTCTTTTGAAGAAAATCACTTAAACGGACATAAACAAGATAATTTCGCCAATTTTACCGGAAATAGGTACATACCTGCGATTCGATATGCCGATTCCCAGAGATTCCTGAAAATTCGTCACTGGTGAAATAATTAGTTTTGTTACGTTAAGTAAAACTAACCTTAGCTATTTAATGTTTTCAAAAGTATCATTTTCAAAATGACCCCTAAAGAAAGAATGTTAACATTACAAGTCATTAAACTGTTTGATAAAGAGAAACTTAGTGTCCGTAATCCGACAAAAAATTCAACATTGAACTTAATGTGCTTATTAAAAATAAAATACGTAATTATTCAACAGCTATTTGTTTTTTTGACTCATTTCTTTAAAATGTACCTAAAGTAGCAATATTATATTATAAGATTGCGTGTGGAAGAATTTGATCAACACTGTTGGTATTGTTTCGTACAGATTATGTTGATGATTGCACACGCAATCTTAAAATAACGCCACTTTACTCACACTTTTTCACTGTAAGTAATATTAATTGAACTTACCGATCCATACAGTTGACCACAATTGTCCATACACAAATACTGGCATGTTGCAACCCCTTGAACCTTCAGCTTCCCAATACCAACGGAAATCCTTTGTAGTATTGCTGAAACAAATGAAAACGTATATTTTAACTTTAACTTGACTTTATTAACAAAATTAACTGGTTATTTACGCAAAATTTAAGAGGGGCATAAAACATCTGATGTAAAGGGGAATAACTGTTTCTGAGAAGAGCAAGTGAGCACATAAAACTTAAAAGGTTGTTGACGGATTCTGAACCTTCTGTTATTTATTAAAACTTCATTTAAGTCACTTAATTATCCAACGGTAAAAGTTAAGACGACTCCGTTGTTAAGTACGCGCAGCTTTCAGGGCCAAAGTTTAGATAGTTAAGGTACATGTAGGTACGAATCGCAAAGCTTTGCGCCTTTTAATTAAAACAACTTTTACAAATCCTCTTTACCATTTGAAGGCGACTTTCACGTTTGGCTTTTTGAAAATTTTTAAACATTCTATTGGATTAATTGTTTGCCAACAGTGTGGTCAGTTGAATATTTGAACATTAACAATTTTGCATCGAGTGGTTTCATAAGTAAGGTTGCTTGCTAAAGATCTAGGAGTACAAATAAGAAATAATGTTTTCGTAATAGATACTAAGACATAGGTAGGTACATACATGGGTGCATTATTATGTCAGTGTGAAATTAATTACACTAACTCAGGGTTACATAAATTAAAATTAGATTTCATTGGTTTTGACTGTTGGTCAAATATTTTTCACGTTTGCATGGAACACTTCAAAATTTTATTGAAACATAGGTACTTATTTAACCTTTTTAAGGGTACTTCACGGGAAGTACCTACCGTATCAAACTTTATTTAATTTATCGACTACCTCATCCAGGTAATACGAAATTTTATTAAAATTTTCAGTTAGATATAAATTATTGTTGTTTTTTAATTTTGAATTGTGAAATGTTGAAATTCAAAGAAAAATATGCCCATACGATTATTGCGCGTGGGTATATTAATGTTTTATTTTCCACAATTTAAATTCAAATTATTGTTTTTTTTATCCAGCTAATGTGTAGGTAGGTACATTATAATTCTATGAAGTCTTCATTACGACAAATAATGTCTTCGGTTTAATTAGCTTTCAGAGGCAGCCATCAAGAAATGCGGAAACTTCACTAAACATTCTATTAAAATTGTTTACGAGATACTCGGTTACACGAAAAGGAAGTCAGTCCTTTATGTTATTTTACATTAAGTGTATCGTAGTTTGCATTATTATATTATAACCACCTGCACTCGTCTTTTATAAAAAAATAAATTAGGTAATTACTTTTCATAATTATTACGAAATCGTTTGTTTCTTAAAAAGGTTTTTACAAATTTTTTCGTCAATACAATGAATTTTAATTTAAATTTGCATAAATCCGGTTTCATAAAGAAAATATTGACGCTGTCTTCTAAAAAATTTATAAATAAAATGTGTATTTTATTTTCATTTTTTTTTGTCGTCATAATTTCCTGGTTACAAGCTGCCAAATTTTCACGTACCTACACAAATCGTCTGATTGCGATAAAGTTACTTTGCCAAAGTTCCTTAGCACAAACACTAAGTGCCTTTATTACTCTAAGCTAAAGCGAGCGGTTTATGGTTATATTTTAGGTAACAGAAACTTAGCTTTCAACAGTTATTTTTTTTTTTTTTTGTTGTTGGTTGTTGGCACTTACTAGGTTTTATGAGCGCACAGTCGGTTATCAAAAATGGTTTTCCACCGTAAAAGGATTCCACTTTGATATAGGTAGGTACATATATCCATTTAGAAAACGAATAATGTCCTATGAAAGTTTTCAAGGGTGGAGCTTCTTAGAATTTTTGTAAACTTGCCAAATATTATTTACACTTTATAATTCTCTGACTCGAGAGACGAGTCATCAGTTGAATACATTCATAACGATTTAATAATACAATTTTTTTTCTAAGAATATTTTTGTCTTCCAAGAAATACTTAGGTGTATATATCCTTAATAAAAAATAAAACCCTGGAACGGATGAATAGAAATTTTCATAACTCACTGTATCTAAAACACTTACACTCGCCATAGGTTTTAATTGAATGTTATGTGTGCCAAAGTGCGTCTTTCATCATGATCCCAGGCAATAAAACTTTTATTGTTTTTTTTTTAAACACTAAATTCGTAAAGTAGAGGCTTAAGATGTCTGCGTTACAATTAGTAATTATTATTATTGTTTGAGAACTTTTCACAGTGCATTACCGCTGAGGAATTAATTTAAATTTAGCATATATCGTTGGGTCATTTTAATTGGCGAGAACATTATGCAATCGAGACGTTTGATTAATTAATTTTGCGAATAAAATTGCTTTCAAATGGAAACAATTATTCTACAAGTAAGGAAGTAGAACGAGACTTGCTACTTGACTTGTATGACTTGAATGTAAAATGAAATAGCAAATAAGAGAAGCAATGTCATCAATACCTACACACTACCGGGATACGATAAGAGAATTATATTTTAGCTTTAAACTACCTACTCTTAGTATCTTATCTTGCCCCGATGTGTGATGTAAAATAAGGTAAAAAAATGTAAATGTATGACGGTATTTTATCAATGTTTCTAAACTAATAAATACCACGTGATTTTCTGCAGCTGCAGGTGCAATTTTAAAGTATGTAGCTCTTTCACCTACTCGATTTAACTTACATACAGGGTGACTTCTAAAAAATGAAACGTAACATAAGAGCGTATTTTTCAGTAACCGTAGGTACGTCGTATATTTTACTAACCACCCTGTATGTTGAATTCTTTACTTTTATATGTTTAAGAACTACACAGGTACTTCGGTATGTTGTAAATATTCAGTCAAGGCAAAGTCAAAGACCAATAAATTTAATTAATATATTTATCGTGTCCGAGTTGTTGAGTAGTACAATGTTCGTATCATTTTTGTTAACTACTTCATTCCTGAGCTCTAGATCGTTTATTATATGTATTCTACGTACTTCCATCAGAGCCATTAAAAGAGATTAAACTTAAGAGGATAGAAATATTTTTGATCCGTCTTTATCGGCTGTAAACCGTCATAAAGACGGCCATGTAGAACTACCACAATAGCTAATAAGCTGCCCTTCAAAAATTTTAATCTTTATTACGACCATTTAATCGTAAGTAATTTAAAATTAACTAACGGTTTTTTTATATTATTTTAATTTCTCAATGTTTAGATAAGAGTTGTTGTTTCTTATGTTTTCTCAACATCGAGCCTATACAGTAACAGTGTATTCAAATCAAATATTTTACAACAAAAAAAAAAGGCTTTTCCACAAACTCTTAGATACTTATACTTATAAAAGAACATTGTCATGGTGTTCTGTTTGGTTAGCATTTTAGTGAAAAATACGGTTACGGCTATAGAAAGCAGATTTTGTTTGAATGTAACAGTTTATTCGTAAAGCTTTTGTTTGCTAAAACACTTCGCTTCTATGCAATGTTTGATGAGAAATAAAGTAAAATTTACCTACGAATGCTACTTTTTCTTCCTCTATTATTTTATTAAACATAAATAAAGAAAAAAAACTATAGTACTTAACTATTTTAAAATTTACTACTTATTATTAGTAGTCCTTAGGTCAACTAAAAGAATAAATAATAAATTTATTTGTATAAATATAATCTTAAGCGACTCCCTGAGACATCGTACCTACTATAATAATAATAAGTGGAGGTCAGATAGTCAGGTAGTTTGCATATATTACATATGCAAATTTTCAGGGAGAAGAAGTTTTAAAGAAGTTGTTTCAGTTCTCTTGAAAACATATCTGACCTCATTATTCTTTTTAAAACCTCTACTTACAAATGCACGTACCTACTCTGCCGAGTGTAAATTTTCAAATTTACATACGTATATTTAAGTACTTAAGTATGTACCATCTATTACAATCAACTGTTAAGCAGTTATGGAGTACGAGAAGAATTTTTTTGATAATTTTTTTTGTGACAAATAAAAAAATTATTATATAGGTACATATATTATAGAAACTTTCGATTTGTTACGGTGTAGATAGGAGGTCGATTCAATTCGAAATAATTGTACGTAAGTAGTAGCAGGAGATTGGATTTCTAACGAGCGACTGAGGAAATGTGAGCGGATTATCTCTCGCAGACGGTGCTACTAATTGCAATTTCTACAGACACATGTGTATACAGGTATGTACCTATGTACATAAGTACATAATATGTATACCTACATAAATAAAATGCAATGGAATTTTAATATTTTTCAAAAATCGAACCCATAACATATTTATGTAAGTCAATTTTGGACTGTCAAGTCTGTAGATTAGATTGTCCAGTTTAACTATTCGTTTGAATCACACAAGAACAAACAGATGGCAATTAGGTTAATTTAAAAAAGAAAAGGGCACATCAGATTTGAATTATTACATCTCATGAAGATGAATGTGTCTGTCATAAAACTTGTTTTACACAAATTAACTACAGTGCAGTGGTATATTCTTCTTCGTTATAACAATAACATCAGTCGGTGACATATTCAAATTTATTACAGTGATTTTATAAACTATAACAACTATATGCATAAGTACCTATATAGACTAAACGATAGTAATCAACGGATTACAACCAAAGATAAAATAAATCCAACAGACGTACACATAGATACATCCATCTACAGTTAAATTATTCATTATCTTTTATGTCCGGAATAAAAGATGACGAACGAGAATTTTTAACTATTTCATCCGAATCAAATACGATAATAAATAACAACCGTAGAGTCTAATTATTATTGAATTAACTACTTTACACACCCATAATACGTATTAAAATTATTACATATAGATATCTATTCTCATTATAGGTAGGTACATACCTAGAGTGAAATTATTCAACCGAGACTTCAATTTGGTCAGATGTAGAGGGCCGTATTATTTAACCGACAGCCAATCACGTGCATATTTCATAGGTGTACTTGAAGGAAATAGCTACAGTGCCTGCCCCTTCCACCATTGTACCTACCTTCTTAGGACGGAGTTTGTTAGTGCGCATCTAGTCGTTAAGTCTCGGTGGAAAAATTTTACACTACTTGTGTTTGTAATGTAGGTCGCGATGCAATTACCTATACTCACCGTCGATATTTACAGCTGCTAGGTCGTTCTTGGATTATCGTCATAAAACTGAAATAATTGGAACGCCCTCATAACGATAAAACGATGCAACTATAATACTGTTTTGTTTCAGATGTATCAATGACTTATCACAATTAAATTTTTATAATATGGTACATTTTTGAGCTGAAAAACCCTTTTAGACCTAATCAATCATAAATGATCATGAATCACATGTACTTATTTTTTTTTTAAATTACAATAAATTGGTCTTTGAACCTACTCTGTGTACAAGGCAAATTGAATAAATAATAATTCAATGCATTTATAATTAATTGTTTACTTTAATTATTAATCAGCGCGTATTAGATATATGTAGATTTCTAAATTTGCATGGACTTATAATTAATTAATTAATTTGTGTATGTAGCAAATTATAAGCTACAGAATGCAAATAATTAGGGTAAAAGATTAATTTATAAATAACATACATAGATTAGTTATGTGTAGAAATTCGTGTAATGCATATTTTCGTCCATCGTACCACATGATCATTTTTGGCGAGTGTGAAAATGTGTGGTGTTTCACGAGAAAAATAAGTGACAATATCATTTCATTGTGTGTTGTGTACTATATTATTTTATAATAATAATGTGCGTTTTAGATTAGCATTAATCTCTATAAAAATTTTATTTTTAAATCAGCTAAACAAGTACCTACCTAACCCGTATTAAAAATGAGTTGCATAATTACAATGTATCGATGGTGACTTTTCACAAGTTGTCACACTTATCGCCCTTTTGTTGACTCAAACAAATGGTAAATGTTTGTCTTTGCTATTTTCACTACTGGCATGTTATCAGTAACGTGGTAATCACGAACAAATTCGTAAAACTAATAGGAACATACCTTAAATTTTGAAAAACCTTCGTATGGTGGAGGGCAGTGCAATAAGTATAACGAAAACAAACGAGACGTTACAGGGCGAGTAAATCACAGCAGGGGTTAGTTACACGTAAATAGTAATCGAATTAGCTTGACTACATTATTAATTTAGAGACGAATGGAAAGGTTAACGTACTTGTGGCCTTTCCTGTCAATATTTGAGCAACCCAATTTCTAAAGGCAATCGATTCATCAAGTTGCAATTTTTTTAAATTCTATGTATTTCAAATAAGACCGTCGACAATTTTTTTTTTCATCGTGGACCGATACATGTAAGATACATGCGAAACTTTTTATTTTTTATCACGCCGATATTAAGGTCAAAGTAGCAAAAAAAAAATAGTTTACTACGTGCCAGTCGACGCGTATCTATTCTACCTGGTACAATGTCATGAATAGCTGCTGCTATTGTCTACGTAACTGTGAGATAATTGTGCAACTGGAGTAACGCGAAAATCAACTGTCATATTATTTATTTGTTACAATTGCGCTTACGATTAGCTTACGTTTATTATGATATTATTACCATTACGTTTTGTATGTGTATACGTGATTTCGCGTGCGTATTTTTAACCAGTCAATTTCATGCCCTTGGCGTTCGTTACGTCATAGTGTCATATTCATTTATCTTTACTTATTCACGGACACTGACATCCCCGTAGTTTCACACGTACCTACCTACCTCCATATATGGATCTTAATATCTACATACATCATAATAAGTTATAGTACCTAATATTTTGCGATTATACTTTCTGATATATTACAACAATTACACTTGGGAACGTATCTTTCTGATAGATACGTACCTAGGTATATACCTTAACCACTTAAGAACATCACTTCTTTTCCAAGATTACGTACCTACTTTTACTTTTATTTTTATAAAAATTATAAATAACAACATTAGCATATCATCTCATATCTAAAAAAAACAAAAAAAAAACCATTATTTTTAGAATCTACAATACCTAATTAAATTTGCAACAATGGCAACCACCTTCTAAGAGTTGTCCCAAAAGTAAAACTAGTTAATGAACGTGTGAAAATAACTTAGTTAAGTTGTAAAGCGGGCATCTAAAAGAAATTCAATCCTGTTTAATTACATTGCGGAAGCGACATGTAACCGCCGAAAGTAAAGAGGAAAAATTAATTTAAAATTATTGCAACCATTATAAGCTAGCTCTGCAATAAACAGTTCATTGACTTCATTTTTAGATACACTATTACATCCTATTCTATAACAACGATACCTTACTCCTTTACTCCTGATATGTCACATTACGTAATAAATATAAACATCCCGAAAGTATCCTTGCAAAAAACACCTGAAGCAGTTTTCATTAAAAATTATACGTTATCAGTTTTAAGTCATTTAATTTTTAAAGACAACCATACCAACAAAAACACATTTAATAGGTAGTATTGATATTTAGATATTTATATGTAAATAGTATTATTTAACGTAAAATCAAAAACGGATAACGTTTGCAGCGCGTTCAATTCGCACATACCTACCTGCCCTTTCAAAACTTACAAAAGTTATTTTTAAATAAGAGGAAAGCAACTTGACGAAATCGTATTGTAGCTAAAGTAAATCTGGTAATAAACTTAAAAGTTATATTTGGAGAAGAATGTTAAGAAATGTGTAGGTACATACATAACATAGGTATTGCTGACACGATCATGCACTTATTCACTGTAGTATTTTGTTTTAAGTGAAAGTAGTACCTACTTTTTTATTTTTGCGTAAATTTGACGTAAATTTTCTATTTTAATTAAAAACAAAAGAATCCGTAAGCAATCCCTTTGACTTCATCCACTATTAATTAAAATGATATACGAAAAGATAAATAAATTTGAAGAGATTTATGACTAACAACTAATATATGTAGGTAGAAGATATACATATGTAGATATTATTATTTACTTATGTTTCTTATAATTGAAAAGATGTTTCAAAAGAGAGGCCGAAAACGTACAATTTGCATATAATTAATTTTATAACTTCCTGTTAATTATTTAAAAAAATACATCAGTCACCGGTTTAGCGTTTTTAAGGAAAAAGCCATACCAGTTGTGAAACTATTTTTATGTTTTTATTCTGTCGAGGCGTCTAAAAGCGAAATGTTTTTTTTTTACGACTGCATGTAGACGGAGGATCGTCTTGATATATATTTCATTATCTGCCTCTGTACTCCATTTATCATACGCTAAAGTACGAAACAACTACAGAAACAGTTAGGCGAATGTTTTTAAAAAAATCACACATACGTACATTCGTACCTTAATACAAATGTTCGTATGCATGTATTTGCGTCTATTTCAAAATACTGCTGTTATCGCCTATCGGTCATTTACCTCAAGACGCGTAACTTGTTTCGTATAGTTTAGAATTGGCTAATTTTTACGTCTTTAAATAACTGTTGCCGAAAATACACTAATGATATAGGTACATACGATTCGTAATGTCCTCTGTTTTTACGTATAATTACAAACAAAGAATGCCCAAAAACAAAGAAAATAAAAATGTGTTAGCCTCCTGATATGTATATGGACCAAACATCACTTACTGAACATATCACTTAAACGTAACGTTCAACGTTCGCTACTCTTCTGCACTTTGCTAACTATAAAACAGTAATTATTATCGCGATATATGTACATATATTTATCTCTATTTAAATTCTTCTTTTTGCTAAAAGCCACTGAGCCATAAAATAACCGTTTAAGTGCCTACGACAGTGTCGCACGTACTATTTCGGGCCTCGAAGCTAGCAAAACGAATACAAAGTGTTTTCAAAGAAAAATGGGAACAGATTAAATACAATCAAATTTTGTTCAACATCATTCTCGAACATTCCACCTAAGTACAACAATCTGGAACATTCTAGAAGATTCTTGACATTTTAAGATCATCCTGGAATGCTTCAAAACACTGTCTAACATCTGGAAAATTCTAGACTATTTTCGAACATTTTAAATATTTTTTGAAATATTTTGAACATTCTGAGTCATTCCAGATCATTAACTATAATTTATTTTCTTTGAGGGAATTTTATGCGTACGCCAATGATGTATAAGTAGCAAGTAATAATTTTTGCGATGTTGAAAAACAAAGGGTTCGGTTTGGGTCTTTTCGGTTAAAAGATGCTTGAGGGCATCCTTTCTCATCAGTTATAGCAACTTAACAGCATCGTAAAACCAGATGTTTAACATTAATTAGAAGGTATCTTACCGATATACATTAATGTATATAGGTACCTATACAATAGCAAAAGGAAATGGCAAATCACCACGGTGACTTTTATTTCAAAACAATCAGACCAAAATGGAGAATATTTCACGGTGAATTTGCAGTAATTTAGACAATCAATGAAGTTCAACGTTAACTACCTGATTAATATCACGTCAGCTGTTACATCAATTACGTACGTAAGTATCTGGCGAAACAACGTCCGTCCGTCTGTCTGTCTGTCTGCCTGACGAAGCGAATGGAAATGTTACGAAACTTTCCGAGAGTCAAGGCTACAGGTAGGCAGGCAGCAGGTAGGAAGCGTTTGTTGTACGTACGTGTCTAATGTCCTGTCACACTCCTTTACCAGGAATGGTAATTTGATATCTTAAATAAAAAATATGCATCTCGGTTTAAAATCGGAGGATATAGATACTTAATAAATACCTACTTATCCCATTTATTAAACAGAATTTATCTAACACTAATCGTAAAACGTTTAATTTAGTCCTTATTTTACCATCTAATTTGGGGCCTTTAAATATTTTGAAAAGCCGCAACCAGAATCAAAGCAGACATCGCAGCCCGTATCTTTTATTGGAGATGTTTCTTACAGATTGATCAAATGTTTAAAAAAAATGAAGCAACACTATAATCACGAACAGACAAAAACACGTCTGTCGGTTCGTTTAAGCGATACCATATAATTTGGTTTTTGATTCGCATTTGTATTTTAATTTATAGGATTAAATTCTTAATAACACCTTATAGAAACGGCATTTAGCCTCTTTAAAATTGGCAAACCTAGACTATATACACGCTTTTTTATATACGATGTTCCACATGCTTATAAATAAACATACTAAAAGTGATTAATGGATTTAAATGCCACACAAATCATGAATGAATAATATGATTTTTATAATTGTATGCAGCGGTAAAATTAAAATGCTTAGGTACTTCGACGTAACAGTTCCAGATTGTGTAAATGATAAGATTCGAGTTTTTACCTGACATTTATTTACTTTTAAATGAAAAAGTGTGGCATCACTATAAAGATTTTATTTAATGATTAACGCTTTTAAAAATAAATGACATTTTATTACGTTGTTTGACACACACCACGACGAATATTAATTCGTAAGAATCATACGAACCATTTATAAAAAAAAAAAAAGTAGATAATTTATGATGTTACACACGGATATGGGAAAAGTGTTGTCTTATTGAAAGCAAAAGTAAATTTTTCTTTTCCGTAAAAGGAAGAGGACAATAAAATACTTTTAAAAACTAAATTATATTTGCAGCTAAATAGGGATGACGGTGTGGATGTTAACATTATCAACGTTGGAAGAATGAGCCATTGTTTTCAAGTTCACGGCCACACCATACCAGGACTATTTCTGTTCAAAAGTGTGAACTGATTACATCAGGCACGAATTTTTAATGGATACTGACTTATTTAGGAGACACAGATTAATTTTAGAGGCAATAAAATCAGTAACTTCCTACGAGATCGCGTCGCAGTTTCAATAATTATTTCGGCCCACACAATTTTTTTTTTTTTTTTTGCGACATTTCGGAAGCCTAGGGTTGTTTATTTCCCACGAAGTGACATGTAATTTTTAAAAAGCTACCTCAATTTCCTTACTTTACAAAGTTAGCCAAATTTTGACCACAAACAATGAATTAACACCATACTTATCAACCTTTTTCTCTGAGTGATCGAAAATGCCCTCAGATATCTATTTTTTTAAGTGTGATTCAATGTTCAATTACAGGTGATTCTCAAGATTCTCAATTTCAAATTTAGTGTAAAATATTAAGAAATTAAATCGTCTAAACCACTGAAGCTGTTGGCAGTTTGGCGTTTAATTACGAGAATAGATAAGAACAATTTTTGCAGCTTAATAAATCAGGTTCTTTTGGCATACTATCATAATTACGTTATCTCCTGTTTTGCTAATATTTTTTTAGTTTTATTTATGTACACAACCTCAAAACCATCGACAATATATATTGTAACATGTGTAGGTATGTTATGCTTCATAAATTTTCCTTTGATATATGCACGTACAACTTACATATTTTATCAACGATCAAAACCTTAAAAAGGTCGAATTTTAATGGCATTGAATAATGGTACCTAGTATCTGTCAAATGAATGGTAAAAAAAGTAAAATGATCGTTTCGCCTTGTCAGTTAAATGTTCGAAAATTGAAGTTTGTATATGATAATAGCAACACTAATAATTATGTTACCGATTACCTAAGGAACCTGATTGTTAAACGATGCATAATTTCATTCATTTCGCTTGAAAATTCGGTTAGCTTATAATTATGGTCCCCGGCCGCGCTCGGCCATGATCCTTAACTAGCTAATACTAAATCATGCCGCGAATTTATTTGCATTTAGTTTCATTCGATTAGAAAAGAAACGTTGTTTTGAAAACTAATCTCTATATTTACCGTTCACTGAACTCCCTATTTGTAATACGTGTGAAAAGTTTGAATTTAACACTTTTAAGACCAAAAAAAGTACGTACACAACGCATAAGAAATATATGACAAGAATAAATTTGTTTTTTTTTATGCAAACGTTTCTTGAAAATTAAAATATTTAAAAGAGAAATCGATATAGGTATGTACTTAATGATTCTTCATTACGTGTATTATATTTCGGTATTAATTCTACTACCTATACAATATGCACATATTTTATTAAGTATAAGAACGACAAAGTCAACGATTGCTCGATCGTGTAGACTGAAAGGCATTCTAAGAATCGGACAGACAAAAACTGGAAATAAAACAAACGATTTGACAAGGGCAGCAGCATGTGACCTAACGGGAACAGTCACTGTAACAGTCAGTCAGTGCCAAAATCGTGTTCGAAATAAAAACTATCCCTTCATTATAAAGCATTATTAAATTCTTATATTGTTATAAAATTAATACGTCATACACGTACAATTCATTAATTCGTGTCTCGAATGCCACATCTAGCAAATTAACTTTCAACGAGAGGGACGACCTACAATACGTTTCTTTTTTATTCAAATTTCACTTTCATTAAAATACCAGTCCACAGGGGCATGTATTATATAGTTAAGGGTGTCTAATCGGTCTTATCAAATTCTTGACAAAAATTGTTTAATAAATTCAATCAGAAGAGGCGCTAAATTGAAAGAAAGAATTTCTATTAAGGACACAATTAAAACTTATTTTGCTTGCCATTTTTACATGATGCAAATAATTAATTACTTTATAATAATGATTGAGTACAAAGCTCAAACATGATAGGTATGTGCAAACGTCTATCAGAAATTCTTTTCGAGTAATTGTTATAGTTAAAAAGTTGTTTGCTAATGGAAACAGTTGTTTAAAACATGAAATGAATCGAAAGGCAATCTATGGTTGCTTAATTTTAAACGGGGACCGCATAATTAAACTAGCGTCTCTTGAAAACCAAGATAACGGTGTAAGGTTTTGCCTAGGTCACTTTAAGTACAGCAATCTTAATTTATTTAGGTCAATGGTATAACTTAACGTTGATCAAACCGCACTATACGTCTTAGTTTTGCATGACTAGTATTTTTTTACCTGGTATTGTTACGTGCAAGTAAAATTTAGACCCAACCACAGTTGGTCTTGCAAAATCTTATTTTGAATTAAATGCATACATAATTCGAGACCATGTACAGACGACAAACTATAGAGACCATCATAAATTAA
Organism: Agrilus cyanescens; assembly: GCA_947389935.1. Taxonomy (NCBI): domain Eukaryota; kingdom Metazoa; phylum Arthropoda; class Insecta; order Coleoptera; family Buprestidae; genus Agrilus; species Agrilus cyanescens. The sequence continues at coordinate 1,286,601 of OX376704.1, forward strand.
TAAGTACTTAAATAGAGTTGCACTATAGATTAAGTGAGAACTGATTTCGTTTTCTAAAAATAAATAATCCACACATTATTTCTCAAATGTATTTAAAGCGTCACCAAAATTAATAATTTATCATATTAAATAATCGGTTAATTTTCAGTTCATTATTGGTCATTTCAACGTCTTCTTCTAATGATTGTTAACAACTCAGTATGAGTAGTAGCAGAGGTAATTAGCTAAGAATTTATCTATCATCGAAATTAAAAAGGAATCAATTTATTTACATATTAGATATGGCCACTAGAATGAAATACTGTCTTTAATTACTGATGATCCCCTCTTATAAATTATAAACGATTTCCATTATCGGCCTATTCTCATTTTCCTAGTTAATTTATTATGGAAATAATCCTTGAAATACATATTTACATAAACAATTACAGAATAATTAATCTGAAATATTAGGTAGATATATAGATACTTTTATTTTATCCGAAATATTGATGAAGTATAAATAATAAATTATCAACTAAATGATTTAGTCAAAAATAATGTGGTTAATTACAACGCATGTTTAAACTTCATCAACATTATTCTAGGATAGACCTCCCAACTATTATACACGTCTAATAGATTTTCAACCATAAATCGTGTTAATGTGTTGCTTCCAGCTAAATCGTAGTAGTACCACACCTAAGTTTTGTTTTTCTATTCTTCAACGACGTTAACGAAAATATTGTCAAAAGGAAATTGAATTGTTCCGTGGCATCGCAAAAATTCTGTGTATATATTTAAATATATACATATTTTAACGCCATTTTCACTAAGGAGAATTTACTACAAAATTTATTGACTTGTCTCGCCATTAGTTTAAAATAAAGCACTAGAAATAACTGACAATGAGTTAATTTTGGAAACGCCCCACAGCTAATGGTACCATTATTTTTGTGAATGGGGTATATATACGTACATATAATGGGTCGGAAGCTGAATGCTATTTACACGGGTCATAATTATTAGAAAAACCCAATGAATGAATGAATGAATGAAGTCGCTGATAAAAGTTGATGTAACCATAAATAATTAACATAATCATTTAGATTATAATTAGTTTTCTACCTTTGACAAGGAATTTTTATTTAACTAATTTATTTAAATTTAACGCATTATAGGCATTTAATTTACAGCTTTTAGTTGCATATAAAAAATGCTTAATTAAGAACGACATTAAGTAAGGACATAATTTTCAAATAAATTTTTCATTAGAAATAGCATATGGTCCGTTTGGTTTCGTCTTCATCAAGTCGTTTTTTATCGTTATGTTTTTAGACAACAAACTAATTTAATTTAACAAATTATTTGAGTATTTTTTGAACTATTTTATAGAAGCCCATTCTTTATCATATATAAGTAGTACCTGCTGTAACGAGCATAGTTCAAAAACCTGTCTTTCATTTTACAAATTGAAATAAAAAAATAGTTTTGCATCAGAATCATTTCATTCATGAATCAAAGTCAGAACTACAATTATATATGATCAATTTGTATTATTGCTGAGATAGTAAAAGGGAAAAAAAAACGAGATGAAGCTGATTGTTTTTCCGATAATGTTCGTTTGTTTTAAGCGCAGATGATTAATTGTTCGTGTAAACTTCTAATGTAGATAATCAGAATGACAAAGAATTTCTTGGATCAGTGGTTAAGTTCTACGTGGTGCCCAGAACGCACACAAAGATTATTATTCATCATTATAGTAATGCGAAAGTTAAAAAAAATTACTTGTTGTGTAGCTTCTTGAAGAAGTACCAACCTAATACACATCTAAGTATAAAAAAAAGACAATTGAAATTTTAATGTTGTGGAATGATTTATTTCTCAATATAAAACGGAACCTATAATTGTTTGATTCCTTTATCTTATTTATTTGATACTAGTTTTAAATCAATTATTTAATAGATAGTAATTTAATTCATTCATCGGTTCTGGCTTATCGGATTACTCTAAATAAATAATTTAATAACCGCGCTCCATTTTCCTTTATTATAACGCAATTCATTACTTCTAACTAATTTTAATAACTAATGCCAAACAAATGTGACTGTTTTTATATAAAGTAGAAATTAATTGAAATAAGTTTCATAACATTTTATTAAATAGGTACGCTTACTAAATTAATTAATAGTTTTTTATTGATTTGTTTTACAGCTTTTATGAATATTTACAAACTGAGCAGACCACGATGTTATTTTCCGCTCAGTAGATATACTTAGATAATAACTTATTAAAGCGCCTTAATAATCCAACATGTATTATTTAAAAAGACGCTATTTTAAGGAATACTTTTCTATTGGACAATAAAAAGAAAACGTACAACAAAAAACTAAATGGTTAGCTTTTCTACTCTAAGAATCTGACGCGATGGTGATGTTTCCAAACATTTTATTTTTTTTATACAATACCTACTTCAAAGATACCACGGCTTTGTTTTGTTGCGCTCTATGCACAAGAATGTTTCAACTATGAAACCAATTCGGTAAAAATATTTAAGAATCGAGTCTTAATAGATGAGATTCCCAGAAGTAAGTTTTAGAACATAAAATACGTGAAATGAATGAAATACTAGTTAAATAATCTCACAATCAGTTGTTCCACGCTTGATTTTGGTTTCTATTTTACACTTACAATTAGATAGGGTTCGAGTTACTCATCGATACTTGATTGCAAATAGATAATCAATAACGTTCGCCTCAAGGTATGTTTGTATCTCATTAGTGGCGAAGCTTTTCTTTCCTTTTGAAGTGCCTACCCTCCTATGTGCATATGGTACAATTTATAGACAAGTCTAACATCTCTCGTTAGTTGTCGTAAATTTCATTCATATTGTATATGTTCTGCAGCTTACAAGAAAAATAGCTTCTTACATATATTACACACATAAATATGTGGGTAGACACTAAAGCTTATGGCATACACCATAATAATAACACTTTTAGAGTAGGTACACTAATAATGGATGTGCTATACAGGTACATAATTTAAATAGAATTTTTGAACTACATAATACAACATGTACCTACTTATTTATATTATGTACAACGTAAAATAATGGTTTATACCGCTTGTATGTACAATTGCATATAATACTAGTGCGAATAACTATATAAATACCTGGATAACTATGATTCTAACATTACAAATGAAGTAGAAATTGAATCGTGTGGATGTTTTTGTTATCTCGAAATGTAAAATGTATGTAGACACGATAGGGAAAACAGGCGCGAAAGAAAAGAAAACTAGAAATCGCGTCGTATTTCTTCTTCAAGATGAACCGAAGAATACTCGGACTTGTGGGGCTGCTTTCGTTGCTGTTTGCTGATGTCACGGTCAGACTTCAAACCGATAAATAAATACGAACGCCAAGGCAGTGTGGATAAAACTCTTTCACAAAAAACTTCCTGTCACATCCAGAAAAAAAAATTTTATTGCCTTGACAATTTGTAATGCAACGAATGCTACATGCTACATGCTACATGCGACAGAGTGGCAGATCAATTCAATTGAAGTTTTCGTAATACTAAAGAAAACTGGTAATAATAAAGTTTTACGATTAGTGAAACTGATCAGGTGTTTTCGTTGAGCAGCACATTTTTTGTTTACACGTGTTATTATAAATAAAACAGGGATGAGTAAGTACAACTTGTTTGATTTCTATCCAAGACTCGTTACCTACATGCAACTGTAGGTGACATTTCGTTTTTCACCTTGGCCTGTTTTACATACAAATATAACCCTATTAATTACTGTTTGAAACTCGTTTTTTTTTTTCTTTTTCGTTACACAGAATTTGGTAATAAATTTAAATTCAGGGACGACACAAAAAACTGATTTTCCCTACAACAAATAATAGTAGGTACCTACTTAACATATTCTTTTTTTAGTTCACCCACTGTGCCTACTCATGCAACATACTCGCGAGCTGTCACTAATTTTAGTATTCGTTTGTGGTGTATAGATACAAACAAATGTGTACCTGTAAAATACAAAATGTAAAAGTATTATCATATAGGTAGGTACTTATTTGTAGCGCTCATTTATTTAAACAGAAGGGTATCTTCACGTATGCAGATGTGTGCGCATACATTTCATTTCGTTGGAAGTTTATTAACTGATTTAGTACCCTTGACGTGAGTTATTCCGATGGGTTGTTAGTGTTAATTTAAACGAGCACTAATACACGTGTAAGTCCATCCAGTGTAAATCACTTGCATTAAGAAAAGCACCGTAGTGGGTACTTCGGTTGGTTCCCTATGTATGTACATAAGTAATTGAACGTTAGCGATGTTTTAGCTCATAAATCTTAATCTCAGTGAACAGTGCATAAACATTGTCACCTTTAATATACCGTAATTGGCCGCCTACTACTCACTACATGATTGTATCATTACTATTAGTTGTACTCGACGATTTATTTGCCACTTTGGCAATTACTACTTTACGCTATCTTACAAATTACTTGATCATTAGTTATCATCTAGGCACCTAAGTGTTGAATGTTTTTTATTATCTTTTTTATTCACCATTCTGCACATAACAACCGGAGGCGAGTCAAAAGAGATACGATACAATAGTAATTTTAGTTTCCTTGGAAAGCGAAAGGAAGAAACGGAGGCGGACGTCCAACGCGACTCATTGTCAAGCGATGTGCCAAAGACGTTATATTTGTCGGATTCTTAAAGACACAGAAAACAAACGTCAGTCATTTGTTGTAAAATATACAGGAGAGGGTGGCATGTTCAACGTAACAAATTTGTCTGTTTGACAGGATTGTAGTACCTAAAAGAGTAGGACATCAAATTTTCTCGAAACGCCTATAACTATCATAAACGTGAATGCATGTAAGTAGGTACATAAATAAAATTATTATGAGTTACAGTTACAGCTCCCAGTTAAATCGTGGGGTAAGCGTGTGCCTCCTACACGAAAAAACCTTTAGTTTCTCTCAGAAATGCGTAAATCTCTCGCTACAGAAGACAGAACAATCAGAAATGCTATCTGACGCCACATACGACGACTAAGATTAAAGATTACCAACCACTTGTATGATACAATTAAATAAATATGAAAAATAGAAGAGAGTAATTTATGCAGACCAGAGACCACCTAAGATCAAGTTATACGTGAGCTTACACAAATGTACGTACGGCACTTAGCTACGATTATACATAAACATATATATGTTTAAATGTAAAGTTCATGCCTAATTTATTATAAACATCTATCGTTATTTAGAATATGTATCACGATTTGCTACACTAGTAAATAGTTATTTCTTCAATCCCGAAATATTTCACGCACATGCGAATATCTTGCATTCCGATTTCGAAAGTACCGTTTTCTTCTTATATACATACTTATAACAAGTTATGGGTCACATTTTATTAATACGATGACATGATGCATAAATACATAAAAAAAAGACACGCATTCTTAACGTAACACTTTTTATCAACTTTTGCAACATTTTGATGAAAAACACTTTTTAATCGATGTTTACTTGTCCTTTACACAAGTTTAACAATAGAACTATTCTTCAAATCGCTTATACTCTCACTCTTGAGCTTGAGTTCCTTCTACTCTGAGTATTGAACAAATGAATGAAGTGAGAAGAGCTGTGTAAATAAAGAATGGTTTATGTGTGTGCTACTGAAACGTAGGTAACCTTTTTAATGTGAAGCTCAAACGATTTCTCTCAAGACGGACCTGTACGATTAGCATCAAGCACAACCACGGTGAGTTTTGTGCTTTTTGGATATAACAACATAATTGGCTTAAGTTTATAATTAGAAAATATTTAACAACTTTACGGTTATTTAACGTGAAAATCTAATTTTATTAAAAACGAAAAAAAATTGCTATTCAGTTTTGTTCGTTATAAACATACATGCACTACAGGTATTTGAACAACTGCCAGTTTTAACAGTAGGGTAGAATCCGATTCTAATTTTGAAATTCAGTTTTGGTAACGACTGAATTACACAGACCAACCGCCTCCTCTGTGTCTGCGTACGTCTAGACTTGAATAAGTAATCTTTTTTGTTGTCATTATGTATTACCAATTATGCTTATTAAATAACAACTTTAAAGTATTTGTTTTCACATCGGATTAATTAAGTAAATAAATTATTTTTTTTTTTATTTATCACACTTATTGGATACTTAGGTATTAAAATGAGGAGGGAGTTTTTTATGGTACACAGCGAAGGTGCAAAAACCACTTTATAATATTTATAACCGAAAATTAACAGGCTTCTTTGTTTGAAACGACATACAAATTCAGTTCCGCGTAGAGGTGCCAGACTTAGTATATTTAGTGAAGTTGCTATTTTGAGAGGCGTTCTTAGCCTTTATGACTAGTAAAGAGGGCTCTTAAGAGAAAAATTGACTATTGACTCGATGAAAAACGTCTACTTAATTAACTATAGTTTCACAAACGGAATTCTGATCTTATTATTCGTGAGCGACACCATTAGAAAAACATAATGAGGTAATGACAAAAACAAACTGTCATTTGTCGACACCGTGACCGCTTAAGTTCATGAATTAAAAACTTTCGAATCTAAAAATGCCGTATATATTTTATATTTCACAACAATCGTCACCTAGGTAGTTGTTTTTCATATTTATAATACTTAGGTATGTGTACTTATACATCCAACTGACTTGGGTATCTTACCATTCATTGACTCACTGTTCAAGATAAGTATGGCTTGTCTTAGGTTTGCAAGAGGGATCAATAACGTAACTACAGTCTAAAATTACTGGTTCCTTCGTAAAATTTTGAACACAGCAGCTCGAGTAACAATCCTCCGGATTTAATGAAGTCTTCTTATACAGGTCAGCCTCGGGCTGTATGCAACTGCAATTTTCATGCGGTCATTATTTGATGAGATAAGCTTGTATTTATCTAATTATATACAGGCAAGTATACACATATTGTGTACACAAATACCTGTGTAGATACCTATGTTTTTAAACTGCCATTCCATATTTTCAGGAACGTGGTACCATCTAAAAAATGTAAATTTTCGAATAATTGTTCAATTTTTTTTTTTAGAGACATAATTTGTCCTATTAATGAAATCCACGATCCACATTATCTTAACAAGCGCGTTATCTACCATCTATTTGGAAAAATTGATAAGTTGATAAGAAAATTTAAAGTCTACCCGTTTTCCTTAAAACACCTACCGAAATTTTAGGATGCTAAAAATGTGCTGCATAAACATTTGCAATAGATACTTCTAAAATTAAAATTATGATGGTCTTTCAAAACAATCGCAATACAAATAAAACCATTAAGTATAAATCAAATAAATAAACAAACAAAATAAATAAGTAATTTGACTTACGGCCAAAATTTAATTGCAAATCATAACGTTTAAAATAATTGACGCAATTGAGTTTTATGTATAAACAAATAATATCTATTTAGAAAATGAGAATCTAATCTTTATCCATAATTATAGTTGAAGGTTGTGGATCAACAAAAATAGAACAATCGTATTTATTCCTTATTTTAACCATCAGTTAATTAAAGAATCGTTTTTGATAGATAAATAAAGAGAGACATTACTTGAAATATGTATCTGGGAAGGTCAAGTGGATGGTAGAAAAGTAAAACAATCCGAGAAAAGTTAGTTCAGGTATCTAAAAATGGAATTGGCCTGATGTCTAGATGGCTATGGGTAGGTAAATTTGAATGAAAAGGTTTTTGAACTTGATTCTTGCAGAATATTTTGGCATTGCCCTTCCGACTGTTTATACAGGTTTCTAAATCACTGAATAAATCGTATGATCTGACATAAGAAAATAAACGTTAGAGTGTAAAGGAAAAGGTGAATATATCTTTGCAAATTTAAAAATCATGAATATAGACTAATGAAAACAAATGAAGCTGGAACCATCTGTTACGCATATGGCAAATTTGCGTTCTTATCATTAAAATACCCTATAGCTCACGCAAATTGCAACTAGGTATTTATTCAAATTTATAATTCAATTTGGAAACGACGTTTACTTTGGCTTCCTCTTCCAATTTTGATGAGTGCACTTTAATATTAGTCCTGATCATCCAAAATCAACATATTTGAATACTCGAAGGACTTTCAAAAAGTAATAAAATTTTATTTTTACATCGGAAATGACTTTTTAGTATCACCGAGAAGAGTCGAAGTAAAAATTGACATTGGACACTTTTTGAGCTTTAAGATGCTTTACTGATTTCGTCGTCAGTACATCAAGCATAAAGAATATGATGATATTAAATTACGAAAAACAGTTAAAAAAATGTAAATCAAGAGCAGAATACATGCGAAAAAAAAAACAAAATATTTTGTCGAAAATTTTAGATTACTTAGATGTTTAAGACATGCTCATATTTTTTATTATTAGCTGGGCAGGTAGATATATGTACCTACTTTCGCCCATTAAACTGAGCACACGTTAAAGGCATCCATCTATTTTACGGACAATTAAAATGAGCCATCTATCTTAACGATGAAATTGATGACCGTGTGGCGATTGCTAATTACTCACTAACGTCATTGTTAATCTGTTTAATGTTCGCGGCAGATTTAATCACATAAACTGACTCCTAATCGAGAATTCTGTACAACAAAGTATGATCGAGATGATAGTGACAAAGCAACGACGGTAACACCACGGCAATAGGTACGCGGCGGCCCTTTTTGATTGATGGCGTGGTTGAGTGACCGACCTGGAGTCGCATTTACTCTCCGTCTAGAATTAGAAGAGCCGTTTCCAAAGCGGCGACGAACGGCGATAGAGTATGTCGCGCTGTCGCGTCATCAACATCGGGCACATGCCGTCGCCGAAGCGTGCCAAAATAGCTCGGCTTATAAAGTGAACAGCCAGCCGTAATATTTGCTTGGGTCGTACAGGTTGTAGTAACGTAATATGCGGGAAGTGCGTTTTCTGTTTGCTGTTTGCCGTTTTCCGTTCCCATTGTCTGTTGGCGCACGTACTCGTACATCACTAAATCGCTAACGTCTCAACTCAACCAGTCGATCTCGTCTAGACCAATAACGCCCGTTTAATCTCGATTACCTACTTTCAATTCTTAGAAGTATCTTCGTTATTTAATAACGATTTTTCAATAACTATTTAAATTTACAATTATTGCATAGGTATATGTTTGAGTCACTAAGTTAGCATGCTATTTATTTAATAATCAAACAAGTGGAAGTAAACAATCTTTCCATTCATCCGTTTATTCATAAATTAGTGCCAACAAAGTTATTAACCATCTCTTATAATTAGAGTAATAACTCGTATAAATACCTATTATTAGGTTCAATTATACCTATCTATGTGTTACGTGTGAAAAAACTTTAGAATACTTACACACTTGGTGTAGTTAACTAACAGTTTTATTATTATTATTTTTTTTTTTTTGATATGACGTGGATAATATTATATTTCAATTTCAAGTACCTGCTGAGTTCAAACACGAGAAAGCTGAAGTAAATAACTTCTTCTGCCGTCTTATTAATCGACCACTATATGTTATAATACAACGCGGCGTCATCATTAAGTTAATATCGTTTTTTTAAATACCAGCAGGATACTGCTTGACGCAAATGTGGTGCACATTATATTTTAACAAAATTGCGTGATACACGTCTATCCTACAGGAACAATACGTACAAGTACAAAAGTCACCGAACTCGCACGCATCGATTGAGATTTTTTTTTAGTACCTACACTAAAAAATGACAGTTCGAAGTGGATAGGAACTAATATTGATTGATAGTAATTTATAGATCTTTTAGTACCCACAATAAAATAAGATTATTTTACGTACCTATTAAATCACTAATTACAAAAAAAAAACCCTAGGTACCTATACGCGTTTGTAATAAATAGCACTTCAACCGGTTTGCAAAAATAAAAATAAAAAAATAATTGTATTTATGTATTATGTATGTATGTATGTATGTATATTATAAATAAAAGTACCACTTACAAAAAACTTGTTTAAACTTTTAAATGTTTCACCCACGTTATAATTAGCTACCTTTTAATTCTTCCAGTGTTAATCTTATTTACATACGGTTTTAATTGCAGTTTGGCACCGTTGATATTTAAATCAGATAAACGATTATAAAATTGGTATGGATACTTGCACTAAATCGTCCTCTCCAATTATAGGGACAAAAAAAAAGAAGTTATACTAAATGACTCCGTATACACGCGCGTTAATACGTTTTAATTTATACTAAACCAACCCCAGCAGCTGAACTGTACACGTACACACTTATAGGTACATTATAAATATAAATTTCGAAAAAATCTTGTTTTAAGAAAAGTCACGTACATCTAATACATAAATATAATAACCAAATCATAAATTCACAACACACAACAAAATAAGTACATGACCCGTCACGCTTTCGTGCGAACGCGGAAGAGCCGAATTTAACCGAGCTGTGCCCGCTGTATTTAGTATGTCGTTACAAGAATTAATATTTATCGATAACATAAAAGTGTGTCTCTCGTTTTTCCGTGATATTATCATTAGCAGTGACTGTCCTAAATTAACACATACGTATAATTACCCACGTTAAATTATAAATGTAAGGTACGACATGTTGTGACATTGCAACAGCATGGCGCCTAGTCCAACACGAAATTCATCACGACACAAATGCACAGGTGTAAATAGTATACCTACACGTAACAAGGTTGAAAGTTCGACAGCAAATTAATTATTCTATGCTGCAAGTATATATAAAACACAAAAATCAAAGGAGATCCTGTCATTGCTATAATAAATCAAGGTAACGAATGCGTTTTACAAATGATCTCTTAAGTAAAACGGAATGTTCTGTGATAAGATAACGATCTGTTCTGTTGTCACTAAGATCTCTTTACAAGATGAAATTTAAAAAAAAAAATTATGTATGTACATGAACAGAAAAATTTTCTTATTTATAAACTGGTTGAGCCTACAGACGACGTTGTCCTATCCAAATTATTAACGAACAGCAGCATTTACTTAATTATTATTTATGCATAAGTATAATATATACATAACTAATTTTTTGTTAAAACAGTGCCTTTGGTCGATGTATTTTTTTTTGTAAATATACGGCAGTAACAAATTATTAATGACATCTTTATTACCAAGGTGTGCATAAATATTCAGCTTCTAGTTGGCTTTATTATGGATGCATCTAATAAATAAGCCTTTCTACACTTACGATTAATCAATAATTAACAACCGCGATCGACTAAAATCGATAAAAATGATTACCGGAATACAGGTTACACATATTTACTATCTACACAGAGATAAGTAAGTATGCATCTTTTACTGTTCCATTTAATGCAGGTATTAATACATTATAGTCGAGACAGTAATTAATTAGAAATAATATTGATAATTGCAGTATCATTTCGTTCTACCTACACTCAGACGCGAAAAAAGTTACCTATAAGTATAGTTATGGTTGGTTTGAGAAGCTGATCATCGTGAGTGAGTTAATTTTTTGTATTTATTATAAACAACAAATTAAGTCGCGAATTTATTTAAGTAGGTACGTTATAATTTCCAAGTATGTCATTCTGCATTATTATTTTACCTGTTATATGTGTACACACATATATACCAACACTGAGAGAATTTGTTTAAATTTCAGTAATTGTATCAACACAATAGCACGTCCTAATTTCAGCACTATTGTCTACCGCGGATACGTAAAAATTTCTGACTTTCAAACGCCAATCCGAAATTACAATCGCTTTCTACAATTTTAATTAATCAGTCAGGTGACGTAATGACTATTGATTAGAACACGTTTACTGGTAGGTACACGTCTATTCTGCAAGAGAGTAGTAGGTGAGTGAAGAAATTAGAGTTGAAAATATTAGAGAGTGAAAAACAAAAAACAAAAAAAGTATCGGACAATCCAAACGTTGACTTTAATGAAAAACACAGCCGGATAGGTACCTACATTTACAAGAGTGAAAATGACACTTTCACTCGGAACTTTAATAAACGATGAGCGAGCGAGCGAGCGAGAACGAGAACGAGAACGAGAACGAAGCATGAGAATTAATCCACGACTTCTGGTGTTCTTTTTTTCGTGGAGAGAATTGGCGAAAAGTCAATGCAGTAAGTAATCATAGCGGCAATTTAAATGCATATAACATACAACACGCAGGTGGTAGTAATAATATCGCGGTTGCGTTCACCAACAATGATTTTGCAAGAATTATACTGCGGCCAAGAACGCTCTGCCGCTCTTTTAGCCTTTAAAAGTTATTGAACTCTTTAAAATTGCAGGAAGTTTCGGCTCGTATGTCCGTCCATGCTGCCATAATTTGGGACATATCGAACTGTTAAGTACCTACAGTAATATGCTACCGATCCGTAATGCGTACATTATTTAATAGATCTAAAAACTCCAACACTTGGTAATCATCTTCGTCTGCTCAATAACTCTTTTCGCGGACAAATTAACGAGAAAAATCGACGTGATAAAAGATAAGAAAACGATACGGAATAGATCCTACATACACAGATATTTATGAACATATGTGTATATGTTCAAACGCAGCAGGTCAGCACGTGCGGGAAATGTTTAGAAATGCAAGGCATGTTGCAAAAGGTACCTACTTCTGGTTATTTTTTATTACAAAAACATGACCTGTTAAATGTGCACTTAATCCTTAATAATTTCTGTAAACACACATTACCATAATACAAAATGAGAAAATAATTGCAATAGTAGTTTCTCAAACTCAATACAGTGAATGAGTTTTTAAAATATCGTGTCAAAATTTTAAACTCTTGGAAGCAGTAGTTAAATTATGGAGGTACTTATGTATTACAAGGAACAAATATTTACGAGAGATAAATACACTTTCAGCTTCTGTAAACTGATGAAGACTCGTGATTGCTAATTAACCAAATCTAAAGCAACGGAAATAATCAAAATACTAAGAAATATTAAAACACGACAGAAACTTATTGTAAAGAAGTTTCCTATAACAGTTTTACCCTTAATTAATCTTATCACTAATTAAGTTACTCATTCAGTAGTCAAGTTCGTTAACCGTATTTCAGTACCTATCTAATGAACGTTTTTGTATTGTACTTATTACAACACACGTCGTTTCTTCTATCATGTACGAATTAAGGTTTGGTACAGGGGAAACCATTAGGAATTCTTTTCTTATCGTTAGAAAATTCGAGGCAAAGTCGTGGTTTAAATTTAATGTTTCCAATACGTGAAAAAAAAAATTTTTTTTTCAGTAATAAAATGGTCTGTTAATTGCAATGGATATAGGACGCTTTTGTGTAATTAAATTAGAGGAACACAACCGTCAAGTGAAGCTGTTGTTACTGATTGTGAGCCATTAAATTTTACGACAATATGTCGAACAAAGCTCAGAAGGGTTTTGTGAAAACTTACTATAGACACTAGTTTCATCAGAAGTGCCGTTGACTGTGCCATCAGGTAAAAGTTGAAGATGTCGGTTCTTGATAAACATTTGGATTCTTCGCGCGGTTCCTGTAGAAAAAGAGAGGTTTGTGCTGCGTTCGCTTCTGACAGCGGCAGCGGGATCGTCTTCTTCAAAAGTTGGCCTAGAGGAGGACAGAAAGACCGGCGGAGTCGGAGAAGAAGACGGCAGCCCAGGAATAAATTGAGGCAATGATGATAAGTTATCGCTGGTGTCGTCAATTTCAGCAAGGTTAAGCGAGCGATGGACTCTCTGGGGAGGTACGGCGCTGGCAAAAGCACACATCGTAAAAGCTAGCAGCCCCAGAAACAGCGCCTTCACCATGACTGGGACATACTGACGCACTCACTGTCACTTTCTGCCGGGCTGGTGCCGACCCGGCAGTAGCAGCCGCAGGGCAAAGAACCAGCACAACTGAACGCTCGAGGCGCTCATCGTCTCTCAACTACGACCTACGACGCTCGGCGCCCGTAGCGTCGTCGCCTGCGACGAGGATTATGCCGAAGCTTCGACAACCAACTGGCCACGACAAGAGCCACACAACCACTGACTGACGACTGACCGGCTTCGGAAACTGCTTGACTGACGTGAGAAAGATATGAGCACTAGGAATTAATAACGAACCCCACGAAAAGAAGTGCGGCGACAACTTTTTATCATGAATTAAACAGGACGATACAAAAGTACAAATCTACCAATATATGAACGGTAGATAGGTAATTTGCTAATGAGATGAGCGAAACAGTTCAGTTTGTTAGCCAATCTATACAATACTGCTTATCTAAAGGTCCAATTTCGAGACGCGCGAGTTCCGTCATGCAACTAACATAACGCGGAGTTCAGTTTAGCCGGCCGCGTCCGTACGCGACTTTTCCCCCCACTGATTGGGCTTTTAAAACGTCGACGACCGAGCCAATCTGGCGAAGCTCTGTCTCAGGCTCAGGGCGGAGGAACGAGCCTCCTCGACGTCCTCCACTATGACGAACTATTGTCAGCGTCGGTGTCGCGACGCCACTTCTTTTCTGTCTCTGCCACAGGTAGTTTGAGAACTCCACACCAAAGCTAGCTTAGCTACATAGCTGGCTGTCAAATATCTCCAACGATGTATTATGTATATGAATAGATTTTAATAAAATTCAGGTAAAAAAGTTAATATATGGTTTTTTGTTTTTCGCATGAAATAAAAAGCACCTCCTAAAATTCCTGGCCAGAGACGTGCCAACATTAATCTTTACTGAAAAGGGGATAAGTAAACTAAATCATTTTATTTTAAACGCGAAGTCGTTTTTACAGGATTTTTTTTTATAAAATATGTCTCTCGGTTAAAATCCAGGCGTAACATTAAAATCTATATTTATTACAATTTCATAAAAAAACTGTGTAAATATATGAAACATAGAACGTAGGAATGGTTAAAACAACAATGATAATAAATTAATGAAAAAATACAGTATGAGCAAAAATATCGAGAGTATTTTCACCTCTAATAAACAAAAGTTTCCAGCCGTGAACGTAAGATAAAGTCAATTTCTCTTTTGTCACCGTTTAAATTTCATAGAATAGCCAAACATAATCGAAAGTAATGTTATATTAGTTTGTAAAATAATCGACGGTCAATGTATTGCGAACACACCGTGTTGGTCACGTAGTTCTCGATGAGAGTTCGTATTACTTCAGCGATCGTTCCTAATTTAATGAGATCGGTCAGCCAAAACGCCTTTGCAAACGACAAGGAACGCGAAATTGTGTCTTTGCGACTTGCCGTTTTTAATATATGTACGTACAAGTTTTTTTTCTTTTATATACCACTTATACTCGATTATAATTCGCACGCTCATGAATGAAGCCCGTTTATATTTACTGCGGGTTCGATTTTTTTATTCTTACAAATAATTATGAATAGATAAATTAAATATATGGACTGACTATTTAATTAATTAATTGATTAACTAAATAAGAAAAAAGGAAATAAAAGCCAAAACCCCAAATTTTACATGGAAACTAAACCTAAACCTAACCTCATCTTCGCCACATTTGGTCAACACAGCATTCACTGAAGTTACAAAACGAAACGTCTCAACCTAATCGCCTACAAACCCAAATCTTAATTCGTGTTAGTTAAACAGATTGTCAATAGATGGCGCCCTCTACATTATTTATGCAATTAAAATGATCTTTTAACGAAAACATTACTTTCCAATTATGTATTTGTTTGTCATTCAATTCTTTATTAATGTAAGTAATGCATAAAGAAAATTCTAAGTATAGGTACTTATTTATGTAGTTAACCGTTAGTTTTCAAAATCATTCTTGCTTCATCAGTTCTCTTAAATATTTAATATGAAATGAAAGCAGTTAGCTCAGTACATATTATTTTCTAACGTGGATACTATTTAAGATTAATGTCAGTATACTTATTCATAACGAATACACACTGTTACTAGTGATGTAACGATTACGATTATGATTCATCCTACATTCTTACAGTTATAACGATTACTTAATCGTAATCGCCAATTATTAATTTTTTTATGATATATCATCGTGTAGATAGGCACATATTGTTTTTTTACTTTTGTAAAAATGTAGGCAAAAATTTGTTTGACACAAATACATTGGCCTATTTGTTTATTAGGTAATCGTAATTGTGCAACAATCGTTTCATCACTAATTAATATATCTACTATCCTGTTTAAAGTGGTTCCATAAAAAAAGATAGAGAGTACCATAAGTTTACATCGTTAAATTTTTATTACTTTTACTGTCCAAAAAAAGCCCACATAACACACGTTTAATACAATTTTTGGTCCACTACGAGTCGTAGCTGATAAAGAAAAAAATTATTTTCGTCTATCACATAATTTAAAAGTGATTTTCGAACTAACAGTGTGAATAAATAAAGAAATAAAAAGATGGGCTAACATGAGGACATTATGTAAATAAATAAATGTAATCACATCCTACAGCAAAAAGATACCTAGGTGGTAATGCTTAAAAATGCAACATATTGAGAGTTTATGAAGTATCTAATATTCAATTCCTTTAATTGGGCATGATTTGGTAAATTGCTAATTGATACAATACCAAAAACACAGCTGCAAGTTATGTACGTCCTCGTCATTAATTTCTATTTTCCATTTGTTATTTTAAGACATTTTAATTAGGTAAACAATAAACTTTGAGGTTAAAAGCAATACATTATTAGCAATTAGTAATCACTTACCAAATGTAAACTCAATGTACTGCTCACGCCCGATCTATTACAAATTATAGTAATGTTTATTTTCCAAATTAACTTTACTAAAACACTTTACCACCCGATTACATCAGATAACTTTAATTATACAAGAAGTAAACACACACGACGCGCGTGACCGACAGGATTAAACAAGAATTTGATTGTTTTGTATTATTATTAGGTTATATCTATGGATACTATTATCATTAGGCCTAAATACCTATTTCGCTTTACATTCAGTAATCACTTTCTTCATTTATAATTAGATTATTGTAAAACTGTTTGTTCAAAATTATATAATTAAAAAGTTGAATTTTCGATAATTAAACTTAAAAATTAAAATATCAGCTTTTGATAACTATCACCATAGAGAAAGTTGCATCACATCCGGTAGTGCAAATGACCCACTTCAATTATTTGAATCTATCAATCCAATGTGAAGGGTAGAGGGCGGGCAGTTGTGAAGTCGCGTCGTGTCTTATGACAGGGTTCGGAAAAAGATTGTTTGTTTTAGGTGTTTAAATAGGTAGTTAAATTATAAAGTGACTAAATATTGTGTAGTGATTACAATAACTTTAATAAAAGTGTGTTGTGATGATAGTGTTTCGTGTTGGGATTACATTACCATGCTGAGCTTCAAATTAGGATGAAGTGTCATCAAGGTAATTTCTAACGGTTTTTTCAAATGTCAATTACCTGCAGAGTAGCTTTTTGTTTTTGAATGGTATACGTCGATGGCGAATTATATAAATTTTATTGATTAATTTTATTCCCATCAGAATAGGGTATTCCCCAAAAACAGTTGAAGTAGCTAATACGTCATGCTTAATTTTTTACATAGTGAATGCTATAGCAAAATGCCTTGTTTAGTTTAATTAAAATCCTCATTCTTGTCTTATTTCAATATAAAATTGTTATGTTTACTCCTAAATATTCAACATCAGATTGCTTAAATTAACTATAATTCATTTAATACAATTATCATTAGTGAAGTTCATTAGAAAAGAAAAAGAATTGTTTGAAATAATAAATCAAATTGCTTATGTAAATTAGAAGTGAAACATAGTCAGTTATTTATTGCAGTCGTTCCTTAAATTCGAAATATTTAATATTTTGACTACAATAAATCAAATTAATGCCGCATTGTGTATCCTAGCCAGAATGTGTCTTAAAACATATTATAATGTCTGCCTATCTATTTGTTTTCAACTGAGGGTGCGACTACCTCGTCCGATGTTAATAGGTTTCTATAGTTTACACCCTTTAAGACGTGCCGCTCTGTAGGGGGGTGTAGTCGTAAAGTTTAACTGCCTAAACAAATTTACCCTTTTATCTCTGTTAAGTAGAGACTGTCATTTGATGTTTATCTTCTCTATGAAACTGCTATAAATCTTTGTAAAACTGGTACAGTTAAAGCGGATTGCTTTTATTGTAGATTATAATCGGGAAGAAATAATGACTTAAAATAAATGTAAAAACAGAAGATTTTAACACACTAACTAAACCTATAAATTTACAGTATGTTATGTACCTAATGTTTTTTAACACCTTCTCATGTAAGCGACACGACCTACCTCATACTTAAATACTTAGTGTCACACCACTGCATTGGATCCTGTACAGTCGTGGTCACAATTTTTTACACAGACTACGATTTGTTTTTTTTTTTTATAAAACCGATATAATACTGCAATAATTGGTTACCAATATATGTCAGCATATTTAAACTATTTATTTAAAGATATTCTTATTTTATTTGTCTAATTGAGTATGATCCTAAAATTGCAGCTAGAATGGTGTATACTATACATAGGTACGTGTTTTTTTTTTTTTTATAATTGATAATAGGATTTTGTGCTACTTAACTTCTTATTTGGGTATTATTTTTATCAATTTATATATTTATGTGCACAGCTATATATGTTTGTTAAAATTTTAATTTCATCGTGAAAATTTATTTGATCTACTGGTGGCCTCTATCCTGCACAAAGAGAAACTTAAATGTAGAGTTCTAAAAGTTCGTGTGGTTTACTTTCAACGTTGTCTTTACTTTATTTCATTATTAATCTGATTACTTAAAAGATATTAAAAAAGAATATTACTTAATTATCGGGCAATTGAAGGTTGAGTAAAATTTAATATGGCACTAAACCTTCTTTTGTTATTAAAGGTTTTGTAGAAATTAATGATTCATGGTACAAACCTTTGTTTGCAATTGGTTTAAATTACGTACATAATTTTTTTTAAGTATAGCAATACCCGTAAATTTTAACGAAAATATAGCCGTTGATTTTTAATAGTTTTTAATGTACGTATAATGCGTATAGATCTTTATCATCGACCTATGTAGATAATATACCTTACTACATACAGTCAATATAAAACTCTTTAGAAATACCTATTGTTTAAACATACAATATCAGTAAAAAATATACTATGTCGATAATGTAATATTCCAAATTAAGGTAAATTTTAAAAGCGAATACAGAAACGAATGATGATTAGGTAACTTATTAAAAATAAAAGCAATAATTAAACAAGTGGAGAGCCTGTTTATAATCTGGAAATAGGTTGTAATTACATATTTACCAATTAAACCTCCAAAATAGCAATTTTTATTTGTAAAACTAATACAAAAATAGTTCCTATAAAACAATAAGTGAGTTAATTAACGTAAATATTGTCAACATAATTATTAAAAAATATTCTCGATGCCGTCCGTTCTTAAAATAATGATATGGCATATCGCTAAATCCGCCGGCAGATTTCTTACGATTATCTAATATATTTCGCATTCGTATTTTGACATCGCTGACGGTAAATGATGGAAATTAGGAACAAGATGGTAGGTGATAACGAACTAGTAATTATTATTGACCATAATGTTATTATCATAAGAAAAAAAAACCTAATATTATTATCACACATTTTTATGAAAATGCAATTATCACTTTGCACATGCGGCTGGTGATCATCACATTATTGTAGTAGTTGTATGTAGCTACACAGTACATCAAATTATATAGTATTTATTTTTAAAATTAAGCCAAAATATTTAAATCAAATATGCCATAAAAGCAGGTGGTTCGTAGAGTCTTCCCTGCCTGCCACTTCGGACAAATTTGAGCTTCGAAAATCTTCATAACCATCTCCTCCTGATATCACTAAGACTTTAGCGCTGTTTCTTTGCTCTTGTTTACCTTTAAAAGAATATCGATGGTGATAATAAGTGTTTTCAGTATTTATACCGTTGTATTCAACGTGAGTTATAAACCGAACGTGGCCTGTGTGTCCGTAAGGAACACCGGCAACATTTGGAGTTATATTAATTTTGGTAGTCAAAGATGCAATGTGCGGTAATGGCATAGTTAAGAGGACTCCTGCCGATGTTCCGATCCACAGCAAATCCTTGCAGGCCAGTAGTGATGTTACACGAAGACATGCAGCTTTGTGTTGACGAATAATATCATCACAACCTACAAAAAAAAATTAAATAATAATTCACGGCAAACACAGAAGAACAATTTACTAACTTGTTAGCATTTTTGTAACTGCCGGTGCTACATTTACTTCGCACAGAAATTCAAACGAATACGCATGAAAACATTTAATAACAGCAGAATTTTGTAGTGACAACCAAAGTCCATTTCCTGATAAAATAATACAGTTTATTGGTTTATTTGACTCGTTATTCACAGTGAAACTAGTTTCAACTGTTAAAGACGACGTATTAAAAATTTTTACGGTATTTCCACAACTACACCATAATTTTCCCAAGTTTGGAAGAATTTTTGTGACTGGCATTGCTGTAGATCCTACTGCCACTGAGATAGGATTCGATACGTTCCAGGTTCCATCTGCAATTTTGTTTTACATTTTTAGCAGTCTATAAATTAAAAAACTAAGAACTTACTTAATTCTCGTTCGTAGATGTTAATATCGCCATTAGCCAGGGAAACATATACTCTATTGTCCAAATAACTAAAATAAAAATTTACGAAAAAAAATAACATGCCATTCTGTTCTGCTACTGTCTAATTACTTACATAATGCAAAGAATCGAAGATCCTAATTGTAACCTAATTTTATTTTTCTTTATACGAATGTTATCGCTGGAATTATAGACGTGAATGCTACCATCTTCTGTTCCCAACCACATGGTTGACTGTTGACTCTCCAGATCATCAGAGTCGATACTTGTTGTTTCGATTGCTTTATAATTTCCACCAGATCCCGCATTAGTTTCTGCGCTTTCCTCAAAGTCACTCCGATCATCTTCTTCGCTTGACGAACTACTGTCGAACTGAATTGTATTGTGATCTTCTTTGGATTCTTTCGTATATTTCATCGTACTACTTAATGAGCTTCTGCAGAAGTTTAAAGTTTTTGATGTTTAAGTCATTATGTTACTTAATTTTGAGGTAACATACCTATTACTGATACCAGGTACAGATGCTATACAAACAATTCGTGCATTACAAACTCCATTGCACGAAGTCACTGTCGGTTCAGGTTGTAAGCTTAAAACGCAAACTTGTCCAACATAACCATCGCTGTTACAGACCCAAACGTCTCTTCTGTTATCTGCCAACGTAGGTGCAGCACAAGTAAATTGAAGTCCAGCTCTAGTTTTTCGAATTGGCACTGTAGCTACCAATTCCGGAACCGGTCTTCTATCACCCGATATTGCTAAACAGAATAATAAAAATATTAGAAACAAATGATGAGCCGCACGTTTTCGTAGGGGAATTACCTAACTTATGTTTAGCTTCGTTAAAGGTTTCTTCCCAAGAAGCTCGCTTTTCAGGTTTTGAGAAAACCACCGACACATTTTCTAAACCATTCCTAAAAGAATTAATTCAAACATTTACTGTGAAAAATAGATGTACCTAAGTGATGCTATACTTACGAAGTATTTACAGCCAAATCAAGACAAGAAAGTTGAGAATCGCTATTTTGTTGATCAGATAATTGTTTGTTAAATTTTTCGAGCATTTCCTTGACCACTTCATCCAAAACAGAATGAGTGCAATGGAGAGACCACGCTAATTCGTTTATTTGATTGAGCACCGAAATGTCGTCGGTTAAATTTTCAATCTCTATCATCATTTGCCTAAGATTTTCATCCTTGGCTTTCACTATTTCTAAATCGTCTAATGATATCCTCATTAACAACTTGTACTTATTCGCTTCCAAAACACCAGTAACTGACCCCTGACCTGCAGAAGGTTTCCTTATGGTGCCACTTCTACGCTTAATACTGGTAACAAGAAGTAGATCGGAAAATAAAAACAATGCCCTTTCTTTACGAGTACCGTTCCCTGCTGTCATCGTGACTAGATCATGTCTTAAATATTGACGATCTGTAGCTACCAATTCTATAAGACCTTCTATCAATCCTTCTATCTCTCTGAGTTGCTCGAGTTCAAGAGCTTCCCTTTCTGTACAATTAATTTTTAATAACAGTTCGTGTACTTCTTTTTGAGCACTGAGAAGTAGAGAATGATCTGGATGAGATGGATCTGTATGTTTTATTAATCTTTGTAGAAGGAGTTCGTATTTTGGAAATTTTTGGATCGGTTTTATTAATAGAGAGTCTAAAGCCAGTTTTCCTTTGTGTTCTCGTGCTGTTGTCTAATAAATAAAATATTCACGGTTGGTGCTAATAATTATCTAAAATGACTCAAAATAATATTGATTTACCTCTAAAAATCTTGCAAATGCTGGTTTAGTTTGTTGCGCATTCTTGATAATATCTCGAGCCCTTTTCCAGTTGTTCACATAGTTAGTGTAACTTTCGATAACGGACGTTCTAGAAAACTGAAGTAAATGATAAACTTGACATTTTAAAAGTAATTCTAATCGTTCACTTACGATCTCCAAAAAAATGTCGCCAACTTTTTGCTTCAGGTCCCATTGTTCTAATCGTCCCTTTAATTCTTCCAAAAAACTTTGGTGATGACTTAATATTGTTGGTATCTAAAAATCATATTCGTCCTTCATATAAGTTACAGACTGTCCTTAAAAAGTTTTAAAATTACATTGTTTTGAAACTATTTTACCTGATAGAAAATCTCATCTACCAGGGATGCGTCAAGTAGGGTAGCATTTTCAGGATTTTTTAAAGGTTCCAAGTATTTCTGCAAAGCAAGTACATAATTAAAAATCACTTATTTATTTTTTGAATATATTTTGCTAAATTATATCTACAAAAAAAAAAGAGATAATGTACCTATGTAAAGTATGTATATTAATGTAAGGAAAGGTAGTAACTTTTATTTTATACTTAATATAGTAGATATAAATATTTTCTTACTGTAACAAGGATCTGTAAGGATTCTACGTAGGATCGTTCTGTATCATAAAGTTCGACCACCACATGAGTTCGTGTGTCCTGAAACAAAAACAAACAGAAACGAAATGTAAAAATAGAGAAAAGAATAGTTACGCAGCATCACAACAATTAATAGTATGTATGTATTAGTACCGTGAAAAGTGAGTTTTGAAGGAAATTTCTAATATTATTAAGGACCTCATCTTCGTTTTCGTCGCCAGTAGAACATCTCTCCGATCGAATTTGTGCTTCGCACTCGTAATTTATTCCACTCATTTCAAAAAACACTACATATCGAAAAGCCACACCTTCCTTCCATAGTGTACTGTACACAATAAAGAATCGCCGAAAGACGCGATGCGTCTCGACGTCCCCGATCGACAATCTGTTTCTATAGGCAACGGCGCTGTAGTAGGAAGTCGAAAAGCTGCGCTAATTCTGTTTTTAACAGCGCTACTTAATTTTTCTCAATTTTGCAATTTATCATACTTTTCCTTTTTACTCTTTAAAGAATTAATGCTTATTTACACCTGTTTGTGTAAATGAAATTTTATCACCAACACCAAAGATGAACTCCATAAATTAAGTGCGATGGAGTTATTTCATTTTATTTTTAGAACAGAGACATTTATTGGTTGATGGGCCATAATAATTAATTTACAACTTTTGACCAGTATATCATTCGGTTTATATTTGTAACGTGTTTTAGGGAAAAAATCCAGCAAAAATAATCGAAAAAAATCTTCTTGGAACTTGAACTTTCATTGTTTTCATTTTGTTAGCTTCAGAAAATCTGATGGAAGTTATTCATTACTGTAACACTGTTTGAATTCGAATACATCATGCTATGGTTATTTTTAATGGTGACCCAGTTACTTGGTAAAAAATTGTACCTACATAAGTAAATTTCTTTATTTTCATTAGAAATGATGAAAAATGCCAGTTTGGTTAGTACATATCTTTATACACCCAATTTTATTTATTTAGAATAGATAGAAAACAGAAAGTAAAATATTAAGTTTCTTGGGGTAACAGACTTGAGAACTGTTTTGTGTTTTTTCTCCCAATAAATGTCCCACATACATAGTTATATTTTTCTAGTGAGTCAAATGTTGTATCACGTCACGTTAAAATTAAAAATAAATCTCATTAAAGAGCCCGCCGCCGCGCCATCGCCAAGTTATTTG
Organism: Agrilus cyanescens; assembly: GCA_947389935.1. NCBI lineage: Eukaryota > Metazoa > Arthropoda > Insecta > Coleoptera > Buprestidae > Agrilus > Agrilus cyanescens. The sequence continues at coordinate 1,310,896 of OX376704.1, forward strand.
GGGACAGTTTCGTTTACTTACTCGAAAAACAAACAACTACGTTTAACAACTTACTTTATTCCTCTGAAGATTAGCATCGTTGGTGGCTAGTTGCTCAGAACTGCCTCTGAGTAGTTGTTCCAAAAGTTCATTAGAAGGTTCTGGAGGAGCGATGCCTTCCAATTTCGAAGGGCTTGACGTGGTACGTTGGTGGTTCACCACAAGTCTTTGTTCGTTGTTATTATTATTAGTGGAACAATCTGCACTAACTTTACGTTTAACGGCTTGATTTGATTGTTTATTATTTGAACCGGATGTGTTGAGGCTAATTTTCAATTGAGAATCGCCTATGGAATGACTGGACGAACCTCTCATCTGTGTCGAGTATTTTGACTTGGTATCACTGGAACAAACGGAGCTGCTGGGAGATAAAGAAGCAGCGGTAAGAAAGTCTACAGTCGCGTGAAGATCTTCGAGAAACTTTAAGTCATTTGAAATCTGCTTTCGGCCCGGTTCGTTTTTATTCATTTCAGCTTCCAACATTTGACCGTATGGCCCCCGAAGTGGTCTTTTGTAATATCTCCTTGCTATTCTTGGACTATAAGTGTCGTGATTTCCTGTACTGCTGTTACTACGGCCCTCACAGTCGGATAAATCCGAAGCAAGTGAAACTTGGAATTGATCACTTCTACGTTCAATAGAATCGTTTTCTCCCTCAGACAGCGAATCAGCTCTCTGAATGTTGTCTTTTTTTACTTTGAGTAGGACACCGTCTTTATCCTCAGAATTATGTGACGCCTTTATGAACGGCCACTCTATGTTGAGAGAATTATCTTCTGGACTGTGGGGTTCATCTTGATTATTCGGATCGATCCATACGTCACAGTTTTCTGTCTTTTCACTGTCGCTTATTTCGAATTTTGGAATTTCGGTCGAACAGATGTTAAAACTTGTTTCCGGTTTCTGATCTTTTTTACTATTACTACTATCGTTAATTTCAGTAATTGATGGCGAGACGGCAGGAGATTCGTTGGCTTCGTAGTTGTTTGGCCACTGCGAAATGTACATACCCTTTCTACGCTTGGACTTGTTCCATTTCTCCTCTTCGATGTTTTTTTGATTCGATTTTCGGATGGCACTGTCACTATGTCGTACAAAACATTCGTTCAAGTCATTATCAAGTTCCTTACTAACTTCTTCCAACGATTCAATTATTTTATCTTCGTGGCATTGCTTGTAGATACGCTTGCACAAGTCAGTTACTTCGACATCGTCAGATGGTGGCAGTGGCAGTGGCTGACGTTTCGCCTCTTCTTTCTTCGGATTTCGTAGTCTCGGTAACGTTAAGGCGGCTTGACTTAGAGAATCTTCCGACAAAAGATGCAATGTTTCTGGCGGTTGTCTTCTTCTTACGTATTTTTTATCGTCAGATGAATAGTCGACTTGAGAAAAGGAGGCACTTCTTAAAGGGGCTGTTCTGCAATTTTCTCTATTATCGGCACTTGATTTTTCATTATCTTGATTGGGTTGGTTCGGTTGTGTAGGTGGAGAGGACGCGTGCCTTTGTGGCACGGGTCCTCTGCAGTTTTTGAGTCTGTCTGTGAGTTCTTTCAATCTTTCGCTGCTTCTTTTCTCTCGATCTTTACTGGTAGAAACAGATCGATTGCCACCGAAGCGAAACCTCGGAAGGCGATCCAGGGTGTCCAGGGAAGGAACTGGAGTTGTTAGTCCGTCTCCGTCTTGGCAGTCGCACAGTCTTGTGTAGTAAACTTGAGGTCTCTGAAGGACACGCCGTCGCAATTGATTTTTGACCAGAGGTCTCGACGAAAAATTGGAAACAATAGTTGAAGATGATGAGTTATTACAGGGAGATGACGACGATGCGAACGTAGATTGCAGTAAAACTCGGTGACGAGATGTCGTTTGTTCGGCTAACTCTGACGTACTGTCATCCTCAGTGATTCTCAGTCGATTTACATAGCTAAATATATCAGTACTATTAATAGGAGACGCTCCACCAAAAAACGAGCTCCGGGAAAGGGGCCCGGGGGAAGAGGGCCAACAGCATTGGGAACGATACCGTGGTCCTGCACCCGGTGGCGGTGGAGACACTGCACCCAACCGAACACCGTAACGTACAGATCCTACAGTCATAAATCTGGAAAACAAACTCTCATTTAGAGTAACATTTTTGTAATTTTAAAATTTCTCTCCAAGTAGGTACATAAAAAAAAAAATAAGGATTAACTACCTACTTTAAGTAGGTTTAACGCAAAAATAAAATGTTTATTAATTATTTCTTTCGTTCTCAGTTAATAAAAGAACAAATGATGAAATGATGGTACCACTTTAGTTGTGGCTATTTTAATAAATGATTTGATTGCTCGAATGCATCAATTGGAGTATGAAATAATTAAACAACTATATACATATGTACTAACATAAATTAAACTAGTTTCAAATGTTTAAACATATTTATGCCACGTTTTTATTTGTTGTATTGTTTATAGATGTTATAAGTATAAACATTAATAAAAAATAATCTTACGTTTGCAAACCTTTTCCAACAAGATAAACAATACTTTATGTGTACATAAGAAAAGGTCATCAATATAAAAAAAGTTTTTATACCTTTTGGAATAATTATTTTGCGAAGAGTCATTATCGTTATCAATATGTAAACAAGGCGAACAATCTCCACATTGCGAAAAACAATCTTCAGACCATCTGGTATTTCCGTAACTATTCATTATTTTCAAATATTCAAGTCACTCCGAGACCACCATCGAACATATTTCGCAAATTCACAATACAGTCGAAACACTTTCGGAACTGACTTCTGAATTCGCTTCGCAAGTACCTTTTAATTGTTAGACAGGATAACAGGAAGAACGAAAGTTTGTCTTTTTCAACCACTATAAAATGTTTTGACGATTTTTTAACGCGCTGAGCACTAGTGAAATGGGACTAACAAAAAAAACGTATCTCTATGTAAATAATAGGTACTATATACCTAGTGTTTTAATTTTTTTTATAGACACACACACACAATACATAAAGACTGGTCGAGCGGACTTTTTAATAACCCATAGCCTTTTGAATTGTCAAAGCACAATAAAAAAAAGAATGCAAAACGCGTCTACTATACAATTCCAATATGTAGCACAACACGTTTTTACTTAAGAATGTCAGCCATAATATTGTATATATAAATATAAGCGTACCGTCAGCGACTTACTAACTGGTCAGTACCGCTATCTGTGTATGAGACAATTCCAATTTCGAGTGGGGACACGCGTACTTAACAGATATTTAAAGCGTTCAATGTCCAATGGACATTATTATACTTGTTACTGGTTGTCTATTCAGAATTGTATTTAAATTTAAAACCGATCCGATTGATTATAGGTAGATACTATTTGCGTTTATTCGTACGACTAATAAATTCTTCCTTTAATGCCGACACCTGTTGAAACTCAACTGTCTCATCTCAGGAGTAGAGGTAGGTACCTGACCTCTACTACCTACTACCTACCTGTACCAGGTATACATCATATATGGTATAGCAACCAATCGGACATACCTGTCTGTCCATTGTGTACAGTCAGAAGGGGCCACACAAAAAAAAAAAAAACAAAAAACGAAATATATATACTCCCATTGTTTTGAAAAATTGTCCAAATCGTTCTCTAAAGTTCATTGATCATTGGTACTTCTTCGGAGTTTATAAGTTTATTGCAAAAAAAAAGATTTATTGCCTTCAGTTAACGTAGTTTTTTAAAAAATGAATATTGAGTAGGTACATATTTTTTTGTCATATGTAGTACCTAGGCGTAGATGATGATGATGAAAATATAATAATAATAATAAGGCGAATGGTATATTTAGAAACTGTATTATTAAAAGAATGTCATCTATTTGCAAATTGCCAAAGCATATAAGTAGTTAGTTATTAGTTAATACAATTAATATATTTATAAATATCAGTACTATAGTTTCAAATTCTCTGTAGAATTTGAATCGTGAGCTTTATAGTAATAAGTATTTATTTATTTTTTTTAAATGTCGCAATTTCTATTAAGTAATTATTTGTCCGCCAAAATCAGACGCATAATAACATAGGTAAATCTTGGCGAACAAATTTTCAAAACCTGTAATAGCAGATAAAGAGGCACCAACTTTTTTTTAATAAAACATTTACAATCTTTAACATATTACGTAACTTCACATATAATTCATTGGTAGTACATTACGAATTTCTTTTTTGGTCCCTACTAATTGCAAGTAGACTCAAACTCGTTTCGTTACATTCAATTTGATTAAGATTAACGCAAAAAATACTGTCAAAATTATTATGCGTTTAATTTTCATTAATTTAGTTACTCTGATTTTTATATATACCTAAACGTAAGATGTTTTTATATTTTTGCAAACGCATTTGATTCTGACATCTTCATCTGTTATTTATTTTGATAGTGAAAGACGACTAATGTGAAAAATAACGACAGATAAAGCATTAAATTGCGGTTAAAAATTTTCTATAATATTTTTCAGTAACAATTTATTTAAAATCTATAATTATTTAATTTACAAACAACACTGAGTGCCATTAATAATAATAATAAAAATGAACAAATATATTACATTCAAATATCCACGGATTTGTTAATTAGAAACGAACAAACAAAATATTTGCAGTTAAGTACACGTAAAGAAGTTAAATACAAGAATTCATAAAAAACACAAAGTGTGGACGGGTCGATTTGCACAGCAGGCCATTTAAAAATTTTCAGTGCCTTTTTGTTTTTCATAAAGATTACATTGCTTATTGTGTTTGCAATTGGAAAATTTTAGTTATCAACCGCCCATTTCCTTTATGTACAAAAAGAAATATGATCGATTCAAGCTTCCTGTTTTTCGCAGAAAAAAAAAACAGCTATTTTCATTAACAGTAACAATTGCGTGTTTTTTTCAGTCAGTACGTAGACAGGCAGTTCAAAAAAATTTAATTGCTGTTAAAAAAAAAATAATAATAATCGGTTTCCTTTTTTATATTGAGTATAATGGACGTTTGACTTTAGATTTATTGCAACAAAACAAATTGAGATTCGCACCTGTTTAATTCAAGTTACAAAATCTTAATCTGTTACAAGGAACGTAAAGTTCAACTTTATTAGGTATATATGTATGTATGTATGTATGTATAACTATAATACAAGTAAGTATATTATTTATTATAAGTGTGTCCGTGGTTGAAATACTTGTAACAAATTGGTCTGTGCATTAAATATCTGTACAACTTGAGCTATCGAGGTTTTATAACTTTTAATTAGAAGCAAACTTATATTACAGGTTGGATGTCAAGAATACCATCTTTTTAATAGATATTTATGGATCGAAATTATTAATTACACAATTCAAATAATTTACGTACTTAGGTGTATAATTAGTCTGATGTCCAAAAATATTTTGAGAATTAATCAAACAAACCGTATAATATAATCGAGAATTTATTATTGTCTCATTTATTTATTTGTCTGACAATCAATCAAATCGAAAAACTCAAATTTACAGAAAAATATTTTCGAAATATTAACTTAATTTCACAAAGTACATATTTATTTTCGATCCATAAACCAGACAGTTCCCATATCAGATAATAAGTGGATTTTTTTGTTTTAAAAACTTTTTTCGAAATATGTACCATTGTTTTCTAATTCTTTCTTATTTATTATAATTAACATCATCGTAACATTAGGCTTTTAGAATTTATCGAAAAAGTTCAAAACACTTTTACCAGTCGTTAGTATGTACTTATGTATTAGGAAAAGCAGCAAATAGCTAGTAGATAACGCGAAGTTTTTATCGATAAAGTAAATGAGTATTATCTCCATTCCATTTCCACCCCTCAGTATTCGATTTAATTTTAATTAATATCATAAAGGCGTAAGTGTAAAGAATTTTTTAATAATTCTCTCAAATTTTTAAATGATAAATTCGTTTTTAATTGTTTACCTATTCGTATCTATTATTTATGAAAATTATCTAGTGACTCCAGCACCCTTCTGTTTCTTTTATATCTACGGATCAAAAACACATAGGTAAGCGTTAGAAGAACGACTTTAGAAACATATTAAATATCGTTTATAGGACCACCAGACGTCGAAATGCTGGTTGTCATTTCTTTTCCAAGATTCCTGAAAATTTGAGAGCATTAAAAAAATTAAATCGGTGCAACGAAATGTTTTTAGTGGATGTCGTAAATGTTTCTCACCCTGATGAAGAATTTGATTTGTTGATAATCTCGTCGTTAAAACTGTCTCTACTCATTTCATCCGCCATGGCAACTTTGAGCTGATGTCCAAAACTGGCGAGATCTTCCCTAAAGGTCTCGCTGGCCGGTGTGAGTGCACCACTTGCTGGTCGAAGGGACGCAATATCTTCCATGCTATTCCCTTCTTCGTCGAGGCCTTCGGCGTTCTTCTCCAGTGGCGCTTTTTCCTCGTCGTCATTGTAAATTTTAAAATAAGCGAACGTCAAGTAAATGACGGAAACTATAAAGGACGGGATAGGTATTGCCATGGCATATACTAAGTTCATATAAACTTGCCACATGTCCAAATGACTAATCACCAATCCAGGATCGACTCTACTGTAATAACAGGAAAAGTTTGTTCCTATTCCTTTGTACTTTTTTAAAAAAATTGTACAATTTAACGCCGGCGGATATCCGCATCCTTTCACGTTGGGAAACAGTTTAGCACCGATGTAATACCATTCGGAATCGTTTCCCATCAAGCCGGTGGGTGATGGTTCGGTGACAAAGTCGTCGCTTTCGAATTCATCGAAGGCAGAATCTAACCTGACCAAACGTTTTCTTCTTCTGTAGTCGTCTGGTGGCATCGTTGGTTCTACAGTTGTTGGTGTAAAGTTAAAATCAGGTCCTACTTTTTTATAATCAACGTGAATCTGGGTGCAATCGTATATTTCCTTGGTACAACCTTCTCTGCACGATGCCCATGAACAGTTGGATACTCCGAGTTTTCTTTCCGCCTTTCTGGTCACACACAGAACTGGTTGTTCATCAAATTCCATGAAAATTGTCGTAAAAGATGGATCGATGACGAAAGGCACAAGAAACAAGAAAGAGAAGACGCTAAAAATTCCAAGCAACACGAAAAATGCCGTTATGTAAAAGAGCAACTTTTGCTTCCAAGTCTGTTTAACCTTCTTCTCTTCCATGGTCGCTGTATAAATTTGACTTGGAGAGCCACCATCTGCAGTCAGCCACGAAAATTAATTTTATGCTCACACTAAGAGCGACTGTGGGGTAAGGGGAAGTCGATTAGTTTTACTATTATTATATTCGTTTACATTTCGTCTTACTTTCGTTCGGTTACATAATTTCAGTCGTTTATTGGTCAAATAATTTTAAAACTCATCTAGTTCTACTTCTTGTGCCACCGAAAATAGTTCTTTCTGACCGTCATATAGCATGGTAACGCAAACACTGCGTGACTGCAGTCGATGTGTTCTAAAGTATCGATTTGGACAACGACTATGTCAAAGAGTTAGTTAGTTGGTCTGTTGAGAGTGAGAGAGACGTGCTCTCATCCAAGAAAGCGAAACGAGTCAACACATGACATGCTTTTTTGACGTCTTTCGAACCCTTACATCGGCCCAATCCACAACGTTCGGAAGCGACACGGAATCCAAAAGTCCGGTAACTTTCTAATTTCCATTATATTATATCTCAATTAATTACTTTTAACTAAGTATAATTATTTATAAAAAAAACGAAGATGTTTTCTGAAAAATCCGGGACCATATCGATTCAGCGACGCCGCAGTGAAACTATTGATTTAGGGGTACCAATGCGCGAGTATAAGGGCGCATGCAGTATTCCTTCGCAGTTCACCGCTAAAACATGTAATACATAGGTACAACAAAATCGTATAAGAAACGGCGAGATTCAAAGACGCAAGATGCCGAAAAAAAAGCCCGTTCCCGTCGAGGACCTTATCATCCCTCCACAAGATAATCGAATATGCGGTACAATCTGTCTCTGTCAAATGACATTAGTACTAAGTAGTGTGGCAATAGTTTATTTAACGGTGGCCATTTATGTGCCGTCAACTCGCGCTTTCAAATCAGGAATAGGAGAGAACCCCGTTATGTGCACCACAACGAGGGCTCTCACTGTCGAGAACTGCGACTGGGGATCCTGCGGCGAATGGTGTTTAAGCAAAACATCCGGTGCATGTACGCAAATATTCGTTAATCTTAGACTAAATGGTTCGACATTTTTATTGGTCAATTGTACCAACACCGCGAACAAAACGTGCTACGGAATCGACCAAGAGAACGCCAAGAAGAGCAGATGCATCAAAGACGAATGTAAAAATTTGACTGGAACGTTCAACTGTACCGCAGGAACTTGCATAAATATTACCGATGCGTTCGAATGCATATTCAAAGATACGGATCCGCCACTGAAATGTTCCGGACGCAGAGGTAAAATCACATGTAAAGAAATAGACGGTTTATATAATTGTAATCGTGGAATTTGTGCTCGTATTCGAACCCCATACAATTGTGACAGAAGATGCGTCGATATACCAACTCGAAATAAGAATGTGATTATGTTAAGTGGCGACAAAGTGTACCTTTCGCAATGCCAAAGGGCTGTCGAGTTTGAAAATGGGGAAGAAGTTTGGAACGAATCGCAAGATAACATAATGATGGCATCTTGTTATAATATCGTCAACACAAGCCAGGGTGTTGTGGCAACTGATTGCGTAAATGGATCACTCTTGTCAAACGATGTTCTCAGTGATCTTACAAATTTCAGTTATTTGAGCTATTTGAGTGTATTTAATACTGTGCCGCTTGACGAGAAAGGCATCTTAGCTCCCCCCGAACCCGATCTAATCATAGCCAACGAAAGTAAACTTTTAATTAACTTGGAGGGATGCGTTAATACTCTTCAGGGGGAATGTAAAGAATTTTTGCGCGTTTATGGCAAAGACGGAACGGATCACAACGCTCGTGCCCGTTTCCCTTGCTTCTATGCACCTGAAAATACGAACGTCGTTGTTACCAGATTCGATTTAGTGACGACGACTAGGCAATTTTTTATCGCCCTTGTATTGCCTTCTGTTCTTTTCGTGGTGTCGTGCCTTACACTTATTCTTTGTCAGAGAACTGTTGTTGTCGGTGACGATGCCAAAATGCGTTTTCAAGGATGTACGGGAACCGAAACAGCCGTCCAAACTGTAGATAAAACTTCGGCAAATAATAATGTGCCAGATAGCGGCGGCGGTGGTGACAATATAATGGCACTTTGAGATCAATCTAGTAAGTTTTTGAAACTGGTCAGTAGAATCATTTTGTGCCAGTTTTTTCAGTGACTAGTTTTACAAAAATTGCTTCGTTAATACCTAATAATGTAATTGTTCGTGTCACTAATATTTTGTTGCAGGTACTCCACTTCTTCTGGGCTTAGATTAAGTTGAACTGCATCGTCTAGTCAACAACAAAAAACCGTCTTGATTGTTTTCACACAAAAAGATATTTCCTTTCCTCTTCACCGCTCCCACCACCCCCTCAATTCTGCTGTAGATTAAAATATTGAAACAATAATAATAAGTATTAATAATGTAAGAATGACCGTAAAACAGTTATCGTTAATATCTCTTGCGGAAACGGCAAAATTTTACACGTCACTGTGTCTTGGTACAGTTGCCTTTTTATCAGTTTTTGCCTTTTTATTCTTGATCCCTTTCGTTGTCGATCCGGCAATCAACAGTCTTCTTGCTGATTACGAACCAGAACCAGTGACTTGTGTGACAACCGATCATATTTACGCCGAAGGACTTCGCAACTGTTCTTGGTCGTCATGCAGAGAGGGTTGTACAAGGGAAGCAACAAAATGCCATCAGATTTATGTCAACTACTCTCGACTTCCCTTTCGAGAATGGAGGCCGTGGATCGCGATCCAGTGGGACGTCAGCGATACCAGATTTCTCATTAACACAGAGGGATGCGGTTATCCTCCCAATACAAATTGTTCCGACTTTGCCCGGCAATATGCTTATAAATTTTCCGGCACGCCATTCCCTTGCTATTATAGTCGAACATATCCCGAAACTGTTGTGGCCAGATATTCATGGGACGATACATTGAGACATTTGGTATTGTCCATTGCAATTCCTAACTTGCTCTTCTTCGCTTCAGTAGGAATGTTAAGTTACTGGTATTGCCCAGGATGCGGCACTTCTTGCAACAAATACGTCCACCATTTTCCCACAGAGTAAGAATTTATTAATACCAAATCCAGATGTATTATGTATGTATGATCTTTATATTTTCTTTCCCTTTTCAGAGATGACGAGTATGACGATGAAGGTTATTAAAGTGCAATATGTACCTTATAGCAATTAGTGTTAAAGTTTTTAATCAATAATAAATACCTGGTATACACATATGTATAATTACGTAAATAATCACGCGTAGCTTTACATTGTACAAAACTTTCCGCAAGTTCGAAGTTAAAAGTTACTTGTACTTTAATTAATTATTATTATGTACCTAAATCAACGAATTGCGAAATCTTGTATTAATTAATTAATTTATTAATTAATAATTAACTGTTTCTTCAACACACAAATGTTTGATGTAAGTTTTAAGTTAACTTATTAATAACTATCGCTTGTACAAATGCTTTTTGAAAAAGAAATAAATGCTGATTTTCTTCTAACTCGTTTGCTTTAATTATTCAAAATTTAAGCCAAAAATTGGCTGTGTTATAGTTACAATATTTCGAAAAATGTAACGTCAACAGATATACGTAGTCAGAAGTTTTTTATGATTTGTTAAAATAGTGTCTCGAATTATTAATAAGAAACTTATGCGTATTTCACTGTTTCATTGGCATAATTTCCGATGTATATTATTAAAGAAAACATTACAGTTCGAATGATCCAATAAATATATCATTTTAATAGGTAAGAAAGCATTTTCCGGTTTTTTTAGAAATTCGTATGAAGTTGAGTTAGAAATAGGTATCCGGATTTATTATTAGGTAAGAAATGACGTAAACGGAGTTCGAAATAAACTCATTTTGATCGACTGATTTCATAATAGTTTTTCGTAAATTTTTTATTAGAACTAATTATTGATTTTAACGAATTACTTATATGAACGTTACGCGCATATTCAGCGATCGTATACGAACATAACATTTCTTTTTTGAGTTTTATATTTAAAATTAAAGTTTTCGTTTGATGTAGTTTAAAGTCCTATATTATTATTTGTATAAAAATAAGTTCTATAGAAAATACATATATAATTCGGTACTGATTGAGAAGATTTTTTTTCAAACAATAGAATGGCGCCTGCGTTAATGAAGGCCATCAAAATACCACCCCTCGACAATTCTTACGACCGAGTGGTCACTGCCGTCGTCATGTAGATAGAAATGTGATGTTTCGTTGTCCTTTTATAAAAATAAGGTAAAAAAATAATGGGACGACGTAATAAAAAGAACCAACCGCGCCTTATCCCAACTCAAGATAAAAGAATTTGCGGTAGTATTTGCTTTTGTCAACTGGTGGTAGTAATAAGTTGTGTTTCGCTTATATATCTCACTGTGGCGATTTATATGCCCGCTTATAGAGCATTTCATTCGGGTTTGGAGCTTACACCAGTTATGTGCCAAACTATTAATACAAGTATGTTAAACAATTGTAGTTGGGCAAGTTGCGGTGAATGGTGCCTTACAAAGACTTCAGGTTTTTGCCCGCAAATACACGTAACCACAAGGCAAAATGGGACCACTGTGCAATTACAAAATTGCGATAAAACAACTGAATTCTCATGTCCAAATGTTAATACGCAATCGTTAAAAAAATACAATTGTAACAACGGTTCCGAATGTAACTCATTAACGGGATTTTTCAACTGCTCTTTAGGACATTGCGAATACTGGTCTTCAGCCTATCACTGTCATTACGTCGCCGATGGACCTGTTATTGACAGCGACAAAGATAATACAAAACTTAATGGATTTTTTGAATGTAAAAATTCTCGATGCACAAAGATAAGGAGGGAATTTTCGTGTGACAGATACTGTAGCAGAATTAATACTATTTCTGGAAATATTTACATAACTGTCGATGATAGCATACAAGTGGCAAAATGCCAAAAAATAATTGCTTTTACTGCAGCTAATGGCAAAGAGGAAGGTTCCGTTGTGGAACCGACACTAATTTGGTCCTATCATCCGAAGGATGTTGTTATGATGTCCTGTAACAGTATCGAAAAATACGGAGATTCAATTAAGTATTAAAACGATTCGTTTCTTTCGAACCCCATAAATTTTAATTTTAATTCGCCACTCTTTCAGTTTGACCGATTGTATTAATGGAACGATGTTTAGTTGGGACGATATTCCCAAACCTTCGATAAACTTCTCTACTTTTTGGAAGTTACAAGACAATTACAGACAGCTTCTCGACGCTCCCCAACAATTTTTACCATTACAATCAACTCTAACGATATTTACCACATCTCACTTGTACATTAATTTGGAAGGATGCGTTAATACTTTAAAAGGTGAATGTAGGGAATTCTTGCGAACTCACGGACGTGATGGACGCAACAGAACAGCACCTTCGCGTTTCCCCTGCTATTACAACAAGGTACCCGTTTATGCAAATGTTTACGTGAATGTGTACGTATTTTGCTAAAATTTCGTTTTATGTGGGCACATAACAAATATACGTGTGTAGATATATCGTTAATGCGGTTAATTTTTTTTGCAGAATAATTCACGTATAGTGGTTGCTCGACACGATTTAAGGAAAACTGAACGAGAATTAATTATCGCAATAAGTGTACCGTCCGCATTTTTCGTTCTTTCCTTTATAAGTCTCTGTACCATTATGTATCTTGTGAAGGTGGATGACGACACTAAAATGCGTTGCAAATATTGCACAACGAATTCTGAAATTGATATTAATGAACTTCAAGCTCGAGAAAATAAATGCTTAATGTCACATGATAACGAGTTACCCCAAGAGAGTATTTCAGCTAATTCAACAAGGCCTAAAGAAATATAAAGAACTTATATACTTTTACTTATTACAATTGTCTTCTAGGGTAGAATTATGTTCTATGTGTACAACTGCATCTCCTATCAGCAACTCTACAAAATGAATTATGATCTACGCTATTAAGTGGCTACAAGTAGAAAATAATCTCCATAAAATAACGAATTTAATAATTAAAGTCTATTATAACTGTGCCTTCAATGTCTTGCTAATACTTGATGTATTTTATTTTTCGTAGCAGTCTTCTTATATTAAAACTCAATCTTATCTTATACAATATCAAATCTAATTTTTGATTATGTATATTTATTCTATTTACTACTCAATGTATAGGTACATATATTATATATATACTGTATGACATATTACGCTTATTACTATTACGATTACGATACTATATATTATTATACTGCTTGTTCATACCTACTTTTTAAATACATATATACATACGTGTATTATTATGTGTGATCCATTTTCCTAAACCATTTTTATTATTCACGTTAAATAAAATTAATTTAAATTTTTAAATGTAAAAATATCGTATTTATTTATTTTTTATTTAATTCAAAATATAGTCTTTACAAAGTACATCTAATTGTATTCTGAATAATTTAAAATTAATCTTAAATAATTACTCAATAATCTTTTTTCTTTACCGAATGCAAAGCTAGAAAAAGGAAACGAAAAAGAAATACGTCAATTCAATGAAATCAAACAATTTTTTAATGATGGTACCGGTTTATTGTGCAAGGAAATTTATATACATACATGTAAGTAAAGTTTCGTTAAAAAAAAATAACAAATAATCTACATTGATTTAATTGCTATACAATAATTATTTAAAATCCAAAATAAAAACTACGGTTCAGTTTGATCATGATTTATACTGGTCACTGAATCGTTATTTGGATTAAGTTCTATAGCTTCAAGTTTTTCATTTGTTACTTTCGCAGTTGATTCTAACTCGGCTTGTTTTTCGTTTTCTTTTATTCTTTTCTCCATTAATGTTTGTTGTGAATCAATGTATAATGCCATAAGTTTATGGTTTAACTTTACGTATTTTTCGGCGCAACGTTCTACACAATCAGCTTCACAAACAGCTAAATTTCTAGAGCTCAGATCAACTATACAAGCATTAAAGCAACTTTCAGACATCGAATTGTATATCGTTAAAAAATCTTTGAACTAAAAAAATTAAATACTGTTATTTATTTATATAATCCTAACGAATAATAATAATTATTAGGTTATAGTTTAGTAAATACATTCTCTGCCAGATAAAAAATCTAAATCTAGTCTGATTGTCAGCAGGGTGATAGTCTGAGAATCGTAGATACTGCAACCCTTTCTGCTGCATATGAATCTAACCTAACCAACGAGATAATAAACATAACCTATAACCTAACCTAACCCAACTATAGAAATAATACACCTAACTTAACCATAGAGATAATATACATAACCTATAATAAAACCTAACAAAAGACAATAAACCTAGCCTAACCTAATTAAATCTATTGTTTTCAAGGTTAGGTTAATTCTCAGTAATGTAATATTAATTATATTATAGAATTATTATTAATATTTAATTAAGTACGATTCTATAAAACACAAGTCACCCCAATTACGATTGAACCCCGTTGTTTACAACATAATTCGTTTATAAATATGAGCTATTCGCGACCAGACCACCTCCTACTCAGATATATAGATTAATGTCACCTATCTAACGTGCAGGAAATATTTTTTATATTAAATTATAATTAACAGTGCTTACGTTTCTAATTCCAGCTTCAACAGAATTCATGGTATTTTTTTTTTAATTTTAATTTTTTATTTACACTGTTCTAACCTTAGTTTTTTATTAGTTTATTTTCAACACGTGCGTAGTTCAAAAGATGCACAATGTCGTAGTTCGAATAGCACAAGTTTGTTTTCGGAAAAATATCTAAAACATTTACCGTTGCTACATCTATTGCGCAAAATATGGAACTAATTAAATAATTATATTATAATTTATATTAATTATTTACTTATTTCCGTTGTTGCGATTTCAATTATTTTGAAATTGAAATGCAATTTCTGCAACTAGTTTAAAATAAACTGACCATTTTTGGCTTAAAAAAAATATTAAAGTTTTTTTTTTTCTGTATATAATAATAATAACCATCCTAGATCATATCTTATAAATAAAATAACACTGCTTACGCAATTTGCAAAAGTGTAGAGTTTGATTTTAAACAGTACATCTATTCAAAGTGTAAATAGTAAACGACTAGATTACTTTTTTTTAAGGTTATGTTGCACTTAGTGGTGACTGCTGTGTATTTTACATTTCATTTTTTGATTTGTTGATTGTTAAAAAAATATATTAAAACCGTGATTTTATCGTAAAATGAGCATCATAAAAAATGTACGCACTCCAAAAACTACTCCAATCGTTAATGATTATGAAATTACAAGTACTGTCTTAGGACTTGGTATTAATGGAAAAGTCGTAGAATGTTTTTCGAAACAAACAAGGGAAAAGTTCGCATTGAAGGTATTGCATTGAAAGTTAATTTTGATCTCTAGTTAATGTTTATGATTAAAGGTTTTACATGATTCACTGAAAGCCAGAAGGGAAGTGGATCTGCACTGGAAAGTAAGTGGATGTCGACATATAGTAAACATTATAGATGTTTATGAAAATACCTACAACGGCATGAAATGTTTGCTTGTTGTTATGGAATGGTAAATATGGTCATTTAATAACAATTTTCAACACAATGAGATTATTTGTTTTAGTATGGAAGGGGGAGAACTTTTCCAAAGAATTCAAGATCACCAGGAAGGTGCATTTACTGAAAGAGGTCTAGTACACAATATTCACTCAATTTTTGTAATAACTTGTGTAATAATTTCAGAAGCTGCCCAAATAATGCATGAAATATGCATTGCCGTTAAATATCTTCATGATAACAATATTGCACATCGTGATTTAAAACCTGAAAATTTGTTGTATACTAAACAAGGTCGAAATGGTATTCTAAAACTGACAGATTTTGGTTTTGCAAAAGAAACATTATCTAATGATACATTACAAACACCTTGCTATACCCCATATTATGTAGGCAAGTTTAACATTCCTTCAAACTATTTAAAATAATAGCCATGGTTTATTAATATTTTTTAGCTCCTGAAGTTCTTGGACCTGAGAAATATGATAAGAGCTGTGATGTATGGTCTCTAGGAGTTATTATGTATATATTGTAAGTTTTCAGGGTGTTTATCTTCAATAATGTGTCTAGAAGTTACTTTTTAGATTATGCGGTTTTCCACCGTTTTATAGTAATCATGGCCTTGCGATTTCGCCGGGAATGAAAAAAAGGATTAGAATGGGTCAATACAACTTCCCGAATCCCGAATGGCAAAACGTTAGCAAAGATGCTAAAGAATTAATAAATGGAATGCTAAATATTGACCCAGCAAAGAGGCTAACTATCGATCAAGTTATGCGTAACTCTTGGATCGCAGTAAATTAATTATTTCAACTAGTTATCATTTAAATTTACATTCGTTTTTACAGCAATATACAGCAGTGCCACAGACACCGCTTCACACTAATCGTATGCTCAAGGAAGGTGAAGAAATCTGGCCGGATGTACAAGAAGAAATGACAAGGTCACTAGCAACCATGCGGGTAGATTATGATCAGGTACATATTAAAACTTTAGATAACTCCAACAATCCTCTTCTTAATAAAAGACGTCGTAAGACAACAATTCCGGTACAACCGAAAGAGCAATAGCTTCCAATAATTTAATATAATGTTTGTTGCTAACTGGAAAACATCCAGAATAACTACAGCATGCAGTATATCCACATGTAAGATTTATTTATAACATTATCTTGTTAAACAATAAATTGAGTTCAGTTAGCAAAAATCTAGTAATAAACGTTGACGCAAATCGTTATATTTTTGTAATATGTATATATAATACATACACAAATGTAATAGTCAACAACGTTTTAACGAATCTGCAAAGTACTTCTTTAATGTTAGTAACGACCGAGGCGTATGACGTGTAATTGATATATCTATAGTTGTGATTTTAAATGATCACGAGTTAATTAAAGAATAAATACTTTTTTTTATTAGTGTGTCATTTTTTACCCATATCGTAATCAAATCCACATAATCAAATTGTAAAAAATATTTATTTACAGAAATTATAAATACGAGTATCTTATAACGTAAGAAGGTAGTATCGTACATTTTGTTTTAATAAATAAAAATCGATATAAATAATATGAATTTATGGACATTTTTACATGAAGCAAATAACGGTAACAAATGCTAGCTGGTTGTTCGACATGAGGGTTCAGAATCATTACTGCTACTGCTACTATCGCTATTGTCGGATTCTTGTTTACAACAGTGACACTGCGGTTTATGTCTTCCACATTTAGTTCTACAACCACTACACTTTGACCTATATATAGGTGTAACGACCTCCACTTTTATATTTGCTGTTGCTGTAACTTTCGTCGTGTACGGCCCGCTGGAACTCGATTCTGGACTGCTGTATTCTACAGTCACTTGCGGTTCGACGACAATACTTTGATTGCAACTTTCTTCTGTAATCGTTGTCAGACTCGGTTCTCGAGTGGTTTTCGATGGTGAATTGCGTTTTGTAGGCTTTACATATATTGGCGAACGGGTCGGAGCCTGGGGAGGTGGTGGCGGAGGAGGCGTGGAGATTCGTTCGCTATTTTCTAAAGGCTGAACTTCAGCTTTTGGTCCTACTAGCGAAAGAACGACGGGGAAAAATAGTAATGAAAAAACCAACGATGAACACAAGGACATTATCAAAGTCATGAATATGTGATATCTGATAAATTCTAAATTTGATAAAAATAAAACTGCCACACAGGCCAGGAAACCAATGTCTCCTTTGAAAATAGGTTCTGCATTTACCTCCAATGATAATCTAACTCTTCGTTCTCGGTTACCTACAGCATTTAAAAAACCCGACAGCACTAATACGACATTTCTACTGATTATTACGAAATATAGGGTTCCTAGAGTACCTGTCAGAGCATTTATATTCATCAAGCACATCATTAACATACTTGTCAAAAGGCAGAAAAGTAAACACCATAGTTTTGACCAATGAACTAAAAAACATGTAAAAATCATTATTTCTGCTAACATAAACGCTAATTGCATTAAGAGCAATTTATCTAAAACGAGAAGTTGATTGAAAAATGAAAATATTAAACCTATGGGATAATTTTTAAGGCCTTTGGCAACAAATGACGCTGATATTTCCTTCACTTGCTTTAATGTATCGATTATTTTCCCCGTCGTTCTTAAATTTTTAAAGTAAAACGGCATTTGTGTGTATATAAGAGGTTGAGATTTTGGAATCTTTAAATCATATTCAGTCTTAGTGCTGTAATACTGGAACGGTTTAGGAGTTAAATTTGCTTGCGAACTAGAGTAAGACATCTGATCGTTGCTATTCCACACAGAAAGATAATTATAAAATGCTTTCGGGTCAATTACATCTCCCTCGACGAGCCGTTTATTAAAAATTTGACTCTTGTCAACTGGAAACTCTACAACTCCAGTCTGAGCTAACAATTTAAAAGCCAGTACAGCCTTTTCTGTAGCATTTGGAAACCATTTTTCGCTATTTAAACACTTATTCTTCCTGTTAACGTCGAATTCTTGCTGAAGGTCTATTAAAAAGTCTCTAAAGTTTGCAAGCCAAAAGTCGTTCATGTTGAGGCCGCCATTGGAATCTTTTAGGACGTGAGGAACTTTAGTAAGGGATGCATGATATTCATACAATAATGGTTGGTTTAAGGGATATTCCAGTTCAGTAGTCACCAAATAAAAATTATAAAATCCAAAAAATCGATTGTGTGCTTCTAAATACTTGTACTCTTGAGTGTGCCTTGGTAAAAATGTAGAAAGTCGAACGTCATACTCTAATTTCAGTCCGTTAAAGACACAAAATATTATCAATACGGCGTATGTTAAACACAACGTGACCTTAAAAAACGGGTTTAAAAGAAAATTTTTCGAGTAATACATAACAATCGATGGCACTAAATTGTTTTTCTTTTTACAAAGACTTTCTGGCGAGATCAGATTTACACCACTCTCCTGAAATAAAATAAAAAATTGGGAACATTAAAAATATTGCCAACAGAAACCACTAATTTATCGTTATCAGTGTGATACACTTACCAAATCTTCGTTATTGTTATTATTAACAGGTGCCGAAGAATTTTTTGATTCGCTTCTCAAGCAAGGCATGTCAGCTTTCTTGCACCGTACTTTTAGAGCAAGAAAAGCAGGAAAAACTAATAGAAGAATAGCACCATGAAAAAGGACGATGACAGCACATTGCATGCAGAACACCCTCAATGCTGGAATTGGTACAATTGCTGCGGCAATAAAGGCTGCTGCATTGCTAAATGCCGTTACAAGAATCGTCGGACCCGACCTCTGTAGAACTTCTGACGGTGACACGTTTCTCTTCTGCGTGGACAACAACAAAAAGATCTCCCTCATCGCAAGACCTACGGTAACGAATGGTAAAACATGAGTACTGAGCAAGTTCATGGGAAGTCCGAGAAGGCTGCAAACGCCCAAACTTGCAGCTGCTGAACTGGAAAGCAGCAGGATTCCTAAAGCTGCAAGAAACGATTGACACAACCATCCATAAATGACAGCGGCGGCAAGTGCTATCATTAATTTTATAAAATCTGTTTTAGATTCTTCTGCAAGTACGCGATTTAAACTGCTTGTAGAGAAAGTATTGAATGTATACGAAGAAGTGTTCACTTTAGTTAATCTTTCCACCTCCTGAAATTTAAAAAATGAAGGAGCTATAATATGTGAATAAATTAAAAATAAACAAATCTTACTAATGAAAATCGCTTTTGCCATGCATTTAAGACCATTGAAGCCTTCTCTTGATTCCAACCAATGTGATGGACTTTGTATGTATCTGACCAGAATTCATATAGTTCATGTTCTCCCATCAATTGAACTACTGTTTGAAGGGCTTGGGCTTGTTTGATATGGCCAGTTTTATTTTTTACAACACCTCCAACGATTAAATCTTCAGGCCAATGCATATATTTTGCTGCAAAACCGTAACAGCCGCTGGTCAGTTCTGCTCCCACATCTAGGGGGTGGCTGGAATTTCTATTAGGTGACAAAACAGGGCAGTCCGGATCAAAAGGGTCTAAACAAGGCTTTTCTTGATAACCTGAGGTGATTCCTGCTCTTCTAAAGTAGTCTTCTAACGAATGATAATCAAAACGAGATTCTTTTTCTTTTATTTGAGCGACCAACCGGCTTGGATTCAAGTTTGTCCATTTCACATTTTTACCAATTCCATAGCTAGAATAAGTATGATGGTGTTAAGTACTTGTAGTCCAGAATAAAAGGGTCTTTCACACAAATTACGTAAACACCCTAAGCGGAGTCTTGATGTAAATAGGAGGGGGGAGGGTCGGTGCAATTTTTTAAATCAGTGTCTACGTAATTTGTAAATAGTCCCGAGATAAACTTACGGGATATGTACAGGATATTCAGGTCCTAAAAGTTTAGATCCTTCCCAAAAGCAATCTAATGGAGTTATGATGGTACATGGCATCATATTTTCAAATATTTGTTCAATGTAATGAATATCAAAGTCAGGAACACTAGGAGACTGGCAAATATCCTTAAGTTTCCAAGTGATATCAAACATAGTTACAGTGACTTGCGTGGCTTGTCTTATCATATTAAGGTGTTCAAGAAGGCCCCTGCTATGTAGAAGTCTAACTTCGGGATCGATTACCGTTTGTACAACTATCTGGTGCGTTGATAAAACTTCAGCAGGAGTTTCCTCGGGCTGAGTAGGCTCAGCCCACAATTGCAAAATGTCTGAATGAAAGGTAGCACTTTTTAATCCAACGCAGAAGGTGGCAATGACGAGAAGACTAACGAAGATAACTTTTCCAGCATGCGCTTCTAGGAATGTACCAAGTGAACGCAGTTGTCTCTGAAGCCGCACGCGTATCCATAGGATACCGCGATCGCCTCTTGCCTTGCCCTGCAACAGAACAACGTTGTATGTTCATTAAGATCACAGGCCACCCAACTCGTGCCCTGACGTCATTCGGACCACCCAAATACTGCCGTACTCACACATGCTTGTTTATTCAACCATCCTTCTCGGAAGTTCAGAAAAACTTTTTTTTTTTTAATTTATTAATTTAATTATCTTTTTTATATATGTATATTAGCTTGACCTGCCCGTGTTGTTTTTTAAATAATAAGTAAAAAAACTATACTTCAGTCAACTATTTTTTATCTCTTACTCCTTTTCTTTTTTTTTATAAAATTCCCTTATTTTAGTAGAGAACAATAAAATGAATATGAATGTAGAAACGTATATCACGATTTAATTTTTGTTTCCGGTGTTTTCTTAAAATATAATAATTATCATTTCCTAGTTGACCAGTATTTAGAAGAAAAAATGAGAAATATAAAATGCCTTTTGTTAGAAAAATAGATGACTATGTAATATAATGGATAAATCTGAAATGAAACCATATAATTAAAAAAAAAGTACATAAATGTAAAAAAAAGTACTTTTTTGTATTAGTCCCCAAAAAACCAATGGACAATTTATTAATTAAACAAATTAATCGGCCTAGTTTGTCTTTTGTTTTTTTACATTCATTTAAGTATAATAATAACAAGTTACTCAAGATTTTATAAAAACAAAAAGAAAAAAAAGGTGAAGTGTATCTACTATGTACATAATATTTTATTTATGTTCCTTACCATTATTTTATTTTCAAAAGGAACAGTCAAATTTATGTTGCATCTTACATTTTTAGGAATTGAGTATTATAGAATTCCTTTACCCGTTGGTTTTTAATTACCACCGATAACTGATAACCCTTTGCACTGTCCAATACAACACCAAAGAAAATTTGTTTCAACGTGAAGTATAATTTCGACAACAATCAACTATCTAGCCGTAATGTAAAATATGCAGTCGAGTTTAAAATGAAAATATGAGTATAAATGTACGTATACGGCAACCCCGCATATCTCATGGTATGGAAAGAGCAGACCAGGTAAAACTAACACGAGCAACTAAGCTAGCCGAAGACCACACACGGCGCTTCTCCGGTGGTCCGACCAAGGCTAGCGTAATAACACGGCACATCGCCCACTACAGCGCGTTGAGATCGGTTCCAAATTAACCATCACACCTGATGTAACAGTAAAGTCATTTTTTTGACTAAAAGACAGCATGAAAATCTCTTTTTACTCTATTTCTCTCTTTACTACAGACATAGATCTCCTAAATCGGACGATTATTAAAGCTATAATTCTACTTACTAATTAACAAGTGCAGCAAGTTCGGTACGTATTATATTACGTAAAAACGTATTTGACAAGTAATACTTTTGTTTTTTTCTTTTAAATAGTTATATGACGAGAAGAGCCTAACATTTACCTGTTCAATTTGAATTAGGGCTACAGCAGCATCCACCCACCCTGGACGCACATAAAGATCGGAGCGATGTCGTTCCGGGTCAGCTTGCGAGTCAGCCGAGGCCATGCTCGCCGTGACCGAGAAATCTGCAAATGCAGGCCCCCGTAGTGGGCATTAGCGCACGTAAAGTTGCCACTCTGATGCACACCACTTTTCATCAACTTAACTGCCAACATCGAAGACAAAAAAGGCGTTCATTGCCACAAGACACATTTATATACGTTAATTAATTAGTTAATAATCCGAATTAAGCAAGTTTTATGTTGCCACTGTCCGTTAGTTAAACATTATTTTTATGTTGTTACAGTTAAATGCTAATAAAGCAACCAAACATTAACTTCACTGATCACACGCACTTCTTCAATTAATTCGATTATGAATGAACCGATAGATACGCACGTAATCAACTTTCGTCTCGAAAGATCGACGCGCAGCTCGCTCAATTCACCTTTGCCACCTTCTCTCTGCCGTGTCTGTGGACGGACGAAGACAACTACATCCAGCAAAACGTTGCTTCGGTTCTCTACACGTCGGCGCCGTTTAACTACAGTGGCCATGTGGTTTTTGGTCGTATAGTGTAATAAGTTATCAGTGTATTGTATTTGTATAGATTACGACGTTTCACGAAATTTCCCGAATGGAGGCCACACACATACAACATGACAACGCATACATACAAACTGTTAATAGTCCTTTAAAAAATAAAAATTGCTTCATTATAAGTGTATTTTTATGTAGGATGTACAGGTACCTATACAACTGTGCATGTAAATTTAAAAACAAAAGAAGAAAATTACATTTAAATTATTTGTACATGACAAAATAATCGCAGTCATGTTTTTATGGTGATTTAAATCACTTTTACTGCACATTACTTTTTTATGTGCAATTATACTTTTTTAAATATTTACAGTACGATACTGAGAGTTGCTTTCACGCAGTTTTTGTATTTTAAAAGCCTGCGTCTTTTTGTTCTTTCTGTCTTATGTGCTTTGCTTTACCTTTCCTCACATAATTTGTCTCTTTCTCTCATACTAGAGCGCACATGTGCGCGCTGGCGCGATTTAACGAACGTTTTGGTCTCACGTCTGATGTTGTGGCACGGCATTTGTTCTTGTTCTTAGGCCTTCTTTTATATTTTTAGAAATTGGATGATATTCTGTACTACTGGTTGACGCACTGGTGTTCTTTCCCTTTAAGTTTGGCTAATGTACTCTAATAAATCCAATGAATAGGTAGCTTTTGGCTATATTCCAATTTGAATATTGAAGCTAAATAAAATTTAAATAATGGGAGAAGAGAGTAGAGAAAAGTTGTAAATATTATGGCTTGGAACGTACAAATAATATTAATATTAGTTTTAGTTGTTGCATTATTGCCAGCCAATTTGTGTGTGAACCAAGGTTTGTACTTTGATTTCACTTTCAATAAATGTATATTTTGTAACAAAATTGTATCCATTTCAGTTTCATTTTATGGAAACAGTTTTATTTCAATACCTTTAAAAGAGGCCAAAGGATCCACTGATATACATTTTAAATTTCGAACACACCTCTCAAATGCACTAATTATTTTAGTGGCTGGAGTTACTGATTACTGTATTGTAAGATTAGATGGTACAAGATTAAAAATTAATATCAATCTTGGATCTGGTGAATATGAAATATCTTCATCTAGTTCAAAGTTAAATGATTTTAAATGGCATAAAGTCCATATAAGTAGAACAGAAGCAAACCTAACACTAACAGTAGATAATAAATTTACCACGTGAGCAAACTTTTTACTTCTATCTTAAACAAAGTGAATGCTTATGAAACCTCTAATTACAGGAAGCATTTACCAGGAAAGTTCTTTGAACTGAATATACATTATGGCTTGTTTGTTGGAGGGCATGGCAATTTTTCTGATTTATTTTTTGGACATATAGGAAATTTCAGAGGATGTTTGGCAGATATTATATATAATGGAATTGAAGTTTTAGATTTAGCTAGACATAGACAACCTCAGTCAATTGTTGAAGGTGTTACTTGGAACTGTGCAGCTGAGTTTGATGCCCATATAAACCAGCCTATTAGTTATGTAGAGGATAAAAGTTTCATCGTTGTATCACAAGAAAATCTCAAGAATTTAAAATGGCAATTGGAATTGAAAACAATAGCAGAGTATGGTATAGTAATGTACAATCAGGGATCTCTCTCCAAGCAAGACTATTTTTGCATGGAAATTTGGAAAGGCAAATTTAAAGTGACATTAAAATCTGGAGAAAAAGTAATAGAAGCACTAAATAATGAATTCATAGCAGATGGAAAGTGGCACAGG